>JAKOOJ010000001.1:316750940-317976721 GCA_022577455.1 Arizona elegans | reverse complement strand
TTATTGCTCTGGGAAGCCCAGAAACAGCCCCCTGTTTTTGTTTATGCCATGTGCCTTGATACTCAGATGTATCTGCTATTATCTGAATGTGCAGCAGCTACTATTCCCAGAATTCTCAGCCAGCATGGCCCTTGGCCCTTCCTGTTTGGCTTTATGGCAGTTGTGGTTCTTTTCTAAGACATCTGATGTGTGGACTTCAACACCCAGAATTCTCCAGCCAGCATGCTTTAAGAATGGGATAATAGTTCCAGATAGGCTTAACTTCTATCAGTTTGTGTCAAAAGGGTGCCAAAAACAATAGTGCGCCTCCATTGGCTTCAAAGGTGGATTTACAGATTCACAGAGTTGGAAGGGACCTTGTAGGCCATATAATCCAACCTTATGATTCTTGATGAACGTATCTTTTCTTTTATGTACACTGAGAGCAAATGCACCAAGACAAATTCCTTGTGTGTCCAATCACACTTGGCCAATAAAAAAAAATTCTATTCTATTCTATTTTATTCTACACCATTTCTGACAGATGGCAGTCCAGTCGCTTCTTGAAAGCTTGCAATGATGAAGCTCCCACAACTTCTGAAGGCAGGCTGTTCCATTGGATGATTGTTCTCACTGTCAGGAAATTTCTCCTTATTTCTAGGTTGAATCTCTCGTTGATCAGTTTCCATCCATTATTCCTTTTCTGGATTTGGAAAATAGCTTGACCCGCCTCCTCTCTGTGAAAGCCCCTCAAATATTGGAAGACTGCTATCCTGGTTCCCCTGGTCCTTCTCTTCTCTTCACTAGACTAGCCATGCCCAGTTCCTGTAACCGTTCTATGTAGGTTTTAGTCTCTAGTCCCCTAATCATCTTGGTTGCTCTTCTCTGCACTCATTCTAGAATCTCAACATCGTTTTTATAGTGTAGTGACCAAAACTGGATGCAGTAATCTAGTGTGCTCTTACTAAGGCTTTATAGAATGGTATTAGTACCTCACTTGATCTTGATTGTATCCCTCTGTTAATGCATATCATGACACTTCTTTTACTTCCAGCCTATGAGAACCTGGTTTTTTAAAAACAAAACAAAACAACTGTCTAACACTTAGCTAGAGTTGTGCAGTTGTGGAAGAGCTATACTTAGCAGGCCCTGCCAGTTGCTTACTCCACTTTTGGATCTGTTCCATCAAATGCAAGGGATAGAAGTGGAGTGAGCTGATTTCCTATAGAAAGACTAAAAGGCAAGTACAATTGGATTATCTCCTTAATGGCTTTTCAGAATTTGCATCAGCTCTGCTGGCTCGGCTCCAGAAGGTGGGGTTCAGTTGGGATAATGGTTTGGCGGAAAAGCAGAGAAGACCCTTTCTCCTCCTTCAGCCGCCATGTTCAGGAAGGACTCTAGCCTGCAAATGCGATCAGCAGAGCTGAGAAAGAGGGCTTCAGTGCACAGCGTCTCTTTCCGGAAAAGGCAGGCTGATGTCTTACTCCAGTGTTTCTCAACCATGGCAGCTTTCAGATGTGTGGACTCCCAACTTCCAGAACTCCCCAGCCAGCCTGCTGAAGTCTGAGAGTTGGAGTCCACACATCTGAAAGCTGCCACAATTGAGAAACACTGCCTTGCTTGAATGAAGAACTGGAAATGTTGCTTTTACTTGGTTTTAATGGGCATTTGAAGGGATGTGGTGGTTCAGTGGCTAAGACGCTGAGCTTGTCGATTGAAAGGTCGGCAGTTCAGCGGTTCAAATTCCTAGTGCCGCGTAACAGAGTGTGCTCCTGCTCCTTGTCCCAGCTTCTGCCTACCTAGCAGTTCGAAAGCACATAAAAAATGCAAGTAGAAAAATAGGGACCACCTTTGGTGGGAAGGAAACAGCGTTCCATATGCCTTTGGCGTTTAGTCATGCCGGCCACATGACCACAGAGACGTCTTCGGACAGTGCTGGCTCTTCGGCTTTGAAACGGAGATGAGCACCACCCCCTAGAGTTGCACATATGTGCGAGGGGAACCTTTACCTTTAATGGGCATTTGAGAGCATCCACCTCAAAAACCTATCCAGAAGCCAATTCCAGGGTGCTGTAATTGGATAGACAAATACTACCCTGTTTCCCCCAAAATAAGACATCCCCTGATAATAAACCCAATCGGGCTTTTGAGCACATGACAATAAAGCCAAGGGCTTATTTCAGGGTTCAGAAAAAAATAATATAGGGTCTTATTTTCAGGGAAACATGGTAATACTAATAAAACATAGAACAAGGCTACGAATGGGGGGGAAATCTAGAGGTTTTGATTGAAAGGCCAGGAGATCTCCTTCCTCATTCTGAATTCCAAAGGCCTTATGATGGGAAACTGATTGCAGAGAATCAGAGGTGAATGCAGAGTGATTGGACTTTCTGAAGAGAGCCTACAGATGATGGTAAAAGATGAGCGCCCTATTTTTACCTGATTTTTATCTTGTCTTTATTTCTGGTCAGCTCCAGGCAATGTACATACCTGAAAGCTTCTCTTATATTCCAGTGGTGGGATTCAAAAAATTTTACTACCGGTTCTGTGGGCATGGCTTGGTGGGCGTGGCTTGGTGGGCGTGGCAGGGGAAGGATACTGCAAAATCCCCATTTCCTCCCAATCAGCTGGGACTCAGGAGGCAGAGAATATATAGGGGCAGGGCCAGTCAGAGGCGGTATTTACCAGTTCTCCGAACTATTCAAAATTTCCGCTACCAATTCTCCAGAACTGGTCAGAACCTGCTGAATACCACCTCTGCTATATTCCCATCAGCAACAATTTTGAGAGAGGGATTGGCCCAAAGTCACCCAGCTGATTTTCATGCCTAAGGCAACTGGACTTTCTGGTTTTTCTTTGAAGACATTTTGCTTCTCACCCAAGAAGCTTTTTCAACTCTAAAGAAGCTTCTTGGATGAGAAGCGAAACATCATCAGCTCTGAAGAAGCTTCTTGGATGAGAAGTGAAACATCTTCCAAGAAAAACCAGAAAGTCCAGTTGCCTCTTGAAAAAAGCACCTTTGGGACAACCATGACCTGGATGACTGAGAATCTCCATAGACATGCCTAAGGAAGGACTACACGTTCTTGATTTATGACTATTGGGACCGGAATGACCATCATTAAGCCAGACACTCATTAAATGAATCAGAAGCAATTTTACAACCTTTTTGCCACAAGGAGCCTGAGTGGTGTAGGACGCTAATGCCTCCTAAGGCAGCATTTAACATCCAGCTGCCTGCAATTACTGCGAGTTCAATTCTCACCAGGCTCAAGGTCGACTCAGCCTTCCATCCTTTCTAAGGTGGGTAAAATGAGGACCCGGTTTGTGGGGGCAATAAGCTGACTTTGTATAAAATATACAAAAGTACGAAGGCTATTGCTTAACACATTGTAAACTGCCCTGAGTCTCTGGAGAAGGACGGCATATAAAAATAAGTTAAATTAAATTAAAATAAAATAAATCCTTAAATGAATCATACGGTTATTAAGGGAATCTGATTTCTCCCATTGACTTTACTTGTCAGAAGCCAGTTGGGAAGGTGGCAGGTGGCAATTCTGTGGTCCTGAGACACTGCAACGATTGTAAATACATGCTGGTTGCCAAGGGCCCAAATTTTGATCACATGACCAGAAGGGTGCTGCAGCAGTCATAAGTATGAGGAACAGTCATAAATCATTTTTTCACCTCCGACATAACTTATATAGCTGGCTGGAGAATTCTGGGAGTTGAAGTCCACAAGTCTTAAAGTTGCCAAGTTTGAAGACTTCTGATTTACATGGTCATTAAACAAATGGTCATAAATCAAGGACTTCCTGTAGAATACACAATTTCCTCTTTTCTAGCCCAGTATTTCAGCCACTGCCTCAGACTGGCTCTCAAACAATCAATTTATATCATGGCTTGTGGCTGCATAGCATCTTGACTAAAGATTGCCATGGTTTCTGTGGACAAGGACTTCCCTTTTCAATGAAACTGACAAACTCCTTTGCTTCCTTCTCTTCCTTCCCTACAAAAAATCCCTACGCTTTGTTCATCCTGGTTCATTGCTAACACCTGTTTTATTGCTAATTCATTTCACACTGATTGCTTCACTTTGATTACAGGACATATGGGAATAGATGGAAGAGTGATGGATTGGCAAACTGAGTGGGGGGGGGAGTCAATTTCAGTCCACAATTCCCGCTTCTCCAAGGTAAACTGCCTTCAGGCCTGGAACTTTACTTTACCTGCCCTGGTTAATCATCACTGTTAGATCAGTCTTAAGATTTGTCCACCTGCTTCTATAAGGGCATCTCTATTACATCAGGCTGAAGGACCATCTAAGCTACTGGCGTATTTCCACCAGCAGCCAATTGCTGGCATTCTCCCACTCCTGGTGACAATCAGAGGCAAAGGAAATTTTGCCTAGGATCTTTTCTCATTAGATATCTTTAATGTATTTTTAGTGCCTGCTATACCCATTAGACAAGTATCTGGACTTCCATTCCTGTTCTATCTAGCTAATAGAATAAATCAGCCTCATTGGTAGGAAAATATTTTGAGTTGATGTCATAAATTTTCTACCCATTTCCCAAGGTACAGCAATCCCTTCCAGTATCTGGCAAACACCAAACCAGGCTGTTCTGATCTTCTGGATATGCTTCCCTGAAAAGACAGCAGAGCAGGGGTGCTATTCAGCAGGTTCTGACAGGTTCTGGAGAATCGGTAGTGGAAATTTTGAGTAGTTCGGAGAACTAGCAAATACCACCTCTGGCTGGCCCCAGAGTGAGGTGGGAATGGGGATTTTGCAGTATCCTTCCCGTGGGGTGGGAATGGAGATTTTTGCAGTATCCTTTCCCTGCCACGCCCACTAAGCCATACCACGCCCACAGAACCGGTAGTAAAAAAAAATTTGAATTCCACCACTGGAGCAGAGTGCAATGAAATGTCCACACTCTGTCTCAGAAGCAACTGAAACGGTAACAAAATGGTTTGTCTCAGAAGTACTTGAAAACTAGCATTTAACTGTTCAAACCATCACCCCAAAACAAGGTAGGTGTCTTGGGCTAAAGGGGAACATCAGGGTTGCTGAAGCAATTTGATAGCCATGTAAATTGCATGCGAGGAAAGAGTCCGCTGTTGCATCTCATTACACAGAGCAAGCTAGTACTGTTCGCCAGTGAAGGATGCATTGCCACTATAAGGCGAATAAATCTCTTGTTTGCAAGCCTCTGACAAGCCACCCACTCCCGGCCCGCTTGCTCCAGGCTCTGCTCTTGGTCCCTAGCCCCACCCTGCACTCAGAAGAAGGCCTCCTCTTCCCAATTGGCTGGCTGTGACATCAGCCCCAGGGATTTTTGGCCAGGCCCTTCTTCCTCTGTCAGCAGATGCTGGGACTGAATAATTGATCAGCCACTGAGCCTTGAGTGCCTCTTAATAGCCCCCCCTCCACTCCCCTGGGGAATTCCCTCTCCCCTCCCCGGTGGAATCCAGAACTGTTTGTCAATTATGCAGGAGACACGCTCCTCCCCAGCAGAAACAGGAGCTGATCGGGTTGCCTTTTCTGCAGCATCAAACCCACAGACCCCCACCGTCATCCTGGCACGCAGCCAATCCACGGAGGGATTGGCAGGCAGACTGGACACGGGTTGCATTTGCAGCTTGCAACTTCTTCTGCAACTGGAAAGGAGGGCTGGAAGTGGGGGAGGGGGGGACTTACACTCCACGGGAGTGGGGTGGGCAATGAGAGAGTCTGGGTGGTTTGTCCTGCCGCTGCCATGAAGGCCAGATGGGCCAGGCCAATCATGGCAATATCCTTCCTTTGCTGGGGAATTTCTAAGCTGCTAAGAGAGAGTCTGGTTCAAGAAGCATGTAAGCCCAAGTCATTTGTTGTTGTTAGTTACGAAGTCGTGTCCAACCCATCGCAACCCCATGGACAACCTTCCTCCAGGCCTTCCTGTCCTCTACCATCTCCTGAAGGCAGTGGTGAAATGCAAATTTTTTTACTACCGGTTCTGTGGACATGGTGTGGCTTGGTGGGCGTGGCTCGGTGGGCGTGACAGGGGAAGGATACTGCAAAATCCCCATTCCCACCCCACTCCTGGGGG
The DNA here is from genome assembly GCA_022577455.1 of Arizona elegans. Lineage (NCBI taxonomy): Eukaryota > Metazoa > Chordata > Lepidosauria > Squamata > Colubridae > Arizona > Arizona elegans. The sequence continues at coordinate 317,970,653 of JAKOOJ010000001.1, read as the reverse complement.
AAGAATATTTCAAAATCTCCATTCCCACCCCACTCAGGGGCCAGCCAGAGGTGGCATTTGCTGGTTCACCGAACTACTCAAAATTTCCACTACTGGTTCTCTAGGATCTGTCAGAACCTGCTGGATTTCACCCCTGCCTGAAGGCCATTTAAGCTCATGCCTACTGCTTCAGTGACTCCATCCAGCCATCTCGTTCTCTGTCGTCCCGTTCTTCTTTTGCCCTCAATCTTTCCCAGCATTAGGCTCTTCTCCAGTGAGTCCTGTCTTCTCATTAGGTGGCCAAAGTATTTGAGTTTCATCTTCAGGATCTGGCCTTCTAAAGAGCAGTCAGGGTTGATCTCCTCTAGGGCTGACTGGTTTGATTGCCTTGCAGTCCAAGGGACTCGCAGGAGTCTTCTCCAGCACCATAGTCCAAAGGCCTCAATTCATATTCATATTCAATTCATACCTACATTTTTTTAAAGGTGCACTTGTCTGGGGCCATTTCTACTTTCCAAGCCCTTTCACACCATAAAAATAAAATGGACACCGTGTGTCAACAAAAGATGTTACAGTTATGGGCACACAACAATTGTGGCCCATTATCCCTATTTTAGAATTTAGCATGTTGAGTGAACATCTGATAGCAAATATCTACATTTCAGGGTTCTTTTGAGATAGGAATCCACCCCCAAATAGTCTTCATGCCATCACCATCTTGTTAGGCCATTTTCACTTCAAAAAGCCTGGGAGGCAGCCAATCACCTGCAATAAAGGCAATACAAGTAGTCCTCGACTTATGATCACAATTGAGCCCAACATTTCTGTTGTTAAGTGAGATATTTGGTGAGTTTTGCCCCATTTTATGACTTTCCTTTCCACAAGTATTAATTGAATCACTGAAGTTGATAAGTTACTACCCTGGTTTTTTAAAGTGAATCTGGCTTCTTTATTCATTTCGCTTGTTAAAAGGTCCCAAAAGGTGATCACACCAGTGATCTTAAGTGTATAAAATGGTCATAAATCACTTTTTTCAGTGTCGTTGTAACTTTGAATGGTCACTAAACAATTTTTTTTTAATTTGATTTATATGCCGCCTTTCTCCGGAGACTCAGGGCGGCTTACAATGTGCACAGCAATATTCAATTCAATTCAATTCAAACCTTTAGTGTCAGAGTACATGTGTACAATGAGATTGGCTGAGCCTCCCTTCGCTCACCCCGCCAACCCAATACAACTCACAGTGAAAGACAGGGGGAAAAAAATCCCTAACCCAGTGAATCCTACTAACAAACACACAATCCTACTGCTCCATGTGAACTTATTGCACATCACGCGGGCCCCACAAATCAATCGTACTATGTTGTTGTAAAGTTATTTTCCATTCAGAAGCCTGTCAGCCCATGGATAAAAACTGTTCTTCAGCCTATTTATGCGGCTGCCTATGCTTCTATATCTCCTTCCCGACGGCAGGAGAATAAAGAAGGGCTGGCCAGGGTGTGAGTCATCCTTGAGGATTTTCCTCACTCTTCTAAGTCAGCGAGTCCTAGCAATGTCATCCAGTAATATCAGGGGAGAGCCCATGATGTTTTGTGCTATGCTTACCACCAGTGGTGAAATCCAAATTTTTTTACTACCGGTTTTGTGGACATGGCTTGGTGGGTGTGGTGTGGCTTGGTGCAGTGGTGGGTTTCAAGATTTTTTACTACCGGTTCTGTGGGTGTGGCTTGGTGGACATGGCATTGCTTGGTGGGTGTGGTTTGGTGGGCATGGCAGGGGAAGGATACTGTAAAATCTCCATTTCCTCCTGATCAGCTGGGACTTGGGAGGCAGAAAATAGATGGGGGTGGGGCTAGTCAGAATTTTTACTACCGGTTCTTTGAACTACTCAAAATTTCCGCTACCGGTTCTCCAGAACTGGTCAGAACCTGCTGAAACCCATCTCTGGCTTGGTGGGTGTGGTAGGGGAAAGATACTGCAAAATCCCCATTCCCACTCCAGGGGAAGGATACTGCAAAATCACCATTCCCTCCCCACTCCTGGAGGAAGGATATTGCAAAATGTCCAGTCCCACCCAACTCTGGGACCAGCCAGAGGTGGTATTTGCCAATTCTCCGAACTACTCAAAGTTTCCGCTACCGATTCTCCAGAACCTGTCAGAACCTGCTAGATTTCACCCCTACTTATCACCCTCTGTAATATCTTATTATCCGTGGCTGTCAAGCCAGCATACCACACCGTAATGCACTGAGTGGGGATGCTTTCTATTGTGGACCGGTAAAAGGTGGGCATCAGGTGTTGTTCCACTTTGTTTTTTCGCAAGACTCTAAGGAAGTGGAGTCTCTGTTGGGCCTTTCTGGCCACCTGGGTCGTGTTAATTTTCCAGATGAGATCTTTGCTGAGGTAGACTCCCAGGAATTTAAAGGAGGAAACTCTCTCCACACAGCACCCCCCTCGATGTAAAGTGGGGCAGGTTCCTCTCTCTTCTTCTGGAAGAGAGAGCACGTGCTCTCCTAGCACCATCTCCTTTTCCAGCCCTCTGCTCCTGCAATCCACTTCTGGGTTTCCTTCTTCCTCGCTTCCTTTTGACTGGGTGATTTTTTTCAACTGTCTCTCCGTGCTGTGGCCACGCCCACCTTCCCATGATGCACCGGTCTTTTCACTCAGTCGCTGACTGACTGGTGTGCATTTCTCTTCGTGCTCAAATTTTGGCCTATTTAGCAGTCTTGCGTTAGGTTTTTTATTTATTTTTCTTAGTATTTTTGTTTCTTCGGTGAGAGCCTCTATCGGTGAGCTGCGGGGCAAGAGTTACGTGCCTGGGGATCCAGCCCATCCTCCGCCTGGGGAATTTTTCATTTGACAGCAGCTCGGGCTACCGGCCCTTCGGGGCGGTTCCCTCTCTTCCTCCTAGCTGCCGGTGTGGTGAGCGGGGGTTTGCGTTTGTCGCATTCCCTTCCCCCACACCAATTCCCTGCACCATTTAAATTTGTTTTTGGCTCTCTTAGGGCGGCTCTGGAGTCCTCCGCAAGGTTTGCCCTGCGGCCTCTGAAGTATTCTGATACTCCCACCGCTGCGCTCTGATCGTCAGACTTTGAAGTTGCCGCTCGGGGTTACAGCTGCCCCACCAGCATCGGCGGCTTCGTTACAGCCTGCAGCGCCTTGGAGAGTGTCGGCTACCACGGTGGTGAGATTTGCTGACGTCCGTCCTTCGGGCGGCGTCCGGGGAAAGTTGCCCTTGGCCCGTTGCACTAGTATTTCAACCGCCTGCGCTGCCGCCAGACGTTCCACGGCCGCCATTTTGTGACTTCTTCTTGGTGGCGAAATTTAACGGGCGCCATTTTGGGGCTGCAAGGTCGTCCTTTAAGGGCCGTTGTTACTGTGGGCCTGTCAGCCTCTTGAGTTCAGGGACCAGCTGTCTGTCGTCCCGTGATTGGAGGCTGGCCGATATCTGGTAATTTTTCCCTTGACACCCTTGCCAGCCTTTTGTCTCTCCTGTCAAGGATAGCTTGGCTGGGCTGTTTTTAGGCTACCCTCGCAGTTAGGGGTGCCTAGGTGTATATAGTTCAGATCGTTCTTGTTTATCTTTAAAAAAAAAAAAAAGGAGAAAGAAGATAACTATCATAAATATTATTTTTCATTACCTTTTTCAATAGAGAAACCAATATATATATATATATATATATATATATATATATATAAAAATAAAAAATAAAAAAATTAAATTATATTCGGATTTATCAATAATGGCAGATGCCTATTTTTCATCGGATGCGGAGCATGAGCCCAGCCCCCCCAGAGGTCCGGCCAAGCACAAGTCCAAATCTCGCAGCAGGGTCGTATCTGCTTCTGAGGACTCCCGCCAGCCTAGGTCATCGGCAGCGGCGGTTAAAGATGCGCAACGACGCCACAAAGCTTTGGAGCGCCAATATGACAAGGCCAGACAGGCCACCTTGGCCTCAGTTTTTCCAACTGGCCAGATTATAGCACCTTTGACTTCTTCACCCAGCAGGGCCCAGGCGCCTGATCTGCCACAACCAAATCTTTCTGGACGCCTGTCCAAAAGAGCTTCAATCTCCTTGCCTGATGTTTTATCGGTGGGCTTGCTCCACCCTGCCCCCCGCCTACTTCTCGTCCTGAGGCGACTTTTACGCCAACCGCCGCTGGACTGCGCGGGGCTGATGGACAATTATCGTCTTCTCAGATGGACTTGCAATTTTTGCTGTCTAATGCCCTGTCCTCCCTGTGGGCTGCAGGAATTCAACAACCGCCCATGCCTCTTGCTCCGATGGTTCCCCATCAGATGCCTCAACCACCTATGGCACCGACTCAGAGGCCCTCTCACCATTTGGCACCCGATTCTTCGGATGATTCTGATTATGGGGATAATGCGGTCGAGGACTTAGAATTTTCAGAGGACGAGGGCCTCACCCCTGATGTTCCTGCCTTTACCGGGCTGTTCAGGCCTTCATTGTTCAAATCTCTTCTACATAAGACACGTCAGATCACAAACATGTCTGTTTCCTCGTCTGCAGCATCTGAGACCGCGTCCACATCGACCCCACACGAGGCCTTGTTCTCGTCTGCCAAACCGGGCAGGGACGTCATCCCCTGTCCTCAACTTTTTTCTGACGTGCTACAATCTCCTTGGTCTCAACCTGCTTCGTCCACGGGCCCCAATAGCATTGATAAGAAATTGTATTGTGCGGCACCAGAATTGGACGCCATGCTGTCTGTGCCTGTGTGGACACGCCCATTGCCAACCTATCATCATCGTCCTTACTGTCAACAGATGCGCTGGACGGATTGAAATCGGAGGACAGGAAGTCTGAGCTTTCTTTTCGTAAAGAACATCAAGCCCTGGCATGGGCAATTAAAACCGCGACCGCCACATCCTTTTTTAACCGAGCGACGCTGCTTTGGCTGAGGCAACTTCAGGATAGGCTACCACCAGAAGACACACGTCTCCACCAAGACATAAACAAAATTGTGGCAGCGACGGAATATTCGGCCGATGCTTCCTTAAATTCTGTGAAGTTTACATCCAGGGCTTTGGCCTTGTCTATTACGTCCCGTCGTTTATTTTGGCTTAGGAACTGGAGGGCTGATTCCAAAGCTAAATGGCGCTTGGCGGCAGCCCCCTACAAGGCCCCGAATCTGTTCGGCCCCGCTCTAGATCCTGTCCTTATTGAGGATAAGGACAAGAGGAAGATTATGCCGACTTCCTCATATCGCAGGCCTGAAAGACGTTACACGCCGTACTATCAAAGACAGTCCTTTCGGGCGACTTCCGGGTCAGGCGGTGCCTATTCACAACGTCCACAATTCTTTGGCTCCGACCATTCCTCAGATCGCCAGTAGTTTCGTGACAGAGCCAGGAACCCCTCTGGCTCCAAGCGTCCCTTTCGAGGAGCCGGATACCGTCAATTCCGCAGGGGGAAATGACTGCGGGTCGCGGGATCCCATTGGCGGTCGTCTGCAACTTTTCCACCATCAATGGGAGCAGTCGACCTCGGACTCTTGGATCCTTCATACGGTGTCCTCCGGCCTGTCGATCGAGTTCCTGGGATGTCCGCCTTCTCGCCACATTTGCTGCCCTGCGCCATGTTCTCCCGAACAGGGCCGCTTGCTGCAGGAACAAGTTTGCCATTTACTCAGCATCAGGACAATAGAGAAGGTCCCGCCGGAACAACATGGCTTGGGATTCTATTCGACACTCTTTCTCGTCCCGAAACATTCCGGGGGTTGTCGGGCCATCTTGAACTTGAAACAACTAAACCTCTTCATTTGCTATCACAGATTCAAGATGCACTCCCTGGGGTCCATCTTGGGGGGGGGTTCGTTGTGGCGACCTCCTTCAATCGGTCGACCTCAGGGAGGCATATCTGCATGTCCCAGTGTCACCTTCACACAGGAAGTTTCTGCGCTTTCAAATTGGGGACGATCATTATCAATATTGCGCGATGCCCTTTGGTTTATCCTCCGCCCCAAGAACCTTCACAAAATTAGTGGCTGTAGTGGCGGCGTCACTCCGAAAGATCCCGGTGCGGGTACTCTGTTACCTCGACGACATCCTGGTGTTGTCATCGTCCAGGAGTCAGGCAGCTCGAGATCTCCATCTTGTCATCATGGCCTTCCAGAATCACGGATTCTCAATAATTTTTCCCAAGAGTCACCTTTACCCGTCCACATCACTGCTGCACTTGGGGGCGGTGATAGATTCTATTCGGGGTCAAGTTTTTCTATCTCCAGACAGGATTTCGAGTCTTCAAGACCTGATATGTCAAGTTCTGTCTCATCGCTCCATCCCTCTTCTCCAGCTGTCGCAACTGCTGGGGAAGATGGTGTCGTGCTTCTCAATTGTTCCATGGGCACGACGTCACGTGAGGCCTTTGCAATGGTTTCTGCTCCCTTACCAGCTCTTGGGACGCAGCGATTCCCTTCACAAAGTATACCTTCCACCTCAACTTCGGCTGTCGTTTCAGTGGTGGATGGGATCGGCCGTTCACAAGGGCTCGCACTTTCTGATTCAAGACAGAATGACTCTAACCTCGGACGCCAGCCTTCGCGGCTGGGGAGCCCACCTTCAACATCAGGTGGTGCAGGGTCGTTGGTCCATTCCAGAAAGAGGCCACAACATCAATCTGTTGGAACTCAGAGCAATCCGCCTGGCCCTCAAACATTTTCAAACTCAGTTGGAGGATCACCACGTCCTTGTGCTCACGGACAACATTGCAGCCAAGGCCCATGTAAACAGAGAAGGCGGGACACATTCGAGGTCTCTGATGTTAAAAGCAGAGACTCTATTCCGGTGGGCGGAACGCCACCTTCTTTCTTTGAGAGCCAATCACATCTCCGGCGTAGACAATGTGCGGGCAGATTGGCTCAGCAGACAAAGTCTCGATCACTCGGAATGGCAGCTGCATCCGAGGCTCTTTCATGAAGCCATCATTCTGTTCGGCACGCCTGTCGTGGACTTGTTCGCCAGTCCGTCGAATGCCCAACTTCCACTCTATGTGACTCGTTACCCTTGCCAGTCAGCGATGGATCACGACGTGCTGCGCTGCCATTGGCCCCCGGGGCTATTGTACGCCTTTCCCCCAATTCCCTTGATTCCTCAGGTAATTCGGAGGCTCTTGGAGGAAAGGGCCGAAATGATCCTGGTGGCTCCCAACTGGCCTCGTCGACAGTGGTACGCAGATCTTGTGGCCTTATCGTCTCGTCCACCGTGGCTGATTCCACGAGACCGCATCGCCCTACGCCAAGGGGTCATCGACCACCCAGAGCCAGGATGGCTCCAATTGGCCATTTGGCGTTTGAGCGGCTTATCTTGCGTAAGGACCGACTGCCCGACTCCGTCATAGGTACGATCCAAGCTTCTCGTAGGCCTTCAACTTCGCGGATATATGACTCTTCCTGGAGGGCTTTCTGTCGCTGGTGTGCGGCCAACCTGGTGGACCCTACTTCAGCCCAGATAGAGGACGTTCTGTGTTTTCTACAATCGGGCTTAGACAAAGGGTTGTCACCATCTACCCTTTGTCATCAGACGGCTGCGTTATCTACGGTCATTCGGTGTCCCCCATACTCGTCTTTGTCTATGCACCCGTTACTTAAGGGATTTCTTCATGGAGCAGTAAACCTATGCCCACCTGTGGTTCATAGATACCCGACCTGGGACCTTTCCCTTGTTCTTCAGACCTTGATGTACCCTCCTTTTGAACCTTTGGGGTCTATTCCTTTAAAGTATTTGTCTTTCAAGTTGACCTTTCTATTGGCAATCACTTCGGCCAGACGGGTGTCTGAACTTTCCGCCCTATCGATTAGAAAAGATCTCTGTATTTTTCAACCTAATACAGTAATACTACGTCTGGACCCAGCATTCTTACCCAAAGTGAATTCATATTTTCATCGGGCTCAGGAGCTTATCCTTCCGGATTTCTGCCCGTCACCGAAACATCAACGCGAAAAAGACTGGCATACCCTTGATGTGCGTAGGGCTCTACGTCGTTATATTGGCAGGACTGAATCCATCCGTAAAACTGAGGCTCTTCTGGTGTTGTTTCATCCACCTTCCTTGGGCCAAAAGATTTCTCCATCCACAGTGGGCAGGTGGATTAAGACATGCATAGCTACAATTTACAAGCAACGCTCTCGTCCTGTGCCGAGTCGCATCTTACCTCACTCTACGCGTAGTGCGGCAGCGTCGGCCGCCTGGGCTACGCAGGCTTCAGTTTCAGACATATGTCGGGCCGCTACTTGGTCGTCTGTGACACCCTTCATCAGGCACTACCGGATTGATACGTATGCTTCGGCCGAAGCATCCTTTGGGCGACGTGTTCTCCAAAGTGTCCTTGAGGTTCAGGGGTCTGAGTCCAAGTAGTTTTTCCCGCCCTGGGATGTGAACTTTGGTATATCCCAGAAGTGGATTGCAGGAGCAGAGGGCTGGAAAACGAACGTTGTCTTACCTGAACGTTCCTTTTCAGCTCTCTGCGACTGCAATCCACACCCGCCCTGTTGGTTCCTGATTCTTGTGTTTGGTATGGGTTCCAGTGTTTTTAAGTTTATCTGGCTTGTTCTGAAATTTTGATTTGTCTACTAGGTGGTCACGCCTTCGTTCAAAGACTGGTGCATCATGGGAAGGTGGGCGTGGCCACAGCATGGAGAGACAGTTGAAAAAAATCACCCAGTCAAAAGGAAGCGAGGAAGAAGGAAACCCAGAAGTGGATTGCAGTCGCAGAGAGCTGAAAAGGAACGTTCAGGTAAGACAACGTTCGTTTTCTTGCTGATGTTCAGTTGTTTTCCAAGCACCATGTGGATAATTTTTGAACCTCCCCCCACTGTATGCTGTTTCATCTCCACCTGTAAACGAACTGTTGTATGTCGAGGACCACCTGTAGGTGTTTTAATTCCAATCTGAGCATTTCTCCATCTCATTTGCCCATCCATGCTTTCAATCAAAGGGATTTTCCCTGAGCTGCTCCGACTTTTTCTTTCTTTGATTTTCAGTTTTAATGCCAGGGATTGTTGGCCTGGGGGACTTTTCTCTCTTTTCCCTCCTCCACAACCTTGTGACTTTTTTGCCCAAGTCCCTAGAATCCAGCCTAGCAAAGCCCCACCTGGTATCCCAGAATTGCCCCTGGAAATTCATCTGCATTTTTTTTCCCTACTCCTGCAATGGCTTGAGAAAGCATTTGCTTAATGTATTTCTATCTTAGGGAAAGCAAATTTCACAGAAATTTCCCCGGGGGGGCGGGGGGGAGAGCGTGGCACTCAGCCTCTTGTTGTATCATGATCACACCAACAATTGGCACCCACTCTGGCTTTGCATACTTCGGTTCAATTCCATGACAGCCATGTGGGTTGCGGGGCAGACTCATCCTGTTGAGGTTTTTCAGCAGTGATGCTACTTCAGTGCTAAGGAGGAAACTGGCTCTTGAAAATGAGTTGAATTTTTTTCCCCTTTCTGTGGAGAACTTTGGGGAATTAGTTACTCAATTTCATTGTACCCCTAGTTTCACTGGGAATTTTAAAAAGTGGCTTGTGCCAAATTGCCACAATGAGCTTCAGCCTTGGTCCTATATCAGAGGTCTTCAAACTTGGCAGCTTTAAGACTTGGGACTTCAAGTCCCAGAATTCTCCAGCCAGCTGACTGGAGAATTCTGGGAGTTAAAGTCCACAAGTCTTAAAGCTGCCAAGTTTGGGGACCTCTGCCCTATACGTTCACGCTGTCCAACTGAACTGAATACAGATAATCCTCGACTGACATTCACAATTGGGACCAGAATTTCCATTGCTAATCAAGGCAATTGCTAAGTGACTCACTCTTGATTTTATGACCTTTTTGCCACAGTTGCTAATTGAATCACTGCAGTTTTGAAGCAGATTTTCTCTGCTTGTCGGAAGCCAGTTGAGAAGATCACAAAAGGTGATAGCATGACCTGCTGTAAATACACACTAGTTGTGTAGTGCCTGAATCTTGATTGCACAACTGTTGGGATAATGATAAATGTAAATAAGACCAGTTGTAAGTCACTTTCAGTGCAACTTCGAATGGTTGCTAAACGAATGCTAAGCCAAGTATTGCCTGTGTGGGCCACTCAATTCATTTCTGTATGCAAAATATATAAATCCCTTTTCTGTGTAATATTATAGCAATAGCACTTGGACTTATATACCGCTTCACAGTGCTTTACAGCCCTCTCTAAGCAGTTTACAGAGTCAGCATATTGCCCCCAACAGTTTGGGTCCTTATTTTATCGACCTTGGAAGGTTGAGTCAAATTTCAGCCAGTGAAAATTGGCAGTGAGCAAAATTAGCCTGCAATACTGCATTCTAAAGGATGTGATGGCTCAGTGGCTAAGATGCTGAGCTTGTTGATCAAAAGGTCGGCAGTTCAGTGGTTTGAATCCCTAGTGCCACATAATGGGGTGAGATCCCATTACTTGTCCCAACTTCTGCCAACCTAGCAGTTCAAAAGCACGTAAAAAATGCAAGTAGAAAAATAGGGACCACCTTTGGTGGGAAGGTGACAGCGTTCTGTGCACCTTTGGCGTTTAGTCATGCTGGCCACATGACCACGGAGACGTCTTCGGACAGCACTGGTTCTTTGGCTTTGAAACAGAGATGAGCACCGCCCCCTAGAGACGGGAACAGCTAGCATATATGTGCGATGGGAAGCTTTACCTTTACCTTACTGCATTCTAATCACTGCGCCACCATGGCTCTTTACATACTGTTTCTATCACTGTGCTTGCCTTGCTGGTCTTTTCTCTGCAACAGCCTTATTGGCAAAGCACCAAGGAAGGAACTTTTGGAACTGGGATGAAGGGAGTTTCATTACTCCAGGATTTGGGGTAGCTCTGAAGACAGGAGATGCTGGATGTCTTTTTTGCACTCTCTCATTGGCCGACCGGAACTGAGCACTGATTGGCTCCCGAGATTAGCACCTCAAAGATGCCACAAATATATGTGAATGGGGGTCACCTTCAAACTCATTAAAAGAGTGGAGATTGGTGTGGAAGTGCCCTTTGGACCACCTAACCACGGGTGCCATTAGCAAGAGGCCATGTACGGCTCTGGTGCAACCCTCAGGAATCCAGATCAAAGCATCCATACTGACTGCTATTCATCTTCTGCTTAAAATAGGCTCAAAGCAGAGCTTAGCTCCTCTCTGGATAAATGGATTCAATTCAAACTGCTTGTACTGTGAAGTAGTATTTCCTAATATTTAACCAGAATTTGCCTTCCTGCAATTTTATACCATTATTCCATGTTCTGGACGAAAAGGAACAGATGGCGGCTTTCTTCTGTGAGTATCTCTTCAGATACTTGAAGATTGCATTAACACCGAACCATGTCAGTTAAAGGTCCAAGAACTAGAGGTGCTCCATAATAGGCTTTGGTTGGTTTTAACCTTTGGTTGCTAGCTTGCAAGAATCCATTCCGCTTGGTTAGTTTATGCTTAAATTATTTGTGCACAATCAAATGTAGGTTAATTCAGAACTCAAATGGATTGTAAATCCATTTAAGGAAAGCAAAACCTTTCCCATTCATCCAATTTAGGAGTACAGTTGAATTCTGAGATCAACATCAGCATCGCATAATTAGGGATAAAGGTATCAGAAAATATCAGATTCACACAACATATTTCCACATTAGTTAAAGCCCCATCAGCTGCCTTTGCAAAACCTGCTACTTTCGTTAATTTTAATTTCAGGGTTGTTATTTTGGGAGCTTAGCTTGTGTTGTAAATACAGCCTGTTTGTATAGTTTGGGATCCAGTGACTGCGATAACACAAAACACAACCAGACTGTTAAATTAATTGGGACGAGGAGGATGTCAGCCTTGTGAGATATTCCAGACAAGAATTAAATCTGTCTTTATTGTAAGGTTACAGTAACAAGACCTTGCAGTGCTGAAAGTCCATCTTTTTCTCTTTGCCTTAATAGTCCAAGAAACTAGAGAGGGTCCCCTTATGAGATGCTTGCCAGGCCCCCATTTTTTTCTGCAGGCTCAGCTGCCTCTTATCTGACTGTTGCCTAGTCTGTTGCTCTTCCTTCTGTCTCCCAAGGTCATTCGCACATGCCATTACATCAGGGTTGCCAACACCAGATTGAATCATCAACTAATCACACCAAATGGGCTTCTTCTACATCCATCCCATTTTCTCTCTCTCCCACATACACACAAACACACACACACATACAGACAAGCCTAGGCAAGCCTAGCATGTTTGCAGATGATAGTCATCATGGTTTAGTATGTTGTCTGGACCCTCCAAAATGCTTATGATTCTGCAACAGAGAAATCAGTTGCCCCAATTAAAAAAATTAAATGTTGATAGAATTTGGAATACATCTCAAGTGTTCTATAAAGCAATGGGAATGGGGAATCATGTAAAACAGAGAATGGCTTCTCTGAGTAAAGACCCACTTGCTAAAACAGCCTTGTATCCCAGACTGTTAACCTTGTCACTGGCCAGAATCAGTGCTGATACAGTTCTACAGAGGAATTATTGAGTCTGTCATCACCTCTATAACTGTCTGGTTTGGTTCTGCAACCCAACAAGACAGACACAGACTTCAGAGGATAATTAGAACTGCAGGAAAAACAATTGCTACCAACCTGCCTTCCATTGAGGACCTGTATACTACACGAGTCAAAAAGAGGGCTGTGAAAATATTTACAGACCCCTCGCATCCTGGACATAAACTATTTCAACTCCTACCCTCAAAATGATGCTATAGAGCACTGCACACCAAAACAACAAGAACAGTTTTTTCCCAAACGCTATCACTCTGCTAAGCAAATAATTCCCTCAACACTGTCAAATTATTCACTAAGTCTGCATTACTATTACTATTAGTCTTCTCATCGTTCCTATCATCCATCTCCTCCCACTTATGAATGCATGACTGTAACTTTGTTGCTTGTATCCTTATGATCTATATTGATTGTTTCCTAATATGATTTGATTGCTTATTTGTACCCTATGACTGTCATTAAGTGTTGTACCTTACGATTCTTGATGAATGTATCTTGTCTTTTTATGTACACTGAGAGCACATGCACCAAAGACAAATTCCTTGTGTGTCCAATCACACTTGGCCAATAAAGAATTCTGTTCTATTCTATTCTATTTCTTCCATTCCTTTCCATTTGCGTTGTCAAAATCCCCTGTATTTGGCTGCAAGGACAGAACTGGAAAACAGATGCAATAGACAACAAGTTGCAATCCAACCTTGAAAACACGTCTGAGCTATCCCATGCTAAGCAGAAAACGAAGTGCAATTTATCTGAAATATTTATATCTTTTTTTTCCCAGCGAGTCTCAGATGGCTAATATACCATAAGTTAAAAATAAAAATGTATCCTTGTTGGGGGGGAAAAATTGAAATCTTTCAAATACATTAAATGATATTGATTCCCCATTTTGCGATTCTGTCTCCATTACAATTACTCCTTGTTCCTGGTACCATTGGAGACCAAAATCTGAGATTTTATCATTCGGGAAGGAGATCAGACAAGAGAAAGAGCCTGTCGCTTCTGATGCTGCTGCAGCAAATCATCTTGTTCCAATGACTATCTCATTATAGCACTATCCAGTGACTGTTGCACTCCCTGACTGCATTCACACAAGCCACCTAGTTACGGAATTAACCCATTCATGGGGTTTGTACAGTATTTTATTTTATCTATTATTTATTTTATTTATTACCATTATACACTGCCTGTCTCACTCTCCAAAGCAGGGTATCAAACTCAAGGCCCGGGGGCTGAATTCGGCCTGCGGGGTGCTTAGATCTGGCCAGTAGTGAAATCCAATTTTTTTTACTACCGGTTCTGTGGGCGTTGCTTGATGGGCGTGGTGTGGCTTGGTGGGCGTGGCAGGGGAAGGATACCGCAAAATCTCCATTCCCACCCCACTCCAGAAGAAGGATATTGCAAAATCTCCATTCCCACCCCACTCCAGAAGAAGATATTGCAAAATCTCCATTCCCACCCCACTCTGGGGCCAGCCAGAGGTGGCATTTGCTGGTTCTCCGAACTACTCAAAATTTCTGCTACCAGTTCTTCAGAACCTGTCAGAACCTGCTGGATTTCACCCCTGATCTGAGCCAGGTTTTAAGGCCCTTCTAGAGGGTAGAAGGGTAGATGTGCATGTCAGGGCATCAATTAATCCCATGTTTGGCTCTGGGAAAAATCACCCTGGTTTAGAGGAGATGGATCGTGGCTTATTCCAAGTTGCAAAGAAGAAAAGTTTTTTTTAAGAAAAGTTAATTGTTACATTTTGGCAAGCGAGATCTCCTGCCGGTCCAGCCGGACCTCTGGCAAGAGAACAAAAGGAAAGAAATGTGTGAGGCAAGTGAGGGAATGCGGACCTGCGTAGTAAAGTACTGATAAGGAACTTGGCAAAACTACAGTAAGTCTATTAGTCCAAAAATAATGAAGCTCAGCTGGGAAATAAAAAAAACGCTGTGACAGTGCATCTAACCTCTGGTGCCAAGATGTTCCAGAGGGCAGGAGCCCTGTCAAAAATGGTTCTTCTCCTAGACACCATGAGCTGAAATTCCTTGGCCAATGGATCCCACAGAAGGCCTCTTTTGCCAGAGCGAGTAGGACAGGCCAATCCCATTGGGGCAAGACTGTTCCTCAAATACCCTGGTCCCAAACCATGGGGGGCTTTAAAGGTGATAACAATACCTTGAATAAAATTTTGAACCATAAACTACAAATCCTAAGCTTCCACAATTTGATCACTCACACAGAAAGAACTAAAGTTCAGCTAAGTGTAGCAAGTTGCACCAATTCATTTTACATAAACACAGCCACTGTTTTATGTTTGTGAAGTGTTTTTCATCCATGGCATGGATTAAAAGATTTGGGGCAGAACTTGAAATCTAACCACCTACATTGCAAATCAAAGTGACCGGAAAACTATAAAAGGAAATGAAACATGGGCCATGGAATGCAGTTCCCTCTCCAACTTGGAGTGCAGATTTAGCATTGCTGTGACTTCCCTGGTCCCTGAAGTTTCTTGTTGTCTCTAATCAGAAGTGACGTTTGGACAGCTGAGCTAACAAGAAACTGATGCTTTGGGCTTCCCATTTCCTCTGAGAATGTCACTTGAGTAGCCTGCATGATTTCCCTGTATTAGCATCCTATTAGCAAGACACTACTCTTGGAAGGAAAAGGGCAAGGACAGAGTCTGGAGGTAAATGAAAGAACTCAACTCTTTGCACTTTTCCAGCTCATTCTCCTACCATTTGTCCTAGAAAAATAGATCCTTGGGTATTTTCCAAAACTCATAGTGTGTGTAGAAAGTGGACATTTTTGCTGATGTCAGCAGCTTGGGTTTGAACTTCATGATTTGAAATATTAGAGCTGTCAATTCCAAGCTCCAAAAATATGGACAACCACTAGGTGGCAGGAAAGATAAATTTCTGTATCTCTTTGCTGCCCTCTATAGTCATTTGCATTATTGCTGTTCAAAGCTGGTACAATTAAATTTGGAACCCCAATGCATAGATTCAGTTCAATGTATGGAACTCCCTGCACAAGATTAGCGAAGTCACTATTGTACTGTAGTAAAGTTAACCTTCTGTCTTTAGAACCAGTAATTTGATTTTTCAATTGCAGAAGACCAATAAGACGCAAAATAAAACCAAATTTCCTTCAAAAGTGTTCTTTTCGAAACCAGTACGTTTGATGATCATTTTCAATCCATAAATTAGCCATGAATGAACAGGGATGCAATGTTGCTTGGACCTAAAACAGAGGTGGGTTTCAGCAGGTTCTGACCAGTTCTGGAGAACTGGTAGCAGAAATTTTGAGTAGTTCGGAGAACCGGTAAATACCACCTCTGACTGGCCCCACCCCCATCTATTCTCTTCCTCCTGAGTCCCAGATGATTAGGAGGAAATGGGGATTTTGCAGTAACCTTCTCCTGGAGTGGGGAGGGAATGGAGATTTTACAGTATCCTTCCCCTGCCATGCTCACCAAGCCGCACCCACAGAACCTGTAGTAAAAATTTTGAATCCCACCACTGACCTAAAAGGGTTTTTTTATCCGTTATTTTGACTGATTGAGTAAATTTTCTCTTTTCCTTGATGTACTGTAGCTAATCTTTGTGCCCTGAATCATCTAAAGCTATTACATGTGAGAAGCATCTGCCTTTTTGACTTCCCGCAGATGACACTGCTCTAATATGGACTCCCTCTGCCTCCCTCAACCCTCCAGATGTTAAAACTACAACTGCCATCATTCTCCACTGTAACTTGGCACATCTGGAGGCAGCAAGTTAGGGACCCAGCCAGCCAAATGGCCTACTTTGCTGAGCAAATCCTACCTCAGTCTTGCTACCAAAACCCTCTAACTCTGGTTGCCAGAGAACCTTAAGTGAATCCAAGGTCTCTTTGACAGCTAAGAGTTTTTTGAGCCAGGCACTTTCTGCAGCTCCCATTTGTAACACACATTCAGCTTTGGTCCTCCACTAATAGCAACTTAATCACGCTTGGCTGTTTGTGGAAAAGGCCCAGATCCATCCATCTATGTAGCTTGACTGGCCAGGCACTGGACACCTGCTTCAACATTGGCCATGGAACAATTTCTCTCCTCAAACAATAGGCTTCTTTAATAGGCACCTGATTCCTACTTGGACTGTGCTGCCTTCTGCTCTAACATCTAGACCAGGAGTGTCCAGTCAGTGGTAGTATTCAAAATTTTTTACTACCGGTTCTGTGGGTGTGTCTTGGTGGGTGTGGCATGGCATGGTGGGCGTGGCTTGGTGGGCGTGGCAGGGGAAGGATACTGTAAAATCTCCATTCCCACCCCACTCCAGGGGAAGGATACTGCAAAATCCCCATTTCCTCCCGATCAGCTGGGACTTGGGAGGCAGAGAATAGATGGGGGTGGGGCCAGTCAGAATTTTTACTACTGGTTCTCCGAACTACTCAAAATTTCCGCTACCAGTTCTCCAGAACTGGTCAGAACCTGCTGAAACCCACCTCTGTGTCCAACCTTGCAAGTTTAAGTCCAATGTTGGACACCACTGATCTAGATAAAGATTGCAGTGCAGATGTGCTGTCCATTTGGGCAGAAGACCAGGGGATTTACCCAGCCCACTTTCTCATGCAGTTGGGAGCCCTATCCAAAGGCCATCATGGAAATATTAGAGAAAGCAGGTATGAAGCATTACTGCTACTGGGAGGAGCAATAGAGGGCAGGATTAAGATCAAGGCGTGCTCTGGCCCTGTAATCAGCATATGCTCTTTGCCATCTCCCAATTTCTTTCATTACATTTTGCTAAGTGTAACTTATTTCATGCCTTTCCCATGAGAGGCTTAAAACAGCACACATTGGAGGGGGGATGTTTTCCTTCTTGCCCTGGCATTTTATTTGCACAACAACCATGCGAAGTAGGCAAAGCTAGTTGACAATGTCAGGTCTCCTGTTAAGCTTCATCATTAGGTAGACCCTGGAAATATGGTCTCCCTGCCCATATTGGTTAAAGGGACTGTTTTAATTAGAATAGAACAACAGAGTTGGAAGGGGCCTTGGAGGTCTTCTAGTCGAACCCCCTACTCAGGCAGAAAACCCTATACCAGACAAATGGTTGTCCAATCTCTTCTTAAAAACTTCCAGTGTTGGAGAATTCACAACTTCAGGAGGCAAGTTGTTCCACTGGTTAATTATTTTAACTGTCAGGAAATTTCTTCTTAATTCTAGGTTGCTTCTCTCCTTGATTAGTTTCCACCCATTGCTTCTTGTCCTGCTTCAAATGCTTTGGAGAATAGCTTGACTCCCTCTTCTTTGTGGCAGCCCCTGAGATATCGGAACACTGCTATCATGTAACCCCTAGTCCTTCTTTTCATCAAACTAGACATACCCAATCCCAGCAACTGTTCTTTATGTTTTAGTCTCCAGTCCCCTAATCATCTTTGTTGCTCTTCTTTGCACTCTTTCTAGAATCTCAACATCTTTTTTACATTGTGGTGACCAAAACTGAATGCAATATTCCAAGTGTGGCCTTACCAAGGCATTATAAAGTGGTATTAACACTTCACGTGATCTTGATTCTATCCTTCTGTTTATGCAGCCTAAAACTGTATTGGCTTTTTTGGCAGCTGCAGCACCTGGCTGGCTCATATTTAAGTGATTGTCCATAGGATCTCTTTCACAGTTACTAGTATTGAGTGAGGTGCCACCTATACTCAAGTATTGAGTGAGGTGCCTGTGCATTTGGTTTTTTTGTCTAAATGTAGAACCTTACTTTTTTTCACCATTGAATTTCATTTTGTTAAATAGCACCCAAAGTTCAAGTCTGTCAAGATCCTTCTGAATCTTAAGTCTATCTTCTGGAGTGTTGACTATTCTTGACAGCTTGGTGTCATCTGCAAATTTACATCAGTAGCTACAGTGTGTGCAATGCTCAGGGCTTCACTTTTCCTGCACATGTCTGGCCAAAAGGCTGGTCTCACTGCTCAGAGGGAGATATTCAACCCCATCACCCCTAAGGTGGCTTGTTTCATCTGTAACACTAAGCCATATATGCTCCTAGTCAAGCTGCAGTGGCTAACTTCATACATTAGGTTAAGCCAGGTGTCTGCAACCTGCGGCTCTAGAGCCACATGCGGCTCTTTGGGCCCTCTGCTGTGGCTCCCTGTTGGGTGATCCCACCACTGACTGGCCCTGCCCCTCGCTCTCCCCTCCCAGTCACTCCTCGCCTGGCCTGAGAAGGTAAGGGTGATGGCGGGTGATGGAGAAGTGACCTGGGCAGAGACAGAGAGATACAGAGAAAGGGGGAGAGAGAGAGACATAGAGAGAGATATAGAGAGAGGTGGGGAGAGAGGGAGAAATGTCAAAAGGGTTTTGTGGTTCCCAGTGTTTTTTAACAACCAGTTCTCTGCTCTAATGACCGGCTGGGAAGGCGTGGCTAGGGGATCATGTGACTGATGGAAGTGAGTGATGTTGAGTTGGCCACGCCCACCCAGGTTTTGTGGCTCCCGGTGTTTTTTTTTCTGTGGGAAACGGATCCAAATGGCTCTTTGAGTGTTTAAGGCTGCAGACCCCTGGATTAAGCCAATACCAAATTGAGCTGTGACTGAACACAATGGGGCTCTCTTCAGACAACATACTCAACTTCACGCCTGAATTAACCCATTTTTCTAAGTGCACATAATGCACAGAAACATATGCTAAACTAGCAAGCTGGTTGTGTACCACATCATAAACCATTAAAAGGAAAACCTCTAAAAGCAACCAGGTGTAGCAAGGTTGCAGGAATGCATCTGCTAAACTTGCAGTGGTTGATTTAATGAAATTAAATATTTTCAATTTAATATCCAAAGGGTTCCCATCGTGATGGCCTTCTGGAAACCCACGAAAACCTGGACCTTCTTCTTGACCCTGGGATAGAGTGGTTAGGGCCCCTGTGAAGAAAGTTTGTGGGTGCAGGTGTGGCTCTTCAGGCTTGCCTCTGTTGACTTTTTTTCATGTTTCTTTATTTGTATTTATTTGATATGCCACCCATCTCTCTATCAAGCGACTCTGGACAGCTTATAATGCCATTAAATTTTTTATTTATTTTTATTTTATTTATTTATTTGTCAAGCATATATAGGATAACAGATAAAAGTATAAACATGGTTATGGATACATGAAATGGATACGATTAAAAAGGGACATTAGGACAGGGACAGTAGGCATGTTGGTGTGATTATGCATGTCCCTTACAGACCTCTTAGGAATGGGGTGAGGTCAACAGTAGACAGTCTAAGGTTAAAGTTATGGGGGTTTGGGGAAGAAACCAGAGAGTCAGGTAGTGCATTCCAGGCATTGACCACTCTATTGCTGAAGTCGTATTTTCTGCAATCAGGTTTGGAGCAGTTTACCTTAAGTTTGTATGTATTGTTTGCTCGTGTATTGTTGTGGTTGAAGCTGAGGTAGTCATTGACAGGTAGGACATTGTAGCAGATAACTTTATGTACTACATTTAGGTCAGACCGAAGGCGGCGTAGTTCTAAGTTGTCTCAGCCCAACATTTCAAGTCTGGTGGCATAAGGTATTCAATTGCGGGTAGAGGAGTGGAGGACTCTTCTCGTGAAATATGTCTGGACTCTCTCAATTGTATTAATGTCCAATATGCAGTACGGGTTCCAGACAGATGAGGTGGATTCAAGAATTGGTCTAGCAAATGTTTTGTATGCTCTAGTTAGAAGTACAATATTACCAGAGAAGAAGCTACGCAAGATTAGGTTAACAACTCTTAATGCCTTTTTGGCAATGAGCCTTGGTGGTACAGGGGTTTAAGGCACCCTGTTATTAAGCTGGTTATTAAGACCAGCTGCCTGCAATTACTGCAGGGTTCGAATCTCGCCAAGGCTCAAGGTTGACTCAGCCTTCCATCCTTTCTAAGGTAGGTGAAATGAGGACCCAGTTGTGGGGGCAATAAGCTGACTTTGTATAAATATACAAAAGGATGAAGGCTATTGCTGAGCACATTGTAAGCCGCCCTGAGTCTTCGGAGAAGGGCGGCATATAAATCAAATTAAAAATAAAAAAAATAATAAATGTTGGCAATGACAGTAAAAGCAATTAAAAGGTTAAAATATTGAAGCATTGGACATTAAAAATGAAAACCAACAACAAACAACTGTAAATAAAAAGGGCCAATGCATAAACGGGGTGGAGTTGGGATCTTCTCCTAACCTACTAGCCACCTCCAGAATGGGACCCCCACGTTGTGGTCCCAAACCAGTTGACAGAGCGAGGTTTTCCATCAAGAGAATGGTGGCCTTTATTATTGCATTGCATTGTACCGTATTTTTCAGAGTATAGGACGCACCGGAGTATAAGACACACCTTAGTTTTTGGGGAGGAAAATAAGAAAAAAGCTGATTGGTGTGTGGATCGGCCTCTGGGAATACCCACAATCAGCTGTTCCCAGAGGTGGATTTTAGCAACAGGTTTGTTGGTTATGAGTTCTGTGCTTTGCTTTTTCTTTTCTTTTTTTTTTTTTTTTGCTTTTTTTTCTGCCTCTGAAAGCCTCCAAAACAAAGTTTCAGAAAAAAAGCCTCTGAAGCTCTGTTTCTGAGGCTTTTTTTCTGAAACTCTGTTTGGAGGCTTTTTTCCTGAAGCTCTGTTTGGAGTTTCAGAAGCTGGGCAGAGCTACATTCAGAGTATAAGATGCACCCAGATTTTAACCCTCTTTTTTGGGGGGAAAAGGTGCGTCTTATACTCCAAAAAATACCGTATTTTGTATATTATTTAGCTTTATTGTAAATTGCCCAGAATCAGTCTGGAGTTGGGCAGTGCCTAAATTGAATAAATGAAATTAAATTAAGACTGTTGTGGGAACAAAGTCATGACTCCAACATCTCAGATCCATTTTCCCACCAGCAACTCCTACACCAGAGAACGTGATGGTTCTCTGGCCCCAAGACCAGGAAGAAAGCAGTCTGGCTCCAGATACCTGAGAGAAGAAGGATGAGTGTTTACAATAGGCCACCACTTGTTTTGTCTGCCAATCTTCTGGTTGGGAGCAAAGGAAAGGACCAGCTCTGTCAGCTTGCCTCTGGCTACCCATTTTGATTGAAGGACACTCGTGATCTGAAAAGAGCCACACACACATACCCTGCTCACATTTTTTGCCTCTGACACCACATTGATGGCAATTCTGGGATGGTGTCTTTAATTTTGATGATCATAAGTAACCCTGCCTATTTTGACTCTGTGCTCATTTGTTCTGATGCTGTAGAGCAGCGTTCATAGGAAAGGAAGATTGATTCCTCTTTCACAAAATAAAATTTAAAGTTTTTAAATGCGGGGGTTATGTTGGAGTCATGCAGAATTAATGGTTCTTTCTTAGTAGATGGTAAGATCATAATAACATCAAGGTCGTCTTCATTTTGGATGAATATGCTAAGTAAACAGAAAACTGAAAATATTCATCAATAGCTACAGTGTGTGCAATGCTCAAGGGCTTCACTCTTACTGCACATTTCTTGCCAAAAGGCTAGTCTCACTGCTCAGAGGGAGATGTTCTAACCCCATCACCCCCAGATATTGGCCATGATGGTTGAGGGTAATGGAGAGGGAAATTCAGCAGAAACCAACTTGGAAAAGAATAGTGCTTAGAACAGTGGTGGGTTTCAAATTTTTTTACTACCGGTTCTGTGGGTGTGGCTTGGTGGGCATGGCTTGGTGGGCATGGCAGGGGAAGGATACTGTAAACTCTCCATTCCCACCCTGCTCCAGGGGAAGGATACTGCAAAATCCCCATTTTCTCCCGATCAGCTAGGACTTGGGAGGCAAAGAATAGATGGGGGTGGGGCCAGTCAGAATTTTTACTACCGTTTCTCCGAACTGCTCAAAATTTCCGCTACCGGTTCTCGAGAACTGGTCAGAACCTGTTGAAACCCACCTCTGGCTTAGAACATCTCTGGGGAAAGCGGTCAATCTGGAAACAGAATTCAAAGTCACCCTTTGACTAAAGCAAATGAATCAGGTTTTGACTCTTAGCAACTTTGTATCCATATAATTTTCTTTACTTTCTTCTGCAGAATGGAAACACTGTGGCTTTTCTTTCTTCCTTCCTTCCTTCCTTCCTTCCTTCCTTCCTTCCTTCCTTCCTTCCTTCCTTTTTCATTCTTTCCTGGGATTTTCTGGTAGTTTCCATTCAAGTATTAATTAGGTCAAATCCATTTTACCTTTTCCAAGATTAGCCAACATTTTCTACTTAGCTTCATTGCTTGGATTAGGAACTTGAATATGATAGTGACAATTGGAATTTCCCATTTCAACTGCACAATAGACAAGAAGCTGGTCCAAACAACTCAGACATATACATAGGCATAGAAAAAGGACAGGGCTTCAATCATATAGTCATAAATGCTCTCTTGTCTTAACTATGTTTTGGTCCCTCCTGCCAGTGCCCTTGACCTTAGGGATTAAAAAAACCCTGTCTTTATTCCTAGATGGCTTGGCTCTCCATACAAAATGCCTCATGCTGTTTGAAAGTTTAATTCGACTCATTTTCTCTCCAAGAATAGTGCAGAATATTTCTGCCTTACTTAACAATTACATCTTCTCCGCAGAGGAAAAAAATGAAATCCAAAGAGTGTGGGGTGTATGTCTCAGATGGTTTTTCTTTTTTTTCTCCCTCATGATTCTCCCTGAAATTAAATTAGAAAAGGAGGTGGATCCTTTAATGTTTTGATGAAAGAAAACAAGAGAGGAATTTCAGGAGCACTGAAAGATTATCTGTAGCATATGTAGAATTTCCCCAACAAAGCAGCAGAGGTTCAGAAGTTTCCATGTGTTTCGTGATTTCCTTAATTTCTTTCAGAAGCAGCAAAAAAAAAAAAAGTAAAGGCAGGTTTGAATATCCTTGGCATGTATTCAAAGGAACTCTCCCTTGAGGCTTACTTTCCTTTTGAAAAAAGCTGCTTCTCATCAGATGGAAACAGTATTCTGCATGCGCTTACAAGCCCCTTTTGTCTAATAGGAAGGCCTCAGGCCAGCAAAGGGCAATTCTGTGTACGGTCAAGGGCAGTGGGGAGAGCAAAAGCAACAGTGTCATAAAAAGAAAGGAAAGACCCCGACAGTCAGGAGTGCTCCGATGATCAGCTGGGAGCGAACCGGTTCACTCCGACAATCAGCTGGGCCTGCCCGCCCACCCCTGCGCTTTGCTTACCTTTATCTTCACAGCTGATTAGCGTGGCAGAACGGATTGCCGTGCCTCAGCTGTTTTAATTCCCTAGCACTTAACGCGGAAGGTGATTTTTTGTTGAACTGCGCACTTGCACGCAGCGAAGCACGCGATCACCGAAGCGGTTGTTAAACCGGAAGGATCCCACCACTGCCTACAGTACCTTCTACCAGTGGTGGGTTGCTCCCGGTTCTCCCCGGTTCGGGAGAGCCGGTAGTGGAAATCTTGATAGGAGAGCGAACCGGTTCGCTCTGAACATCAGTTGGGCCCTCCCCCGCGCCCCCGCGCTATACCTACCTTTATTTCTTTTGTTTTTAGCTCAGCTGTAAGGCGCAGCAGAGTGGATGGTCATGCCTCAGTTAGAACCCACCTCTGCTTTCTACAATTTCTACTGTGCCAAGAAGATTCCGTGTTTCAAGTCAAGGTCATTGTTCCTGGTCTGAGTCAAACGTGACAGGCTTATTCCCTTCAAACTAGCTAATCTGACTGCTCACAGGGCTGGAAATGGAATGACCTGTTGACCATTTCTGAACCAGGTCACTCCAATGCATTGAAGAAGTCCGTTGAGAAATAAACAGGCTCGCATTGCCCCAGCTGTTTTGCAGGCTTAATGGAATCAGCCCAGGATTAAGAAACCCCAATAGGGAAGGCAATCTGCCCCTTTGCATTTTTAACCAGCTCATTAAAGTTTCAGATGAAGCTTTTCCTTTAGGGAAAACGCTTAGCCTCCTTTAAAAACGAAAACGGATGGTTAGATCAGTGTTTCTCAAACTTGGCAACTTTTAAGATTTGGCAACTTTAATTCAATTCGCCGAATTCCCCAGCCGGCATGAAGATCATTTTGAAAAGATTGCAAGGCTGGGGCAGGGAGGGAAAAGAAGAGGGGAGTATGAAAGGAGGTATATCTAGAAATAAATTAGATTGGGTAGTTCAAGGATGGTTGAGCTGGTTGTTGGTTGCTTTGTGGCATACAGAGCCATCTATTGGCGAGGGGCGGGATGTCAAAACATTAAGATGGTGTCCACAACTGCACAGTTGAAGCTTTACTTCTGCTTTGTTTACATGTTTTATTTCTGGAATTACTGCTGTCATCTTGATGTTTTTCTGGTCTTTCTTGGCAAGACCAAGGAGATGGTGTTGGACTCCGGAGGAAGAGAGAGGAACCTGCCCCACTTTACATCGAGGGGGGCTCTGTAGAGAGAGTTTCTTCCTTTAAATTCTTGGGAGTCATCTCAGCTAAGACCTCACCTAGAAAAACAACATGTTCCAGGTAGCCAGGAAGGCCCAACAGAGACTCCATTTCCTTACAGTCTTGCGTAAAAATAGGGTGGAACAACAACTGATGACCTCCTTTTACCAGTCCACAATAGAAAGCGTCCTCACTTATTGCATCACGGTATGGCATGCCAGCCTGACAACCGCGAATAGAAAGATATTACAGAGGGTGGTAAGCATGGCACAAAACATCATGGGCTATCCCCTGATATTACTGGACGACATTGCTAGGACTCGCTGCCTTAGAAGAGTGAGGAAAATCCTCAGGGATGACTCACACCCTGGCCAGCCCTTCTTTATTCTCCTGCCATCGGGAAGGAGTTATAGAAGCATAGGCAGTTACATAAATAGGCTGAAGAACAGTTTTTATCCATGGGCTGTCAGACCTGAATGCGAAATAACATCATAACTATGTAGTACGATGGACTTGCAGGGCAATGTGTAACATGTTCACACTGGTGCAATAGGACTGGGTGGTTGTTAATATGATTTATTGGGTTAGGGATTTTCTGTCTTCACTGTGAGTTGTATTGTGTTGGGGGGGTGCACTGAGGGAGTTCAATAGGGGCGGGTTTCAAAACCCATCGCTACCGGTTTGCTAGTGGGCGCATTCGCACTTGCGCGCAACGCTTCTGCGCATCCACAGAAGCATCCAGGTGGGTGGGTGGAGCCTCCCGCCACCGCCACTACCGGTTCACCCAATCCGGGGCAAACCAGTAGCAACCCACCACCAGAGCTCAACCAATCTCATTGTACAAATGCTGTGCACTGACAATAAATATTTGAATTTGAATTTGAATTTGAATTTTGACCCAGGCCATCACATTCACCTTGGCATCACTCAATCTCGGCTGCAAAGCTCCAGAACTTCCCCTTCCACTTACATTAACAGAGTTTGAGACTTCCCTTTCTTGTCTTCCAAGCTTGGAAAGAAACAGTTTGGATTTGCAGATTTATTTATTTATTTATTTGCTTAAATGGCAATTTTATTAAGTCAAAAAAGAAACTGTAATTTGTTCCTCGACAAGTCAAACGTTCCTGGTTATTTAGGACTTGGCCCATGGCAGGTTCACACTACTTGTTAATATGGATGGCTTTCAGTAGTAGTCAGCTCTTAGGATTTAAAAAGTTGGTTCTCACATTGTGCCAATGCCGTGTTTCTTTAACCACTGCTTGATGAATAATCTACAAAGGGCAGTTCACATATTATATTAAAATATTTCTTGTGCAAATATGCCTGAATATACTCTCTTTTTTTTTTTTTATTGAAAAAGTTTTCAAATACAAGTTTTTCCCCCTTTTCCCCCCCCCCCCCTCTTCCCTAACCCACCCTTTCCACCCAACCCCCCCTGTGACTTCTTCACAACAATAGGCTATTTCATAACTAGTTACATACATAATATCTTCCCTTTCCCTTAATCCCTTCTCGGAATACTGACCCTTAACTTGTTAATCTTATAACTCCCATTTTTACGGTAATCTGCCCTTTTTCTCCTCCCCTAAACTTATTGAGTATTATTACAAATTAACCTTTAATCTTTTATATATATTAATATAACATTTTAAATCGGCCTTCTCCCTGCAACCAAATTTGTTCAATTCTGTCCACTTCCTCCACTCCTCTAAATATATAACTTGAAATCAGACAATACAATTCTAAATATAATCCACTACCCACTTTACTAGAATATACACATATCTATATATGCATCCCATTTTATAACAATCAGTAAACTAACCTATTTCAGCCCTTCAATTCCTACAAAATCATGCAATACGATTCTAAATATAATCAACTGCCCACTTTCCTAAGATATACACATATCTATATATGCATTTCATTATGTAAAAAGAGAAAAGACAATAACTTTAAGTTTATGATCCATATAATATCTTCTTTGATGTCTTTCCACTAGATTGTTAAATCCATCACCCATAATAGGGTAAAATAACATGCTGGTGCAACAGTTTGTTCAAAATCTTCAGTCATCTTCTGCCCCCATCAGTAGTAGATATCCTCACACCTGTATAAAAGTAAAAACAACCACCCGAGTGACATTATAATTATGAATATATCCGTATGGTTATAGTTGTGGTATTCATCAGGATTGTAAATTCCCGTCATCCTACTGAGTAACATCCAGATCTTCTGCATGCCCCAGCAAAACTCTCCTGCCTTATAACTCAAAGTAGTTATAATATATTTCCAAGAGAAAAAAAAAGTAAATAAGAAAAAATTAGATGATTCAAATCCAACAAAGTGAGGCTCTTTCCACTTCCCAAAATCATGGCCTTGCAGAGATCTGCCACAATCCTCAGGATAGTATCAGACAATTGTTCGCCACCACTGTCTTTTCTAATATTCATTCATTTTTTAAAGCGCCTGGCTTCACTGTTGCTTAGTTTGGAAATTGCTGTTTCTATAAGATCTGTTTCTTTTCTTTTTCTTTTTCGGGTTGAATTTCCATCCTCTTTTCTTGCTTACCAATTGTATATCTGCTGGTTGATTTTCATTCTGCTTTGTGGATTGTTCTTGTTGGGTTAATTTTATCATCTCATCTTTCTTCTCCATCACTTGTATATCAACTGATTGATTTGCGCACTTGTCTGTGACTTGATAATTCATCACCTTGGGTTCGGATGACACTGCTCTCTTATTTATAAACAGTCCAGCTGGGATCTCCAAGGAGTCCAAAGACAATTTATCCATCACAGCCTCTGTAATTTGATGTTTTCCTTTTATTTCCAACTCCTTTTGCTTATCCTGTATTATGCCTAAAGGTGTTAAATTCATTTTTAGAATTTTTTGATAAAAATCTTCCGCTTTTTCAACAGTGTGCAATTGATATCTTACGCCTTGATATCTCAATATTAAACCAGCTGGGATGTCCCACCTGAATAGGATATTTCTTTTTTTTAATTCAGTCACTAAAAAGCCAAATTTCTTCCTCTCCATTAACATCTTGGGCGGGAGCTCCTTGAAAATCCAAATCTTTCTTCCATGAAATTGCAAATTGGAATTAAAAGAGTTCTGCACAATATTATTCCTAATTTCTTTATCTGTAAAATAGATCACCACATCTCTAGGCAGTTGCCTTTGCTTTGCCCACCAGGAGTTTATTCTATAAATTCTATCAATCCTGCAATACACTTCATCAGGTTGAACCTTTAAGATCCCAGCCAGAATTTCAGAAGATACTTTCCTTAAATCATCTCTATTATTTTCCTGCAGACCTCTCAATCTAATTGCATATTCTGTAAAATTATATTGAATCATTAAAACTTCTCTTTCAATCCTCTGTTGTACATTTTCCTCATTACCAATCTTTTGGTCAGTCTCCATTTTAGATTTGTCTTCCAAGCTATTATCCTGAATGTTTATCAAATCCTTTTTAATTTTTTGAGTCATGTCATCCAAATTCTCTCTCTATACTCTCTTTTTGTCTTAATACTGTAGGTTTGTCTTTCAATGATTTACATTCTTTTAACCTTGGTTGAACACTATATATACTACTCTTCTCTGTATCAAGATATGTTACAGGAAAACAGGATAAAAATCAATTAATGAACAATAAAAGCAAGCCATGATTGAAAGACCATAACAGCTAGATTCATACAACCATGGACAAGCCACAGTTTAGCTTCATGTAAAGTCAGCATATAAATACTCTTAAATATCCCAGCTGAAGAAGTTCCCCAGGCCTTGTTTGCATTCTTGATTTCCTCCCCTTTTGCTTCTCCAGTTTGCATTTAAGATGAAGGCTATTTAAGATTTCTGGAGTAATCCTACCTGACAACATTTCTTGCCTCATTGTTGCTAATGAGCTGTTGGCTTTTGATCTGGAGCATCTGATGCAGAGACCAAAGTTCTTGCAATGACCCCTTTCACTGGCTTCCTTAATTCTTCCGCTTGATTTGTGCTTATTTTCTTCCAGTGCTGTGAAAATGGACTTTATTAAAAATAGACTCTTATTCCCAGGATAAGGCTCCCATTTAGTCAAAGTCCATTTTCAAATCTTTGCATTTAAGTCAACGTTTCCCAATCTTAGTAGCTTGAAGATGGGTGGACTTCACTTCCCAGAATTCTCCATTCGGCCCTGAGTTGATTGTGTTCTCCTTTAAAACAATAGACATAGAAATAGAAATAGAAATAGAAATAGAAATAGAAATAGAAATAGAATAGAATAGAATAGAATAGAATAGAATAGAATAGAATAGAATAGAATAGAATAGAATAGAATAGAATAACAGAATTGGAAGGGACCTTGGAGATCTTCTAGTCCAACCCCCTGCTTGGGCAGGAAACCCTACACCACTTCAGACAAATGGTTATCCAACATCTTCTTAAAAACATCCAGTGTTGGAGCAGTCACAACTTCTGGAGGCAAGTTGTTCCACTGATTAATTGTTGCAACTGTCAGGAAATTTCTTCTTAGTTCTAAGTTGCTTGGTTAGTTTCCACCCATTGCTTCTTGTTCTACCCTCAAGTGCTTTGGAGAATAGTTTGACTCCGTCTTCTTTGTGGCAGCCCCTGAGATATTGGAACACTGCTATCATGTCTCCCCTAGTCCTTCTTTTCATTAAACTAGACATACCCAGTTCCTGCAACTATTCTTCATATGTTTTAGCCTCCAGTCCCCTAATCATCTTTGCTGCTCTTCTCTGCACTCTTTCTAGAGTCTCAACATCTTTTCTTACATCGTGGCAACCAAAACTGAATGAATTAAATTAATAGCTAATCACATTGGATGGTCATGAATTCAATATTTCATGTTATTGGAAAAAATATTAGCTTCAATCAATTCTGAATCACTTATGTGCTGTGATGGATGATTCCAAGTCTTAATGTTGTAGGAAAAAGAATAAAACTTTGTCTAAATATTCATAAATTTTTTTTAATTGGCAAAAGGTTGTCGTTCTTCTTTATGGAGCAGCTCCTGTCACCTTCTGATCATCATATTGTACTCTTCTGTGCACTGCCAAATAATTAATGAGAAGATACATGCCACATTTTATTCCATCAGCTCCACCAGATGAGCACAGCTTGATAACCAGTTCTGGACACCACTTAGCACTTAGCACTTGCACAAAACCCAAACAACCCCTCTTTTGAAGTACTGGAAGCCAGGATTTAAATCAAGGCCAAAAGTTGGTTTGAAATTGAAATTTCTACAAATCCAAAAGGGCACTGTTTTCAGCCCTAGGAGACTTAACTAATGTAAATCTTCAAGGTTGTTAATGAATGGGGGAATTTGCCCGCCTATGTTCTACACCTCAGCCTCAGGGTTAGATCAAATATAGTTTAAGCTAAACATTTGCACAGTGTGCTAAATTAGGATATGTTGAACTTCGGCCACTTTGTGAATTTGTAGCCTAGAGGGCTATGCAAACCCAACTTAAGGCCCAATGCATTCTCTGAATCCAGAAAATTGGGTTAATTCGATAACCAAGATAAGCAAACATTATGCAAATTTAGCCAAAGGTTTTAGAAGACTAACCCTTGAACCAGGGGTGAAATGCTCCCGGTTCGGACTGGATCAGCCAATCCGGTAGCGAGGGTGGCGGGTGTTCGGAGAACCGGTAGCAAAAATCCCTCCTCCTCCCCCCCACCGCCCAGCTGAGTCGCGTGATCATCAGAAGCTTTTTTTTAAAAAAAAAATTTATTGAAAAGTTTTAAAATGTTTTACAAACAAATTCCTCCCCTTCCCCCACCCCTTCCCCTCTCCCTCCCCCCCTCCGACTTCCCAGAGCAAAATACAGGGTATTGCATTTAACAAACATAATCTAACATAAGCAAACTAACTATAAACTCTTAACTTCCCCTTGCTCTTTAACTCCACCATAGATACTAAAATATCAAAAGAAAAAGAAAAATCATCTAAATATTTCATTGATAAGCTATTTGCAACTTTTTAGTCCCGTATTTGTTTTGTATATAGTCAATCCATCTTCTCCATTCCAGTACATATCTTTCATTCGAACGGTCCTTCAAATATGCAGAGATTTTAGCCATCTCCGCCAAACTTCTTCGGCCGAAAAAATGTTTTTAAAAGAAAAAAAATCCTCTGACGATCAGGCAACTTAGCTGGGATCGTCAGAGGTTTTTAAAAGCATTTTTTTACAACCTCTTCAGCCGAAGAGGTTGTAGGAAAAATGGTTTTAAAAGTTTTTTTAAAAAAAGAGTTGGCCACGCCCACTCAGTCACATTACCCACCCCCACCAAACCACGCCCACAGAACCGGTAGTAACAAATTTTACATTTCATCACTGCCTTGAACGCATTCTAGATCTTTGCTGTATATTTTGCTGCCGTAATAGCTGGATTCACATATGGCAGTAAGCAGTGATATGGTGGTTTGGGACTGGTTTAGTGTGATATCTGTAGAAGTCTTCTCCAACCTAATACCCACCAGATGAGTTAGGATGGACACACCCCATATAAGAGTGTCTGGAGCAGGGGTGTCAAACTCGTGGCCCGTGGGCTGGATGCGTCACACACTGGCCACGCCCACGCCTGGTTTAGCGAAGGGGGGGGAGTCATACATCATGTGACAAGGCGAGTTTAACATCCCTGGTCTGGAGAAAGACTCTTGAATTCCTTCTTATTGCAACCGTTTGGTTGATTTATTCATTTATGTGCCATCAAATTGCTGTGGATGGTTTGCAACTACTTAGGTAATTTGCATGCTTCCATTTATTGGGCGTTGCGGGAGGGGGGGATGACATCCAACCAAACTGTAGAGGGTATACAAATGAGAAGTTTATAAAATGAACAGGAAAGAAAATGGAAATTATTTGCCTGGCTCGACGTTCCTCAATCTCAGCGGGTTTAAGATGTGCATACTTCAACTCCCAGAATTCTCCAGCCAGCCATGGGGTGGAAACGGTGCTGGGAATTCTGGGAATTCTGAAGTCCACACATCTTAAACCCGCTGAGATTGAGAAACATTGGTGTAGCTATTTCACTTCTTCCTTTATTTTTCAGCAGAAGAACAGGAGGAAAGCATGTTTTGCCTTCTGCCCTCGGGCACAAGATTAAGAGCTATTGGGAGAATGCACACCATCAGTATCCCAAGAATAGCATCAGGGCAAGGGGAGGTCAACCTGGCTTCATCCATCAGCCAAGAAGGACCAGCTGCAACAGCCTTAGCTCTGCCATCCTCCTCCCCATTCCCGTCCATCAGAAAGCTCTTTGCTCTAGTAAGCACCTGTTGCCCTGGGACTCCCAAAGCACAGGTGGGAGTTTTCTCTGGATTCCTCTCCTCCTAAAGGAACTAGACCCACTCACTGCTGTAGGCAACTCACACACACACATGCACCAGCCACATTGGATATCAATCATTTTGTGCATCGGTGTATTCTCAACTTCGGCAAGTTGAAAATGGGTGGACTTCAAGTCGCCATGGTTAAGAAATACTATTTTATATCAAGAACCGATTTCTATCCTCTCTTTTTCTCTCTTCCTATTTCTTTTATTTCTTTGCCTTTTTAGTTGGGAAGTGCAATGATGGAGCCTGACAAGTACTCACTCTCTTTTTTTTTTTTTCTGAACTGCTTTGTGAGTTCTTTTAAAAGAAAAATAATTTGGCAAATAAATGAATAATTTTTCTGGTCTGCAGAACATGATTGGCAACTGGTTTGGGGAAAGAATGAAGAGATAATTCTACACACTAAGTAGAGCTCCTTTACGGATGTCAGACAAATCACAGAGAACAGAGAAAGCAGCTGCCAACTTTAATGGGACCCCCGTGTTCCCAAGTAGTTTATATCTCTGGAAAGTACAACACTGCCATAAAAAAAGATAGCTTAGAGCTGCGAAGGTCGTACGTGTGAGGACTGGTTGTAAGTCACTTTTCTCATCAACACGAACAGTTGTTAAACAAATAGGTGTAAGTCGAGGACTACCTGTATATCTGTAGCACATATTTATCTCTGATCACACACTTTCTCTTCTTCTGTTCTTTTGAGAGCTGAGAATGGCTCAGCTGGATGTGAGTCTATATTCTCTTCACAACCAATGAAGAAACCACACATGAGCAACGAAAGCCACCTGGACTGCTTAGTACCTAAAGTCTCCATGGTCCAAACCCAGCACTCCATTCATGCCAGTGGCGAAATTCAATTTTTTTTACTACCGGTTCTGTGGGCGTGGCTTGGTGGGTGTGGCAGGGGAAGGATATTGCAAAATCTCCATTCCCACCCCACTCTGGGGCCAGCCAGAGGTGGTATTTGCTGGTTCTCCGAACTACTCAAAATTTCCGCTACCGGTTCTCCAGAACCTGTCAGAACCTGCTGAATTTCACCCCTAGATTCATGCTTATAAAACGTGGGACTCTGTCCTTATGGCAGTGGTGGGTTGCCCCCGGTTCTGACTGGTTCTATAGAACCGGTAGTAAAACCGGCGGGAGGCTCCGCCCACCGACCCCAACATCATCAAGAAGCTTCTGTGCATGCCCCATTGCGAACCGGTAGTAAAGGTAAGTAGAACCCACCCCTGCCTTATGGGCTTGGAAGCCTATTATCAAAGGCTGATCCATCTTGAGCCTGCTGACAATATGCTGGCATTTTGATCTTCTGGAAGACAGCCATGGTACTGAGATTATTGAGGGGTAGTGATGGCTACGCCTCTGGCCTCTGTTCTATGCTTTAGCAGTCATGCACTAACAGGATCAGGTAGGTAGCTATGTCTCTGTCACCAGGTTTTACCAACTCTGTTTCTGGCCATTTGTACAATTATTCAGAGACAATTGCCTACATTCCCCTTCCCCTAAATTAATGATTGCAAACTCATCTGGATCTGGTTGAATAGAATTTACCGTACTAGCAATACTACTACCAATGAGTTAACTGGCCAAATTCTGGGTGCAAAATTGTCAGGTTTAAGAGCCTGCCCTGGATATTTGAGGAAGTGAGAAAGTTCTGAAGTGCAGTGCCACCCTGGGATTATATTTTGTATGTCTGCATTGCTGATGGTCCTATTTGTAGAATAATTCACTGGCCCATCCTCCTTTCCCAATCTGACTTTCTTTTTCTGATTCTAAAAGAATGCATTCTAGAAACACATTTAAGCTGAAGTTGTGAGCTCAATCAGTTGCCACCAAGCACCATAAGGGAGAAGCACAGAGCAATCCGTTAAGCTATTGGGAAGGGTGGCCAAAAAGAGCTAGATTTAAAACGTGCTGGGCATAACAGGGATCACACACACATGTTGACAAAGGACAACCATTGCTTAAAGCAGTTTCATTCGTATATGTCAGTGATGGCGAACCTATGGCACGCGTGCCACAAGTGGCACGCGAAGCCATATCGGTGGGCACACGAGCTCAGCTCTGGCATGCATGCACGCACCGGCCAGCTGATTTTCGGGCCTTCTGGGCCCACTGGAAGTAGGGAAACAGGTTGTTTCCTGCCTCCAGTGGGCCTCCGGGGGAGAGGTGGGAAGGCCGTTTTCGCCCTCCCCAGGCTCCTAGAAAGCCTGTGGAGCCTGGGGAGGGCAAAAAAACGGGCCTACTGGGCCCACTGTGCCATCACGTGCCAAAAGTGGGGGGAGCATGGGGGGGTCATTTGCACATGCATGGGGAGTGGGGCACAGAATTATGGGTGTGGGCACATGCACACGCGACCCCCTCCATGCTTCCCCCGCTTTTGGCACGCGATGGCAAAACAGTTAGCCATCACTGGTATATGTATTTAAGATTTTTTTTTTCTAGCTGTGCTCTGTCTGTGTAGCTCATGCATTGTCCAGGAGTCTGGCTGTTACCGTATGGTTCATATAAGATTGATCCATAAGTTATATGACCTGGATTTGCACAATACACCTCCAAGACCGAGTGGCTGTGGTTTCCGGCGTCCCGTCAGTCAGTTGGTTCCATCACTGACTATAGGGGGTGAGATCTTGGCCCCCTCAGAGAGGGTTCGCAACTTGGGTGTCCTCCTGGACTCACAGCTGTCTTTAGAAGACCATCTGACGGCTGTGGCCAGGGGGGCTTTTTATCAGGTTCGCCTGATCCACCAGTTGCGTCCCTTTCTGGACCAGGACACCTTGCGCATGGTCATTCATGCCTTCATCACTTTCCGTCTGGACTACTGTAACGCTCTCTACATGGGGCTCCCCTTGAAGAGCATCCGGAGGCTCCAGCTGGTCCAGAATGCAGCTGCGCGGGTGATTATAGGGGCGACTCGATGCTCCCATGTAACACCGTTCCTGAGCGAGCTGCACTAGCTCCTGGTGGTCTTCCAGGTGTGATTCAAGGTGTTGGTTGCCACCTTTAAAGCGCTCCATGGCATAGGACCTGGATACTTACGAGACCACCTTCTGCCTCTGATAGCCTCCCATCGACCAGTACGCTCCCACAGAAAGGGTTGCCAGCACTTCAAGCTGCATTTACTCTAGTGCTGACATAAGAAGGAGAAGCGGAGGCGTCTGGAAAAGGACGTTTGACTTTTCACCTATTTATTTTCCCTGGAGATAATATCCCCTAGGAGATGGACGGGAGGGGGGAAATTCCTTTGAGCTGGAGCAGTAGATTAGGGGTAGAGTGACTTGGAAGATGGCCAATGAGTGCAGAGGAGTGGGGAAAGGAAAAGGAGGGTTTTGGGTCAGGAAGTCAGTGTTGGCTACGATGGAGTTGGAGTTAGAATGTCGTGCTTAATAAATGGAAGTTTTTCATCAAAGACTTAGTTTGAAATGCAATTTATTTGAGAAGACCTCGAAACTTGACAAGGGTCTCCTCAGGGTGTCGTCGGTTAGACAGTGTCGACTGGCGACCCCCAGGGGGAGAGCCTTCTCTGTGGGGGCACCTGCCCTCTGGAACGAGCTGCTCCCAGAGATTCGTCGGATTCCCGACCTCTGTACCTTTCGCCGCGCCCTTAAAACACTATTATTCCATCAAGCAGGGCTGGCCTAAAATATTATTTTAATGGGTTATTTTATTTTAGATTATTGACCAAACTATTTAATAATTGTAAATTGTTTTTAACTTGTATATTGTTGGTTTTTTATCTTGGCTGTACACTGCCCTGAGTCCTTCAGGAGAAGGGCGGTATAAAAATTTAATAAATAAATAAATAAATAAATTTAAAAAACAAAAAGTTAAAACTAACCAATCTTAAAATCATAGAATGATAAAAATTGGAAGGGACTTATCTCATCTAATCCCCTCCTCAGTGCAACTTAGTTTGTTGTAGGAGTGCAGCCAGTCAATTTTTTTTTTAAATGTATTGTGTGGCATTAAGAAAGCTGTGAGAAAGCCATTTTCTCAAATTTGGATCTTGGATCTTACAGAAACTTTCTACTATGTGCCTAGAATGAAGATGATTGCTCTATAGAGATGGAAGTTGTATAATTCAGTGTTTTTCAAACTTGACAACTTTTAAGATTTGTGGACTTCAACTTCTATAATACTCCAGGCAGCATGCTGGCTGAGGAATTCTGGAAGTCCACACATCCTAAAGTTGCCAAGTTTGAAAAACACTGACTTAATACAAAAGTTAACAGTTACCCTTAGTTATCCCCTAAGGACAGCAGTGCAAAAACCTGTGACATTAGGAACCAGAATATCTCATTGTCTGTTAGCACAGAGGATGAGACTTCTGGAGCTGCTGGAGCTTCTCAATTACACAATAGCTCAAAACATCCATAACAAGCCAAAACTCCCATTTAAGGTCAACACAATCAGCAACAGCATTGGCCAGCATTTTTTTTTTAAAAAAATGGAGCTATCCATGAGCTGTCCAAGGTCCTGATAATGCCTTGCTCAGCCAACACATGGTCCCATTCTTTTCTTTCCTTCTCTGGATGAAAATTGCCTTTCACGCAACTACCCAAAGTCCCCAACTAGCCTCAGACAGAAGAGTTGGTTCACTCAAAGCATTAAACCATAAAGATAAAGACTTAGGGATGCTTTTCCATTAATTTCATTGGCCAAGAAATACATGTTTTCCCCCAGAAATCAAAAGTATATTAAATTTAAGGGCAGCCACCTCCACACAATACCTAGATTTCAGGGACTCTCTATGGATAGAGAGAGGGGCTTCTTTTAGCAGAGATGGATGAAGGCAGTTTTAGCCAAGAAAAAAAGCCAATGATGAATCCCTTGCATGATCAGGGCAGATATACAACTGAAGCTTTTTCCCTGAAAAGGAATGCAGTAGCCTTGGGATGTCACTGCAAAGATTTAGCCAGTTCTCTTTCAACTGCCTTTTCTCTCATCACATCAAGGGGGAGCGGGGAATCAGAACTGTATCAAGATTATTGGAGGCTCTGCAGGACCAGGTTGTGTCCTCTGCAGGTTGTGTAAAATGCTTAACTGGTTAAAGAATTAATCAGCTCTGAGATCAAAGAATACATGGAACTCTAAACTAACCAACAGGCTTGAGTTTGCACAAGACACTCTCCACAAAGGTTAAATTAATTAAGCTTAACTTTTACGCAAATGAAGCCACTAAATCTTTCACCTGACATGATTGAATATATTGCATGAATTCAGTCACTGTGGGTGATGCACACATACACACAGCGGTAACAGTACTATTACCCACTCAGAAATGAAGATGTGGATAGCATCACCAACTTTTTCATCTGAATAAAAACACACGACAAGCATCACAAAAAAAACAAACAACACCCCCACCCCACCCAAATTAGCTGGTGTAGGACAAAAATATTCTGGTATACTAACAGGAAAAGTGAAAAATTCTAGTATTCAAAAGGCTGGGATGGTTGGCCTGGATCACCAGAATAAAAAGGGGTGAAAGGAGGAGGTGTAACATTCTGATCTGTTTTAGGCACACAAATGGCATTTTCATGTCAAGCGATGTCTTGCAAAATCTTAAATTACAGCCTCACAGTAGAGACTTTTTTCACTTATGTTGTTCATCATGATAGGTGTTGCCAAAGCTGATCTTTTTCATACACTTGCAGCCAATTCTGCAAGCAATATCTCACATTGTTTTTTTTTTTAAAGAAGGAAAAAAAATTGAATACAATTTCATCCACCACAAAAACCCAGCTAGAGCCATTAAAAAAAAAACTTCAGCTGGGCCAGAGATCACGTATAAGCATTGGGTGCTTGCTC
The DNA here is from genome assembly GCA_022577455.1 of Arizona elegans. NCBI lineage: Eukaryota > Metazoa > Chordata > Lepidosauria > Squamata > Colubridae > Arizona > Arizona elegans. Next base: position 317,932,614 of record JAKOOJ010000001.1, on the reverse strand, counting down.
TTAACCTGCCCATTCTAATATTGTCTCCTCAGCTAACAACTCCTGCATGTCTATCAGCAGCCTCAGTAACTGCTGGTTCTGATATCCTATTAGCAATACTATTTATAGCTTGGAATTCATAACCTGCCTCCAGCCTAAGGGAGGTAGTGGAGAGGAAGCAAGAATTGACAGGTGCTTTGAATCTGAGCAGAAGCTGCTCTATTTAGAGTCAGGCAAAAACTGTAGTTGGTCTTTGGAGGAGGATTTTTCCCTGTTCTTTCCCAGCTGTAGAGACCGACACTGACCATTCCCAATGTCTTCATTGGCAGAAAGATGTTCTCCATATTAGAAATGATCTCACCTTTTACGATTAAAAAAAAACAAGTTTCTAGTACATGTGAATGATAAAGCTAAATTTTGTATGAGTTGGGTCCAGGTTAACTAAGAGAATCAAGAGAATTGTTTTATTAGCCAAGAACAGAAGAGGCTGGCTAAAACAGGGGTCTCCAAACCTGGCAACTTTAAGACTTGTGGACTGCAACTCCCAGAATTCCTCAGCCAGCTTCACTTCTGGGAGTTGAAGTCCACAAGTCTTAAAGTTGCCAAGTTGGGAGACCTCTGGGCTAAAAGCATTCAGGGTTTATCACATCTCTTGTAGTTATAGACAGGTTTACATTAGAACCACAAAATGCAGTTTCCACCCCTGACTGACAAAACATGAGAAGGATTGTGGACTAGAATAGTCCCCAAAACCATGAAAACATGGAACTGCATCATAATGATGATAAAATTCAATTCAAGGACACATGTGCTATCAATAATATAAAACACTATGCTGCGTTTTGCTATGCCACATAAAATCAAATTACATACACTTGCACAGAGAATCTATTGAGATTTACAAACATCTCAACAGCTTTAACAAGAAAGAAGAAAGTCTGAAGGTTAACGAAGTCTGGTTATCTGCCCTGTACTACACCAAGATCCTTTTCCAAAAGCAGGACCAACCAAGAATCAGCTCCTGAAAATGGGCAAACCCAGAAACTTTGAACAAAGACTCAATCAAGGTTCAGTTCAGTTCAGTTCAGACCAACCACCAGAAGCCTTGGTAGTACAGTGATCTAAAGCACCCTGTTATTAAGACCAGCTGCCTGCAATTACTGCAGGTTCGAATCTCGCCAGGCTCAAGGTTGACTCAGCCTTCCATCCTTTCTAAGGTAGGTAAACTGAGGACCCAGTTGTGGGGGCAATAAGCTGACTTTGTATAAATATACAAAAGGATGAAGGCTATTGTTTAGCGCATTGTAAGCCGCCCTGAGTCTCTGGAGAAGGGCGGCATATAAATCAAATTTAAAAAAAAAATCAGCTCTCCAAAAATGACCAATCTAAGACAGCATAGTCAAAGAGTCAAGCAGGAACCAACATTGCCAAAATGACCAATCAGGATCAGGCACAAAGAACCAAAGATTAGCCTGCACCAATCAGAAACCAAGTCAGCTACAGACCAATCAGAAGTCAGGACCTGGCTATAAAGACAAACACCCAGTCAGTCCCTGCTCAGTTACCTTTGGTCTTTGTGATGGACTATTTTGTCTCTGATGTTGCCAGGCATAGTTCACAATTGCTGCTGAAACAACAGAAAATCTGTTGTCTAGACTCTTTATTTAATATATTGCCTTTATTATTTTTACAAACAACTCAAGACATTGAACATGTTTAATATTCTTTCCTCTTATTTTCCCCACAAAAACAACTCTGTGAGATAGATTGGACTGAGGGAGTGTGACTGGCCCAAAGTCTTCCAATTGGCTTTTATGCCCAAGGCAGGACCAGAACTCCTGATCTCCCAGTTTCTACAGCTGTGTTTAACCATTAGACCAAACTGGCTCCATAGACTATGGTCATTATATCCTGAAACCCAGCACCGCCCAGCTATGAAATCCTACTGCAGTATATTAAAATGAGTTGTTGGAAGTACAAGATGATTTCAGTTATGTCTAGCTCATGAACGATTGGTGCAAGCATGTGCTTTACATAATTTATTAGATAATTTTTAAAAAGAGGAAAGCCTTGAGGCAGGATGTTGAGTTCAGCCCCCAAAGCATTGAGGCACAACAAATTTGTACATCTCCTCCTGTGACAAAACACAGACCGTTTTTTTAAAGGGGTGTAAATCCACATAAATTCGGCAGAGCTGGCTTCTAAGCAGATGCACATAGCATTGCTCCTCTAATTCAGCCTCTCTGAATACCTGTCTTTCTCTCCCACTGGCAATGAATTATTCCCATTCTATGTAGACAGAAATCATCTGCCATTCTACCAAGATACCCAAACTGAACATTAACCACCCACTGTTCTGAATTCTAGTTTCAGGGATGTCTTTGCAGTGATGTGACACATTTCTGACATCAAACATGACAAGCTCTGTTTGTTTCTCCACACTGAGTCAAGCTGTAACCCATCCAGCTCCAATGCACCAGCAGTGAAAAGCTGAAAAGCAAATGTGAAAGCCCTAGAAGAGTGATGTGGGGTGTGTGTGTGTGTGTGTGTGTGTGTGTGTGTGTGTGTGTGTAGAGGGTGTCGTGGTTTCTTCTTCTACTACATTTCCCAAAATAGATGTGTTCACAAATCTTTCTATCTCCCCCTAGCAACATTGTGATAAGATCCTAAATATATTGAGAAAGTGCAGCTTCTTTCATCTTTCATGGAGGGAAGAGATCAACACACCTGCAAAGAAAATCCATGCTATCAGATGCTATCGGTTATTCATTATTTGAAGGGCCACTAAAAAAAAAGACAACCCACTACTTTCTTTCTTCCCACCCATCTTAAATTTATGTTTGAAGCTTCTTCTCTTTAAAGTTGTCAGATCTCATGCAGAATCAAATAAAGTTGAAGATATGAATTAAAAAGAAACCCAGATTGAATATGTTTAAAATTAAAAGGTACAGAGAACAGGAAGGGAAGAGAGAAATCAATGCAGTTATCTATGGGCCTCTCTGCATGGCTGATCTGAAATTCTCTCCCCCTACCCCCACCTCCCTCCTGAAGTCAGGCAAAAATAACAGTCCTCATTGCTGATCTTGACTCTGCTTCCATTGCCTTCAGTGTCTCCAAATATCTGTAGAATACCCGACCCAAAGATGCTTTCTCAAAAGGCAACTGGACTTTGGTTTTCCTTGAAGATGTTTTGCTTCTCATCCAGGAAGCTTCTTCAGTTCTTGGTGAGAGCAAAATATTTTCAAGGAAAAACAAAGAAAGTCCAGTTGCCTCTTGAAAAAGCACTTTTGGGACGGGTCTAGGTCTTTTCGTCTCCTACCCTTGGCTGCGCCTCCTTTTCCCCCAGCGTTTCTCCTCTGGCGATTCTCCTCTGACTTTTCTCCTCGGCTGACACGCCCCCATTCATTCACCCTGGGCAATGGCCCTCCATCCCACATACTTTGGCGCGGCCGATTCACTGAAGGAGGGTTCGTCCTAGGTTTTTCACCGCCTGGGACAGTTAGCCACCAACCAATTAGTTAGCTGCCAATAAATGGCTTTAGGAAAGCCAAATGCTTGTTAGAACCCTTCCGTTCCTTCTCCTAACAAGCGTTTGGCTTGGCTTATAGCTGCCAGCTAGCTGATTGGTTGGCAGCTAACTGTCACAGGCAGTGCAAAACCCAAAACAAATTCTCTTTCGGTTAATCGGCTGCACTGAAACGTGTAGAACGGAGGGCTCATGGCCCAAGCTACCATTGTGTGAGGAGTTGCTACCATTGTGCTATCATCGTTGGATGGATCTGCTACCATCGTGGTTTGTGAACCAAAGTGAGTTTGTTATTCTAACCAACTACTGTTTGCATGGTAAGAAGATTGTTGTATCACTGGACTGATTTAACTGGCAAAGACTTGGATTTATTTAAAGACTGAGATTGTTTTTTCACTATAAAGTAAACTTTTGATAAACCAGTTTGCACATCTCTTATTCATTGCTCTCAGCAACGTTTCTCTGTGCTCTACACTCTGCTGGTTGGTAACATAACAACAATATCCTTAACAATATTACAGCAAGATATATGGATTAAAAACTGAAGCCATGATTGGCTGATGTCATCCCACAGGCAAATAAGTCCTTGACTGCTATTGGTCATGATAATGAGATTTCAGAAAAGGCAAGGCTGAGATTTGGTGGCGTCACATGACATATCAGGACTTTTTTCCCCTTCGCTAAACTGGATGTGGGTGTGGCCAGCGCATGACGCATCCAACCATGGGCCAGGAGTTTGACAGCCCTGGCTGAGAAGATAACCGGGGGGGAGGGGGGGACAAATGGTTTAGGAAAGAAGGCAACCAAAGTTCCTAGCAAAGAAGAGTGTAAAGAACAGTGACAAGAAGAGCAGCTTGGGAAAGAAAGGAAGGAGGGAAGGAAGGAAGGAAGGATGAAAAAGAAAGAAAGAAAGAAAGAAAGAAAGAAAGAAAGAAAGAAAGCAGAAAATAGAATGGATGTGTCAGCGTTTCAGCGCTGACATAGAAAGAGAGATAAGCCCTGGACTTTTGCCTGCTAAATCCCTTTGAAGCTCAGTCTCCGTGGAAATGAAGGGGGGGGGAACATTCCTGTGAAAAGACGAGACAAGAAGTCAGGAGAGTGACTTGGAAGATAGCCAATGAGAAGCAGAGCATTGGGGATCGGAAAGGGAGGGATTGGGGGGCAAAAGGTCAGTCTTGTCCGCACGAGTCATGATCCGGTTGCTGTGCTCGAATAAAGAGAAGATTTCCTTAAAGATTGGCAGTTTGGAAATTCATTTATTTTGAGATAGCATCGAAGTCTGACAGGATGCAGTACTGAAATAGGAAGGAAGGAAGGAAGAAAGAACGAACAGAAAATAGAATGGATGCAGTACTGAAATAGGAAGGAAGGAAGGAAGGAAGGAAGGAAGGAAGGAAGGAAGGAAGGAAGGAAGGAAGGAGTGGTCTGGTTCATATTCAAAGGTTACATGTTAATACAATGTTCACGTCTTCCCAGAAAGACCACAGCTATTATGCAGAAGCACTTCTCTGCCACCACACATTAAACAAAGCCAGACTCTTATTCCTGAATTTGTGGTCAACCCCCACCCCGCAGCCTATCTCTTTCAAGGCCACTAAATATTTTTCCATCTCTTACTGCTTACTTTCTGCCATTCACAAAAGCTCTAATGCACTGGGCCATTTTTGATCCAAAAGTTACTCTGATGAATATCTAGTCCAAGATTGTGCAGCATAACATGGATGGTGGAAACCAGCCCTGCCCAGACATAATGAACAAAGCAATCAAGGAGGCAGGAAGAGATACCGAAAGGTTTTAAAATGTGGCTTTGGGGAGAATAGCTTTGAACTCTGCCTCAGGCTTCATGGAGTTGTTATAATCTGTTGAGAAGGAAAGTGGCTGCTGAAAAGCTACAGGTGGCCAACAATTGCAAAACTTTTGTAATTATAACAAGGCTGAGGATAGGGGGCCCTCCTGCTGTTGTTGAATTACTGCTTCCAGCAACTGTGGACTGCCCAATGTCACTTGGTTGAGTTGGGCAGCTAAAGAAATTTAATAAAATAATTTTTCACTATTGATCAAGTCAGCTAGGGCTGCTGGGGACTGTAGTTCAGCCACGTATGGAAAACCTACAGCTACCAACTTGTCATCTTTCTGACTGACTTGTCTTAGGGAATGATTAGTTCATTGATAATGAGAGTCAAGAATTTGGAGACAGCTGGAAAACTCACTGCTTCTGTTCACAACAGCACATTTGCCCTGACTACTGAATTAATCCACTTTCTGAGTTTGCACAATAAAAGGAAGAAAATGGACTGGATCAGTGGTGAAATCCAATTTTTTTTACTACTGGTTCTGTGGGCATGGCTTGGTGGGTGTGGCAGGGGAAGGATACTGCAAAATCTCCATTCCCACCCCACTCCTGGGGGAAGGATATTGCAAAATCTCCATTCCCACCCCACTCTGGGAGCAGCCAGAGGTGGTATTTGCCAGTTCTCTGAACTACTCCAAATTTCCGCTACCAGTTCTCCAGAACCTGTCAGAACCTGCTGGATTTCACCCCTGGACTGGATTCATACAAACACTAAGCTAGTGTTTCTCAAACTTGGCAACTTTAAGATGTGTGAACTTCAACTCCCAGAATTCTCTAACTAGCCATTTTTGGGGAATTCTGAAAATTGAAATCCATACATTTTAGAGTTGCAAAGTTTGAGAAATACTGCACTAAGTCATAAAAAAATAATATGTGCATGCAACTGCACATTTTTTTCATTGATGTGGCCGAGCATGTTGTATGAATATAACCAAAGAATTGGTTGCAGGAAATCTGAATTTGTTGTCTCAACAGTTCTTGTTCTTTGTCCCCACTTATCCTCTGAGTAGCTGTAAAGTATAAAAAGAAAAAGACATTCCCTGTTTTATTGATTTTTTCGAAGATTCTAGTTTCATTTGAAGCGACTCCCCTCCTTTTCAATTTGGAGTAGAGATAATGGTATAACACAGTGGTGGGTTTCAAATTTTTTTACTACCGGTTCTGTGGGCATGGCTTGGTTGGTGTGGTGTGGCTTGGTGGGCGTGACTTGGTGGGTGTGCCAGGGGAAGGATACTATAAAATCTCCATTCCCTCCCCAATCCAGGGGAAGGTTACTGCAAAATCCCCATTTCCTCCCGATCAGCTGGGACTTGGGAGGCAGAGAATAGATGGGGGTGGGGCCAGTCAGAATTTTTACTACTCCAAGTACTTCTCCGAACTAGTCAAAATTTCCACTACTGGTTCTCCAGAACTGATCAGAACCTGCTGAAACCCACCTCTGCTATAATACCATGATGGCACGCATGCTGTCGCCAGCTGCTCTTCTGGTTTCCAGTGCGCTAGCCAGCTGGTCTTCACAGGCACTGGAGCACAGGAAAACGGCCTGAAAACAGCCAGAAAACGACCCAGAAAATGGCCAAAAACGGCCAAAAAACAGGCATGCACACGCCAGCCAGCTGGTCTTCGGGTTTTCGGTGCTTTGGCGTGTGCACATGCACACACATACACATGGATTCTGATTTGGCCACTCAGTCCCAAAATGGTTTGCCATCACTGGTATAACATATGGCTTAATATCTCTACGCCAATTTATTCATGTAGATTTTTACCTCAGCCACATTTATAAGGTCTATTTCTCCAGGGGTGGGTTCTAAATTTTTTTACTACTGATTCTGTGAGCGTGGCTTATTTTGTGGGCGTGGCTTGATGGTCATGTGACAATTCTTTAGGATTTAGCAGAGGTACTGGTCTACCAGGCTTTTAACTGCTTGCAGAGCTGTACCGGTCTACTCATTTGTTTTTGGAGGCACTGGTCTACCCATTTGTTTTTGGAGGCACCGGTCTACTCATTTGTTTTCTTTTAACACTGATCAGCTGTAAGGCGGCTCTTTGAAGCCCCGCGGCAAGAGTTTAAACAGTTTTTTCCCCTCTAGCCATCAGCTGGGACTCAGGAGGTAGCAATAGATTGGGGGTGAGGCCAAATAAAAGGTAAGAATAATGCAGGGGGGGTGGGGGAGATGGGGGGATGGGGCGGGGGGGGCAGAACCTGTTCGGTGACATCATATTGTCACTGCTACCGGCTTGGCGGAACCGGGCGGAACCGGGAGGAACCCAACACTGTATTTCTCCTTTTTGTTTCCCAACTTCTATTTAATCCCTAGTTTGGGAGATTTTTTACCAAGGTTAAAAGCATATTTCCATTTCTTAACAAAAAAAGTTTCATTAGTACTTGTGTTTGAGTAAACATATAGAAGCAGACGGCAATTTATTTATATGATTGCTGTCTGTTCAAAGAAGCCTTAATTAATTCAGTTGATTAATTAACACTTCATATTTGCATATGTTTACCTATGATAAAAAGCAGCATTTTCTCAAAATTAAGTGGATGTATTTTTTCGTTTCGAGAGGAAACATAAAAGTGTCAAATCTTCTATTTTGCCTCCTCTCTTGCTTTGCTAAAATTGCCTTTGTATTTTTTTAAAGCTATACAGGTAAATCCTTGATTTACGATCACAACTGAGCCCAACATTTCTGCTGCTAAATCAGACAGTTAAGTGAATTTTCCCCCATTTTAGGACCTTCTTGCCACAGTCATTAAGTGAATCACTGAAGTTGTTAAATTAGTAATAGAATTGTTAAGCGAATCTGGCTTCCCCACTGATTTTGTTAGTTAGAAGGTCGCAAAAGGAGATCACATAACCCAGTGGTGAAATCCAATTTTTTTTACTACCGGTTCTGTGGGCGTTGCTTGGTGAGTGTGGCTTGGTGGGCATGGCAAGGGAAGGATATTGCAAAATCTCCATTCCCACCCCACTCCAGGGGAAGGATACTGCAAAATCCCCATTCCCTCCCCACTCCTGGGGGAAGGATATTGCAAAATCCCCATTCCCACCCCACTCTGGGGCCAGCCAGAGGTGGTATTTACCGGTTCTCTGAACTGCTCAAAACTTCCACTACCAGTTCTCCAGAACCTGTCAGAATCTGCTGGATTTCACCCCTGACATAACTCCGGGACACTGCAACCATCATAAATATGAGTCACCAACAGTGGTGGGATTCAGCCAGTTCGCACCTATTCGGGAGAACCAACTTTCTAAGCAGTTCAGAGAACTGGTTGTTGGAAGAAATATATTTTCCCCCCCACTTTACAGGGCTAATCTGTAAGGAAGGCAGGAAGGAAACATTCTGGTGTTGTTTCTAACCTAATCTTTATTGCCCTACTTACAGAAACTGCCTCTCTGGTTAACCCTTATTACATTGTAACAGCTAATGCAAAGCGCCCATCATCAATGTGAGTAATGTTGAGTTGGCCACGCCGACACAGTCATATGACCACCAAGCCACGCCTACCTAGCTGGCCATTAGGCAGAGAACCGGTTGTTAAATTATTTGAATCCCACCACTGATCACCAAACATCTAAACTTTGATCATGTGATCATGGGGATGCTAAAACAGTCGTAAGTCATTTTTTTCAGTGGTGTTGTAACTTCAAATAGTCATTCAACAAACTATTGTAAGCCATAGTTACTTCCATTAAATATTTTCATGGAAAGCATCTGTTACCTGCTTGATCAGACCACTTTCTCCATATATCAAGTATTTTTTCACAGGCATAAAATGAAAGGGTTTCTCTAAACCCTGTAATCCAACCTCTTGCTCAAAATCTGTCCTCTAGCATGCTTGGTAGACAATAATCCGGTATCTGCTCTAAATCTCCAAGGAAGGAAAGCCACCATTTTATGAGTGCATCTGTTCTTCTCTTGAAAAGCTCAGATGGTTAGGATGTTATTTCTAACCTCCCAGGGGCTTTTTAATGCAACAGAAGATTAGAAGCATTCTGAGCCAATCAGCTAGCTTCTCCGACTGTGTCATTGTTGCTGCTGGTGGGGGGGGGAGATATTCGGGGGGGGTGTTACATTGTGGATTTTTCTGTGGATGTTTAATATTATACGCCACCCACAGTCACTGTATGTGAGATGGGTAGCTATATAATTCTGCTTAATAAATAAAATAATAGAAGCATGAGAACCAGGCAGTTTGGGGTAAGATTGCAATTCACTTGTTGACATTTTCATTTTCCCCTCATAGCAACTGTTGGAAGAAATGTCCAACTGAGTTCAGTTCCAAGTGGGGAGAAAGACACTGGAAACATGAAAGCTGTTTGGAAAGATGGTTTAATGATGGACAGGACCACATGGTTTGAGATCTTGGGCAAAAAGAGCACATGAGGATATAAGCACATCTTATATCCCTCAAAAAGAGAGGGATATATTTATACACTTTCTTAGGCCCTGCTTTAGAGTTTCCTGTTCCTATACAAGAAATGTATCCCATTGGCTGTCAGACTCCCAAGGGGTGGGGGTCTTAGCTAACTTTGTAGGCTGTCTGTGTCCCAGGCTTGGTTGAGCCTTGCTGGGTGATGTAATCTTCCCAGGCGCCATGTGGTAAGATGTGTAGAGGGCTAACACTATTATGTCCTGGAGGCCATGTCTTAATCCCATCACCCTGGAGCTGAAGTGGGGGGCAGGGAGCAGCAGGGAGCTGCTTTGTTTTTAAAACCAGTGGTGGGATTCAGCCAGTTCGCACCACTTTGGGAGAATCGGTTGTTAACTTTCTGAGCAGTTTGGTGAACTGGTTGGTGGAAGAAATCATTAGGACAGAGAACCACTTTAAATTATTTGAATCCCACCACTATTTAAAACATATTTCTCTTTTTTCTCATCCAGGGAAATATAATATTCTGCCTTTTTAATATTTCCTAAAATATTTCATTCTTCCAGGAAAGGGGTGGGTGCTAACTTCCTACAGATGGAAGCAGCATTACAACATCACACAGCAAATTCCAACCACCCCCACCCCCCACCTCCATTCCTCCCCTGCAGACCACTGGGCAAAAGTCTATGAGAGGTAAACGCAGAAACATTCAGGAAAATACATGAGGCCAATCCATGTTGACTGAGAACTGAAAATAATAAATATAAAGGTGCGTCAGTTTCCAACTGCTTTGTCAGGAATTGGAAAATCCAGATGCTGGCATTTTGAAAAGATCTTTTGTCTCCAGACTCTTAGTAATTTTATTTTTAATCAAGGAATCCAAGGGGACTGACTGAATGCTGCAAAACAATTGTTATAGTCCAGAAGCTTTTTCAAAGAACCCATTACTTGCATGGATCTGAGTGCAATGAGAAAGAAGAGAGGTAACTCTTCGAATTAAACAGCATGTTCTCCTGACCGGGGTGAAAAACAACAAAAGAATTAGGATAAATGCCAAAAAGTAAACAGCAAATCAAGACTCACAATAATTTTAATAGCCATCCAACTCTGCCGGTCCTGTTTGCAAGGCATGGTGGGGTGGGGGGAAGGGGGGATGAATTAAGCAATAATTTAGAAACTGTGTCGATTCTGTATTTAATATATATCAACTCTGGACTACACAACAAGCTAAAAAAAACTGCAGACCAAACAGATGTAAACCTGACAACTGCAAGGATATACAAGCCAATAAACTCCCATAACAGTAAAGCAAAGAGAGGAGTTATTTTTTAAAAGACACTATATTAAAAAATATGAGGAAAAAAAATAAGAACATTGATAATACAATCTGTAAAAGGGGTGCTGTAAAATCGGTTTGCAATCTACAGCATAAAAATGACTGCGGTCTGGAAAAATAGTATTTATGAATGGTTAAGTTGGCAGCTATAGAAATTAATTGACTCCAGTATTTGCTATAAAAAGAAACATCTTTAACCGAAAACTTCAGAATCAAGACATCTGATATTTGGTGAATCCCTCTTGTTTTCATACAAGACATTCAATCTATTTAATTTTTCCAGTGTCTGGGTTTGTGCATAAAGGCATTTATTATAAGCCATAATAATACACAAGTGATGACTGATCTGTTATGACACCATCATGCCAATGACACAACTAAACTCTTGCATTATATCTAACACTGTCATATAATTTGGGGGAGGATGTCACCATACAGGAGGTCATTTGTCCCTTTTCAAGCCACTCTGGATACCAATATTTATGCAATATACTAAACCCTACCCACATGACTTGCTCTTACCCAATCCTAAACCAACAGAAAAGCTAACCAAGATTAAAAGTAACCCTCTTTAGCATGTTTTCCTTGACTCTAGTCAATGTGTGGATTAGATGAATCAAGGACTGGCAGAATACGGGTAATCCTCAATTTATGACCATAATTGAGCCCAAGTTTTATGTTGCTAACTGAGTCATTGAGTTTTGCCCCATTTTACGACCCTTTTGCCAGAGTTGTTAAGTGAATCACAACAGTTGTTAAATTAGTAACACAATTGTTAAGTGAATCCAATTTTCCCATTGATTGCTTGACAGGAGGTCGCAAAAGGTGATCACATGATCCTGGGACACTGTAACCGTCATTAATATGAATCAGTTGACAACCGTCTGAATTTTGATCACATGAAGCTGCAATGTTTGTAAGTGAGAAAACTCATCATAAGTCACTTTTTTCGGTGATGTTGTAACTTTGAACAGTCACTAAATGAACTGCAATAAGTCGACTACCTGTATAAAGCAGCTTCCTGGCTAGCTGTCTATCAATCAACAAAATTATATCTATATTTTCTAATGCCTAACATGCTCTACAACAATGAAAGCTAAAACCAAACAAAATCCTTCATAAGAAAAGCAAGAGTAAATGGTTACAAAAGATGATAACGTTTTATTGAATATGTTAACTCTTGCATATACCTATTTTTGTTAGATCATTGCCTGAAGCATAAAAACCTCCCTAAAGTGAAAGCATAGACATCTATTGTTCATCTAAGGAGCTCCAGAGAGGTGCTAGTCTATCCTACTGAGGCAGGGAGTTCCACAATTCAGACATGGTCACCACAATGCCCTTTTTCTCAATCCAGACTGATGTTCCTCTTCAATTTGTCCTGAACCTTCCCCCTGCCTTTTCATTTGGCCAAGCATTCTGCCATTGGAAAGATGTAGCCCAGTCAGTCTAAATTCCTTTTACAGGGAGTCCAGATATACTTTCAGTCCTGAGACCTTCCCTCTCTGACATCCTTTAGCACAGTGATGACTAATCTTTTTGCTGTTGCATGCTAAATGTGGGCTGAGCACGGTGGGGGTGTCGTGCACATGCGTGCCCACACTCATAATTCAATGCCCCCCGTGCCCCACCCACCCTCATGTATTCACACACAACCCCCCCCGCACTCCCCCCGCTTTTGGCACATGATGGCAATATGGGCCCAATAGGCCCGCTTTTCGCTCTCCCCAGGCTCCAAAGGCTTTCTAGGAGCCTGGGGAGGGTGAAAACAGCCTTCCCCACCCCCCAGAGGCCCTCTGGAGGTCCAAAACAGCCCATTTCCCAACTTCCGGAAGGCCCATTTTTCGCTCTCCCCAGGCTCCAGAGGCTTTCTAGGAGTCTGGGAAGGGCAAAAACAGCCTTCTCCACCCCCCTGGAGGCCCTCCGGAGGCCGGAAACAGCCTGACTTCCAGTGGGCCCGGAAGGCCCAAAAATCAGCTGGCCAGTGCGTGCATGCACACTGGAGCTGAACTGGGACATGCTCATGTGCCCACACATATGGCTCTGTGTGCCATCTGTGGCACGCATGCCATAGGTTCTCCATCACGGCTTTAGCAGATCCCCTTTGGGCATTTCTGAGGATAGAAATTTCCTGAATGCAGTAAATTTGTCTGCTGCAGAGATGAGTGGGTTGAGAATACAAGGTACCCATTGTAACTGAGTCAGTGTGGTATGATGGCAAAGATGGTGTGTTAGTTCCAGTCCTACCTTAGGCATGGAAGTCAGGTGAGAGATTTGGGGCCAATCACTCTCAGCCCAACCCACCTCACCAGAATATTGTTGTGAATAAAATAAAAAAGAAAAGAGGAAACATGATATCTTGACTTATGCAAAATAAATATGGGATGCACATCTTACAAATATTGATCCCCTCTGTCCTCATATTCCTTGGGAATATAAAACTGTAGTTAAGGGTTTATAAGAAAGAGTTCTTGGGGGACAGGTTATTGGCACCCTCTGATTCTTCTTTTGTAGATTGTAGATTTTATAGTTGGGTTTTTCCCCAGCAAAGTTTTGATGAAAGGTGGGAGCAAAATGAGGACTATTAATAGCTTATCTCAGAGACAGGGTGAGGAATCATGTTCTGCCTCAAGACCCAATAAGGGCCTACAGTCCACCAGGGTCATATTTTCCTTTGTGTGAACATTTCCCAAAATGTGCTAATGAAATTGAATAGCTGTACTGACTAAGGCATTCTCTGCCTTGACCGGAGACCAATTCTAAACTTGTAGAGTTTATGGATTTCATACCTAGTTTCCTGTGTTTTCCCAATTCTCTGCTTTTTTTATAGTGCTTATATGGTGAAGAATTCTGATGAACCAAAAATCTTGCATAGGAAGATAGATTTCAGACACAATAAAGCAGCTTTTACCCACTCTACTAAAATAGAAGTAGTCATTTAACAAGTGCCTTGAATAGTGACCATTTGCAATGGTAGCAAATAGTAAAAAATAATATTCCACCCAATGTGCTCACTTGAATCCAAGTTTTTGCATTTGATAACAATGTATGGCAGAGTGAGAGTAATACTGGCATTGCTGCACAATAGAACTTTATATAAACGAGGCAGCAGCAACCGGCGAACTTTGCAGTTTAGCAACCATTTTATCAGAACCAATTCTTGTTGCTAAATGAGGACTATCTATAATGACATGGTGGTGATAAAAAGGACCTTTGAGTTGAGTTCAATTCTTGATGACTATGGGTACATTTTTGTAGTAACATGTAATGTTTTGCCATGGCTTTTTGGGATGTTCTTTTGCCTTCTCAATCTGGCCTGTAGCCCTGAGATTTCTTATAGTCCTCCATTTCAGTTCTAATCAGGTTGAACCTCAGTTAGCTTTTCCAAGATCAGACAACCTATTTGTCTGATCTCAGACAACCTATGCAGCTACAACCTATTTTCTGTAGTGATGGTGAAGCGTTTTGTAAATTTTGGATCAGTGATAAAGCCTATGTGAGAAAATGTAGCTTGGTACAGCTGCGGTTCAAACCAAGCACATTTCTTCCTATATCTTTTTGGCCAGAACGTTTGACTAACCTATCTGATGAAAAACTCTTGGAAATTCAAAAATTTGCAATTATTTAGTCAGCGAAATAATGGTATTTGGGATATTTCTTTTATAGTGACTAATATGACTATAATTGTTTTTTGCTGTGTTGCTTACTGTGCACTTAACTCATAGATAAGATGGCTTGTATATGCAGGTACAAAGTTTGCACTTCTATGTCCTCATCTTCCCAAAGATAATCAACAAACATTCATATTTTACAAATCAAAAATATCGAGAATGGGTGAGGAATGATTGGCAGAGCAGAACATACCGATAGGTATCCTTATTCTGGGGAGCCAGAAATCCCATGCTATATAATGGAAGAGTATCGCTTTAAATTAACTCTCTGGAGATGTAGTCATTTGATTTCCTAGTCTAACTCCACTTGCCGGTGGGCTGTGTCAGACAAAGGCTGTTGTAGCACGGGAATAACGAGAGGCACAAGCAGGCTAGTAACAACAGCTCTTTAATTCAGTGTGAGACTTCAGCAAAAACTCACAGGCAACAGCCCTCTTTATATACTTTCCAGAGGCGACCAAGAAACAATCAGGATTCATTGTACATTTGAATTTCCTGCACAAAATAGATACATACACAACACCCCTCCCCTCCCAGAAGGCACTTATTCTATCTATTTACATATTTACATACAAAATCACGCAGGTGACCTGGGCATGTCTTAATCCTGGTTGACCTGCGCAGTTCAGTTGTTGGCAAGGCGTCAAGCCGGTCGGAGGGACCTCCCGTCTCTCCCGGCTCCGCCAATGGAATCTCCTGGATTTCTCCGGAGGTGTGGCTATCTCCGGCTGGGAGTGTCGGCTCGCTGGGGCGGCGCTGGAACTCCGGGTTGCCAGATAAGTATTCCGGCTTACTCGGGCTTGAGGTAGCTGTGTCAGGAAGACTTGGATAGTTAGGATACGAGTTTTCGTTTGGTAAACGTTTACGCAACTGATCAATATGTCTCCTCCAGATTTTACCATGCCCTATATCTACTGTGTATGATTTTGGACCGGTAATTCCTACGATGGTTCCCTCTACCCATAAGGGCCCATTAGTGCAGCTTCTAGCAAAAACTGGGGAACCTACTTTGAAATGCCTTAGTCTTCCCCCTTCCCCAGTGAAGCTATTGGAGGAGTAATTAGGATGCAGTCTGTCTAGTACGCATCGTAGTTTTTGGCCCATTAGAAGCTCGGCTGGGCTGCGGCCCGAAGTGGGGCATGGGGTGGCATGCTGTACCGCTAAGAACTCATCTATCCTAGCCTGCCAGTCCCCTGCATCGAGTCGGGAGAGGGCTTCTTTGGCCATTCTAACAAATCTTTCAGCCAGGCCATTAGAAGCCGGATGAAAAGGAGTGGATATTGCATGTCTAATGCCTAATTCAGCTAGGTAGCCTTCGAATTGAGTTGCCGTAAATTGGGGGCCATTGTCAGATACCAGAGTGTCCGGCAGCCCGTGTGTTGCAAATAGTTTTCTGAGAACTTTGATTACAGCCTCAGAAGTGGTAGATGGCATTAAGGCAATTTCGAGCCACTTAGAACATGCATCTACAATAATAAGAAAGTTCTGACCATGGAACGGGCCAGCGAAATCGATGTGAATCCTCCCCCACAGTCCCTTTGGTTTTTCCCATTCTCGAACGGGTGCTATGGGAGGATCTGGGTGGGATTCCTGGCAAGGCCTACACTTCCCCACCCACTCAGTGACATCTTGGTCAAGATGTGGCCACCAAACATAGCTACGAGCTAGGCCTTTCATGCGAACAACCCCAGGGTGTCCCTCGTGCAGCATTTCTAAGACCCTGTGCCTTAATCACGAAGGAATGACCACCCTGTCACCCCACAACAAACAGCCCCCCAACATTGACAGTTCATTCTTTTTGTTAAAATACAATTGGAAATCACCACCGTCCACCTTGGTAGGCCAACCCCTCGTCACCCAGCCCATTACTGTTCGCAAAACAGAGTCTCTGGCAGAAACCCTCGCCACCTCGTTCGAAGAGATGGGGCCCGGGGAAACAATGTCAAGCAGTAAAACTGGGGCTTCCGGGGTTGGGTTGTCCAATATTTCGGGCAAGGGACATCGGCTGAGGGCATCAGCATGTCCTAAGGTTTTGCCCGGTCGGTGGAGCAGCCTATACGAATATGCGGCCAAGAAAATTGACCATCTGGTCATCCGGGGGAGAGAGCCGCCAGGGTTGGTTTATCACCAGCCAAAAGTCCCAAAGGCTGGTGGTCAGTAATGAGTTCAAAGGTGCGGCCAAACAAATACTCGTGAAATTTTTTGACCCCCGCTACAGCCGCTAGTGCCTCCCTATCTAGCTGGCTATAGTTTCTTTCAGCACTAGACAGAGTGCAAGAGTAATAGGCGATGGGCGCCTCTAACCCATTCGTCAGTCTATGGCCTAAAACCGCGCCAACACCAAAGGGGGAAGCGTCACAGACTAACACCAGAGGTAGTTCAGCATTGTACTGAATGAGGAAACTGTCCTCGGACAAAAGTCTCTTCACTGCGTTGAAAGCGGTCGCTTCTCGCTTGCCCCAAACCCACGGAACGTTTTTTCCAAGGAGCCTGTGCAGAGGCTCCGCAACGGTGGCTTTGTGTTTCAAAAACATCGTATAGAAATTGAGAAGGCCCAGGAAGGCCTGCAGCTCGGCTTTTGACTTGGGGGTGGGTGCGCCTTGGATGGCCCTCACTTTGCTTTCTGTGGGATGAATGCCTGTGCCGTCGATTCTGTAGCCTAAGAACTCCACTGATGGGACTGCTATCCTGCATTTATTTCGTTTTAGTTTAAGTCCCACTTCTCTGAATCTGGTTAGGACTTGTCTAACCCTTTGGCCCAACTGAATTTCATCCTGACCACTAATCAAAACGTCGTCGAAATACGGGACAACACCTGGGAGGCCTTGTAGGAGGTGCTCCATAGTACTCTGAAAAAGTCCTGGGGCGATGCTGACCCCAAACTGAAGCCTGGTGCATTTAAAGGCACCTCTGTGAGTTACTATTGTCTGTGATTCTGCCGTAGCGTCATCTACTGGCAGTTGCTGGTACGCCTGCGCAAGGTCTAGCTTCACGAATAGCTTGCCAGGGCCCAGGGAGTGTAGTAGATGGTGGACTATTGGAACCGGATAGGCACTCTGCTGCAACGCCTTGTTAATCGAACACTTATAGTTGGCGCAAATTCTGATTGAGCCATCCGCTTTAACTGGAGTAACTATTGGGGTTTCCCACTTAGCGTGATCTACGGGAACCAGCACCCCTTGCTTAATGAGCTTGTCGAGCTCTGCATCGATTTTGGGTTTTAAGGCAAAGGGAACTCGCCTTGCCTTCAGTCTAATTGGCGCTACATTGGGGTCTAAATTGAAAGAAATAGGGTTCCCCACGTACTTGCCTAGAGTCTCTTCGAAAACGTCCCAAAACTTGTGAAGCAGGGTTTTTTTAAGTGATGATCCATTGATATTGTGTACTCCCGTGAAGCCCATGCCAGGGCCCAGAACCATTTCATGCCCAGTAGACTTGGTAGAGGCTTGCTAACGACCGTCAGGGGCAGCTCTTTCTTGAACTCGCCATAGGTGACCCGGAACATGCCCACGCCTTCAACAGGAACTTGGTTTCCTTGATTGTCGAGCAGGTAGATTTTCTGGCGGGACAGCTGGTTCTTCTGAAGTTTGGGTAGGAGTGCCTTGAGCGTTGACCAGGACATGATCGATAACGTAGACCCAGTGTCGATCTCCATTTCACATGATTTGCCATCGATTTCTACTTTCGTGTAGACTTTCTCGTCGTCGGTAGTGCTGGCTTGGCCGATTCTCGTGCTGTAAGTCTCCCGCTTTTGAGGTTCGCGCTGTTTTCTCACGCCGTCATCTTTGATTGGTTGTTTTGAACGAGCCGGTTCTGGTTGGTCGCGGTAGTCACGTGGCTTTCGACTACGCAGAAGTTGAGCTCTGCAGACTCGTGCTAAATGGCCTTTTCTATCGCAACGCCTGCAAATGGCTTCTCTGTATTTACACGACTGTCTCTCGTGATCCCCGCCACAGCTAGGGCAGTTCTCGTGGCGGCGGCTTTGTTCACTCGATTTTTTTTTTTAATTTGATTTATATGCCGCCCTTCTCCGAAGACTCAGGGCGGCTTACAATGTGCTCAGCAATAGCCTTCATCCTTTTGTATATTTATACAAAGTCAGCTTATTGCCCCCACAACTGGGTCCTCATTTCACCTACCTTAGAAAGGATGGAAGGCTGAGTCAACCTTGAGCCTTGGCGAGATTCGAACCCTGCAGTAATTGCAGGCAGCTGGTCTTAATAACCAGCTTAATAACAGGGTGCCTTAAACCCTTGTACTACCAAGGCTCTTTTCTTTTCGGTATGGAAGACGTCCTCGTCCGACTCTTCCTCTGTGCTGGTTTGCACCTCTTCTCTGTGGACGGGGGCTGTTTTCGGCCCGTCCTTGCTTGAACTGGGATGCTGCAGTGCTTCCGACGCTTTCGTTGATGCTTCGTGTGCTCGGGCTTCATCTAACGCGCCGGCTAGTGTCAGGTCTGTCTTGGCTAGAAGGCGCCTTTGCAACCGGGTGTCTCGAACCCCGCAAATCAGTTGTTCAAGCAATGTGTCGTCTAAATCTCTGTAGTCACAATGCGTTGCGGCTTTTCGAAGCGCGGCCACATAAGCACTGACCGGTTCTCCTTCTTTTTGAACTCTTTGCCGGAGTTCGTAGCGCTGAACGAATTTAGACAGAACTGACGCATAGTGGGCCTTCAGGTTGGCCTGAAGGACGTCCCAGGGAACCGTCTGGACTGGGGTTGGCTCGCAGAGGGATTCAGCCATCTTGAATACGTCTGGCCCACAGTGGCTTAAGAACAGAGCCCTCTTTCTGTTCGCCGAAAGCCCTTGCATTTCGCTTGCTTCTAGGGAGCACTCGAACCTGGTCAGATACGATCCCCACTTCTCTCGGGTCAGATCGAAGGGTTTTGGCGGAACGTAGGAAGACATGCCGTGTCTCCGTGTTCACTAATCACCCTGGCTGAATTCTAAGCTCTTTTTGGGTTGCCTCTTGTGTCCTCTATCCCACCCTCGTCGCCAATGTTGTAGCGTGGGAATAACGAGAGGCACAAGCAGGCTAGTAACAACAGCTCTTTAATTCAGGGTGAGACTTCAGCAAAAACTCACAGGCAATAGCCCTCTTTATATACTTTCCAGAGGCGACCAAGAACCAATCAGGATTCATTGTACATTTGAATTTCCCGCACAAAATAGATACATACACAACAAAGGCTGCCTTGCTATTTATATTTGCTTGCATTATTACATGCAAATAATTCAAATCCATTCTTCTTTCACAGAAAGGCAAGAGGGAACCATATAACCAGGGGGGGAAAGACATAAATGAATCAATCAATGAATGTTGTGCCCTGGAGCTTTTTGGAGCAGAAGTGACAACGCAGTGACCTAAAATACCTATGTAGAGAAGATATGGAGGGGGAAGAAGAAGGAAAGCAAGACCTCTCTGCAGAGAGATGGGAAGACAAGAACTGAGATGGAGTGGTCTTGTCCCTTTACAAGTGTCAAGTTGGTGGTTATAATCCCAATGTTCCTCAGCTGATAAAATGATAAAAGACATAAATATGTTCCTGATGTATTCAGTGATGGGTTCTTGTACTGTACTTAGTATTGATAATTTAAAAAAGAATGACAAAACCCGATTGACATAAATCATCTGAAAAGAGGAATTCTTGCACTTTCCCAAGTGGGTGGAATCCTTCTCTGCTGGCATCACAAAGTGTTTGTGCTGCTATTTTATGTTATATTGTCAAATAGGCATTCAGTGAAAGTGACTGAATCCAAATTGTTTACATTTTGGCAACCACACTACAATTTGCTACTGCTGTTTGCATTCCTTAATATTTGTGTGAATGGCTTTTCAAAGTCTCCTAAAAGCAGTTTTTGATAGTAGAAATGAGGTGAAACCAAGTTCTTTTCAATAATCGTAATAGAGATACTAACACTCTTGTGGATACTGGATGTTTTACCCCCATAGATGAATATGGCTATTGGTATTTTTAAATTTACGCCTGTAGTCATGAAAGCCAGTTTCTCAAGTACAGTGTTTCTCAACCTTGGCAGTTTGAAGATGTGTGGACTTCAACTCCCAGAATTTCCTAGCCAGCTATACTAGTTCTAGCATAGTTTAGCTTGGAAGTAATTTCTTAGTCCTAGGAAGAAGGAAATGACAATCACTTCCAAAGGCGGCGCCAAGAAAAATGCAAGTAGTTTTGCTTATAGTTGCCAGGAGACAAGAATTAAGACTGATTTGGAGGCTGTATCTAGGTATATAAAAGTTGCTCAGATATGAAGTTTGGCTACTATCTTATTGACAACTACCTTAATACAGTAATATTATTTGATGAATTCTGATTGATGTACTTCTAAGTAGACATGTCTAGGATTATATGTATCTGTCAACCTCAACCTTCTGCCCCCAGGTATGTTGGAATATGACTCCCTCCACCTCCAATTTGCATATTTAGTAAGGAAGACTGGATTAATTAATGTTTTAAAAATTCAGACAATTAAATGGCTAAGATTTATTCAACTGAGTATCTGCCTTGAAAAAAGAGACATGAATATTTCATTGCGCAAAAGCCCAAAGGGAGATTGCTAGATAAACTTTCTTCATGAAGGAGTTTTACAGCAGCAGAGAAGGACTGGTAACTTCAGACGGGAAAAAAAGCCTGTCCCATCAGACAAAATGAGATGATTGCCCTGGAGAACTGCAGTGTGTGTGTATAATGCACACCCCATCTTCCTACAATAGCTTGCTGCCCTTGGGTGTCATGTGGTGAAGGATATCATCCCGGAATAAGTAAGATTCAACTTTGAGTTCAACTGGTTCTGCATGTGGAAGGAGGGCAAAATTGGGTGACTTTATTTTTGTCCATACAATGCGTTAACAGGCCAACTAAAGTCCAAGTAGTTGGCATTTGCAGCATATGCTAAACGTGGATAATATGAATTTTGAACATTGTTTTAAATAGCAAAACAAAACAACAAGCATCTGAATTGAGACCTAGGCCAGGTACTGTCTGTCCTCCCATTGACACTTTGTCCACTGATATATTGTATATGGTGGTTTAAAACCAAGATATATTTGTCTCCGAGAGCTGGTGGAAATTGGCAAATCAAATTTTCCATCAATGAGTTGGAACAGAAATATTGCTTCATGCCTTTTGATTCATACTGTACATGAAGGACTAAACCGTTCTTAATTGTTTCCATTGGAAGTCCAAAGGAAGTCACCCACACTGATTTGAACAGAGATTTATTACTCTCAGAAGATCACTAGTCCTATGTGAAAAAATTACCTTAACTAAGGAAATAAATGTAGCTGGTAGGGTTGCCTCTTGGGTCACTCCTTGGCACTCCTTAGCACTGCCACTGCGAGGCAACTTGCCAAGACAGCTAACTCTGTTTATATTTAGCTCAGCCAAAAGAGAGCAATTAATAGCTGGTTTCCAAGTGGCAGGTGATACTAGGTGGAAGGGAAAACAAAGCAGGGGAATCCACCAATCTTGTTACTCTGCTTGGTCCTTAATAAGTAAGTGAAGACAACTACAATTAGTCGTCATATCATTTCTGTCCCAGAATAGGGATCAGCAATAGGGGAAACATGCAAACTTTTCTATATTTCCAGAACTAATGCTTTAACTCCACCTTGTGTGAAAGATTGCGGGGAGTCTGAGAAAGGATGGAAGGGAGGGGAGACGTAAACAGTCATGAATAGAAGGTTGACAGCTTTTTGCATAAATAGCAACTCAGCCAGGTGGTTAAGAAACCTGGAAAGAAGCATTTTAAATCATTCAACTCCAACTTAATAAACTCTCTATAACAGAGGCTGGGAAATCCCTCTTACAGTTTTGAAGATTCTGTATTTTACCCCCAGGCTAGCATTAAGAAGACCTTGCTGAAATCTTTGCATTTTTTGCTTCATTGATCTTGCCCAGCTTTGTGAGCCCTGACAGACTATTTCTATATCTCACTGGGGTGGTATGTATGACAGGCTGAGAACTGCTGGGCTTGACGAGACCTGCTGCAGTCCTGTGCAGGTTTATTTGAGATAACATTCCTGTTGAATTCAGAGAGACTTTCTCCTAAGTAGTTCTACCTGTCTTGCTGTGCATAAGATGTTATTGCTTTTGTGATACCAGCAGGCATTCACCTTCTGTGTTTTGTTCTGCTTTCTGATGTCCAACAGCCAAACAGAATGGCAGAAGGGGAGAGATGGAAAAAATCAAGTGGCCATTATGATCCCTCTTTTCACATTTGATTGCAGGCCAAGATTTCCTGACAATAAATTATTTAATCTGCTTAATGTGCAGTGAGAGCTCAATGCGCCTGCCAGGGTATTGGTCAGTGGCTCATGTTCTATCTTGGCATGGTAGTTGCTTGCTGGCAACTGATCTTGCCCAAGGCGTATCCTCCAAAGGCCTTTCAGAGCCCAGTGAGCTCATTGCTGTCTCCACGACCTTCCCTAGGATTAGTGTCTGGTATCTTGGGTTCCAGCATGGCTTCACTGAGGAAAAGAAAGAAATCTCAACCAATTCCCTTTAGAGATGCTGCAATCGGATAATTTTAAAAAAATACATTTTTCAGAGAGCTTGGACTATAATATGATTGCTGTTATGACAATGCTGTGAAACAGTTAATCTTTCTGTCTGTATACTGCAGAACCTGAGAATGTCTTCACTAATTGCTGAAGGCCATTCATGGCGAGATTGAATCCCAGGGTTGGCTGCTTTTCAGTTCAGTACATGGCGACAGGAGAGAGAAAAAGGAAGTGGTGGTAAAAATGAAGAAGCCATGACCAAATCTACTTTAAGAATCTCGGTTTCAGAGAAATATTTGATGACACTTCTCTGGGGTGTGTTGACAGGGGGGATAAAAAAATGTCAAGACGGCGATCACAAAGAAGCACACATTTTTACATTCCTCACACTGCATATAAAAGGGGTGGGACTTCAATCACATGGTTGTGACTGCCATCTTGACTTCTTTGGCAACCCCTCCCCTCAGGCAAGCCAGTCTATTTCCCTGATGAGGTTACCTTATCTGGAGGAAGGATATGTTGAGATGGGTTTATACTCCCTTCTCTTGTAAATGACCAGAGGTGGGTTTCAGCAGATTCTGACCAGTTCTGGAGAACCGGTAGAGGAAATTTTGAGTAGTTCGGAGAACCGGTAGAAAAAATTCTGACTGGCCCCACCCCCTCTATTCTTCACCTCCCAAGTCCCAGATGATCAGGAGGAAATGGGGATTTTGCAGTAACCTTCCCCTGGATTGGGGAGGGAATGGAGATTTTACAGTATCCTTCCCCTGGAGTGGGGTGGGAATGGAGATTTTACAGTATCCTTCCCCTGCCATGCCCACCAAGTCACACCCACCAAGCCATGCCATGCCCACCAAGCCACACACAGAGAACCAGTAGTAAAAAATTTTAGAACCCACCACTGCAACTGACCCAGTACTCTGTCTCTACTGACGCCATTCAGCCAGAACAAAACATTGGTCCTGCTTTCCCTACAAATTGCCTCTCAAATTGAATACAGAGAAATAGAGGCTCTCATTTCTCTCTCTTGCAACTGTTTGCTTGCAAAGGGTTACCCAAAATTAGAACAAGGGCTAGTTTATTGCCTGCTCTGGGCTAGTATAATTACCTACGGTCCATGTGGTCAGGAGACACTTGAGAGAAATTTATGCCCCTTGTACATAGCTTTCTCTCATTTCCATAAGAAACGTATTAACATATGTGCCAATCAGAAAAACTAACTTCAAGCTAGTAAAAAAAAAAAAGGAAAGGAAAAAAAAACCCTTAAACCATTTCCATTTTCTTGACTGAGTGTATTTATTTAAGAAGCAAATGCAGCAAGTTTCAGAACTGCCTGATTGCTTTTTAAAATAAAATGAGACACAGGATTAGCTAATAAAACCTTATTTTCCAGGAATCAAAATCCTTAAAGCAGCTCATCAAAAGGGCATGCAGATTGCGAAGGATGAGTCCTAGAACGCAGCCACACAAAAGAGATACTCTTAACCTCCAGTTGGAAGTGAAAGTCTGATTTTGCAAAAGTAGTTCTAAGGAAAGTGAGCGGTAGGAAAGAGCAGCATTGAATCCAAAGTCCAAAGCACATCCTTAAATAACTGCATATTTTCCTGGGCTCACACATTGGCCAGCAAACTGGGTTTACAAAGTACCTTCATGACACAATCTCAGTAAAATATATGTATAGGTTAAGGAGGCACTAATAGGTGTGGGTGAACATGCAAAGCACTTTTTCACCTTTGGATTGGAAAGTCCTGCTAATAAGCAGGATTCTGTCAGGTTCTATAAAAGGGGCAACTATTTTAAAATCCTGATTTTAGAACTGGCATTTCTGAGGGAAACAATAAAAATTGCTAGTAATTTAGGATCTTACCCAATTTGCATCTACTCCCAGTACAAACATGCCCAGGCAATCTCTCCCTCCACCTCTGTGTACCAGTGATGTTGCTGTCATCCTGTCCCTGGTCCATGAGTGAGACAGCTTAAAGTCATTCTTAGCTGTACCAATATGTGATCAGTACTTTCTCCCTTATTCTCCCACTATTCTAGAACAGCCTTTAAGTGTGTAAAACCTGTTAAGCTTTATCAGCCATTACTTTGCAGAGAGAGAATCAAGGGATTGTAGCGACTTGAAACTAAAGCAGTATCAATTGGCAATGCAAATCATACATTTTGCCTTGGTAGAATTTTCTGCTAACTTAGGGACGGATGGGGAATGTTTTAACACCCCCATTTGGAAAGGACCTTAGAAACACACAAAAGGGTCAAAGACGTTTCTCATAGCAGAAGTTCGATTGTAATGGGATCACCGCTGAAAAGACCCTCCGAGGCATTATACTGACAATCTAGTGAGCAGAGGACAATAGGAGAGGCTTGACAAGCTAGCATTAGTGCAAATGGCTCTTCATAGAACATAGGGATTAAAGATCACCGTATTATACAGAATGTAGGGATTAAAAACCATACACTTTCTGTTGGGTTTGGAAATGCAGTAGCAATCGTGTTGCCATTTGACATCTAATAGTGGCCTACTGCCTCTGCACTTGAGTTCCCTGTTAGCCATTGTGGCTAATAGCTATTGATGTATTTGTTGTAAGGTTTTGCAACCCTTTCTTAAGCCTATAGCCATCCCCATTTCTTCTGGCTGTAAATTATAGAAATTGCAGTGCTATGAAGTGTTTCTGCCCTGAAATCAACTATCCATCTCTAACTCATGGCTGTTCTGAATTCTGATGACCTGAGAAAGTTTGTTCTCGGTCCATTCTGTACAGCTGTGGCTTGGATGAGTTAAAGCGTAGCCTTCAGGTTAATAATTCTTTTATGTTTTTAAAAAGTGTTGTGGCAACCTTAGCATTTGCCAAAGTACTTTCATCATTTGAGGTGATAAAACAAGTCAGTTTCTAGCAAAGAAAAAACAAAGAAAAATCTCATGACCCCAAATTTCAAACTGTGACTTGAACAAGGGCTGAAATAAAATTTTACATCATAGGCAAAGCCACTGCTATCCTTCCTAAACTGCTCCCACCTCCCCCGCCCTAGCTCATCTCTCTCTGTTCTGCCAAGTTTGCTTTCAACATTTCTCATAATATTGAGGCTGGAAAGTGCCTCGTCTCATCCCAGACCTCTCCCAGCCCGAGGCAACTTCCATTACACTTACTAGTGCTTTCTCATTTAATAAGCACTTAATATCTTAATAAACTTTTATTGAATGCATTAAAAAGGAGAGGCTGTGGACCACTCAGTGTTCAGCTGGCTCATCGGCTAAAGCTTCTTAGGTGAGTGCTCTTTAATTGGCCGAAGTCATAATTTATTCACATTGAAAACTGGCTTTACATAAGCACGGAGAAGCTCTGTGATATAATGGTTGAAACATTAGCCTGGGATGTGAAAGACCAAGGAAGCTCTTATCCAGACTTATTGAGGATAAACCCAGCCACTCTGTCTCATGATTACTATAATGGAGAAAAAACAGAAGAGGGACTGCTATCCATGTAACTGCTGTGGAAGAAAGTGGGATATATGGTAAATCTAAAGTATGATAATGAACTACCCATCCCAGGTATAGAAACACAAGTCTGGTACTCAATTACCATTGTGTTGTTCATTGCCTGTCATATTTTATCTTCCCTTTCAAATCTTTCTTCAATAGCAGGGTTTTTTTATGTTTCATTCAACTAGCATTCTCCTATGAGTCCAGTATTTCTGGTTCCCTTTACAGAATGCATTAATACAACAATAAGTACTACTATAAGCAGTCAATACACAGTCAATATACAACTGCTGTATATACATGGCTTTAACCAAGTAATATGCTAAAAGCCCTTCCAGAGATCTTTACAGATAGCCCTCGACTTACAACAGTTCACTTAATGATCATTCAAAGTTACAATGGCACTGAAAAAAGTGACTTACGACCATTTTTCACACTTAACAACTGTTGCAGCGTCCCCATGGTCACGTGATTTACATTCAGATGTTTGACAACTGACTCACATTTATGATGGTTACAGTGTCCTGGGGTCATGTGATCACTTTCTGCAATCCTCTGATAAGCAGAGTCAATGGGGAAACCAGATTCACTTAACAACCATGTTACTAATTTAAACAACCTGCAGTGATTCACTGAACAAATGTGGCAAGAAAAGTCATAAAATGAGGCAAAACTCATTTAACAAATTTTTCCCTTAGCAACATAAATTTTAGACTCAACTGTGGTTGTAAATTGAGGACTAGCTATACTTATTTCTCCTCTGGGATTGTCTCTAGCAAAACTATTAAGTGATTCTGACAGTGTCCCTCTGGAAAGCTTGCATTCAGCCCATCACCAGAGCACCCCATTAATATTGCTGTCTATACAGAGAACAAATATCAAAGCATTCCCCATCTTTCATTATTATTTATGGAGAGTTAACAAGGTGTTTGGTATAAATAGAACAAATATTTTGCTGGAAAAGGCTTACAACCTAAAATTAGATGTAGGGGAGACAAAAAAAGGGAAAACAAAACAGTTTGCCTGTTATGTATTGCTAAAATTCCTAACTGAAATTTCCTGCTATAATTTGAAAAATAGAGAGTGAAAGACTGTTTCTCTCTCTCTAACATTCTCTCTCTCTCATTTCCTTCCCCAGTCCTGTTTTATTTTACTATTTGATATCACATCTGCAAAAATCCTATACTGAAAATAGAAATAGAATAACAGAGTTGGAAGGGACCTTGGAGGTCTTCTAGTCCAATCCCCTACCCAGGCAGGAAACCCTACATCACTTTAGGCAAATGGTTATCCAACATCTTCTTAAAAACTTCCACTGTTGGAGCATTCACAACTTCTGCAAGCAAGTGGTTCCACTTATTAATTGTTCTAACTGTCAGGAAATTTCTCCTTAGTTCTAAGTTGCTTCTCTCCTTGATTAGTTTCCACCCATTGCTTCTTGTCCTACCCTCAGGTGCTTTGGAGAATAGCTTGACTCCCTCTGCTTTGTGGCAACCCCTAAGATATTGGAACACTGCTATCATGTCTCCCCTAGTCCTTCTTTTCATTAAACTAGACATACCCAGTTCCTGCAACCGTTCTTCATGTTTTAGCCTCCAGTCCCCTAATCATCTTTGTTGCTCTTCTCTGCACTCTTTCTAGAGTCTCCACATCTTTTTTACATTGTGACGACCAAAACTGAATGCAATATTCCAAGTGTGGCCTTACCAAGGCATTATAAAGTGGTATTAACACTTCACGTGATCTTGATTCTATCCCTCTGTTTATGCAGCCCAGAACTGTGTTGGCTTTTTTGGCAGCTGCTGCACACTGCTGGCTCATATTTAAATGGTTGTCCACTAGGACTCCAAGATCTCTCTCACAGTTACTACTATTGAGCAAGGTACCACATATACGGTACCTGTGCATTTTGCATATACTGGAGCTATTCCTTGGCAGATTCTCAACTCCTGGGGTCTTCCTCAATTCTTTCCCCATTCATTCAATTGTTCATTGTTTGAATGTTGAATTAAGGATTTCTTTATTTTGTTCCAAAAGTACATAGGAAGTCATAAACACAAAAAGCCACATTTAGAAAACACAGCTAGGAGGTATGCCTCACTTGACACAAGAAGTCTTACTCTGAACATGTATGGACAGGCCAGCTCACAATTTAGGTTATCTGGATATCTGTGTATTTTGGTTACTGCTTGTTAGCCAGGTAAGGTTTTGAATCCGCACAAATAAAACCCTTGAAATTTCAGAACCACGTAACAGTTCAGCTTATGAATTAACAAGCTGGCTGGCTGTACTCACACAACAGCTTAACTAGGTCAGATAAAGACTTGGCAATTACACATGTGCAACAAGTTGATTTTAATTAAAGCTGTTCTTTTTAATAGCTAATGTGTTTTGTACACCTAAAAAATGTCTTGATTCAGTAACCAAGTTGTAGCCTTGTATACCCTAAAATAGTGATGGACAATCATTTTAGGAAGAAGACCTCTGAACCTTTCTTGTACACTCTTAAAGCCATCTCTGACAATTAGGGCTGAAAACCAGCAGCTTGCTTTCCCATTAAAAGGACTGGTAGTCCTTAATGGTACTACATGTACATTTATTTATTTATTTTATTTATTTTATTTTTGAACTTGTATACCGCCCTTCTCCCTGAGGACTCAGGGCGGTGAACAGGCAAATAAAAACATCAAATACAAATATTAAAATACAGTTAAAAATATGTATAAATTTGGCCCCATTGATTAAAACAATAAACAAAAACAAAAACAATTAAAAACACTTAAAAAGAGTTAGGCCAGCCCGGCTTGTTGGAAAAAGAAGGTTTTAAGGGCACGGCGGAAGGCACTGAGGTCCTGGATTCTCCTTATCTCTGGGGGCAGCTGATTCCAGAGGGTAGGTGCCCCCACAGAGAAGGCCCTCCCCCTGGGGGTCACCAGCCTGCATTGTTTGGCTGATGGCACCCCGAGGAGGCCCTCTCTGTGGGAGCGCACGGGTCGATGGGAGGTCATCGGTGGCAGCAGGCGGTCTCGAAGATAGCTAGGCCCATGGAGGGAAGTAAGCAGTGGAGTACCACAAGGTTCAGTTTTAGGCCCAGTACTCTTCAATATCTTCATGAATGACTTAGATAAGGGAATAAAATTCACAGATGACACCACAGAAGACAAGCTCAGGATCCAAAAAGATCTTGACAGACTTGAACAATGGGTCTTATCCAACAACATGCAATTTAATGTAGAGAAAAGCAAGGTTTTACACCTAGGCAGGATAAACCAACGGTATAAGTACAAATTAGGTGATACCTGACTCAAAAACAGTAACTCCAACAGTGTTGTAGTCCTAATGAACGATCACTTAAACATGAGCCAGAAGTATACGGTAGCAGCCAAAAAAGCCAATACAATCCTTGGTTGTATAAACAGACATAGAATCAAAATCACGTGAAGTATTAGTACCGCTTTATAAAGTCTTAGTAGGGCCATATTACAAAAAAAGCTGAGATTTTGGAAAAAGTGCAAAGAAAAGCAACTAAGATGATTAAGGGCCTGGAGACAAAAACGTATGAAGATTGTAGGAATTGGGTATGGCAAGTCTAGAGAAAAGAAGGACTGGGGTGACATGATAGCAGTATTCCAGTATTTGAGGGGCTGCCACAAAGAAAGAGGGAGTTAACTTATTTTCCAAAGCACCAGAAGGCAGGACAAGAAACAATGGATGGAAACTAAACAAGGAGAGAAGCAACCTGGAATTAAGGAGAAACTTCCTAACTGTGAGGACAAGTAACCAGTGGAACAGCTTGCCTTCAGAAGTTGTAGGTGCTTCATCACTGAAGGTTTTTAAGAAAAGATTGGACAAACACCTATCTGAAATGGTATAGGCCCGAGTCTCTTGCTTGAGGAGGGAGTTGGACTAGAAGACCTCCAAGGTCCCTTCCAGCTCTATTTTGATTGATTGATTAAAACTATAGTATACATCTAAAATATGCATAACTCAGTTTAAAGAATTCCTGCTCAACCTCTGCAAAATCCAAAAGGAAAATCCTAGCTTAAAAAATACGTTGGTGTAAACTGGTTAACTTCTTCAGTGATATCAGGATCTAGAATTTTGAAAAAGGGTAGAATCAAGTATCTTCATCTTCATGAAAGCAAATTAAATAAGTTTAGAAAGAGGGAGGGAGGGAGAAGTTGCACTGAACACACTTAATCAGGTCAGTTAATACAGTATTACCTGTGATTGTTTTTGTACAAAATGCTAAGTTTCATTAGTGTTTTCTTGGTTACTTTTTGCATGGTTTAGCATGGTTGCGAACCTAGCCCATGTGATTAAAGATTCAATATCCTGTGAGAATTTTTTAAAAAATGGATTAATTCAGCAACGAGGTTATACTCATTGCATTTAAAAAGCTATGAGACAGAAAAGAGAAAGAAAAGGGAGTAGATGGAGAAAGAGTAATTTATTAACGTTTCTTCAGCCCCAATTTATGAAACTGGTAGAATATCTAATTCTACTGCAACTACCTTTTGGAAACTCAAAAACTGCATTTTCAGTTCTTTCCCTTTAAAAAAAATACATTATGTTCAATGTTCCCTAACGTAGGGTTTGACTAGCTGCTGGCTTCAAGTAGGTTAAATCCAGCCTGAGACTATTCAATTTAGGCCCCCAACTGCTGGACAATCTGCACACAGTCAATTGCTTTTCCAACACTGAGTTGATGTCGCTGTCACCACAGCGGGGGCACAGCCAGCAATCACAGCCTTCAGCCTAAATCTGGCAGCTAAACAGTGTCATTTATGAATGGTGAAAAAAATCACTTTTCAGCCCAACCCCTCGGTATCTTGATCCATATAGCAGCTCAGATTTCAGAACTCGGGGATTAACAACTACCAATATCATCCCCAGTTAAATCTAGCCCCAAAACATCTTCTACTCAGCCCATCAGCCCCTTACAATAAGGTTGCTTTTGAAGAAGGAACTAGTCTTGCCTCTACCCCCACAGCAGCAGCAAAGCTGGTTCCATCCATCCATCCATGTATGTATGTATGTATGTATGTATGTATGTATGTATGTATGTATTTATTTATTTATTTATTTATTGGTTCGATTTATATGCCGCCCTTCTCCAGAGACTCAGGGCAGCTTACAATGTGTTAAGCAATAGCCTTCATACTTTTGTATATACCTGCTTAGTAGGGCTTCCCCCCCCCCCTTTACACAGAGGCATAGCAAAATGGAAAGGGGAGTCACACAGATGGCGACAGTGCATCTCCAACTTCTCTCACTGTCTCCCATCCAATAACAAGAAGATGCTTGGTATGATACCAAGCACAAACTGATATTAATTACTCCAATTGTTCTTAGAATACTTCTTAACACAGCAGGAAAGAAACTTCAAAACATGCTTTAATGGCTATTGGGAGAGGGGGGATGGGGAAAAAAGGACTAAAAAGAAACCAAGAAGAGGCTGCAATTGATGAGGATTTAGATATACTACTCAAGAGGAGGCATCTCAGGGGGGCTCCCAGAATGGCAGCTACAGCCATGCCTCCTTTACCTGTCACATGAATTAAAGGAGCAGGGCTTTGATCCCATGATTTTTGGACCCCTCCCCAAACTGGTAAGTATATGCTCCAGCCTAATACATAAATTAATTTTTAGCTTATCTCGGCTTAACTTCTCCTCTCTGCATAAAACATCTGTATCTGCACAACATGCCATGCTAGATCATATTAATTTATAATTCAGCATATTCTGGATGGCAACCATTGTTTTAGCAGGAACTAGACCATCATGCTAAGCCATAATATTCATATATTCATTTAATTTGTATACTGCCAACTCTGCCAGGAGCCTCCAGAACTCTTTACTTTATCAAAGCCATTAAAACTTCCATGGTAATATATCAACAAGTCAATGTGACAACAATACATTAAAATAAATTCTTGTACTGAGGCATAACCCTCTTCCTCCTCCTCCTCAATCTGGTGGAACCAACATCACCCAAACCAATTAATTATACCCATGACTATAGTATTAATGCTAAACAATAATCAATGGCAGCATCCAGTTAACTACCAAATGCTTTATTGAAAAAGCTCCCTTTCAACCATCTCCCAGAATGCAAATCCAGCTTCTGAGGGGAAGCCATTTTATAAAACCTACACTGTAATCATAAAGCAAGACCTCTGGCCTTAACCTTCCTTTACTTAGGGAAATAGGAAGAGGACAACCAATAGTTTCTTCCAAGTTGAACATATTAGACAAGTCAACTGGTTGAAGAAGAAAATTTTTTGGGTACCTACCGGTAGGTGCCAAGTCATACAGGACTTTATAAATGAAATACGATACTCTGAATTACACCCAGTGCTTCTCAGCAAATAACATTTAATTGTGTAACATCTATCAATAAGAGGGCCATCACATTCTAAATCAGTTGGCGTTTCCAAGTAAACTTCAAAGGCAGCCCCAAGTAGATAATCTTGGTCCAAATGAATAGTAATGAGGGTATGAGTTACTATTACAAGATCTTTGCAAATATGATTTATGCGGGCATAGCATTTTGCTGTGTAAACAAAAGCAATTTTGTTTTATTAACCTGGGTTTAATGTTTTGGGTGAATCCAGCTGTTCAGCTGTTACAAGTTACTACTTTTATAAGATCAAGGCTACTGAATTATTCTTTGAAATAGCCTTATCTCTTAGAACAGGGATCTACATCACCACCAAGGGCTACACTCTGCCGATCAGTGGGCTTAGTCACAAAAAGAAATGAAGTACGAACAAAAGCAATTTGATTTAATTTACATTTCATTCAAAATACAATACATAAAAACAGTTGCTATGATTATATCTCAAGTATCTAATATTCCATTCCATTAAAAATGAGAACTCGGTAACAATTTTGCATAGTCCTCATAAAGTTGGGAGGGGAGACAGAGAGTACATAATTTAGATAGAAAGAATCATGTTTCAGAATCCCTTCCACTAAGCTGCTTTTTCTATATAATAGTAACACATCATTTCTATTTCTAGCCTGAGTTAAACATTCTCCTCTATCAACTGTTACTATCCCACACTTGCTATTCTCTCCAACATATTTTACTGGTCCTTTGCTTTTGAGAAAAATGAGGGTCCAGTTTTAAAATCTTAGCATTTGCAGGCCTTTGATTTCTTTCTCATTTCAGCTCTTCCCTGCACTCAGATCTCTAAAAACCATGTCTTGGGGGGTGGGGGAGGGTTTGCAGAAAAGATTTGGCAGACCCACTGTGATGTGCATTCACATAAATGCAGCCATATGAGCACAAGAGCCAGCTTGCAGCTTCCTTTCCTCCATCATAATTTAACTGCCTACCCAGTAAGATAAATTATTTCAAAAGGAAGGGCTACTCTGGAGCAAACAAACAGCAGGCAAAACCACCTTCCAGCAATATGTTATATTAACAACAAAGGAAATCTGCAGAGAATACAGTAAAACACTAAAGAATATTCTGGGCCAGCCATGCCCTTTCCAAGACACTCCATTCTATCTATCTCTCCTCTATCACCACCCACCACTCCCATTATGGAAGAGGGAAGGCTGACAGAAGGATTAATTCTCATATAAAAATAGTTCTTACGTATTTCTCTCTGGGGATGAGACAGGGTAACACCTGCACACATTAATTATGTTTTTGCAATGGTTTTTAGTCAAGAGATCATTTTGAGCACCTGGAGCCACCGCATAGCCTGCACGGACTTTTAATCCCCTTATCTTGAATTTTCCTGGTGCATACTCTGATCCTACCTTGACTAGGTTCTGATCTCCCCATCCGCATAGGATTCCCCCATTTTGTTATCTCTGCAACAGTGGAATCCCCTCCCCCCCCAAAGGAAATCGCTGAGGGGACATAAACAGTAATACTGAGCAACAGAAATTAAATGTGTCTGCACAATACAGTATGGTTTAAAAAAGCCAAGGTGATGGCCACATTAAAAAATTGTGTTTTAATGTGTGACAGACATGGTACACATAAAAAACAGGGACAGCTTTGATTGCACCATGCACCATTGTGGCCATCTTGATTTTTCTGACCACCTCTGAAACTGTCATGGACTACATGCTGGATGGACCCATTTTCACACCTCCCTTTCCATAAAAGTGTTGTGAAACAAGCAGTATGAAGAACATCTCATTATCCAGTGAAATATTGTAAAATTCCAGTGTTTGGGATTAAGATTTAAAATGGATCTTTTTCATTGCAGCCTAGAGGGTAGTCTATTCCATTTATTGTTTCATGGACATCATCTCTTCCAGAAGTAATCTGGGTTACCCTTTGCACATTTTTATTAAATGGGCCTCAAATTTCCTTCTACCATACATTTTAACTTTTCATAAATGAAAATCTCACTAATTTTTCTACCAAGTTTCTCCAATTTTTCCTTCCTTCCCCACAGTCACTCTATCTTTTATATTTTACTATAGGTGGTCCTCAATTTATGACCAGAATTAAGCCCAAAATTTTCATTGCTAAGCAAGACAGTTGTTAAATGAGTTTTGTCCCATTTTACCTTTCTTGCCACATTTTTTTATTATTTTTTTTAAATTTGATTTATATGCCGCCCTTCTCCGGAGACTCAGGGCGGCTTACAATGCGTTAAGCAATAGCCTTCATTCTTTTGTATATTTTATACAAAGTCAGCTTATTGCCCCCACAACTGGGTCCTCATTTCACCTACCTTAGAAAGGATGGAAGGCTGAGTCAACCTTGAGCCTTGGAGAGATTCGAACCAGCAGAAATTGCAGGCAGCTGTGTTAATTACAGGGTGCACTAAACCACTGTACAATCAAGAGTCTTGATTAAGTGAATCTGGCTTTTGCACTAACTTTTATCAGAAGCAGACTTGAGAGGTTGCAAATGGTGATCACATGACCCTAGCAAAATGCAACTGTCATAAATACAATACCAAACATCCCAATTTTAGTAACATAACTATGAGGATGCTCTAACAGTCATGTGAAAACCAGCCGTAACTCACTTTTGTCAGTGCTGGTTTTTTTTTTTTAAATTTTGATTTATATGCCGCCCTTCTCCGGAGACTCAGGGCAGCTTACAATGCGTTAAGCAGTAGCCCTCATACTTTTGTATATTTATACAAATTCAGCTTATTTCCCCCACAAACTGGGTCCTCAATTTACCTACCTTAGAAAGGATGGAAGGCTGAGTCAACCTTGAGCCTGGTGAGATTCGAACTTACAGTAATTGCAGACAGCTGGTGTTAATCACAATGCTATCAGTCTGCTGAGCCACCAGGCCCTTCTGTTGTAACTTCGAAGGGTCACTAAACAAATGGTTGTAAATCGAGGACTATTTATACAAGTTTTCAGCTTTGGTATCTCTCTTCAAGTGATCAAAAAGCCAACAGAGTTTTGTTCTTTTGCTTAAAGGGATATAGATATACTATCAGCAATTCCAAATGTATTGCTGTAGCTGCAAGATGGGTGACATGGTAGATTTGGGCATAGGTCAGCCTAGGGCATTTTGCTGTGTGAGACAAGGATTCTCCCTTCACAGCAGTAAAAACACCATCCATTACCTAACACTCCACTCTGCTGTGAGACACACAAAATGTACTTGAGGTGGCTGCCTCTTTCTCTCTAAAGGTGGGGCTGGCCCCCCTCAATGGAGCATCTGATAGAGCTCTAGATTTCCATGCACAATCAAGCAACCTATGTGCATGCAAGAGGCAAGAGTGTCATATTCTCCAGAAGCAGAGCTAAACTATTTGTTTTAGGTTTGGGGTGTCATTACACAGCAAGAGGTCTCTTTACTTCAAAAGGGGGGGGGATTTTCCTTGCTCCTTTTGCTCAGATCCAGAATGCCATCTTGAACATTAGTCCCTGCCTGCCCGTCCACCCCCTAAATTTCACCTCTGGACGCCCAATCTCTGGCACCCCTAAATTTCACTATTTTAAAAGAAGCAGAAAGAGGCCTGAGCTCCATCCATTTCCAAGAAACAAGAGGAA
This sequence comes from Arizona elegans, assembly GCA_022577455.1. NCBI lineage: Eukaryota > Metazoa > Chordata > Lepidosauria > Squamata > Colubridae > Arizona > Arizona elegans. The sequence continues at coordinate 317,895,878 of JAKOOJ010000001.1, read as the reverse complement.
CGAGGAAGGCGAGGATGTGCAGCAGTTTATCGAGGCAATACATCGCAAAGGGAGATTTCTACAGCATCCACATTTCAATTCAATTCAATTCAAATCTTTATTGTCAGTACACAACATATGTACAATGAGATTTCGGGGGGCAAAGGAGGCACCCGTTTAGTTTAGGACAGGAACTCAAGCCAAACATCTTGAGGCGCCGAGCCTACTTCTCCTGAGGAGAATATGCAAAAGCGCTCGCCGTATAAAACTGCTTCTCGAACCGAGAGGAACGAGCAGGCAATTTTGACAAAAGCTACATCGGCATCCCGGAGAAGAGAGGAAGAGAGCACAGGGACGGGGACCTCGGCACGTCGCCGCCACAGAGTGTGGCGGCGCCGAACCCCTCCTCTCCTCTCCTTCGGCCGCCGCATCTGCTCTAGTCGTTGCGGGGAGGAGTTTGTCGGGACGAACTTGAGGAAGAAGCGGCTGTTGTCTTCCCGCCATTCCTCGCCCGGCGCGCCAACGTCCTTTAGTCTGACAAAGTGGCCTTTTCGAAGCCAACGGCAGGCTCGCTCGCTCTTCCGAAGAGGCGACGGAGCGATTCTCTCCTTCGCTGGCATCCCGTCCTTCCTTTGAGGAGTTCGAGGTAACGGAGTCCCTCCTCCTCCTTTTTGTTCCCCCCTTCTGGCAACAGCCGCGGGAAGGAGGTTCGGCCGAAGAAATTCAATGACCGGTCCAAGGTCACTCCGCAAGCTTCCATGGCTGAGGCCAGCCGCGAGACTCTTCCCACCCTCAATTCTAAGAATGGTACCAACGGTCTGCCGGGTAGGGTGAAAAAGTCAAGATGGCGGCCACGAGGATGCGCTGGAAGCCCCGCCTCTTTTACGTGCGTGTGGTGATGGGCGGGCCTTGGAGTGCACCCTGATGGCTGCCATCTGAACTTTTTCACCCTATTCACAGGCCTCCCTCTCCTCCCCCCCCCCCCGCCCAAGTGGTAGCACTTTTTCAACAGGTTGTTTTTTTTCCCCCTTGGGTTCAATCGTGTCCGTTCTTGGAGATTGCGTGGAGAAATCCCTACAATTTTCTTGGCAAGATTTTTTCAGAAGTGATTTGCCATTGCTTCTTCCTAGGGGTTAAGAGAAAGTGACTGGCCCAAGGTCACCCAGCTGGCTTTGTGCCCAAGGTGGGGCTAGAACTCACGATCTCCAAGTTTCTAGATGGTGGCCACCAAAGTGGCCATCGTCTTGACTTTTCCACCCTATCCACAGATCCCCTTTTATAATACTTTCTTAACAGACATAGGAAAGGATTTAAATTGCTGGCAGGCTGTGCGGAGTTTACTGAATTTATCCTATTTTCTACAGAACAAGCCACACACAGCTTGCCCTAAACCAAGTGGAAAACTAACAAGATTTGCATATTTTGCAGTTATGCTAAGGTTACTTTGGTTAAGCCTTTTTGCAAACCATTGATTGTGGTGTACGAAGAATGCCGTGGTTCAGGTGATTTAAGAGTGGGGTCTCACTTTCAGTTCTGAATCGATTCTTGTACACTCAGCCTAATCTATGCCATATGTTGTGGAGGTAGATAGAATGAAGGGCAGTCAGATGAAGCTGATAGGTCTTTTGAGGGAGAGTTACGGGGGTGAAATCCAGCAGGTTCTGACAGGTTCTGGAGAACCGGTAGCGGAAATTTTGAGCAGTTCGGAGAATCGGCAGCGGAAATTTTTTGTTGCATGATCACAGCCATTATCAATAAATAATCTTGAATCATAGAAAAGCTGTCTCCAGCTCCTTTAAAAGACATTGGACATCTGAAACATCTGACCAAAGTGAAGTGAACACACATAAATTGTGTTACTATCTCCATCTTAACACTGGGCCATCTTTAGATGGCTTTAAAAATGCACCTCAAACTTTAATAATAAGGTTTTTGGGTGCTGGACCATGACAAATGCCTTCTATTCTAAGCTTTTGGATTCTCTTATGTTTCTCTGCACCTGATCTCTGCACGCTCACATAGGTTGTAAATGGGAATAGCCTGAATTGCTGAGGTTGTATGTTTGAATCATATATCAGAACAGAAAGTGACTTAAAAATTCAAGGTTAGGAATGACTTCTCACAGCAACGGTGGGCAATTTGTAAGAGCTGGGCTGCAAGCCAAACCTTCCAACTACAATTTTTAGAAACTGATATGCAGTTCTCTGTGCTATGAGGTGGGAAGCACACATACGTAGGCTCATATATAGCACTAAACCATGATGTGTTAATTTGTGATTTAATAGATTGAGTATATCTAATCAATTCATAACTTAGTGAATAAATAAAGTACAACGTAAGAGTAATGTGCATTTCAGACCTATGAGGTAGATTCAGAAACCAATGGCATATAGGTCAGGACTATTTTTATGGTAGCATCTCTAGTAACAGAAGCTTTCAAATCTGAATATACTTCCCTCCTGCCCCCCACCACTCCCCTTTATCTTGATGTGAAATAGGAGCTTGTCTGAGCCATTTTCTTAAATTAGTTTCTAGGAAAGGATACAGGCTGTGCTTGTCTAATCATTGACTTGGTAGTGTTAGAACAAACGTCCATCTGGGTTCAGTTCCAAGTGGGGAGAAAGACACTGGAAAAATGGAGGCTGCTTGGAAGGATGGTTTAATGGTGAACAGGACCACATGGGTTTTAGGTCCGGGCAGCTGGACACATGGAGTGGAGAGTGAGTGTTATTTATACCCTCCCTTGGGCTTTGACCTTGAGCTTCCTGTTCCTCTGACAAGGGCATGTATCCTATTGGTTGCAGACTCCCATATGGAATCATGTTTGTCTGAATTAAGCTTGATTGAACCTTGGCCTGATGCAATATCCCCAGGTGCCATGTTGTGAGTTCTGTTGCTAGATGGGTAGAGGGCTAATTCTATTATGTCCTGAGGGTCATGTCTTAATCCCATCAGCCTGGAGCTGAGGTCTTTTGTTTTGTAGATAGGCTGCCCCAGTCCTCAATGGGCACCAAATATCTGCTGGGAGCAGGGAGCAGTAGGGAGCTGCTTTGTCTTTAAAAACGTGTTCCTCCTTTTCTCATCCAGGGAAATATTGTGCCTTTTTAATATTTCCTAAAATATTTCATTTTTCTAAGAGGGATGGGTGCTAACTTTCTTCTGTAGTGACTCTTCCTCCTGTCCTTCAAGGCCATTCCCTATGCCCTCTAGATCAATACATGAACCAGTATGTCTCGCAATATGGCTATTCTTGACCTATATGAAGCACTTTAGCTCTGCTGTGCAAAATGGAATCAGCAATTTTTATGATTTGTTGAGCAAGTGAGCTTGACCAGTGTTTAAATCGATGCAGATAAGCTTTTAAATTCCACAGAATGCTTTTGTAGTCCTAGTTTACAGAGAACAAGGTTGAAATGGATGTTCAAAGTTCATTTGAACTTTGTTATGGAGTATTCAGCTGCTACATTATTTTTGGGGGGCGGGGAGTGAGTGCCAAATGAAGAGAACTTCTGCTTGCACAGAGAGTCATGGATTACTTTTCTCCTGATATCTCCAGTTTAAAAACCATAACAGAAGAGCTGCAACATAACACTCCCGCACTGGTGCTAATGGAGAGTCGGCATTTTAAATAAATAAATAAAACACAATATTGAGCAAGATGGACTTGCGATTTAACTCCAGATGACACCATATGTCACAGGAGTTACTAATAAAGAAGGGAGCCTCACGTGAGAAGTCTGACTAAAGCTGCCGGATTGGGGGAGGGGGGTCTCTCAGCCCTCAGCTTCAGAAATCAAACAGCCAGCAGATCATCTGGTGTTTACTACCGAGTATATGGCTTCCCCCAGCAAAGCTGCAAAGAGGTTTACAGCAGCCATTCTGTTAATTGGATTACAGGCTGTTAGGCCTTGCTGAGAGGGTGACAAAGGGCCCTCAGGAGGCTCAGCAGTTTAACAAGAAATATACTATCTTTGGGAATAGAGGAATGAAAAAGCCTGTGGATCCGCCTCTTCCCAGAGCCCAGCTAAAACCTGGCCTTTGCTGCCCTCTGCAGAGGTTTGAGCCTCAGAGCCTGAGTACACAACACTGCCTACAAACGGAAACAAAACCAGAGCAGAAATTTGGATTACCACAGGCAGGGAGAGCCCAAGGCAACCACTCACTTTTATAATGGCATCTTAGGCTGTGATTGAAGAAGACAACTTATATTTTTGCAGCTGCTTGGTTTATTAAGCAGTGTGAACGTAGGCGTGTTTCCCCCGCAGAACACTGCAATATTTGGAAATTTGAAAGCATGTTGTGAATTTATCCATCCACAAAAGGACTGACATGGGAAATCTGCTACCTCACCGAACGCTCATAATGTGGAGTATGGCCAGGCAAAAAAAAAAAGCCCATTTACCAAATACCAAACTAGCCCCTCAGTGCCGTCTCCCATAGCAGGAGTGGGGGCATCTATAAATTTCAAAGGATTTCTATAAATAATTACGTTGCTAGAGGCCGTACTTTACTTTGCAGCAAACCAGCTTTGTATGTATTAAATAATTAGATGGGCCAGGAAGCTGGTGGGCACGCTGCCAATGTGTTGCAGGTTATCCTTGAAATGTTAGTTTTCTCTCTCATGCTCTTTTTCTTTTTTTAATTAAGGGACCTTGCAGCGTGCAGTTGAAATGAAATCATCAGATCAATTCTAAGAACTGAGCTGGAAATCAGTTTCTTTTTAAAAGATGTTTTGAAGCATACGGAGAACAATTTAACCTACCTTTTTCTTGGCATGCTAATTTTCTACATACTGTACATGTAGTCCTCGACTTAAAATAGTTCATTTAGTGACCGTTCAAAGTTATAACAGCACTGAAAAAACGACTTATAACCATTTTCACACTTGCAACTGTTGCATTCCCATGGTCACATGATCAAAAGTCAGATGCTGGCAACTGACTCATTTATGATGGTTGCAGTGTCCTGGGGTCTTGGGATCACCTTTTGCAACCTTCTGACAAGCAAAGTCAATGGGGAAGCCAGATTCACTTAACTAACTTCATATTACTAACTTAATAACTGCAGTGATTCACTTAATACTACCAGAAAGGTTGTAAAAAAGAGTCTCAGTGGTGCAGCAGACTAAAGTGCTGTTAAGTGCTAGCACTTAGCTGCCAGCTGCCTGCAATTAGTGCAAGTTCGAATCTCATCAGGCTCAAGGTTGGCTCAGCCTTCCATCCTTTCGAGGTAGGTAAATTGAGGACCCAGATTGTGGGTCAATATAGAACAACACCGCTTAGGGGGGCCGAAAGCCCTAATAAGCAGGTATATACAAAAAAGTATGTAGGCTATTGCTATAATGCATTGTAAGCCGCCCTGAGTCTAAGGAGAAGGGTGGCATATAAATTGGACAAACAAACAAACAAATAAAATGGTGTAAAACTCCCTTCATAAATGTCTCACTTAGCAACAGAAATTTTGATGTAAGTTGAGGACTACCTATACAGGGAGATTCCTCTGGTGATGGGGATCTAATTTCTTACCTACATTTGATAGTTTATTGCTGGGTGTATCTCAGATGTGTGCAGTCTGGAATGTGTGAAGGAGTAAAACATATCAGTGCAAGTAAAACATTTCACGGGGTCTCAAGCATAATAATGGATAACTGTAAAAGTTATCAGTAACTGTAAAACTTATCTGTAACTCTATAAAAGATCTGCTGAGAAGTCTGCCTAGTCTAGCCATGACAGAGGGACAGTTTTTTTCTTGTGCCCTCACTCTGCTGCACTTACGACCTGAATTCACACTTATGACTGCCACACCATCTCCATGTTTTCAATTCAGCACTTGGCAACCAGCTCACATTTATGACTGGTTGCAGCATCCGGCGGTCATGTGATTGCAACTTGCAATCTTTTTTTGCTAATTTATTTATTTATTTATTATTTATTTGTCAGATTTATATGCCGCCCTTCTCCCGTAGGACTCGGGGCAGCTCACAACAATAAAACAACCCGACAATAGATAAAAATTAAATAGTATTAAAAACCAATTTAAAATCCCCAAATCCCCAAGTTAAAATCCACGGCAGATCAGGGAAATTGCTGAAAGAGCCATGTCTTTAGGTCGGCGCGGAAGGTGCGGAGGTGGGGGGCCATCTGGAGCCCGGTAGGCAACCCATTCCAGAGGGTCGCTGCGACCACAGAGAACGCCCTCATCCTGGGGACCGCCAGCTGACATTTCTAGCAAAAGATGCTCATTGGGGAAGCTGGATTCATTTAATGACTATGATTCACTTAATGACTGCCATAAAAATTGCCATAAAATTGGATCCAACTCGTCTGGTGACTGCAATGATTTATGACAGAAATTCCAGTCCCAAGTGTGGTCATAACTCAAAGACTGCCTATAAATTGACTGGAATAAATAATAATTACATTTAGATACATTGCTACAGCAATGGACATATTCATAGCATCAGGAGTTCCATTTAACTATCATGGACAATAAACATTACATTTGTCTAATTCCATGGAAACATGTAGCCTTTTTTAAGCTTGTGAGCAAAAGCCATTCATGAGGTAATTGGGCAGCCCTGAAGAACCAATGAAAAATAACTTGACAGTCTTATCCATCTCTGAACCATTCCAGAGACATGAGTGTTGTAGGAGAAAAGATTCTATTGGGATATTCCTTCCTGTGGTATATGATATAAGAGTCCCTTGGGAGTTGGGCAGTGTAGAAATGTGATAAATTAAATTAAATTAAATATACATCTTATATAGCCAGTAAAGTTATTTAGTGGTATATGTATATCCTGCCCCTCATTGGAACTGCAGTTGAGGATTCAAAGTAGACAGACTATACCAGTGATGGCGAACCTTCACGAAGATCACCCGGAAACGTCGCTCAGACACACACACGATTGTCAGGGCCATGCTCTGGAAAAGCCGAACTTCCGGGTTCTAGTGTGCCAGTCGGGCGCACATGCACACACCGGTTTTCAGCACTGCCGTGCACACGAAGGACAGCTGACCATCACATGAGCATGCGTGCCAGAAACCCAGAAGACAAACAGCGAAAGCCACGCATGCTGGGTGACATGGCTTTGCGTGCCACTTTGGGCATGCGTGCCATAGGTTCGCCATCACGGGACTATACCGTCCACTCTGGAATTCTCTATAATCAATTTCTCAATCTCAGCAATAGGTTTTATTTCTTGGTCATTTGATAAGAAAATGGCTGCTTTCTTCAAATCTTTGGTCTGGATTTTTTTTTTTCTCTTGCTTTGTGGTAATTATTACTGCTGGTGCATGTTTAGTTTTGTTTTAATAAAGACATCACTTTTTAATATTTTTCGTTGTTTTGATTTCATTGTTTTATTTTTATTTTCATTGAGTGGCATGGTAGCCTAGTAGTAAAGATGCTCACCTCCCACTTGGAAGGTTGAGAGTTCAATCCTAGGTAGCCGGCCGATGTTTTTCTCTCAGGGCAGAAAGAGAAAATATCTTCTGCAACCTCCACAAACTCCACTTAAGGTGTCAAGAAGAGCATCCGGTGAGTAAACACTCAGCTCCATCCAGTCACCCTGACTCTACCCCAAGCTAAGAAATTACAGTGTGATAAAAAGTGAGTTTTTACTTTTATTTTCATTCTTGTATCTTGTGACTTCAAAGAGACATTTTGGGTAGAAAAAGTGGAAAAGTACAGATGGAAATGTGAATCCCCCCCCCCAAACTATAGACAGCCACCGTATATCTTCCTAAATGATTTCTCATTACTTTCCATCGTAACAAAGCAAGATACAAGCCTCAGTCACATATGGCAAGAAAAGGGAATATGGGTAGAAAACTGGCATAACTGTATTTCAGGCATCGTTGCCACTTTGCTTTGATGCGCAGTAGTTGAAAGCTTACAAATTACAACTCTCAAACTGCCACTTTGCAAGATGCGCAAAGTCTCTCCTCTGTAATCAAAATGTGACTACTCTTGCTGATGTCAAGTTATAGCAGGGAGGAGCATCCGACACCCCTTCCAAATTTTCCAGGTCGTTGGAGCATCTGTGCATTCTCTGGCAGCTCAGCAGGGCTCCTGTGCTGCAAAATCAACTTGGCACCATTTAAACCCCACCGTATTTCAAAAGCAATGAGCCAAAATTAGGTTGGCTTGCACAAGAAAAGCAAACATTGACATCTTAGAAATCTTGCCTTTTGCTGGGGATTCCCTCAAAATCCAGCTAGGAACACATATGATCAGATACAGAGCTCTTTGGCATATCTATATTTATATTTATATCTATATTTATTTATATATATAGTTATACATATAGTTTTACATATATAGAGTTTTATATATAGTTTTATATATATAGTTAGATAATTTTGGAGAATATGACAAGGGGAGGACAAAATTCAGGGATACTATTATGGTCCGGCAGTGGCCAGCAGAATCGGACAGTGAGGAGGTTGGGGAGGAACATGGGCCAGTCCTGGGGGCTGGGAAAAACTCAGGCAAGGGCTCTGTGTCAGAGGCAGAGAGGGAGCTAGACAGCAGTGAGGCAGAGGAACAACTGGAGCCTGCTCCCAGTGTGCGCATGCACAGAGCTGCCAAAAGACAAGAACAACTAAGAAAGCAGGGTCGACTTGGGAGTAAAGCCACACCTTAGAGGTGATTGGCCCCTCCCATAGGAAACAAAAGAAGAGCAAATGGGGAGTGGGCTTTTGCAGGAAACAATTCGTTCGTTCAGTAATTTCAATAGTGGGAAGATCTGTCTGACTGCCAAGTTTTGCCTTCCACTGCGTTTGTAAACTAGTTACATGGCAGTTTGCCAAGCAAGATAAGGTCTGTGTTGATAAACATTCCTCTGAAAGACTGTTTGCCAGGCCTTGCTGACTGTGAATGAAAGGAATTCACAGTTGTGTAAATAAAAGGGGTTTTGCAGGGACCAAGACTCTGCTTCCTGCTTTTTAAGGGAACCTAGGTCAGAACAGGTATCATCAAAAGGATTTTGGGCAGCATAATCTTCATTGGTGATCCTTAAAAGGATGGAATTGCATTGAGGAGAAATTAAAGCTGAATGGGGAAAAAAATCTGCTTTGAACATAAACTGGTTTTCCAAAGCAATGCCATTTTGGGGGGAAGTCAAATGTAGGTCCTAGTAATCTGAAATCCAACCTATATGGAAGGCTCCAAACTGAAAAAGACTACCAAAAAGTCCCAGGTTCAAAGTCTGATAATTCCTGATGCTCCTATTTTCAACTTGTTATCATCTGGGTTATAAGGTCCTGCACAAACCTTATAAAATGATTTTAATTGAATCAAACTGGCCAGAATACTACAAATTGAAGTATTGGTCTTTAGGAAAATATTTATTTATCATTCATTCATTCCCATTTAATAATTTATAGTAAAATTAAAAGGTAAAGGAGGGAAGAGGGAGTTGAAGGATATTTTATCAGATTTGATGTAATCTAATTATGTACTATTTAGTGAATCTGAATCTGCTCTCACTTAACACCACAGCTCAATCTGTTTATATGATCTATTTTATACTCTAGTCTAGGACCATCACTTCAGCTTTTAGTTCAGAAGTGTATTTCTATCCTATCAGTCTGGAATCCTTCAGGCCAACTAATTAATTAACAAGACCCACCTAAGTTGGGGGTCCCTATAAAAGAGGCCTTGGGCACTCCATGAGAATTTCAACCCTTGTTTCCTTTGCTAGAGGAAATTTTCACCAGCTTCTCCAAGATAACAAAAACAAAGTGACTGAGAAAATAAGATCCATGGTTCATGTATCAGTCAAGCGGATGTACATCTAGTTCTGTATTTCTTAATCTCAACATTTTTAAGATGTATAGATTTCAGTTCCCAGAATTCTCTGGCCAGTCTGCTGCCTGAGAATTCTAGGAGTTTGTCCACATTTCCTCAAGTTGCTGAGAATGAAAGACCCTGATCTATCCAGCAGTGGTTAATATCCATAAAGGGACTATCCTACGAAATCTGCCAAGATAGGCATGTTTCAGTTCCCTTCTATGAAGCAACATTATCTAGTGGGGACCCCAAAGCATGCTTTCTCAGTATTGCCCTTTGGAACAGCATATCACCCCAAAATTCAGAGGGCCCTAAATTTATTGGTCTTGAAAACCTTTCCCTTTACCTCTGAGCATTAGGCTAGCCGCTAGAGCAGTGATGGCTAACCTTTTTGTTGTTGCGTGCCAAAAGTGGGGGTCGCACGTGTGTGTGCCCACACCCATAATTCAATGCCCCCTGCATCCCCCCCGGTGCATGTGTGTGCGACACCCCCCCCCCGCGCTCCCCCTATGCGGCATGTGACAGCAAAAAGGGCCAGTTAGGCCCGTTTTTCACCCTCCCCAGGCTCCAGAGGCTTTCTTGGAGCCTGGGGAGGTGAAAACAGCCTCCCCCACCAGCTGGTCAGCGTGCACATGTGCACTGGAGCTGAGCTAGGGCAACGCTCATGTGCCCACAGATATGGCTCTGCATCCCATGTGCCACAGGTTCACCATCACGGTACTAGAGCATTAAAAGAGTTTATCCAGTAATGGTCTTGGAATTGCAATATGTTATATTTTGGCCTTATATTTATGCTATAACTGTAGTTTGTGTGTTTTGTTACTTTTTTTTTTTTTTTTTTTTGGTTTGTTTGCCTATGTTTTTGACCCTAAGTAAGGTTAGGCTGGTGTCACTGTTTGTGAATTAGACCACCATATAAATAATACGAACAAATAAATAGCTCATAATAGTGAATTTAATTCTGTTATGGTTTAAAAAAAGGAGGACCTGGAAGAGTGAACAACCAGATGGATTGCTTCTGAATGATGAACTTCATGCACGTTATCAGACCTGAACAAACTTTTCCTAAACTGATTAACTTAGGTCAGTGTTTTTCAACCTTGGCAGCTTGAAGGTATATGGACTTCATGTCCCAGAATTCCCCAGAAACACTGATAGACGTTTAAGCTAATATCCATCAAGGTATTTTATGATAAAGAGACATCATTCTCTTAAATTATTACTATACAAATTGCACCATCAAAGCATATGGAATTTTCACTTTAATTGTAAATACTTTACATGTGCTTTAATTGTGAAATTAAACAGACAAAATTGACAGAGCCATTCTGTCAGGTTTCAATGTCATCTCAAATAAATTGCACTCCCAAACAATTAATCTTTGCTGAAATATTCCATTTATTGAGTACGACAGATCTGGCCCCGACTTCGTCGTAGCTGATACTAACCCTCTGACCCCCAAATCCTTCCCTTTCCATTCCCCAATTCTCATCTTCTCATTGGCCATCTTCCAAGTCAGTCTCCCCAGCTTCTGATCTCACCCCACAGGAATGTTCCCCTCCCCCATCCCATCTCCTAGGGGATATTATCTACAGAGAAAAAACGTAGGTGAAAAGTTAAGCCTCGTCTTTTTATGGCAGCATCAGAATGCTGACACATTCCTTTAATAGCTTATATTTCAAAGGAGACAATGTGGAAAGAGGGAATTAAACTGCATATGGCTTAGATTAAAGACTATGAAGACAACAATCCAAAATGTAGTTCACTGTGGAAGCTTTCAGATCTTAAAAATTTTCTCCCAACGTCACAGGAATTCTGAAAGAATCTTCTTGTTCTAGGAAATTTCAAAAGATGACAGAATCTGACCACAACAACCTGTTCAAAATTCATATCTGGACCTCCAGAAATAAGTACATACAGACCGGAGGTGGGTTTCAGCAAGTTCTGACCAGTTCTGGAGAACCAGTAGCAGAAATTTTGAGTAGTTTGGAAAACCGGTAAATGCCACCTCTGACTGGCCCCACCCCCAACTATTTTCTGCCTCCTGAGTCCCAGCTGATCAGGAGGAAATGGGGATTTTGCAGTAACCTATCCCTGGAGTGGGGAGGGAATGGAGATTTTACAGTATTCTTCCCAGTGGTGGGTTGCCCCCGGTTCAAACCAGTTCTATAGAACTGGTAGTAAAACCGGCAGGAGACTCCGCCCACCGACCCTGTCATCAGAATGCTTTTGCGCATGCACAGAAGAGCATGTGCGCGGCCCCATTGCAAACCGGTAGTAAAGGTAAGTAGAACCCACCCCTGATCCTTCCCCTGGAGTGGGGTGGGAATGGAGATTTTACAGTATCCTCCTGCCACGCCCACCAAGCCACACCCATATAACCGTAGTAAAAAAAATTGAATCCCATCACTGATACAGACACAAGCAGGCTTGGTTTCAAAAGCATTTTGGATGCCATGCAATTTCCTCTAAACGTGCCAAGTATGACAGATTGTATTGAGATGCATCCAATAAATGAGTCATCATAATTAGACCAGGATTCATTTAGTTAAAACCTGCTTTGCATCCTCAATCCTTAACTTTGAAGAGGACTATGTTTTTATTAACAGAGGGAGGTACAGTAGCTAAGCAATCTTTTGGCAATACGCAGGATATTGCCAAAGAGCACCAGTATACAGGGTCATCCTTATTAAGGAAGGAAAGGACCTGGAAATGATAGGACTTGTCATTCAACAACTTCTGCACTCCAAGAGGTTGAAGAAGTCAACCCTCCATGCTGGCTGGGGAGCTCTGGGAGTTGAAGTCCATCCATTTTAAAGTTGCCAAGTTTGAAAAATAGTCCCTTAGACTGCTGATGTTTTCAAACAGCATTTTGACGGTATAGATTTTTTTAAAAAACTGGCTTCCCACAGATGCACCACTACTTATTGTCTACAAGTAAGGAATGCGGGTGGCATTTTACAGTTTACGAGTAAGGAATGTGTTTTACCTTATATTGTATTAGGTGTTAGAAACTTGTAGTCCTAGGGCTATAGGTGATTTATAAGATCTGCTTTTATTGCTATTTCAAGAATCCCTGTAGCCCTAATGCCAAATATTGGAGACAAAAATAATATTTGGAGATTATTGTGGTTGGTTACAAAGCCAGATGTTTAGACTAGAGTCTGCTTTTCTACCTACCTATTGAGTCTTCTTTGTCCACCTACCTTCCAATAGGCTTGGAGTAGGCAGATATTGTTTAATAGTATTAAAGATATCATTCAAGATGTAAGCTGTTCCTGTTGGTGAATTATTGTCATGGTTGGTTGCACAGTCAGCCAGATGTTTACACTAGATGTGACTTTTTATCCACTGAAATAGGCAGATATTGTTTGATTGTGTTAAAGGTATCACAGGATGTAAGTTGTTCTAGGTAAAGCTGCACTTTGCAATTGACTGATAGTGATTTTATCAGTGCTGATGATGTTCAAGTGGTGTTCCAGATGTTATGGGATTGCATCCAAAGCATCTATTACTATATTTGCTTTCCTTTGCCACAATCATTCTACTTTTAGCACTTGCTGGTGTAGGAAGTTAGTACCCACCCCTTTCCTAGAAGAATGAAATATTTTAGGAAATGTTAAAAAGGCAGAATATTATGTTTCCTTGGATGAGAAATGGAGAAGCATGTTTTAAAGATGAAGCAGCTCCCACCTTCTTGCCCTCCCCCTCTTTGTCAATGGGCCAGAGACAGAAACTCAATTCCCTCCCATCTTTGTCAATGGACCATCATCTGCAACACAAAGGGACCCATCTAGCAACAGAAACTAACATAATAGGACCCATCTAGCAACAGAAACTCAATACCTGGCACCTGGGAAGATTACATCAGTCACCAAGGCTAGCTAAGACCCCCATCCCCTGGGAGTCTGACAACCAATTAGGATACTGTTTCGGGGCCCCAGGAAGTTCAAAGTCAGAGAGGGCATAAAATCCCGGGGGCTCGCTGCATCTCGCCCCTTTTCTGTTCAGGAACTCAAACCATGTGATCCTGTCCACCATTACACCATCTTTCCAAGCAGTCTCCATGTTTCCAGTGTCTTTTTCCCCACTTGGAGCTGAACCCAGAAGGATATTTCTTCTAACACTGGGAGGTTTGGGGTTTTTATCATTTTCTCCAGTTCTTTCTATTCTATTCTGCTGCCTCCAAGTTTCACATCCACTATCCAGATTTGTTTTTCTTATCAACAATTGTTAAGTCTGGGGTGTTATGTGGCAGGCATTTTTTCTGTTTGAATTCAAAAGTCCCAGAGCATGTTCGTGTCTTCATTTTCTATTATTTTGTCTATTTTGTGATCCCATTAGGTTCTTGCCTGCAATTATTATTATAATTATTGCCATAGGTTAGTTGCGTAGTTCTGTGCTATTTTTACGCAGAGCACATAATACATCTGTTGTGGCTTCCCTGATGAATCAATTTCAAAGGAAACTCACATACATGCATACAAATATCCCCAAAGTAAAGTTTCCTTTGTGTTGAACTCGGTTCCTGGGAACTTTGTGAATTTGTTGTTTCCTTTGCCATGGTAAAGAGATAATTTATCATTACCACCTCTAGAATGTCACACACACACACCAGCTCTCCATCTAGCCCAGCGGTCACCAACTGGTGGTCCGTGGACCACTGGTATCCGCAAGAAAATTTTGGTGGTCCACAGAAAAATTATTTGCATTTTTTATATTGCACTAAATCAGGGGTCCTCAAACTACAGCCTCTGGGACAGATACATGCAACGAATGTCTGTGTTGCTGCAGAGAGTCTCCCTCTTCGGGGTCTTTTTGTGTGGGTTGGAGGGGAACAGAAATTCCGATTTGGGGTCTGCTTCAGCCTCCTGGTGGAGGGCTTTGGGCGAGGGCTGGAGGGAAGTGCCTCTGGTGGCGAAGAGCAGTGGGACCTTGTTCCAGTGGGACTGCATCATGGCCTGGAACTGGCTGACCATCTCAGCCTGCTGAGATGCCAGGCACCAGTACCTGACCTTGCACTCCCGCAGGTCTCCCTCTGTTTGGAAAGCCTATGCTCATAGTCCTCAGTGAGGTGTTTCTGCTGAGCCTCCTTCTCGGTCAGATCCAATTTGAACTGAGCCAGCTGTTTTGCCAACTCTTTCTCGTGGTGGTTGCTTAGCTCCAACAACTACTTCCTGTTGGGGCCCTAAGGAGCCCAGGTGGGGAGGCGAGGAGTGGCTGGGAGGGGAGGGGTGAGTAGAGGCTGGCGAGGCGCCCCTTGACATGAGTGACATTGAGTTGGCCACGTCCACCCAGTCACATGACCACCTAGTCACGCCCACCCAGCCGGTCATTACGCAGATTAGTCCGCGGGATTTAAAATTATGAATTTAGTGGTCCCTGAGGTCCAAAAGATTGGTGACCCCTGATCTGCCTAAGCACTGAGATTTTCTGGTGCTCTTCCATCCAAGTGGCTGCTCTCCTTTGCTTCTAAATCCTTTGTTTACAGATGCTCTACTTTTATCTATTTCGTATCATTTTCCCAGGCACTGCAGCTCTCGAATTCCAATTAACAGCTGTTCTCAACTATCACGCTTACAACGTAGTAAACATCAGCGTTGCCTTTCATCTCATTCAGAAGTATAACTATTGCAGTTCACTTCCATCAGCTGGAAGTAGGAAAGTTTAACCCATCTTGAGACCTCTGCTGAGCTGCAGAAAACCTCCTTTGTCTTTGGCCAAAGTCCAAGAAATCTTTTCTGCAAGCCATTCTCTGATCACAGAACACAGGCATTTTCCCCTGCCTTAAAAAGGAACAGACATTCTTAGAAGCAAATTGCACCCAATTTGAGCCTTTTCCCTGTTCCACTGAAACACAGCCTGTATCTTACCTCAGGATCCTGAGGTATCTTGCCTCAGTATGCTATCAAATAGTTGGCAACTCCGAATCTCAACCAATAAATGCCCTGTCTTACACATTGGCAAAAAAAATCAGAACACAAAATATAAGCTGGACGGATAACGACCTAACAGACAACCCTTACTCTGTCAAAGACCTTGGAGTACTCATCTCAAATGATCTAAGGGCCAGAGCTCACTGTAACAGCATTGCTAAAAAAGCATTAAGAGTTGTTAACCTAAACTTGCGTAGTTTCTTCTCCGGTAATATTGAACTGCAAACTAGGGCATACAAAACTTTTGCCAGACAAATTCTTGAATACAGCTCATCTGTCTGGAACCCGCACTGCATATCAGACATTAATATAATCGAACGAGTCCAGAGGTATTTTACAAGAAGAGTCCTCCACTCCTCTGCTTGCAACAAAATACCTTATGCCACCAGACTTGAAATTTTGGGCTTAGACAACTTAGAACTTCGCCATCTTCAGTCTGACCTAAGCATAGTACATAAAATCTTCTGCTACAATGTCCTACCAGCCAATAAATACTTCAGCTTCAACCAAAACAATACAAGAGCACACAATAAATACAAACTCATGGTAAACCGATCCAAACTAGACTGCAGAAAGTACAACTTCAGCAACAGAGTGATCAACGCCTGGAATGCACTACCTGACTCTGTAGTTTCTTCCCCAAATCCCCAAAACTTTAACCTTAGACTGTCTACTGTAGATCTCACCCCATTCCTAAGAGGTCTGTAAGGGGCGTGCATAAGAGCACCAGCGTGCCTACCGTCCCTGTCCTAATATTTTCTTTTATTCATATCCTTTTCATGTATTTATAATTATGTTTACACTTGTATCTGTCATAAAATACATGCTTGATGAAATAAATAAATAAAAATAAATAAAAAGTGAAGAGATTATGAGAGCACAGGGAAAGATGTCATGGGGATAACACTTCTCAGTCCATCTTAGGTCCTTTTTGGAATGCTGAGAAACGCGAAGTAAAGTGTTTAATTCTGGGTATAATGAGAAGTAGGCCTATGTCAATATAATTGCTTTCACGGCTGTACTTGTTCCCAGAAGTCATGGCCTAATATGCCAAGAGTCTACAGTCTTGGAAAGACATTTTAATTGATTTTCTTTATTGCCTTGCATGAAAATAAACATGCCACTTGATAAATTCAAATATTGAATTATACGTTGGAAGAACCTCTTTTTAAAACCTCCTTAGCCACTGCCTATCACATTTGGGGGCAAAGGAATTTCAATGACTGTCCCTGGTGTAATTGCATATCCTGGCAATTTAGGTTATTCCTGTTCACTAAGAGATGGAGAATAAAAACCATCTCTATCTGATTTCACCATGGCAAGCAAAACATCAATTTTCTGCAATAAAGAATAAATAATGGCCTCTTACAAAAGGACTTTAACCCACCCACCCCTACTTTTAAAGTTTCCCTACAGGATCCTTTTTTGCAATGGGATTGGAAACTAACATCAATATGACAAACAAGCCAGCAGGTAACACAGAGCTACATACAGTAAATGGAATATTTGTCTCTAAGGAAGATTAGTCTCCTCCTACATCTTGTCTTAAATCCAAATTTCAGAGATTGATTCTTCAAATAGCTCACTGTATTCTGAATACAGCGTTTTGTTGTGAAGCTGGCCTTTTTAAAATCAAAACCTCTGCTTGAATTTACATTTTCTTCTATTGGCTTAAGCTCTCTTCCCCCCACCCAATTGGCTTAGTGCCTTTAATTATGACTGACAGCTTTTAGTCTTCTGATGCTAGGCAACTCTTATTAAATTGCAATCTTAATGGCGTTACCTGGGCAGCCCTCACCCTGAAGGGCTATGATTGTGTCCTTGCTGATTTCAAACAAGGGGCCATCGATTTAGAAGTGCAGTCAGATTGATCAGTTCTAGCTAGAAATGTCTTTTTGAGCCATTCTGCACATTTTCTCCAATCAGCCAGATACCTAAGCTACAAAGTTTATGGAAAGGTTTCTTTTCTATCTAATCTTTTTTGGAGGTGGTGACTCTTCCTAAATTCAGGGGCATCTTTCTTTGGGGCGAAAACAATATTTATTGCCTGCTCTTCTCCAAATAACCTTTCCCCCATTTTTCACTGCTGCTTGAAGATGGAATGGATGGTTTCGGTAATAGTTAACTGTTTTTTTTCCCCAGTGGCCATTGCTTTACACTCATATACTGAACTTCATTGCTAAATTTGGCTGCCCATTGACCTAGTTTGAAGACAGATGTCTTTTTGGAGCTTCTCAGACTACTTGAATTTTCCCCAGCTGTAATAATTTAGTTTTAAGTAGCAAACTCGGCCTTGTTACTGCTTAACCCAAGTTCCAATTTATTTTTAAATGCATCACATCTGTATTCCCAGTAGCTTGCAGATTTCAGCTATTCAAATTATCAGCAATGGGCACCTTATTTTTCAATAAAGGAGAATATTTGAAGCTCAGGGTTGAAATGAGGGGTCCTTGGTGCTCTCTGAGCTTGGTTGGTTTCTTTTGCAGACGTTTCATTATCCAGGGCACTTGCGATGTTACCTAGTTTGGGTAATGAAACATCTGCAAAAAAACAAAAACAAAAAAACAACCAAGCTCAGAGAGCACCAAGCACCCCTCACCTTATATTTCATATTGAAATAAGAAAAGTCTTGAGTGCTTCTATAATATAAAAAAAATGTTAAAAGCCAAGTTAATAAGATCTTTGAATATAGTTTGAATATAATTTGAATATAGTCCAAGACTGATGGCTTAGGGCATAAATCTATCAGTGATCCCTCTTTTTTGGTTTCTTATTACAGGTAGTGCTTGTTTAGTGACAAAAATATGGACAGTAAGCAAAGCTCTAGCAGTCACAAATTTGCTTTGCTTATATTCTTGTTTCAGCTTTCGTTTGCTTTACAGTCCGTGAAGGTAACAAATGTGAGGATTGGTTGTAAAGTTACTTTTTGTGTAACTACAAATGGTCGCTGTATGAGATAGTTGCTAATTGAGGACTACCTGTATTACCTTTTGGGATTATTTTTCATTTCCCAGTCCAGCTCAAAGATTTCCTTGTAGTTCCCTACCCAACCACTCCTCAGAAAGATTGTTCACCTCTGCAATAAAGCAACAAATATTATATACTGTAAGTAGTTAGTTCTCCTTTACACTGACAAAACTCCAATATCGTAATTTGTTGTTAGTTGCGAAGTTGTGTCCAACCCATCACAACCCCATGAACAACGTTCCTCCAGGCCTTCCTGTCCTCTACCATCCTCTGGAGTCCATTTAAGCTCATGCCTTCTGCTTCAGTGACTATCCAGCCACCTCATTCTCTGTCGTCCCCTTCTTCTTTTGCCCTCAATCTTTCCCAGCATTAGGCTCTTCTCCAGTGAGTCCTTCCTTCTCATTAGGTGGCCAAAGTACTTGAGTTTCATCTTCAGGATCAGGCCTTCTAAAGAGCAGTCAGGGTTGATCTCCTCTAGGACTGACCGGTTTGATTGCCTTGCAGTCCAAGGGACTCTCAGGAGTCTTCTCCAGCACCAGAGTTCAAAGGCCTCAATTCTTTGGCCTTTCTTATGGTCCAACTTTCACAGCATACATTGCAACTGGGAAAACCATAGCCTTGACTATACGCACTTTTGTTGGCAGGATGATGTCTTTGCTTTTTAGTATGTTTTTAGTATGTTTTTTAGTATGCTTTTTAGTCTAGATTTGCCATAGCTTTCCTCCCCAGGAGCAAGCATCTTTTAATTTCTTGGCTGCAGTCCCCATCTGCGGTGATCTGGGAGCCCAATATCGTAATAGAAACCATATTTGACTTCAACCTGAACAGTACAGTACAGGAAACCTAGCTGGTTAACAAGTAGACCAAAATCTTTGTGTTAACCAAAGCCCCACTCATCATCTAGTACATTTAAAATCCTCATTCCAAACAGTGCATGAATATTTAACTGCCATTAATATTTTATTTTCAAAAAGGGAGAGAGCTGAATAAAAGTCAGTTGAAGGAACGCTACCATAATTCCATTAAATGTGGACTTTCCAGAATTCATTCTGGGCCATGACAAAATCAACAGTGGCCTGCACTTTTTTCTTTTTAGATTTTTTTTGGTCCAGCTTTATTATTTTTACAAATCAGTCAAGATGGCGAACATACCTAAATACTCCTCCTTCCTTCTATTTTCCCCATAACAACCACCTTTTGTGAAGTGAGTTAAGCTGAGAGAGTGACTGATCCAAAGTCATTCATCCAGTTTAAGAGAACTGAACAACCACCCACATCTTGGCTGTATTCACAGATAATGTACAACCAGGTAAGTAACCTGTTTTATGGTTTCGCTGAAAACCACAAAACAGGTACAACTGAAGTGACCTGTTTTATGGTTTTGCACAAAACAGGTAGTCCTTGTTTAGTGACTGCCTTGTACAGCAACCATTTGCAGTTACAATAGTGATGAAAAAGTCACTCTCTGCAGTTTTGTAAAGCAAAGGAAAGCTGAAGATTGTAAAATTGCGTTTCACTTAGCAAGCACTTCACCTAATGACCAAGCCTCTGGTCCCAATTGTGGTCACTAAATGAAGATTACATGTACACTGATTCCAAACTAACCAAGCAAGGCAGCTTCACACATCACAATAAGCTAAGGCTAGGTGCTAAGGATGCAGACTCCCCTATGCACAATTGCTGACTTACCAGTATCTCTGTTGCTATTACAAGAAATAAAATATTGGGAGAGACAGACGAATAGGATTTGAACCTGACATAAAATGCAGATCTGCAGAGAAGGATGAAAAACAAGGAAGCTATCAGACCAGATCTGGACAACAGCTACCAGAGAAAAGAGGTCACAAGGAAACAATTCATCAAGATCAAACCAGGACCAAAGGACAGCAACCAGAGAAAAGAAAGTTGAGAGTTAATTTCCTAGGCAGTGGGTAAAGTTAGACTGGGCAATTTAACAGGTGAGCGAAAGGTTGATGTGGAAAGGAAAATGTGACAGAGGTTGCGGGCAAAGGATGAAAGGACAACCTTTTGATAAAGACTCCCAATTCATGCATGCAATTATCTACAAAACACTCTGATTTTCTCTAGTCCCTGTATGGCCATTGTACAACAGTGAGTATAAGTGGGTGTATATGTAATACTTCAGCAACAGTAATTAAGCTTGTTTAGGTTGAGATTCCCCACAAGCTGTGTGTTCCATGAACATTTTCTTTTGCTGCATATGATCCCTGAACTCCTTTTGTTGTTAGTTGCGAAGTTGTATCTGATCCATCACGACCCCATGGACAACGTTTTTCCAAGCCTTCCTGTCCTCTACCATCCTCTGGAGTCCATTTAAGCTCACACCTACTGCTTCGGTGACTCCATCCAGCCATCTCATTCTTAGTCGTCCTCTTCTTCTTTTGCCCTCAATCTTTCCCAACATTAGGCTCCTGTATGTATCTCCAATTAAATGTCTGTGAGCCTATGTACTAATAAATCATATTTCACTACCACCCACTCCCTGCCCCGGCTATGTGCCACACATATCTGCTTCCTGGATTAGGTGGAAAGCAAGGATAGTGGAAGCCACCCATGGCTGAGAGCAATGCCAGGTAGAGCAAGAAACCAGGACATTTTCTTGCAAGAGAAAAGAAACAGCACAAGCCAAACTAAGTTGGTTGTTACTGCTGCCTGTGAAGGAAGAGGTTTCCCCACCACTTGGTTTTGCTTCCTTATTGGCTTCCGTAAAGGAGAAATGCTGTTTTCTTAAATGTGCCACAGAGGAATAAAAACTAGCTGGTTGCTTCTCACCTAGTCAGTTTTCTGACTCAAGGATACAGAGAAGGGAGGGGAGACGGGCAGCCAAGGGAAACCCAATTTACTACAAATCTCAACATTTTAGATGGAGGTGTCAAAAGCTAACTTTCCACTAATGGGAAGTGATGTTTCTTGCATTCTTAGGGGTTCATTGTTTATTACCTGTTTTTAACATCCAGCTGCATTTTCTCCTCCCCCCCTCCCCAGAAATGTAATTGCAAATTAAATAGTCTGCCTGTGAGGTACTATGGGGTGCTGGTTGTAGGCATATTTCTAAGCCCTATTTAAACCACTTTTTTGTAACACCAAAAGCAGGTGGCACACAATCCTTACGGGAGAAATTGTGTGTGGCTTTGAGTGACGAGAGCAACTTCAAAGCAGAGGATAAAACACACATTCGTTTACTTAAAATTTAACAGTTGAGGATATATAACCTCTGATATTTAATATTGCCCTTGTGGCTCATACACAAATATCATTTTGTTCCTCAGCACCCTTGGGGATTGTGACAATTATATACATTGCTAATAAATTAACTGGCTTTGGGAGGAAACCAGAATGCCCCAAAGGAACTGAAGAGCCACATGTCACTTTTGCAGGTTGCAGCCCCGCTTTTTA
The DNA here is from genome assembly GCA_022577455.1 of Arizona elegans. Lineage (NCBI taxonomy): Eukaryota > Metazoa > Chordata > Lepidosauria > Squamata > Colubridae > Arizona > Arizona elegans. Next base: position 317,873,784 of record JAKOOJ010000001.1, on the reverse strand, counting down.
AAACCTTGTTGAACAAGTTATACCACTTCCATCCATATCAGTCTGCCAGCATTTGTTGCCTACTACCAAGTGCAACTATTTGGGCAGGTGCGAAGTAAGAGGGCCCTTTGTGCAGTTTCCCCAGAAGTCTAGAACTGTATTTTTTAATCTTGGCAACTTTTAAGATGTGTGAACTTCAACTCCCAGAATTCCCAGCCAGCACCGCTTTAAAAACACCGCTCTAGAATGTGTTATGACTTCAACGTACCACCATAGTTGGGACCAGAATTTCCACTGATAAGCAAGGTGGCTGATTTTACCTTTTCTGGCACAGTTGTTAAAGCAAATCACTGCAGCTGTTAATGAAACACAGTCATTAAGCAAATCCATCTTCCCCCATTGACTTTGCTTGTAGAAATAAGAAGTCACAAATGTTGATCCCCTGACCCTGGGACACTGCAATTGTCATAAATACATGTCAGTTACCAAGTGTCCAAATTCTGATCACATTGTGAGGATTGGTCAAAAACTTTTTGTTCCCCAATGCGTTATAACTTCAGTCAATAAATAAACGGTTCTAAACTGAGGACTACCCGTACCAATGATGGTTCTTTGAGTCTCCCAGCTACAGGCCTCTTAAGAAAATCCCCCAAAGGAGACTAATTTTCTCTGAACCTAAAGCTACCCATGGGCCTTGTAGGACATGCAGATTCTATAAAATGATTTATCACCTTTAAACACATAATGAAATGAATGGTGTAGAAAAGTCAACCCGACACCATTCAGGAAGGGTGACCTTGGTTCTTTCTTATTAGATTACAGAAAAAAAGTAACACTCAATTTTGTAATTGAAAGTGAGGTCCCTTTTTTGCCCCCAAGAGTAATAAGGTATAATTAAAGATAATCTAATACTATTAGCAGTTACAGGCTTTTCAGGCTTTAAAAGATTTGTGACTAAACTTGAACCATCAATGATACATAAAAAATTGTAAATCAAGATTTCTGTTGACTAATAGAGTTATGTTGTACATGGTTTATTTCTGTTGACAGCAATTTAACAGTGGTAGCTATAATGATGCCTTTTTGGAGTGAAATATATACCTGGAAAATCTGAATTAGCACCTAGAGTGTCAAAACAACGAGGCCAAGAAACAAAGCTCTGAAAATTGAAAAAACTGGTCAACGTGGACTTTCTGCAGCCAAAGGAACAGCTTGTTTACTTCACTTCCACAAATTTAATTGAGGAAGGGAAAAGAATATAAATATTTAACCTTTTAAGAAATTCAAACTTAGCTGAGTTGCAAACTGAAAGCTGATATGCTTTTTAAAGCAGGTATACACAAAACAGGTCATAGTCTTGGTCTGACCTTATTGCAAAAACAGATAAATACCTGTACAGCTAAAATGTGATAAAGATGGCTTTTTCATATGTTGCCCCAAAACACGGTTTGGAATGGAACACTTTGGAATCCCATGTTTCCCAGAAGTACAAAACAAGACTCAAAGAATTTAGAAGACCTTAAGAAAAAGAGTTGATATTTTAAAAGTGTTCTAATATTAAAAACAGATAACATTGCAAAGAAGGGGTTTTTTTTGCTTTCCCTTGAATTATGAAGTTTGTTTGAGACTTAGTGATAATCAGGATATCCAAGATGTTGAATGCATACACAAGTCCCAGATATTTAGGATGACTTTAGCAAATTGGGAGAGGGGGGGACTGCATTTAAACTATATCCTTCAGGGAAATGCTCAATATAGTTTCACATAACTCAGCCTGGCCTTTCAAAGAATCCCAGCTCTGCCAAGTTAAAGTGGAGCTTTACCTTAATTTGTAATGTTAAAAGTTAAAAAAGCATCACCCATCAACAAATTCAGCATTCCCTAACTTGGTGCCCCCCACATCTCCTGGACTACAGTCTATCATTCCAACATGTGTATCTTGCTCAGGAAAAAAACTACTATAGTTTTAACATGCTGGGGAAGGCTAAATAGTTCATCCAGTTTGGCAAATTCTTGCATCCACACAGCCATGCTAGATCTTTGGCCAAAGAGAGAAGATTCTGACTGGCTGGATCATCACAATACTAAGAATACTGAAAAGGTTGGAGGGGAAGAAAAGGCAGCCATTCACAGTGATATGTTGATGAGTTAGGAAAGAGAGAGAGGGACTGTGGAGATATCACCAATGGGCTTCATCTTCAGCACAGCACTGAAAGAGTTGGGAAAGCAATGGGTCCCTCTTGAAGGAGACAGCTATTCCAGCCATCATAGCAATCAAGACAAATCCTGGAAGCTGTACTTCAGCAATATAATAATACAGATTCCTAGTTTGTTCAAATTCATATAAAAAAATGTATGTAGTCCACAAAATTGCATAGGCCAGCTTACTGCCTTTAGGATTGTCCATATTTCTATTTTCTGAATGGTCATATTTCTGACCATTTATAATTCCATGGATGAATCCATTAAAAAAATGTGATTCAGGAAAGCAATCATAAACTTTCTTTTGTATACCTCATTCTTTTGATTTTTTTTTTCCAGCACAAGACAGTCTCATGCCGTACTAATCATTTCTTGGAAGGCTATGCACAAGTACTATGAAGCAAATGATTTTTTTAAAAACACTAAAGCACTTTGACAGCCAGAATCAACTTGTATCATGTGATCTTTACAGCAATTCAAACTGGCTCCAGCACTTCATACATACACCCACAGGTACCATCCAATTCTGCTCTAATCTCTATCAAGGTCTAACAGTGCAATTGCTAGAGACCAGCACCGCAAAAAAGGCCCTATTCCAGGCTGAAAATTCAGGCAAGAAATTATAAATATTAGGAAATGACTTTAGTCATGTTAGAACTGTGTCCAAATATGTTATTTACTACAATGTAGTGTTTCCTTGATGTATCCTATTCTAGATCAAAACTATAAACCAAAAACAAGTGAAGGAATGTAAAAACCCAGTTTCCATTCTTTGCTAAATGTCATGCTATTAAGACATTGCTCAACGTTCAAACCTATTTACAATCTTAAATATTTACTTTACAACATATCTGTTTCTGAAAACAAAGTTTAAGAACCCTTTACACTTCTTTCTCAAACTCAGCATTCTTGGCAAAGTGTGATAAGCAACTCTGTTTAGGGAGTGAAGATAGCACAACCAACCACCAGTTGATTTTAAAACTTGTGCATGCTTCGAAGAAAACAATCCCCAAAGCATTCCTTAAAAATCATATTGAATTTCTGTAAAAAGGAAAGGTAAATTCATTTCAGGAACACATAAAAATTCAGCCCTCATAGTAACCAACTCTGACTAAAATAAATATCATGGAACACATCTACCAACAAAAAGTACCTTTAAAATGTGCCAATTTTAAATTTGTTTCATTTTTCTCCCCCCCTTAGCCTATCTGCCAAGCAGGAAAAAACAGAAGGAAGGAATATCTGAGTCCTGAAGTCATTCTCATCCAGCGTAAACCTGAGGTTGCAGCGGAGGGGGCAGTTTGTCATTTTCAACATTTTCAGAGTCAATGGCCGCCAAGGCTGGGTTTGGGGCTTTAATCTCCAAAGGGTACTTCTCCACAATCTCCTGGACTTCCTTGGTGATCCCGTCAGTCCAATCAATAAGGTCCCTCTCGAGCTTTTTGGCCTCACTGACAATCCTCTCCTGCCTCTCATTCAGTTGTGAGAGGAGGCCAAGGTTCCTGTACATTTGGCGCATCCCCACACATACGTTGGCTGGCCAGTTCTCGGGTTCTTGCTTCTTTGGAGAGGTCTGCCCAGACATATAGCGGTCAAAGTCTTCCTGGCTCAGGTTTAAGGACTGAGCATCCAACTTCTCTATGAACGCAACAGCACAACACTGCAAAAGCAAGAGCATCGGTTCTTTCAGGTTGCATACAGTTAACACATCGACTCCATTCATACGCAAACTATTTGATGTGACTCTTAAAATATGATGTAAACCTTGATAATGAAACCTTTTGCAAAAGTTTATATTACTGCTTAATAACAATAATACCAATAATAATAAAGTAAGATGACTAAAAATTGCTCAATTTTTAAATATAATTAATAAATATTTATATTTATAAATATAAATATTTATAAATATAAATAAATAAATAAAGAACAAATAAATTTGTTTGATCAGGAGGCCTACAATCTTCATTAGAAATTTGGCTATGCATTCCCTTTCTGAAGTATATGTTACAGTACACACTACAGTTTGTATGTTCTGATACATGCAAACTTTTATTCATCTTGCAACTCTTGTGTGTGTGAGAAGAGTGAGTGAAAGAATGGGTAATGAGCATGCCTTGCTTAGACCATCATCAGCTATGGAGCAATATCATAAACTACCCAGAATCCATGACAATTGAAGTAATAGATAAATCATACAAATAAATATAAAAAATGCACTGTTATTTTTTACCGCTTCCATGCCTTCACCTCAAATATATATCAAACTTCATGCTAAAGCTAGGTCTGGATTAACAAAACACAAAACTTGCTCAAAGAAACTATATTTGCGTTAATATAATGACCTGGTTAAAAACATGTTAATATCTTGGCTGGGTTCCCATCACACAATGAATAGCTAAGTACACAACTCCACTGTAACTCATTGTACAAACCCAATAAAAGTTTCCCTAGTTTTAATTTTAGTTCTGTGCAACAATTCAGTCATACTTGGCTTCCCATTCCTATTTGGCAAACATGGCAAGAATATTGGAATAGTTATTATTGCAGACCTCTTTTTTAAAAAAAAAGTACATGTAGATTTTGTTTCTGGTATTTCAACAGCAAGAGCTAGAAGGTTGGTATTTTTCAATATATTTAATATATTAATTATCTGCGTGAACACAGGATGTTAGATTTCCTTGATGTATGTGCATCATATAGTTTCTCCATAGTGCCTCATGACTGTACGTTCAAGATCCAGAAATCATGCCAAGCAAATGCTTGCTGATGTAACAATGAAGGCCACAAATAAGAACACCAAACCAGATGAGCCAAAAATTGTTAGGCGGCCAATAAATTTAAATAAATAATGATGATGATCATGATAAGTTCAGCTTCTCTTCCATTAAGAGAAAACAAGAAAAATAGATTCGGCATCTGACAATATATAGTTCTTCAAATTCCCCTAAAAAAAGAGAGTCACGATTAGATACACTTACCAGGTTCGTAAAGTAATAGCCATCCTCCCCGGTCATCAGCCTGCTTGGATTGCAGAACCGAGTAATGTACTGAATGTTGGACTGCAGACGGGGTGGGTTGCCTTTCAGGACAATATAGATGAGAGTGGGCAAAAAGTCATCAGCTGAAGCTGGCTCAGCCTTTGTGGTCCTGATGGCATTAAAGATGTGCTTGCTGCAGCTAGTGATGCAGGCCAACTTGTCCCGGGGGACACGCTTTGAGTCCATTTCAATTATGTCTGCAAGAGGAAAACAATCCCAAGAATCAAGAAGGGCTGCATTCATTGGCAGGGCTCTTTCCACTTTAATTGTCTCACCCTCCATACTTAAAGTATTTATTAAATCTTACATGGTATCTTTCTTTTAAAGGCTAGAAATCAGGAGACTGTGAGTTCTAGTCTCCCCTTAGGCATCAAAACTGGCTAGGTGACTTTGGATCAGTCACTCTCTTTCAGCCCATGACATTAAGTTTGGGTGACAAGCTAATTGGTCGACTACTGTCGCAGCCAATGGATCAACATGCAGCTGATCTGAAGAAAAAAAAGGATCCTGCACTTGTGAGAAAATGCTAGGAAAGGAGGAGAAGAAAAAAAAAAGCCTTATCAGTTAGCAGCCCTGCTGTACAAGAAGAAGAATGCAAGTTTTAATATTAACCAATCCACTGATAAGCCAAATTATCCAAAAATGATGTAGGCAATTTTAAATAGTTAGCTACTTAAAAGAATGACAAGTACCAGTGCTATTCGTCAAAGAGGCTTTTCTCTTACAAGGTAAGAGGAAAAGGAATGCCTTGAAAATGCTGCTGGCTGCAATATTATCATTTGTCCTTAAAATATATGTTTCTGTCCTAAAACTGTTTTATAGCATATATAAGACTCTGCAGGGGGTTCAGATGATTGACAGCTAAAAGGTACAGTTACAATCAACCAGGTTATTTATTTATGACAGTTTTGAAAGATGAACCCTAAGTTACTGTATTCAGCCTTCCATATGCAGGCAATATAAAACATTAATAATGATTTTTATGACACCGGAGTAACACAACTAAACATTTAAATTCAGAGAGCTGCTAAATGACAGTTTTCCAGTTGGTGAGACAAGATTGAGAATTGTTGTGGGTTATAGATAAGCCATATCTGAATGGCCGTCAATTCATAATCTCAATTCTAGAATAAGATCTTTTCAAGTCTCAAGCCAGAACTGGAAGGGACAGAAGGCTCAATGACCCAGATTTTTGGCCTTGGGGAAATAAATTGCTATGAAAACATGTAATGGCAGAGAGTAGGCACACCATCAAAAGGAGACTTATCCTACAATGAGTTTTAAAGAATTCCAGGCAGTTATTCCAGTGATGAAATGAAAGATATGTAAGCAAGGAAGAGGAGAGGACAGGAAGAATTCCTTAGAAATTAGGGACACCAACTAACTAAGTCTATACAAACTGAATGGATCAAAGTATTCTTCTAAATAGTTAAGTAGCCAGTGTGAAAAATGTCCACTTCTTTAATCATTAAATTCCCCTTAAAAAGTCTTTCCAGGGTGGGGAGTATGGAGAGAGAATGAAGCAGGTAACATTTTCATGTCATTCTGGTTCTACAGCTGTTGGATGTAGCAAACATTACCCTTGAAATATTATTCTTACATGTTTTCATACTAGCATATATAATGCTAAACAGAAGAGCTAACAAACTATAATAGAGGTTTAGATTTTTATGTATGAATCAGCCACACGAGAAATGTATTATCCCATTATAGAGATAGAGATAGCTATAGATGATAGATAGATAGATAGATAGATAGATAGATAGATAGATAGATAGATAGATAAATAATTTGAGAAATCACTCCTGAACAAGATTTTCACAAGAAAAGGAATGTAGGCACCCATGGGCTAAACTCACATTCTTCTTACTTAGCCTTCTGATATGAGACAAGTTTGCTCCTGGGATTGAACTGATGATTTTTACTGTGGTGAAGACATTTGAGATCAATAAATACTCTCTCTCCAACCCAACAGTCCTTTACATACCTGTGATAGCTTTCACAACTACATCTGAGACTTCAGGGATTTCTTCATTGACAGGAACACAAAGCATTTGTGGAGTAACCCAGTGCAAAGCTCTGCCGGTTGATTTGAAAGCAAGAGGGGGGGGGGGAAACACTATTAAAATCTTTAAAATAGTTTAACCTGTCAAGACTAAAATAACAACTGTGCCTCAAAAATTGCATTCTGGAAAACAAAAGCAGAGAGCAAATATTTAGTTACTTAAATAATCTGCTTTTATTTCTTTATTTAATTTCTTACTGCGTACATCCTAAACCACCTGGCTCAAATCACCCAGGGTTTTTAAGAGACCAATATCAACGTCATGGGAAATCCATTCTTAGGCATGATTTTAAATACTTTTGGATGCATACAAAACCAGTCATTTTGAAACATAATAGCAGATTTGCTTTAAGTCATCTATAGATTATGACTGGAAAAATAAAGAAACTATCTGGTTTTATATATTTTGACTGACAAAACTGGAAAATCTGCAATTTGTCCTATATCCTATGATTCAGAAAAGAGTGTTAATCCTCAATTTACAAACATTCATTAGTGACTGTACAAAGTTACAACGGCACTGAAAAAAGTGACTTACAATTGGTCAATGGAGGAAGCTTATCTGATTACCAGATTAGTTTATCAACCTACATGATTCACTTAACAACTGCAGTGATTTGTTTAACAACCACAGCAAAGAAGGATATAAAATTGGGCACAATTCAATTAACAGCCACCCTGCTTAATAATGGAAATTCTGGTCCCGGGTGTGGTCATAAGCCACGGACTATCTATAGTTAGGGAAAAAAAATCACTTCAGTGCCAACTGTATTGGCCTTTATGAAGCCTACGTTAACATAAACGTTAACATTTGTGTAAAGCTTTCCTCAATCTGCTCCCATTCATCTATTCACTCTATATTAGGGAGCTCTCTTGTAATCTCCAGTGATACGTTCTTATAGGCAAAAAGGTTTTATGAATAGAAAACCTAATTACAATCAAATACATTATTTTTCTTAATGTGTAACAATGCATAAAATTGTAAGATCTTGTTCTTGCTCTATGCCCTTCAGATTGAATGACTGCAAAATATATATGCATATATTTTGTGTATGTAAAAGTCCAAAAGCATTCAATCCTTAAAGAGGAACCATCTGTTGCCAAAGAGCTTTCTATATGTCCTAGGCCCGTGATGACGAACCTATGGCATGCCTGCCCAAAGTGGCACGTGAAGCCATGTCACCTGGCACGTGAGACCTTGCCTGTTTGTCTTCTAGGTTTCTGGCACGCATGCGCACCCAACAATCAGCTGTGCTTTGCACGTGCAGCAGTGCCGAAAACCAGTGTGCTCATGCGTACCAGCCAGCTGATTGTCAGGTGCGCATGTGTACCAGAACCCGGAAGTTCGGCTTTTCTGGAGCGCAATCCATTCGTGTGCACAGCAGTGCCAAAAACCGGCCTGCGCATGCATGCCGGTCAGCTAATCGTCGGGTGCGCAGGTGCACTAGAACCCGGAAGTTTGGCTTTACAGGAGTGTGGCCCTGATGAGCGTGCACGCACATTTCTGCGTGCCCTTTTCGGCATTCGGTGCCAAAAAGGTAACCCGGAAGTTTGGCTTTACAGGAGTGTGGCCCTGATGAGCGTGCACGCACATTTCTGCGTGCCCTTTTCGGCATTCGGTGCCAAAAAGGTTCACCATCACTGTCCTAGGCACTTGGTTGGTTTGGGACCAATCTATTGGGTAGAGCGGTCAGAAATTGAAAAAGATTACATTTGATAAATCAGAATACTGATTTATCAGTATCAGAATACTGATTTATATATAATCTCTAAGTCTGTATTATTCTCCTATTTTCGTCTCTAGAAATTAATTCCCCAAGCTCTGCAATGTTTTTGAAATTACTGAAGAAAAATGTCTGGATGACTTGACTTTTCGATATTCACAGGGAAATAAATTTGTTAGCTGATATTTGTCTAGGTAGGTAGTCATGAAACACTAACTCTTTACATATTTTTCAAGAATGCAACAAAAGAAAGCAATACAAAACATTATAAGAAGAGCTTTCAAGACAATATATTTCAAACTGAGTAATCCCCCAAGGTTCTTCACATATTGCTCTTTTAGAGAAAAGAAATCAGCATGAAGTTCAATTGGACTCACTGCTCCCTTTGAGAAATCTAAATTATATTGGACCTTTAAATCCTTCACAAGGATACAAACATTTGCTGTTTTTCGCTGTTGTTTGTATGATGTATATATTTAACTTTATTGCACAAAACCTCAAACTGCTAATACTGCTGTGAAAGTTTTTTTCTTTATTTGAGCATAAATTTGGTTATTTCAATAAAATAATTAAGGATTAGCATGGCCTTTCTCTGAGGAGGACAATGAACTGAAATGTATTTATACAGCATAGATAAGACAGCCTAAAAACAGTAAGAGTAATAATTCCCTGTTGGCAATAGTGCAGCTTTTAAAAGTTCAACCACTTCAAAGAGAAACCTGAGAAAGGTAAGAGAAAAGCTGCTACAGCCCGAGTCACCCAGGTACAAGTAGGTAACAAATAGTAATGGATTCTGCGTCTAAAAGAGAGATATAGTCCTAAAGTCAAACCTGATTCTTCTCTGGACAGCCAGATCTTTCTTCTCATCCTCTGTGGTTTCCGGGCAGAAAACATATTTATACAAGCGGGTCATTATGTATTTCTCCACTTGATCCATCACTTTTTCCACTTTTTCTGGAGGCACTGCAAAAGACACAAAGATAAACAAATTTATCTGCCTGTTTCCCAGCAATTTGCCTCCTTGCAGCAAACAGCAAAAAAGCAGCTTGGTCAACTTCAGCACAGCCTGATTTAGCATGAGCAGCTGATAGGTGGTTGGATCTGCCTTCCAGAATACCGCATATCAGCTGTTCCAGGCTGTGGGGATCGGCGCCCATCGCCACCTATCACTGCATCCGTGTTCCCCATTTTCGGCTTCCACACGTCCCGTTTTCAGCCTCCGCATGCCCCATTTTCGGCCTCCATGCACCCCATTTTCAGCCTCTGTGTGTCCCATTTTTAGCCTCTGTGTGTTCCATTTTCGGCCCGTTCCAGGCGCGCCAAAAATGGGGCACAGAGAGGCCAAAAACTGGATGTGCCAAGGCTGAAAATGGGGTGTGCAGAGGCGGTGGCAAGAAACAACTGTGGCAAGAAAGGTTGTAAATGGGGTAATACCCACTTGGCAACTGTCTTGCTTAGCAAATGGAGATTTTTGGGTTCAATTGTAGTCATATATAAGTCGAAGATTATCTTTATCTGTTCAACCCCCTTTTAATAAAAATGCAATTTAAATTCTAAACTTGGGGATTCTGGGAAGGCTGGGTACAGGACTTTTGATCCCTCTGGGCTAGCCTTCATCCACATACTGCATTGGTGAAGGATTTCTTCTTTGTAAGATAGGGATTAAAATGTATTCCCCAGCATCATCATTGAGGCAAAGGTCCCCCTCCCCAAGTCCACTCCAAGCACAGATATGAAGAAGCACATCTAAAATTGTATCCATAACAGTTATTACCCTTCTCTCTTCCAAGTTCCATAAATAAAATGGGAAAATATTAAGAACAATACCTTTCCAGCGAGTCTGTAGTTTATCTGCTACATTCTGATAGAGGCTCTGAGCATATTCAGACTGTTCCTCAACACTCAACTCCTACAAAGAGAAATCAGTCATGTGTGTGAGAATGGGCAATGCCCCAAATTTGAGATTTCATAAAATCCAAGTATTTATTACTCTGTTCATTGTCTATATGAAGGCCAGATTAAATCCAAAGTGGTAGGAGCTGTTGCTCTTCCTTTTTCACTCTATAGCTGTCCTTTAGTTCAAATGAGGTCCCAATCTTACAAATAACACACTGAACTCTTCACAGAACCAGACAGCAAAAGGCAGACACTAGAGGTTGCATATCTTTTTCCAGATCCTTTATTTTCAGGCCAACCAGTAACTTTAGTAAGATCTCAGAGAATATGCGAAGTTTCACAGAGAGGATGAAAAACATTTAATATCCAGAAAGAAAGGGAGGTTATGTCAAGGGCAATCAGTGCTGGAAATATCAGGAAAAAAATGATACAAGCATTTCTCCATAAAAATGGCACACAAGAAAATCTAACCTCCAGCAACCCTCCCTCCTTCCCTTTTCTATTTATCGTATTTTTCAGAGTATCAGACGCACCTTAGTTTTTGGGGAGGAAAATAGGAAATAAAAATTCTGCCTACCAGGTATTCATCTGGCTAGCGTCCTTAGCCTGGTCAGCTTCAGCACATTAGTTTGCTCCATGGTTTTGAGGTTGGAACTGGTTGGGACTAAAAAACAGCTTCTAAAGCACAGCTGATCATCAGAGGGAGCAGCAATTAGAAAAGCAGGCAAAGCACAGAAGATCGCTTCGCTCGCGTTGGGGCTGAAAAACAGCTTCAACAGCACAGCTGATCGTCAGAGGGAGCTCCAGTGACTAAAGCAGGCAAACGTGGAAGGGGTAAGAGAAGGCAGCAGCTGTTTCGGTTAGCAATTTTGGGCACGGCCCATTGCATTTTCAGCCTCCAAATGTGTCACATTTTCAGGTGGTGATGTACTTTGGTGATCCCCGCAGCCTTGAAGGGCTCTCAAACGGAGCGCTTGGAAGTTGAAAACACAATGCGCAGAGTCCAAAAACACAAGCCATTGTCGGTGGCAATCTCTGCAGCCAGGAAGTGGACGCATGGAGGCCAAAGGGTGGGAGCCAGAGAGTGGGCAGGGTTACATTTGGAGTATAAGATGAACCGAAATTTTCAGCCTCTTTTATGAGGGGAAAAAGTGTGTCTTATACTCTGAAAAATACGGTACATGCTGCCCATCTCACTATTGAGCATATCTGGGCAGCTTACAACTTTGAATTGTAAAATTTATTTAAAGGAAATAGCAAAAGTCTCCTCTCCACCCTACCAAATTTTAAAATACCATAGTGTGCTGCTCCATGTCAGCAATTTCTAAGCTATTGATCATAAGAAAAATGCATATAAGCTTACTCGTTTCATAAGTATAGCAAACACACTATCATAGTTCTCGGAAGGAAAGATGACTCTATACATACTAGTAGATTAGAAAACACTTTGCCCTTTGCATTTCTGTGCTATAAACAAATCTAATATGACTATCCTATTTAAAAAGTATATTACAGGTAGCACTCAATTTATGACCATAACAGAGCCCAGAATTGCCATTGTAAGTCATGATGGTTTTAAATTGAGCCACCCACAGGTTAAACCCAATTTTCTGCAGCAGTCATAAAGCAAATGTAACAGGAGAAGACCGGAAGCGTTGCACTAAGACAGACGGGGAATAGCGGGCTCTGATGAGCCTTGTGAAATCCCGGGCTCTGATGAGCCTTGTGAAATCCCGGGCTCTGATGAGCCTTGTGAAATCCCGGGCTGACAAGCCACTGCCGAGGGGTCTTCAGACCAGATCTGTCCTGTGGGGACAGAGAAGGAGGAGAGGCATCTCGGATGACCAGGAGGAACAGGCAAGTTCCTTGGAGGTCGGAGGAAATTCTTTGACTCGGCGGTGGGGGCAGGGGCCATTGCGGCCATTATAAAGCTGGGGCAACTGGACCAAGTTTTGAGCAAAAGCAGTGATTTGAACAGAGTACTGATGCCGGGTGAGTGATTGCCAGCTCATAGGCAAAAAAGAAATTACTTTTAAAATTGTTAAAAGGTACCCCAGGGGAATAACAGCAGCTAATGGGCATGAGGGAAATGAAGGAAGAAGCATAAAGCGGAAGTTAAAAGTAGCAAAGCCTGAAACGAAACTTGTTTTTTGGACTAAAATACGTGGAGATAATTTAAAAAATGAAAAATGAAAAAAAAACCCACAATAGGTGTGAAGAGGATTGGAAAGAATTTAAAAAGATTTTTGTTGACTGCTGAAGAAAGGACAAAGGGAAAAAAAATTAAAGCCCTGTAACAGAAGATTTCTTTAAAAAAAACCCTGGATTCGGAATTTGGATTTGGATCTTAAATTGACTTGGGGAAATATAAAATTAAGAAGAAAAAGATAAAGATTGGTAAAGATTGGTAATGTGGATTTTAAACAAAATGGATACTTTCTTAGGCTGTTGATTGGAATTGTGGATTGGAGAGAGACATCTACATGTGAAAAAAGAACATTACAACATTGAACTTTTATTTGGGGGGGGGAACCTTTTAAAGCAGTGTTTCTCAACCTTGGAAGTCTGAAGATGGGTGGACTTCAACTCCCAGAATCCCACAGGCTGGGGGATTCTGGGAGTTGAAGTCCACCCATCTTCAAGCTTCCAAGATTGAGAAACACTGCTTTAAAGTGATAAGAGCAGTGGGAACTTTTAAGGAGGATTTGTTTGTCTGCAAGCTGTTCGACCTTCACAATCAAAGAAGGTGGATTAACAAAACTTAAAATTGGAATAACAGCAACCCAGAAATAATAAAATGGCGCATGAATTAATTGAAATTATTAAAAGGATGCGTATATTACTGAAAATGGAACTAAATGAAATAATTATAATGATGCATGGAAACCCTAAACCTGATGAACCAGAAATTACGTTAGAATACACTCAAGTGGATAAAGAAACTACAAATGAGAAGCAAGAAAGTGATACTGAAGACGAAGACAAAGACAAAGATAAAGATATTGATTATGAAAAATTAAATGATTACGTGGGAAGCAATAATGAAAAGGAGAGGAGAAAAGAGATAAGCTTAGCAATAAAGGTGAACTTTAAAGATTACATTGGGATTAACTGAAAAAAATAGAGAGGGTGGAAAGAGACAAAGAGAGAAAAAAAGGGGGAATAGAAAAAATATAAAAAACTTAAATGATTACACTTGGATTAACAGTGTGGAAATAAGAAAGAGAAAAAGGCGATGGAGAGTAATTGAAAATACAGGGCAAGATAGAAGAGTTCAGGATTTTAAAATGGAGAAAAAAAGGGGGGAGAAAGAAAAAAATAAAAAAAATGGGAGAAAGGGAGAAAGAAATAATTGATGAAAAGGGAAAAGAGAAATATGCTGTATACTTTTAGAATTTAAAATGAATTGAAGTAAGATTTATAGATATAAATGAACTTTAGAAAACTCAATAGCTGAGATTATAAGACTTGGAATGTTTTTAATTGTAATAATGAACTAACTAAAATATTTGAAATTATGTACAAAGCAATGGATAATTATTTTGAATTATAAATGAATTGAAATAAGATTTATAAATATAAATAAGTTCAACATATGAGATTGTAATATTTGGAATATTTTTAATTGTAACTATGGAATGTAATATTTGAAATATTTTTAATTGTAACTTTGGAATTTAATTAAAAAATTGGAAATTATATTGTATTATGAAAAAGCAATCGAATTTTTTTTAAAAAAATTCTCATTATTTTTTAAAAAAATGAGAATTGAGAGATAGAATTATAAATGAATTGAAGTAAGATTTATGATAATGTATTGAGCAAAGTAATTTGATTTAAGATGAATGATTGTAATATTATATATATGAGTGACTTTTAGTAAGATATTGGATTGTAATATTTGGATTAGTTGACAAAGAAAAATATTTGCGACTGAAATAAGGGAATTTAGGGAAATACTGGAAATTATATTATGTTGTGAAAAGGATTAAAGGGGAAATATTTGAATAGGATGGTTTAGAGTTAAGATTAATTATTGGAAAAATGACTGATTTCAAATTTAAGGGTTTTAATTTGGAGAAAGTAAGGGAAAAATTAGATTTGATTAAGATTAGAGATTAGGGTGAATGATAATATTGGCTATTAGAAGAAATAAGGAAAAGAAAATAAAAACTAGAGAGAAAGATTATTATGGCAAAAAGTGAAATATATAAATTGTGTTGGAGATAACTAAAATTTGTATAAATTTATGGCTCGGCCAATACTCTGTTCAGAAAAAATGCATTGTTTGTTTGTGTAAAAAATAAAAAAACTTGTTTAAAAAAAATAAAGCAAATGTAACAGTCGTTAAGTGAATCCATTCATTCCTATGGGTATTTTTTGCTAGAAATAGCAATCGAAATAACCCTTAGACTTATATACCACTTCATGGTGCTTTGCAGCCCTCTCTGAACAGTTTACAGAGCCAGCATATTGCCCACAGCAATCTGAGTCCTCATTTTACTGACCTCAGAAGGATGGAAGGCTGAGTCAACCTTGAGCTGATCAGGATTGAACTGCAATACTGCGTTCTAACTACTGCACCACCACGGCTTTGTCCTAAAGACTAGAAACTAGCAAAAATAATTGTAAATCATGATTACATGACTGCAGAATGCTGCAACCAGTCCTAAAAATAAACCCGTTCTGTGACCACAGGATGACGTCTTTGCCAACATTGGACCTCCAGAATTGGATCATAAGTAATTGGGGGGGATTCATCATAACTTTAAACAGCTGCTAAGCAGCTAATCATTAATCAAGGACTATCTACATTTGGGCAAAAACCTCCCCGTAATCTCCTTTCACATAAAAGCAATACACTTTTCTCCTTTAAATATCATGTTTATGGCTTGCTTTCCAACAAGCAGGTCATGCCTGAAGATCATTCGACCCCTTCTAATGTTTCACCATGAAGGGTGCTTGATCCTCTACTTGTATTCCACTTCCAGAATTTCAGCCCTGCAGAGAAAACCCCAAACGGGTCACCGAGGCCAGCAAACCCCCTCACTCTGCAAGAATGGCTCACCCGTTTGCGATGCATTGTGTCCAGGAACAGTTTGCACTGCTTGTAGGTCTCCTGGCCAGCCTTATTGTAGGTCTTAAGAAATTCAATGAAGTCCTTGGACACTCTATCGGTTTCGATGCTGACCTGCCTACTGATAGAAGGACTAGGCGCCTTGGCTTCTGGAACTTCTACAAAAAAGAGGGAATAGCACACTGTTACAAATAAAAATTACTCAACTTTCTAGGTCAGAGATGTATTATGAGTGACAGAGGAAAAGAAGAAGCTATTCATTGTCGGGGTGGGGGAGGGAGTAACACTCCACACACAAAACCTTGAAGGTTTATTTTCTACTACTTGTAAGCTAAACTAGAATTGCAGCCAATAAGAGTTTCTCAGATGGAAATTACAACCTCAGATGTCTGCTGCATGACAGACACAATTTATCAAGAGTCAATTTTCCCCAGTTATCAAATGTTTAATCAGACCTTGTGCCCGTGTCCTACTTTTTAGAAAAGTGGTTAAAGCAATTAACTAACACATACTACTTATCAAACTCATTCTAAGAGGCAATATATGTAAGCTGCAGTCTTCACATGTATCACTGTGACAAATCTTGTAAAGTGTTTACAGAAATAACGTAAGGGAGTCCATTAATCTACTATCACTTGTAGCATTTTCTGGAAACACTGCTTCTTATCTTTGCTCAAGCTGCCATAACTTTAAAAGCTACAGCTATAGGATGTGTTTTAGCACTCTAGCTTCTCCTTCAAATATTTTTCATCCTGGAGTTAATTGCAGCAAGGAAAATATAATTACATATGTAGATATGATTCACTCAGATTCTACGAATAAACTAAAAACACAGCAAGTACTACTTAGCAAAACCTGGACTCCACCATTGTTGATGTATTTACAAATAGTCAGGTGATACAATTAGATCTCAAGAAGGAAGGAGGGGCATTAAGAAAGAAAAACAGAATTTGAAATGTTAATACAAACCCAACGCCACCTATGAGGGCATTTTATATTATGTAAACTCTACTGAAATATGATACTGAGACATAACAAGCAAAAAATGGATGCAAATCTTTAAAGGAATAGCAACAAAAACATGGATGCAAAATTTTAAAGAAATAATTAGAGCACAACAATGGGAAGAATCATGGACCTAATCTATAAAACCCATACCAAATTATAACCCAAAGGGAAATTGGTATATAATTATTTTACAAGTGGTATACAACTCCATCAGTAATATCTAAGATAGACAGATCATACTGTAATAAATGTTGGAAACGTCATGAAACAGAAGGATTGTTTCAGTGATGTTGGAGTGCCTTAATTCTAGTAATTTTTAAAAAATTATTTTGCTTTCTATAATACTCTATGACGTTGTTCACCATAAATTTAAAGTATATTTCTTTTATCCTTTACCGCAATATTTCATTAATATACAAATAACATTTCTGTTTAAATTTTTTCATTGCCTATTTCTGTCGAGCTGGAATCAATTATATTTTTCACCACAGAAATAGCATTTCAGATAGTACAAATTAACATGATACGATTATTTCCTGTGATTCATTAATGGCACTAATAGAGTACTGTAGTGCAAAATAGCAGGTGTATAAAAAGGAAGAAGTCAGAAACCTAATAGGTTTTTTAAAATTATTTTCTGTTTTGTCTTTTTCTACTTTTTGCTATTTTAATTCTCCCTATTTAATTCATCCTAAATTTGCTCTGTACATCTATTTTCACTTTCATTAACATGACACACACACATATTAAATAACAATACAATGGAGATTTTAATATTAAATAATCAGCTTAAGACAAAAACCTTTATAACAAATCCTTTCATGCACTTCACAGCTTTTTTCAATGTTATACTCAACTTTGAACGAAAAAGCAAATAATTAAACAATAGTTAAATCCAACAATTTCATCGTTAGCTGCTCCCTTAAAAGCTCTTTATAAGGGAGATAATTACAGTAAGAAAAGTGTCATTACATACGCAGTCAGAGTCCACTCAGATTTTATTTATTTGGACTTGCAGGATCTAATCTAAGTGGGTCACCGGGACGAGAGGTTTAGTCTTTTGGACTCCTGCTGGAGCCCATCTTCAGAGAACTTCTATCTACATTCCAGCAGAGAGAAGTTCCCTGAGGATGGGCTCCAGCACGAGTCTGAAAGCTCGGAAGACTAAACCTCTGGTCCCAGTGACCAACCCAGATTGGATCCTGAAACATTATCCTGGGACATGTAGATGTGGATTTTTTTTATCCCACCTTTATTATTTATTATACTCAAGGTGGTGAATTTACTCCTTCCTCCTCCCATTTTCCTCATAACAACAATCCTGTCAGAGGGATTGTGGTGGTCCAAAGAAACCCAGCCAGCATTCATACTGGCTATATTCTTGAAGATCACAAGAATATAGTAGATTAAAGACCCAGCAAGAATTACCTGGTGAAGGACAGAACATAGCATTTAATTTTTTAAAATTAATTTAAAATAAGAATAAACTCAGTGGCACAAGGAAGCCTGAAAGGAGGTATTAAACTGGCACCATATTGCCCATTCCCCAGTTTAGTATATGCCAAGGGAGTATCATGAGACAAGCAGCAAATGAGTCTATATTAGCCAAACTATTATTCAGTGAATGATGCATCCATGGAAATACTAAAGATGAGTTCTTGACATGACAGGCAATAAAAGGGGCAGTGAAATGCAAGAATGTAAATTTGGTTGACTATAAAATGCAAGTTCTATGGACCTAATTCATATTCAGTACACTGATATATTTGAATACATCTCTCTCCTAGGTTAAAATGCATAGTATTTGGAGCCCATCCAAAAAGAAACAAAATGCGAGACTAAAAAGCTTGTTCTGTCTAAACAGCATCAATTCACCCACCTTTCAGTTTGCTAACCAGCGCTATTCAGAATGAAGCACAGAAGATGCAAATGTATCAGGATGAAGGGAGAGGAGCAGGAGACAAAGAAATAAAACACAAATAATTTTAATCAGCACCTCACAAATGCAAGCCAAACACTAATGCATCTAACACAGAGAATCAATGATTAATGTGAGGACAACAAGGAATGAAGAACGCTGAAGGCATTTGTTATGAAAACATGGCAGCTTACTTCACATTTTTTAGCAGGTGGGAATTTATAGGTCTGCTGACAAGTGTCGGAAGGAAGAGAAGTCTGATATTGTTGTAAGCTGCCAGTGATTCAGCAGCATACAAATTGAAGAAACAAAGAATACTTGGTTTTCACGATCCACATGTTCGCAAATGACTTGTTATATGCCTATGCAAATGTTTAAATTTTTTTTAAAATTTCAAGAAATAAATGCCATCATTCACATGGTCATAAGGAAGGCAGATTATTACTATACTCTTGGGTTGACCCTATGTGTTAGTTAGTGGTGGGATTCAAATAATCTAACAACCGGTTCTCTGCCCTAATGACCGGCTGGGTGGGCGTAGCCATGATGGGCTTGGCCAGGGGATGTGATAGGCAGCACTCAGCCTCCTGAACCCCTCTGGGAGCAAAAACGGGCCACGGGGGGACACACACTCCTCCCCCGCACCCGATTTTGGGCCTAGTAGGCCTCCCTGCAGCCTCCTGGGAGCGAAAATGGGCCACAGGGGGCGCTGCACATCCCGGTGCCCCGTTTTGGGCCTAGGAGGCCTCCCTGCAGCTTCCTGGGAGCGAACAGGCCATGGGAGGGCGCACCACACACCCCTGCACCCCGTTTTGGGCCTAGGAGGCCTCCCTGCACTTACCTGGGAGCCAAAATGGGGTGCATGGGGACTCCTGGAAGGGGCAGAGCATGGCCAGCGAGCAATTTAACTACCAGTTCCCGAACCAGCCCGAACCGGCTGAATCCAACCACTGGTGCTAGTGCAAAAGATCAAAACTGTAACTGAGGCTTATGTAGTATTTCAATCATACTTTTACTTTATTTTCCTTTCCCTGCTTCATTTGTGTCAGCTATAACATGAGTATTTTCTATTGGGATGATACCATACACATCTTCTATAGAAGATTTGGAACAGTCCAATTGGCTTGCTTCCAACTCCTCAAGGAACCCCAAAGACTATAACTCCCAGCCAGTATGAAGTAATGCCTCAGACATGCTCATCAAGATTGGGTCCAAAGATCCCAGTTCTTCCTGCAAACGTCCTTGGGCTACATGGGGAGTTCTTGCCAATACTAGAGCATCATAGGCTACTGACCTCACATATGGGGAGAGGAAGTTTTTAACCGAGTTGCATATTTTAAAAATTACAAACGAAGCCCCAAACATGTAAAGCTATAATGATCTTTATTGGCCATTTAAAAAAGATCTGGTTAAGCAACTGCAAGAGTTAGGTGGCTTTTAGCTAAGCTGCATATTTTATGCAAGGGATGGCAGCCTTGTACCCAATTTCTATCTCCGATCTACAGTATTTGACAGAGTACATGTCCCCAATCCTAATTCTTTTTTATATTTCCATTTCAAAAGAAGAAACAAGTTCCAAAACATAGCTTGCGTTGCTAAACAGAAAAAAGGAAAAACAATGTCGTTTTCCAGTATTTCCTAGGACAATTATTAATTCCACATGCCTAAAATTATTCTGGAGCAGCAAAAAACCCAAACATACAAAAACAAAAAGGCCACAGTCAGGAAAGTGTCCAGCAGAGCCTCTACAAATGGCTTTTTAAATACCACTGCTTTTAAATTCCTGCCAGGAAAAACTAATCACAACATTTGCAGGGTACATGATCCAGTTCTGCAACTATGACCACTGCAAACTATGGTCAAAGTGTGTTAACCGCAGAACACAGTGCAATAAAATAAGAGAATGACTTGAAAATATGCACAGAGGAGATCAGCAACAGCTATTACACTTGATACCTAATTGAAGCCTGTGGACACACAGGTAGGATGTCTCTAAATGCCAGACAGTGAGATGATTGTCTTTTTATAAGCATGGTTGAAAGCTAGACCTCCGTTCTGATGAACAAAGAAAGCGGATCCAGCAACAAAAATGTTATAGTTATATTAATGACACACATCAACTATTTTCCAACAAGGAAAATATTATAAAAGGCGGATAATGAAGTAATGGTACACATTAATAATCCATTGCATTACTTGGAATGGCAAGTCCTTACTCATGGGGCTATATATTGCTCATTAGAAGATGCTGAGGACACACAAGGGAGATATATGACTTTCATGACCCATTGATTCTATTTCCCATTGCAATATAGCTGGCAGTTTTGGGCATTACATGAGATACAGCTTGACCTGTGCCATGCAGGGTGGATAAAAATGGATTATTTTTTTTTAAAAAAAATAATATAATCCAATTTTTTAAATTTAAATCAGATTTTTTTGATTTTTATCAAATTTATTTTAATAAAATGCTTTTGGAGCAAAAATCTAACTAAAGATAGTTTTCTATTTAAGATACCTTACTAATTTAGTTTATTCAGCATAAAATGAAGCTTAGTTATGTAGCATGTGACTGTATATTCTGCAATATTGGGACTGTTGGTGAGTCAACAGCGGGTCAGAAGAACTGCTGCTATGGGACAGAGATGACAGTTGCTCTTTAAAAATTACGATTTAAATTGAGTTGTTTTAAATCAAGCCTTTTTACTAGTGATTTAAATCATGTTTTAAATCGTGATTTAAATCAACTCGATTTAAATCAAATCTACCTTTGTGCAATGCAAATCCAGCTAAATGTAATGTATACGTAATACATGTTTAAATATTAATGATTTAGCCTGATCCATCAGCTGTTTTGGTTGTTTTCTAAGCCTAATTCAAGGTGTTTGCAAAACCTAATACATTACTTATATATAGTCTGCCCTCTGCTCTTTTATCTTCAATGGTTAACAAAATATGTGTCATCCTTTTAAGTGACTTGCTCCACTGCAACATGACAACAATAGGGTCTAAGATAGCAAGTATGTTGGTTTGATGAAGTTATTGGCTACTACTTATCTGTTTTTATTAGATTTAGATTTTACATAATTATTGGATTCTTATATATGTCAAATATATAGAGGACTCCCTCCCACAAGTTCTTCCTGCTCCAACAATTCCTGTGAGATACTTCACTTAGGAGGAGCAATGAGCTTCTATGGATCTCCCAGGTCCTATCCTAACATTTTAAGCACTACATCTGCTAACTGAAGCTTTCTCATCCCTAGAAACTGAACATGAATACTGACAAAATGAATTGCCTTCGCAAGGCAAATATAGGCTAAAAAAATATTCACATCTTTCATGTCAGTTTCTGTACCAAACAAATTTCTGCATTATAGCAATAGCACGTAGACTTATATACCACTTCCTAGTGCTTTTACAGCCGCTCTCTTAAGTGGTTTACAGAATCAGCATATTGCCCCGAACAATCTGGGTCCTCATTTTACCCACCTCAGAAGGATGGAAGGCTGACTCAACCTTGAGTCTGGTGAGATTTGAACTGCTGAACTGCAGCTAGCAGTCAGCTGAATACCAGGATGTTCCAGAAAAAGTCAGTTTTTCCAGTACTATCAAATATTTAGGTATTCTTCTTCAGTACTATTTTCTCAAAATTCTTGCGCATTTTTGCTTAATTCAGTCATTTCTAATAATGCTAGAATACATTTCCTCTTCACAATCGCCTCCATTTAATATATCCTGGCTATTGGAGATACTATATACCTGGAAGGCTACAGGTTGGGGAAGGCTGTGCTTAGTGTGTGAGAGGGCAACCAAGCCTTTGAAAAAATCAACTCTCCTGTGAGTTGAGCTCTACTTCTCATGAATCCATGGACACACCCAAACAGTTCTTTCAGCAGCATTATGGAAGTGGGTTGCAAGTGCTTTCTTCAAGGCCACCTTTTGACTTCCAACAGTTCTGGTATTTCCCAATGGTCAACATTTGGCTAAGAGATTAAGATGGCCTTCAGTAGCCTCTGAGCCTAGACAAGATCAGCCAAATGCTCCTAACTGAATACTGCACTTCAGAGTAGTCAATATTATTTTAAGATGCAAAAGACTCTTTGCAGCAGTTCACTTTCTTTTCTAACTTAATTTTAAAAAGGATGTGACAAATCAGCTACACGGCACATTTAAAATGTTATTACCTACTTAGCATTTAACATTCATACTGTTCGAGAAAATGAATTTCCATATTATGCTGTGCTCCTGATGCTAAAAGATAATTGGGCAAACTACTTGAGAACTCTGGAAGTTATGGTTGAAAAAGGCTGAGTGAAAAAGTAAACACTAAAAATATTTGGTGTTTTTTTTTTATAGCATTAGATGTGGGAGATAGCATCTTCTGGCTGAATGATATTAAAAAAAGAAAACCTGACTACATACAGAATAAATTGTTATGATAAAATTCAGAAAAAAATCTTAATCTTTCATTAAAACTATCTTAAAAATATATATACAGCATGCCAGTCTAAACGTTTAAAACACTTGGCAGAGAGCTGAAGGAAGCCATAAATAATCAGCCCAAATGAATAAAAATAAGGAAAAGCACCACGGCATGCAACTGAAATCCCTTAGAAAACTATTTCTGTTAAAACTGGTTCTTGTCTTTGAAAGTCAGTACAGTAACAAGAATTCCAACAGGAGTGGTTTTTTTAAAGCATAAGATTTTATAGTATACATACAGCCTCCTTTTTTTAAGAGTACACATCTAGTTTTGGATGGAAAAATATGCTGGAATTGTGTGGATAATCTCTACTGAAATCTTAGAAGCAAGAGGAGCAATCAGCTAAATTTCTTGTAACCAGAGAAGGAAGAATCTTCCAAAAGCTAGCAAAAATACATTTGTTTCTATGTGATCTCTTAGGCATTTATTTGATGTTATTTAAATGATCGATCAAAACAAAAAATAGAGCACTTATGAGCTACCTGGCAATAATAAGGAAACACTCAGCCTTATTCAAGTCTTCACCAAGATTCTCTTTCATTGAATCAAAGAAAACAACCCCACTCCCACAAGCAGTTAAAACTCATTTATTTCTCAAAATACATGAGTAATTTCTGTTTTTCCACTTACGGCCTGAGCAAAATTTTGATTGAATTAATCAAGAAAGTGCCTTATAATTTGCCTTTTCAAAAAATTATTAATCAAATTTATATAGTCAAAATTAAAATATTTAGATTCAAAATTATCAAGACTTCATCAATTTTTAGCTTTGCTTGAAGATTAACTTTATAACTTAACCAAGCAAATATTTAACAGACTTTACCATATTTTCTGTTGAAGGGAGAAAAAAAATAGGTTTAGGCTCCATAATTTTTTTTAAACCCTTCTATTGTCTGTACTTCTCTCTAGCATAACTGTTTAGGTTTAGAAGGTACAGTAAGTTACTCCTGGCATAATTCTAGCTCGGATTCTGCAAAGCCACTAAAACAAGCACGCGCATGGTTTGACCCTCTATGCTGTATTACCTTCAGCAGGAGAAGCAAGCTCCCAAGACGGAGTAAACATCTCCTTCAAATGCCTTAGAAGATTATCAGCACTGACTTCTTCCTCAAGCTGTTCAGGCTTAAAACTGGATTCCTGAATGGCTAGAGCAAATGCAAAACAGCAAGCAAGGCAGCCACAGGCAACAGGGGAAATAAAGAAGGGAGGCAACGGATCTATGGTTCCTGGTCTGATCTACAGAAAGAGATGGCAGTATATAATAGCTTGGACATCTGGGGGTCAAGCACTTTCAAAGTGATGAATGAAGAAGGGAAAACGTATTTCGAAACATGCAATAAGCGCAGAATGGGTGACACATGAAAACAAGCTGTTTTGGGGAAACATGCAACCAGCTCTAAGGTTGATTTGATATTACAAACTGCACATGCACATAAAAGATGTTAATCAACAGTAACACTCACACAAAAAGCAGAAAGGAGGTGTTAAAGAGCTGCCAGTGGAACGACAAGATTTTAATCATGGCCATTGAGCAGATAGGCCAATAACTAAGCAAAAATTTCTATTATTCCTTGCATGCCTATCTGAACATTCCACCTTCAAAATATTTCTCTGGGCCCACTGCTGTTGTTGGATTTATAGTACGCTGACACTTTAGTCTTTCCAGTTGTAGCCCCAAAGGTTCTCCCCCCACTTCCCCCCACCACCAAAAAAAAAGCAACAGGGCTTTGTTCTTGTTTTTCTTTGAAAATGATTCATTTCTCATCCAAGAAGTTTCTTTAGTTCTTGGATAAGAAGTGAATTTAAAAAAAAAAATACAAAAAAAGAAAGACCAATTGCCTTTTGGAAAAAGCACCTTTGGGACAACCATGACCTGGATGATTGAGAATCTCCATAGATATTTTTCAGTTGTAGTAGACAGAATTTGAAATAGTTTTCCAAAATGCATGTTTAAATCCACCACTGCTAATTTCAATCAGCAGCAGTTTTATTCCAGCAGGTGTTGTCTGGATGTTGTTGTAAAATTAAATTTTAACTGCTCCTGAATTTAATTGATAGTTGTATTTTACCACTTTATTGTTCCTTAAATTGTTGATTTTTGTAAAAAAAATATATGACAAGAGGGTTATAAAATTAAGTAAAAAGTACTTAAACACAAATCAAATTTGACAAATATTTATGCAGTCTTATAAAATACAACTTTCATATGCTACTCATTTGTGCTGATTTTAGTAAGAAAAGGGATACAATTACCTGCTTTCATCAAATCACAAGAAACTTTCATTCACACAGGTCCTTTAAAATTGCTGCACAGCTATTGTTTTTCTATGTTTCAGAACTACCTTAATATTTGTGCATGTTAATGTTTGCTATGTTTAAACCTTTGAGTTCCTTCATATCAGCCCATACTCAAGCAGTTTTGTAAGGATAACAAACAAATGTAATAAAATCAGTCTCTTAAATCTTCCTTTTTTCCTTAACTTTTTCCCTTCTTGGACTGACATCGAGTATCTACTGAAAGATTTGATAAGAACCCTTTCTTACTTAATCTAGAGTCCTGAACTTTTAAGCATTCATTTTTGTTCATTATTCAGAGGACAAAACATGACACTGACTTATGGCTTAAGATCTGAGTCCAGAGTCTCGCTTGCTTCCAACAACTTATTGTTCAATATGTTTATCAGTGATTCATCACTTTGAAGGTAGCTCTCTATCTGAAAGTCTCAGAACTGTGACTGGTTATCCTAATGACCCTTCGAATGAAAAATCTCTCAGAATTTCAAAGTTACTGTTAAAAATGTTTATCCAAATGCAAGACATGAGCTTATGAGAATTTCAAAGCATCTAAACCAGCCAGCTGTTTAACAATCAAATAACTATAAGGGACACCTTTAACCACAGTATTGACTTCTGATATTCATCAATATTACCAAAACTAAGAGATTGGAGTTCATTCATACCATCCTCCAATGTACAGGTAGTCCTCGACTTACAACCATTTGTTTAATAACTCTTTAAAGTTATGACAGCACTGACTTATGACCGGTCCTCACATTTATGAGTGTTGTAGTGTCACGGGGTCACCACTTACAAACTTTCAAAGAGGTTTCGGACAAACAAAGTCAGTGGGGGGGAAGTCAGATTCTTAACGACTACAATAAAGAAGTTCACAAAACCAGGCACAACTCATTTAGCAACTGCATCCCTTATCAACAGAAGTTCCAGCCCCAATTGTGGTTGTAAGTCAAGAACTGCCTGTAAGCCTCTCCAGAAGCCTTTCAGGTTCAGCAGTGGTGTATTTTCAGGAGACCTACTATTACTGAACCTGAGAGTTTATGGCTTTCTAGAGTTTAGAATATAGTTTTCTCCATACCATGTTTTAACCACAGTCTACAACTGTTTTAACAATCAAGGCAGTGTATGTGAAAGGCTTTCAATGCCGAAGTAAGACACTCTAGAACCTTCTACTAGTATGAAACTTCTACTTTCCAGATAATAGTAGAAGATTCCAAAAGAAATGACTTAGATGACAGAATGCCCAAAGCACATGCTCACAAGAAATGGAGAAGATCAATTAATCAGATCAGTACCTTCCCAGCAACCTCTTCCATAATAATGTCTTTAAGAAGCAAACATTTCTCTTTCGTTTCTTCTGTCCACCTTACCCTTCTTAGTTCCAGGACGCGAAGATGCTCCGAAGAATTTCTTCACTGTTGCCACTTTCCGCAGCTTCTCGCTTGTTTTTTTTTCCTCAAATTTTGTGAAAGTAAGTGACTGAGCCCCATGAGTGTGCTGAGTATTAGCATAGGCCTCTTCTTCCTCACGCTGTAGTCTACCATTGGGAAGAACAATAAACAGTCTCAGTTCCTTTAAAAAGTATTGCAAAACGACTAGCAACTTTCATATATTATGCTGCTAGACCCAGGCTTCTTAGGGATATTCAAACTATTTCAACTTCAAAATGTCCCATTTCATGTTCAAAGCAATTATTTCATATTCTTGAAACAAGCTATTTCAATAATTCTGAAAGTGATTACAGTCTGAAACAGTGTATTATAGCCTCAAAATAATTGTTCCAAGCTTGATACATTTCCAGAATCACTGAATTAGTTCAGATTACACAAAGCCACTGGCTAGAGATGGTTCATATGAAAAATAGCCACAAGTAAGACAGACTCCAGAGCTTTGTCTACATTGTGCAGACCAAATGTAGCGCCAGAATAGAAACTACTGAACCATGATGGTTTTATGTGTCGGTATTCTTTTCCTGATGCTCTTCAGGAAAGTGATGAGTGCTACATCAATGAGAAATATCATCACAGTCCACTTGGTAGGTTAACATTCTTGTTTGCACTATTATTTACCAATGTACCTATTTACTGGTCTGTGCTGCTAAATTTATACTAAGTGACTTATGGGAGACAAAAAACAGGTTTAAAAAGACTGGAAACACAAAGCACCAACCAATATACCAGTGATGGCTAACCTTTTTGCCATCACGTGCCAAAAGCAGGGGGAGCACGAGGGGTCACACGCACGTGTGCCCACATCCATAATCCTATGTGCCCTGCCCCCCCGTGCCCCCCCCCCGCTTTTGGCACACGATGGCATGGTGGGTCCGGTAGGCCCATTTTTCGCTCTCCCCAGTCTCCAGAGCCTTTCACCCTGGGGAGGGTGAAAACGGCCTTCCCCACCCCGCCAGAGGCCCTCCGGAGGCCAGAAACAGCATGTTTCCTGACTTCTGGTAGGCCCAGAAGGCCCAAAAATCAGCTGGCTGGTGGACGCATGCATGCTGGAGCTGAGCTTGCATGCCCACTGATATGGCTCCATGTGCCACCAGTGGCACCCGTGCCATAGGTTCGCCATCACGGCAATATACTATGTTAGTGCTACCTATAAGCGTAGGCCAGACATCTCCATATCCAAATGCATTCCTAAAGAGCAGAATGTTTATAACCCTTCATAAGGTAGAGGAGGACCAAATGTCCAAGAAAAGGTTCTATAAAAAGAGGCCATCACTGGCAAGCCTTGCCCCCAAGTCCCTTTATGTGGCATTCCCTCAAACAAGGGACCTTCAGCAAGTTCTTTCTTTCTGATTTCACTGGGTAAACAGATTCAATCCAGAGAAAGTAGTCTAATTGGTATCTAGTTCCTGAATCATGAATAAAGCAGCTTTAAAGGTGACAATCAGCATACTGAATTGCAACCAAAAGCTAACCGGCAACCAATGCAGTTCCCCAAAATAACAGTATTTCAAGGGCAAAATTCAATGTGCCCCTAACCCAAAACTATAAAGGCAGTTTCACTCTACACCAGTATTAGATAGGGAGAAAGCCCGTTCTTATAATACCTAGAGAAAACAATTTCAATATCGTAGCACTCTCCTCTGGTAAATATAAGGTATTTTTCTTTTTGGTAGAAAAGTGTGTTTTATCAACCTTCCCCTAAGAAAAATGATAATTGTACAAAACTTGAATATAGCCCACCCAACTGCAAAATGGCCCACTGTACATCATTCAGTACTATGAGTGGCTCACTGGGCCACTCAAGTCGCCCCCCACACCCCCAAGAAGATGCACTCTTGTGACCTAGAGCAGGCCTGCCACACAGCTGAGAGGGGAAAGGCCCACGTTGACACAAGCTTCAGAGGCCTACTTGTCACACCAATCAACTGTTTGACAGGAAGTGGAATGATGGTAATACTGGAGCTAGTGGTGGCACGGAGGCTTGGAGGTGCTTGGCAGTACATTTTTGAGGCACTGAAGAATTTATTCTATTTTTATAATACTGGCAGGCGACTCAAGCTGCTTGTTGTGCAGGCCTGATCTAGAGCCTTCCTGTCTGCTATGTCATCTAAAGCAGAGTTCCCCAACTTTTCTGGGTTGGCAGCTCGTAGGGAAGGGGCAGGCACCTTTACATGCACATGCGTGAACAGGGCCGTAAGCGTGTACACGCCACAAATGGGGCTGTGAACATGTGTATGGTGCTAGTACCCATGCAATGCTCAAAGCGATGCTAGCATGAATGGGGGGTTGTGCGCGCACACACATGCCCGCGCACTGGCCAGCCACTCATGCGGCCCAGTGGGCAACAGGCCACGGCCTGGTAATGGGCTGCAGCCCACAGGTTGGAGACCCCTGATCTAAAGTAGGATATATATGAAATGTACCTGAAATTTAATTTTAATTTAAAAGTATCTGTTTCAAAGATGAAAGCTATTGTCAGTATCTAGCTAAACATGTTTCATACTGCAGCTTCATGAAAGCAATCTGAAGCTTTAGTCACCTGATACAGCCAGTGAACATGCACTCTGCCGAGACTAAAAGTTGCGTCTTAAAACCCAAACAATATTTCATGTAGTTTAGTTGATGAGGGAGCGTATCATTGTTGTTCACAGAAAAAACAACTTGGACCTCATCACTTCCTCGGCATAATCTTACCTCTCAGCAAGCTCCCAATCTTCCTGGATTTGCTTCTGCCTGGCTTTTTGGTACTCTTCTCTCCAGCATTTGGAGCAGTAGCCCTGCCAAGCTACGTTACCATAGTAACCACATCCTTTCTTGCAAAGCAGTTCTGACTGATCAACATGGATCCCTCGGCGTTCTGACTTCACACTCATTTTGCTCCTGCTACAAAGAGGAAAGAGAGAGCAATTTAGGCATTTTTGCACAACTCACAGAAAAAGCAGGCTATTTTGTTTTACAGGTAATCTTCGACTTACAACAGTTCATTTAGTGATTGTTCAAAATTACAACAGCACTGAAAAAAGTGACTTATGACCATTTATCACACTTACAATCACTGCAGCATCCCCATGGTAACAAAAAAATTATAACTCCCCGGCCTCATGCTAACCAGAAGTACAATGATAACTGCTAAAAAACAAATATGTGTAACTTATTTCAATGTAGAAAATAGAAAGTGTTCTGGACATTTTCCTCTACCAAATAGGATAATTTGCATAGCAAATTACATACATTACATAGCAAATGTTTTGAAACTTAAAGAATTAATATAATGTAGAATCATTGCTGATTAACTATTACAAAGGTTTTTGTCATTTTATTTCAACCTACAAGACATTCCCATATACATATACACCAAACACATAAATATGCACACATATGAACTCAAAAACAAGATTGCCTACTCTTTGGCTTCAACTGGCATATTTTCATTATTACTGATTAATTCATGAAATAGATCTCACCATTAACATACAGTTTTGCTTTCATTAATAGTTATATTTTTCTTATTGGGCAAATTCTTTTCCATCACCATATATCTCTCTCTCTCGCCCATCATTTGCTAATCAATTAAAGAAAGCTCTCAGTTCTGTGATACATAGGAAAGTGTCCTTAGGCATTCCCCATTATTGCCATGAGACAATCCAGAAACTAAAACTGAGAAACATTTAGGTCATGCTGCCAGTTCTTTGCCACAGGATAAGTCTCCTCTGGTATTTCCAACATGTCTTTCATTATTGATAGTATTAAGGGCAATGTTAAGGAATCCAAATGGCACTTCCCCTGAAAAACTAAAGAAAGCGACTATGCAGCACTGTTACTGGTAGTCAAACTTTTGCCATAGTAGAGGTGCAACTATAGAATATCAGAGCTATCAGTGTCCACATAGTGTCATAAACTGTCAAATTTGCCAATTCAGCAGTAGACACCCAAAACCCTACGATGCTATAGCCCAGTGTTTCTCAACCTTAACAACTTCTAATGTTTATGGACTTCAACTCCCAACATTCCACAACTATGGTATCATTATCACATAGGACAAAGTGACTTCACACCAATTCAACTTCCAAATAATCAGACTCTTAGGCTGACTAGTATACAGTTGCAAGAAAAAGTATGCGAACCCCTTGGGATTACGTGGAGTTTTGCATGAATTGGTCATAAAATGTGGTCTGAACTTCATCTAAGTCACAACAATAGAAAAACACAGTCTGCTTAAAATAATACTACACAAACATTAGATTGCCATGGTTTAATTGAACATAACATGTAAACATTCACAGTGCAGGGAGGAAAAAGTATGTGAACCTTTGGACTTAATAACTGGTTGACCCTCCTTTGGCAGCAATAACCTCAACCAAACGTTTCCTGTAGTTGCAGATCAGACCTGCACAACGATCTGGAGTAATTTTGGACCACTCCTCTTCACCAAACTGTTTCAGTGTAGCAATATTCTTGGGATGTCTGGTGTGAATCGCTCTTTTAAGGTGATGCCACAGCATTTCAATCGGGTTGAGGTCAGGACTCTGACTGGGCCACTCCAGAAGGCGTATTCTGTGCTGTTGAAGCCATTTTTTTGTTGAATTACTTGTATGCTTTGGGTCATTGTCCTGTTGCATCACCCATCCTCTGTGGAGCTTCAGTTGGCGGACAGATGGTCATACGTATTCCTGCAAAATGTCTTGATAAACTCTGGAATTCATTTTCCAATCAATGACAACAATCCGTCCAGGCCCTGAGGCAGAAAAGCAGCCCCAAACCATGATGCTCCCTCCACCATGTTTTAGTGGGGATGAGGATTTGATGTTGGTGTGCTGTGCCTTTTTTTCTCCACAAATAATGTTGTGTGTTCTTCCCAAACAACTCAATTTTGGTTTCATCTGTCCACAGTATATTTTGCCAGTAGTGCTGTGGAACATCCAGGTGCTCTTTTGCAAACTTCAAACGTACTGCAATATTTTTTTGGGACAGCAATGGCTTCCTCCGTGGTGTCCTCCCATGTACTCCATTCTTATTTAAATGTTTTCCTTATTGTAGATTTGACAACAAAAATGTTAGCATGTGCCAGAGATTTCTGTAGGTCTTTAGCTGACACTCTAGGATTCTTCTTTACCTCATGAAACATTCTGCGCTGTGCTCTTGCAGTCATTTTTACAGGACGACCACGCCTAGGGAGAGTAGCAACAGTGCTAAACTTTCTCCATTTATAGACAGTCTGTCTTACCGTGGACACATGAGCATCAAGGCTTTTGGAGATACTTTTGTAACCCTTTCCAGCTTCATGCAAGTCAATAATTCTTGATCGTAGTTCTTCTGAGAGCTCTTTTCTGCGAGGCATGGTTCACATCAGACAGTACTTCTTGAAACCAGTAAACCCAAAACAGGTGTGTGTTTTTAAAGGGCAGGACAGCTGTCAGCAACACATCCAATATCATCACACTGATTGGAGTCAAGGTTGGCTCACTTCTGGCTCCAATTAGCTCTTGGAGAAGTCATTAGGCTAGGGGCTCACATACTTTTTCCTCCCTGCACTATGAATGTTTACATGTTATGTTCAATTAAACCATGGCAACATCTAATGTTTGTGTAGTATTATTTTAAGCAGACTGTGTTTTTCTATTGTTGTGACTTAGATGAAGTTCAGAGCACATTTTATGACCAATTCATGCAAAACTCCATGTAATCCCAAGGGGTTCACATACTTTTTCTTGCAACTGTACCTCTGTGATACACATTCCAAGCGGTATAAGGATAAAAAAAAACCCCACATGAAATAATATGACAGAAGGTGATTTAATCCCTAGAATCAAAGAGAAGAAACTGATGCTGTTAAGATTCAAAATACAATGTAGGACCTTGTATGCAACTCATCTTAAATACACATTGTAAAGAGATTAGGCAGAGGCTGGACAATCAAATCACACCCAATGGTACAATGACTGCAAGGTTGTTATTGGTACAAGTTATCAAGTTAAAGAAGTCAGCAAGGAGGAGGTCATGTGCTCTAAGTACCTACTGAGTTATGACAGTTTCAAAGATTCTTCCCATAGGAAGTGACAGTGGCCTTTTTGTCCAGATGCATTTCAACTATGCATAAGTAAAAACAATGAATGTGTGTCAGTATATCCATATCTCTCTCAGTATAAAACAGAATAAAAGCAGAAAGAAGACAAGCTCACTGATCCTTATATTAGCAAAGCTGGAGAAAAATTCCTTATGCTACTTAGATCTAAAACTATCCTTAATATTTGAGGAAGAAAAAAATCCCTTTGTAGCAAGGGAGTCTCCCAGAACTGTGGGAATGTTTGCTCATCTTGAGTCATTTATTTCCATAAACAGAATAATGCAAGAATGTCTCTGGTATGCAAAAAGTACTTGTTCCCTTTAAAGCAGGACAACTAGGGTAACTCTATCCATGACATTTCCTACAAATCCTTTAAAAAATCTAGGGAGGAACCAGACTGGATAGATATTTCCATTCAGAGTCAAATTTGCTTCTTTATCTTAAAAAAAATTAGTCAGATAGACTGCTGCTCAGCAATCTAACCCAAAACCAGAAACTATTGGGGGGGGGGGGGGAATTGAAGTTGGAGAGATTTAGAAAACCTACTTCAGGTACTTTGTACAAAGATCTAGCTCTCTGGAAAAAGCTCTAATGCTAGGAAAGATGGAATAGTGAAGACCTAAAAGATCAAGTTAGAAATATGACTTGATGGCTAATAATGCTAACAGGTTGGGAGAACCAGGATGATTTTACCTGAGTGACTTAATTTTTGTAGGTAGTACCCAAAGATTATAGGGTGCCCAAAGGTTAATCAGGAAATCCTCTTACGAAATGCTGAGGAACAACGATGTTCCTGATTCACATTGAAAAATTACAAGAGTCCTTCAGTGTTTTACTGATATAAATACTGAGTATAACATAAAAACCTCTATATATACCATGTACTGTAAACCTTTATGACATCAACTCATGTTTTATAGGCTAGCTGAAGGGTAAGGGGAGAGAAAGAGAAATTAAAGAAAAACAGGAACCAGCAATAAAGGACACACCTATCTATATTCCTATTGCCAAAAACATAAACCAAATTATCTCATCTTTTATTCAAAAGGTGGGGGGGGGAGAAAGTGTAATGTGTAAAACATTGAATTTGATCTTATAGTTATCTCTTCCCAAGAAACAACAATCATAAATGAGAAGGACCAGATTATCTTCATAGAATAGGATATTGACATTTCAGCAAAGAGTTGTCATTAAATCTTATGGAAATAAATTCAGCCTCTGCTTTACATACTGAAATACTAAACCACTCAACCCAATTCAGCACAACCAACACAAACACTAAAAAGAATGACACTGCCATACATCAAGAAATCTCCAAAACCATCAACAGACTACTACAACTACATGGAATCAGTGTAGCACACAAGCCAACCAAAGCCCTTCAAAATATCCTAGGCAAACCAAGATCCAACAACCCCAGAAGAAAAAACAGGAGTCATCTACAACATATATTGTAATGACTACAACAAGCACTATGTAGGACAAACAGGCAGAAGACTGGCAGAACATATCCATGAACACCAACTAACAGTCAGAAGACATGGTGAAAACTCTTCAATTTCACAATATATAGACAGACTTAACCATAGTTTCAATTGGGAAAATGTGACCATTCTAGACGAAGACAAGTCCAAAAATTCCAGGGAATTTCTAGAAACCTGGCACTCTGACAAATTAGCTATCATTAGACACATAGAGATTAACAACATGTATAGATTACGCAAAAGAAACAATCAACCAGCCAAAAAGGGGGAAAAAAACCCAAGCACCTCTTCACCAGCAATCAGCACCCTGATCAACATAGATTAACTCTGATTAACATCAGATCAAAAATCAAGTAAACAATATCCCAATCAAGAAACTGCCTAAGAAGCCAACAGCAAACAGCTCAACCAAAGAATCTCTAGACCACTCCCACCAACACTGACAGGGCAAGTCATTAGAATATAAACTGACAGCAAACCACACTCCTTACTACAGGTAGTGCTGATGATGTTACCTAATTTCAGTAATGAAACATCTGCAAGACAACAAGCAAGCTCAGAGAACCTGAAGGACCCGCACCAAACTATTAAGTCTAAGATTAACTGCAATTTATTTTGTCCTTAAATTCTGCACTATTTCTGCTTCCACCTGAATGACTGGCTTCAAGAAACCCAGTATACTATTATAGAAAAAGTTCAATAACTAATTTTAATTAAATTTTGCCCAATTTCACATGGCTTTGTGTGACTTTGAAGAAAGCACTAGCTTTGTTTAGTTTATAGGCTACTCTGATGATAAAATCAGATACAGACAGATATGAGATTTATCACGTTTTGGGGCAATGAAATACTGTACAGTAAACCAATATTTAACAGTACCATTTTCATATACTAACATCCCCATATAAAAATGGCTTCAAAACACTGGTTATTCATCTCACTGGTCATATCTTTTTGGAGACCACTCCCATGGCTTTTGGGGTTGGATGTAGCCATGAGGCCTTAGGTATGCATGTCTGTTTTCATCTATGGTAATTAGTTAAAGCAGGTTTCCCTAACCTGGTGCCTTTCAAATGTATTGAAATATGATATCCAGAACTCCCAGACAGTATGGGCAATTTCCATGGAGAAAGTTGAGCTAAATCTTTAAACCGGTTAATGTTTAGAATTGTTAAGTGCTACAACTAAGCATAGAAGTCATTACAGAAATTTTCCAGAATGGTATCTATCCCAAGTACAATATTCCAACAATTCCAGGCAATTAGATCAAATATTTCTATAGCATCCAAACTGACTGGTGGCAGTTTTCAAGGTTTATATACAGGATCCCCAAACAGCTATAGCTCTTTCTCTGAAGGGCAGAGAGGATTCTTTCTGAATCAAATATCTTACAAATTAAGCACTGGAGTACAAAAATCTATGCCCGGTTTGAGTGCTAAAATTATAATTATTTGTTCAATCTGCATTCCACTTTTCTATCCAGAGGCTGTTTCCAGTGGTTTCATACATATGTAAAAATTTTTACATTAGCATACAGTATGTGATCAAAGTTTACCACTTTAACTGCTATTGTTTTAAAAAGACATCCCATGTAAATTCCAGAAAATTTTCCTAGAACCTCATCACCTCCCTTATTTTAATCTTGGAAATCAAATAATCCAATTTTGGAACCTCACAATCAGATTCCTGCTCAGTTTTAAATGCAATTTATAAAAGAATTCATTATAATGTATCTATCTCACACAGCAGTTGTGAAACTATAAATATACCAATTTTCCTTCCCACACACCTGAAAGATTCTAGAGTCATCTAATGAGAGCATTATGTATGCACTGTCTTATAGGTAAGAGGTTGGCAACATTCTAGTGGATTTTTTCAATAGCACTATCCAAAATTCAGAATTGATCACAGAAGTAAAACTTTTTACTTCTGCGGATGTTCTGTCAAACAAATGTTTGTTTCAGCAACATTTCCCCATCTCTCTGAATTTTATGAATTACAATATAAACTGGCTTGATATTAATTATGTTATCAAGCGATATTTAATTAAACATTAAATTATTATACTTCCACAGAGCACCATTGATTTTATTAAAATATCTTTTTATGTTAATTTAAGTAATTAATAACAAGGAGTCTGGTGGTATCTTAAAGAACAACAAATTAAGTTTTCCCACATTACAGATCATATATATATACATACTTAGCTTACTAGTGTTAAAAGGTCCCACATGGCTCTTTTGCTATTTTTTTTACTGCAAAAAAAGAAACTAACACAGGAATTATTTTAATTAACGTTAGCCATTTTTAATAATCCAGTTAAGAAGGAGAAAATCAGATTTCTCTAAGCCAATACTTTTGAGAAGGATTAGTTTGGGGACAACTGTAACAAGTAAAACCACCATAAGTGGAAAGAAAACAGAAACAACAGTTACGCTATTCCGAGATGTCCTGGAGAAGGAAAGGTAGAATTCAAAATAGTGATCGGAATGAAAAGAAATTACATTTTTCTGCCTCCCCTTCTTCTGTCTAAACTGCCTTTGGACTGCAAGTTTCTCTAAGGAAGCAGTTCTTCTCCTGCAAACTATAAACACTGATGTTGCCAAGAATAATTTATTGCGCTTTCTTTCCTTTTCCTTCCATCTCCAGGTGACGTAAGTATGCTCATATTTCGCCCTCCCGTTTCTATTTCATCCAACAGTCCCGCAAGGCTCCCTGAATATTAACTAAGATATAACGTGAATGTCAACGGCAATATTATTACCCCAATACGAAAACTAATAATATGCTTCAATTAATGTTTATAATAATTTATTAACTTCTAATTTCGGGAGAGGGACGGAGGTGCGGCCTCTTTCGCTCCCCCAAAGTCCGTCCATCCTCACCTCTTCTCCGCCGCTTTGCTTCCTGGACCAAACCCAGCCGAGGGACAGGTCCCCCTCTCAGGCCTCCCTCCGCCTCACCCGCTGTCTTCTTCTCTCGGCTTCTTCCCGTCCCTTTTGACGGGCTTACGTCACTTCCGCAGAAGGAAACGGGCATTACTGAGCACATTCGTGCCCGAAGCGTCAAATTCGAAGCGTAAACAAGGGCAAATGAATGAAGCGCTTGTGCGCATGTGCACCTTAGACGAGTATGGCGTGTATTCGAAGGTAAGGTACGTCGGTGCGAGTGCCTTTGATTTCTGGTCCATTGTTAAGCAGCGGAATGAATGAAGTAAGAAAGGCTCTTAAGTTTCATTCATGTTATCTTTTAATTCATATCATCAGAAATAACAGGTATCCTAGTTCTCTGTCCCCTGCGCCTTTCCTGTAAATAGCTTGGACGGGTTTGACTAGATGACCTACAAAGTCCCTTCCAACTCTTGTTAATCTGTATCTGAGCTTTATTAACTTGTTTTCTAAATTTATTTTGGCTGTATAGACCGTCTCTGTCCTAATATTCCTTTTTACTCTTAACTCTTTTCATGTATTCAAATTATGCTTACCTGTTATCTTATATATGCTTGACAAATAAATAAATAAAGATAAATAAAATAAAATAATACCAAAAAAAAAACCTGAAAAAGGACTGTTTATGATAGTTTGGGACTTCTCAATCGAGGAGCAATAATAAAGATATTAAAAAGATTATTACTGTATGCAGTAAAAAATATCTTTCTGGATCATAACGTCAGCTCTTAGAAATACACAAATGTGTTGTTTTTTCTGTCTTGTGTTGTTTTACTCAAGATCAGTTGTAGCCAAACTTCTCCCATTCCTTATGCTTTAAAGTTCCAGTTGGTGCAATGGAAGGACAGAGTTTAATCAGTCCACACCCATCCCAACATGAGAGATTTCTTACCATTATTAAAAATACAGTAGATGAATGGACTCAAATACAGATATTTAGAAATGAACTTAACAATCCTGCGCCAAATGTTTATGTCCTTATCCCACACCTATATAAGGTCCAGTTATATCTGCCTAAATGTTAGTAAACATCATTTTTTCATGCTGAGGGGCATCTTTTTAGATGGTTTCCAGTTCCCTATGTAAGCACTGTAGTAGTTCAGATCCATCTAGTTTGGTTAGTTAAGGCATCAGGCTATAAACCAGGAGACCATGAAACACAAAGCCAGCTGGGTGACCAGTTACTCTCAGCCTAGGAAAGCAGACAAAGGCAAACTACTTCTGAAATTTTGCCAAGAAGATTGCAGGGACTTGTCCAGACAGTTGCCAGAAGTTAAGACTGATTTAGAAGCACACATACAGACACCACACAAATACAAAGTACTTTAGATATAACATTTAGAAGTCATCAAAGTGGTATTCAAAATGTAGAGATATGATTGTTCAGTGCATAATAAAGACAATGCCCATTGTTCAGCAGAGCTAATTCAAGGATTTCATGAAGGGTCTATTGAACAATGCAATCCTGAGGGACACTCTCATCCAGTGATGACTAACCTTTTTCTCTTTGTGTGCCAAAAGCGCACAAGCCGGGACCTATAATGCAATGTGTGAGTCCCGCACTTGCACACATGCCCCCTACCCACGCATGCGCACATGGCCCCCCACGTGTGCGTGCGAGGGGTGGGATTCAAAAATTTTAGCAAACTGCACCATGCCGGGGGGGGGTGCATTTTCACCCTCCCCAGGCTCTGGAGGCTTTGTTTGAGCCTCCAGGAGGGTGGAAACAGTCTCCCCCAGGCTCTGGAGGCCGGAAACGGGCCCTTTTCCACACTTCCAGTACTTCCAGTAGGCCCATTTTTGCCCTCCCCAGGCTGCAGAGGCTTTCCCCAAGCCTCCGGGAGGGTGGAAACGGCCTCTCCCGGGCTCCGAAGGCCAGAAACAGGCCCATATCTCCACTTCCAAGACACACGTGCTGCTCCCATCCACGAGTCCCCTACCCCCTGCGCATGTGTGCGCGTCTCCCGGATGCACCCCACCCCCTGCGCATCCCAAAATTTAGCTGGCCAGTGGGAGGCGCGCGCACATGCACAGTGGAGCTGAGCTGGGCGACGGCTTGCATGCCCACAGAGAGGGCTCTGCGTGCCAGCTGTGGCACACATGCCATACATTCGCCATCACAGCTCTAGTCTAAGCCAACTGCCAAGGTTTTATATCACATATGCTGGTTAGATTATCTCCCTGTTCTCATTCCAGCTCACGAAGATTAGAGATGCAAATGTATTGCTAATTTCATTAGGAAAAGACATTGGGCCCCTCCTGCAACAGTTATGAGAACAGTGGAGGAGTGTGATTTGCCATCACTTTATATTCTAGTGGCTTGCCCTGTCAGTGTGGGTATGGGTGGTCTTAGAGATTCTTTGGTTGGGCCATTCCAGAACACATCTATGAATACCAACTAACAGTCAGATGTCCCAAAGGTACTTTTTCAAGAGGCAACTGGATTTTCTGATTTTTCTTTCAAGACGTTTCACTTCTCATCCAAGAAGCGAAACATCTTTAAAAAAACAAAACAGAAAGTTATTTAAAAAGCACCTTTGGGACAACCATGACCTGGTTGACTGAGAATCTCCATAGACACTTTAACAGATAAATTTTTATCATATCTTCTAACTGTTAAAATGTCTATGGAGATTCTCAGTCATTAATTTCACAACATATAGACTTAACCATAATTTCAATTGGGAAAACGTAACCATCCTAGATCAAGCCAGGTTCAAAAATGCCAGGGAACTTCTAGAAGCTTGCCACACAAATTAGTCATCAATAGACACATAGGCATTAACAACATCTATAGACTACTACACAAAAGAAACAATCAACCAGCCAAAAGGAACAAAAAAAAACCAAGCACCTGTCCATCAGCAATCAGCACCCTTATCAGCATAGATTAATTCAGGGGTGAAATCCAGCGGGTTCTGACAGGTTCTGGAGAACCGGTAGCGGAAATTTTGAGCAGTTCGGAGAACTGACAAATACCACCTCTGGCTGGCCCCAGAGTGGGGAAGGAATGGGGATTTTGCAGTATCCTTTCCCTGGAGTGGGGTGGGAATGGAGATTTTGCAATATCCTTCCCCTGCCATGCCCACCAAGCCACACCACGCCCACAGAGCCGGTAGTAAAAAAAAAATTGGATTTCACCACTGGATTAATTCCAGGATTAACATCAGACCAACAATCAAGTAAACAATACCCCAATCAAGAAACTGCCAAAGAAGCCAACAGCAAACAGCTCAACCAAAGAATCTCTAGAGCACTCCCACCAACACTGATCGGGCAAATCATTAGAATATAAACTGACAGCAAACCACACTCCTTACTACAGGTAGTGCTGATGATGTTACCTAATTTGGGTAATGAAACATCTGCAAGACAACAAGTTCAGAGAGCCTGAAAGACCTCCCATTTTAACCACGAGCTACAAATATTCTCCTTTATACACTCCCATCTAGTTGCCAGCCCAGCTCCTGTCAAGTCATTCAAAAATTCAGTCCCGTAACTTAGCCAAAATCCAATTAAATTGGTTCATGAAACCAGGTAGTTTTGGAGTTGTGAGGTTATTAAAGCATCTTTGCTAAATCATACAAAGATGATTTAGTTCATCTGTTTGGTTTTTAGTTCTTCAGGAAGGTAACAGGACATAATTTTCAATCAATCGGACTAGAGCAGGAAGGGTCCTTGGAGGTCTTCTAGTCCAGCCCCCTGCTCAAGCAGGAGACCCTGGCCTATAACATTTCAGACAGATGGCTGTCCAGTAGTCTTTTCTTAAAAACCTCCAGTGATGAAGCACTGACAATTTCTGATGGCAAACTGTTCCGCTGATTATCCTCACAGACAGGAAGTTCCTCCTTAATTCCAGGTTGCTTCTCTTCTTGATTAGTTTCCATCCATTGTTTCTTGACTTGCCCTCTGGTGCTTTGGAAAATAAATGGACTCCTTCCTCTTTGTGGCAGCCTCTCAAATACTGGAATACTGCTATCATGTCCACCCTAGTCCTTTTCTCTAGACTAGCCAAACCCAAATCCTGCAACTGTTCTTCATATGTTTTTAGTCTTCAGGCCTTTAATCATCTTAGTTGCTCTTCTTTGCACTTTTTCCAAAGTCTCAACATCTTTTTTGTAATGTGGTAACCAAAACTGGATGCAGTATTCCAGGTGTGGTCTTACTAAGGATTTATAAAGTGGTACTAAGGCTTCATGTGATTTTGATTCTATGACTCTGTTTACACAACCAAGGATTATATTAGTATTTTTGGCGGCTCCCGCACACTGCTGAGTCATGTTTAAGGGATTGTCCTCTAGGAGTCCAAGGTCTCCCTCTCCATTACTGTTTTTGAGCCAGGTTTCACCTAATCTGTACTTGTACCTTTGGTTTTTCCTGCCCTTTCAATTTTATCCTCCATACTCCTCCATGCTCCATATAGTTGCTATCTACAGACAAATAATCATGAAGGCTTTATGTTACCTTCAATATGTGGCAACACATTTCAGCAACATTTCTTGCAAACCAGTTGTAGCCTAGACATTTAAGTGTTATATGAACACAGCCGCTATGATTTTAAACTCTTGGATTAAAGTACCCTGAGTGTGTCCTATCTTTACATAAAGCTTTATGTAAGACTTAGAA
This sequence comes from Arizona elegans, assembly GCA_022577455.1. Lineage (NCBI taxonomy): Eukaryota > Metazoa > Chordata > Lepidosauria > Squamata > Colubridae > Arizona > Arizona elegans. The sequence goes on along the minus strand of JAKOOJ010000001.1, from coordinate 317,831,520 downwards.
GAATTCTGCTTATGGATTTAGGCTGCATTTATTTTTCTGAAAATAAGTCTCCTTAAACCCAAGACTTACTTCAGTGTGAATATCTATTGGATGCACTTTAAAAATATACTGACCCTGAATACAGCTGTTGTTAAATACCTCCTGAATGTGTCTCATGTTTTTAAAGCTAAACTTTTCAATTTAAGATACAGGTAAGCCTTGCTTAAGTATCACTTGTTCAAAGACTATTCAAAGGTATGGCAGTGCTGAACTAGAATTACAACAGGTCCTCCACTTTACAGCCATGTGTCTCCGTGATTGCAACTGGCTCACAGTTGCAATGGTCAGTGTCCCACAGTCATGTGACTACTATTTGTGACCTTCACTGCTGGTTTCAGACAAAGTCAATGGGGAAGCTGGCAGGTTGCAAATGGCAATTGCATGACATTGTGCTTAACAGTCATGCAGGATTCACTTAACTGCAACTGCAAGAACTGCTGTTGTAAGTCAACACAATTGCATATATCACATTTTATGACTGCATCGCTTAGTGACAGAGATGCTGGTAATACCATCATTAACCAAGGATTATCTGTTTTGGCTCGCTTAAAGTTACTTCATGAAGCCCTTCTTCGGTCTTGGGGAACATCAAGAATATTCTTTACATCTCCCCTCTCTCCTATATACACATTTATGGACATCAAATCACTGGCTGGCTCTTGCCATAACTGTACTGCATGACTTTATTCTTCCAATTCTGTCCCAAGAATGTTGGCTTTAAAAAAAAATGTAGTACCAGGCAGATTATTTTAATTCCAGCTCTGTGTTTATCACTTTGTCAGATTTAAAAAGATCACTGCAAATTAAGATTAGGTAGTGAGATAATTTATTGCACAATACTGACACAACATATTTCAATACAGTTTACACATGAGGAGTTTAGGGGGAATCACATTTTGTTTTAGCGTTGTTTGCCATTTTGACATAAAGAGCAACATCGACATTCCAATTGCATTTCACTCATTTTTCTTCCAGATGGCATTTTGGCTGCAATTTTATACACATGTATTGAAACCCGCATTTATATATAGGGCTGCACCAGGGGTGAAATGCTCCCGGATCGGACCGGATCGCCCAATCTGGTAGTGATTTTTCCCTATGGTTCGGCGATCCGGTAGTGATCGCTGCCCGGGTGTCATTACAGGTTTTGCGCATGCGCAGGGGTGTGTGCGCATGTGACACGCACGCACGTGGGGCCTGTGCTTCCAAACCGGTAAGGAAGGTAAGTAGATTTCATCCCTGGACTGCACAAAAAGATCTTAAGGTACAAACGCATCTGACTAAAATGATTTAAGTGTCTAAAGAATAATCATAACAGAAATTACAAAATTGGTGTAATACATTAAGGATTACATATTATTTATGTAAAGCGTTTATATCCAGATTATATTTTTATGCACGTTAATTTATTTGTATTGAAAGGCAGAGTGAGGAGAGGCTTTAAATTCATAAATTAATGTAGTTGTAGGAAAATAATAATTCTGTGTTTTCAAAAGTAAGCGTTCTACAGTGTTGATTCTGTGCTTTTAGGTTTGCAGCCTAAATAATTTCTGAGGAACACGTTTTTCTGAATAATTCCTAATTGTAGCAATGTATAGCATCCCATCTCTAAATACTGCATTGATTGTGGTACCAGTAATTTTAATAAGTATACTAAGATTCTTGACAAATTTTAGATTTCTACATTGGCCAGCAGCTACCTAGGGTTGTTACACCAACTACCTGGGTGGCCCGATACATCAGAAGATCATTAATCTCCCAGCAAACTGATTCTAGGCAAAAGATAGTAGCTAGCATGCTAATCCCTAACCATAAGCCACATAGGTCTCATGTATTTGCTACTTGTGCTGTTGCTGGTACCCTGCTCAACAACTATGCACTGCATAGGAGCCCTTGCAATTAGCAACTAGCAGTCACCCAAAGTAACAAACAATAAAAATGTCAGGAAAGAAAAACCTGATGGGAATACGTATGTTTGATGGGGACTCATCAAATATTTGATGAACATCAGGATTCAAGAAACCGAAACGCACATTTTTCCAAGGTTTAATTATTCCTTTTTCTGAAAATTCTTCAGCCACTATATTTTCCTCCACCATGGTTCTCTGAAAGGATTCTTCCACCATCTGTCTTCTATACACTACTAAAATTCTCCTGTTTGTGGCCTTCAGTAAGACCAAATGGTACATTATACCAGAATAATTTTTGAATTAAAGATATCTCAAATCTGCTAAATTAAGAGGTGTGTAAAATATGTGGGCCCTATTACTCCTGTGGAATTAAAATTTACCCTTGTTTATACCTGTCAGGCGAAAGCAATTGGAATCACCTGTGAATAGGCCCAAGTAGTTTATTGTTGATCATCTATATTACAAGAATCTCGCCAAACTGTCTTCTTTCCCTTGGGAAATAGCAACTACAGACCTAAAGGTTTGACTTCAGACATTTCCTTCTCCAGATTCTAAATTGAAATGTCTCCTCACTCCCCTTAGAGGGGGGCTTTCCAATGCCTCCAATGGTTCCACCACATTACCAGTCTTCGTTCCAAATTTCTGGCTGTTGTAGCATCCATGCAGTCATATCATGTACTCTTGAGATAATGATGGTGGTGGGAATGTCCAACATGGGGATAAAATAAATATGGTCAGCCTAATTATGCCATGCGGAAAGAAAGGGGGGATATTACTGTCAAAAGATGCCCAAATATCAGGAAACAGCAAAGGAGGAGAACACAAATCAGATGGGGAAATGTACTGTTCATTCCGGTTACATCAGAGTTTACTACCTTTCTCTCAAAAGATGACCCAACAGTTAATAGGTTGTCTAATAGATCTCCAAAAGGATGGCAACTATTGGTCCAGTTGAATACCATAAGAACAATGTGAGACTTTCTTGTTTCAATCAAAAAGAAAGTGAGTATATGTTGCTAGCTCATCCATCTTAATTTGGGTCAACCTAATATATCTTACTTTTACTGAAATTATACATTTTGCTAAGCCACAGTTTAACTATCACCTTTGAGTAAACTGTGATTGGCTGTTAGTGCAATGCACTGATCCAAAACAGTAGTTTACAACAGTAGTTCACCTAACCCTTATATCAGGACATAAACTAGTGTGATTGGCTCAGGTTCAGAAAATAAATTGCAGACCCATCTCTGCAAGGAAACATGTATTTAAAAACAGGTAAAGCTGTTGCTGTTCAACAGCAGGCACAATTCATTTTCGTAATCATTTCTTTTCATTTTTTATGAAGAAATGCAATTTGGATAGCTTTTAAGAAACCATGACACATCCAACAGATGAAATTATCATTCCTTAGCAGGAAGATGGAAATAAATTAATCTTCAACAGATCTATACATATCCCAGCACAGAATTATAGTTAAAACAGTAACTTTAAACACAGACTTAAGGAATTTTTCAGCCATTTTCTTCTAAAAAAAATCATCTCAGTATTCAGAGATATTTCATTCTTTTGTTCTAAAGGTTGTAACAATGAAATCATGAGCAGCAGAAATGGAAGTTATACAAAATAAAGTGCTGCTATCTACTTCTGCCACCAGGTGGCTACATCAACAGCCAACTGAGTCTCTGCAGAAAGAATCCTTTGTAATATTTCACCCCAGCAAGACCCATTTTTTGCAAAGCAGTGCAAAGCAAGTGAGGCAGTTGGATAGTGGAGGTCAGCTGTGTATAAGAGCCCTTTAAACAACTCTGCAAGCTGTGTAAGCAACATGATCCTCCATTCTTATCTATGGCTGTGACTATTCTGTAGTATCCACATTAACATGCTTCCTTTTAGGAGGATTTTTCTTTCAAGCAAGAAGCATAGGGCAAATTCCAGTGAGCTCCACAGCTAGCTTTGGAGGACAAATTCTCCTGCAAGATAGACACATTCCAACACATATCAGCAATACCACAGTTCACAGAACCCAGACCGGTAATACACAAACAAGGTTACACACCAGCCTGCTCTCTTTCGTGCTCCTTGTGCTAAGGGCCTACCACCACGTGATCTTGAATTCATAGATCGGGCGCTTGCAGTAGTAATGGTTAATCAAGTGTTTGTCACACACCCCAATACATTGTTGGTCCACTGTGATGCCCCTGTCAGAAAGGTCCGTCACAATGCAATGGAGGAGATCGTACACATCTGCCACGGCTTCCCATGGCCCAAAGGACACATCCACCTCACAATGGTGCTCAAAAAGCTTGGCCTCCCCTTCACTCCTCTCAAAACGGAGGGAGTTGAAAAGTGGGCACTCATAGGGCGTGATGGGCATCTCTTCTTTGAAGACGCAGATCTTTAGCTTAGCAAATCGAGCTTTCCTTTGCATTGCCCGCAGCTTAGCTATTTCAATGATTCGCTCTAGATGCTCTAAAAAGCAAAAGGGAAACAGTAACTGAAATATGGTGAGAACGCCTTTCCAAACAAGATCCTCTTGCAACTGGTAGTGGTGAGAAACAAGATAATTATATAGTTAAATCACTGTCTTGATTTTTAAATTAACACCTCATCTAAATCCTTAGCACATCTTGCCAACATACATATAATTTAAAATGGAGTTTGCTGCATTTAGTAACTCATCTCTTCCTTGTGTCTCATTTAAAGTGCTATCCACGTATCCTTGAGCCCACGAGGAACTGTTGGCATAAGACAGGGGTGTCAAACTGGATTTCTTTGAGGGCCAGATCAGCATTGTAGTTGTCCTCCAAGGGCTGGCTGGAGGGAAAGACGGGGCAGATGCCTCCGGCAGCAGCCTGCCTGCCAAAACGGGGCGCAAGAGCCTCCTGCAGCACCTTGCTGGCCAAAATGGGGTGCCCCTATGCCCCGTTTTCACTAGCAGAGGAGCCATGAGCTGGTCCTTTACTATTTTCCAGGCTGGCCCCACAGGTCAGATCTAAGCATCCTACGGGCCAAATCCGGTCTGCGGGCATTGAGTTTGACATTCCTGGCATAACCCTTGCTGCCAACACCAATCCCTATCCTGCCGCAAGTGTGCTATTACCAAATAGTGATATCCTTATTGACTGTGTACAGCCCAGATTAAGGCAAGGGACTCAATTGTTTCCCTTCCCTCTATCCAAAAGTCAACTACCTCTTTAAAATGGGCTGGAATAGGAAAAGTGGTGAGCCTTGATGGATGATGAGTAACAATGCATCTCACCTCCCCACCCCCACCCCACCTGTAATTGGATTTTAATGTTTGGTTTTATCTTATTTGTGTCTGAGAGTGTGTGTATAGAATAGGTAATTAATCAATGGGGTAGCATTTGTTTATTTGATAGCCACCCGTCTCAGCAAATGACTGTGGGTGGCTCATAATTCAAAATATGTTACAATTAAAATCTTTAAAACATTTTAAAATAATAAAAACAATACAATACAAAACAGTAAACAGTAAACAAAACATTAAAACATCTAATTCAAAGTACACACAAAGCAACTCCATTATTGGAGGTTTTCAAAAATAGACTGGACAGCCATTTGACTGGGACAATCTAAGATTACTGTCTTGAGTAGGGATTTAGACTAGGCAACCTCTGAGATTCCTTTTAGCCTTATGATCCTGGACTAAGATACTTTAGTGTTGGGAAGGCTGCAAAGCAAAGCAGGAAGGAGTGTTGCCAATCTATCACACAACTCCTTCCTCCATATCTATTTGTTACAATATTTTTAAACATGGATTGAGCTTTCTTGCAAAACAACTTTAAATCTGTGTTTAAAAATAGCCTCTGCTAACAGTTAACAAGGATGCAGGAGGGTTGCCCTGTGCAGTAGGTGTTCTACCACAGCATGCAACATTGTGCACACTCTCAACTATTAGGAGATACACAAAAGTGTGCAGTGTGGTGAATGGAAAACTATAACTGCATCATACAGCAACCCTCCATGTCAGCTGCTCTGAAGGTTGATTTTTTAAAATATTTTTTAATATTGATTTTTAAAAAAACATCTTTTATGGCAGTAAACATCTAAAACTTGATTAAACTGCACATGATAGGCTATGAAGTGGCAGTGTGAAAGCCAGCTTGTATCCCTATCCCTATTTTATGCACTGTCACTACGAGTAGCAGCCAGCTGTCATTCAACCAATCTAAGTGTCAGGACCAAGATCAACCCAGAGCCTACCAAGCTAAAGGGGAAAGCCTAATTTGAAAGTATTGAAATCGTACTGCCTATTAGTCCACCCAGATAAATCAGACAGGAAACATGAATAGGTGAGCTAATTTTACTTTATTATGAGGTAACATGAACAGAATCTTGCACATCTGAAGGTATAAAGCTTCCTTGTCTGATCAATTAGGCCGGGTCCTTCTAACATTTCTTCCTCTGACCCATTAAGCCAGTGGGGGCTCCTCCCTCTCTTGTGTGAAATTTCCTAGGCAGCATCTCTTCCCCGCATCACTTGAGATCATTCTCATACTATTACACTGCCAAAAGCAGAATGGTCCTTGGGGGACAGTGCCCTGGGATTGGAAGACGTAGATCTTCTCCAATCTAAAGAGAACCAACCCAATAGTTGCTGAGTTGATTCTACGCCCTACACTCATTTGACAGAACAATTACTTAAACATATCAGTTTGGACAATAAAGGTACTATGGCTTGTTGCCTGCTTTAACGGGAATATACTACTTTAAAATTAAAAGAGCTTTAAACTGTTTTAAGGTATAGATTTGGGATCAGATGAAACCAGAATCGTGACACTGCAGGAAAGCAAAGGGTATATTTGAGATAGGTACCCTGATTAAATACAAAAAGGAAAGTCCCTAAATCACTAAAATGAGCAAGGACCAGAGAAGAGATAAAATAAAATGAGGTGTAAGAAACTAGCCCAACATTTATTATTTTTTAATTTTTAATTTCTGATCTTCTAAAATGATGACTTGGCAGAAGGCAATAAACCACCACAATTGCTACATTCTCATTTTACCTTTGTAATAGGGCATTAAGCCCAGGAAAGCCTGCCGGACTTTCTCTCCTTTCAGGGGCTGGAGCTCTTCTAGACTGTCTAGCAATGGTCCTATGGAATAATACTGAGCTTCCTTGTAAACAGACCTCACTCGTTCTCTTGGAGGCAAGTCACCAGATCGTAGAAAATTAAGCACATCACTAAAAACAAAAAGGAAACAAACAGAACTGCTGAAATAGTAGCTACCTCTTCTCTTGTGAGAGATGTTATTGAATGTAGTGATTTTTTATTATTAGTTACTGTATTTTTCAGACTATAAGACGCACCAAGATTTCGAAGAGGTAAGTAAGAAAAAAAAGGCTTTTGCCCTCCCCAGTCCCCAGGAGCACTCTGCAGGCCTCCTAAACCCTCTGCGCACCCTGTTTTTGCGAAAAACGAGCCCGTTTTTCGCAAAAATGGGACAAGTGGGGCAGGGCTTTGGGAGGCCAAAAATGGCTATATTTGGTGTATAAGACGCACCAACATTTCCACCCTCTTTTAGGGGGGGGGGGGAAAGTGCGTTTTATACTCTGAAAAATACGGTAAATATTTTTAAAGTAATTAAAAACTCATCAAGTAGCACATTTTCATTTAAACTTCTTAAAAACATAGATTGCAAGCACCATTTTTAAGGGCCATTTCCTCTTCATTTGTGCACAGGAAAAAGCACCTATGATGAAGCTTGGGTCAAGTATGTATGAACTACTTAAAGATAGAAAATGCAATACATTATTCAGGTAACTAAGAACTATAAAGACAGTTTCCTGAGAATAAATTGCATTGAAAGTTGCAGCCTAACATACTGAATAAATAACCTGAACTGAAACTACAGACAACTGGCAATATTAAGGAGCAAAAAATGGATAAGTGAAAATGTATCTAAAACACTACTTTCTAAAACACAGTGCCTGTTGCAACATGGATGTTACTTAACCATGCATCTAAAACATTGTTTTCTAAAACAGAGTAGGGTAGCTGTTGCAACCTGGATGTTACTCAAGGAAGTAGTAATCCTTGTCATTCTACATATTTTCTGTTACACCTCACTCTGAAGACAATATGACTGCAAAGGAAGAAAAGCTATAAGGACAGAATACAAAATTAACCTACTGGTTCAAGTACTTTGTGAAAAAAAAAATAGCACATCGTCAAATATTATGTACCCAAAATATGTTCCATCTCTGTCAATAAAATATCTGCCCTCAGCATCTGTTGGGATGTAATGCCGGCCACTGAACATGGCTGACAACATGGTGTCTTCATGACGTTTCAGTGTTGACAGCCTGGTCATGAAATGGGTGCCTCCAACGTTTAGTGGAACTACTTCAGGGAACTGGAAATAATAAATATTATTGATAATTAGACATGGCATGGAGAAAATAGAAATGTGTTTTCATTTTCACATAATACCAGAATTTGGATCACTTAATGAACTACAGGTAGTCCTGAACTTATAAGAGTTTGTTTAATGACCATTCAAAGTTACAATGGACACTGAAAAAAAAGACTTATGACTGTTTTTCCCATGACCATAGCGGCATCACCACGGTCACATGATCAAAATTCAGACTCTTGGCAATTGACTGATATTTATGACTGTTGCAGTTCCCCAGGGTCATGTGGTCACCTTTTGCAACCTTCTGATAAGCAAAGTCAATGGGGAAACCAGTTTCATTTTACAACCATGCTACTGACTTAACAACTGCACTGATTCACTTAACAACTGTGGCCCCAAGGTAAAATGATGCAAAATTCAGTTAACAAATGTCTCAGTTAGCAACAGAAATATTGCACTGAATTACGGTCGTAAGTCGAGGAGTACCTGAACAAAACCCTCCATAAAAAGTGTATCTGATTCCAATGTTTTCTCTTAGACAACAATTGCAGATATGCCTGCTTATCCATTTGTAGGACATCAAACTTTTCAGTGAGCCGACTCTTTATTTCTTGTAAATTTGGTTTTTTTTCTCTTTTGAAAATAAATGTTGATTTAATATTTATATTTAAATATTACAGATTTCATGACTGGACTACCTTTGGAGGAAGAGTGTTATAGAAATTACTAATAACAACAATTGACAACAGAGGCAAGACTGCAATAAGAAGGTCCTTCTTGGGTGATTTCAAAAAGAATTAGAGATTATTTTAAAGGGTTATCAATAGTTACAAGTTAAACAGCTAGATTTCATTTGAGATAATTTGTGGAATGTCTATTTTAATCACACTGCTGGAATAAACATTGTTGGAAACAAAAGATAGGGCGTTCCTAATAAATCCTATTTCTATCACTCTTAGAAGCAAGTAGGCAGGCTGGCTTGAGAAAAAAAATAGTTGTTTAGGCAACTTGTGCCCAAACCATTTAATAAAATCATCACAATTTTGAATTGTGCTGAAACCAAACTGGTAATTAGTGCAGCTGCAGTACAGTTAATGCAAAAGCAATCATGTGAATGCCTATTACTGCCCACACTGCTGCAATCTGAATAAATGATGTTTCTAGATCACGGGTGTCAAATTCGCCGCCTCACGTTGCCGTCACGTGGCATTTCACGACTTTTCCCATTCGCAGAGCATCCAGCCTACGGGCCACCAGTTTGACACCCCTGTTCTAGATAGTCCTCAAAATAGGCCCTGTATACAGCATTCTGACCCTAAATTGATTTTGTGGCTTTTTGAATTCTTAAATCTTAAATTTGAATTGGTATTCCCACGTTTAACCTATTTATTGGATATTCTGTTTTAATTTGTCTTTTAACTTTTGTATTCTCTGTTTCTTATTGTTGTGAGCCGCCCTGAGTCCTTCGGGAGAAGGGCGGCATATAAATCCAATCAATCAATCAATCAATAAATTCTGCAGTAAAAGCATATGTTAAAAGTGTTTTAACGTATGCTTCACCAACGGTAGGTCTGACATTCCCAAGAAGAACCTAAGCAGGGCAAAAGCATACTGTAATTGGGCACAGCTGCTAACTGAGCATCCAGAGACAAAGCAGCCCAGATGTATTCCTAAGTCTATATGAAATGTAAATATTAAGTATGCCACTTAATACCAATTGCTGGGGTTCTATAGAACAGCCCTGTTTCTTGGAGTATTTGGCGACAAAGGGAGGAGGGAGAATGCTGGACTAAAATGATCTAATTCAGATAGCTGCAACATTCAAGTCACCATGAACGTTGAAACTTAATTCACGTAAATCTCTGCGGAGAATACAGGATCAGGGTGTATACAGAAGAGACAGAGAAAGGGAACATACAGAAGATTCAAAGACCTTCACTAAGAACGACCAGTATACTCAAGTCAATCTGTCTATCTGCAATAGCAAACTTATCTATGAATTTTAGGAAATTTTCACCCATTCTGAATACTAAAAAAAACAGATTTGGTATTCACACCTTTCGAACTACCAAGAAAACTGACTAGGTCTGAATACTGGTGTGCTAAAGTTCACACAACCACATCTGTGGTTTTCCTTGGATTCCAAAACCAAGAATATTGTTCAACATGTGGTAGGCCAGCCACTCAGCTAAAATCAACTTCCTTGAAAATTCAGCTTAACTTAGAACACACATTTAGAAGAATTATTCCTACATGCAAAGAGGCAGTGTAGCAAAGTGGTTACACTGCTGGACTGTAAATAAGAAGTTCACTCTAAGCCAGTGTTTCTCAACGTTGACTGCTGGACAATGTGTGGACTTCAACTCCCAGAATTCCCCAGCCAGCTCTGCTCTAAGCCATAGAAACTCATTTGCTGATTTTGAACCACTTATTTTCTGTCACCTCAGTGGATTGTTATTGGGGAAAAATGGAGTGCTATGTAAGCTGCCTGGAGCTTCTGAACAAAAGGCAGGATAAAAGTCTAATTAAATAAAAATAAATACATTTGAAACCTAGTAAATATGGATAACTTGGAAAATTCTTACTCGTCAAAATATTTAAAAGCCAGCACAAACATTCTAAGGATTTGATTTTAAAATATTGCTTTAGTGGAGTTATTTATTAATATTCCACTTTTGATCAGAATGAATTATAATAATAGCCCATCAATAAAGTATACTTCTATTTTATTACAATAATTATTTATTCCCTATCAGCAAAGGTTCTCTGGCAGTGGTGAAATCTAAAAATTGTTGCTACCTGTTCTGTGGGCATGGCTTGATGGTCATGTGACCGGGTGTGCATGGCCAACTTGATGTCACGTACGTCACTCACTGTTAGAACCAGGAGCTGCACATTCTGAAGCACATTCTGCCCTTCTGAAGCCCCCAACGCTTTATGTTTCCCACCACCATCTGGCTTGACTGCCCAAGCAAATCTCAGAGCCTCCTCTTGCCCCCCTCTCCATCCTGGAGGGCCGTGCAATCCCCCCACCAATCCTCCATACAAACCACCGGCCCCGTTTCTGCAAAGGCAGAGCCCTGCCCCCTTGCAGGGCGATCCAAAGAGGGGAGGGGGATGCTGCAGAAAAGGCCGCCTTCCACCCGTGCCTCCCGTGCTGGCTCCACGGGGCTTGGGGCTCCGAAGCAGCCCACTGGATTTCCACCCAGCCACCTGCCTGCTCTCTTTAACTGCCTGCGCCACTCCAGGAACTCGGCCCGTGGAGTCCGGCACTCCGGGGGAATGAGGCTCAGTCGTGCTGCCGCTTGCCAGTGGCAAAGAAACAGAGTGAGAAGGGCGGAAGCCCCCTGCATGGGGAGAGGGCCAGGCCTGGCTGCGCCACCGCAGAACCCGCAGCGCTTTCCCTTCAACCTGGGCAGCGGCGCTTACCCAGGCGGGCCATTGCGGGTAGCCCTTCATCTTGGCGCTAGCTTGCCTGCTGCCATTCTCGCTGCCCTCCCTCCCCGCCTGGCTCCAGACATCCACCTTCCCAAAGCAACCTCCCAAAGCAACCCCACCGCCGTTCGCTTTTGTTTCACTTTCTTCATGGGAGAAGGAAGAAAGCAAACAGCGGCAGTGAAGCAGCATTCTGGGAGAGCAGGCAGGACCTGAGGCAGAGGGGAAGGCAAGCAGGCAGCAGGCGACCAAAGGCCCCGCGGAAGCCATGTGCACCAGGCTCAAAAGGCAAGTGAGCCTCGCCATGTTCCTCCGAGGAGCCGAGCGCAATTGGTCTCCCTTCCCCACTCCTGCCGCCAGCGTTGGCCTTACCTTCTAGATCCTGCATGCGCAACAGAGCCAGGCTGATGGCAAGTGGCCCTTGGTGGAGATGCAGCCACTGCTCCGGGACTGAGAGGGCGGCATCACCGCGGTGGTGCTCCAGGAGGCCAGGCGGATATCCTGGCCCCGGGGCTGCTGCACATGCCGGGGCAGCGTAGCGGCGGCATCTCCACCAAGGGCCGCCCACCCACCGACTGGGCCAGGCTGGAAACCGACCTCGGAAGGCAAGCGGGTGTGGAGGACCACCGGGAAGGCAGCGTGGAAGGCAGGCAAGCATGGCAGGGCTGCAGAGAAGGGAGTAGGTTGCTAGCTCCCTTCCCCACAGCCCTGCCATGCTTGCCTGCCTTCCACATGGCCTTCCACTTGCCTGCCTTCGCAAGCTGGCCACCGGGACGCTGGGTAGGCAGCGTGGAAAGCAGGGAAGCATGACAGGACTGCAGGCCGTTGACCGGTTTGGGGGCGTGGCCAGCCAGCGATTGCTACCGGTTCGGCAAACCAACCCCAATAACCGCTACTGGTAGCATTTCACCCCTGTTCTCTGGGTATTTAAATCAAGCAACTAGCACAAGCTAGCCTGAACACAGAAGAAAAAGAAGTTTGAAAAAGCAATTCATATTCAAAACTTCTCTAGAGAAACTGCACTGTCAACTCCCACAAAGAGATTATTGCTATGCTAGCACAAACAGAATAATGTATAAGGATACAGCATGTATTAAATCACTCACCTGCTGAGGAAGCAGGGACAGGGAGTGCTCTGCCTGGGTTGCTGTTGGAGTGGCAGGCTCTTGAAAATCATCCTCTGCATCTGAGCTCGACATGGCATCGCCCAGGTGTCCACAAGCTTTGGTCTGCCCCGTGACTACAACCATCCCTCTGGCTCTTGTAACTGGGTCTGCTTGGCAGGCAGCCGTGGCAAGGCTAATGGGAAGTTAAGAGCCATGTTCATTCAAGAGCCTTTATTTAAGGAAATCTAATCAGAATGGACCACTGTGGGGCAGTAGGCACTCAGGGATGCTCCACATTGGCTGTTTACAGGTATCACTGCTATTCTCAGGAAGTGAATCACAATCAGTATAGTTATTGCATCTGCAATTATCTACAAGCTCTGAGGGACATGCCGTGGGAGGGCCCCTATTTGCACAAAAGCACCAGTAAACCTTCCTGTCGGATTTCATAGCCAACCAAATCCCCAGTGGAAATATGCTTCACTGACTGGTTGTTCAACTTGCTTTTAGTGGCAGGACTGTTATTTGCTTTTCCAAATTCAACAATTGGGAATACCTAGTAGCCATTTGGTAATCCCCAAAGCTATCCACCACAGCTGCTCTCAGACGGGGCAGCCTGTTTTGGGGGCCACTCCCCTGCTGAAAGTGGTCCCAAAATCACAATATACCAAAGGAAATGCTCCTCAGCCCGTTCTTGCAATAATCAGCAATTCACAGAAATCTACTACCATTAAATAGAATTTTACCATTATACATTGTTTGACAGAAATGGTTACCCAGGAAAGGGTGTGTGTGTCATAACACCATGTATAAAAATGTGGGCTGCCAAATTTAAGTAGCTGATTTCTCGAGTAGTGATCAAGAAATGGAAACAAGAAATTAAACGGGGGGTGGGGTGGTGTTTAACCTGAATTTTTATCCCTATATTTTTATTAGGGATTGGTGATACTGCTTTTAATTAGCATTTCATTTGTCATTTCAAAGTTCATGACACACAATGGAGCATAACATCTGGGTTGCAAGTAAGCAACCCTGGAGGGAAGGAGTTTGTTTATATGTTTGAAATAAAAAATAAATTAGCTTTACTTTGAATATGTATTTCTTGGACTAGGAACAATCTATGCTACAGAACACACTTTTTAAATCTCTATTTTTGCTCCTATTCTATAGCATCTAGGAATTACATACTTATCCTGAATAGCAACATAAAAGAGAACCTAATCCAACTTTATTCTTACCCTAGAAGCAAGATGGATAGTACCTAAATTGATTAAATAGATATAAATATAAATATAATAGGTAAATAATACAGTAAGTGTTTACTGTACACACTTTCAGATTTGTCTAAATTTTATAGACCTATAAATGCAAAACACTTCAGCAGCAGAGTCTTGGTACTATATTCTCCCATTTGATATCTGTCACAAAATATTTCTATTTACAATTTTCTATCTTCATCTCATTTTTTTTAATTTCCACTTTTATATTGTAAATTATAGACATGCATACGTCTGACACACCCTTTAATTATGACAAAATATTTGTTCTAAACTGATTTTAAAATTATTTCATCTAATGGATTTCATGACATGAAAAAATGTTCTCCCAATTTGCAAGCCACATACCTATTTGCTTTGTCATATAATTTTTGACTGGTGCTTCATAATTTGTGTAAATTAATAAATCTGTTTGTATAATTTGCAGAGTGGATAGTCATATTAGTAGGAGGAACAGCCAAGTCTTTTGGCATTTCAAACTGTTTTATATTTATTATGACAGCAGCTTTAATGGGCTCAGCCAAGATCCTCTTTTTCTTTTTTGCTCTTACTCAATCTTATTCAATTAGACAGAACAATTTACAGATCTCTTTTCCAATTCACAGAAAGATCTTCATAAATCCATCCTACAATAAGCCCACTCCGATTCTTAATCTTATTGAATTAACCCAAAAGTATTAAGGGATTATTAAGAACTAAAATACAAAGACTGAATTTGTACCACCTTTTTCCATCTGGTAGATCTTCATCCTCTTTTGCTGCTTAAAGAAAGGCGACTGCAGATCATAACACCCCTGCTGCTTTATCCTTAGGGACTTGAGCACAGGTGGGCCTTTTTATCTTGTTGATGAGAAGAAGCCTAATGCTATTTCTTAGCTGATGCTGCATGAGGTGCAAATTACAATTACTGTAAAGCACAGCTTTCCTAGTAGAATGGCACCCAAGCTAACCATGGGACAAAAAAAGTATCTGAGCTGCAACCTTGCCTTTAGACCAGACGTGTCCAACTCCAGGCCAATAAATCACATGCAGCCCTGGACAGCTAGCAATGCAACCTCACAAGATCGTAAACTTTTTAACATTTATGTGCATTCATATACATTATTATATGCAGTCCGAGATAAGACCTCTTCACTCATTGCGGCTCAGGCAAGCCAAAAGATTGGACACGCCTGCTTTAGACTCAAGTTCGAATTTCATACGAAAGCTAAACAAAAATTAAAAGCAGTGCAGCCAAATAAAGACAGTAATATGCTTGACTCCCCCATCCACAGACAGGCCTCAACTTTACTGCTCCTTGTCCACTATTACTGAAGTCCTAATAACAACAGAAACAGCCACCAGCTGGTCTGGCTCCAAGCTAGCCTTCCCCTGCCTGGAGCCCACCAGATATGGGGCTCTCTACAGCAGCCAACATTCCCTGCCAGCAAAACCAAAGGTCAGGCTGCTTATAGTTGATGAAGCATTGTAATCTGAAATATCTGGAAGTTAAGGTTACAAAAGATCCCACCAAAGGGAAGGGGCTTCCTTTCCCTCCCTCGCCCCTCCGAGTAAATAAAACAAGCTTTGCTGGGCAGAAAGCAGTCAAAAAGCAAAAAGAATGGGCAAAGTTTGGCCCTTGCTAAGGACCACACCCCAAAGGGGAAGGTCTGCCACTTCCACGCTCCCAAAGGGCCCAGAAAGCAACTGGGCTTCTCTTCACCTGCTCCTTTTTTTAAAAAAAAAAAAATTTTTGCCCACGCTCCGAAAAGGGGCGGGGCCTCAGGATCACTTAGTGCTCGGGGCGGAGCCAAGTCGCCGTAGGAGCTTCTGAGACTGGCCTCCCATGCGCTCACCTGTTGGGTCTATTCGGCGATGAAAAATGGCGGCGATATTTGCCGCCACCGAAGCTGCTCCTCTTCTTTGCCTCCCGGATGAACTGGAGTGATATTTCGGCGCTCCTCAATCAAAGCCCAGCTCCCCAACCGCTTTTCCTTGCCCCGCAGGCCTTCGCCATCCGGGTACTTTGGGATTGACGAGGACAAAACATATTATAGGCTACCCAGTGGACGGAGTGAGGCCAAAAAAAGCTCCGCCCCCTTCTCTGCTACATCCTCCAACTGGCTCCAGCCCTTCTCCGTCTCCCATGGCGACGAGATGCAGCAACGGAAGGTCTCCGCTCCGACTCTCGCGCTTCTTCTGGTTGCCAGGGAGACGGAGGCTCACAACGAGCAGCCGAAGTAATGTATGGAGAATGTAACTTGCTCCACCAATAAATAATGAATATGCTTCGTCTCTTGTCGTTTGCTACCTCATATTATCATATCTCCCCCTTGAAATGAAGTAGAGCAATTATCCTGTGGGAGAAGGGGAGATTAATGTTCCAAGTTATGGGGGTGGGGGTGTTCACACAATGCACTTAACTTCAGCAACCCATTTTCTGAGTTTGCACAATACATAGGTTTTTTTTAAGGGGGGCAATTGCCCAGGGATGATGGTGGCAATCTGTCCACTGAAATGTAATTTAATACTTAAATTAAGCCTTGGTAGTACAGTGGTTTAATGCACCCTGTAATTAACACAGCTGCCTGCAATTTCTGCAGGTTCGAATCTTACCAGGCTCAAGGTTGACTCAGCCTTCCATCCTTTCTAAGGTAGGTTAAATGAGGACCCAGTTTGTGGGGGCAATAAGCTGACTTTGTATAAATATACAAAAGTATGAAGGCTATTGCTTAACGCATTGTAAGCCGCCCTGAGTCTCCGGAGAAGGGCGGCATATAAATCAAATTAAAAAAAAAAATATTTGAAACTGCATGATTCAGGAAGTAACATAATAGGAAGGGATCTTGGAGATCTTCTAGTCCAACCCCTTGCTCAAGCAGGAGACCCTATACGATTCCAGGAAAGTGGCTGTCCAGTCTCTTCTTAAAAGCCTCCAGTGATGGAGCGCCCACAACTTCTGAAGGCAAGCTGTTCCACTGGTTAATTGTAAATTCAAAAGTAATGTTCAAAAATATTGCTTCCTAGAAAGAGTAGTGGAGGCCTGGAACCTATTTTCTTTTTTTTCCAGATTGACAATCACTCTTTATTAAATAGCTACAATAAAAACTTCAGCTGCTTGACCCACCAGGTTGTTGAAAACTTTTCTGTCTGAACCAATTTCCAGTGGAGATAGTGGGTCAATCATCAGTAATTAAATTTAAATATGGTTGGGATAAACACATATCCATCATCCAACAAAAATATAAAAATAAAAAAACTCAAGGGCAGTTGCAGTGTATCACTTGGTCTTTTTCTGCATTTTCTATGAACATTCGGACATGAACAAGACCTGGATTTTCAAATAGAATGAAGGATTAAAAAATATTTGATGGCAATTAATTTAACTTCTATTTCAGGAATATTGTTGGAAATACTGTATTGTTAAAAAGAAAATAAACACCTAGAATAAAAAAATTCCTGAAATGGAACAACCATGGATTTCACAAAGGCAACTTTCATTACAACTCATCTCCCTGGAATAAATTGCAGTTGCTCTTGTGGATTGGCAACAGATTAAAAGACAGAAAGCAGTGGAATTAAGTGGATTTTTTTTTCTCAAATGGGAGATACACATAGTAAGATTTCCTCTGCGAAAAGTGATAGTACAATGTTTTTGAACAGTGTATCACTCAAATTTATTATAAATTGTTCAGGGGATACCATTAGAAAGAAATACTGCAAAATATTCTTTTCAAACTGGGTAAATAGGCTTCAAAATGATAAATGCAGTTCAATATGAATAATATAGGTAGTCCTTGACCTACAACTGTTCATTTAGTGACCATTCAAAATTACAATGGCATTGAAAAAAAATGACTTATGACTGTTTTTCATGCTTAAAACCATTGTGGCAACCTCCTGGTCACATGATCAAAATTCAGAT
Organism: Arizona elegans; assembly: GCA_022577455.1. Classification (NCBI taxonomy): domain Eukaryota; kingdom Metazoa; phylum Chordata; class Lepidosauria; order Squamata; family Colubridae; genus Arizona; species Arizona elegans. The sequence goes on along the minus strand of JAKOOJ010000001.1, from coordinate 317,813,468 downwards.
GCTTGGCAACTGTCTCATGTTTATGATGGTTGCAGTGTCCCAGGAACATGTGATCATCTTTTGTGACTTTCTGACAAGCAGTCAATGGGGAAGCCAGATTCACTTACCATGTTACTAACTTAACAACTGCAGTGATTACTTAACAACCGTGACAGGAAAGGTCGTGAAATGGGGCAAAACTTGTTTAACAATCATCTCACTTAGCAACAGAAATGTTGTGCTCAATTGTGGTCAAAGGTCAAGGACTACTATTGTATCTATTGACCCAAAGAATCCATTTCTACATTAAAAGGGAAGGGATGGTAACTGATCACGAATAGATACGACAGCCAAAGAAAGCTGTCAGTAGCATTTTGGATAGTTCAATGAAAATATCAGTCCAGATTGTAGCTCTGTAAAAAAAAGAAAATCTAAGCAATTTCCATGCTTGGTATCACTAGGAGAACACCTGAAAATAGAAATGTGCATAGAATTGAGATAGTATTGGTCACTCTTGTGGATAGATGACCTTTTTTGAAACCTGGATAGAAATCCTGCACCTTTTCTGGTCCTTCTAAATCTTTCAGCCTTATATGGTGCTAATGACAGCAGTAGGTCTCTCAACTGACTACAAGGCCTGGGGATTAGCAACACTATTAGTGCTGAAGGTCATGTATTGAAACTAAATTAACATGGATCAAGCTGTCAGTGGGAAAAAAAGGCCAGGCTTTCACCTTACACCTGAAAACGGAGTCAGAGCCAGATACTTTTCAGACTATAATGAATTCAATATTAGAAAGGTCACCTTAAAAGAGCGTTCAAACACAGGTAAACAATTTGTTCTCACAGGAAAGCCTCTTTTTTATCTGCCAAACAGATTCAAGAAAAGAGTAAAAAAAGATATTTTGTTCTCCAATTTTATTTTGGAAAGCTTTATTCTGAAATTTGTATAAATTTAATTATTAATACTTTGTTGCTGTTACTATTTTAATGTTAAATAACCATATTTTAAATATTATTTTCATGAGTTGATTTGGCAGGAAAACATTTTAAAAATATATATATTTTTATATAACCTCAAATTGGTTTTTCTCCCCTTTCTCCAAACTGTAAAACATTTTAATTCAGAAATCCAGACTCAAAAAATTGCCACATTTAAAGCTTTTATTTCGAAAAATAAAATACAAAAGGCTGTTGGATTGTAAATCTTCAAGTTCTTTCTCGCGTCTCAGAAACCATTTTTAAATAATTAAAACATAATTTCATAAATCAGCTAAATTGGTAAAAGGGTGTGGTAACAACAGGAACAAGCACCATTTTCCACAAATTAAAAATGATTGCCCAAAGAAGGAAAAACAATACAGAAAGAAGCTGTCTGCTGTATAGTGATCTAATGATGGATGTGAACTACGTGTGGAGAAAAGAGTTCAAAGGAGAAAGAAAGGTGTATTTAAGAATTAACATAGACATTCTGTGCAGTGGTTCATTTCCTGTATTTTGTGAAGGAAAGCAAAGGCTGAACAGGCCATTCCTCATTTTTTCATCCTTGTGAAGCCATGACTGCCAATCATCCCTTTGGAAGATATACACAAAGGAACCAACATGCATCAAAATAGACACACCCTGCAATTCACGCATGAGAACTAATGTGTTAAGTTAGCAATCTTATGGAAAGCATCTCAAAAGTTAACGTATCTCACATTCTAAATCAAGACTGATGATATACCATTCAGTTTCTTCTGAGGTTTTTAAAACAATTGTGTAAATGGGAATCAATGCAATTTCTAATGCTTGAGATTCAATCTGGCAATGTATCTTCTGTGTATTAGTGTCACAGAGACTAATAGGAGGCATACCACAACTGCACAACTCTCACAACTCCAAAATGTTTTATACAGGAGAAATTCAGACCTGGAATCCTCCCACTTAATGCCTTGTTCCCAGAACCATTCCCTATAAACACCTCCAGCATTTCAGTACAGCCACTCTCAGAAGAAAGATAAGAGGTTTACATGTCATTATGAAATGGGGACATATTCTGAGGAAACAGATCTTTGTAGATTTTGCCATCGTGCTTTCTTTAAAATGACTCCAACATTCCTAGCCAAAATAGAAAACATAAGATTTCAGTACATCTCTTCAGGATAGGGCAATGTCCATTGTACATGTATATTACTTTATATAGTCTCCCAATCTTAATACAATACACAGTCATATGGAACTTACATATTACATAATCAGGCCCAATACTGTGTCCAAGGTAAAGAATATAAACAAAACTTCCATGTGTTCCAAGTCTAAGAATGTGCAAATTAATAGTTAATCTATTTCACTGTCCTTAGGGCAGATTTGCACTAACAATGTCTGAATTTTTATTAAATATTATTGCTCTGATTTGGAACAGATTAATTCTTTTTGGCTAATTTCTGAAAGTTTGAAGTGGCTGTGACTGTTGGCTTTTTATTTCTTTTCAGAGCATTAATCTCCCATGTGACCACTAGAGTGAGGCTCTTCTCAGAGGCCATTTTACCTTTATAGCAACTTCCAGGACTGGTCCAGTAGTGGGATTCAAATTCCGTTGCTACCAGTTTGCTTGTGGGTGCACGCGCTCGCATGCAACGCTTCTGCCAATGCGCAGAGACGTCTGGGCAGGTAGGCAGAGCCTCCCGCCACCATCGCTACCAGTTCAGCCGATCCAGGGTGAACCGGTAGCAACCCACCACTGGACTGGTCCTGTTATTTGTCCAATTTATATGGCTAGTCTAGAGGATGATGTAAAGCAGAATCAGCCATAGAAGATAGCTCCATGTATCCTACTGAGTGGAGAGGATATTTTTACCTCTCCAAAGAAAAACCAAGACTGTCAACCAACTCACATATTTTCCAAAGTTAGCAATATTTTGTTTCTGGGAAAGGAGAAATGCTTTTGTGCTGTTGCAGTTTTCAACCACCCTTTCCCCCTAATGAGCCTGATTGCTGCCTACAAATCAGATCGATCTGCCATTAATAACAATACAAAGTGGTATTTTAACCAAATTATTTATCTTCCTTGCCTAGTAGTAGTGATCCTCCAATTGATGGCAAATAAGAACCCAAATCAGAGAGGTTCCACTTCAAAGGGCGTCAAAACCTTTAACCAACTAACAATTTAGAAAGAGTGATTCTCAGAAATTTAGAGTAGGCAGATTTATTGCAATGAGCAAAGGATTAGGTTGCAAAATCTTGAAAACTGGTTTTGTACACTTGGGCTCTCATTCATCAGCATGAATGTCTATTATGCTTGATCATTTTCTAACTGACTCATTTAAAGGGAAGGAATCTAACTATTTATTCGATATCAGAATTAATAGTGGTATAATAATGATAATAATATCAATAATATATAACTGCTCATATTCTGCAATATTTTGGAAATTTCTATTTTCACTGCTAGAGCCATAAAATTCCACTGAAAAGGGTTTCCATCCAAGAAAGGCCACCATATTTGGCTTCCAAATATATCCACATTCAAGGTTCTCTTCTTCACCAACAAAATTATGCTAGAATTCACATGTATTTGTGCACCCACTTCAAGAGGCCTTGTGACAGATCATTTCTAAATAGATTAGTTTTAGTTTTATTTGATTTATATACCGCCCTACTCCCGAAGGACTCAGGGCGGTGAACAGCCACAAGATAAAACACATAAATACAAAATTTAAAAGCAGAATAAAACTGAATTAAACAATTTAGCCGAAGACAGATTTAAAACACCCCAATAATTAAGAACAGATTAAAATTTGCATTTTAAAAAGGGAAAAAAGGGAAAAAAATTAGGCCAGGCCAGCCTTGTGCTCAAAGAGCGAGAATAAGGTTGTGCGCCAAGTAAGTTACACTAATTATGGATGGCATATAAATTTTATAATTTAATTTAATAAATAAATATTATATAAACTGCAAAACTGTTGTTAAATGCAAGTAAAGAGGATGAAGAAACAAACAGTCCATTTTATTAACAATTACATACATTAAGTCACATCCGCTCTTCTAGTTCACCGCATCAATCTATGAAAAAAAAAAGGGGGGGGAGGATAAAGTGTTATTTTTCAAATGTATATTGAAACTATACTTGAATTCAAAATATTTTTATCAACTTCTAATACTGGAACACCATCACCTTGTGGAAATTAATGGTAGTGCAGTAAACTCAGGATAAAGTAGACTTCTTTTGTAATGCAAACAGACTTTCTCGCCACATCAGGCTAATGTATACTACTGCAGATGATTTTTTAAAAGGGGTAAGACAAATTCATGGAACATAAATCTATCTATGTCTACTTTTCAGACACCTAGACAGACATTCCATTTCCATTTCCATTCCCATCTGTTTAAAGGCAGAATATCTTGGAATTTCAGGTCACTGGAATCAAAGAAACCTGCTTCATGTTAAAGCAGAGCAATCCAATTTAGCTTTGGCTAGAATCAGACTTCAATCATACAAGAACACTTTTGGAACCCATTCATCCCCAACCCTGCCCACACAAGGCAAGGGTAACTCCCTGGCCTTTTGGTAACTCATCCAAATTTAGTTGTTATGGACAGTTTTTGGAACTTTAGCACTTTAGAGTTGCCACTACCAGGAAAATATTAGTTATAGTTTTTATCATAATTATGTATGCAATTCTGTTATTGTACCTTATTGCATATCATTGTTACTGCAATGGCTGCACATGTAATCTTCTTGGAGTTAAATTTAGCTAAAACGGTTTAAAATCTTTGAAATGAAATTCATTACAAGGCAAAAAACAAGTTTGCCAAAATGCCAACTTGGGTTGAGATAACTCTAGCAATAAAGACCTGGCTGATGGCAATACAAAGGACTTGTAGTGTATCATATGTAAATATCAATAAATATTAGACTGCTTTGTGGTGCAATGCTGTTTATATCTGAATGTTTAATTTGTGGGGGATTAAAATCTAAACATGAAGATTAGAGGGAAAATCCATGGAATTTGGCATTCTATTTTCAACAGCAGTCAGCCATATTTCTAGGAATGTCAGAAACCTGAAGAAGATGAGCCTTTCTTGGTAGTCTCATCCTTTTGACATAAGAGGCTCTTTTGCTAATGCTTTCTGATTCCTTCAATTAATGGAACATGTAGGGTTTATGGCCAAAGGTTGTAAGGTGAAAGTCTCTTTGGAGTGCCAGTCAAGCAACAATACCTTCTTCCAAATATTCTACCCCTTCACATTTTTTAAGTTTATTCCACAATCACCATTCTACAGAGGCTGAGCATATTCAGTTTTCACTGGATTGTTCAGCATCTGAATTTTTATTTTCTTGTTGCTCCATATGGATTTTTTTCCAATTGCTGTTTCCCAAAAATAATTAGTAGTCTTACATATTTTCCTGTCAAATACAACAAATAATGGAAATAATCTCTTTAGCTTGTTGGCAAATGCTAGATTTGTAGAACATTTTGGGAGTATGAGACACAAAAATTCAGAATTAAGCATCACTGGAGAGAAGGAACACCACACAAACCCAAGCAGAAATAAATCCTTTATGGCTGCAAATTAGTCAAGCACTGGCCAGCCAAGCCAAAGCATAAATTGATCAAAAAGAACGCGAAGAGCTACGGCAAATAGCTCTTTTGCACATGAAACAGAACAGATGCAGGCCCACACGCAACAGCAGCTTATCAGTAAGAATTCTGGTGCCTGCAGCCAAGAATGCGGCTGTGCTCTAAAAAAAGAAGACAAATAGCACATACTACTCTACTTTATCAACTCCTTCTTCACTTTAGATTGATATGGGATTTCCTTTCTACTGTCTTCCTTAGCTGCAATGAGAAGAAAGTCAATGTTCACTGGGGATAAAATTGTTCTCTCATTTATTGTTTCAGAGGCTATTCCCCCCACCCATGAAACTAGTGTGTTATTGCACAAAACGTGGGTGCATAATCTGAGTTTTCAAAGCCACAGGTGGTCCTCATGTTCTCTCCAGGGGTGGGCTTCAAAAATTTTAGCAAGGGGTTCTCTGCCCAGTTGCTGGGTGGGCATGGCCATGATGGGCGTGGCCTAATCAGCCTCCTGCACCAAGTCCGAGGGTGTTTTTGCCCTCCCCAAGCTTCAGAGGCTTTCCTCAAGCCTCCTTGAGGGCAAAAAACGGCCTCCCCAGGCTCTGGAGGCTGGAAATGGGCCTGTTTCCGGTCTTCCTGAACTTCCAACAGGCCCATATTTCACCCTCTCTGAGCCTCCATGTGCGTCCTACACTCACCTGCATCCAAAATGGGCCACGTGGGGCAGTAATGGGATTCAAATCCCATCGCTACTGGTTCGCTCATAGGCGCACGGGTACACTCGCACGCACACGCAACGCTTCTGCGCATACGCAGAAACATCCGGGTGGGTGGGCAGAGCCTCCAGCCACCGCCGGTGCCGATTTGCCCGATCCAGGGCAAACTGGTAGCAACCCACCACTGGCATGGGAACTCCTGGGACGGGCAGGATGGGGTGGGCGGGGATTTGGGGGTTCTCCGAACTCCACAGAATCTTAGCTAGAGGTTCTCCCGAACCCCTGCAAACTCCCAGGAGCCCACCCCTAGTTCTCTCCCAAAGTTGCCAATGAAAGCTAATTTAATATTTTTTTTCTTTGGCCATGCTAAAAGGCTTCAATTCCCCTTTAGCCATGCCAGCTGGAGATGATTGACAATTGCAGTCCAACATTTTTGGACTATGACATATATCTTAATACACTAAAATGGACCAATAAATCTGGTGGGTACCAGCTTGGGGGAAGCTGAAATAAATGGTAACTGAGGAATGTACAAAATAAATGCTTGTGAAATATTTTTGTACATTTTTAAAAACAAACTTGGGTGTGAAAACAACTCCGGTTAAGACAGAACCTGCTAGAGATCATTGCTTTTTATAACTCAACATCACTTCACCAGGTGAATTCAACTTACAATTCTGATTGTATTCATCTGAATGGCCCTTGAATCAGAAGATCATTGATGTTACTAATATTTCCCTAGAGCCTTCATGAGATGAGGGCTCCAAGAATCCTTACCTGTGGCATTTCTTTTAGGAAGTCAGGAAGTTGAAATTCACCTTTATAAACCTGGGAGGAAAGAAAACAAACTTTGAAACAGAAACCATGTTCCAAATATCCAAATACTTTTCCAGGGCCCATTACACTCAATACCTGGTTGTAGTCCTAAATATCTGACAGAAATCAGATTATCATATTACACTGAGTATTAAGCTGATAGAGAGGGGCTGTAGGAAAAGACAAGAGAACAGCCTACATATATGACCCAATCCACCCCACCCACTTTCTATTGCTCTTTTGATGTTCAGGAGTGGCTTTATAAGGAAGAAAGTCCTATAAAGAGCACTTGTTAAAGAAAGATAAAGTATCATCAAAACTGGATTTGTTGCAGGACTGGCAATCTTTGATTCCCCAGATAAGAAGCTTGGGGGAGGGGGGGGGGGAATCAATAGATGTAGAGATTCAAGGAAGGGCAAGGAGGAAAGCTGCCATGAGTAAACCAGTCAACCAATTTCTGTAGAGTGGTAGCAGCTCATCATGGCCTCTGAGTGATCTCAAAAACTAAGATGGATAGTCCAAAAAACATCCTAAAAAGCTAAAGTAAACCACTGCCTTGTTGTTACCAAATTAACACCTGAGATGGATATATTTATAAAGCCAGTAAGAGCTGAGCTCAATTCATCAAGTCAACTCATTTTTCTTAACTACTGTTGAGGTTAAGCTGCTGTTACTAAACCATGCAAAGTACTTTTCCTTGCACATTTCATTCATTCTCTTTCCAGGTTAATGCCCAATTGTTGCATAAGCCATTTTGTGCATTGGATGTAATTTTTAACAATGCATTTACTATTATATATTAGTGTTACCTCTGGTACTGTTTAAAATGTTGCATTTATCATAGTTCTTTTAGCTGCAAGGCCATAGAGCAGGGGTGTCAAACTCGCAACAACGACACGTCGCCACGTGACATATCACGGCTTTTTTCCCCTTCATTAAAACCTGGGATGGGGGATGGCCAGTGCGTGACACAGCAGGCCCATGGGCCACGAGTTTGACACTCCTGCCATAGAGGAACAGACAGAGGAGATATCCAACCTCAAAATGAATTGGATCTTAAATCCCAGAACAGTTAGGCAGCAAGGCCAAAGAGAGTTAATAACCCAATGCACATGCACATCAAAAAGGGGAAAACTGTGCTATGCCAGACCCATTTGAATGGGAGGGTGCTAAAAGACCTTTATCAAATGCAATCCTTCTTTGAAGGACACAGCAGTGACTTGCACATTGACTTCAATCCCCCAATCCCATTTGTATACTTCCAAAAAGTTGTCTTTTTTTTTTTTGTTTGGCCCAACGCATTCTATAAAAGCACCTGAACTTTGCAATAGCACCAACCTCATTTTTCAATGAAAATAAGATACACATAGACACACATACACAAATATAACTTGGCAATTTACCCTTTTTGTGTTTTCAAGGACTTTCTGATCCGGTTTCCCATAATTTGGTGGATTGGCATAGGGGTCGTAGCCAAGCTTCCCCAACATCGGTGCGATCACTGGCATATCCTGAAGGACATCAGTGGGGATTTTTCCAACCCATTTTGACAAGGCTTCCACATTAACTGGCTTAATAACTTGGTCCGTAGATCTTTCAACTCTGCTCCAAAATATATGCATGCATATATTAATTGATACAGTTTCATGAAAGTTATCCTCACAAAACAATGGAATGCCAGCTCTACCTGCTTTTTGTTAATCTTGCCCACTGCAGAGATAGTGTGTTGATATGTTCATGCATCTTTGAACTGGAGAAAACTGAACCAGCATGTATGGAATCTACTATCCCCATTGCTATTTCTTATTCTATTGCTTTTGTTTCCAATCATTGCCATCCCCAATAAAGCATAGCCCTATAAATCATGTGCAGTTTGAAGGGCTTTTGGATAAGGTCAGAATGGGGTGGGGTGGGGGCAAGGAAATCCTATGATGAAACGAAGCCATTGGAGTCACGGACTTGGAAATGAGAAGAAAGCAATGTCATTGGGTCACAACAGAAGAAAGATGTTGCCAGAACATGCTTGTTACATGTTGTTTGCAATAATTGTACACCATGTTAAGTGTAACTCCAAAAAGCCCTTAGATATGAAAAAGAGCCTTCTAGATCAGAGCATGTCACATATGTATATTGAGAGGAAATAATGTATTTTCTCCCACCTAGAAGAATGAAGTTTTGTAGGACAAAGATGGCATAAAAATGGGGGGGAAACATTTGGGGTTTATTCTTATTTTTTCTCCCTTTCCTTTGTTTTTCCCCCAAAGAATAAAAATCTTTTTTTAAAAAAACAAACTAATGAAATATTTTCTTTTAAAATATCTATGCATTAAAACAATGCTTATTGATAACGACAGGTAGTCCTCAACTTACAACCACAATTGAGCCCAAAATTTCTGTTGTTAAGCAGACATTTGTTAAGTGAGTTTTGCTTCATTTACAACCTTTCTTGGCACGGGTGTTAAGTGAATCCTTGCAGCCGATAAGTTAATAGCCCAGTTGTTAAGTCAATCTGGCTTCCCCATTGACTTTTGCTTCTCAGAAGGTCACAAAAGGTGTACACATGACCTTGGGACACAGCAACGGTCACAAGTATGAACCAGTTGCCAAGCTTCTGAATTTTGATCACATGATCATGGGGAATGCTGCAAAGGTTGTAACTGTGAAAAACAGTCATAAGTCACATTTTTCAATGCCGTTGTAACTTTGAACAGTCACTAGATGAACTCAAGGACTACCTGTACTCTTTATTTTGCTCCAAATCTAATACTTGTAATTTACCTACAGAACCAAACTATTATAATTTTGATGCATAAATGACTACAGATAGTCCTTGACTTCCTAACACAATGAAGCCCAAAATTTCAGCTGCTAAGCAAGACAGTTAAGTCAGTTGTGCCTCATTTTGCAACCTTTGGTGCCACAGTTGTTAAGCAATCACTGCAGTGGTTAAGTGAATCATGGGGTTGCTAAGTGAATCTGGCTTCCCCCATTGACTTTGCTTGTCCGAAGCCAGCAGGGAAGGTTACAAATGGTGATCACATGACCCCGAGACACAGCCACTGTCATAAATTCATGCCTGCTGCCAAGTGTCTGAATTTTGATCATGTGACCATGGGGATGCTGCAATGGTGGTGAAGTGTGAAACCAGTCATTAAGTCACTTTTCTCAATAGTTGTAAATTGAAGATTATCTGTATCAGGTAAAAGAGTATGAAGATTGCCTCGTTGCGCAAACCTCTTATTTTAAGAACTAGAAGTCCATCAGGAGAGCAAAAATAAAATTTCAGGAAATGCAGAAACTGGTACTAAAGTAATAATAGCTCAGAAACTAGACAGTGTCTAAAACAAGGCCCAGGGGCCAGATCCGACCCACAGGGTGCTTAGATCTGGCCCCCAGGGCTGTCCTGGAGACAGCGAAGGGCCAGCCCACACTGCCTCTGCCAGTAAAAATGGAGCTCGTAAGGGCTGCAGCCCTCCCAAGCTCTGTTTTCGCTGGCAGAGTTCCAGGGGGCCGTCACAGCCAAAAACAGAGCTCGGGAGCCCGTTTTCGCAGGCAGAGCGCTTGGGTGATGACACAAGTGATATTGAGGTGGCCACGCCCACCCTGCCCACACTCACTCCGGCCCCCTCGAGGTGAAACACAACTCTCAATGAAATCTAGTTTGACACCCTTGGTCTAAAAGCAATATTTTTATGTGAAGAATCTGTTTCTTCCTGATTTCCTTAGCTGTTTTTCTAAAACTGTAAACCCATGAAAAATTTAAGACAATATATAATCCTATTTAAATGTTGTTCTTGTTTTCTCTTCTCAGTCTTATTTATGTAACCAAATCAAACCAAAAAAGTTCCCAGCTTTCTTAGAGTTCAGTAGTTCATACTTTCATGTGTAACAAAAAGATTTTAAAAAATTAAAACTTAATAAATGTACATTATTGTGTAATTAGAATTCAAACTTTGCATTTAACAAATATGCAAAAATGATAGTTTCTAATGAGTAAAGTAAGATATACATAAGACAGTTTATGTTCCTAAAGCAGATATGTGAAGGATAAAATTAATACAATTATTGCATATATTTCCATTTTTCGTCCAGAAAAAAAAAGACAAAATGTGTCTTTTTTACAGCAACAAATCCAGAAATTTTATATCTCTATTGTATCACCTCTAAAGGACCGCATCTCTCTTTAGCAGGAGTGTAACCTGAGGCTTCAGCAGGTCGCTTTAGCATCAAGAACATGGCTCTTACGTCATCCCCAAATCATTAATTTTTGAAGCAACAGGACGACAAAATTATTGTCATTAAAAAACAATCCTGTTAATTGGATTGGCCAATTTGATTTTAACTAAATTTTAAATTAAATTGTTTTGTTTTGTTAGATTTATATGAAGCCTTTTTTTCCCCAGAAGTTGAAGGCAACGTAGCAGGGCTGTCCATTTTATCTCCTGACCAGCAACTCTGTGAAATGGGTTGAGATGAAAGAAAGCAACCAGGGTTACTTAATGAATTTCCATGGCAGAGGATGGATTTGAACAGGGCCCAATATTCTAGCTGCAAACATTGGTCCATATTAACTTCAGTTAACAGTAATCAAATGCAGCTTGTTACACAATGCATGTTAGATCTTTAATTGACCTGGTAACACAAGTTATGTAAACATACCCTGGCTTGTCATTGAGAAAGGTCAGAGCCATTACTAACTGATTGAATCTGCATTAATATACCAAGAATTCAGGATTACCTAATGAAACAAATTGTCATGTGTTTTGGACAGATGGAAGAAAACTCTTCATCTCAGTGTTTCATTACACCCTGGAACTTACCACCATAAATTTTTAATGGACCACCAACCTTGACAATTTTAATGGACAATTGGGCATGTTCACAATAAAAAAAAAGAGAAATATGTAACAATGGCCAATAGCCATGATGGACTAATTAAACCTCCATGTTTAGAGGCCATTTTATTTCTGAATACAGCTCCCACGGCATGTGGTATGCTGACTGTAGAAGCAGAGGTGTCTGGTATTTGGACCCAAAGTAAGAAAGATGCTTTCGATTCAGCAGCTCATTAAAAAAAAAAAAAGACCATGGAAACTCTGGAAAAGACAGCATCTTGAAGGAGGCTCCAACAAGCACAGCAAAGCACCTTTCCAGCTTCAGATCCACACCTAAGTTAGCTGAATTTCAAATTCTCTGCTGCCAGTAAGGAGGAAAAAGAGCAATCATTGGGTAAGGCTGGAAAAAATCCTATCTGAAATCCAGGAAGTCTGCTGCCAATCCCTGTTTTTGAGCCAGACAGGCCAAAAACATGACTTGGTATTGAGCTTCTTCCTCTTTCTCAAAGAAGCCTTCACTCTTCTCGACTTCAAACAGAGGATAGTAAATAATATTCTCTCCCACCTCACAAAAAACCCCACCCTCTACATTTCTCTTCAAATTGCTCCTGTCTGTGGCTCTGCTGACAATAATAAAGGGGGGGGGGGAATCTGGTGTCGGCTGCTTCCTTTAAAAAAAAATGACATTCTCCCCACCAGCTCCAGCTGTTTTTTATTAAGAAGAGGGCAAATGCCAGAGTTGCAGTGCTAGTTATGGCAAGACTCCATGCACTCAGCCTGTCCGCCAAGAGCCACGTTGGCAATGTGTTTCAGCCACAGCGCATCTCGTGCTGCCTTGAGTTACTGCCAGTTCAGGCAGCCTCTTTTCACATCACTGTCAATCCAGATTTGTTTTATGGGTTTTTGGGGTGGGGTGGGGTTTGAAATGAAATTGTAGAGGACTGGCTTCATCACCCAAACCATAATAAACAGAAGCTGGGCAGCAGGGATCCACTGTGGAGGTTCAAAACACCTTTGAGTAAGGCTGGGACAATCTCTGGGTACTATTCTAAGTAAATATTGCTCCATAAGAGTGTAGGGGGAGCAATTGAGTCCAATGAAATGAAAGGACAAACAAATTGGACTGCTAAGTTTATGAAACATTTCTCCTTACCCTATGTGTGCATGTACACATCCACAGCACAACCAGGGTGCAAACAATTTCCATCACAGCACAACCAGGATGCGAATAATTTTCATTTGTTAAGCATTCTTTTTAAGCAGCAAGCTTTAAATCAGTAGATTAATTGGGAGTTTATCAAATTTTCTCTTTTCGTCTAAAAATGGGGAAAACATATCCAGGGAGGCCTAATTTTAAGGAAAAGGGGGAGGAAAAAAGAGGATTGTGCGTTACAAACTTGTGCATAGAAGCACGTATGCAATCAATAAGAATTCTAGCTAAAAGAAGAATGGCTTAGAACAGTCATACATGATACAATGCTGTAGGGAGTTCTGGTGCCTTTCAGATCATGAATAATTGAATTATCCAAATAGAGCTGATGACATTGAAGAATTACCCCTATCCAGAAGAACTTGATCAACACAGAGTAACCAATTACACAGCGCTACAATTTTTCCACCATGTCTGATTGAATGATCCTATTAGACTCAATTAAGAAATCTGTAGCCCTAGAGCTGCATGCTGCTCCTGGACAGTCTTTCTGTAGCCCTTAGGGTTACCTGAGACCATGACTGGTTCCACCTGGTGGCCTAATTTCTTGCTGTTGTACAAAACACACACACACACAAAATCACTGTAGGGACTCATAGAGAGATGCAGCAGGAATTCCCCTTGCCATTTTGGTCGAGTATATACATTCCTTATGACCAGCTGTTATTTTCTTCTCACCAGTACCACACTGTGGCATGTAAGTTGGGACTGATCAGTGGCTTCAATGCCATAAACAGTATTTACAGTTAGCATCTAAACCAGCAGTAAACCACCAGGATCAATTTTTGCCAATGGGGCCAACTTTTTCCACCTCTCTAAGAAAGCAGTCAAGATACTCCTGTTTGGTCCAGAATTATGGATTAAACCGTGATGATTTTAAGAATTTTTTTAAAAAAGGATTTTAATTGCTTTATGTTTTCTTTTGTTTTTACTGTGAGCTGCCAAGTACTCATTAGGTAGGAAAAAACCCCACAGAGCAATTTATTTCTTAGACTAACTAAAATTTCACAAAATCCCTGCACGTTTTCGTGTTTCAAACATGAAATGATTTTGTAAAATTTTAGTTTGTAAAACAGAAGGGATTTTTTTTTAACTTGCGATTGACATAGCTGCTATTGTTTTCTATAAGTAAAACGGTTGATGTGAATGTTTAAAACTACTCCCCATCTCCTTTTAAAAAGCAGCATTGTGAAAAGAAGAAATAATGTTCCATTGCTTTGGTACTTAACTATGAGGATGCCTCTCCTGTTTTCTTTTGTTCTAGTCTGCTGCATATTTGCACTGCTTAAGACAAATAACTACGAAGTGTTCTCTCTTTCTGCACAGCACCAGCATTTCATATTCTGTTTTAAGACTGCAGATGAAAATCAGAAAGTAAAAGGAGGCTTGCTTGTCCTTCAATCTTGATCCGACTGGTGAAAAAATGATTCTGCTGGTTTATTTTACCAACAATAAATATTTATAGTTTTGAAGCCGGTTACTCCCAACCTGCATGCTACAGGGTAGTCATTGTTGATCATAAGGAAGGCATGCACTGAAATGATGAAATTCTGCTACATCTCTGCATGAATTGCTGCCCTTGTTTTATTCTTCTATTTAGACTTCTACTCAGGCAGCAGAACAGTAGGAAATTTTCAAATGGCTAAGCCCAAGTCTCAAGGGAGTCAATTCCATAACAACAACCATTCCTTTCCTTCAAGAGCTCAAGGCAGTCTTTCCTCCATTTTTCTCCCCCCACCCACTTCCCCACACATACACACCAATCCTGTGAAAAAGGTTGGACAAAATGGGTACCCTTTTACCTAATTTGCATATAATTTTAAAATAATGCCATTTTAGAAACGGGGAATTTTTCCGCAATGGAAAATGTAACAACAGAAAAATGTTCCATCCCACATCCTTATCCTTGAGGCTTTCTGCAATGAAGGGTAATTCCTGGCATCCGAACATGAGAATTTTTCCTAATTTCAGAAATGTATTGTAATGACCATAATTTCGGGAGATGGCTGAGGCAGAGAAGTATTTCTATTTCTCTGAATTTTTCAAGATGCATTTTTGTTATTGTTATCTGTAACCCTGACCATAAAAAAATATATCTCAGCCCTTTTTGAGTATTTTAGAGGAAACAAACAGCTGGACAAACTCTGTCCAACTCAAGACTTTCTAAAAACCCCACTCAGGAAGAAGCAGACTCACTTTGATAGGGACACTCCCCCAGCTTTCCCAATCATTTCTTCGTGATGCAAAACTGCAGGATTCCATGGGATGTGGAGGAACTTGAGGAGCGTCCTGAGCCACTGCTCGGGGTGCAAGACCAGCTGCTCATAATACATCATCATGCAACGGTCAAGGCCAGCCTCCAAGCACTGGTTATACATAATCTCAATGGCACGATTCCATTTGGTCAGGCAATCCCTGTAGCTAGTCAGATCAAAGCCAGCAATGGTGACCTTCCTGGAGATCATGGAATGAACGGAGGCTCGGCCATCTCTGAGCATTAAAATAAACTTGGCATTGGGGAAAATCCTGGCAAGGTAAGTTAAAGACTTGAGGGCAAAGGGGTCCTTGTTGCACAGGTAAGGGGCTGGCTCCCCGTGCTTCACGATAATTTCCAAGAGAAAGGCCTGCATGGCCGAGTCCAACACCTCGTCTGTAACACCTGCTTCATTGAGCCGCATTTTCTCTTTGCTTGATCGGGCCCACATCTGCTTGACAGCCAAAATCCGAGGGATGACCCGTGTCTCTTCTCCACACCGGATGTCCGGGTGAGCATCTAGCATCGCCCGCATCAAGGTGGTGCCACTCCGGGGTACTCCCCCAATAAATATTAAAGGCATGTCTTTGTTGTAAGCCAGCGTGGCATTTTCCTTTGTGCTCTGGATGGTTCTTGTGGTTGCTTTGGCTGGCTCCAGTCGGGTCAGTTGGCTTCGCTCCTCTATTTGGTGATGGCATTCCATAGCATGTTGCCCCAAGTAGAAGACAGTCACTGAACTAATCACCAGACAGACCAGCAAGAGGTTCTGCTTGAGTTTCGCTACCATCTTTTGTAGAGAAGCCACTTCATGCGGTTAGAGGTGGCTGGCTGGCCCAAGTCACTGCCTGTGTTTCATGCCATGGAGAATGTGGTCCCAAGAGATCAAGACTTGCTGGAACAGAGGAACAAATAAAGGAAACAAAAGGAAACAAAACAAATCAGAGTACTGTGATTAAATTTAAAGAGCTTCTCTCTTCCCAAGCAACATTCCAGCTATTAAAATGATAACACTCACAATCATCAATGATCGAGAGTTAATGGAATCCAGTAGTTACAACACAAGATTGTAATTTTGAATGTCTATGGAGAATCTCTCTATATATAAATAGGATTGCCAACATAATCGCCAATGTCCGATGATGGATATGGCACAAGAAGAAGAATGGAGATTCTCAGTCATCCAGGTCATGGTTGTGCCAAAAGTACTTTTCCAAAACGCAACTGGACTTTCTTTGTTTTTCCTTGAAGACATTTTGCGTCTCATCCAAGAAGCTTCTTCAGTTCTTGGATGAGATACGAAATGTCTTCAAGGAAAAACAAAGGAAGTTCAGTTTGCCTTTTGGAAAAGCACCTTTGGAATTGGAATTGGGAAGACCCAGATTCACCACCACCTTCACCCCACAAAGCCATCAAAAGACCCAAACCACTCATGAAGTTCTTATGGGAACAAAAATGAAACGCAGGGGGGATGTAGAGGAAACATTTACATATTATTTTTGAGCTTGTCAGAAAGTCAGAATATAAAGATAAGAACTAAACAAATACAGTGGTATCTCGGTACTTGACTCCTTCAAAAGTTGTTGAATTTGACCATGACACATTTTGATGTAAAAATGTTTCTCGGTACTCATTGTTTGCTTGATCTTGATGCGCTGTGACAGGAAAAGGGGGATAGCCACGGAGCACAAACAGGAAATTGGCCATGTAGGGAAGGTCGCTGCAGAGGAGGGACAGGAAGTCAGCCATGCTGGAAAGGTCACTGACATAGGAAAAGAGACAGACAGGAAGTTCTTCCCGGCCAAAACAAAGGGTCATGTAGTAAATCAGGTGGTTCATTTGGCAATTATCATTTTTAGTACTCATAGTGAGAAGTACCAAGGTACCACAGAAAATAATTTTCAGGAAGTCCTGGACAATATGAGATGGTCACAGGTCAAGGGCACAGCATGTGGTTTCAAATGAGGTCAAAGAACCTATACCACAACAAAGTTCATAGCGCCACAATCCTCATCATCACATTTAGGCCATGCTGGCTAAGGATTCTTAGAAAGGAGAATCTCATCTATTCTTCTCAAGACAAGAAAGCCACAAGTTTCTACATTCTTGTAGCAAGAACTGTAAGAGTGGAGAATGCTGGCTTAAATCATGATCCAGTTCAATATATGCAGAACCACAATTTAACCAAATAATATGGGTACACAATTTAATTAGAATCGTAATTTAACCAAATAATATGGGTATACACAATAGAACGAACCACATCAAACATAATCAAGCTTATCACCAACAAAATTTAGCATGTTATTGAATATCACCCTAAAATTTTCTGCAGTTGAATCTATGGAGATGGTTTAGTGCATCCACATAACTGTGTGTGTGTCAGGACACTAACATATCTCTGACAGGGGGTGCTCCTCTGTCCTGGTCCTGTTAGACCTCTCAGCGGCTTTTGATACCATCGACCATGGTATCATGCTGCACCGGTTGGAAGAGTTAGGGTTGGGGGGCATTGTACTGCGGTGGTTCTCTCCTTTCTCTCTGACCGGTTGCAGTCTGTGTTGGCAGGGGGGCAGAGGTCGACCCCAAGGCCCCTTATATGTGGGGTGCCACAAGGGTCGGTCCTCTCGCCCCTTTTGTTCAACATTTATGTAAAGCCGCTGGGTGAGATCATCCGTGGTTTCGGGGTGAAGTACCACCAGTACACTGATGACACCCAGCTGTACATCTCCACCCCAGACCACCCCAACGATACCCTTGAAGTGATGTCCCGGTGTCTGGAGGCCGTGCGGATCTGGATGGGGAGAACAGGCTCAGACTCAACCCATCCAAGACCGAGTGGCTGTGGTTTCCGACGTCCTGATATAGTCAGTTGACGCCATCGCTGACTATTGGGGGCGAATCGCTGGCCCCCACGGAGAGGGTTCGCAACTTGGGCGTCCTCCTGGATTCACAGCTGTCATTAGAAGAGCATTTGACGGCCGTGACCAGGAGGATTTTTCATCAGGTTCGCCTGATTCAGCCAGTTGCGTCCCTTTCTGGATCGGGACTCCCTACACACAGTCACTCATGCCCTCGTCACTTCCCGCCTGAACTATTGTAACGCTCTCTACATGGGGCTTCAACTGGCGCAGAGTGCGGCCGCGCAGGTGGTTATGGGAGCAACATGGCGCTCCCATGTGACACCTTTCCTGCGCGAGCTGCACTGGCTCCCGGTGGTCTTCCGGGTGCGCTTCAAGGTTTTGGTCACCACCTTTAGAGCGCTCCATGGCTTAGGACCTGGTTATTTACGGGACCGCCTACTACCACAAACAGCCTCCCACCGGCCGGTATGCTCTCATAGAGAGGGACTCCTCCGGGTGTCATTAGCCAAACAATGTCGACTGGCGGCCCCTAGGGGGAGGGCCTTCTCTGTGGGGGCACCTACTGTCTGGAATGAGCTCCCCCCGGAGATACGAAGGATCCCAGACCTGCGCACCTTCCGCCGCGCTGTGAAGACCTTTTTATTCCACCAGGCGGGATTGGCCTAATCCTTTCCCTCTTTTTTAATATGTAAATTTTAATCTGTTTTAAATTATTGGGGTGTTTTAATTTGTCAGGGCCAAAACTATTTAATTCAATTTTATCTGGGTTTTTTAAAATTTTTTGTATCTATGTATTTTATTGTTTGGCTGTTCACCACCCTGAGTCCTTCGGGAGTAGGGCGGTATACAAATCAAATAAATAATAAAATAATAATAATAAGATACAGGTAACAATATGTTGATTTGCAAGATATTCTCTAGATTAGCACTTTTATCCGTTTACAG
Source organism: Arizona elegans (assembly GCA_022577455.1). Lineage (NCBI taxonomy): Eukaryota > Metazoa > Chordata > Lepidosauria > Squamata > Colubridae > Arizona > Arizona elegans. Next base: position 317,794,291 of record JAKOOJ010000001.1, on the reverse strand, counting down.
AGGATAACATGAACATTCTTGGAATAAAACTGAGATTTAATTGCACTTCAGTGGTGAAATCTGAACCGGTTTGTTACCGGTTTGCTGGCCGCACATGTGTGCTGCACGCCCAACGCATGCTATACATGCAAGCACAGTATGCACCAAACACACAGAAAAAGGAGGCTTCGGAAGGTAAGTATAACAGTGAGCGGGGGAACTGCTGTGCCGATTTAAAAATGTGCGGCACAGCTGATCGTCGGAAATAACAGTTCGGAGGAACAGGTAGGGTTTTTTTACTACCAGTTCGCCCAAACTGGTAGTTTTTATCACTACTGGTTCGCCCGAACTGGTGCGAACCAGTAGGATTTCACCGCTGTTGCACTTGTTGTCCACCAGCCTGAACTGACAAGTAGTACTTTTGCTATTAGCAGAGGATGCTGTACATGGCAATGTGCAACTAAGGCTGGAAACTTTTCTATACCTTTTCTGTTTCACTGAAAAGCATTATGTGTGAGTTTTTAACTGATCAAAGACACACTAAGGAGTGGAGGTACATATCTGTATGCTCAGTTAATACAATGTTTTCAAGTTTAGCAACTTTGATATGTGTAGACTTTAACTGGCTGGGGAATTCTGAGAGTTGATGTCCACATATCTTTAAGATTGCCAATTTTTTTTTAAAAAAACCTGATCTAATAGCAACCAAACTTATGGAAACAATAGAGAAAATGCAGAGCAATTTGGATGAAAACAAAATTTATGTTAGAAGAGAGTGAGAAGGGCTACACAAGAAACATCAACCAGGGATAACAATTTAAAATAAAAATAATGGAATTATTTGGGACAAATCTGAAGGGGGAATATTACTGCAAGGAATATTTTCAAGAGCAATGTGGTATGATTATCAAAGAGGGGCAGTAAAACATGCTGTAAAAGTTAGTGTACAAATAAAAACATTGATAAAAGGAAATCATCTGAAATATTCAAACTGCAGAAGTTGCAGATATAAATGAACCAACAAGAAAAATGTTAGAATGTGGATGTGGTTTGCTAACAGAGTGGTTGTATAACTTATTTAATGAGTTTGTAAAGACTTCATCTCTGGCTTTCGATTAGAAGACAGCTATTATTGCTTCTCTATCAAAGGAAACTGTTCTAAGTATAAATACAAAAATTTCAGTTAGATTCATTTGTTAAGTGTGAGAAAGTGTCAGGCAATTTCTGACAAAAGGGTACAAAAATGACAGTGTACAACATTGAAGAAATACAGACCTCTTCTGCAGTAAGAAATGTATGAATGTAATTTTAAAAAGTCTCTTTTTTGCTACTTTTAGTCTACTTTTATCTATAAAGCTGTATAATAAACAGCATATGCTTGAATTATGGAATGTTTCAGAACCAAAGGTCAGTTGCTGAATGTGATAAGACCATTTACATACTGGGAGTTCAGCATGCATAAGAATGAACGGAATGCTTAGCGAATGATTCAATACAGAGAAGGGAGAAAGTTAAGAATGTGTAAAGTGCTCTTTATGGTTTAACATATTTATGGATAAATATATAAGAAATATTGGGGTAATGAGATATGTGTTGATTGGAGTTTTGGATGTACAGGTAGTCCTTGACTTACAACATTTCATTTAATGTCCATTCAAAGTTACAACAGCTCTGAAAAAAGTGACTTATGACTGTTTTTCACAGTTATGACCATTGCAGCATTCCCCATTGTCAGGTGATCAAAATTCAGACACTTGGCAACTAGTTCATATTTATGATGGTTGCAGGCTCATGTGATCACTTTTTGGGACCTTCTGACAAGCAAAGTTAATGGGGAAGCCAAATTCACTTAACGAAGTCACTAACTTAACTACTGCAGTGATTTACTTAACAACTGTGGCAAGAAAGATCATAAAATGGGCAAAATTCACTTAACAAATGTCTTGCTTAGCAACAGAACTTTTGGGCTCAATTGAGGTTGTAAGTCGAGGACTACCTGTACATGTCCTTTGGTATGTGTGATATTCCTTTGTTGGATGAAACTGAATTATTTGCAGCTAATGCTATCTAATTGTACGATGCAATGAGGGGAAAATGGATCTGAAAATTATTGTATCAGTTCAAAATTACTGCATTTACCACAGGAAATGTGTGTGTGGGGGGGAAATAATTGTAAGTACCGTATTTTTCGGAGTATAAGACGCATCGGATTATAAGACACACCTACCTTTTTTGGTGAGGAAAAAAAGAAAAAGAAATCTCCCTCTGCCTCTGAGCAATTTTGTCTCGTTGCAGCAAACAGCAAACAGCCTGCTTTACTTTCATTTTTGTTTTCAGCATAGCTTGATTAGCACAAAGAAAAAAAAAATCTGCTGCAGCAATTTACCTCCTTGTAGCAAGCAGCAGAGGCCAGAGCAAAACAGCTGAGAGCAAAACAGCTGAGAGTTGGGAGACGGATCCAATCAACTTATGCTAATTAGGCTGTGCTGAAGCTGAAAGGAGCTGTTTTTTTCTTGCTGTTTGTTGCAAGGAGGTAACTGCTGGGAAGCAGAGGCCAAAGGGTGGGGGCCAGTGGGTGGGCAGGGCTACATTCGGTGTATAAGACACACCTAAATTTTCACCGCCTTTTAGGGGGGGAAAAGGTGCATCTTATACTCTGAAAAATACGGTAAATGATAACAACTACAGCAAGTGGATGAATTTGTGTATCTTCTCAAAATGTTTACTAAAGGTGGGAAATAGATGAGGAAATGTTTAGATGTACCAAAATGATGGGCAGCACATGATCTTTTGTGAGAATTGTCAAAAGAAACAAAATGTATCTTATACACTTTCTTATATGGGTTCACTAGGTGGGTTCTCTAGGATAGGGATCCCCAACCCCAGGTCGTGAACCGGCATCAGGCCATGGCATGCCAGAAACTGGGCCACGCAAATAAGTGAAGCCCCATCCACGGGATGCAGGCAGCCCATGAAACCACATCCCCTTCGGTCCATAGAAAAACCTCTCTCCACGGAACCAGTCCCTGGTGCCCAAAAGGTTGGGAGCTGCTGCTCTAGGAGAAACAAAAAAAAAATAAATTGAATGTAATGGGAATGGGTGACACAAGAAGCATGTTTTTCAAAACAAGAAAAGACAGCAATAAAAATGAACGAGTGATGAATGAATGTAAACTGAATACAAGAATATGAAAAAGAATGCTTCACAAATTTGTGTATCTGAGGTGATTTGATTTGAACTGAATTTGATGCTGAGGTGGTTTCATCACATACAGAGAATAAATTAGTCTACAACTGCAAAACAAATATAGGAAAAGCAGGAAAGGAAAGTCCAGTTGAGATTAACTGGAATTGCGAAATTGGCATAAAGAGAGAGGCAATACGTTTAAAGAACAAGAAGCAATGTACAGAGCAGTAGATGGATACGGGAAAAACAAAAAGGATTTTGCAAGGATAGAAAGGCGTGGAGGACAGTGGTGGAGGGTATGGGTATACACTGGACTATCTATTTATTTTTCTTTTCTCAGTTATTTAATTTCTTTGGCCTGCTATGTCTAACTCCTTTTCTGTTCTATGCATAATGTTGCTAACTGTGGAAAGGTACAGCTGAAAGAGGTATGAACAAATGTTTATTCCTTGTGTTTTACCACCTTACTAGATTGAAATGTGACCCCAAATCGCATTTGATCACTCTCCTTACACATAATTGGAAATAAGGCTTAGAGCAGAGGTGTCAAACTGGCGGCCCGCGAGCCAGATGTGTCATGCGCAGGCCACACCCACTCCAGCTCCACGAAGGGGGGAAACATCGCAAAACGTCACGTGACAGCAACGTGATGCCGCGAGTTTGACACCTGTGACCTAGAGGATGCATTTTGCCTTTGATGCAGTTTACAAGTCTCTGAGCAGCCCAGTTATAATACAAGATTAATAACTGGTTCTAAACCAACAGCTGTATCATTGCTCCCAAAAACAAACTAAAAATCTAGTCTTTTTATCTTCCATTTAGAAGCAACCTTCTCCAGTTACACATAGGTTACAATCCAATGTTCTGGGATGGTATCCAGGAAACCATAAATTCAATCAGATTTTCCCTCTGAAGAGCAGAGTTGGGGCTCTAGCCTCCCAAGGGAAAAGTCAGTAACAAAATTTTGAGCTGCCTCTATGGGAGGCTCAGTAACTCCACCATCAGGAAGGCCAAAACAGAGGGTGCGGCAAAAGCTGAGCTAGAAGCATTCCAGGAAAGGATGTGGTTTTGTTTGTTTGCCCCCTAAGCCAGCAAAGATGCATATATCTGTTATTTTTACTTTATTTATGCAATGCAATGCATATGTTGCTCAATCCCAAACAAGGTTCTAAACAGTTCCCAAATATTGCAAAAAAGGAAATAAAAACAAAATCCAAATAACCATTAATAAACATAAAAATCTTCCTATTTCACAACATACCAAGAAAAAAACAGTAGTACCTATTCTTTTTGAACTTTCGTATTGGAAAGGACTGCTGAAATACAGGTAAGAAAACAAACCAATAGATCATTGAACAAATCAATCCAGAGTTCTCATTCAGGACATAAATGGCCAGGCTATTATTCTTCTATTTCAGATATATTATGCAAAGATCTCTCTGGAAAAAAGTCTGATGCTAGAAAAGGTGGAAAGAATAAGAAGAGGATAGACTCTGTTACAGTGGTGACCTAAAAGAACATTAGGAGACCTAAAAGAACAAGACAGATCTTGATCATCATGGAGAAAAATCTATCTATGTGGTCACTAGGAGTTAAAAATAACTTAATGGCACATAATCAATCAAACTATCAGCAACTACAAGGAGAGACCTAGCTGTCAAGCACCAGGAAAATCAGGACAGACAGTTCAAATGGGTATAAAGATTTATTGTAAGCTTGAGCTCTATACAAGAATCTGAAATTAGCGGGAGATAAGAGTAGAAGGAATCCAAGGTGAGCTGGTCTTAGATCTCTTGTGGGCACAAAGGGACTCATGACTGATTATGCATTTGACCCCCTCCCTCAAACTCAGTCTGGTCATCTCCTACATCAGCATGCTATCAATCCCTAAAGTATTTCCTTTAGAGCTGAACACATCCTTGAAGTCACCAGGGCTGTAATTTAATTCAAAGAAGTATTCATCACTGGCTGTCAAAATTAATGTCCTCTTAATGTTTGCAAAGAGGAAGGGGGAATGCTATCAGAGGGACATCAGATCCTCAATTCCATCCTGCAGCTAAAAAAAGGAGAACCCCAAATTCCAACATCAGGGCCTTTCAAGGCGAAGCACAGATCTGCACTGTTAGAAGATGAAGGGCTAAAGTATTAAAGGCACCACATAGAGATGAAATGTCTCATTTCTTGGATCACCCCATCAGCATGCTTTTATTCCTCACTTTGAAATTACATTTAATGGAGTGTAAACCAACAATTTCTGTGATACAATAGAGTCAGAAATGTGTCAATCAAGAAACAAAATAAACCAAACAAGACATCACATATAAATGGAAGAAGGTCTGATCATTTACAAAATATTCCCTGGGGAAGATAAGGGTACTGGTTTACTATCTTATACATGGCAGTTGTAAAAAGCCCTGGAGAAAATCACGAAGATGGAGACATTTATCCTTAGCTGAGAATTAACTAGTTAATTAGTTGTTAATTAGTAGATAGTTGTTATCTAGTCAACAACTATCACAAGATAACAGTGGAATGATGTAGCCTTTTGCAATAATCTGAGACAGTATTTTTCAATTTTAGTAGCTTTCAGACGTGTGGACTTCAATTCCCCATGCCGGCTGGAGAATTCCAGAAGTTGAAGTCCACACATCTAAAAGCTGACACACTGAAAGGTGTAGGGGGCTGTTGGATCTATCTTAATTTCACTCAAAAATGTACTTTGCACTAGAAAGCTGCTGATAGAAATTTAATTGGCAATTATAGCTTTTTTAAAGAAAGCATCTCTGCTCAGAAGCAGCATGTTAACGGCTCTAGGCTGTTGCCCCCATTCTGCATGCCAGACAACAGAAGTATCTGGCTGACTACTCCTGAAAACAGAACAACCCAATGTCCTGATTAGCTGCAGGAGTCAAGAAATACGCATTCAGGCACAATCCGTATTCAATACCAGTTGTTGAAAAAAATACAACCCGGGAGAAGGTGATTTTTAAGCCAGCTCAAGAGATTATTTATGGCTTCTATTTATTTGAGGTGGGAGGGAAGAGTACAGGTAAATTGTTTTTGAGTTATCAGCCTCATTTGAGATGTCAGTAGGTACTGGTTGTATCTTATTTCAGACTCCTTTCCCAAAGTAGAAACAGGCTTGATATCAAAACAGATAATCAATCAAATTAAATTTCCCTGGCACAGAATGCTCTAAACTTCCTGTACTATCAAAGAGTACAAGCCATCCTGGTCACAGGAGCCATTCAAGCCCCAGGGAACAAAATTGCCCCACAGAGCTAAGCCGGCAGTTTGACATTAAACTTGAAGAGTCATTTGTACAGAAACAGCAGACGGAGAAGGGAAAGCAGGCTTGAACTTGCCACTCTAGCAAAGCAGAGGCAGAAGAAAGCCTTCCTCAGTCGCCTTGGGGAATGGATGCCTCGGATCAGTGAACCTCAGCTACTGTACTTTTAACTCTTTCTGCAAAGAATTTGAGTATAATTTGAAAGCAAATACCAATGCTGCTATTTTGCCAAATCAGACTAAGAAATCCCAAGCAAATATTGTGCTTTTTAAGAGCAGCCAGTTGGGAGTGCTCCAGGAGGCCCAGAGAACAGTATTAAGATAGTGGGAGCCTTGCTTTACTTATTCATCTGTCCTCAGAACCTGGTATTTCAATATACAGCCTCAGAACATAGAGGTTTCTTCATGCTTTTGATCCATGGAAGGGAATGAGTCTAATAGCCACCCCTACAAGATAGGAATAGAGGTTTATTTATCCACACCACAGGTGGGTTTCAGCAGGTTCTGACCAGTTCTGGAGAACCGGTAGCGGAAATTTTGAGTAGTTCAGAGAACCGGTAGTAAAAATTCTGACTGGCCCCTCCCCCATCTATTCTTTGCCTCCCAATTCGCAGCTGATTGGGAGGAAATGGGGATTTTGCAGTAACCTTCCCCTAGAGTGGAGTGGGGATGGGGACTTTACAGTATCCTTCCCCTGCCACGCCCACCAAGCCATGCCCACCAAGCCACACCCACAGAACCGGTAATAAAAAAATTTGAAACCCACCACTGATCCACACCATCCATTTTCTAAAAAACAGCTATAGGTCAGAGGCAGAAGGACATGGGCTCAGTCTAGAGAAGGCACCATTCACTTTACAGATCAACCTTAGCAGTCTCTGGAGACCTTCCAGTGGCCTAGTTAACATGGTTAACAGGTTAACATGGTTCATCCCAACTCATCATGTTTTTGGTTTGGGTGTGATAGTGTTAGCTTGGGAATGGGCATGATATAAGAGCCACAAATGAAGGCCAAGGGGAAACATGAAACCAGAGATTATCCCACTTCAGTTTGGATCACTCTGTTTTTTGGTGTCCTCATTGTTGCCGGCCAATAGTTTCTGGGATGTTCCTAAAAAGACATGAAGATGACATAATCTTGCCTACATTTGGGGATCCTAAGATATTTCAGGGGAAGCCACAGGTGAAAAACACATAATGTAAGGCCAGATCAAGTGCCAAGGGGGCAAAAGAAAAGCAAGCTGTATCACAGGGAGTCCTGTGTTGGAAATTAAGTTTGATGAAGTTTGAACCTGTAGGGGACCCATATTCCCATTATCCCTCATTCTGGGGAGAAAAAGGTGCATCCTGAGAAGCCAGACTCCATTTTGTAATGTTCTGAGGTAACAGAAACATCTAGAAGAATCCAGCTTAATTTTCCAAATTTTCTTCTGAGAACAAAATCTATCCCATACACAGCATCACTGTTTCACCGTATCCTGTTCTTTAATACAGTATCAAGATTTTTTTTTAATTTGATTTATATGCCGCTCTTCTTTGGAGACTCAGGGCGGCTTACAATGCGTTAAGCAATAGCCTTCATACTTTTGTATATTTATACAAAGTCAGCTTATTGCCCCCACAAACTGGGTCCTTAATTTACCTACCTTAGAAAGGATGGAAGGCTGAGTCAACCTTGAGCCTGGTAAGATTCGAATTTACAGTAATTGCAGACAGCTGGTGTTAATCACAATGCTATCAGTCTGCTGAGCCACCAGGCCCTATTTACATTTACAGTCTAGTTTATTGAAGGATAGCAGAGTTTAGCTGCATGTTGAGCTACACACAGGGTAATGTGCAATGAGAACAGAACACTTTGCACTTACAATCGCTGCAATGTCCCTCAGATCACAGGATCGAAATCCAGGTGTTTACTGGAATGTCTTTAAGACGACTGCAGCCATTTGCAACCTTCTCAGGGGGCTTCCAACAAGCAAAGTCAAGGGAGGTAGCCAGATTTGTTTAATGACCGTGGCAAAAACGATAGTAAAATCAGATGTGACTCACTTAGCAGCTACATCGCTTAGCAATGGAAGTTCCAGTCCCAACTATGGTTGTAAATCAAGGACTAGCTGTATACTGCAAATATTGCCTTTATTATAAATAAAAATAAATATTCTATTTATAAGCCATGTGTGCAAGTGGCACGCTTTTTCAATTGTAATGGGACCTGCACAAAGCCCACAGGAGGAAGCATGCCGTGAGCAAAAAAGTTTAAGAAACACTGTTTTAGACCAATTTCCTTCTTTGTTTTCGCAGTAACTAGTACAATTATTAGGAGATGCCTCAAAGAAGGGCATAAGGACATCAACCCTTCTTTGTACATTTACCTTAAAGTATTTAGTATTAAATAATTCCACTGTAGAGCAGCATAAAAATCCAATGTGTTCTAATACAAGAATCCATTGGGCATGGACACAAATCCTTTTGCTTTCTTTGTTAAAAGCATATCCTGCTGTCTTTATGGATATAAAGACAAAGCTGAAAGTGGGCATACCTAACCAAAACTTGTACCCTATGACTATCATTAAGTGTTGTACCTCATGATTCTTGATGAACGTATGTTTTCTTTTATGTACACTGAGACTATATGCACCAAGACAAATTCCTTGTGTGTCCAATCAACTTGGCCAATAAAAAATTCTATTCTATTCTATTCTATTCTATTCTATTCTATTCTATTCTATTCTAACTTGGAAAGCCACAAGTGCACCACAATAGATGCTTAGTGGGTCAGTTAAAGGAGTTAGTGTATTTAAATGCTTGATTTTATCGCTATCCAGAGCAGAAATCTATTTTACCATATATCGAGATACACCAAAAGCAAACTATTTATACAGAATTGAATAGTATATGCAATGTCAAAATTCAGCCAAGGCTTATTCTGGCACAAAGTCTGGATACCTTTATCTCTAAATTTCAGGACACATGCTGAAAAAATTCCTCAAAATTTTACTTAAGCTTTAAGCAGCTGATCTAAGGTAGTGCTCTTTAGTAATAGTTATTTTATAAAACTCTTTTTCTGCAGGAAAATGTTTTAAAATTCTGTAACAGATCCAGATTTGTTAACCTGATCTGGATTTTTCCTTCCAAAATGCTATGATCAACTCTATTCCAGCACTAAATTCAGATATCCAAACCCAAACATTGAGACCACCAGGAAGCAATGAACCAAGAAACTAATTTTGAAAATTAAAAAGCAGTTTCCATCTGCATTTCTCACCTTGGCTTTACTGAAAGGAATTAACAATTTGGGGTGGAGTGGGGCAGCCTGGATGTAGGAAGGGGAGGGAGTAAATTAAGACTCTCTTGTTTGGATCAGACGAAAATGCTTTCTATCTGGATTATTATTACCTGACAACTTTGTATCAACCAGCCAGCCAGTCAGTTTGAATGTATTTTAAAACTGTTCAGACATTTTTTTCTTAACTGAGAACTGCATTTAATAGATCTGAGGAATTGAAAGGTATAAGATAGCATATCAAACATATCAAGTTTAGGCCTCACAAATGTTTTTTTTCTCAGCTTTTGTTTCCTTTTCTATCTTGGATAACAACAGTTTCAACAGTCAAATTTATTTTTCAAATAAGCATGTTGATCTAAAATCCATATATATGACTTCATGCAATAATTTTTATAGTAAACCCTGCCAATTCAAACCATCTACCACCCCCACTGCCCAAAAGAAGGAGGATTTATATTGCATCAAATACCAGGGAATTTGACTTTTCATCTAGATTATGTCAAGATATTTCTTTACAATTCAACTCCTCCCCAGCTTTATGTAAGGTGAACATATCTGCATTATAACTTTAAATGAATTCACCATTCTCCACAAAGAAATCTAAGTTCAAACCATTAGCAACATTTTTAACACCTTCTCCAAAAAAGCCTTCCCACAACTATTTGAAAGAAACAATGAGAGTTCAATGATTATTATTATAATTATAAAACGGCCTAACTCTGTACCACAAATGTATAATTCCTTATAGATGGAAAGGCTATATAGGTAGTCCTTGGTTTACAGCAGTTTGTTTAGTGACCATTCAAAGTTACAAAGGCACTGAAAAAAGTAATTTATGAGGGTTTTTCACACTTACAACCCTTGCAGCATCCCTGTGGTCACATGATCAAAATGTGGGCGCATGGCAACTGGTTCATATTTATAATGGTTGCAGTGTCCCAACATCATGTTTTGTGACCTGCTGACAAGCAAAGTCAATGGGAAAGCCAGGTTCACTTAACAACTGTGCTATTACCTTAACTGTAGTGATTCACTTAACAAATGTGGCAAGAAAGATAATAAAATGCGGCAAAATTCACTTAACAAAAGTCTAGTTTAGTAACAGAAATGTTGGGCTCAGTTGTGGTTGTAAGTCAAGGGCTACCTGTACGCAGCCTTGAATCATGGAGAAAAGATGGATCATGAACCTAATGAGCAAACAGGGCACTGAACTAAAAAGTTTAGTCTGGTCTCATATGGTTTTCGCTATAATAATGTATTACAACATTGAACAGGTGTGGTTGGACTATGTAATTTCCAAGATCCCTCCTAAACTTAAAATTCAGTGAAAGTGATCACTAAAATTGGCCAGCTAAACTTTGTTACTTTTAACCCTGAAAATGGGTTCATTCCTTAACTACAACACCCTTAAGCTAGTTCTTTAACTCACTTTCTGGGTTCATAAAGGAAACTAGCCAAAGCCTAGCCACAGACTAAACTAGCCAGAGTTCATGCAATATGCTAAGCTGTAAAAAAACCAAACCAAGGTTTACATGAACCAGAATTCACCCTTTTGTAAAAAAAAAAATGTATGTTTGGTTTGTAATTGAGCATATTCTATGAACACAGTTGGTCTCTGTCCAAAATCTGCAGCAATTCACTACCCCATAAGACACATGCTTTTTTAAAAAATAAAAACACAGTACATCTAGATACAACCGTTTGTCTGAAATACATAAAATACTTCATACATCTATAGAACTGAATTAAATGGGTCTGCCTTCTGAGAAACCCATGAAATTACAGTATCAAAACAGAAAGAATAAGATTCTGATCTAAGCTGTTCAGTCCCAATTTACAGTTTGGTCTTTAAAAACATACAGGGTACTTTGTCCTGTTGCAGATTTGCAAGTCCATATTATAGAAAATAACCAATAAAAAATTAAATACATACCAGATCTTGTTTTTCTGGCTCAGCAATCTTCCAGCTCTTGCAGCTAGATTTGAAGATAAATTTGAAGTAGAATGTCTGGAACTAATGTATTAAGTAAAGCCTATTTTTAAAAGAGTAAGCATACCATGCCACAGAGGACACACAGATTACAATTTCTATCTATCAAGATACAGATTTTCTGGTGAAAATTAATATAAGGACAGGGTAAAAGTGGACTTCTTTTCCACTTCTATCAGAAAAGTTTTAGTTTGCATTTTTTTAATTTAAAAAAAATGGAGGAATGTTATGCATGCCAACTCAATACCAATTTTTTACCTCCTCACAGCTAAAGCCGGCCAACACAAAGGAAAATATGAAGCGAAAGAAAAGATTTATTTTTCTGCCTTTCCATCCTTCATTTTCTGGACTTCAACTAAAACCTAACTGGTTAATAATGACTTTTAAAAAGTGGCTGCGGTGAGGGAGAGAATTTTTCCGAGCATAAGCAAAGAAGCTTCACTCTTAGAACAATTAATCAGTGGAACGGCTTGCCTCCAGAAGTTGTGAGTGCTCCAACCCTGGAAGTTTTTAAGAAGAGATTGAACAACCGTTTGTCTGAAATGGTATAGGATTTTTCTGCCTGAGCAGGGAGGTCGGTCGGACTAGAAGACCTCTAAGGTCCCTTCCAACTCTTGTTTTTCTCTCTGACAGCAAAAGACTGTCTTCTGCTAACCCGGAGCACGTGCAGCGCGCGGTTCCTCTCTGTGCGCAGAATTCATGAAATCAGAGCTCTCCTCCTGATGTTGCTTTTCCTTCCCCGATGCACAGGCGATCAAAAGCGGGGGAATAAAGGCAACGCAGTTCTTTTCCACCGGCAATTAGAAGAGAGAGACGGGAAACTAACAGCTACGATTGCCGCCGCCGCCGCTGCTTAGCCCCGGGGAGAGCCCTTCTGCCCGGGGTAAACCCTGCCCGCGAAGCCCAGGGATCGGTTCCTCACCTACCAGAGAGCTTCGCAGGGGCCCCATCTCCCCGCAGACGGATCTGCCGGCCGTCTCTCGCTCGCTCGCTCCGTCCGCTTTGCTTCGCCTCTTTTCTCTTCCTCCAAGCCTTGCCAAGAAGCTAGTCCGCTCGGTCCGCAGAGGCGCTGCCATGGAAATCACAAGCATTCCCGGATAGGCCGATGTATCGTCGCGCCCTATTGGCCGCCTCCGAGAGACGGACAGCAGAAGGAGGCGGGGTCGTCCCGCCTAGGTCTTCCCCCAGTTCCTTTCAAGGGGGAGAGGCGGGGAGGTGTTTGTATCCCCCACGTGGAAACCCCCAGGGAGGAAGGATGGGCTGAGTAAGTCCCTGGCTTGGTCTTGCCTGTGCGAGATGTAGCGTTTCCTACGATGGGGGAAAGGAAGTACCGGTTAGGTTTGGTCCATATGGGTCAACCAGCGCCTGGTTTCTCCCCAACTTATACTTGAGCAACAAAAGAACCAGCGCCCAAGGAATAATGTGAGAAGTGAAAGATGGACTGTAAAGAAGTAGGTGAGAAAAAGGATTGATGTTTCTGAACTTCGATGCTGGAGAAATCCTGAGCCAAGGACTCTTGATAGCCAAGAATACAAAGCAATGGATCGTTGCAGAAATCAACTCATACTGGAGGCTCAACTTATCATATTATGAGCAGAACTGCTTTTTGAAAAGGTTTCTAATGCTGGGCAATTAGAAGAAAAGAGAAGTGATGACCAACAACAAGGTGGATGGATTTAGTTACACTTGCAATGGGGGCACTTCTGGAAGACCTGAAGGACAGGTTGGGGACATATCCTGAAGAAAATAAATCTAAGTAGTTGCTTAAAATCAACACTGACTTAAAGGCACATCATCAAAATACTTGTGGAAGTCAGTGTCACAATCTTGAGGTGCTGTGGGATATGGATAGGGTGTCCAGGGGAGTAAAAAAAAATTAAAATAGAGGCTGTAATCTTGGCAACCAATGCTCTTCCCTTTTTTCATGTGTTCTACATGAGACACATGTTAAAGAGAGATGAGGCTTCAATTGCACAGTCACAACCATCATTTTTTTACTTTTTTGAGACCCACTTTACACTTTTCTGGGGACAAATTGGAGGCTGAGGAATTCTATGCGGTGGATGGATCTGAAGACTATTGGTGATTCTTGCTGGCAGATTCTTCATCAGAACCTTTTGCAGGATCAGAATTAACCCTTACAGAGAATGGCTCCATTTTTATCAGCTGCTATCTTAGAGTCTACTACACATCCCATGGACTGCAAAAATCACAAAGTCCTAGACCAAGTTCAGATCTAGAAGCCAAGATTCCAACACAGTTGCCATGCTTCTAGCAGCATCTGGCCAGAAAAAAAGACTACAGCTGAGATTTTGTTTTACTTTCTGCCACGGAAGTGCAATTCTCCATCTGAGTTTCGACTCATGCATTTGTTGACATTGAGCTCTGCTCTGATCTGACACAATGCCATAGTGGCCCTTGTACCCAACTAGCAAGAACATAAGGGGAGCTAAAATATATACATAAATCAGAGAGAGAGAGAACTTTCAAGGAAGTTGCTTATCTAATAGGCCAGGTAAACCAAAAGGCACCTGGGAGTTTCCAAAATAAACAGATTTGATAGATAATACGAAAGATTAAGAAAAGTAAGCAAGAGAACAAAGAGATCAAATAAATGGGCCTTTCTAGAAAATGGAGGAAAAGTTTGTGTTTCAGAAGGCAAGAAAAAGCAAGGTCTCCAAGTTTTGAATATAGATAGTCTTCGACTTACAACCATTCATTTAGTGACAATTCAAAGTTACAACAGCACTGAAAAAAATTTACGATATATCTGTTCCTCGCACTTATGACTTACAGCATCCCCATGGTCACGTGATCAAAATTTGGGTGTTTGGCAATTGTTCATGTATTTAAGAAGTTTGCAGCATCCAAGAGTCACGTGATCACCATCTGCCACCTTCCCAGTCAGCTTCCGATAAGCAAAGTCAATGGGGAATGCCAGATTTATTCAACGACCATGTGATCCATTTAATAACTACAGTGATACATTTAGCAACTCTGACAAAAATGATCGTAAAATTAGGTAGACTCACTTAACAACTGCCTTGCTTAACAGGGGAAATTCTGATCCCAATTGTAAGTCGAGAATTACCTGTATCTGGAAATGAATAGCATATTTACCCTACTTACTTCATGAAACATGTCACTGATATATATCTGAATGTTATCTCACATCCCCAGTTTGATAATATTGCAGTCATATCTTTTATAAGGATATAATACTTGCTGCCACCCTTCCATTTTTTTCTTGTCATAAGACAAATGCTACCTGTCTGATAGAGCTGGTTGTACACAACAGCAAGCTCCTCTGTCAGGATGATTGAGCATCATTCAAATATTGCCAGGAATTAAAAAGAGTTGAGGCCTAAACTAGGAGTGGATCTGAGAAAACAAAGCTTACCGTATTAAGGAACATTGGATGATAAATTCTTGGTTGCAAAATATGAGTAGGAAGGCCATTTTAAAAGCATGAATAGGAAGGAGGTTGGAAAGGAGGAAAAGGGGAAAACAGGAACAAACAAATTAAAAAGGGATTTATTTATGTATTTATTTATTTATTTATTTATTCGATTTATATGCCGTCCTTCTCCAGAGACTCAGGGTGGCTTACAATGCATTAAGCAATAGCCTTCATACTTTTGTGTATACCTGCTTAGTAGGGCTTTTTTTGCCCCCCCCCAAGCGGTGTTCTATTTTATACACCCCCTAAGTGGTGTTCTATTTGTGGGGGCAATAAGTCAGCTTATTGCCCCCACAAACCGGGTCCTCATTTTACCTACCTCGCAAGGATGGAAGGCTGAGTCAACCTTGAGCCTGGAGAGAATTGAACTCGCAGTAATTGCAGGCAGCTGGCAGCCAAATGCTACTCTAACAGCAGTTAAACAGCAGTTTTGTCCGCTGCGCCACCAAGGCTCTAAATGAGATGAAGAATTTAAATACTGAGGCAAGAAACGTCTAAAGCTGGGGAATTCTGACAATTGAAATCCACACAGTTTAACATTGTTGAGGCTAAGAAACACTGTTTTAAAAGACAAGGTGGTCAGGTCACAACAAGCATCACCAGTCAAGGATACAATCTCATACAACTCAGTTCAGAACCTCACAATTGCAGTTAACTGAGTTACTTTTTAATGCATTACTTATTATATTATGGAATGTTAGTCCGTTTGGTTAGTTTATGGCAGGGATGATATTCATTTACCTTCGCTACTGGTTTGCAAATGTGAGCATACGCGTCACTTCCACGCATGCTCAGGACTTTCTGTGCATGCACTGAGCATCAAAAACAAGACATGATGACGTCTGGGTGGGTGGGCGGAGTCTCCCACAGCCACTGCTACCGGTTTTCCCGAACTGGATAGAACCAGCTGAATATCACCACTGGTTTATGGTATAAGATACTGCACAAACTCAAACAATTCAGTAACTGGGTTAAATGTTGGTAAAGACCAGGGGTGGGTTCTACTTACCTTTACTACCAGTTCGTAACGAGACCACGTGCACGCGCCTTGCTTCTGTGCATGCACATGTGCGCATTGCTTTTGCGCATGTGCAGATCGCTTCTGATGACGTCAGGGTCAGTGCGCGGAGCCTCCCACCAGATTTACTACGGGGATTTTTTTTTATTTTTGAGTGTGGAAATGAAAAGGAGTTGATGGAAAACCTGTCCTATAAAATCTAAATACTGTATGTAGTTTTTGGTAAAGCCAAATCAGTGACTATATTCTTTCTCAAAGAGGGATGCAAATTTACCTTATGTTATGCCTCCATGTTTGAGATTTTATAAGGTTTCTATCCCCACCTCTTGGAGAGGAGAATTTCTATTTCTATTTTTATACAAGGAATATCCCGTGTGATGCTTTCCGTTACACTGATTGCAAGGAGGCATATAGCAACAGCAATAGCACTTATATACTGCTACCCAGTGTTTTGCAGCCCTCTCTAAACAGTTTACAGAGTCTACATATTGCCCCCCAAAATCTGTGTCCTCATTTTACCAACCTTGGATGGAAGGATGAGTCAACGTTGAACCAGTGAGAATTAGCCTGCAATACTTCATTCTGACAATTGTGCCATCACGGCTGTATACACCTTTCTGATAGACTGCTTCACTCATGTGTTTATCAGAAACAACTTTGGTCCAGCTGCTTCTGTGACTTCTTGTGCCTCACATACTTTCTTAAAAGAACAGGCTGAGGAAATCTCTATCCATCCTGTTTCACCCCTCTTCTTGGTAAGCAATATTAGGCTTCCATGTGCATTTCAGGTGGTGATTGTCTCCCATACTGTAAACCCCTGATCTCTGGTGTGTGCTCCTTTCTTTCCGCCTATCCTTGGGGCATTATATTTACTTAGCCAAGATAGAAAAGCAAATTGGTCCAATACATGAACATAGATTCTCTTTTGAAGTCCTTCCTGGCATTCCTAATGTAAAATTGAACTGGATCTCCACTAAAATTGTAAGTAGGTATGACATTGTCATAAGGGAAAAAGTAGTTCCATTTTTTTGTCTGTCTGAAGTCATGGCTGAACATGTTTACAACCTAAGCACTCTTGTAGTATAAATTCATAGTAAGCACCTTGTACTGCTAATGTTTTAAGTCTCTATACCTATAGCTCTCCCTGTTTTCCAGATTCTCTAGTGAAACATCTCTCTGAAAAAGCTGTAAATATGTACTATGATGACACCCTTAAGGCACTATAATTAGAATGTAATTTTATATATGATTATCTGAGTCTTACTTCCACATTCCATCTACTTTTAACATGAAATCTTATTATTATACAGTAGATCATCATGTGCGCTTTGAAGAAAACAAGCCCAGCTCCAGGTGTTCTCAACTTCTTAAGGAGCCTACATGAAATTTAGACCAGGGTTAGGCTGATCTTTGCTGAGACCTGAAGATCGAGCCATCAAAGACATGTGCAAAAATGTGCTTAGAAGTGACGTACCTACTGAGGAATTAGTTTTCAGATGAGAACTCAACTGAATTCATAGCCTTTTCCACACAACATTCTACTCTTAGTACCCCAATAGTTTTTTTAAAAAAATCATCCTTGTTGAAGTGAAAAAAGCCTTTTGGATGTCGCTATCGATTGACCGTTGGGACAGTATTTGTCCATGCAATAAATTGCACCGAAGATTACTGTATACACATTTGTACTCTATTTGAGTCTCAGAAATATTCCAAAGCAAGTGGTATTTAGTGGTGGTATTCCTTATTTAGTCACCACAATTAGGATCAGGAGCTTGGTTGTTAAGCAAACTGGTCACTAAGTGAAACAGCAACTGTGCTTATGTTTTTACTTCAGCGTACTTTGGCCTTCCAAGCCTGAGATGAGTGCAAATGCATGGACTGGTAGCAAAATTACTTTTACATCACTGACATAATTGCAAATGGTCACTAGAGTACCTGTATTTTGTTCCCTGATCCAGAACATAAAATGAAATTCTGTGCATGGCTAACCAGCATGCCAAAACACAGAGCCAGCATGTACAGATGCTCTTAAATATGCATCCTTTCTGACCCGACTGCTGGTTTTGTATGCTAAGCTAAAACTAGGTTTGTGATTCAGCCTATTCTAGGAATCCTACACATAGTCCCTGACTTACGACCATAACTGAACCCAAAAATTCTGTTAAGTGAGACATTTGTTAAGTGAGTTTTGCCCCATTTTATGACATTTCTTGCCACAGTTAAGTGTTCTGCCCCAACTACGGCCCCCAAAGAACACAGCACACACAAAGTCTGTACAAACCTTAGTTTTACTAAATTAAATAAGGATTTTTTTTCCAAACAAAGGCTGTTAATTAACTTTCTTAACAGCCTACAAGAATCCAAAGAATAAATAATCTTTATCTTACTATGGTTGGCAGAAAGCCTAGAAGCAATCTGCAAAGAACTAAGATCAAGGCACGAAGGAGAGTGAACAAGTTGTTCCCTGCAAATTGCTTCAGTTGGCGTTCCTCCTTAAATAGGCTAAGGGATTGGCCAATTAGCCCCAAGCCTTACTCTCGAGGAGACCTCCTCCTGAGGAGCCACTCCTGCCTTTTGGCAGCTCTGTGCGCCTGTGCATCGAGAAGAGGCTCCTCCTCTTCGTCCTCTTCACTTAAAGGAGCTTCTGGAGGTTCTGAAGGCCCTGGCTGAATTCCCGCCTCTGACACCACATCTTCTCCAGCCTCCTCATTGTCCGACTCGAGTGCCAGCTGCACAGACTGCTGGCGCAACACCACACCAGCCTCCTCGCTGTCTGAATCAGCCACCAGCCGCACAGGCCGCGTACGGGCCACAACATTAAGTGAATCATTGCAGTTAATAAGTTAGTAGCACAGTTGTTAAGTGAATCTGGCTCCTCCGTTTACTTGACTTGTCAGATGGTCACAAAAAGTGATCACATGACCCCGGGACACTGCAACTGTCATAAATATGAACCAGTTGCCATGCATCCAAATTTTGATCACATGACCATGGGGATGCTGCAGTGGTCATACGTGAGAAAAACCATCATAAGTCACTTTTTTCCGTTGTAACTTTGAACAGTCACTAAGCGAACTGTTGTATGTCGAGGACTACCTGTATTGTCTTAGCAAGTTGTCTGAACCAGACCATCATATTAAATTACATATAGATGCATATTTTATTATAATCATAGACCACCTCAGAAACAAAAAGAAAACAAAGTCTGAGATAGCAAGGAAAAATCATGCTCAAGATGTGAAATATATTATATAAATAGTAAAATAAACATGTTAATACATGTTAATAAATAAAGTCACATTAATCAAAGTCACAACTGTGGTCTATTAATATGGGTATTACTTCTGTGTCTGTAAACCACTTTGATAATTTTTAAATACATTTCATCTAAATTATGATCTCTTTCAATGCTGACAGTTTCTTTCTTTACATTGATTTCACCTCTTAAGTTGCTGACAAGATGACAGGGAATAAATTAGAAATAAAAAGCATGGACAGCCACTTGTCTGAAATGGTATATAGGGTCTCCTGCTTGAGCACAGGGCTGGACTAGAAGACCTCCAAGGTCCCTTCTAGCTATGTGCTATTCTAAGCTCATCAGTAATTAGCCCACCCATAAAATGAGGGAGAAGAATTCTCAAGAGGCCCAAATGATAACTATAAGAAGAAAACTACAATACAAAGTGCCTGTTTCCCTGAAAATAATGCTGATTGTAAGGGTTTTACATGGCTTAACAATGTCAAAATTGGCAGTGCAGTTTGAATCTGGGCAATGAGTCAGAGGCTGCTGAACGTATTTGCTGAGATTTCTCTTAATCCCCAGAACAAGTAGTTCACATCCTCCAGGCAAAGAAAGGCAAGGGGAGAGCCAAATATTCTTTGAAAAAGAGATGCCTAATGCACAAGCGTCCCATTTTCATTTCGTCTCAGTGGGTTCATCTCAGTTACTTCAAAAGACTGGGATAACCGTATCTGGTTCCCTCAACACCCACAATTTTGTTTTAAAAAGGGTATTGACAAAAAGGACATGTATAGAATGATTTCCACAAATCTTTCCCATTTGCTCTTAGATAGATAGATAGATGGATGGATGAATGGATGGATGGATGGATGGATGGATGGATGGATGGATGGATGGATAAGACAGACAGACAGACAGACAGACAGACAGACAGAGGAGTGGTGCAGTGGCCTAGAGGTGGAGCTCTCGCCTCACAATCAGGAGGCTGTGAGTTCGATCCTAGGTAGGGGCCCAATGAGTAAATATCAGCTGCGAATTCTGCATTGGCGATAGGAAGGGCATTCGGCCAGTAAACATTCAGCTCCATTCAGTTGACCCGACTCCAAGGGATTATGGGGTCATTAAAAGACAAAGAAGAAAAAAAAGAGAGATAAAGATATAAGTAATCCTTGACTTATAACCACAACTGAGCCCAACATTTCTGTTACTAAGCATCACCATTAAGTGAGCTGCACCCCATTGTATAACTTTTTTTTGCCATAGTTGTTAACTGAATCATGTGGTTGTTAAGCCAATCTGGCTTCCCCCATTGACTTTGCTTGTTGGAAGCCAGGAGGGAAGATTACAAATGATGAGTTGCTAAGAGCCTCATGTGACCATGGGGATCCTGCAACAGTCATGTGAGAACAGTCATGTAAGAACTGGGTCATAAGTCACTTTTTTCAGTGCTGTCAAATGGTCATTAAACAAATGGTTGTAAGTCAAGGACTATCTATAGAACTTTTTGCAGTCCTGTGATTCATTTCTAGGAATTGTTGAATTCAGTTTCCTTCTTATGCGAAAGAATTATATCTCATTGTTCTCTAGCTCATTCTAGTTCACTTTTTTCTAGATGACTTCAGGCTTAGTCTGAATGATCATAACATTCCAACCATTAAATGAAGTTGATATTAAACCAATGATAAAAATAAACAGAATGATTGTTGCTGAATTTTCAACATGTTCAACATTTATATACGTTGCCTATAGATTGTTTTTGTTGTTGTGCATTGATTTTTGAGGTACCTTCCACATTTGTGTGAGAAGCCATTCTGAAGTCCCAAGGCTATATAACCCAGTCAAAAATTTGAGGGAAATGTCCAGGAAAAAACAATAAGAAATAAGGCGTTACCTTGCGGTAAGATGGGGGAGGCCAATAAATTTAATACATAAATAAATATTCCCAAGAAAGTACCTTTTATATGGGCATAGCCACACCTTAGCTCAATTCAAGATTTTTATTCTCACATTTAGCTGATCCCACTCTGCAGGGAATCACTGTGTATATAAGGTAATAATTTAAAAGTGGTTTTCAAATGTTACTTTTTAACAATGGAGGTCTGATCTTTGGAATTCCTAGGAATTTCCTAGGATTCATTTTAAGTATTTTTGCAAGCTTTTAATAATTGATTTTACTACTAATAATTCGTGTTTTAATTTTAGCTACAAGATTTCTTTTTTGTTTAAAAAGTTTATTAAATTTCAAAAAATAAAAGGCTAAAATAGAAAATTAGAATAAGAGAGGAAATGTGGGAGAGAGGAACAAGAGGGAATGTTTAAAAAGTGACATAAGAAAACAATAATAAGAAAAATGTTAAACTTCCAACTTTTTCAATATATTTAACAGTTATAAAATAAAATATGCTCTTGTTTTAACAAAAGAAAAAATACAAAATTAAATAAAGATATACATATCAAACAATGAAATAATAACAGTAATGTATATATATCATAATCTCTTAATCTTATAAAATATATAACCCATAAATGCATATTATCAACTCTAAAATATATATATATTGCTAGATATTTCTATAATAAAAAAATCTATAATTGAACATTCTCTGCTTTCAGATTAAACAAATACATATCTCCATAATCAAAAGATACCAAATCCCAATATCAAAATTTCATTTTTCTCTTTATTGAGTAAAAATTCCAAAAGTGATTTCTATGTAGATCAATTGTGAGGTTTCTGTGAATATAATCATATTTTTAAAAGTATCTGAATATTCTCCCGGATAAGCCTATCCGTAAATAAGCTGACCCTGAAAAATTTTATACATTTTAATCTTCATAACTGGCTTATCTGCACGTGGCACATTTTTTCATAGCAATTTGAAGATTGGCTTATCTGTGGATGGACTTATCCATGAGTATATATTGTATGCTATTTTTTCCCCATACTGTTTAGATTACTCTATTATGTGCTGCGCTATGCTCTGAAAGCTTTGAATAATTTTTTTGCCCCAAATAAATATCAAATGGTGCAATAAAATATTGACTTTGCAGACGTTTCAATGAATACGATGACAAATTTCTAAGTAAAATCCATGTGGCTTAGCAGTTAATCACTTCCAAGTTCTTAAGCTTAACATTTGGCATCCTAGTTGCATACAAAATATGATTAAGTTTAATTGACAAGAACTTGCCACAATTAAATGGTATATTAACATTTAAAACCATTGAAGTACATCCAAAAAGCTTATTATTGGTTTATGAAGAATAAAGTATGAACAAAGAGAAAGAAAAGAAACCAAATAGGAGATTAATCATCTAACAGAGATTATTGCTAAGAGTCAAATAGTTTTTCAGATGTTTGTAGCGAGGGAACAGAAATGCCATCCCTAAAGATGTAAAGAATTTTGCCAATCTGAACTCAAAAGAGGTATGTTAAAGCCATTAGTCATGAGAATGGATGTCTATTTGATAGAGGCAGGCTTTTTGTGTAGGGAAAAACCTGTTTGAAATATAAGGCTTTCAGCCAAGAATCTTAAAAACAAATGAGTTGGTTCACAGATGTTAAATGAGTATAGCTTTAAAAAAGCCAATATAGTATAGTGGTCATTATACTGGAAAAATCCATTTTTAGCTATGGAAACTCAGAATGATTTTAGGCCAACCATTATTTCAAGCCCAGCCTATCTCACAAATACCAATTATATCAGTAGGAATTTTGTACAATAATTTGCTTGCTTATATCCCATCTTTCTTTCAGGAGCTCAAGACAACGTATACTTCCTTCTTCAATTTTTCCCGACAAGTTTGTGAACAAGAGGAAGTAATAATTCAGTGAGGATATCAATCTAATTTATAAATGCAATGTGTATATGTTATTGACTTAACCTTAACTGGTTGAGTTGGTAAAGTATCTTAGAAGCCACAATGACAAAAAAACTCAGGAGCCCACATAGCAACTTTTCTAACTAACTGATTTGTATTAAAAGGTATAACCTTTTGTGAGCTACAGCTTAAGTATATAGCAGTGGTGAAATCCAAATTTTTTTACTACCAGTTCTGTGGGAATGGCTTGGTGGGCGTGGTGTGGCTTGGTGGGCGTGGCTTGGTAGGCATGGCAGGGGAAGGATACTGCAAAATCCCCGTTCCCTCCCCACTCCTGGGGGAAGGATATTGCAAAATATCCATTCCCACTCTGGTCCCACTCTGGGGCCAGCCAGAGGTGGTATTTGCTGGTACTCCGAACTACTCAAAATTTCCACTACCGGTTCTCCAGAACCTGTCAGAACCTGCTGGATTTCATCCCTGATATATAGGTGGTCTTTGACTTACAATCATTCATTTAGCAATTGTTTGAAGTTATAGTGGCGCTGAAAAAAGTGACTTACAACTAGTCTTTGTACTTACATCCTTTACAGAATTCCCCCTGGTCATGTGATCAAAATTTGGGCATTTGAGGACCAAAATGTATTTATGATGGTTGGAGTGTAGTCAGGATCACGTGATTGCCATTTGTGATCTTCCCAGCTGGTTTCCAACAAGCAAACTCAATTGGGAAAATGGATTCACTTAACAATTGCATGATTTGACTAACAATTGCAGTGATTCACTTATCGATCATGGCAAAATTGGACTTACCTCACTTGCTTGGAAATGGAAATTCTGATCCCAGTTGTGGTCATAAGCCAAGAACTATTTGTGTCTCTTAATAAAAATTGTCAGAAAAGTTATCAGACTTCTGATTTTTGGGGAGCCACCATAGACTTACAAGTGTGCAAGGGGCAGAGCTTCAAAACATACAATCTTGGCTGTCCTCTTTTGACTTTTTAAACAACCCCCCACCCAGGGGTGGGTTCTAAAATTTTTTACTACCTGTTCTGTGGGCGTGGCTTATTTTGTGGGCTTGGCTTGATGGTCATGTGACAATTATTTAGGATTTAGCAGAGGTACTGGTCTATCAGGCTGTACCGATCTACCCATTTATTTTTGCAGGCTACTGGTCTACCCATTTATTTTTGCAGGCACTGATCTACCCATTTATTTTTGCAGGCTACTGGTCTACCCATTTATTTTTGCAGGCACTGATCTACTCATGTATTTTTGCAGGCACTGATCTATTCATGTATTTTTGCAGGCTACTGGTCTACCCATTTATTTTTTGCAGGCACCAGTCTACTCATTTGTTTTAACACTGATCAGCTGTAGGGCGGCCCTTTGAAGCCCCACAGCAAGAGTTTAAACGGTTTTTTCCCCTCTAGCTATCAACTGGGACTCAGGAGGCAGCAATAGATTGGGGGTGGGGCCAAATAAAAGGTAAGAATAACGCAGGGGGTGGGATGGGGCAAAACCGGTTCGGTGACATCATATCGTCACCGCTACCAGCTCAGCAGAACCGGGCCAAACCGGGAGGAACCCACCACTGCCCCCACCCAAATGGATACTCTTAAATCAGGATTTACGTTTTCCTTTGTTTTGACTTAAATGGTCAACCCCACCACTTACTTCTGGCTACTGTGGTTAGAAGTGGACTCATGTATTCTCCCACAACCACTTAGCAAGATCTATCAATCAAGTCATTGTGCATGTGTTGTTTGAATCTGCCCAATTTAAATGTATTAACAAACCATGCAGTCTCTGTGGATTTGAAGCCCTGACCTGGTGAAGGACACTCTTCTCCATATGCACGTTTCCAAGCTAACAGAACAGGAAGCAAGGAAGCAAGGACAATGTACAAATCTCTTCATTTTCTGGCACATCTACAGAAGAGCAAATAGGAGCTTTGAACAAGGCTTAAGTTATTTTAGGGACTTGCTTGTCTGCAGCTGTAATCATTTACCACCCAGTTTCCTGTTAAGGGGTTTTAGCACCTGAAAGTATTGCTTTCGGGTGCTAAATAAGTACTGCTTATTTTTCCTATGTGTTTCTTTCTTTATATACGTTTCACAAACCTGAAACACATGTTCCAAAAATTGATATGTATTCTACCAGTAATACAGAGGATTTAAGTAAATAGTCAGCACTGCATTGGAAAGATTGGCCAGACACTCCCATTTTATTTATATGCGCATAAAGTAATGGAGTATAAAGCAGGTCTCTTGTTCTTTAGACTTGTTGGTATGTCCAAGCAAGCAAGGAATCCAGAATTTGGAAATCTAAGGAGGAAGGTGCCCAAGACACCCAGAAACAGAACACGGCAAATCTACTTGGCGTTCTCCAGATGTTTTGGACTACAATTCCTTCTTGCCATTGATTACTGGATTCTTTCAGTCTCCCAAATATTGGGAAGATACAAGACTATTAGACAGATGTTCGGAGGTAGAACAATGAAAGTGAGGGAGGAAGATAGAGGGGCACTGACTAAACAATATGCATTTAGGTTTCCTTAGCAATTGGCTGTGTTTGCCTAACAAACTGATCCCAGACCATGGTTTACATCTGCCAAAAAGATAGTGGACATGTTATGGCTAAGAACCAATTGTGAGTTGACCCAATGAAGAGTGAAGGCCTCAGCTGAGAAACAAAGGAAAGAAAAACATACGGGCAATCCATGACTTATGACAGGTTGCTAAGCAACCATTCGAAATTATGACCAACCTGAAAAGGGGACTTAACAACCCAAATTCAAAGTTCCAATGGTTGAGCTCCCTCTGTGATTACATGACAACTTTGGCAATATGGCCGTATTCATGGCCATTTGCAGCATCCTGTGGTCATATGAAAACCAGTTTTACATTTACCCAAAATTGGCACTTCTAGTTTTTGGCAAAGCCACGCCCATAGTGAACCATTCGTTTGTTTAACAACTATTGATTCACTTAATTATCATAGATTTGCTTAATGAATACAGTGCTTTGCTTAACAAAGGTTGCAAAATCAGGTCAGTCATGTGACTGACTCATTTTGTGACTGTTATGACGCACAACCATAATGGATAGGCCATTGTTAACCTATTAACAATTTGCTACTTTATGTGTGATACCCTTTAGTAACAACAGGAAAATTGGAATGCACTTTCTTAATAAATGAACAAATCCATAATGCCAACTTCTGTGCTATTGATGTGTAAAACTTTCCAGGTAGATAAGCATGAAAATTGTGAAGCCAACTATAGCATCTGCCTTGGGATGAACTCAAGATTCATATCACAGTAGAGAAGCATGAAAATTGTGAAGTTAACAGTAGCATTTACCCTGGGAAGAACTTCGACTCATGTCGCATTTACAATACACAAAACATAAAAACAAGTGTTTTTTTCCCCCTTTTAAAAGTTTATACTGTAAATAATTCTCCTGTGGTATACAAACAACTGAAAAACATATAATGACAACACTGCGTAGTCATCATGGAAACAGTGGGAAATCTGCAGATTCTCATAGCAAATGATGAGTTTGCCAACTCTTCCTGATGCTAAAAAGGGGAAGGCCGTCTCCTGCAGTTCAAGTCATTTATACTTCTATGTCTGGCTCCCCTCCTCTTCCACAACCATGGGTTGCTGCTCCTGCTCTTGTTCCGGATCTCCAGGGAGCATGCTGGTGACTGTCTGGAGAAGGGATTCAATTTGCTCTTCTGTAAGCCTCTCTTCGCTTTCTTCCACAATCTGCAAAGGACAATGGTTTAGTTATCTACCAGTATGTTCTGATCACCCTTTTACATGCTAACTTCCAAACTCCTTAGGATGGACCTAACTCACAGAATTCCCAGCTGGTACAGCAAGAGATTGTTCCTAAAACAATAAAGCTGACATTATGCAGCAGAGGAACAAAAAACTGACCAACTTTAACATTTAGCGAGGCTCAGCAAAACTAGGATAAAATGAAACCAATAACTACGAATCAGAAAACAGCCAACTAATCAGGTCTTCTAAGGAACTGGCACAAAGGCCTTTCCTTCCCTGGTAAGGAAGGGCATTTCTACAGATAAGACTGTTGGCATTGATAAGAGCTTTCCCCACCTAGGCACTGATTGAATGCATTAGTCAAAGTTAGGTACTGTCAATATCTGGAAACACCCTGGACTCAAATCTTATAATTGAACCATTTATCCTAATTTCTGGGCCTCCCACCAGCTCTATTGGCAGGAAGGCTGCACTGAACTTATTTGCAGACGATTTGCCCTTGTGGATCCAGGGAGGTAGAAGCTCTCGCTCATGTCCTCATATCGTGTCCTTTTTATGATGCCCCAAGATGTGCTATGATCTCCCCAGTCATCTCCAAATATGAAGTTAACACTGACAAATTTTATGTTTATTACTTTTTAAGGGATGCTAGACCCACACTCACATATCACATACCCTCACCAAGTCATGCAACCGTGCAAAGCCTTTAATTAAAGATATCATTTGATTGTCCCTATCGTTTCCCCCCCAAATAATGAATTGTTATATCAAACTATTTCTCTTTTTTTATCATAAGAGCTGATCAAGGATCATAATAAAGGTATTTGATTTGTTCCTAATTTTTGGAACTCAAATAATTTACTAAGACTGTATTACTGTTATTCTTCTCTTCCTTACTAGTATCTATCTCTTCCAGTGGTTCTATAGAACTGGTAGTAAAACTGGCGGGAGGCTCCGCCCACCGACCCCGACATCATCAAAATGCTTCTGCGCATGCACAGAAGCTTCACGAGCGCAAGCGCACGGCCCCGTTGTGAACCGGTAGTAAAGATAAGTAGAACCCACCCTTGATCTCTTCCCACTTATTACTATAACCATGTTGCTTGTATCTTTCAATTATATTGTTTTTGTTTCCAAGTACGATTTGATAGCTTATTAGTAACCTTGACTATCACTGTGTTGTATCTTTTTATTCTTGATGAATGTATTTTATTCTCCTTCTGTATACTGAGAGCACATACACCTAAGACAAATTCCTTGTGTGTCTAATTGCACTTGGCCAATGAAGAATTCTATTCTATTCTTTTTCCCATCTTCTGCTTTTTAATGTCCTGTCCAACGGAGAGTTTTAGAAAATTCAGAAACTTCTTTGGCCATTGGTAGGATTCAAAATTTTTTACTACCGGTTCTGTGGGTCTGGTTTGGTGGGCATGGCATGGCTTGGTGGGCGTGGCTTGGGAAGGATACTGTAAAATCTCCATTCCCACACAACTCCAGGGGAAGGTTACTGCAAAATCCCCATTCCCTCCCGATCAGCTGGGATTCGGGAGGCAGAGAATAGATGAGGGTGGGGCCAGTCAGAGGTGGTATTTACCGGTTCTCCGAACTACTCATAATTTCCTCTACCGGTTCTCCAGAACTGGTCAGAACCTGCTGAAACCCACCTCTGCATTGGACTATTCAGGTTCAGGTTTGCTCTACTTGGGATGCAGCTTGAATTTACACTGAAGCATTATTTCTTCCATGGAGCTTGACCTTGTAGTGATGAAACAGCTGACATTTCCTAACAATGTTATAAACTATAGTATACTCCCAGAAACATTATCCATGGCATGCATGCTACAGATGAGGGCTCTGACTAAGTACAGTCCACTGGAGAAAGAAAGAGCAATCTATTCCAGTGTTCTGTCAAGAAAATCAAGTCGATGTCCGCAACCAAGACAGCATCAACACGATTTTGAAGCTTCGAAGGCATGAAACAAGCTACTGGGCAAGAGCTAAGAGCAAGGGCACTGGTGCTTATAATGTGTTGAATTAAAGCCAAAAGGAAGCCCAGCTGCTGACTGTCCAGAAGCAAAAGGAAAGGTTGAAGCTGCAAAGATATGTCTACCATTGGTCCATGGAATGTCAGACCATGAACTAAGACAAAGTTGATGTCAGAACAGAAATGTCAAGAATGAATATTCACATTCTGGAAATCAGCAAATTGAAGTGGACTTAATGGGTCCCTTCACATCAGAAAAGCAATAGATCTTCAATTGTGGGTTAAAATCTCATTGAAGAAATAAGGCTATTATTATTATTATTATTATTATTATTATTATTATTATTATTATTATTAATTATATAATAATAATAATAATAATAATAATAATAATAATAATAATAATAATAATATTTTATTGTGTCAAAGTCTGTGCTTGGATACAACCCTCCCCCAAATGAGAGATAATCTTAATCTGAATCAAAGGTAAATCAATTATCAAATGATAAATCCCATATACTTTAAACCAAGATACAGTGGAAAATGAAATCGAACAGTTCTATGGCAATTTGCAACACTATATCAAAAAAAAGGTATAATTCTAATTACAGTGTAGAAATCTGAGTTACTAAAGCCGCAAATAGTAGCTGGATTGACGGGAAAAATTGGTCACGTATGAATGAAAGAGACAGATAGTTCTGCTAAGAAAATTAAATGTTTACAGCACATGCCTTTTTCCAAGAAGCTAAAACGTAACTCCACAGATGGCCATGATCAGATGGACAAGTCTGAAATCAAACTGACAATATATTCTAAAGGCAAAAATAAAGGAATTCTATGCTGTCAGCAAGAACACGTTGTGGTGCTCACTATGGCTCAGATCACACACTTCTTGTTGCACAGTTGCATCTTAAGCCAAAGAAAACAAATAAAACATCTGACTGGTATGTCAATTTATTTGTTTTGATATCATGATGAAGGTAAAGACTAAATTTAATGGATTAGGTTTAGTAACTAGAGTGCCTGAAAAAAATCCATGGCGTTATTAACGATGAAGCAAAAAAAAAAGTTCCAGAAATGCAAAAACAGTTGTCTGTTATGCAATGAAAATAACTGAAGGCAGAAATAAACAGTACAAAAGATCTGAGAATAATTAAATAGAAAAGACAAGAGATATTTACAAAACATAGAGAATTAAATATATTTGACAGACAAGCCTAATAAAATTATGTCCATCACAAAGAGTTAAAAAGCAACTGAATGACTGAGCAACGTATCACTGTTCTAGGAGTTTTCTTTTTTCACAACCATGCATATCATTCCGCTGAAAACGATAAGAAATTTCTGATGCAAATCATCACCTATTTGATCTGCCTAAGAACAGCAAATGGAAATTCTTAGTCACACCACAAACCCAAATAAAATCCCTCCCTCTTTAAACAAACAACTTCAGTCACAGCTAATGCTCTTTATGGAGCTACTGCTCTTATCTCAGAGAAAAACAAACTTCCTCAAATGCAGGCTATGCTTTTGTGATCTTTAGCTTTTTGTAGCTAAGCTATGAAAATGACTTAGATATTGGATCCTAGAAGAGGACATTTTACAACCTTGGTTTCAGTAGAGTTGTACTTTCCTACTCTGACAGTGCACAGTCTGAAGTCTTCTTGGATTCATAGCTCCTGCTCAATTAGCAGGTGACAGTTGTGGCCAGGAAGGCCCTTGTACAATACAGATAGTCCTTGACTTACGATCACAATTGAGCCCAAAGTTTATCTTGCTAAGCGAGACATTTGCTAAGTGAGTTTTGCCCCGTTTTACAAGCTTTCTTGCCACAGTTGTTAAGTAAATCACTGCAGGTGTTTAGTTAGTAACATGGTTGTTAAGTGAATCTGGTCTCCCCCATTGACTTTGCTTGTCAGAAGGTCGCAAAAGGGGATCACATGACTCTGGGATGCAAACTGTCTGGATTTTGATCATGTGACCACAGGGATGCTGCAATGGTCGTATGAAAAATGGTCATAAGATACTTTTTTTCACTGATGTTGTACCTTTGTGTGAAACAGCTTGCATGTCAGATATTGCCTGCATATGATGCACCAGAGACTAGAAGGGGTTAAGTCTTTACAGACATCACATGTGACTATATCAGCCAATGAACTCTCTTATTGGACTCTTACCTAGAAACCACTTGGATATCTTCCCCCTTTTTTCTCTCTCTCTCTCTCTCATCTATCTCTCAGCGAGACAACACGTGAACTTCTCTCTCCTCTCAACATCTGAGTCATACAGTTAGGGTAAAAATGTAACAGGACACCCTGTTCATTATCGTATGCATGTATATATTTGTAAATAATAAAAACAACTTTTGAACCTGAAGCTGTATTGACCAAATAACTTCCTCATAGAACCAAATGAGCATGACCATCAATATATATCTGATATTGCATGCTGCAATACCTTGAATACAGGTAGTCCTCAACTTACAGCAGTTCATTTAGTGACCATTCAAAGTTACGATGGCACTGAAAAAAGTAACTGATGATTGTTTTTCATACTTACGACCGCTGCAGCATCCCTGTGGTCACATGATCAACCTTCTGACAAGCAAAGTCAATGGAGAAGCCAGATTCACTTAACAAACGTGTTACTAACTTAACAACTGCAGTGATTCACTTAACAACTGTGGCAAGAAAGTTGGTAAACTGGGGCAAAATTCATTTAGTGATGGTCTCACTTAGCAACAGAAATTTTGGGCTCAATTGTGGTGGTATGCTGAGGGCTTCCTGTATTATTGAACAACAACTTCTGCCTATCCCAGGGCCTTGGGAAGAACTCAGCAGGTAGATAAAAGTGCCAAATTGAATCTAAACATCTGGCTGACTGTACGACAAACCATAATAACAATAATAATAAACTCTTCAGTAAGGTAAAAATTATTTTTGAGCTAAGCAGATAGAAATGATTATTTTTCCCTACTTAACTTTTAAATACTTGAAAGAGAACAAAACAGATACAATAATTTAAAAAACTGAGTTATGTAGGTGAAACCCATTGTAACATTGAATTATTTTCACCTATTTCAGTTAAAGTCAGCAGCCTTGACCATGTACCTAGGAACTATTTTGGAATCAATATATTTTTTTGGAGAGGATTAAGCTGAGAATGCTCGTTTTATTTTCTATCTCCTGTAAACTAATAAGACTTCCTTAAACATGGAATAAAACAGATGGAGAGCTTGCCTTTTTGCTAAATCAATGACCTAAGAACTCCCACATCTTCCACGAGAGCAGGCGCCACCTCAGAACATTTGCTTCAGCTATTCATTTTCTTCTAAAATGAACATTTTATTTGCTCAGGGAATCTGCAGCTCTCAAGGATGTATCA
This sequence comes from Arizona elegans, assembly GCA_022577455.1. Classification (NCBI taxonomy): domain Eukaryota; kingdom Metazoa; phylum Chordata; class Lepidosauria; order Squamata; family Colubridae; genus Arizona; species Arizona elegans. Next base: position 317,761,865 of record JAKOOJ010000001.1, on the reverse strand, counting down.
GTCAATATCCATTTATTATGCAGCTCTCAGAGGTTTGTTAGCAGGGAATGACGCAGCCTGGGGAGGAAGTGTAAGGGGGTGGGAGAGATAGAAAATAAGCAGAGAATATTGAGAGAAAGTGACCACGTAGTGTTGGAGATCTTGATTAAAGGAAAGGAAATTTATCTAGTTTGACTAGGTATTTTGAACTTTGCACATTTTAATAGTTCAGAATAATGTTAAGTAGGAATCTGTGATCAGAGAAGCTAATGGGAAAAGGAACTGTATGAATTTCTTAAAAAGAAAGTATTTAAAAATGGGGATTGCCATGAAGTGTTATTTTCCTCCTCAGAGCTCCTCAGAGCAAGTTCAGTGTAAAGAAGAGCAATAAAAATGATGAGGGGCTTGGAGGCTAAAATTTAGGAAGAATAGATGAAGGAACTTGTCATGTTTAGCCTAAGTGAAGATGGAATAACAGGTAACACAGGAACAGCAGAGCTAAAATCTTTTTTTTTTTCTCCCCTCACGCTTTTTCAATGACAACTGTTCAGGACAATGTAAAAGGCCACGATTAGAGTGGGACCATGTTTATATTTACTTTTTTTTTATTTTTTTATTTATATGCCGCCCTTCTCCGGAGACTTAGGGCTGCTTACAATGCGTTAAGCAATAGCCTTCATACTTTTGTATATTTATACAAAGTCAGCTTATTTCCCCCCCAGTCTGCGTCCTCATTTTACCTACCTTAGAAAGGATGGAAGGCTGAATCAACCTTGAGCCTGGTGAGATTTGTACTTGCAGTAATTGCAGGCAGCTGATGTTAATAACAGTGCTTTAGTCTGCTGCAACACCAGGGCTCTTTAAAAGTAAAGGTAAAGGTTCCCCTTGCACATATGTGTTAGTCGTTCCTGACTCTAGGGGGCGGTGCTCATCTCCGTTTCAAAGCCAAAGAGCCACCTTCGCTGTCCGAAGATGTCTCCATGGTCATGTGGCCGGCATGACTAAATGCCAAAGGCGCACGGAACACTGTTACCTTCCCACCAAAAATAGTGGTCCCTATTTTTCTACTTGCATTTTTTACATGTTTTGAACTGCTAGGTTGGCAGAAGCTGGGACAAGTAACCCCATTATGCAGCACTAGGGATTCTAACCGCTGAACTGCCAACCTTTTGATCGACAAGCTCAGCATCTTACTATGCATGAGTTTAAAGCTCTAGGGATCAGACAAAATGCAGAGCATGAAAGAACTTTCTGATGGCCTGATTCAAATGTTTATGAATTACCTTGAGAAAACCAGGAGAACCAGTGAAATACCAAGAGGATAAGATTCCCATCTTAAAAAAAAACAACAACAACAAAGGAGGATCTAGGAAATTACAGACCAGATAGCAGAACATCAAAACTAGACAGGTTCTAGAGTCAATAATGAAGAGATCATTCAGTAGAAATTTTAACATGTGCTAGATACCGTAAGATAAAATAGCAGTATCTCATTTTTATCAGACAACTTTCAGAGATGGTAGAGAATGCTGTACATATAGTATAACTTGATTTCAACAAAAAATGTGACAAAGCACCCTACAAAAAATCCTACACTGGGATTATCAGTGAGAAAATAAGAAAAAGGGGAAAGGGATGGAAAATAATGGGAAAGATACAGCAAAATAAAAGAGTTTATGATTTTAAAAAACAAAATCATTATGGGACTAACAGTGGAAAGATAAGAAAAAGGGAAAGGAGAGTTCAGGATTTTAAAATACAAAAAAGAAGAAGGGGAAAGAGAAAAATAAAATAAAATATAAAGATGGGAAGGGAGAAAGAAATAGAAGAGGAATATGGGGTAAAGGAAATGACTACTAGGGTATTGGATTATGGATTAATTAGATATATTTAACTAGTCTTTATAAAAATGTTATAAAAAGGTTGAAGTGTATTATTTGGAATAGTTGATAAAGAAAAAACTTTGAGATTGGAATAAGAGAATTTAAGAAAATAGTTGGGAATTGTATTATGTTATTTGAATTTAAAATTAGGGACATTGGAGTAACATAGATATTAAATTGATTCTTTAACTAATTAGTGAAACTATGATGTCTGGAGTATAAGAGACAAAAGTATAAATAATTGATGAAGTAATAGAATGGTAAATAATAAACCATTTAAGTTAACATGAAGAAATGAACTATATCTTTAAGGAAGTGAGTATAAAATATATGGATGTATGATGAATATAAGAATTGGAATATTTTTAATTAATGAAGGGTGCTGTAACAAATGGAATATTTTTAATATATATTTGGAACTTAACTAAATAAGAAAAGAAAGATGAAATGATATTGGATTATGAATTACTTAGATATATTTAATTGACCTTGATAAAAATGTCAAAATGTACTATTTGGAAAATTAGTAAAGAAAAAATTATTTGAGATTGGAAAAAGAGAATTTAAGAAAATAATTGGGAATTGTATTATGTTATATGAATTTAAATATAGGGGTATTGAAGCAAGATAGATATTTAATTGATTTTTTTTCTTTATTGAATATGTTTAACTGTTGAAGTGTATTATTTGGAATAGTTGACAAATGAATTATTGGTGAGTAGAATAAGAGAATTAAAGGAAATAATTGGGGATTGTATTAGGTTCTGTGAATGAGAAAATAAAAGATATGAGAAAAATTGAATATATAAAATTGTGTTAAAGATGAACAAAAATCTGTATAAATTTAATACCGGGCCAATATTCTGTTCAGAAAAGATGTATTGTATGTTTGTTTGTGTGTTTTGAAAAATAAAAAAAACTTTACAACAACAAAACAAAAAAAGAATTATATCAATCCCACTACTACTGGAAAATTAAGACATCTCCTTGGCTAATTTTTTATGTTCAAAGCAATTATTTCAGAAGGTAGCTTTGTAACTTACCAGCTGGATTTCAACAGCAGTTGCAGGCCTGTGGTTGAGTAGTTGCAGTTTTTCTGCCCTATACCCAAGCAAAAGACATAAATATATATAATTTAGGGATTCTGGTTACATGAATGAGTCCACATCATAACAAAACCTTGTCCACAGAACATCAAACTTACTTCAGTGTCTTACTTACAGCCTGGCCTTAGAACTATAGCAGTCAGGAATGAAATAATTCGAGAGCTTGAAAATTGCCATTCCCACATCTGTAATCCATTGGAATTTACTGGTTTGTAGGTTTTAAAACACTCAATGACCCTTTGTTTAGGAACATCCACAACCCACTGCTCTTTCTGAACCCAGATTTCAAAAGCTTGTTTCCTTAGATGGTCCCAAAGGGCTGAAAATGTATTTCAAAATCCTGTACAGCACAATAAAACCATTAAGGGTCAGTTTCACATCCTTGGCTACCAAGACAGGCAGAAAACAGAGATGTCAAATTTATTTGGTATCAACAGCTGGGTGAAATTTTATCACTTTTATCTAAAACAATAATTTAAATCCATTTTTTTTCTCCAACCATGAATTAGTTATAAAATTAAGTTTTTGTGAACAACATTTAAGCTAAATGAAAACATAACCCAGGATGAATTTATAATTACTACTATACTTGTATATGTCTGGGCTTTTTTAAAGGACAGAAAGGGAGTTCAGGAATTTAAATTATGGTGTAACAACCCAGAATAGAGATGAAATAGCAGAAAGAGATGCCTACAACGTTGCTGGGAAAAGATGAAGAGCTTAATCAAACATGGGGAAGGGTCTTTATTAAGGTATATACAATAAAAAGGGGCAAAATGTAATTATTTAATAATATAAGAGCTGCAGTGACGCAGTGGTTAGAGTGCAGTACTGCAAGCTACCTCTGCTGATCACCAGCTGCCAGCAATTTGGCAGATTGAATCTCACCAGGCTCAAGGTTGACTCAGCCTTCCATCCTTCCGAGGTGGGTAAAATGAGGACCCAGATTGTTGGGGGCCATAAGCTGACTCTGTAAACTGCTTAGAGAGGGCTATAAAGCACTGTGAAGCGGTATATAAGTCTAAGTGCTATTGCTATTGCTATTTCCCCCATTTTATTGTGTCCATGGATTGCTTTCTATGAGCCCTGTACAAAGTGATTCAATCCCTCTTAGGGAGAGATGGGTCAGAAGATCTTCTGATAGGCTGCCCTGAAGATTATTCAAGGAATCTGTTAAACTTCAGACAGTCCTGAGGGAAGATTATCTGTATTCCTTCCAGTCAGATTCCAGGCCTTGAACAGTACTGAGATAACATTATTACACATATTGATGACCTATGGTGTGTACATGATTTGGGATCTGCATCCATTCCCACCCAACCTTGATCTTTCAACAACCGCAGGTACCATCCCAGAGTAACCTTTCTAGAATTATTTGATTAAAAATAAATGGTATCATTCTGCCCAGGTTTCGGGGGTGAAAGCAGGAGACATAAAACTGATTCTCCTTCTAAACCTGGTTCTATTCCTCAGAGCTCAATTCTCTTCTCTCTTCTTGAGCGGGGTCATGAGCCTAGATATGATCAGTATACTGATGTTACCTCGTTATATATCTCATCTTAGGCTGGCCAAATAATGCTTTTAAAGTTCTATTTCAATTTCTGGAGTTTATGAGGGTTGGATGGACATTTAGGCTTATCAAGTGGCTTAGGATTTTAGGGCTACTGGTTTTGGAAATCTTCCATCGTTGGTTCTAGATGGGGTTGGAATTATTAGGTAAAACCAGTCATGGTTCCTGCTTGAAAAGTAACTCGGATGGCTTTTGTACAAATCCATTTGAATATCAGTTGCACTCAATCCTGGATTAGAAGGCTGGGATAGTCAATTATGGCTTGGTTATCTCAAATCTGAATTACTGTATCATATCCTACTTGGAATTGCTCTTGAAGACCATCTGAAAGAAATAGCTAGTTCAGAAGGAAGTAGCATTGGTAATTACGAGGACATGTTGATCCATGAAACACTGCTGCTATATGAATTGCATAGTAGACTTTTGGATGCAATTCAAAGTGCTAGTCATCACCTATAAAATCCTTCACTGCATAAGGCCTGGCTTGTCTTGGATGAACTTTTTTCAGCAATAACATTTGACAGGATTGTCATGTTTAGGGTCCCATCATTCAAGCAGTATTACTTTGTGGGACCCAGGAAATGTGCCTTTTCCATCACTATGACTGTCTCTGTAACAGCATCTCTTCCCCACCCCCACCCCCCCAAATATGGATCCAATCCTGCTTGTCTCTGAAAATGTCTCTTCTCTCCACACAGGATTAGGAGATTATGAACTCTTCTTCTCAGTGCAATGTGTTTTAATTTTTTAGCTTATTGTTTGTTGTTTTTAATTTTCTGTTAGCCAGCCTGAGTCACATGGCAAGTGGGCGGCCATATATTTTGAATTTATAAATAATAACATCAACCCCGTTTTCTTCTAGCATCTTTAATAGATGAGCATCCAGCCTCTGTTTGAAGACTTCCAGCAAAGGAGAAGTAATCTCACATGGCAGCTGAAGTTTACTCTGAATCTACATTTTTGTAATTTTATTCTAATAGTTCTGGTCACGCTCTCTGGGGCAATACAGAGTAAATTCATTCCTTTTTTCCTTCATATATTTTAAGAACGTTACTGAACAGTATTTCTCCTCACTTGTCTTTTCCATAGGCCACGCCCACACAGACTCTTTAACTGGGGAGTTTTGTTTCCAAGCCTCTCATTATCTAGTCATCTTTTGAACTCATTCCAATCTGTTTCTATTCTATACAATGCCAAGATAGTGCCAAGCACATGAGATCTGACCAAGGCAGAATGGAAGAGTTATATCTTCTTTTCTGGACGCTGTGCTCCTATTATTGCAATCAAAAATAGCTTTTGCTTTTTTAGCAGCTTCCTCACATTGCGATTTCCTTCTCACTAATATTGTGAGTGCCTCTTCATTTTAGATGCTCCGTTTCAGCCATCACTATATACAAAACTTGAGTCTGTGCAGGAAACTATTCCTCCTTATATCTGTTTTCTGATTTCTAAGATGTTATTAGATAAAGGTGTCAAAGCCTGTTTTCATCTATATGAACCTGGACATCTAGATTACCTCTGAAATGCTGGAAGGACCTGTAAACATGATATGACAATTGAAGGCACAATTGTCTTTTCTTTTTTCTTTTTGCTATATCAGCTATCTGGGGGGAAATTATTGGTAGAAGAGAATTTTTGCAGTTCAGGGTTGAACTGTGGGATGTTACCTAGTTTGGTAATGAAACGTCTGCAAGAAAATAACCAAGCTCTGATAGCACCAATGACCCCACAAATTACTGCCTACCATATAGAGTTGCTAAATAATATAAAACACTATATACATCAACTTTCTCCAATCTGATCTCCTCCAGACCTATAGAGATTGCAATGCCCCACATTGCCAGCCAGCAAATAAAAATTATATAAAAATATTATTTTTTAAAAAAGGAAAAAATGATATATTTTTAAAGATCTGGTGAGAGCTGGCCTTCCTGTAACAATTATATTGTCAATGGGCGCCATCTAGAGGTACCAACTACTAATTTATGCTCTATATACAGAACCTGGATGACAGCCCTACATGTATAACTGAGCACTGTAAACACAGATGGAGAATTTGCAGCCTCCAGATGTGATTCTCTGTAGCTCTTACTATCATTGAGCATTGGTCCAGCAAGCTGAGGTTTCTGAGAATTTTTGTTTTAGCAACACAAATAGAACCATGGATATCTAACTCGGTAAACAGGAAGGTATAACATGAAATGTTCTTCAACAGCACAGAATGCAAATAGAGAGCCCCCAACTTCAGCCATTCGTTCTCTGGATGCCTTTATGCAGGCTCCTTCATCTGCTGGAGAGGTCAGAAGAATAACAAATGGCAATGTGTGTGATGATACCGTGTTTCCCTGAAAATAAGACCCTGTCTTATATTTTTTTGAACCCTGAAATAAGCACTCAGCCTTATTGCCATGCGCTCAAAAGCCCAATTGGGCTTATTATCAGGGGATGTCTTATTTTGGGGGAAAGAAGGTATAATCACGCAAATTTCATGATTACTTATAAGCATCAAGATGTCTTGGGAAGGTACCAAAACACAGCATTAATGTGATTATATTAAATTATGTATTATTTTTTATTAATGTTGTCATTTTGGTGTCCTCATAGTTTGCTGCAGACACCATTGTGGAAAATGGTAATAAGGATTATCAAAAACAATTACACAGATCAAGTGAATGCTCAGAAAGACAGTATTATTTACCACTGGAAAAGTACTGTGGCAATTCTTACAATTCTCTTCACAGCTTTTTATTTTGATATATTTAGGCCAAAACAATTAAAATTGAACTAAATTTACTACAAATCGCCCTCGCCTAATTAATCAGTCACCTGGCAACTGTTCAAAAGTTATGATGAACTCCCCGAAAGGTACTTAACAACCCAGATTGAAGTTCCAATGTCTGTGATAACATTTTGGGCACTCAGCAACCTTCCTATATCGACAGCTGTTTGCGGTGTCTTGGGGTCATGTGACTGCATTTTATAACTTTTTTTTTTTTTGCCAGAAACTTCTGTTTTTCAGCAGAAAATGACCATTTCAAATAATGAGTTCGTTTAATAATTGTGGCTGAATCACAGCCAGAAGGCCCAATCTCTTAATGACCACTGCAAAAATGTGGCAAATTCTGGCTGATCACATGATGACTTATTAATGACCAGCACAACTTATGATGTTAATACAGGCTCAATTATGGTCATAAATCAAGGACTACCTATTTTTTGAAGGATTATGACAGAAATTGATTACTTTAAAGGTTTTAGGAATAGAAAACAAATATGTGAGAGGATTATTATATATTGAAGGGAGTTTTGCAGAGAGAAGTGCCAAGGAAAAGTTTCCAGACATACAGTCTAAATCAGGGGTGTCACACTCAAGGCCCGTGGGCTGCACCCGGCTCACGGGATGCTTAGATCTGGCCCGAGGGGCCCTCCCGAGTTCTGTTTTCACTGCCAGAGGGCTGGAGCAGGCAGTCGAGTGACATGAAGCTGGCCACGCCCCCCCTCTCCCAGAGGTCAAACACAACCCTGATGTGGCCCTCAGTGAAATCAAGTTTGACACCCCTGGTCTAAATGCTTACCTGGTATTTCCACTACTTGTCTAAGTAGTGAGATAACATTTTCCTCAGCTTTTAAAATGTAAATTTCTGAATGTTTATTGGTTTAATTTAAAAAAAGGCTGTTGGGCATGTAGTGCATGTAGTCAGCAGAAGATAGATATTCCTGATAATGTGCAGACTGCCAACATTCCTAATGCACATTCTCTTAAAGGAGAAATGTTCTTTGTTATATATGCAAAGATAGATAACCCCAGTCCCTCTCTCTATTGCTAATCTGTAATATTAATTTAAACCAATCAATTTTGTTTACAGCCAGAAGGCCCAAAAGCAAGTTACAAGCATAAATTAAACTTGACATTGGATAAAAGTTTAACAAGTAAAATATTTAATAAACATTGCATAGTAGATTTAAAACCCCAGCTCCCTTATTAAGTACACTTAGTCCTCAACAGTTCGTTTAGTGACCGTTCAAAGTTATAATAGCACTGAAAAATGTGACTTGTGACCATTTTTCATAGTTATGATCTTTGCAGCATCCCCATGATCATGTGATCAAAATTCAGATGTTTGGCAAGTGGTTCATATTTATGACCTTTGCTATGTCCCAAGATCATGTGATCAGATTTTGTGACCTTCTGACAAGCAAAATCAATGGGGAAGACAGAATCACTTAACAACCAGGTTACTAACTTATCAACTGCAATGATTCACTTAACAACTGTGGCAAGAAAAGTTGTAAAATGGAACAAAACTCACTTAACAAACGTCTCACTTAACAGAAATTTTGGGCTCAATTGTGGTCATAAGTCGAGGAGTACCTGTAATTTAATAAATATTTCCATTGCCAAGCGATGAAGTCATAAAGTGTGATTGCTTCACTTAGCAATGGCAATCCTGTCATTAACTGAATCCACAATCTTGACAAATTGATTTTAGGTTCCTTCAAACAAGTCATTTCAGATACAGCAATTATTACTTTTGTCACAGTTAACTTAACAAATAAGGACTTATATGGTCTCATATTTGAAAGTACTGAGTATTTACTTAGGCTCCTTGAATTTAATCTTCAACTTAGATATAATACATTTTTATATGATTAAATACTGTTTTACTTCAAATATTATTACAGCAAACTGTTACTTGGGATTTCCCATGAATAAGTAATTTATTACATTTATATGGCTGCCTATTTCACACAGTGACTTTATGTGGGCAGCATACAATCACATCTACTATTAAAACATACTACAAAGCCAATGAAAACAGTAAACATGGATAAAAACAGTAATCAAAAGTGGGAGAACATCACACATATTACAGCTGACTTTCTTTCTCCCTACCACCAGGGGATCTCCTGATCTGAGCTGAAAGCAGTTTTATGAACACCAACAATTCAACAATATTATTATGAATAGTTGGGATATGTGTAAATCCAAAGCAAACATTTCTAATCCATTGTTGCATGGTGTAATTTTTAACTTACTTTGTTAGCTTGTGATTTTTCAGTGCTATGAGGAAATCTCTTACAATCTCAGGACTCTGGAATTTACATGGTGTCTTTGATATGTATTTCAGTGTCTAGAAGGGCAGAAAAAGAAATTTTCCATATTATTCCCACTGCAATGGAGCAGGCCATCTTCAGTTGAGAGTGACACTTCTTTTTTCCTGGTTTCAAATGCTGCAAATAATATTATTACTGTGGATGTGTAAAGTCAAAATGTTTTGCTTTGTGGTTCTTTTTACAGCAAGAGCACTGAGCTTCCCAAAGCTGCTATTTATTTCATTTAATCATTTAATGTTGCTTTATTTTAACATTTTGCAACAAGATTTTAGTAGTGTAATTTGATTGGGGGGTGGGGAGGTGGAAGGAGGCTCAAATTATCATTTGCTTTTTTTAAAATCTTAATGACAATTGGTTGAAATTCACAGAAAAATTTTCAACCGCATTTGGAACTCAGGCAATCCAAGGATGAACAGTTTTAGGATGGCAAAATAATCCACATCTGATAATGCATATCACTGAAGCTGGATGAAATATCAAAAGGACAAGCAAAATTATCAGAGAAAATGATACCAAGCGTTAGGAAATGAAATGTTGTGATGGATGGATGTAATAGAACTATAGGAGATTATTATGGTTCATTGCAGAGTCAGTCAATATTCAGACCTGATTTAGTATTTTTATCCACTTATTAAGTCATTACAGGTAGTCCTTGTCTTATAACTATTCATTTCATTACCGTTCAAAGTTACAAAGGCACTGAAAAAAGTGACTTATGACCATTTTTCACATGACTGTTGCAGCATCCCAACGGTCATGTAATTAAAATTTGGATGCTTGGCAACTGTATTTATGACAGTTGCAATGTCCCAGGGTCATATCATCACCGTTTGCAACCTTTTGACAAGCAAAGTCAATGGGGAAGCCAGATTCATTTAACAACTGTGTTACTAACTTAACAACTGCAGTGATTCACTAAACAACTGTGGTAGGAAAGGTTGTAAAAGGAAAGGTGGTGTGTTTCGGGCCAAACTCACTTCACAAATCTCTCTGTTAACAACAGAAATGTTTGGGCTCAACTGTAATCATAAATCAAGGATTACCTTTATTATTATTATATTGTTAGCTATAGTATTCCAGTAGTATTATAGAGATACTTTGTTTTTAAAAATATGAAAATTATTTCACTGATATATCACTGTTTTCAGGGATGTATTTTATTTATGTATCCCGCCTTTATTTAATTTTAAAAATAATGCAAGGCAGTGAACATATCCACCATGTCTTCCTATTCCTTTTTTCCTCAGAATAAAAACCCTGTGAGGTAAGTTGGGCTGAGAGAGAGTTAGTGGGCCCAAAATCATTCAGCTTCTTTCATGTTGTATAAGAACAGGAAAACATGAATTGTGCTATTTCTTTGAATTTTTCTTTTTCTTTTAGTAGATAGCAGGATTACAAAAGATTCCTGTTCATGGAAGTAGGCAGGTGGGATGGAGAAAGAAAATGCAATAAAACATGAGATTTTTCCTCATGTCTTTACTTAACTTACTTCATACGTGATTGTGTTCAGATTCTGCTGGCCAACACTCTGCTTGCTCTTCCCAGGCTCTTTGCATTGTTGCTTCAGATCAGTCAACAATTTGTAGACCTGGGAAAGAGGGAACAGCTTTAAACATCTCCAGAACTTTGCAGTAATATGTGGCAAAAGACCACTTTAAAGTGGCCATCTTGAGGACTCTTCCCTGAAATAGTTTTTATTTATATATTAAATTAGTACACTACCCATCTCACCTGAGTGACTTTGGGTGACTTGCCTTAAAAATGCTCGATATCACATACTCCTACCCATCTAGCCTTCTGAAAGGCCTTAAATAAGTGGCTCTTTCCCCAAATGTTGGGCTAAAGCAAACCTGGAGGCCAAAATATGTGGATGCACAGATTTTGGGCCAGTTTTGTTTTCTAGGGCCTGGAGTTATTTTTATGTTGGGTTTGTGGTTATTTTGTGTTTTATTCTGTCCCTGTGAATCACCCAGGATATTAGCCTTGCCAGGTACTCAAGGCAAGAAGCAAGTCCAGAAGTTCTAGCTCTAACTTTATGGCAAAATTACATTAACAGAATCTTGCAAGCCTGAAATAATAACTCTTCCCCCTCATCTTTAAAATCCAAGAAACCTAGTAGGGTCGTTTCTGAGATGTATGACATGCCCTCATTCCTCCTGCTGTCTCTTATTTGACAGTTGTCTAGTCTGGGGCTCTTCCTCCTGTCTCTCAAGATCTACATACTATTACATAATTTCATTGTATATAAGATGGGCAGCCATATAAGTTTTTTCATATAAATTAAATACCTATAAATAAATATTAGGAGACACTGGAAAATCCTTTCCAATAAGCCAGTTAGTTTCCAAATAATTAAACTCAAATTACCCCAGGCTTTAGACTAGTGAAACCTATTTTAGCTACATTCACTATAAATCAGTTAAATGCATCCTGAATAGCTCAAGAAAATGGGCAGAAAAACTACAGAAAAAGAAGCCTCCAAGAATGTATTCAGCTCAATATTTTCTTTCAGTAGTATAATTGGAGCTTGCATATTGCTACATTCTGTTGCTAATATTTTTAAGCTTTCTTGATTTCAGCTAATTTGAAGGAGCTTTTTTGTCATCACTATTAAACAAAGGAAATTAGCAACACTTTGCAGATCTGTAATTCATCTGGCACAATCTAGCAACCCTCCATTATGTCTACATTTTAAATGATGGCCACCCTCCTTTATGGCTATCCTTTAAATTATTTATTTATTACTGGAGAGGGATACATTTTGAACGTCCTATTTTAACATTACGAAAGTACAACATTTTATTTGCAGAATCTATTTTCATTCAACAGTAGGTTTCCCAAGGTGCCTTAAAATTCCCATTATGTAACAGTAACTCTATGGTTTCCGTTTTTGTAATTATTAAACACAAGGCAGAGAGAGATGTTAGTCTTTTAAGAAGGAAATAAATGAGAAGAGGAGACACCAATTAAGGAAATACATGAACAAACATAAAAGGATTGGCCTTACACTACTAACCTGGGCTCCATCATGAAGGAGATGGTATCCTTATGATCATTATATTGCAGCCTCAGATAATGGTGGAGGGACATAGAACAAGTTCACTTCTAGAAAAAAAAATCTTCCCTAACTTGAATGTCATCCAGATCTACTGAATTACAATGCCGTCATGAAAACAAAATTCACCTTATATGTAACTTTTCAGAACACTACAAATTACATTACCTCATAATTGCTGAGAAGGGCTGCGTTTCCATCTTTCCTATGGAAAAAAAATCCAAAGAGATTGTAAATACAATGATACTTTAACAGGACAAGTATGGAGAAGCCACTTTAAAAAGCCACAACTTTCTTCTAAAAGTTGAAAGGAACTTGGGCACAGAGCTAAGCTTAATTTGATGAATTATTTTTAAAACTGATTTTTAATACTGATAAATCATTTTTAAAATGCACTTAACCTGGAACTAAGAATAAGTGTACCATAACTTGCAAAGACTATTGAAACCAAATCTGTTTACAAGGGCTTGCCAGAGACCTGCCTGCTCTTGTTTTCTATTGAACTGCATTCCAATTAACAGCAAATAAACTCATTTTATTTTCAGAAAATGAGTAAAAAAATTAAGATTCCTTTTTTAAAAAAAAAAATCACATTCACTTATCACAAATTAGCTATACATCCCCAGGACAATGAGTACAGCTGGATCGATAGGCAGCAGAAAATATCACTAGCATTTACAACGGAAGGGAATGACACTGTTTTCAAGTCCCCTGTTGCAACATACTTAAAAAATACAATGCATTATGTCAAGCACAGCCGACTGTTTGAATAGAACCACCACACTCATCACTTTCAAACAAGTTCAACAACTTTTCCACAAACTTCCATAGGCTCTAATGTTGTCTTTACAATGTACTGGTTGAGTAGATGAGAAAAGGGAGCCCCTTCTGAAAATATGCTGAGTTGGAGTTCTCATTGCATTGTGCGGATACAAGAAAAGCTACAGCAATTATGTTCATACACACACAGACACAATCATTTCATGAAAAGTGTTTTTGTTGTTGTTGACGGACATATATTCTCTTTTGTTGGTGGAGTTAATTCTTTTGAAGGTCTTTGCATTCCATATGCATCTGGAGAAATCTGAGTCCCCGTTCCCAACAACTATTGTAAGAAAAAATAATCAAAAAGGGTAACAGATGCACAGAAAATTATTCTCAATTGACTCAAAACATGGGAGATGAGTGAATTGGCTCACTTTAGAACACTTTAGAGGATTTGAGGAGGTAATTTGGTCCATGTCCTTGTCTGCTGGGTAGAACCACTGCCCACATGAATTTTTTAAAATGTTTTGCCATCTATATCACTGCATCGACACTCAGCATGATGCTAGTTGATATTTTCCTCTCTTTGACTACAATGCAATATACACCTACTAGGGAAATGAACAAAGAATTGTTGGATTTCTAAAGAAATATGCATATTTAAAGATCAGTTTGTAAGAAATAGTTAATTCCCCTCCATTTGTAGCTTAGATCCCATTCTTTTCACTACAAAGATATGATGGAGAGTTTTAGCTTTAGGATAATTCAAATTAATATTCCCAAATATGCCCAATACATCTTTCAAATTAAACAGGTATAATTTATTTATTTTTAAGTATTATATTTAGAGAGAAAGCTATGGAAATTTATAAGACTGACATCAATTCTGAGACCAACTGCAACATCAAGGGCTCATTCCAATGGTCTACAGTTAATAGAGGTGTCTAGGGCATCAGCAACTATCTGGAATCCAGCACCATCACTGGGGCCAGGAACATGGTCAACTAGCACACAGGATGAAGGCCCTCCTCATCTTTAAAGGAGGGTGGGAGCATTGAGCCCTGATGCACATTAGGGATCACAGCCACAATCTCTTTCCCCAAATCAGCACTGACTGGAATGCCCCCAAGGAAAGAATGATGCCTCTCACTACTAATCTTCATTGATGGTCCAGAAGGATACTATGAATCAAATATGATATCAAAAGGCAGCTGAGAGAGCAACCAGGATGGTATATAACTCATCTCTAGAAGTAGAGTGATCACTGTTGTCTTAACTGAAAAGGCTTCACATAATTGTGGGCCCCTCGGAGCTGCAATTCCATTTCTCAGCAATCTTCCCAAAAAGGGATGATTGAAGTGTGCCTAAATTGTCTAAAACTAATATGTCCAGCAATGTCTTTTTGAGGGGGGAGCACAATTCTTCCTCTTTCAAAACTGGCGGACCACCCCTTTCCCTCACAGGAGGATGACATGATCACATAGACCTAAGAACAGGTCACTTCCTAAGTAGCTTTCACAAGCCAGGAGGTCATCTCAAAGACCATGTCCACTTCCTTGGAGTCACAAGCTCATCTCATCTAAACCCACAAGATAATGCCTCAGGCACCTCAGAAGTTAGAATCCAACTCCAAGCAAAACCAGTGACTTTATCCATCAGATAGCTAGAATATTCTTCACAGGGGCCCTGTAGATGGTCCAGCAAGCTTATCTTTCCACAGCAGGAAACAATCCTTTAAACAGGGTTGCCAGGAGGGCTACCAGGACAGAATAAGAGCAGAGAAATAAAGTTTTGCCTCTTAATCCCACAATCTAATCCCTAACATTCTGATGATGCGACCTAGTCTGAGTAATGTGCCCTTAAACCAGGGTGTCAAACTCGTAGCCGTGGGCCAGATGCGTCATGTGCTGGCCCCGCCCCTGCCGGGTTTAGCAAAGGGGAGAAAAAGTCCCAATAAGT
The DNA here is from genome assembly GCA_022577455.1 of Arizona elegans. Lineage (NCBI taxonomy): Eukaryota > Metazoa > Chordata > Lepidosauria > Squamata > Colubridae > Arizona > Arizona elegans. The sequence goes on along the minus strand of JAKOOJ010000001.1, from coordinate 317,746,433 downwards.
CACATGACACCACCATGACGCCGTGAGTTTGACACCCCTGCCTTAGACTGATGCCCTATTCTAGGAACAATCGCCCAAACTAAATCCATCTTTTAATTTTTTTTACTCCTGCTTAATTAATTTGAAATAATCAAATAAAACGGACGCATATATAACTTTCTGCTTGCATGATCACCAATAATGTCTATAAATTGCTTATGGGTAACTATCGATCAGAACATTCTTATCAAAACTGCACTGAAATCCTATGAATATTTAATTTTTATTGGATCTTATTCTTCCAGAAGCCTGCCTATTAATACGATGCTGCAAAGGGAGCAAGCAACCATCACTAAATTAACTGAGATTTACTTTTGGATATACAATAATTACTTTTTAATGTGTAAACTGCATACTATTGCAAGGTTTTTTAAAAATTTGATTGTATTTATGTCTATTTTCATTAATGCACAGAAGAGCAATGTGTACCTATTTAAATATACAAATATAATTGCAACACACAGAAAACTGTTTTCTTCTTCTCAAACTCCTACATCTTCTCAAACTTCTCAAGTGACAAAACTGATCACAAGTCTGGATTCAGAGATGGTGTCAAAAAAAGCAATGCAGAAAAAATGTAACTGCATTCTCCAGCACAGCAGGCAGAAGTAAGCAATTGAATTTGGTTAATGCCAAAAGAACCTAAGCAGGGCAAAACCTGGATTTGGAGTGGAGAACACAAGAAATGTTAGGGTTGTAGACAACACCAAGAACTAATAGTAATAAAAAGGTTAGAAAGCCATGACAATCTGCCCTGCTGTTGCCACTCTCTGAGTCTGTCTCCATGAAAGCCATCAGCATTGAGGCTCGACTCAAGCCTTTTAATTTACTCCACCCTCTCGCAATATTGTGAAGGATAGCTGGATTCATCGATATACATAATCTGGTTCCCTAACGAGCTCATTTCCAGGGCTTGCTTGCACAAGGAAGATGAATCGTGAACTAACTAGCGGGCCACATTCGCACAACCCGCGGAACCTCTTTTAAAAAAAAAAAAAAAAAAAAAAAAACAGCCAGGGGAAGAGGAGGAGCCACATCTGCAGGCGGTCGAAGCAACGCGAGGGCTTTAAACAAGCCAGGGAAGCGCTTGTGCGTGCATGGCCGGAAAGCAATGGCAGTTCAGACCCATGCCCGGTGCTTCCCTTGCCTCCCTGCCTTTGAGTGTAATCCCGCCTCTCTCGTTTTGACCACTTCAGTGGCGGGGGCCGGGGCCGGGGCCGGGGCCGGGGCCGGGGGAGCAAGACTTGCTGGCCGAAAGAAGCCCAGTTCGCTCGTCATCTTACACTTCCATGTTGCCCTTGCAGTCCACGGGAAAGTCTGCACCGCCGCCACGGCGCCCTCCTTGCGCACCAAGAGGCCGCACGCTTTCCCTGCGCCGCCCGGGTCCGCCGGCGCCGCCCCTTCCTTCTCAGGCGCAGTAGCTCCTCCGCTGCCTCAAGGCTCAGTTTGGGCACCGGCGCCTACCAGATGTTTATGTCAGCTCACTTGAGTGGTGGAGGGGGAGAGAACCCACTTTCTAGCAAGAATGGAAGCTTTAAAAATATGTATATGAAAATGTATGTTATATATTGCGCATCTGAATGTTTGAAATGGAAAGTGCTGCTCTCCAAGAACTGGTGCCTCAGAGATCCTTTTCCCTGGTTTAGTTTATGCAATTTATCTTTTTTAAATAATGGCTTTGAGGGGTGTATATAATAAAGTAATATAACATATAATAATGTAATATAATGATGTAATAATATTTTATATAATTATATAAATATAACATGCAGGAAGCCCAAGTTCAAATCGGAGTAAGGGTATGGCTAGCTGATGAAAGCTAAAAAGCTTGAAATAGATCTATACTAGTCTCCCTTTATTTCTTTATCAGCAAAATATAAATTTGGTATAAAATGGTTTGTCGTGAATGCGACTGCTTGAAGGCTCCTGGATTGGAGCTGAAAGGCGAAAGGGAGCTGAATGCCCCCTCCCACATGTTGGGGTAGACCAGGTGTCTCGATAGAAAAACACATAGATAAAATTTAATTATAAATTATATAATGATGTAAAGTAATGTAATATAATTATGTTACGCTACATTACATTATTCATCAAATTGGTATAGCTGCCCATCGCATAAGAAGGGTCTGGGTGGCATATAACAATCACAGAGCCTTGATAGTACAGTGGTCTACGCACCCTGTTATTAACACAACTGCCTGCAGTTTTCTGCTGGTTCGAATCCAAGGCTCAAGGTTGACTCAGCCTTCCATCCTTTCTAAGGTAGGTGAAATGAGGACCCAGTTTGTGGGGGCAATAAGCTGACTTTGTATAAATATACATTGTAAGCCGCCCTGAGTCTCCGGAGAAGGGCGGCATATAAATCAAATTTAAAAAAAAACAAACCCAATAATTATGCAAGTACAATCATTAAAAAATATAAAACAATCGTTACTTAAAATTAGAACATTAAAAACTAAAAGATAAAAACTGCAGGGATGAAAAGAGTAATTACAGGTAAACCTCCACTGATGACCACAATTGAGCCCAAAAGCGAGATATCTGTTAAGTGAATTTTGTCCCACTTTACGACCTCTCTTGCCACAGTTCTTAAGTAAATCACTGCAGTTGTTAAGTGACTTTGGCTTCCCCATTGTTTTTGCTTCTAAGAAGGTCGCAAAAGGTGATCATATGACCACGGGACACTGCAACCGTCATAAATATGAGTCAGTTGCCAAGTGTCTGAATTTTGATCATGTGACCATGGGAATGCTGCAACGGTTTTAAGTGTGATAAATGGTCATAAGTAACTTTTTCAAGTGCCGTAAGTTCAAACGGTTACTAAATGAACTGTTATAAGTCAAAAACTACATAATAGGTGGTCAAGATGTCCAATACTACTTTAATTTGATCAATACTGTAATCTGATTCAAGTCTGAAGATTAAAGGAAGATGCGCTGTCCGTTTTTCAATATCTCAAGGATTGTCACACAAGATGCAGCAGAGGGTAAGAAATGAAATTTACAAAGAAACAAACTTTAGCAGAACATCAGTAACCATTGTTGGACAATGTTGGCCATCTTTCTGCTGTTGGTTGTGTTTTGAGAAGGAGTGATGTTGCTGCATCCTGCTCCATAAATCATGTCCTTTTCAACTCTTGCATTCTGTGCTTGTTTATCTCAGTTTCTCATCTCTAAATTAAGATAATACTCATTCGGGCTTTGAAAACACAAGATAATTTATTTGATAATTGTAACTGGTCACTGTGGAGAAATTAATGAAATTAATGAAACTAGAATATCCCTATCAATCTTCCCCCTTTTCACATAAATTTAAGCATCTAATGCATTCTAGGACATACAGTTAGGTCATATCAACAATTGTAACCATCCCCACGCTACTGAATGATCTTGCCTAGCAATTTCATGGAGATGTTAAGAGGAGCAGTGAGTGATCCAAACCCTGAGGCACCCCACACAAGAGAGGCCTAGCATTGAACCTCTCCCCTGCTACCAACACCAACTGTAACTGATCACAGAAGAAGGAGGAGAACCACTACGAAATGATGTTGCCAATTCCCAAACACCCAAATTGGTCCTGAAGGATACCATGGTGCATGGTATCAGAAGCCACTGAGATATCCAGAAAGGACAGGATAGTTGCACCATCCCAATCTGGAGCCACTCCACAGATCATCCACAAATGCAACCAATGTCATTTTGCTACTGTAATCCAGCATGAAACCAGTCTGAAAAGGGTCCAGATAATCATCATCATGGACCTTCTACAGCTGTGCCCACCACAGTCTACAACCTTCCTAGAAAGGGAAGATTGGAGACTGGATGAAAGTTGTCTTAACGTTTCTGGGTTCAAAGAGGGCCTCTTAAGAAGAAGGTACAGCATTTCCTTCTTCAAGGTAAGCAGCAATATCCCCCCACAGTGAGGCATTAACTGCACAGTCCCTAACAAATCAGGAGGACTCTGTCCACTTCTTCAACATCAACTACAGGTAGTCCTCAACTTACAACCACAATTGAGCCCAAAGTTTCTGTTGTTAAGTGAGACATTTGTTAAGTCAGTTTTGCTCCATTTTACGACTTGTTGCCACATTTGTTAAGTGGATCACTGTGGTTGATAAGTTAGTAACATGGTTGTGAGGTGAATCTGGCTTCCCCATTGACTTTGCTTCTAAGAAGGTCGCAAAAGATGATCACATGACCTTGGGACAAAGCATCGGTCATAAGTATGAACCAGTGGTGGGTTTCAAAATTTGCTACAGGTTCTGTGGGTGTGGCTTGGTGTGGACTTGGCATGGCTTTGTGGGCATGGCAAGGGAAGGATATTGTAAAATCTCCATTCCCTCCCCAATCCAGGGGAAGATTACTGCAAAATCTCCATTTCCTCCCAATCGGCTGGGATTTGGGAGGCAGAGAATAGATGGGGGCGGGGCCTGTCAGAGGCAGTATTTACTGGTTCTCCGAACTAGAAACAAAATTTCTGCTACCTGTTCTCCAGAACTGGTTAGAACCTGCTGAAACCCACCTCTGGTATGGACCAGTTGCTAAGCACCTGAATTTTGATTACATGATGCTACAAAGATTGTAAGTGTGAAAAATGGCCATAAGTCACTTTTTTCAGTGCCGTTGTAACTTTGAATGATTACTAAATGAACTGTTGTAAATTGAGGATTATCTGTAGTGCAAACTCTTTCCTGATAAATGCATTTGGATGAGCCCTGGGCCCTTTCTTAGGATCTGCCCAGGTGGAATCTAATGTCAACTCGTAAAGCATTTGTGGCTGTTGGAACCCTCACATCTAACTCCAAATGAAACTCAACTACATTATTTGACAGATCCTGAGGTTATTCTTCACAAAAGTCTACAAAAGCTCCTCGACATCTTACTCAAGAGAGGCCTTTTCACCCAAAACAGGGCTGCTGAACAGCTTCCTACAGATGCAATAAAAGCAGAGAAGTCAGCTCACCTCACTCTTGGCACAGGCTAATACAGATAGTCTTTGACTTATGACCACACTGGGGACCAGAATTTTAAGCAAGGCAGTTAAGTGAGTTTTGTCTGATTTTATGATGTTTTTGCCATGGTTGTTAAGCAAATCACTGAAGTTATTAAGTGAATCATGCAGTCAATAAGCAAATCTAGCTTCCCCCATTGGCCTTGCTTATTGGAAGTCAATTGGTAAGGTTGCAAAATGGTGATTATATGACCTGAGACATTGCAACCATTGTAAATGTCAATTACCAAATGTCCAGATTTTGATCACTTGACCATGGGGCTGCTGACTATGGGTCATAAGTGTGAGGACAAGTAACTTTTCAGTGCTATGGAACTTTGAATGATCACTAAGTGAATGGTTGTAAATTGAAGAATACCTGTAAAATCCCCTACCTCTATGCGATTGACTTCTGGTGTATGTGTTTTGCCAATGGCTCTCTAGGCATCCCTTTTATCACTTCATCTCCTGGAGTTCCACAGTGAACTAAAGAGATCTACACCAGCCACAGTTACTAAGAGTCCTCACAAGTATGATCCAGTCCTTGGCCCCTGATGCATGCAGATTTCAAACCATTGCTAAATCATACACCACAGCATCGGGAATAACCTCAAGTTCTCTATGAAACCACATTTGATCCTTTATTGGGAGTTCTGAGGTGGGGGTCATCCCTGCAAGCCATGCAGCTCCCACAATACAGTGTCTTTCTGCTGAATAAGCTAACTCTGATCAGCAAGTGGGCAACAGCATTCTATGCTAGTGATACTTTCTAAGTCATCTTCAAGAGCAACCCCATGTCAAATGAATTAAAGAAGTTAACGGAGAGAAGACAATGGCATGAGTCATTGTTTCCAGTGCTTCCTGATCCAGGAACAAACTCAACTACTGAGCCACCAAAGTTGGCCAAAGCTTTCTTGACCACAAGTTCCTCCTGTTTTTTGGCTCGTAAAGCATAGCTTATGGTGTAACATACTATATTATTCCAATAGAAGAGAATATATGTAGTTCAAGGTTGAACTGTGGAGTCCTTGGTGCTCTCTGAGCTTGGTTGTTTGTTTGCAAATGTTTGATTAGTCAACTAAGTACCATGATGTTATTTTGCTGAATAATGAAACAACTGCAAGTGAAGAAACCAAACTCAAAGAGCACCAATGATGAGCATGTTGTGTCAACCGACTGTGATGTGTTTTCTCAGTATAGAATGCAATCGGATTCCTCTGCCATGTATACCACTAGTATGGAAAAACATTCTGGAACTTCTCATTAGAGAACCATCCAGAGACTTAGTGGTTGTTCTGCTTGTTACAAAACAATCCTACCTACCTACCTACCTACAATATAGGTAGAGTGGCTACTGACAGGAAATATAGCATACTAAATGATTGCTCACCTCCCAGACCACTATATTAAAATATTAGCCATTACAATTTGTCCCAAAATGTTTGCTGACTGGTAAGAATAATTACCAGGAATATCCAAGAAAGGAACTTCACAAAGAGTCAAAGGGATAAAGGCATAGATGGAAGAGTAAAAAAGATTCATCTCCTCCAGTAATGAGGAAATAGAGGTAGAGGAGAAAGAGCATGATATATCAACCATGGACATTTTTAGATAATTTAACCATAGAAAATTAGCATTCAAGGGTATGTGCTATAGCAAGGGTGTCAAACTCGAGGCCCGCAGGCCGTGCTTAGGTTGCTTAGATGTGGCCCACAGAGCCACCCTGGAAACAGTGAAGGACTGGCCAGCGGTGCCTCTCCCAGCAAAAACGGAGCTCGCAAGGGCCACGGGTGGCCCCGAGCTCCATTTTCACTGGCAGAGAGTTGCAGGAGGCAGTCCCAGCCAAAAATGGAGCTTGAGAGCCGGTTTTCACTGGCAGAGCACTCAGGCCAACACAGGCTCCCCCTGACAAGAGTGATGTCAACTTGGCTATGCCCCCCCCGGCCACATGTCCCCCCACCCGAGGTCAAACACAACCCTGATGCAGCCCTCAATGAAATTGAGTTTAACACCTCTGTTCTATGCTTTCAGCAAAAGCAATCATGGATAGAATTCAAAATGTAAATACACAGAGGGCCAAATCAGAATTTTATCAAATTTGGAATCATAAGATATTATAGAACCATAAGGTCCAACAAATGTGGTATCTATTTCAATGGCTGCAAATTTCTAAAGTGGTTGGATTTCATTTTTCCCTGCAAGGGATATTGTTGATGCAAGTGCAGAATCTAGTTTTTCAAAAGTACGAAACAAATCTGCTCCCTAATTCAGATAAAAATTGGAGATCACCCCACTCTAAAACAGGAAGAATACCTATTGCCAGGCAGACAAACAATATATTTTTTCTATCTGAATTCAGAGTTAGTTTAAAACCAGTCCTTTGTTACTTACCTACTGTGTCATGTTAGTGTTTAATTCCTTGGTATTTGGTTATCTCGCCAAAGTTTATATTGTTATAAATGGACAGTAGCAGCAATATATATGTGTGCATCCACATAAAAACACCTTGTTACTGTGCGCAGTAGTTTCCACAGTATGTTCTTAATTATGAAGATATATTGTATTCTGATAATGTGTTCAGGGAATCAGATCCATCACTCACTGGCTTTTAAAGCAATAAAAGATAGATGGCAAGGTAGGAAGCATTAGGCAGAAGATGGATCAGGACCTGTTCAAAACTAGGGTTTTGTTATGTAATCATTCTGTCTTGTTCATTGAATTTAACAAGAGATCCAAATAACATTTTCTCTTCTGTGTTTTCTCGTTTTTTTATATCTTTTTCTTTTCTTTTGCTTAACAGAAATAGGAAGATGGAACCAATACTATACAATGTTCTTTTTGTTGGCAGATTCAGTCTGGAGGTACCCTTTTTGATTTGCAGTCGATCAGAAGATTTGGCAACTTCCAGAAGTTTTACAGTGTTGATTTATTTATTGGTTAGCTTTATATATTATTTTTTCTCTCTGAGCGCAAGATGATGTGTAAAATAATAACCAGAACAACATCCTTGAGAAAATGAGTAGTGACTGACTTGAAATCATTTAGTAAACAATGACCTAGAGCCAAAGGTAAACTTAATCCAGTCCCCTAATACTAGTGCCAAATCTTAATCCTTATTTAGTAGACAGCAAGTTCAGAGAATAGCAGTTAATGATGCAGTTAAATAATTTAAGACTTTGGACTCTGGTTTGTAAGACATGGGTTATGTTCCTTTTTAGTAACAAAAATGCCTACGGTATTACTTTGCTTACGTCAAAATGTGATAAATTAAATATGTTTAGGCAAGCTGGGCTTTCATCCTGCTTCTGCCAAATGACATCCCAAAATCTTGCTCTGTTGCTATCAGAGATAGCAAGGAAAAATATGTTTCTGAGGCAAATGCAAACATTCATTTGCAGACATCCTTCTGCATGCTGAAATTAAACGGCTTGGAGGGAAATCAGAGGTTGGTTGTGTGGGAATAGATGAAAATCTTGGTTTATGGAACTAGGCTATGAGAATGCTGAATCCCTGAAAAATAAGGAATGCTGTCCCTTAATTTTAATTCTGTATTTTTCTTTTCATGCCTCCAGCAACTGTTTTGCCTCTCGCAATAAAACGAACAAGTTTGTCGAAGTTGAAGGCTGTTCACTCTGAACTACAGCAAATGAGGAAGCAATTTCTGCCCTGCATTCATGACAAAAAAGGTGGAGCTAGGCCAGTGATCCTTGGCAGGAGAACAGGGGCATTTTACTATGCAACATTGGAGCCTGTGCCATCTTGGCCATACCCTGCAATTTTGCCAATGTTGGAAGTGCAGCTTCTGTATTTGCACCACAGCAATAGATGAGAGAACGTTGGCTTAAAGCTGCATTTGAGAAATCCTGATTGGTAGAAAATGCATTTTCTTGCCAGTTCTCAATACAGCTGCAAGAACAAAAACCCACTGTTCGTTCTTCCCCCCTCCAGCAAAAAAAACAGTATGCTCAGCATAGTAACATTTTGACTGAAAATGCAAAGGGGCCAGGGTTGCTGTGTGCATGTTGGTATTGACTATTGAAAGCAGAGGGGCCTAGGCAGTGCCATTGTGAAGAGAACTGCTGTGTGCTTGGATTCTTTGTCAGGGAAGGTATTTACTATGCTTAACATTTTGCTGATTACTTCAAAGTGTCTTTTTTTAAAAAAAGAAAAACTCATAGACATTCCCCATTCATTAACAAGGATGTTTTAAAATACATAAACATTTCTACAATTTTCCAAATCAATTCAAACTTCTTTAACAGATTCAGGTCAGGTGCATAATTCTTCTTTCCTTCTTTCCTTCCTTCCTCGTAAAAGATGGGAATCTGCAGCAAAGCAGATGTTTATGACAAACTTTATCTGCAGTAATGTCACCTCACAAGCCTTTCTTTATCTTAATTTGCCTGTGTTATAAGGATTACAACATGGAGCTTGAGTAGTGACATCCTTGCATATGCTCAAATGGCACAAAAACATATCTTGCTCCTTGCTTGCCAACAAAAAACGGGCCAGACGCCCTAATGGGCTCGTTTTTTTGCCAGTAACTGCCATGTACTGGCCAAGAGCAGATTAGATACAGCCTGCTGCTGGTATATTTTTATGCTGGCAAGAATTAATAAACGTGGGTTGTTGTTGTTGTTTTTTTTGTTTTTTTTTTTTGCCCTCTGCTTGAATTAAAAACGAAAATAAAATCCGAGAATCAAGTTGTGTCAATAGACATCACTGGCCAAGAAAAGAATCTATTTCTTCTTTTCCAGTGGTTTACAAGCAAATTACTGTCTCTGCCCCTTTTATAAAGGAGGCTTATTTTCTTTGAATTAAAGAAAAAGCAGGTTCCCAGATTTTTCTATCTGAATTCAACAGAATGGAGAGAAAGTATGTCCTGGAAAACTTCTCCTTTTAATCACCCAGTTATTATAGAGAGTTTAATCATCCAATTTAATCATCCAGTTATTATAGAGAGGCAGTTTGGTCCAGTGGCTAAGGCTAGAAAGTGGGAGACTCATGGGTTCAAGTCCTGCCTTAACCATGAAAGTCAGCTGGGTGACATTGGCCAATTGCTTTCTCTTAGCCCGACCCACCTCACAGAGTTGTTGTTGTGGGGAAAATAGGAGGAGGAAGATGTGTTGGATATGTTCTCCTTGAGTTATTTGGAAACATAATAAAGGTGGGACACAAAGAAACAAATAAATCCTTAAAAACTGACAAATTTGTGAAAGAATTTTCATAACCTTTTGAAAATACAATATCTCTATAATACTGCCTCAACACTATAGCTAGCAGTGTATCTATGTAACAGTTTCAGGAAGTATGCAAATAAGCTTTTCCATTTCTTTCCTTTTTAATGTTTTTTTAAGCTTTTAATATTATTTTATACTTTTCCTTATTTATTCAATCTATGTGCAATATATCCTGCACATTGAGAGAAGCTGGGTTGAAAGAGAATGAAAATGGTTTTTTATACTATGCAGTATGGTGATGACATAAAAGTCAAGGAATACAGTGAAAAAATTGCACTAAAATTAAATACAGAGAAGACCAAACTAATCAAAATTGTAGAACAACCAGCCTTAGAATTGACAATGAAAATACTGAAAGGGTAAATAACTTCTTCCTTTTAGGATCAACTATCAACAGTAAAGGAGCAAGCAAGAAATATGCCATTTTCTAGCTGTTGGTGGAGTGGCACTGAAGAAATTGGGAAATATATTTTAGATGCTGGGATGTGTCTATATCCATAAAGATCAGAATCATGCAGACAATGTTTTTCCCTGCAACTCTATGGAAGCAAAAGTTGGATTTTGAAGATAAGACGTATTTGCACTTTTGAACTTTGGTGCCAGAGAATACAGAATACTGTTGAGAATACAGATAGTCAGTTTGCCAATTGCCTAAATTTTGAATGTGACTGTGGGGATGCTGTGATTGTTGTTAAGTGCAGGGCCAGTCATAAATCAAATTTTTTCAGTGTCACTGTGACTTTGAACAGTCACTAAACAGATGGTTGTAAATTGAGGACTACCTGTATTATGGCTAGCCAAGAAAACAAATCAACTCGACAACTCACTCAGCAAATAAATAGGCTCAAGGTGTCATACTTTGGACACATAATATGAAAACATAGCTCTTGGAGAAGTTTATAATATGGCCACGTCATGTGGGGGAATTCATCAAAGAAAGCAATTATATTTGGAAGAAACCAGACCATCAATGAACATGGTGGCTGGACACTATCAAGGCATAGAAAAACTCTTAAGTATTAGTACAAGATTGGAAGATATGGAAAGACCTGGCCCATAAAATCGCCAGAGTTGGACTCGACTGAATGGATAACATCATCATCATCATCATCGTCATCATCATATTGGGGAAGGAAAAAGATAAGAATGACTGGCAGCAAAATGAATGAATTCAGTTATAACAGCAATGACTGCACCATTGGAAGACTTGAGGAACTGTAATGAGACCAAGGAATAACATTGACAAACAGGAGGAAGACAGTCAGATATAAGAAATCTGAGTCTGAGTTATAAATGTAATTTGAGAAAGTGTCTCAAACTTGACTCTCCCTAGTTCCCATGGGGATAAAGGGAGGGAGGAGCACATTCAAAGCTGTAAGATTTTGCTACCCCATGTTTGGTCTACCAAGGAGGACTAGTGTCAATCTTGTAAATCCAAATGTGCTCAATTTTCTATCATGATTTATTTCTTCACAGTATTTATGTAGTGCCAGACATTTAAGGACTCATCAGTAAAATATAACCAAATAAAATCAATACAACAACCCTAGTAGCATTCAAAAAACCCAGAGACATCAACACACACACACAGTGTCTGCTTTTGTACTCACAAGCTTCTTAGAAGCCACTGTGGCCCCCACAAGATTGGTATCATTGGCTGTAAATGATTTCATTCTCCAACAGGCAAGCTGCAGCATTCTGTACCAATTGCAGCTTTCAAACAATCTTCAATCAATGCTCGGATTCCATTATTTTTAAAACTTGTTACCTAAATGCTGCCTCCAAAATTTCTGCCTGTATATTCTTTGGCTTTCAGGAGCTGTGTTCAACCTCCTCCCTTCATTGTTTCACCTGGACAATAAAGCAAAAAAGTTAGCCAAGGTTTCCAAATAGATGCATAGAAGTGTCCATTTTCCGTTCCCGAATTGTAGTCCTAGGACTGGTGTGAAATATTCAGGATTCCCCCTCTAATGTTTCATTGCAACACCTGTCAACAACCATAATTGCTGGGATGATGTTAAAAACGGAGCCCAGAATGGTATGCAAAAATATGAATGCAAAAGATTGGATCCTGCAACAGGAGTATGCATTCGCATCTTTAAAATTATACCTCATGAAATAAGCAGAACAGTACCAAATACTTAATTTATCATGACTTGTATTCAAAAAGCACTCTGTGGGACACTGTAAACTCAACAAGCAAATCTTCCGTTTCTTTAAAGAAAACATAGCAGCCGAATGAAAACGATAAGCTGGAATGTTACCGTCTGTTGCCCTCTTGTGTCCTGCATTGTAGAAATCTGGCCTGACAAAACTATCCAAATATGTTACTTTTTACGATTTCTATGTGTGCAAAATACCCACATACACAGCACTTTTTTTTTGTTATTATTCTACGAAAAACTCGGTCCCCTCTGAATCTGGAAGTTCTTAAGTAATTTCTTAGAATGGGGAGAATATGAAAAATAAGCAATTGGATGTCCTCTTTGGGTCACTGTTGGGGGATAGAGTCCCGCTTCAGGGGTAGGTGGGGGTGGGGGCAAAAGAAGGGCAGGTGGGCAGGACATCCCAGCTGGAAGCAAACCCCGCCCTGGGGGGGCGTGGCCTGTTGGCAGCGATCCCTTGAAAAGGAGACCCTTCACAGACTGATTTACAGGAGTTCGGATAGCTGGTGGTTGCACGCCCGGGAGGTGAGTTGATTAAGTCTGCAGCGGCTGAGCGGGTCGAGTGTGGTGAGTCGGTCGTCTCTACGGATCTTGCACGAATCACTGGCAGGGACCTCTTTGGAGCGAGCGAGCGACTGTGTCTGTGTGTCTGCCTGCCTGTGTCTCTCCGTGCGTCAGACTTAACTGTTCGCTTGTTTGCAATAATCGCTTCCCTCTATCTGACAGGTTCTCCACGTTCTTCGCAAAAACCAGAAAGAAAAACCCACAATCATCCGTCATGGCAGCTGAGGTGAGTGGGCATCTGGAAGTCTTCTCCCTCACCTCCCTCTGGACATGGAAACGACCTCTGGTTACCCCCTTTCCTGCCCCAAAGAGATCTGCGTGAGGTGGAGGTTGGGGGGGGGAACGGGGATAGAGAGCGGATTCAGAGTTTGGGCAGGTTCCGATGGGATTGCATGAAGTTAAGTGGTGGAGTTGATTGATCGTGAGCCACTTGCAAGGTTTGTTAAGGGCCGCAGAGCACATATCTGGTTATGCCCCTCTCCCACTTTGGAGCTATTACTATACAGTTATATTAGCTGAGGAAAAGTGCCATGGTATAAAGCATTGCATTTCTACCCTCAGTGAGCAAATAGGATGCAGCCGTTCTTACTTGCTGTATCTATAGGCTCCTGGAGAGATCTGTTCTCTTTCAGAGGTGAGAACTAGATGGATTTGATCCAGTCCAACTAGATTTTTTTTTAGTTGCTCTTATTTGTAGAGTAGGGAAGATCCTGTTTTTTTGAGCTTATATATCAAATATTTTTCTCTAACTTGCTATACGGGGCTTGAGGTTACACCATCTCCCCTACTAGCTGAGTTATTAACAACTGAAGGGCGTCCAATCGGAGGGAAAAACCTAATTAGGTAGGTGAGCTAGCTAGTATGTGAAATGCACTTTAAACAAAAGTTTAAGGCTGAATCATAAACATTTTGGCAACCCCATTCCTAAAAATGCTTCAGCTGTGCAGAAAGGTGCTTTATTATACAGCAGAGTGGGTAAGAAATACCTTGACATCTCCGGCCCCAAAGAGCTTTTATTCTAAGGATTAGAATGATTACAACTAACTTGAAATTAGATATAAATGAGTGTATATTTGGGAGTTTATTGTAAATAATGAAGAAATACCTTGGGAGGTAATTGCACTAATTCATGTTGAAAAATCTGGAGTTTTGAGAACATTGTTGAAGGAAATCGATGCTTTCTATATGAGTTCCACAACTCATATTTGAGGCATAAAGAGTAGTAAAAGAAAAGAGCAAAACACTGTTTAAGAGAGAATGGTGGAATGAATGACTGAAGTTCAAAGAGGAATATATGGCAGTTAGTACACCAGTTGTCTGATGATTAGTTAAAATGCATTTTTCACAGTCATGGAAGCATGGTTTTGTTAGGAATTCTGGGAGCTGTAGTCCAGCACATCTAGAGAGTTGCCAAATTGATAAAAGCTGGCATAAAGCATTAGTTCACACATTATATTGGAGGGACAATAACTCAGGGACCAAAAATAAGCTCTGCCACCAGAAAGTGGTATTCTTCCCTCCATTTTAAAAGATTAGTTAGCACAACTAGTTAGAGAATTGCTAGGCTGGAGTGTACCAGCAGTCTTATTCTGTGGGGCTGTATTTATACAATTTAATTTAGTTACTCAATAAATTCTTATTCTGCATTCACACATACATTCAAGTATATACTAATCAAAAAAGTTGGTTTGCATATCAACCATGGCACCAAAAGCCAACTGCAGAAATATTAGCCAAGTTGCATATAGTGCAAATATAGCTACACTGAATCTTTAAACTGCCTGTATCATGCACATTCATTCAGCAGTTCCATATAATATATTTCCAGAGTTGTAGAAATCAAGAGGGACATGAACTGGGTTTTAGATTCTAGCGCCCAAAAGTTTGGGGATTAAAGATCGCAAATCAGATGACCAAGGTGATCTGGAAATGCATCACTGTGGCAAGTTAAGGAAGCAGTTAATCTGAGTGGAGAAGACAGCAAGATCATGAAAGCCAAAGGGAGAAATCTGAACTGCTTAATTCCTAAATTCCATCCTATTTTCATAAAAGGACAAAATGGTGAAGAAAAGAGTAGGCCAAAATAGGTAAGGAATTGATGGGAGCACCCCAAACTACTGTGAATGAATTTTAAGTCTTTGGGTGAATCAGATCAGATCAGTGTTTCTCAGTTCCCAAATTTTCCCAAACACCTTGCTGGGAATTGAAGTCCACCTCTCTTAAAGTGGTCAAGGTTGAGAAACACTATTCCTAACTAAAGGAAATGACAGATGTGATTTCAGAACCACTAACAATAATCTTAAAGAATGGCCATTGGATAGGGAAAGTGCCAGAAGACTGAAGCGGAGCTAATTTTGTTCCGATCTTTAAAAAAAAAAAAAAGAGCTGGGGGAACTATACCCAGGAAACTGGTCAGTTTGATATTAATACCTGGGAGATTCCTAGAAAAGATAATCAGGAGGTAGGTTTGTAAGCATTTACAGAGGATCAAGATTACTAGAAGCTAGCATGACTCTATTAAAAAATAGGTCATGCTAGACAAACTTTGGTGGGGTTTTCTTTTAGAAAGTGATTAGATTAATAGATCAAAGGAATACTCTGGATGTAATGTACTTAGATTTCAGAAGGTGATGCATAGCATCTTTCTTAGTAAAATGTAATAATGTGGTGTGGATGGTTCCTATTATAGATAGATACTCAGCTGATTGAACCCAAGCTGATTGATCCTTAATAATATACCTACATGATACACCAATCCATTAAGTGGGATCTCAGGATTGTATCCTGGGCACAGTGCTCTACAAACATTTTCATAAAAGATTTAGGTAAGGGGATAGGAGGAATGCTAATCACATTTTCACTCAATACAATACTGGGGGATTCAGTCAGTACAGAGCAGGGGACAAAGGTTCAGAAGAATATTATAGATTTGAATATATCCAGCAAAATGAGTTCAATGTAAAAAATGTAGGTAAATACGTTCAGATGGAAAAAAATGGATACACGTACAAGAAAAGTATTTGGCATGACACTAGTTTTGTACTCTCTGAATTTAGTTGTTTTCTTGCAAACTTTTCATTACCCAATGTAGGTAACATTAGTATTAGTGCTAGCTCCTTACTAGCATGGAGAGCGCCAAGGACCCCTCATTTCAACCCTGAGCTACAAATACTCTCTTTTATATTTGTATTTGTAAGAAGGATCTGGGTGTCATGTTAGACCATAGATTACTCATGAGCCAACAGTGCACTACACCTGGCAAAAGAGTTAATGCAATAAAGGTATGATAAAATCGTGGGCAATGATAGTTTTACTTTATGTTGCAGTGGTTAGATTTCACTTGGAATATAGTATTGCATTTGCTTCTAGTCACTTCAATATAAGAAGCGTGTTGATGTGCTGGAAAGGAGTACAGATAAAAGCAGCAAAGATAGTGAGAGGCTTCGAAGCTAAATGTTATGAAGAATGTTTGAAGTTTAGCCTAAATAACAGAGGCCTAAAGGGGAGACCTGACAGCAGTCTTCCAATTCTTGAGGGGCTATCATAGAGAAGGGATGTGGATTTATTATCCCTAATATCCGAGTATAGGACAAGAACTGGTGGATGGAAGGTTTGCAGAGGGAGACACAAACTTAAAATAAGGAGGAATTTGATAGCTCTTAAGCAATGGGACAATTTGCCTCCTATTGGAAATCCAAAAAAGTGACTTATGACCGTTCTTGCACTTACTACCATTGTAGTGTTACTGTAGTCATGTGATCACAATTTAGGTGCTTGGCAACTGGCTCATATTTATGGTGATTGCAATGTCCTGGGGTCACATGATTGTAATTTGCAAATTTCCCAGCCAGATTCTAACAAGCAAAGTCAATGGGGAAGCCATTAGGGAAGGTCACAAATTGCAATCATGTGATGTTTCACTTAATGGCTGCACAACTTAATGACAAGTGTTCTGGTTCCAATTGTGGTTGTAAGTCAAGGAGTATCTGTATTGTCATGGGTGTGGCATCACTGGAGGTTTTCAAACAAATGTTGGAAAGTCATTTGTCTGAGATGGTATGAGAATTCTTGCCGAGGATAGGGGGTTGAAGACCTTTGAAGTACTTTCTATTATTGTTATCTCCTCACTTCAGAAATAAAATATGTATGGCTAACAGGGCCCTACTACAAAAATTACGTTATAAAAATTATTAAAAATATTTAAAAATATGGGGATGCAGTGGCTCAGTGGCTAAGATGCTGAGCTTGTCGATCGAAAGATCGGCAGTTCAGCGGTTCGAATCCCTAGTGCCATGTAACGAGGTGAACTCCTGTTACTTGTCCAGGCTTCTGCAACCTAGCAGTTCGAAAGCACGTAAAAAATGCAAGTAGAAAAATAGGGGCCACCTTTGGTGGGAAGGAAACAGCGTTCCGTGGACCTTTGGCATTTAGTCATGCCAGCCACATGATCACGGAGACGTCTTCGGACAGCACTGGCTCTTCTGCTTTGAAACAGAGATGAGAATCGCCCCCTAGAGTCGGGAACGACTAGCACATATGTGCGAGGGGAACCTTTATCTTTACCTTTTTATAAAAATTAAAACCTTTATTCCCAGGCAAAGTATAACAGAATAAGGAACAAATTATTCTTTTGGTGGATTTGCCCAAGCCTGCAATTTCACAATATTTACTTAGTTAGCTAAAATTGGCAATTGGTATTAAATTGTCCTGTCCTGAGCAGAGAGCATTTAGAAGTGGCAAATATCACATTGAAATGGCTTTATTTGAAGAAATACCCTCACCCCACCCCTTAAAACTGCTGGATGAAGATTTGGCCCAGAAACCGTATCTTCTGACCAGTGAACTTTGACTGGCCCTTGAGCATCACATGCTGTCTTCATGTTTGCTTTGAGGAAACAGGGCAACAGCTGCACCTGAATCATGCTGACAGAAGGTCTTTTTGGAATTGTTGCAGTGTACTGAGCATATCATTCAAAATGAAGAAATTATATGCTGCCAGGTAGCCAAATGAAAAGCTATCGGGCACATAGTCGATCCATATCCTGCCAGAGTCCTACATAGAAAGAGAATCTTGAAGGGTTTTTGCTGTGGGTGTATGTCGAATAGTTGGACTCTAGTGATAGACTCGAAGAAATATATACATTTTAATGAAAAAAGTTTTTCTGTGGAAGAAAAACTGGTGTGTGCGTCTATCTTTTTTTTAATTTTTTTTTTATAAATTTGATTTATATGCCGCCCTTCTCCGGAGACTCAGGGCGGCTTACAATCTTGTTCGGTGTTCAGAATTCTGAATCTAATAGGAAGCCTGTCATATTAGCAGGAAAATCCTAAAATTCTGGCTGAATGAATCTAGTTACTGAATGAACTAATTTTCTGAATTGCACTATACGTGCAGCCATAAATTAACCATATAAGCTCATTAAATCACAGAAAATCTAATCAAAGTTAAATTAACCAGACTTACATTGTGTAGTGCAATCACAGGGACCACAATCAATGAGTTTATGTGTATCTACACAAAGGATAAAATTATTATTATTATACAAGCAGTATTATCGGAGCCATTTGGCAAGGCTTTACAAATTGAATAAATTAAAAATAAAAACTTGCTTAGGCTTATTTTTAGGTGCTATATACATAGTAAAATATGACAGAAGAGGAATTCCTCCTACATGAGTGAAAATTAGAAACAAATCTTCTAAAACAGTACCATGTGTTACAAATGATAGGATTGTACTGTCTGGGTAATGGGAGGAAGGATTGTTCTTTTTAATAATTTGACCAGCTATATGATTATTCATCTTATTTAAATCAGTGTTATGGGTTTCTCAGGACCCGAGGAAGTAGATAATGATGTGCAAAATATTACTAGCCCAGAATATCTGCATATTCTTCCATTATTAAAAATATGGTTAACCATCTTCTCTGTTCATGTTTGGTATTCTTTACCAAAAGTAAAAAGTGCTTACCAGATTGGATACCATAATGAAAATATCAAGTTGCCAAGATTACCGTAACCTAATCCTTTTTCCCTTTCAATACATTGATTATAGTAGAATTTGTGACAATATTTTTTTTTGTTGTTGTTCCTAAGATCTTGACATTAATGTCTAAATTTAATAAGGTGAGGACTTGTTAATTTTCAGGGTAAAAATTATTAATGAATGGGGCAGTAACTATTTTTATGGTAATGGAGGAATGATCAGACCTTCTAAGCTCAATGTTTCCCAAGTCATTATTTCTTTTCTCAGTTTCTGAGAAACCATCATAAAGTTATCAAAGAGAAATCCAAACTAGAACTAAAATGAGTAATTTCTTGACAGTGAGAACAATTAATCGGTGGAATGGCTTGCCTTCAGAAGTTGTGGGTGCTCCATTACTGGAGGTTTTTAAAATGAGATTGGACAGCTATTTGTCCAGAATTGTATAGGGTTTCTTGCTTGAGCAAGGGGTTGGACTAGAAGACCTCAGGGTCCCTTCCGACTCTGTTATACTGTTACTGAATCATCATATTGAAACTTTCTGCTTTCTCAGGATGCCAGCCACATAAGGCCAGTCCTGATATTTGGCAGTATGCAATATGGATGTATTAGTACCATATACCTGTGAGCTTCTTAAAATGCCCTTGTAATAAAACATTCCCAGCAAGCTGAACTGATTAGAAATGGTGATTTGGGGGCATGACTTCTATCTCAAAGTTAATATAATTAATATGCTGACCTATTAGGATGTGATCAATAGTAAGAGGATCACCCAGGTGAATTTATCAAGAACATTCCAACAGCTTTAGATGATAGATATTGCCTTCAGCTCTGATGGAGAATGCCAGACCCCACCCCCACCCCCAAAGTCAGATGGACATTTATCTATGGCATAGGTTGAGAGGGCACCCACCTCCAGCAACAGAAAGATTTGGGTAGTATACAAACATGGCATTGGAAGAAGCTATTGTTATTAACTGTTATGATACATTCTTTTCCCCTTTTCCTCACCCCAGAGTGACAAACTTTATGGAGGAAGGATAGTGGGAAGTATTGACCCTATCATGGAACAGTTTAATGCTTCGATCGAGATTGACAAGCGCTTGTCGGAATTTGATATCTGCGGAAGCATGGCTTATGCAAAAGCTTTGGAAAAGGCTGGAATTCTGTCTAAAGTTGAAATGGAGAAGATCATCAGTGGATTAGAGAAGGTAAAGCTGTGCTAGTGGTAGAAAGAACTCCAAGTAAAGGTAGACTTAAGTACATGGGACGACTCAGCTTTAAGTATTTTGCAAAACGAATTCCTGTCGGAATTTTATAAACCTAATAAAGTGACAACTGATAATTAAAGCATTTTCCCCACACTTTTAAAAGCACGTATCCAAAAAATAGACCTTGATTTTAGCCAAGCACTATATGTAACAAGGTAAATGTCATCTCCTAGCCTATTGTCAGTCTACCCAGATACACCAATAGTACTTGGGGGCTGACATAACTTGAACCTGAGAAATGGGTAAGAGAAGAACTGCTAACAGGTTTCACGAAGAGAGTCTGTTATAGAAGGAGAGAGGTTGAAATGAGCGGTTAAAGAGCAACCAAGTTGAAATGAGAAGGAGATAGAAAAAAGGAAAAATGGCATAGAAGCAGTGATGGACTGCAAAAGAGATGAATAGCAATACCACTTAGACTTGTATAGCACTTCATAGTGCTTTACATCATTCTCTAAACAGTTTATAGAGTTAGCATATTGCCTTCAACAATCTGGGTCTTTCTTTTACTGACCTTGGAAGGATAGGAGTCAACCTTGAGCCGGTCAGAATCGAACTCCTGACAGTTGGCAGAGTTAGCCTGGAATTACTGCATTCTAACCACTGCACCACCACAGCTCATAAGGTTTTAGGATGACTCAAGACCACTGAAAAAGAATTAGCACAAGAGTGTTCTGCAAGAAGTAGGGATGGGATAGCATGGGATTTTTGTACCTGGGCAGATATTCAGAGGAACAAAACAATCCAGAGATACCAGAAAGAAGGCCCTACGTTTTGCTAACTGTGGGAGGATGCCAGCTACTTTCAGCTAAAATCCTAGAGTATTTAGTAACAGTTGTATTTTAAAGTAGGCATGCTGTCACCTTGGTTAATCTCTGAACTGTAGAGAAGTTAGGTCAAAATGTACAGTAATTTATTAAATTCTAAGCAACCCAGAACCGAGAAGAAAGCTGCAGGTCTGTTTATATTCATTCGCTGAATTCCACAATTAGCTGTTTGTCTTTTTATTATTGCTGTGCTAAGAATAAAAAAACCCAGAAAGGTTCACAAAGTAAAACTTTATGTGCTTATTTTGTTTAGGCAATCCTAATGCACAACAAAGAGGAGGCATAGAGAGACTGAGCAAATAAATTTATCAGATTCCTGTGAAGGAAATAACATGATAAGGTCAAGAAAAAAAAAAAAAGAGAGAGGCTTTGGAGAAATCTAGAGAATATTGAAAACCAATGAACTGGACCCAAGGCCACACATTATAAACCCCAATAGCTTTGGGGGGGAAATCTATATGAAGTTTTGTTCTGAAAGGCATAAAAATTACACTTTATGTTTTTTATTTAAAGAGTTTAAAGGGATGGGAAGAAACAAAAAAAATGTCTGTTGAATAGAAGCCCTTTACCGGGTTCAGTCTGACACTGGGTCACCAGGCACTTATCTAACATTGATTGGCTTAATTAACTCTGCATGGAAATATGCTTTCCATCTTTCAGGCCTATTAATTAGAATGGGAAAGAGTTTTAATCTGGTTCAGAGTCTGTGAATACAGAGCACAGAGTTTCAGTTTAGGCTGAGAATTATGGGAATTGCAGTCCCAGCACATCTGGAAAGTTGCAAAGTGCTGCACTGTGCTGATGATATCATGGACATAGTCACTCCTGCTAGATCTCTGCCAAGAAGATTACAGTTAGGCCTTTAAAGAAAGGCCTTGCTATTAAGCCCATGAATGATCCATTAAGCCTCCTTTTTTATCCCAGACAACAAGGACATTTTGTGAATTACTAAACAACTTTTTCTTTGACTGGTGCTATTATAGATTTCTGATGAGTGTTCCAAGGGCAGCTTGATAATCAACCGAACCGATGAGGACATCCACACTACCGTTGAACGTAGACTCAAGGTTTGTTTGGTTTATCTGCTTGACTGAAATTTTCTGATTTGAAGGATAATGTTTCTACAGTGGTTGCATTGATTTGGAATATTCATAAACGTTCAAACTATTCCAGGTAAAGCAATTGGTTGGTAGAATAGAATCAAAAGGATAACAAGGGGTGGAGCCCTTCCAACAAGGAAAAAGAGTATGATGGGGGGGGCAGGGGGAGATGAAATAAATTTGGTGAACCAAATGTAGTGTAGTAGTGAAGGTGTGGACTAGAAATTAGGAGAACCTGAGTTCTAGTTCTCCTGTATGCATGAAAGCCAGCTGGGTGACTGTAAGCCAGTCACTTTCTCTCATCCAATTCACTTCACTGGGTTGTTGTTGTGGAATCAGAAGTAGGAAGAAGGATCATTGTGTTGTACAAAGCAAAGGCAGGGTATACATCTGTAAATGAATAAATGATCCCATTGAATCTAGAAAAAGAGCAACATCCTGCCCTCCGATGTTAGGTTGGCTCCAACCCTCCTATCTTTTCATAAGGGTCTGAAGATGTGGCTCTGCCAGTTGACTTGGGCCCCAAGTGAGGGAATAGAGCAATGCAGGTGGTTTTTTGAGTAATAACAAATCCCACTTCCCCCCACTCTGCCCCTGACCTCCTCATGCGCCCTTGGTTTTAATGTCTGATTTAAACTTTTTTATATTTTAATTGTTTATGTAACTGTAAACCACCCAGACTTACCCTGTGGTAAGATGAGCGGCCAATAAAATTAATTAATTGAAAACTCTGAGAAATATACATGGTTTCAGGGGGTTAATCTTGGAAATAGTCAAACTTTGCAGCTACTTGTAGGATCAGATGTCTTCGAAGTATTGGAAAATGAAACCTTTCTTTTTATTTTCAGGAACTGATTGGTGATGTGGCTGGAAAGCTTCACACTGGACGAAGCAGGAATGATCAAGTAGGAATAATCTGAATGGTTCTAAAATAATTTTAGCTATATTGATATTCTACCCTGTTTCTGCGAAAATAAGACATATCCTGACGATAAGCCAGTCGTGGGATTCAAATAATTTAACAACCGGTTCTCTGTCCTAATGATTTTTTCCAACAACCAGTTCACCAAACTGCTCAGAAAGTTAACAACCGATTTTCCCGAAGTGGTGCGAACTGGCTGAATCCCACCACTGTAATAAACCCAATCAGGCTTTTGAGCCCCTGTGCTAAAATAACACACACACACCCAAAAATAAGCCCTCCCCGAAAATATTTAAACACTGAGCTGGAAATTAGGTAAGACGGCAAGAGGAGCCCCATCTTGATCCACGTGCCCCAAAATAATAAGACAATCCCGCAAATAAGGCCAAGCGCTTATTTCGGGGTTCAAAAAAATATAAGACAGGGTCTTATTTTTTGGGAAACACAGTAGTGCTTCTCCTCCCTCCTTCTGTTTCATGTTTCTGTGTAAATGAAATAGACGATCATTGGAAGATGATCTGAAAATCTGAATTATTACAAAGTGTTAAAGAACATCAAATTAGTTTTCTTTGATTTAAGACAACAAACAACAAAATAACCCCTGAAGTTTTTTGAATTCTGCCACATTAGTTTAAAAACATATGTTGGAAATGAAATAAAATTGCATATGATATAGTTACAGTATATCTATTTGTAGTTCTATTTTGGTTAAATATTCATCTGGCAGAAAAGGCTGATCTTAAATAATGATTTTAACCAGCTTATAAGAGGAGTTTCAAATAAATTCTCCCTTCATCTTTTACTTCTTGCATCTAATCAATGATGGCTTACAGGATGCAGAATTCAGAATTATTTAAATTCTTGTCCTCCTCCATAATTTATGACAGCCACTTTGTATTTGTAATGATAGAAGCTTCAATGCATTGGACTTGACAGGCAACAGATGACCTTTTGGTGATGGTATTGTCATTTGTATGATAATATCTTCACATAAATGATATAAATGCCCAAGATGTCTTAATCTCTTCATTACCATACATTCCAAAATAAGGAACACAGGAATCCATTAAAATGAGGCTCCATTATACTGAGAACAGATACCTTTCTAGAATTATTAAGTTTAGCCACTGTCTCTAGCCATTTTGAAGGGATATTGAAATGGCGTCTTCAAACATTACCCACCATCTGAACTCTATTCTCCCAAAAACATAAATACAGGTAGTCCTCAACTTACTACCAAACTGAGACCAAAATGTATGTTGCCAAGTGAGAAATTTGTTACGTGCCCCATTTTACGACTTTTCTTGCCACATTTGTTCAGTGAATCACTGCAGTTGTTAAATTAGTAACACAGCTGTTAAGTGAATCTGATTTCCTCATCGACTTTGCTCGTCAGAAGATTGCAAAGAGTGATGACATGACCCCAGGGCGCTGCAACTGTCATAAATGTGAGCCAGTTGTCAAGCATCTGAATGTATCACGTATCACGTGACCATGGTGATGCTGCAAGGGTCATAAGTGTGAAATGGTCATGTCACTTTTTTCAGTGCCATTGTACCTTTGAATGGTTACTAAGTGAACTGTTGTAAGTTGAGGACTATCTGTAATCCTCTGAGCATCCTTTGGGAAAATCGTATTTCCATTGGATGGTTTGGGTCTCCTTTTCTGAAAATCCAAATGTGTGCCTTTCTTACAGATAGTGACTGATCTGAGGTTGTTCATGAAGAGCTCCATGACAATGCTGTCCGTTCACCTTCAACAGCTCATTCGGACCCTGATGGAACGTGCTTCTACGTAAGCCTGGCTCTTTCTCTTAAGCCTAGTGGCTATACAGACTGTAGATCAAGAGCATCTGTCTGTGCCCAGCTATCTCTCCCACCCTTCCATCATCCCCCATTAATAAAATTCCTATTGAATTAACCCCCAATTCACTCTTATGGTCCCTGATTAAAAGCACAAGGAAATGTGTGAGAAATCTAATCCAACCATTTTATTCCCCCACTGGATGACCAGATTCTTCTGGTAACCTGCAAGCAAAGCACCAAGTCCTTAAAACTAGGTGCTCTGATATACAATGAAAGCTCCATTTAGTTATGAGGACCACCAATCCTGTGAGCTTTCTTGTCATGGAATCACCCAGACCAGTGGTGGGTTGCAACTGGTGTTACCACCGGTTCGCATCATGCACGCGTTCCGCTCGCACGCACACCAAACTTGCACTCCGCACAAGCGCAGTGTATTACAGAACAGCTGAGATGCGGCAATCCGCTCTACCGCGCCTTTCAGCTGGGCTAAAAGCGACCAAATATAAGGTATGTATAACACAGGGGTGGGCAGGAGGGCCAACCTAACAGTCAGAGAGAACCGGTTCATTCTCAGCTCACCATCATTGCTACCAGCTCGCCTGATCCGGGCTGAACCGGAGAAACCACCACTGACCCAGACCAAAGGTTCCAAGGAAGCCCTAAAAACAAACGTCCTACGTCCTACCTTTTCTCCCAAGTTTCTGATATATATATATATATATATTTCCTGGGGTTGGGGAATTCTGAGAATGGCAGTCCACACATTGTAGAGTTGTCAAGGTTGAGAAATATTGCACGACATGGAGGTTCCATTTGATGAACCAAAATGACCAAAAAAATTCCAAGCATACATATTCTCCATGAATTAGGTTCATCATATCTGAGATACATGCAAAGCCTTTCCAGCTGGAGGAATCACACTGAGCTTTGTGTAGTTGCCAAGTAAGGGACAGGGTGTTTTCCCTATAGCTTCCCTCCAAAGCAGACCTTGGGGGACTGTAAAAGGATGCTGGCCAACTGCATAGGGTTGGTAGGTACCTTCTGACATGGCTCACTAAGACCTAGTCACTACCCAATAAACCTCTTTGGTTTTTGAGTCTGACCTGCCATTGATCGTAAGAAACAATTAATAGGCACATACGCCTAATTGCTTTCTCCCAGTAATTTGGATATTGTTTTGGTTCATGGTAATAGAATGTGACAACTGGTATACATGGATATATTTTTCATCTGTGAATTCATTCATCCATTACAAAACCATGTTTTTCCTTATTAATGTGTGACAGGATGATTAGCTTCATAAATAATTGTTGGGTTTTTTTTCTCCCTCTCTTCTATTGTCTGTTCATTGTTAAAATGAAGGGTAAATCTGTAACTTTGTGGTCTGTCTGCTTGTTCTGTTGTAGTGAAATGGAGGTGATATTTCCTGGTTACACCCACCTGCAAAAGGCTCAACCAATCAGATGGAGCCACTTTTTACTCAGGTAACCAATCCCCTTATCACTTTCTGGAGTTAACTTTTGTCAGTGCATACATCAGCCGAATTAGAGCCACCATCTATAACAGCTGGTGTCCCATGAAAATGGAAAAGAAAAGATTACATCTGACAATAGACTTGATTTTAGTTTGGAATTGAACTTCCAGATTCAAAACTCAGATCCCATCAAATTTTACTTTTAAAATTTTGAATTTTTAAAAATTATGTGTTCATTTTTCTTGCTTATATTGAATGCTTAGCATGCTATTTCTTCCTTTGTTTGAGAAGGGCTATGTACACTATTTAAGTTAATACTTTTACATAAAATTCTGCAGTCCATACGTCCATGTGCCCAAGAACAATTTTGCTGCTGTAAAGATTTCCTATTATCAGCACCTATTAAAATTCTCTAACAAAAGAACCTTCCTTCCTTCCTTCTTTCCTTCCTTCCCTTTTTTTCTTTTTTCTCACAGCTTTGCTGTCGCTCTGACCAGAGACCACGAGCGCCTGTATGAGGCTAAAAAGAGGATCAACGTTCTGCCTTTGGGAAGGTAAAAGCAACCCCACCCACCTCCATCCCAGAAAATGTTTGCGGGTCAGTAGAGGTCAAACTAATTTGCTGTGAATGTATCTAAATCAAGAAATGTTAACGTGGGTGAGGAAAATAGAATAATTCCTCCCTCCCAATTGTATTTGCAAACACTCAGTTTAGCCAGCCTGTTATTGTATTCAACTCGGTTTCCAGAAATAAGTCTGTGCAATCACCTAAAAACTTACATCACACAAATTGACAAGAGAATCATAATTTGGCTGCTTTGCCCGAAAGCAGAAGGACAAAAAGAATGGAGGAGGGCTGGAGAATTCTGGGAGTTGAAGTCCATAAGTCTTAAAGCTGCCAAGTTTGGGGACCCCTGCTTTAAAATATTCTTATATAAGAAACATTACGTTTCCTATGTGGGGAGTAATTATACAACCTACTTGCAAACTATGATGTCGTAGGGATAAATAGCTCCACTTGGTAGCATTTTAATGACATAATCTGCCTTCTGCATCATTATTTTCCCTAATAGTAGAGAAATGACCTTGGTTGCAGAGATATATTTTTTTACAATTCTCAGCTTGGACGACCATGGAAACATAGTTTTCTTGGTCTTGAGATAATCATGGTGGCAAGGATGATGAATAACATTGGTTTACTATAGGTAGTAAACCTCAATTTATGACCACAATGGAGCCCAAAATTTCTGTTGCTAAATGAGACATTTTTAAAGTTAGTTTTGCCCCATTTTATGACCTTTTTGTCACATTTGTTAAGTGAATCACTGCAGTTGTTAAGTTAGTAGCACAGTTGTTAAGTGAATCTGATATCCCTGTTGATTTTGTTTGTCAGAAGGTCACAAAAGGGGATCACGTGACCCTGGGACACTGCAACCGTCATAAATCTGAGTCAGTTGCCAAGTGGCTGAATTTTGATCACATGCTCATGGGGATGCTACAATGGTCATAAGTGTGAAAAACGGCCATAAATCACTTTTTTTTCAGTGCTGTTGTAATTTTGAATGGTCACTAAATGAACTGTTGTAAGTTGAGGATTACCTGTATTAGGGAGATTGACTTAAAAAAAAATAAGGGGAATCACTAGAGAAAGCCTAGATCAGGGGTGTCAAACTGGCGGCCCGTGGACCGGATGCACAGGCCATGCCCACCCAAGCTCCGTGAAGGCAAAAACCTCACGATACATTATGTGACATCAACGTGATATGGCGAGTTTGACACACATAGCCTAGATGCATTATAATTAATAATGAAATACCAAGTGCTTCACCACTTGGTCATTCATATGGAGGAATTGGGATGAAAGTGTGGGCAAATGACGATGCAATTTAAGATTCCTGATTTGGGTATCCAAAGCCCGACTGGCATTATTGACATTATTAGGGCCAGCAAAGCAAAGATCCTCTGACTTTGTTCCATAGAATGCTACTGAGGAAACTTCCAACATGCAATCACTGTGGAGCACTGCAGGGGATCTGGGCATGGGTGAAATCCGGCAGGGTCTGACAGGTTCTGGAGAACCAGTAGTGGAAATTTTGAGTAGTTCGGAGAACTGGCAGATGCCACCTCTGGCTGGCCCCAGAGTGGGGTGGGAATGGAGATTTTGCAATATCCTTCCCCCAGGAGTGGGGATGTTGCACTATCCTTCCCCTGGAGTGGGGTGGGAATGGAGATTTTGCAATATCCTTCCCCTACCATGCCCACCAAGCCATGCCACAGAACCGGTAGTAAAAAAAAAAATTGGATTTCACCACTGGATCTGGGGTATGCAATTTGAGCCAAGTCTCTTCTGTGGGACGCCTTTTCCCTTTGTAGATATTTTAAGGATTCCTCCTTCTAATCTTTCTCTCTGTTGCAGTGGGGCTTTGGCTGGCAACCCATTTGGCCTGGACCGTGAACTGCTCCGCCGAGGTGAGCTTTATTTCTCTGCTTGAATAAGCAGTTGAAATGTGTCCAGAAGGCAAAGGGATTGAAATGAGATCAAGGGTTAGGCACAAGTATGTTGAAGTTCCCACACAAAGTGATAAACATAATTCTTGATGTTTCACAGCAGTGGTTTCCAAACCAAGTCCTTTTTTTTAAAAAAAAAAATTTGATTTATATGCCGTCCTTCTCCGGAGACTCAGGGCGGCTTACAATGCGTTAAGCAATAGCCTTGGTCTTCTGCGATCATCGGTCAGGTAGATTAGATGGGTATCATCTCAGGGCCGCTCATTCTTTACTCTTGCTTTAAATACTTTCAAAGCCATTTGGGACTTTGTTCTTAAAACAGTTTGATGGGAGTGGTGGGGTTAACATACCTAACAAGAGAATTTCTGGAACTCAAGCATGGAGACATACAAAGGTATTAGTCCTGGGAAAACATGTTGTTTCCTTCTTCCACTTGTATGAAGACAAATTGCATATGTTCATTAATGAGGTAATAGTCCATGGGAATTGGCAGAGGGTTAAAATCAGCAAGATGGTTAGCTCTGTACAATGACCAGAGCCCTGTCTCTTTTGTGTGTTTGTAAGATTTTTGATCCCACCTGTGGACACTGGAGAATAACATAAGAGAATATTATTCTATTATTCACCTTGAGTATACTTACACTGAATTTCATGACCGTTTGGTCTTACATGCCAGCACATAGAGACCTGCGTGCTACCAGCAGAACTTTTGAAAAACAAACAAACATGAATTTCCTTCTCTAAACTGGGACCCTCCAGAAATGTTGAAATCCTATTCCCAGAGTCTCCAGAATTAACTGTATCCTTGCTTTTTTCCCCCCTTTTAATTACAGAATTGGATTTTGCCACCATCAGCATCAACAGCATGGATGCAGTGAGTGATCGAGACTTTGTGGGTAGGTACACTGCTTTTGTGTTTCTTTTTGGCAGTCCGTTGTGGGGAAAGTGGCAAAATAATAGGATTACGAACAAAAGAAAAGAAAAGGAGGAGTTGAACAGGGTTATGCTTCTGTAATTCTCTCAAGAGCTGTGCTGGCCCATGCACAGTAGGTCAAAAGCTGCAAACGCCAAATACGTCAGCCAGAATGCCATGTGGTTCCAATTTTGATGGGTGGGTTGAAAGGTGAAATGAATGCATTAAGTCTTACAGGGATTGAAGGTTTTCATGTCATCTCTCAAAACCCTGCCAATCTCCCCAAAACAAAGACTAAGCCAAATCACCCACAGTAGAGGTTCTAGGTCTCAACAAGGAATGCTTTTAGGGATACTTCTTAATCTTATGTCCCTAGATTGTGCAATGATTGTTTCTAGCCAGGGCAGCATACTTTGTTTTTCATTCAGAAACAAGATTTAGACTTTTTTTCCCCCTCTCCCTTCCCCTTCTTCCTTTTATCAGTGGAGTTTCTTTACATTGCTTCCATGATCATGGTTCACCTGAGCAGATTATCTGAAGATCTGATTCTCTATGCCACAAAGGAGTTTGGATTCATCACTCTCTCGGATGCATATTGGTAATTTGGGGGCATCTCTCATCCTTTCAAGTCCTTGTTCTAGCAGTCTCATTCTAGAGTCCAGTAACTTGTCCAGTAGCCTGGCTAGGTGGCTCAGTGGCTAAGATGCTGAGCTTGTTGATCAGAAAGGTCGACAGTTCGGCAGTTCGAATCCCTAGTATAGGTCTCCTGTGTGAACAGGGGGTTGGACTAGATGACCTCCAAGGTCCCTTCCAACTCTCTTATTGTTATAACTTTGATATTGCATGGATGGAGACTCTTATCCGGAGCTCCTCTAATTACAAACTTTTTTTTCAAAAATATTGTTCTACTTGTCTTTCCACTGAGAAACCAGGTTGCTGTGCAACATTGAATAAAACGAATCAAATGAGCATTGCGATCGTAAAACTTCAATAATAAAACCATTCAGGAAGAAGAAGCAATTTGAAAAGTCAAGTTGAAAAGATATACCGACAATATATTTGCTTACCAACTGCCTCATTTAGCAACCAATGCAGAAATGAAATTATAAATTATGGTCACGTGATGTCTTGTTTAATGACTGCCCTGATTCACTTAATGATGGAAGCAGAAGCGAATTCATAATTCCGGCACAGTCACATGAGATTTCAATTACTGACCACAGTACTTAGCGATGGAGTTCACAACAGTGAACCAAGTAGGCAGGGCCAGAGATCTGTGCACCACGGCAGGGGTCTCCAACAAAGCTGGCTGGGGAATTCTGGGAGTTGAAGTCCTCCAGGTGTAAACTTGCTAAGGTTGGAGACCCCTGCACCAGGGCATTTCCTCTAGCGCCCTCTTCAGTTGGAAAGCAAATAAGTAAATAATCCCATCTTTCCTTTGATTAGGAAATTTGTGAATTCATGCTAGTAGTGCAGAATTAGACATTGCTTGTGTATTAGAAGCTTGAGATATTTGCAGATGCATCATGTTATTTTTTGTTTTTGGTTAAAGCACTGGGAGCAGCCTGATGCCCCAGAAGAGAAATCCAGATAGCCTTGAATTGATCCGCAGCAAGGCTGGCCGAGTGATTGGAAGAGTAAGTGCTCAGGTTTCATGAACAGAGAATTTGTTTGTTTGTTTGTTTATTTGTGTCACAAGCATCACAATTAAAAACACTGAGTTGGTGGAAATGCTTTAGTAAGCCAGGGATATGTTTGCAAGGGAAGTTGTTAGTCCTGACATATAAACCCCCCCAGAATCTGACATATAAATCCCCCAGAACTTCAGTCAGAACTAAAGAAGCTTTTTGGATGAGAGGCGAAACGTCTTCAAGGAAAAACAAAGCCCAGTTGCCTTTTGGGGAAAAAAAAAACCACCTTTGGGACGACCCACAGAAGGAAGGAAGATTAGGATGTTACATGATTATAGCTCCTATTTTTAAAAGTTAAATATTCAATGTAAATTGAGGATGGAGTAGGAGGAGTCTGGAAAGAAAGCTAATGCAGGCTTTCTAAGAAAACAAGCATTCATGAAACTGTGGGGTGGAGTGTGTGGCTAGAATATTGATCCATGCACAAGAGACTGTAGCCTTCAAAATGAGGTGGGGAGATTTACTGCCCTTGATGATGACATGGCCAAGAACTGGGAATTTTAACAGAGCTTTTTGGACCTCTTGCAGGCTACTGGACTCCTTGTGATTCTGAAAGGACTTCCCAGTACCTATAACAAGGATCTGCAGGTAAATGATGGGATTCTTTCCATCTGATCATCAAGGCTTGCTCTAGTTGCTGCTTCTCTGCATATTCAGCTGATTTTTGGCTATGTAGTTGTGATTCTGTAACTTCCTGCTGCAAGAGAACAAATGCTTGAATTCAAGTGGTTTTGGGATAATTCTTTAGGATGGGCTAAAGGTAGACTTTGGGCTGATAAGATCCAGAAAGCAGCTGGTGAGTTTATGGCACCTAGGCTAGCTTAGGCTAGTGCTTCTTCTTAATCTCAGCAAATTTAACATGTGTGGACTTCAATTCCCAGAATTCTTCAGCCATTCACAATTATCTGTGCTTTTTATGAGGTATAAATCGATTTTACTAATTTGATAACATTCCTGCCAACCATTTCCCTGGCTTATTTGCAAAATTCAAAATTATTTTGTTTTGCATAATTCATTTTTTACGTCCATTTCTCTTACTGTTAACGAAGACAGCCACCATTGTAAAAGTTTAATTTGTTGTGAAATAATTTTCTTTTTTGGGAATTTACCACTTTCAGAGAATCTTGACTTAGATAGGCTGCCTTCTGCTCCAGTCAGATCCTTTTTAGGCTAGTCTAAGTTGACATAATTAGGTTGTGTTCACACAATATACTTAATCAGTTTAAAGATCCTAGGAGATACACGTGCATAACATGCTAAGGTTGATTAATGTTTTGTTCACCTCAGGGGTGAAATCTAAAATTTTTTGCTACCGGTTCTGTGAGCGTGGCTTAATTAGTGGGCGGGGCTTGGTGGTAAGGTGACTGGGTGGGCGTGGCCAAGTCAATGTCACTTCTTTGCCCTTTTTTAACCTACAAAACATAACACAACACAACTGGCTCACCCACAATGTAAAAGCAGCTGTGCTAGACCCAAAATGGCCCCTGCAACAAGCAGGAACCTCACACAGCCACAAAAAGCCCAAAAAAACAACTTTCACACTTTACACACACAAAATTCCACATACAGCTTTGTGAGATTTTGTGTATTTGTGTAGTTAGAGTGAAACACTAACTAAATCTCAGAAAGTTGCACAAATATTATTTTATTTTAATTTATTTTAATTTTTATATAAAAGCAGCTAAATTTAAAACTTCCTAAACTTTAAATGGCTAGGTCTAAAAAAAAGAACAACTAAAGAAAACCCCAATTAACTATTTTTTTTAACGCTCCCAAAGGGGAAAAAAACTTACCCAATGGAACAGGGGTCTCCAACCTTGGCAACTTTAAGACTTGTGGACTTCAACTCCCAGAATTCCTCAGCCAGCTTTGCTGGGAGTTGAAGTCCACAAGTCTTAAAGTTGCCAAGGTTGGAGACCCCTGCAATAGAAGGTACAAGACAGGCAGGCAGGCAGGCAGGCAGATAGAGCTGCTCACCGATGAGCTTGATTGCAGGCAGTGAGATTCAGTTGCTTGCTGATGCAATGGATTGCAGGTATTACAGCAAGCGAAGCAAGGCAGGCGTTGCAACCAGCAGCTAAGGTAAGCAAGCTGGAGGCTGGGAGGGGGGGGAAGGGATTTTTACTACCGGTTAGCAGGCAACTAAGCTGGGATCGTCAGAGCTTGGATCGTCAGAGCCATTTAAAAGAAAAAAAAGGCTCGGATGATTACCTGGCTCAGCTGGGCATTGGGGACGGGGACAGGGATTTTTGCTACCGGTTCTCCGAACTGCCCACCGCCATCGCTACCTACTTGCCCGAGCCGGTCCGAACCGGGATCATTTCACCCCTGGTTCACCTGTATTATGGCTAACAGGTTAATTTGTCATGCAATTTAAGGTGCAAATCTAGAAAATAGTTTTAATTCAATATCCATATCCAACTTATTACATGAATGCAGCCACTGCATATTGCTTGAGGGTTAGCAAATATAGAAATACTTTTTTGACATATGGCCCTTATGATCATTATTGGGGAGGATCTGTGTGTGATTATTATCAGAATTGCCATGTTTGGAAGTGGTTTATCTTTTAGTATTGAAGCTTACTAAGGACCTTGTCATTACTGGAAACTGGCTAGTAGGCTAAGGTGACCTTGAGTCTTACCCTGGGAGACAGCCCTTGTATAAGGTGGAAAAAAAGTTTTTCCCCATAGTATATCAGCTTCCACATGCACTGAAATAACAGATGTTGGGGGCCAAAGGATGTTCTTCCCCTACCAGCCATTATCTTCTTAGGTAACCCTCTTTCAACATTTTTTTTACAAATAGGAAGATAAGGAAGCTGTGATTGATGTGATGGATACCCTGAGCACTGTGCTTAAAGTTTCCACTGGAGTTATCTCCACTCTCCAGGTGAGCGTTTCAAAAAGATGGGTTATCCTATTGGCTAGAATGGCTTAAATATTTTTCTCCGAATCTCCAAGAACCTTGCCCCTTTATTCCGGCCTACATCTACTTTTGACACTCAAGAGCAGAAATCCCATTATGCGTTTACCAAGTTGAATGTAACTGCCATGTTGAATTTTTTTAAAAATAATGGTTAAAAATACATTCATTCATTTCGACTAGCTAGCATGTGATAATTATGATTCCTTCTCATCGTTCTTTCATTCATTCGTCTAGATCAACAGGGATAACATGGAAAGAGCCCTGACCCCTGAAATGTTGTCTACAGATCTTGCTTACTATTTGGTGCGCAAAGGAGTGAGTATCCAAGCTTGTAGGGGACAGAATCACTTATATCCATGTGCCAAGTTCATGACTCCAATGGCACAGGATGTAGCTGGGCAAGAAATTGGCTGGGCATCCGTTCTTACCACCCTAAACAAATATTGGAGAAAACTTTGAGCCTGAGGAATTGCTGGCTATGCTGACAAGTCCGTACCTTCCTCCAGGATCTATTATTTTATTTAATGGATTTATAGGGCTGCCCAACTCAAAGAATATCCCAGCAGGGATCCAAGAGCCTTCATAAATGATGCTGCCATTGGGTTTTGCATTTCATGTCTGTGCCACATTCTATAGTCCAGAAATAGCTGGAAATGTCAGCACTGAAATGTCAGCTTCAGAACATGGGGGATCTTTTGAGGGTAAAAATTAGACAGGAAAATATTTAAGCCTCCTGATTTTGTTCCCCTTGTGTTCCAGGTGCCGTTCAGACAAGCCCACACTGTTGTGGGGAAGGCAGTCCGTTTAGCCGAGAGCAAAGGAGTGACTCTTAATCATTTATCCATGGATGACCTGAAGGGAATTCAGTATGTATTGGGTTATGGGAGCTTTTAAAGGTTTTCCTATAGTAGATATTGCTTTTAAGAGCCAGTGTGGTGCAGTGGTTAGAAGGCAGTATTGCAGGCTAATTCTGCCCATTGCCAGTTCGATCCTGACCGGCTCAAGGTTGACTCATCCATCCTTCTGAGGTCAGTAAAATGAGAACCCAGATTGTTGGGAGCAAGATGCTGACTCTATAAACCGCTTAGAGAGGGCTGTAAAGTCTATGAAGAGGTTGATATGTCTAAGTGCTATTGTTATTGCTAACTCTTGAAAACAAGGAAGTCATATTACTACTTCTAATAGTAGTTGGATATGGAGATAAGTCACATTTATGGAATGCTAAAGACTTATGCTATTACTATCATCTATTCAGTGACCCTCTGGGACCCCACAATTCCATATCTTTTTTTCCAGGGATGGAAATTATCCCCCGAATAGTAGCACAACCTAATTATGTGATGATGAAAACTATTTCATAAGTACAATCATAAAGCAAACTTTTGTAATCAATGCTAAAGGAGTAGAGTGTTAAGATTAAGTACCAGATCCATGTTCAAATCCCTGCTTAACCAGAAAGTTCACAGAAAGGCCCACTGTCTATCAGCCTAATCTACCTCACAGGGTTGTACTGAGGAGTCATAAACTGAGTTCCAAGCCCACATTTGGCTTTTTAGTTGCATGCTAAGGGTTGCAGTCTAAAATAATAGCGGAACCAGGGCAGAAATCTGACTTTGGTTTCATTTTATTTGCTCTGAAACTTGAGTAAAGCTAAGTTGTGCACTTAAAAATTAGTGATCACTTTGGTATGAGCTGAGGAGACTGTACTCCAAACCGTGAGAGGCAGCACCAGATTCTAGGACAGTGTTTTTTAAATTTGGCAACTTTCAGTTGTGTAAACTTGAACTCCCAACTCCCAGCCAGCATGGTGAAAACTCTCTTCTAGAATGTGAAGTTGAATATTTCTAGCTTAGGTAAACTAGGCTGTGTAGTCCACTTGCCTTACTAATGATGATCTGTTCATTCTCTAAGACAGGAGTGGGGAACAATGGCCCCTTTATGACCTGAGGACTTCAACTCCCAGAATCCCATGGCTGGCTCAAGAATTCTGGGAGTCGAAGTCCACAGGTCATAAAGGGGCCATTGTTCCCCATCCCTGCTCTAGTAGGAGCCATTGAAGGTGACAGCTGTTCCTATTTGCAGAGCTCCTGCATTCTGTTTCTCGGTCAGTTAAAATGTGTGAAAGGAGAAGCTTTAGGTTTAAAAGACTGTCTTTCCGTAATATCTGACTGAAGCTATTTCTTGTTGCTCCTTCCAGCCCCATGATGGGAAGTGATATCTCACAAATCTTCAACCATCAGCATAGCGTGGAGCAGTACACCTCCCCTGGGGGCACCGCCAGGAGCTGCGTGAGTGCCCAGATTGAATATCTGAAGGAGATACTGAAGAGACAGAAGGATTAAGTTTTGAGTGTGGGGAAATACTGTCCCGTTGCTGCAGGTTTCTGCTTAGCATGTTTAATCACAAGATAATAAATACAGCGGCATATTGGATTTCAGGAAAAACTGTGTATGCTTCTTCTTCTTTTCTTTTTCTTTTTTACTTTGGGTCATACGTTTCAACCAGGAAAAATTTAGTTATTATTTCAAAAATGTTTCCACCGAGAAAGATTCATGTAGTCATTTATTTTAATCAACTTATATAGCTACCCATCTCAGCAGTGACTCTGGGTAGCTAACATAAAATTAAAACTCAATAGAAAACAAATCAATAACAAATATAAAGTACATACAGCATACATACCAAGAACAATATTTTTTTATCATTTTATTGTTTTTATTTACAATAAAAAAGTAGACCATGAGATAGGTGGCAAATAGTACCAATAATAATAGTTACTTGGGTGCAATCCCCAAATCATTGGAGCACACTTGAACACCATGTCAGCACTGACAAATTCACCATCAGTCAATTGCAAAAACCAGCTTTACTTGAAACAGCTGACATCATGCGACAATATCTGCAATACCATCAAACATCCATATCTGCCTATCCCAGGTCCTTGAGAAGAACTTTATAGGCAGACAAAAATGCCAAATCCAGTTTGAACATCTGGCTGATTGTGTGACGTCCCATAATAATAATAATAATAATAATAATAATAATAATAATAATAATTGCTACCACTGACAATCATTTTGAAGAAGATGAACTGTGGATACGAACTTGCAAAGAAAGGACTGAAAATCTCGCACTTGATGTACATGGATGATTTGAAGCTGTTTGGAAAAACAAAAGCTGAACTGAATTTATTAATTGAAAACACAAAAGAAT
The DNA here is from genome assembly GCA_022577455.1 of Arizona elegans. Taxonomy (NCBI): domain Eukaryota; kingdom Metazoa; phylum Chordata; class Lepidosauria; order Squamata; family Colubridae; genus Arizona; species Arizona elegans. The sequence goes on along the minus strand of JAKOOJ010000001.1, from coordinate 317,708,806 downwards.
TCAGCCAAGACATTGGTATGCAGTTTGGAATTGACAAATGTGCAACAATAGCAACCAAGCAGGCAAAATCATAGAAGAGGATGGAATAGATCTAGAGAATGAAGAAATGATAAAGGCAGTAAAATCAGAAGAAGGCTACAAGTACTTGGGGATTTTAGAAGCCTCTGACTTAATGCATAATAAAGTCAAGGAATTAACTTCAGCCAAGTACATTCAGCGAATTCGTAAGATATTAATGTCCAAATTGAATGGAGGAAACATCATAAAAGCCATAAATACCTGGGCTATACCTGTGATTAGATACTCTGCAGGAATAATTGACTGGACCCAGATGGAGTTAGACAATTTGGACAGAAAAACAAGGAAGCTTATGACAATGAATCATGCCTTGCACCCTAAAAGTGATGTTGACCGATTATATTTACCAAGAGCAGAGGGTGGTCGAGGACTCCTACAAGTAAAGCAGACTGTGGAAGAAGAAAAATGCAGCTTGAATGATTACATCCAGAAAAGTGAAGAACCAATGATTAAGGAAGTAAATAAAGGAGGCCTTTTAAAGACAACTAAAACAAAAGCAGAATATAAGAAAGAAGTAACTGAGCAGCAAGCTGAAAATTGGAAACACAAAGCTCTGCATGGCCAATACTTGAAAAGTATTGAAGGCAAAGCTGACCAGAAACTAACTTGGAACTGGATAAGATCAGGAGTACTGAAAAAAGAAACAGAAAGCTTTATTTTGGCAGCTCAAGAACAAGCTCTAGCCATAAACTGCATGAAGGCAAAAATTCAACAGCACCACCAACAGCAAATGCCGCCTCTGCAATGAGAAAGATGAGACAGTCGACCACCTGATCAGTGGGTGCAGCAAAATTTCACAAACTGACTACCTACAACGCCATGACCGTGTTGCTAAGATCATTCACTGGAAATTGTGCCAGAAGTTTGGATTTGAGTACAGCAAAAACCACTGGGAACATCAGGTTGAGAAAGTTTTAGAGAATGAGAAACTCAAGATCTTGTGGGACTTTAGGATTCAGACTGACAGGCACTTGGTCCACAACACACCTGACATAACAATAATTGAAAAGAAAAAGGTATGGTTCATTGACATTGCAATACCTGGTGATGCACGGATTGAAGATAAGCAGCAAGAAAAAATCACAAAGTACCGAGATTTGTAAATTGAAGTTGAGCGACTGTGGAAAAAGAAATTGTGTGTTGTCCCGATTGTAATTGGAGCCCTTGGAGCAATACCCAAAGGGCTACCCCGCTATTTAGAAATTCTAAATTTGCCGGACTTGAACATTTTGACTCTACAAAAAACCACCTTACTCGGAACAGCTTACATCCTCCGACGATACCTTAACAGTTCCTAGGTCCTTGGTTAGGACTCGGGCTGCTGAGCTATTAACCAGCCTCAAAGGCTGTGAATCTCACAGTCCAGTCCAAAGACTGAGTAGTTTCATCTCTATTACCCACCTATCTGTATCTGACCACTTGCATTGTTCCTACTCCTTGTCTGAAATTGATTACACACCCTAGGGCACAATAGAAAGAGAGTAATCATTAAAACCTGGACAGTTTACCAGACAGGAAGGAGAATCAAACACTCAACAGCCAACTGAACAGCAATGCATTACTCTATGTAGCGCTGCAGACTTTACATTTCTCATACTGGACTCTTCTCATAGTGCTAAATAGGCTGAGAAGATGTTTATGAAAAGAGAAAATAGCTTACTGTTTTTAGAAAAAAGACTTGCAAGACTGTATCATCCACATTTACACTTGGTTGTTTCACCATAGCTTGCATAAGCTTCAATTGAAGGAATCCACATATTGCAGAATTGCTTCACATTGTGCACTATGGCTTATGCAGGCAACCTGGGGCCTTTCTAAAAGTTGATATCAAATTATAAGGTTCATATGACATTAAATACAATGCATTAATCCTAATCACTAAACTCTCCTCTTTTAAATTTTTAATTCGTGATTTTATAAATTGGGTGTTTTAATCTGTGTTTCGGCCAAAATATTTAATAATTTTAAGGGATTTTTAATATTTGTATTATCTGTATTTTATCTTGGCTGTTCACCGCCCTGAGTCCTTCGGGAGTAGGGCGGTATAGAAATTTGATTAATAAATAAATAAATAAATCAGATGAAATTCAAGCAAACTGATCACAACAAAAGGCAGCATCCAGACAATTTTGGCTACTTAGCAAAAAAGCTAAGTAGAATTAAACCGCAATAGTATCTGAGTGGGAAACCACCAGAAGTTGAACTCTAGGGATTTTATCTTTCTTCAAATCATTTCATTTTGATCTTAGCTCTACCTATTTCTTTTTCCAGCCCTGGCCTACTATGTTAGCCCTGATACTCCACTCAATATCATATTCTGCTAATGAGATTTGAAGTCTACCTTTTAATTAGAATAGAATAGAATAGAATAGAATAGAATAGAATAGAATAGAATAGAATAGAATAGAATTCTTTATTGGCCAAGTATGATTGGACACACAAGGAATTTTTCTTGGTGCATATGCTCAGTGTACTTTTTTTTTTTATTTGATTTATATGCCGCCCTTCTCTGGAGACTCAGGGCGGCTTACAATGCGTTAAACAATAGCCTTCATACTTTTGTATATTTATACAAAGTCAGCTGATTGCCCCCACAATCCGGGTCCTCATTTTACCTACCTTCGAAAGGATGGAAGACTTAGTCAACCTTGAGCCTGGTGAGATTTGAACTTGCAATAATTGCAGGCAGCTGATGTCAATAACAGTGCTTTAGTCTGCTGCGCTACCAGGGCTCTTTACATAAAAGATACATTCATCATGAATCATAAGGTATAACTCTTAATGATAGTCATAGGGAACAAATAAGCAATCAAATCATATTAGGAAACAGTCAATATAAATTTTAAGGATACCAGCAACAAGGTTACAGTCATACAGTCATAAGTGGGAGGAGATGGGTGATAGGAACGATGAGAAGACTAATAGTAATAGTAATGCAGACTTAGTGAATAATTTGACAGTGTTGAGGGAATTATTTGTTTAGCAGAGTGATGGTGTTAGGGGAAAAAACTGTCCTTGTGTTTAGTTGTTCTGGTGTGCAGTGCTCTATAGCGTCGTTTTGAGGGTAGGAGTTGAAACAGTTTATGTCCAGAATGTGAGGGTCTGTAAATATTTTCACAGCCCTCTTTTTGACTCATGCAGTATACAGGTCCTCAATGGAAGGCAGGTTGGTAGCCATTGTTTTTCCTGCAGTTCTAATTATCCTTTGAAGTTTCTGTCTGTCTTGTTGGGTTGCAATATTCACCTATATACGCGTTCAACTCGCCTGGAATGTCAAATGCGCATCCTGAAAAAAAAAACAAAAAACAAAAAAAAACCGGTGCCCCTTTCCGTACTTAAAGCCAGCGATGATCTATGTTAGATCGGTGAATAACACACAAATTTGGAAGAAAATGTTTGTGGCCACAGCGTTTGTGGACCACAGTACTGCATTAAATCCGAAGACTGAAAAGCCGTTCTTGAAAGTTTCCGCTACAATATATATATATAAGAATGTAAAGGCGCCACACGCTGAAAAGACTTCCCGTCAATTGACTCAATTGACTCCTGCAACTTCAGGAAACAGAAAAGCCCTCAACAAAGATGGCTGCGGCTGTTCTTACACGGAGTTGACGTATCACGTTCCTGCCCGAATAAGGACTGGCAGCCGATCATCAGCTGATCTGAGCATCAGCTGACTTTCATTCCTGTCTCTGCAGAGCGCGGGCGGAGTGCGGTAGAGGGATGAGGTTGCTGCTTTGTGCTTGTTGTGTCCTGCTGGGATGGTGTCCGGCTGGAGCCCTGGACGGTGGGATGCTCTACCCACGGGAGTCACCCTCCAGGGAGCTGAAGGACCTCAGCGGCCTCTGGAGCTTCAGGGCAGACTGGTCAGAGCAAAGGGATGCAGGATTCGTGGAGCAGTGGTACAGACAGCCACTTCGGCAGGTGTGTGACAGCAAAAGCATGGGATGGGTTGATTGCCTGCTTGGACAATGCTAGGATGGAGATGGCAGTACAAACCTACGCAGGCAGGTCCCTGAATATGTGTGAAAAATTCGGACAAAAAAACTGTACAGAGTGTTTTTTTGCAGCTTAAAGCTAATGGTCTAATGACATAAACTTATATAAACTGAATTTAATGCTCGCAACAGTACTTTGCCAATCATGCTTTTGCACACTGGTCAAATTACCAGAGAGTGTAATTTATTTTATTTTATTTTATTTTGCATTTAAGCTCTTTCTGATCTGACCTCTCTGTTGATGCATTTGTGTGAATGTGTGTGTCATAACCCTTCTAGCATCTGATGAAACAAGTGCTGTTTTGAGGAAGCATGTGCTGCAATATATTTTCTTAGTTTTCAACGTGGCACTAAACTGCTGATTATGACATTTTATGAATATTCTTCTTTTAACAGGAAGTTAGAAAAAGAGGAGTGAGCGAGGAACGTATGCGGTGTCTGGGCACAATTAAAAGAAAAGGAAAACTACATACTGGTTAACCATCTTCATAGATGAAATAATTACTTAAAATAATAACGAACACAATATCCAGAAGCAAAGAGAGGAGGGAGAATCATAATTTAAAGGGAAATAAAAATAATAAGGCAACTTGATCCTTTTCTTACTTAAATGTTAATTGGTTTATATTTTATTCCTATATTTTATATTTTATTCTTGTCTAATAAGCACACCAGAACTTTCCAATTGGATCAGCATAGTGACCATCTAGTCCAGCATTCCATCCTTGATTTTTTCTGATTTGATAGCATTACAAACTTAACAAATTATTGTTATGGTTTGTCACACAGTCAGCCAGTGGTTTACACTGAATTTTATTATTTTTATTCACCTATTGCAGGGGTGTCAAACTCAGGGCCTGTGGCCCTGATGCATCACATGCTGGACACGCTCACCCCTGGTTTAGCAAAGGGAAAAAAGTCATGATACATCACATGATAATGTGACGATGCACATTTGACAGCCCTGATCTATTGAGTCCTTCCCAAAAATCTGGGATAGGGAGATGTTATTGTTAGATGGTGTTAAAGATATCCTCGCAGGATATAAGCTGCTGCAGGTAAAGCTGCTTTTTGCAATTGACTGATAGTGATTTTGTCAATGCCAATAGTATTCAAGTGGTGCTGCAGTTTTGGGATTGCACCTATTACTATTGATACTATCTTCGGTTTCTTTTGCCACCGTTATTCTATTTCTATTTGTAGGTCTTTGTATTTTGCAATCTTCTCCAATTCTTTCTCTTCTCTTCTGCTGTCTCTAGGTACTTCCACATCCACTACCCAGACTTTTTTGCCTTTCTTATCCACAGTTGTTAAGTCTGCGTGTTATGTGACAGATGCCTGCCTGTCTGTTTGAATTCTAAAGCCCCAGAGCACGTTAGCTTCTTCATTTTCTATTACAGGTAGTCCTCGACTTACAATAGTTCGTTTAGTGTCTGTTCAGTTACAACAGCTTGAAAAAGTGACTTATGACTGTTTTTCACACTTACATTTGCAGCATTCCCTTGGTCACATGATCAAAATTCAGACACTAAGCAACTGGTTCATATTTATGACAGTTGCAGTGTTCCATGGTGGTCAGCTTTTGTGATCCATCGACAAGCAAAGTCCACAGGGAAGTTAGATTCACTTCACGATGTTATTAACTTAACAACTGCAATGATTCACTTAACAACAGTGGCAAGAAAGATGTTAAAATGGGGCAAAACTCACTTAACAAATGTTTCACTTAGCAATCTAAATTTTGGGCTCAATTGTGGTCGTAAATTGAGAACTACCTGTACTTTCTTCATTTTATGATCCCACCAGGCAAATGCTACTTCTTGCAGATCTTCCAATACACCATTATTGCTAGTTTGTCGTGCCGTTGCTTTTAGTCAGTCAGTGTGATCCTCTTGAAAACAACTAACCATGGTTTCCTCAGCTTATTTACAGAGGCACATTTGCTGTCTGTTGTTGTCGTCTCAATTCTGGCTTTGTAGCATTTAGTTTTAAGGCTTGGTATTGTGTAGACAGAATTTCTGTCCACAACTTTGTTTCTTTCTTCTATTTATTAATATTATTATTGTTGTTTCAAGGAATGAAAAACTCATAAATAGAAAATAAACACTGGAATGGTCCCAGAGGTGGGATTCACTTACCTTCCCTACCAGTTCGTAAACGTGAGCGCGCATGAATGCTCACTTCGCGCGCACTCACCGCCTCTGCACATGCACACGGCCTTCTGTGCATGCGCAGTAGTCACGCATTACATCCGGGCGAGTGGGCGGAGCCTCCCGCAGTCGCCGCTACCGGTTCGTATGATCTGGAGAGAACTGGCTGAATCCCACCACTGAATGGTCCTCCCTTGTTTCTTGCCCCATCAAATGGTGTAATTCAGCTTCTCAACATGTGGATTCTATTTCAGTTGTCTTATGTTGTTAGTAGAGCTGTCTTCAGTGGATTTGTAAAAATGTATGTTGCGATCTTTGGAGAAGCCAAATACAGGCGCTCCTTGACTTATGATTGGTGGTTAGTTATGGAGGACCTTTAAAAACGTACTTACGACCCCAGATTCAAAGTTTCAATAGCTGGGCTCCCTCCCCCCCACAGTCACATGATTGCATTTTGAGTGTTAACAAATTTATGGCCATTTTGCAGTGTCCGTGATCATAATTTACAACGGTTTTGCTGAAAACCAGCATTTATTTCCAGTTTCTGGCAAAAAACACTCCATAGTGAACAATCGGTTGCTTAACTACCACCACAAAACAGAGTATAAAATTGGACCCAGTCCAGGGGTGAAATGCTCCTGGTTTGGACCGGATCGCTCGATCCGGTAGCAAGGGCGGTGGGTGGTTTGAAGGACCGGTAGCAAAAATCCCTGCTCCCCCCCCCCCATGCCCAGATGAGCCGCGCGATCATCAGAGGCTTTTTTTATTTTTAAAAGCATTTTTTTTACAATCTCTGCGCAGCTCAGCTGGGCTCGGCCGAAGAGGTTGTAGAAAAAATGCTTTTAAAAGTAAAAAAAAAAAAAAATGGCTATGTCCATTCAGTCATATTACCCACCACCACCACCAAGCCACACCCACAGAACCGGTAGTAACATATTTTACGTTTCACCACTGACCCAGTCACATGATGACCGTATAATGACTAGCATAACTTATGACTTATATAGGGTCAATTTTGGCTGTAAGTCAAGGACTATAAGTACAAAGTAAGCTCTGACTATCAACATCCTCATTTGTAATGGAAAGGAAAGTTCAGATCATCCAAAACTAGCTGGGGTTTCTACATATCATGGGAAGGAAAAAATAAACATTGACATATGAAGGATGACTTTGTTTTCTTGATAAGCAGGAATCAGCTCTGGAGGGCTAAATTAAGAAAGAAAAAGATCATTTGATCTGGAATTGAGGGAGAATAGCTTTGGAAATTACTCAGACCATGTCTGAAGCTTGCTAAGAAACAGTAGTAAAAAAGACTTAATAGGATAAGTGAAAGTAAAATGAGAGTCAATGCCTGGAGTCATATATCAAACCATTTTATCTGTAAACCTCAAGAAAGGACAAAATAAGAAGCCATATAAAATTGCATCATCTAAATAAAATAGCAGTTTTTCAGTTGTTTAGACATGGTTTACTTGAATAAGCTACTGTAGGGTCATATTTCAACTAAGTGACAATACCATGGCTGGATTCACACAATAGGTTAAAAATAAAGTGACACCATGGCTTATTGTGTTGTCTGAACCAAATTTATATTAGGATGACCTGCAAACCATTTTCTTGCTTTAGATATAGGCAGGGTTCTGTTGCAGTGGTGAAATCCAATTTTTCTTACTACTGGTTCTGTGGGCATGGCTTGGTGGGTTTGGTGTGACTTGATGGGCGTGGCAGGGGAAGGATACTACAAAATCTCCATTCCCACCCCACTCCAAGGGAAGCATACTGCAAAATCTTCATTCCCACCCCACTCCAAGGGAAGCATACTGCAAAATCTCCATTCCCACCCCACTCCGGGGGAAGGATACTGCAAAATCTCCATTCCCAGCCCACTCCAGGGGAAGGATATTACAAAATCCCCATTTCCACCCCACTCTGGGACCAGCCAGAGGTGGTATTTGCCGGTTCTCCGAACTACTCAAAATTTCCGCTACCGGTTCTTCAGAACCTGTCAGAACCTGCTGGATTTCACCCCTGTTCTGTTGTCTTATTAAGCTAAAACCAGACTAACTGTATTATAGCTCAGTACTATGCACAAACTCAGTCTCGGCTATACTGATGAGAAACAATTATTGGCAACTATGTATGATAGTGTCTATGGAGATTCTTAGTCATCTGGGTCATGGGTGTCTCAAAGGTGCTTTTTCAAAAGGAAACTGCACTGTGTTTTTTTTCTTGAGGAAGAAGAAGTTTCGATTGTCATCTAAGACGCTTCATCAGTTCTGACTGTAGGGTGTGGGGGGATGGAAGCTTCTTATGAAGCTTCTTGGATCGTCTTCCTCAAGGAAAAAACACAGTCCAGTTTCCTTTTGAAATGCACCTTTGAGACACATATGAGAGTCCTAAGAAGCACTTCTTGAAATTTCTATAGAATCTAGCTGACCACTCTGTAAAATAGAATATTCATCAGAATGGCCAAGCAGAAATATTCATATGTTCTCATGGAAATGAAAACTTTATACTGGAAAATTATGACACTCTTTTAAAAAAATATTCATTGATTGCAATATCTGAAAACAGATCCCACACTCTACCGTGTTTCCCCGAAAATAAGACATCCCCAAAAATAAGACATCCTCCAAAAATAAGCCCTCCTTGAAAATATTTAACCGTATGTGTAGCTGGTCCCTGCCATTTCCTCTGATTAGGGTTTAGGGAGACAGAGCTGGAAATCAGGTAAGATGGCAAGAGGGGCCTGGTCTTGCTCCACGCACCCCAAAATAATAAGACCTCCCCGAAAATAAGGGCAAGTGCTTATTTCGGGGTTCAAAAAAAATATAGGATAAGGGAAACACGGTACCCTTTTAAGACAGATCAACAGTCATATTAATCTTTGAGTATATCTATCCAGATCTTTAATATTTTTATGCCAGGAGAAAAAAAAATGATTGCAGTTCCAGCATGTCAGTCAATTACATATCTCAAAGTTGCCAAAGTTGAGAATCACTGCACTGGAGTGAGAAAAACATTGGCAGAGCTCACCAAAGCTGGAAAACAGTCCCACCATAAATGGGTCTCAATCTTTTCAGACAGGGCCAGTGATGGATATGCCAGTCCCTGCCAGCTTCAATGACATAACTCAAGATCCAAAGTTGCGGAGATTTATTGGCTGGGTGTGGTACGAGAAGGAGGTGCTTCCACCGGCTCACTGGCTCTTGAGAGATACTGGGACTCGTATTGTGCTCCGAATTGGCAGCGCGCACTATTACTCTATTGTGGTAAGTATTGAGGGCATCTTGTTGTTATTACCAATTTGGTGTTCAAAATTCTCTGATGCCACCACTTGGGATCAAAGCAGGAATTTATAAGAACTAAAAAAGAAACCAATTTCTGATGGAAAAGCCCGGTGAAATGAGGCTTGTCCTGAAGAATCAATGACTAACTTTATTAAGTTTCAAAGGAAGATAAAAGATAAAGTAACAAAACCAGAAAAGGGAATAAAATAAAAATAAAAATAATAAAGGTGGGATACAAATAAAGAAAAGAAATAAGAAAATGAAAAAAATGACTTCCAACTTTTTTCAGCTAGAAATATGTAATAAAATAACAAGGGGAAGCTATTCAACAACTGAGCAACAGTAGCAAAGATATATTTTACATCTTCATCTCTTCTATTTTACCAGCAATGGAGATTTTTCTAATACTATACTATGTTGCTTGACAATATCTAAACTGGCTGGCAGGTTAGTCTCTACCGCCACCTAGGGGCTTACAGAAGAAAATTACTTTTTGTTCTTTTTCTTGGTCCAGTTTGTTGGAGGAATACAGTATCTGTACAGTATAGGAATACTATAATCCAGCTAAAAATATCCTTCGTGCATGGCAGAAAAAAAACCCCTTCAAAGTATGCCCAAAGTTCCATTTTCTTGGTTCACATGCAGCATTAAATTGCAAGATAACCAAGCAAGCTGAGGTTATGCAATATGTTGAAGCATAACACATTGTAAGGTAAAAGGTAAAGGTTCCCCTTGCACATATGTGCTAGTCGTTCCTGACTCTAGGGGGCGGTGCTCATCTCCGTTTCAAAGCCGAAGAGCCAGCCCTGTCCGAAGACGTTTCCGTGGTCATGTGGCCGGCATGACTAAACGCCAAAGGTGCACGGAACGGAACGCTGTTACCTTCCCACCAAAGGTGGTCCCTATTTTTCTATTTGCCTTTTTTATGTGCTATTGAATTGCTAAGTTGGCAGAAGCTGGGACAAGTAACAGGAGCTCATCCATTACATGGCAGTAGGGATTCGAACCGCTGAACTGCTGACCTTTCGATCGGCAAGCTCAGCATCTTAGCCACTGAGCCACCGTGTCCCCATATTTTAAAATATTTTTTATAATTTTTTATAAAAAATATTTTTTATAAAATATTTTTTATAATGCAATTTTTGTAGTAGGGCCCTGTTAGCCATACATATTTTATTTCTGAAGTGAGGAGATAACTAGGTTGGCAGAAGCTGGGACAATTAACTGGAGCTCACTCCGTTACGCAGCACTAGGGATTCGAACCGCCGAATTACTGACCTTTCTGATCTACAAGCTCAGTGCTGAGTCTGCTGTGCAAGACTTGGTTAAGCCTGTTGTGTGAATATAACCATTTAATTAACCATTCTGAAGCCCTTATGAGTTTTTGCTCTTTTAGACTGATTCAGTAATACTCTTACGCTCTTGTCAATTTCTTTTAAATGCCTGCTGGGTTGTAATGTTTCCTGGCAGTGAACTGCGGTAGTGCATCTGTAGGTGTGAGAACAATTAACAAGGAGTCTTTTGCACAGTTATCTACCCATTTGCAGACTGAATGGATAAAACGACCGGATACACTGAATATGTGTTAGACAACAACTTCCATTAGTTTTGGTAATAAGGCTGATAGGTGTCCAGAAACACATCTAGAGAGGACCTAGTTGTCTATCCTGGGTGCAGAGAATACATTGCTGCTGAAAAACAGAGCCAGTCTCAATAGAGGTGACCAGGCATTTGCATCAGCTGCTGGGCAAAATGGAATGGTGACCCAAACAACAGCTTGAAATGGCTAAAATCCATTAACATTGTCAAATCTCATGAAATGTTAGCATGCTCGAGATTTTAATTTTTTATTTATTTTATTAAATTTATATCTCATATTTCCTCTAAAAATTTTGAAAAAACCCTATGGCAGGGGTCAGCAACCTGCGGCTCCGGAGCCACATGCAGCTCTTTGGACCCTCTGCTGTGGCTCCCTGTCAGGTGATCCCACCACTGGTCGGTCCCATCCCTCGCCCTCCCCTCCCATTCACTCCTCGCCTGGCCTGAGAAGGTAAGGGTGACGGCGGGGGATGGAGAAGTGGCCAGGGCAGAGACAGAGAGATACAAAGAGAGGGGGAGAGAGAGAGAGACATAGAGGGATACAGAGAGAGAGGGGGGAGGGAGGGAGGGAGGGAGGGAGGGGAGAGAGATGTCAAAAATGTTTTGTGGTTCCCGGTGTTCTTTTAACAACTGGTTCTCTGTCCTAATGACCGGCTGGGTAGGTGTGGCTAGGGGGTTATGTGACTGGTGGAAGTGAATGGCCACGCCCCCTCCCCCCCAGGTTTTATGGCTCCCGGTGTTTTCCTTTCTGTGGGAAACGGGTCCAAGTGGCTCTTTGAGTGCTTAAGGTTGAAGACCCCTGCCCTATGGGAAGAGTTACATCGGTTAAGATTTTGGGAATCCTATGACATATGAGGCTCATTAAAAAATACATTTGGCCTCAGAAGATTATTTACAGCAGGAGTGTCAAACTCGATTTTATTGAGCGTTGTGTTGACCTTGGGGGGGGGGTGGCCAGGGGACGTGGCCAGCTTGACATCACTCGTGTCAGGAGCCGCCTATGGTGGCCTGAGCTCTCTGCCTGCAAAAATGGGCTCCCAATCTCCGTTTTCAGCTGCGACGGCCTCCTGCAACCTTCAGCCAGTGAAAATGGAGCTCGGGAGGGCTGATTGCGGCCCTCCCAATCTCTTTTTCACTGGCAGAGGCACCATGGGCTGGTCCTTCACTGTTTCCAGGGTGGTCCCACGGGCCCAGATCTAAGCACCCCGTGGGCCAGATCCAGCCCACAGGCCTTGAGTTTGACACCCCTGATTTAGAGGTATTACAGGCAACATGTCACAAGGCCTGGTGATGGGCCTCTCGGTTTCTTCTTATTATTCCTTCCCAGAGCTCTTTTTTTTCTCTCTCTCTTTTGCAGTGGGTGAATGGAGTGGAAGTCACTGAGCATGAAGGAGGACACCTCCCTTTTGAAGTGGAGATCAGTGAAATCTTGCATAGGAGTCCTAAAGAGCCCTGCCGCATCACCATTGCAATCAATAACACTCTGGCACCGCACACACTGCCTCCAGGAACAATTCAGCATATGGATGATGAGTCCATGTAAGTTCAACCGCTCCCTGTAATTCACGGTAGTGTTTCTTCACTTTAGCAATTTTAAGCCGTGTGGACTTTTAACTCTCAGAATTGCCCCACTAGTATATCTGGCTGAGGAATTCTGGGAGTTGATGTCCCCATGACTTAAAATTGCCAAGGCTGATACCTTGTTTTGGTGGAAGTCCACACATCTGGGAACTGAATTCCACATCTCTTAAAGTTGTCAAGACTGACACCTTATCCTGGTTGCTGTCGTTAAATGAATCACCGCAGGTCATTAGGTGAGGACCTCGTGTGTTCACCACTTGCGACCTCCCATGGACTTTGCTTGTTGGAAGGCAGCAAAGAAGATGACCAATGGCGACTGCATGACAGTGAGACGCTGTGATGTGGAAATCATGAGCTGGCTCCAAGTTGCCTGGATCGCTATCATGTGATCTTGGGGATACTGTTACAGCTAGAACTCTGAGGACTGGTTGTAAGTACCACTCATTCAGTGTCGTTGCAAGTTTATAGCGGTTGCTGAATGAGTGGTCATTAAGCAAGGACCACCTGTGCTGCAAAAAGGTGGCTGGCACCACAATAAAACTTTATTTAACTGAAAGCAAATATGATTGTGTTCCAGCTGGGTTTCCACAACATGCTAAATCCAAGGAAATAAAACCTACAATGCTGAAACAAAAGCCTGCTATTATGGTGTGATGTTTTGGTTCTTACAAAAATGCTAATAGCTGGATTTCCAAATACTTTAAATCCCCAATTACCTAATCCCATTTTTGCCTGGTCCTTAGATCCAGTTATTTTCCATTGTTTCCAACTGGAAAAAAAAATACTTTGGCAACAACTTTTGAAGGAAAGGGTTGCAGATGATCCACGAGCCAAAAGTTGTGCTGTTCTGACTTGAAGGACAGTTGATTCCAACAAGCCTTCCTAATTCATTGTTTTCAGGTGCGAGAAATAGGGAGCTTGCTTGCCACACTATGTTTTTGCCGTGGAATAGCTTGATGGCTGTGGGCAAAGGGTCATTGGCAAGGGGGTGTCAGAAAAAAAGATAGCAGCCCAACCAAATGGCTCAAACCCTGCCCCTTTTAAGCATGGCACATGATGTCAGTCCTGGAAGCCATCTTTTACTTCAGATCTTCGGGTTGTCACATTTAGTGCTGTGGGAAACTGGGAGGGGGAATTGTATGGAGTAGAGAGATATCTAGCCATAATAACATTCTTTTCTTGGAGAGTCAAGGACATCCTGCCCTGCACTTGGAATGGGGTGACTGGGAGGCATCTCCAGTTGGGAAGGTGCATTGATTGGACCATGTGATGGACACGTGGGTGTTGGGGCAGGGACTTGCATTTTCTTTTGGGTGGGGAAAACCTGGAAGCTTTCAAATTTGGGTTTCCCCAGATGGGCCAATATGACATCTCTAATAAAATGGAACTTTGAGGAAACGCTAGCCTCAGAGTCTTCTTTTGTTGGAGGTGTTACTTGGAACCCTGACACATGACACAAGTGCCAAAAAAAAGTGGACCTTGATCATATGGCTGGGGCTGCTATCTTGATGTTTTTGACTGCCCCTCACTAGAGGGGAGAGACGTCTGAATAGATTCTCAGGCATTTTCTGTGGTAATTCTTAATTCCTAAAGCACCTTTCCATCTCTTATTCAAACATAGATATTCGCCCTTCCAAGACATCCTTATCTCCCTTTCTCTCTCCCTTACCAAAGGTATCCAAAGGGCTACTTTGTTCAAAACACAAGATTTGATTTCTTCAACTATGCTGGAATTCACCGCCCGGTCTTGCTCTACACCACACCCTTGGCCTACATTGACGATATCACAGTAACCACGGCCTTGAAGGGAAATGTTGGTAAGAAGCTGAGAGAGCAAAGCAGGACTGTGTTGGGGGCTCTTGAGGGAGATCTCCACTTTATGGCGCTACGTCCATTCCCCACTTTTTCTTTCAAATGCAAGCTTTTATCTCTCCTTCTGTGACACAGGCCTGGTTCGTTATTTGCTGTCTGTACGAGGAAGCTCAAACTACTTTTTATCCCTGACTTTGTATGATAGTGACCACGTTGCCGTAGCAACAGGAAACGGGTCAGCTGGTGAACTGAAAGTGAGGGATCCTTTTCTCTGGTGGCCCTACTTGATGAACGAACGTCCTGCATACCTCTACTCCTTGAAGGTACCTGGGTGAGATTTGAACTCCAGCTCCTGTAAATAGAAGAATCCAAACTGATTGGCTAACATAGAGTTATGGTTCACTGCATAGATTCCACAAAAGGCTTATGAACAAGGATTTCTGCAGAGTGTATCAAAACAACAAGATGGTAACTATGCAATCAAAGCTCCATGCACTTTTCATGTGCAACATAAAGTGCAACACAGTAGAAAAACAGATGGAGCTTTGATCACACCATTGTGACTCCATTTTCATTTTTTGACCAGATGCTGCAGATACCCCTGCTTATAAACAAGCATTATATCCTAAAGGTCTACTTGAATTTCCCATACTTACAGGAAAAATTCTGGGTGTTGAAGTACACAGGTCTTAAAGTTGGACACCCCTGGTGTAGCTGAATGGGTCTTTGAAAAGTGAAAAATAAGAGTAATTTCCTGCCCCTTGTCCAGACTCAAAAGTATTTTACATTCATTCATCTCATTCAAACGGTGCACGATTATGGATGATCTTGGATTACTTTAACTGGGGCTAGTGATTTATATGGAAACCGCAGGGGTGGGCTTCAAAAATTTTAGCAAGGCGTTCTTTATCCGGTTGCTGGGTGGGCGTGGCCTAGTTGGCCTCCTGCACCACGGCGGGCTTTTTGCCCTCCCCGCACTATGGAGGCTTTCCTTCAGCCTCCAGGAGGGCAAAAATGGCCTCCCCAGGCTCTAGAGGCCCTCTGGAACAGGCCTACCAGACGTTTCTGGCCTTCCCGAACTTCCGGTAGGCCCGTTTTTCACCCTCCCCGAGCCTCCCCGCGTGCCTTGCACTTACCTGCATCCAAAATGGGATGCGTGGGGATTCCTGAGAAGGACGGGGTGGGGTGGGTGGGGCCAGCCAGGACGACACAGAACAGCACAGAATCTTAGCTAGATGTTCTCCCGAACCCCTGCAAACCTGCAGCAGCCCACCCCTGGGAAGGTGTCATATTGACTTGTACCTCAGAAAACTGACCCAGAATGACTTTTTCAAACACAGATCACGCTCTCCGCTGTTGTGGACGGCTCCATCGCTGAAGACACCTATGTGCAGCCAGTTGGTATCCGAACCATCTTTGTTACTCGCAATCAGTTTCTTATTAATGGGAAGCCATTCTATTTTCACGGGGTCAATAAACATGAAGATGCTGATGTGAGTAAACCTGGATTGAATGGCAAAGCAGATAAGAAAAGAAACGTTAATGATGATCAATCTACCGTTAAAATGAAAGCAGGGACCTGATTGCGTTGCTTACCGATCCACAGAGTTACATCTTTGTAACACTCAGTTGAACAAGATTGCCAAGTGATTAAAAAAAGTTGGGACAGCACTCAGTGTACAAAGAGGTTCTCAATTTATGTCCTAAAGAATCACACACTGTTTTAATCATGCCTGGTTCCTTCTAGATATGCTAAATTTCAAATGCACTATCCAGGCTTTCTCTAGTCATAATTTTGCTAGATCCATACGCAGTTTGTTTCTCAAAAGCTGGTCAAAATAGAGAAGACACAATGACTAAATTAAGCCGCCATCTTAATTTATCCAGAATTCTCTAAGAAATGGACATACAGTACAATGACGTTATTGTTAGTTTTAACATACAGGTAGTTTTCGACTTACAAGTATTCTTTGGAGACTGTTCAAAATTACAATGGCACTGAAAAAAGTGACTTTAATTAATTCAATTTATATGCCGCCCCTCTCTGAAGACTCAGGGCGGCTACGACAGGTACTCACACTTACACCTGGCATTACAGCGTCCCCACAGTCACATGATTCAGGAGCTTGACAACTGGCATATATTTTCAAAGATTGCAGAAAAGTCCTGTGATCGTCATTTGTGATCTTCCCAGCCAATTTCTGACAAGCAAAGTCAAGTCAATGGAGGAAGTCAGATTAGCTTAATGACTGGAAGGGATTCACTTAACAACTGTAGTGATTTGCTTAGCAACTGTAGCAAAAAAAGTCATAAAATTGAGCATGACTCACTTAACTGCTTTGCTTAGCAAATGGAAATTCTGGTCCCAAATGTGGTCCTAAATCAAGGACTACTTGCATTGTTTAAATCCAAATTTCAGATTATAGCTAAGAGAGAACACTGGATCCCTGATCGTTAACCATGATTTATAGTAGACAAGTGTAATTTTAGAATATTGCAGAGTGTTGCCTGAATCTAGAATAATGGCTTCTGATTGTTAAGCAGTCTTTGTTCTCCAGAACAACAACCTGGATACAGAAGTGTCTGTGAAATGGACCCACGCCTGCAGTGGGATCTTTGCTCATCTAATTTTGTGCCTTGTAGGGCCTTGTTTTGAAAACAAGTGTTGGAGCCCAAGGGTATGTGCAGGTGAAAATAACAGCAGCTGTGACTGTGTAATTAAAGCCACAGTAGTCATTTATATGCATTGGCATATGATGCACATAAACAGGAGTGGAAGTTTGATTCCGTGATTGCAATTGGCATCTTAGCTTTTCACCATTTATCTCTCTCCCCCACTTATTCTGCAGATGTCCCTGTGCTCTGCACCCACTGGGGCTCTGACCTCAAACAAAACCCTAAGGGCTGTTTTGTTGCCATTGAGCTCTAAAAGAATAAAATTAAAATGTTAATTGAAAAACAAAATGTCAACTTGTATAACATTTGCTATCCCCAAAGAAGAGGAGTTAATAAACCATGTTAAGTCTTGGCTCAGTGCATTATCTGGGACTTATGCTAAGGTTTGTGCTAAAATGCCAACACGTTTTTGAAACAGCCAGTGGGCCTATTTGTGTGTATTTCATTTTAAAACATACATTAGTGAAATAACAAAAACTATGATTAGTGATTGTATAGTAAAATCACACATTACAAAAATTAAAGTAAACTGAAGGAGAGAAAAAAGGAATTAGGCAAAAGGAAAAAAAATCAATATAGTTTGAATTCAGTCGTTAAACTATTCATTACATCGAGACCAGGGGTCTCCAAACTTTGCAACTTTAAGCCTGGAGGATTTAAAGGGGAATTCTGGGAGTTGAAGTCCTCCAGGCTTAAAGTTGGCAAGGTTGGAGATCCCTGATCTAGACTATATGGAAATATATTGCTCTTCTCATTTTTAGAATATAAAGATATTTTGTGTGCATTTCATTTCTTCCATGTTAAGCTGTATCCATGAGGACAGCACAGCCATTGCTAACAAGATGTTTGTTCTGCTACAGATCCGTGGCAAGGGCCTAGACTGGCCTCTGATCATGAAGGATTTCAACCTTCTGCACTGGCTAGGAGCCAATTCCTTTCGCACCAGTCATTATCCGTATGCTGAGGAGATCATGGAGCTTTGTGATGCTTATGGCATTGTTGTGATTGACGAGAGCCCAGGAGTGGGCATGCGTGACAGGTGAGATATGGTTGCTCTGCCCATGTCTTATGTCTTCTATCACATAATATACTAAGGCAGAAATGGGCAATTCTTTTTGTAGCTGGCTGAACATATATATATATATATATATATATATATATATATATATATATATATATATATATATTATGAATAGCTCACAGCAGGTTGGATAATCTAATGAGAAAACACCTATGGATGCAGGGTCAGGGACAACCATATACCAGAGTTCTCAAGGATAGGAGGCAGAAACCAAAGAAGTGAATGGTCTACAGAGGTTGCTGGGGTGAGGAATTTGTGGTCCAGTATGCCTAGTGACAGGGACTCGGGCTAAGATGCTGAACTTGTCGATCGAAAGGTCGGCAGTTCAGCGGTTCAAATCCCTAGTGCCGCATAACGGGGTGAGCTCCCGTTACTTGTCCCAGCTTCTGCCAACCTAGCAGTTTGAAGACATGTAAAAAATGCAAGTAGAAAAATAGGGACCACCTTTGGTGGGAAGGTAACAGCGTTCCGTGAGCCTTTGGCGTTTAGTCATGCCGGCCACATGACCACGGAGATGCCTTCGGACAGCGCTGACTCTTCGGCTTTGAAACGGAGATGAGCACCGCCCCCTAGAGTCAGGAATGACTAACACATATGTGCGAGGGGAACCTGTACCTATGGCTAGTGATCAAGAATGATGAGAGCTGGAGGATTGCAGGTGTCTCAATATGGGTTTTAGGCATTGGGTTTCAACTGGTGGGACTGTGGTCTTTGAGGTCTTTGGTACTCTGTGAGCTTGGTGGTTTTCTTGCAGACATTTCATTACCAAACTAGGTAACATCATCAGTGCTACACATAGCTAGTTTGGCAATGAAACGTCTGCAAGAAAATCACCAAGCTCAGAGAGCACCAAGAACTCTACAGTTCAACCCTGAGCTACGATTATTCTCTTCTATCATGACTGTGATCTATCTTAAGATGACTTGCCTCTTGTATTTGTTTCAAGAAAGAATGAAGAAGTGAATGGGGACCACTGGAGAAATTAGAGAGTTATTTGGAATACAAAGTGTTTCTATAAGAAGAAATTTTAAATGTTTTAATTGGTTTGTATTTTTAATTTTGGGCCAAATTTATATATATTTTAATTGTTAATATTTGTATTTCATGTTTTTAATTCTGGCTGTACACTGCCCTGAGTCCTCAGGGAGAAGGGTGGTATATAAATTTATAAATAAATAAATAAATAAATGCTGAAATATTGCAACTTTCTCCTAGTCCTGATAAGCCTGACTTGATAAGGATTTCAGGAGTTCTCAATTAGAGAATGGGAAATTTGGGAAATGCTCAGAAAATTTACAATTTTCTTGGCTTGTCCATCCCCTTACTACAATTCCTGTTAAAAACTTGGAAGTGCTGTTAAATCCAAATTTGCTTTCAGAGGGAGCGTTTCTCATGACAGCAACTCCAAGCTTTCCCCAGGTAGTCCATTTCTCCCTTCTGAATGGATTTATTTTCCTTTGGTCTCTCTTTGCTTCATTGTTTAGTCTGAACTTTGGAAACCAGTCTCTGCAACACCACCTTGTTGTGATGGAAGAGCTGATCCGGCGGGACAAAAACCGACCCTCAGTTGTGATGTGGTCAGTAGCCAATGAGCCAGCCTCAGAGTTGCCTGTGGCTGCTTACTACTTCAAGTGAGTACCTGCCCAGCTGAGAATGCACTGTGAGGTCTGCGAACTGGACATGAGCTCACACAAAAAGTGGAATTTGCAATCATAGGAATAGGGGATGAAACAGTGGTGGAATTCAAATTTTTTACTACCAGTTCTGTGAGCATGCCTTGGTGGGCATGGCAGGGGAAGGATACTGCAAAATCTCCATTCCCACCCCACTCTGGAACCAGCCAGAGGTGGTATTTGCCAGTTCTCCAAACTACTTAACATTTCCACTACCGGTTCTCCAGAACCTGTCAGAACCTGCTGAATAGCACCTAGGATGAAAGCTGTAATCCTACACCTGGCTGTCACCTACATAGAGGGCTCTTTTGTGGCTTACAGTAAAGTGGGGTATTGTGCCAACAGAGTCTGTCTCATCCTTGGCAATTTTAAGATGTGTGGATTCAACTCCTAGAATTCCCCAGCAAGCGATTACAAAACTAAGTTATCAAGGCCACCAGGGATAAGACCAAGTCAGGAGGGATGAAGATCCAATGAGTGGGCATTACAGCAGAAAAGGTTCTCCTTCCAGCCTTCATTGACTGCTGGATCAGGGAGGACAGGTAGAGGCAACTGGGGAGAGACAGTCCGTAGGTAACCTGGTCCCAAGTCATGAAGGACTTAAAGGCGTCAACCAGAACTTTGAATTGCATCCAGAAGCCCAGCTGGAAGCCAATGCAGCTTGTTGAACCCAGTAACCAACACCCTAAACCAGAGGTGGGATTCAGCCGGTTCTGTCCAATTTGGGCGAATCGGTAGTGGCGACTGCGGGAGGCTCCACCCACCCGCCTGGGCGTAATGCGCGAGCAAAGATTTGCGAACTAGTAGGGAAGGTAAGTGAATCCCACCTCTGCCCTAAACCTGTGTCGTCACATTCTGCAGCTTCTGAACAGAATTCATTTTTCATCATAATTTTATTCTTATTGCGGATTTTATTTGTGTAGTTATGATCTTATTTAGCACTGCTTCAACAGATACCAAATATAATATCTATTAGGCTCTAGTGAACCAGACTGTACATCTACATGTACACATAATTATAGACTTATTATATAAACAGACTTTGAGCAAAATAAAATATAAAATCTGAGCCATCCATGGAAAAAACAGACTGAAAATATAACATCTACTGCAGGGGTGTCAAATTCGTATCGCCACGTTGTCGTGACGCGATGCGACTTTTTCCCCCTTCGCTAAAATGGGGCTGGGCGTGGTGCATCTGACCTTGCGGGCCACGAGTTTGACAGCCCTGATCTACTGCCTCCAGGACAACAGTAACATCCTATCTTCCCCCTCCCCTCCCCCAACAAAATCTGTATGGATCTTTTTTCTTCAAAATATTATAATTTGTGGCCCCAGATTAAAGGAAAATTCCCCACCTCCAATTTAACAGTCTAAAAATCTTCTGGTTACTGCTCTTTCTTGGTCCCGATTGCTTATTAGTGAGAGATGTCCCAGATCAAAGCTGGAACTTCCCTTCCTACCTGTGTTCTGCCCCAGCTAAGGACCCCAAAGAATGTAGCACGCACAAAGTCTGTACAAACCTTAGTTTACTAAAATAAAATCAGTATTTTTTTTTTCAAACAAAGACTGTTAATTAACTTTCTTAACAGCCTGCAAGAACCCAAAGAATAAATAATCTTAATCTTATTATGGTTGGCAGAAAGCCCAGAAGCAATTTGCAAAGAATTAAGATCAAGGCACGAAGGAGAGTGAACGGTTGTTCCCTGCAAATTGCTTCAGTCAGCGTTCCTCCTTAAATAGGCTAAGGGAGTGCCCAATTAGCCCCAAGCCTTACTCTCGAGGAGACCTCCTCCTGAGAAGCCACTCCTGCCTTTTGGCAGCTCTGCACGCCCGTGCATCGAGAAGAGGCTCCTCCTCTTCGTCATCTTCACTTAAGGGAGCTTCTGGAGGTTCTGAAGGCCCTGGCTGAATCCCCGCCTCTGGCACCACGTCTTCTCCAGCCTCATTGTCCAACTCGAATGCCAGCTGCACAGGCTGCTGGCGCAGCACCACACCAGCCTCCTCGCTGTCCGAATCAGCCACCAGCCGCACAGGCCACGTACGGGCCACAACAACCTGGTATTGCCTTTGCGGTGTTGTAATCTCTAGCTACCAAATTCTTATAAGGATAAGAATTTACAGTTCAGGTGGAAATCCTTTGTTACCTTTGGGCAGTCAAAAAAGGCACAGATGACAAATGGGAAAGTACAAGCAGATCTTGACTTACGACAGTCACCAAATTACCATGGACCTCCCCAAGGGATACTTTCAACCTGGTCCTCTCCATGGTCACAGGACTGCATGTGGGTGCTTGTCAACTGGCTAGCATTTACAGCTGTTTGCAGCATCCCGCAGTAACATAACTGCATTTTCCGACGTTTTTGCTGAATACTGACATTTACTTCTGGTTTTTGGAAAATCCAGGCCATCGCGAACAATGAGATTGCTTAATGACTTTTGCAAACAAGATCGTAAAATCAGACAGATCACATGGATGAATCACTTTACGACCATCCCAACTTACAACCATAATAGGCAGGCTCCATTACAAGGGGGATCTCCTATGTTTCCCTTTATAGTAATCCTGAATGTAAAGCTGGTGGAAGTTTTCAACATGTTACCTGACAATGTATATCAAGAGATGTGGTGGCACAGGTGGTTAGAATACAGTACTGCAGGCTAATTCTGCCGACTGCCAGCAGTTCGATTTTCACCGGCTCAAGGTTGACTCAGCCTTCCATCCTTCCAAGGACGGTAAAATGAGGATCCAGATTGTTGTGGACAATATGCTGACTCTGTAAACCGCTTAGAGAGTGCTGTAAAAATATAAGTCTAAGTGCTATTGCTACTGCTATCTTTGGAAGGATCCTCTCTTCCTATTAGAGGAAAGAATGCTGCAAATGAACTGTCCTTGATGTACAGTAAAAAGAAATAACCCTGATCTTTTGAATGTTCCCTGCAGGACAGTGATAGCCCATACCAAAGCTTTGGATCCCACCAGGCCTGTGACATTTGTCTCAAATGCTAATTACCTCCGAGATCAGGGGGTAAGTATTGCATGGCTTAGATTGTGTTTAACAGGGAGGGTTCCTGAACTGCCCTTCCTGCAAGTTTGTTCAGCACTCATTGCAAAGAGGAATAGCAGAAGCTTTGATCCTGTGTTCTTGAAAGATCAGTTGAATAACTGATTCAAAAGAATTCCAGATTAGGTGCTGTAGGGCATAGAAGTGTTCTTTATCCCTACAAACAGAAGAGTAAAAAGTCAGACGCTGATGTGGCTGCTTTAAGGAATCTGCTTTAAAGTGATTCTTGAAGCAGCGGATCCTGTTTTTCAGACTTGTATGAAGTATTGAGGAGGGTTGGGCTGCTTTAGAACAGGGGTGTCAGACTCAAGGCCCACAGGCCAGATCCGACCCGCAGGTTGCTTAGATAGAATAAGATAACAAGAGTTGGAAGGGACCTTGGAGGTCTTCTAGTCCAACCCCCTGCTTAGGCAGGAAACCCTACACCACTTCAGACAAATGGTTATACAACATCATCTTAAAAACTTCCAGCGTTGGAGCATTCACAACCTCTGGAGGCAAGTTGTTCCACTGATTAATTGTTCTAATTGTCAGGAAAATTCTCCTCAGTTCTAAGTTGCTTCTCTCCTTGATTAGTTTCCACCCATTGCTTCTTGTCCTTCCCTCAGATACTTTGGAGAATAGCTTGACTCCCTCTTCCTTGTGGCAGCCCCTGAGATATTGGGACACTGCAATCATGTCTCCCCTAGTCCTTCTCTTCATTAAAGTAGACATACCGAGTTCCTGCAACTTCATAGATCTGGACCACAGGGCCACCCTTGAAACAGCGAAGGACTGACCCACGGTGCCTCTGCCAGCGAAAATGGAGCTCAGGAGTCCGTTTTCACTGGTAGAATGCTCGGGCCACCACAAGCACCCCCAACACAAGTGACATTGAGCTGGGTGCGCCTATCCTGCCCCCCGCCCCCGTCAAACACAACCCTGATGTATCCCTCAATGAAATCCCATTTGACACCCCTGTTATAGAAGTTAGAACAATTAATCAGTGGAACAGCTTACTTCCAGAAGCTGTGGATGCTCCAACACTGGAAGTTTTTAAGAAGAGATTGGACAACCATTTGGCTGAAGTGGTATAGGGATTCCTGCTTGATCAGGGGGCTGCACTAAAAGACCTCCAGAGTCTCTTCCAACTGTGTTATTCTATTCTATTTCAATGGATATCAGGGAAACGTGTCTATACAAAGTCCAAAATATTTCCTCAAAGTAATTTTAAAATGTATTTAACAGGGGAGGGGGGGGATCCAAAAGTCAAGATGGCAGCTACATCCCCATGATCAAAGCCTGCCATTTTTTATACATGGGCCTTTGATCATATAATTGTGGCCGCCATCTTAACTTTTTGAACCCCCTGCAGAAACTCCTGGTGTCCTTTTGGATCGAAGATCCATCAAGTCCAGCATCGTGCTTCATTTAGGAGTCATCCCAAAACATCTGGAGAAGCCCATAAGCAGGACAAAATAGCAAGGTCCTTTATCAATTGTTTGCATATTAACTGGTGTGAGGTAAACTGCTTTCAAATCAGATACTACAGTGTGGCTGTCGTGACTAACATATTCTAAGATTCATTCATCATCCTGTAGCAGTTGACAATCCATTTGATGGGATTGCCATTTTTTCCTGTTTGGAAAGGAGCTTCTCCTCCTTTTATAACTGCCTATCTTTGGGCTCACATGATGGCTTTTGAATGATTCGGGCTTCAGAAGGGTGGGAAGCTCTGTCATCAGGTGCCAGTGCCAAAACAGATCTAAACTCCAATTAAGTTAATTAAAACAGATACAGATTAACAGAGTTGGAAGGGATCCTGTAGGCCATCAGTCCAACCCCTCACCCAAGCAGGAGATCCTACAGCATTTCTGACAAATGGCAGTCCAATCTCTTCTTGAAAGCCTCCAGTGATGAAGCTCCCACAACTTCCAAAGGCAACTTCTGTTCCATTGGTTGATTGTTCTGTCAGAAAATTTCTCCTTATTTCCAGGTTGAATCTCTCCTTGTTCAGTTTCCATCCATTATTCCTTCAGGTGCCTTGGAAAATAACTTGACCCCTTCCCTCTCTGTGGCAGCCCCTCAAATATTGAAACACTGCTATCATGTCTTCCCTGATCCTTCTCTTCACTAGACTAGCCATGCCCAGTTCCTGCAACCGTTCTTCATATGTTTTAGTCTCCAGTCCCCAAATCATCTTGGTTACTCTTCTCTGCACTTTTTCTAGTCTCAACATCTTTTTTTATAGTGTGGTGATGAAAAAACATATGTTCGAAAATTTAATTCATCCAGAAATTTCTGGATCTGATTAGAGTAACAGCAGTTTGAGCATGCTGTGCACAGTCCAATTCTATCAAAATCAGGGTTGGCCAGTTATTCATAGCTAAAAAGGCTGCACTGATTTTCTTTTAAGTCAGCCACTGAAGCCTGAAGGGAACATGGTGTAAGAGTACTGATGGCCCTAGTTGGGACAGTTAACCAATATGTGACTCATTATGAGGCTGGTGGCGACTGGAGGATTTTTCAAGCAAAATAGAAGTACAAGAACCTACCCGAGTCAGAGCATTTCTAATTTAGTGCTTACTTTTACAAAAGAAAGACACAATGCTTCCAAGCAGGGGTGCAATCCAGCAGGTTCTAACAGGTTCTGGAGAACCCATAGCGGAAATTTTGAGTAGTTCAGAGAACTGGCAAATACCACCTCTGGCTGGCTCCAGAATGGTTTGGGAATGGAGATTTTGCAATATCCTTCCCCTGCCACGCCCACCAAGTCGCGCCCACAGAACTGGTAGGAAAAAATTTTGGATTTTACCCCTGCTTCCAAGTATCAATGATTTCAGTGTTCTAACAGTGGAATTGTCTGTGTAGAGAGGTTATGGATTTTCCATTTCTGGAGATTTTAAAGAAGAAGCTAATAGCCACCACTCAAGGATGGCTTAAAATCCTTCATGTTGCAGAAGGTAGACTAGATGATCCTTATGGTCCCTTTTCACAGTTTTGTGATTCAGAGTATAATGTGAAGCAGAACATTTGAGCATTTTGGCCATTGCAGGTTACTAACTTTCATTTTAACCAAGTAAATATTCAAAGAGAATAGGCCCAGCTGCTTTATATAAGGAGGAGTGTTAGGAAATGATTATTACCTAACTTGTTGGGTTGGCAATATACAAGCCTTCAATATACTGCTGTATTGCATTATACTGTGTCCTGATTGGTTAGCTCTGTAGCCAATCTCCTTAAGAGGAAGCTAGAAACATGGTTTGTTTCTCTTTGCTGCTCTTTGCTGTTCTTGTTCTCTGATATCTCTGTATGCTGCTGTTTGCAAATCCAGAGGAACTGTTTATTTTGAATGACTATGACGACTGGTAAGAAGACTTTATATATTGGATTATCCCTGGACTGTCGTTTTGCTATCTCCTGCTTTATATGTGTATGACCTGGACTGTTTATTGGACTGTGCCTTACTATTTCCTAAAAGTAAACACAACTCAGTGTATCTGTGTGTTGACTGTGTTTATTCGTAGCTACTCTCAATCGCTTTCATGTGCACACCCTTGCTACTCAAGGGTTACTTTGCGAATTCCTTAACAAGGAGTTTTATATTCTCCTGGATCTCCTTCATCATTTGAACTAACCTCAGATTCCTGTAGGCACCTTATGTGGATGTCATCTGTGTGAATAGCTACTTCTCCTGGTACCATGATGCAGGACACCTGGAAGTGATCCAGCTGCAGCTGAAGACACAGTTTGAGAACTGGTATACTACCCACCAAAAGCCCATCATTCAGAGTGAATATGGAGCTGACACCATCAGCGGCTTTCATGCTGTGAGTCTTACGATTCTGAGGGGCAATTGCGGCAGTAGAAAGTACTGTATTTTTCAGAGTATAAGATGCACCTACCTTTTTTGGTGAGGAAAATAAGAAAAAGAAATCTGCCTCTGCCTCCCAGCAATTTTGCCTCGTTGCAGCAAACAACCTGCTTTACTTTCATTTTCATTTTTAGCATAGCTTGATTAGCACAAGAAAAAAAAATCTGCTTCAGCAATTTTCCTCCTTGCAGCAAGCAGCAGAGGCCCGGGCAAAACAGCTGAGAGCAAAACAGCTGAGAGTCAGGAGGCCAATCTAATCAACTTGTGCTAATTAGGCTGTGCTGAAGCTGAAAGGAGCTGTTTCTTCTTGCTGCTTGCTACAAGGATGTAACTGTGCTGGGAGGCAGAGGCCAAAGGGTGGGGGCCAGTGAGTGGGCGGGGTTACATTCAGTGTATAAGATGCACCAAAATTTTCACCCCCTTTTAGGGGGAAAAAAGGTGTATCTTATACTCCGAAAAATACCGTAGTTTGCAGGGAGAAGATGTAGACAGGACTTTTTCTATACTAAGTATAGTATACAGTATTAATTCCTGTTTCTTCCAAGGCTTTTCCAAATGGAACTGGGTCTATAAGAGCCATTGCGGTACAGTGGTTAGAATGTAGTATTGTAGGCTAATTCTGCTTACTGTTAGCAGTTTGGCAGTTCGATTCTCACCGGGTCAAGGTTGACTCGGCTTTCCATCCTTCCGAGGTCAGTAAAATGAGGACCCAGATTGTTGGGCTCAATATGCTGACTCTGTAAATCACTTAGAGCGGACTGTAAAGTGGTATATAAGTCTGAGTGCTATTGCTATTGCTATATCCATATACCATAAATATACTCTTACACAAAACACACATATATACATGTTTGGATTAATCATAGGAGAAATGTAATACCAATAGGAGGTTTTATGTGAAACACACTTATGTGGAGGTGCTTTCTGTTGCTGCAGGTATTTTACCAAAGACTGGAGTATCATTGTCAAAAATATTTTTTCTGTATTGTGTATCACAGATCTTGCACTAAGCAAGGGGCAGAACTGAATGTTCTCCCTGGATAAGTTCACACACTCCTTTCACCAGGTCATAACTAGAGGTGCAGCAACTGCATTTGCAACAACATTCTAAGCTTCGTTATTGTTTTTTGTGATTTAAGGTATCCAGTCCTTGAATTAGTTTAGAGTCCATTGTATGGTTAGAGTGCAGTACTGCAGGCTACTTCTGCTGCCTGCCAGCTGCCTGCAGTTTGGCAGTTCAAATCTCACCAGGCTCAAGGTTGACTCAGCCTTCCATCTTTCCGAGGTGGGTAAAACGAGGACCCAGATTGTTGAGGACAATATGCTGAACTCTGTAAACCACTTAGAGAGGGCTGTAAAGCACTGTGAAGTGGTATATAAGTCTAAATGCTATTGCTATTGTTCAAATGCAGAAAAGGGAAAATGCAGGCATCAGGTTAAGTGTGTTATACTAATTAAGTGGTTTTTTTGAATCTTCATAGAAGATTACTGTAGGACAGGGGTTCCCAACCTTTCAGACCTCAGGGACCACTAAATTCATAATTTTAAATCCCACGGACCACTAATATGATCTGCCTAATGACCAGCTGTGTAGGCGTTGCTAGATGGTTATGTGACTGGGTGGACGTGGCAACTCAATGGCCAACTTGATGTCACTCACATTGAGAGGCGCCTCGCCACCTTCTACTTACCCCTCTCCTGGCAGCCACTCCTCGCCTCCCCGCTTGGGCTCCTTAGGGCTCCAACAGGAAGCAGTTGTTGGAGCTAAGCAGCCACCACTAGAAAGAGTTGGCAAAACAGCTGACTCAGTTCAAATTGGATGTGACCGAGAAGGAAGCTCAGCAGAAAACACCTCACTGAGGACTATGAGCATAGGCTTTTCAAGCAGAGGGAAGACCTGCAGGAGTGCAAGGCCTGGTACTGACAGGCTGAGATGGTCAGCCAGTTCCAGGCCATGGTGCCGTCCCACTGGAACAAGGCCCTCTGTCTCTTTGCCACCAGCGGCACTTCCCTCCAGCCTTCGCCCAAAGCCCCACACCAGGAGGTAGAAGCAGACCCCAAGTTGGAATTTCTGCCCCCCTCCAACCTGCACAAAAAGACCCCGAAGGGGGAGACTCTCTGCAGCAACACAAATGTTCATTGCACGTATCCCGCCCAGAGACCATAGTTTGAGGACACCTAATTTAGTGCAATATAAAAACAAATGCAAATAATTTTTTTGCGAACCACCAAAATTTTCTTGCGAACCACCAATGGTCCACGGACCACCAGTTGGTGACCGCTGCTCTAGGAGCTGGATGGTGCTCTGCTGCCATTTACTTTAAGAGTACATCTGGAGGATACACATTGTTATTTTGTTAGACTCGTGCTCACCCTTCCCTGCTTTTCTGCTGTCTGCAGGACCCCCCTCTCATGTTCTCTGAGGAATACGAGGAAGCTGTACTCAAGGAGTATCATGCTGTCTTAGACCAAAAGAGGGAGGAGTACGTGATTGGAGAGCTCATCTGGAATTTTGCCGATTTTATGACAGAACAAGGTAGGGGCTTATTAGATAAAAGCTGCCATGTTGTCCTGCCAAATGCTTAGGGTTGGATTTAATAAAATGAATGTTTGGTCTGGAACAGAAATATTTATATAAACATTTCAGTGATGAGGCAGAAAAAACTAATAAATCTCAACCACTGCAAAAATATTTCCATGATAACTTGTTTATAGTGTCATTGGCAAGACTTTATCAATTCTGTTAGATACAGTAAGCCTCCAACTCAGAGGCTTAGAAGCCCCCAATCCAGTCGCTACTCAACAGTCATGAAATATTTTGTGCTGCTTGCTAAACATATGAATGTGAGGTGCAATTATTGTTTGCTATGGAGCTTGCATTGCTACACTACAACTGTTTGGTGCAGATCAGTACATGCATCACACTGGACCATTTTGTAGTTGGTTTTTTACTTAGTGTGATGTGCAGACAAGGTCCATATAGATCTATCAGTTCATTTTATAGCAGTAAATCAGATTTTTTTTTAACTGGCATGACTCACTAGCTTTTTCATGGGGCATAATAAGTGAGTACAACAATATATTTTGTTAGCCCAGACTCCAAGCCAATGCTGCAATCAATAAGCCAATATCAAGCTATGGTTTGAAACTGTGCTTTACCGCCCTGTCATCACACTAACTGAAAAGCATATTATAGCCTAAGACAGGGGTGTCAAACTTAACATGCGCGGGCTGGATCCGGCTCACAGGGTGCTTAGATCTGGCCCATGGGGCTGCCACGGAAACAGCGAAGGACTGGCCAATGGTGCCTCTGCCAGTAAAAACAGAGCTCAGGAAGACAGCACACAGCGCTCCCAAGCTCTGTTTATGCTGGCAGAGGGTTGCATGAGGCCGTCCCGACCAAAAATGGAGCTCATGAGCCCATTTTGCTGGCAGAGTGCTCAGGCCACCACAGGTGCCCCCAAGATGAGTGATGCCAAGCTGACGACACACACCCTGGTCATGCCCACCCCGGCCCCCCAAGGTCAAACACAACCCTGATGTGGCCCTCAATGAAATCAAGTTAGACATCCCTGGCCTAAGACAATGTGTTAAACATGCCTTAGCGTATATCATACTCAACTGCAAACTACTGAACTACTGAATTTTATTCTAGCCCACTATGTTGTGTGAACTCAACCTTACATGTTTGCACAACATGGTAAAACAGATTACCATATCATACAAATTTAGGATTCAAGGTAAGTAGAAAATGGAAGAAATGCCTGAATAAGAAATGAATCAAGACTTTCAAGCTTTCCATAAGCATAGTTTGTTATCTGAATCCAAAACTAGCTTATCATTAAGCCCCATTTCTGCAACAGAAAACAAGCTGGGACTCTACTATTTCTGTTCTGTTTCCTCTCCCGTACACTTCTTCAAAAATGGTCTATGAAGAGCATTAGTTTCCCGACACCACCAGGTTTCAGATTTTTTTAAAATTCAAGCATTGAAAGCAACAGCTCAAAAGTGGTGCTTGAACAGGCAACAAAACATCTACAAACACATGTTTCTCAGAGAAACGGGGGGATAAAAATACAGCAGAGGTTGTTTGCAGAGTCATTTGAGACACATTTATGGGGTGAATCCTTTAATCATGATTAATTATAAGCCTGGGTTTGTGAGTCAAGTTAGACAGGGGGATGCAGAGTTTCCAGTTTCTCCAGCTTATTCCTAGTTTTATTTGTGTACCTCACCAAATCCTTAAGAGCAGTAAATGATGAGCGAAAGAAACCAGGAACTGACCTAAGAAACTATGGTGACTGGCCAGTCTGATATGTTGATTCTGGTTTGTTTGTAGCTAAGCATGATTTGTCTACTATTTCAATTATACCCATTTGATTTGTGGTGTCCTTTCCCATCTGCAGGGGTGACACGCGTCATGGGTAACAAGAAAGGGATTTTCACTCGCCAACGGCAACCAAAAGCCGCCGCCTTCATTTTGAAAGAAAGATACTGGAAGATTGCCAATGAATCCAGATCTCGGATGCCACCAGCCCCGTGCAATGCCTGCTTGCCCTGAAGCACACTTCTCCAAGTTTGCTCAACTCTCATTTCAGGTATTACCAGAAGCTCGTGTTACAGACGTTCTACAGAAAGAACATTAAAATACAGGTAACTTTTCTACAATTAAATGTCAGAGAAGAAATGTACTGAGATCATGAAAACTAATCAACAAAGCCGCTAGCAGGACTGGTGACAAAATTTGGCAATCATTAAGTTTTTTGTTCTACCCTTACAAGGAGTCAGAGAAAAAGATACTGTGTGGACACGTTTCTCCTCTGATTTTGAAAAACATTATTTGCACATTTCTAAGGGTCGAAATGCTTCTTAGCCTTATTAAAGTGTTTTACAATATTTTTGCCCCTTCTTGAATACATTTTATTAATTCTTTTTTGTATAAGGAACTAAATTTAGGATATGCAGGTTTGTCAAATGCACTTTTGAGGAGGGAGAATGCCTGAGAAAAATGCCTTGTTCAAGATACTGACAGTTCCGCACTGCCTTTCAAGGCACACTGCCATTCACCCATAAACATAAACATGTCCAGGGGCATCCCAGTGGTTGGCAGGAAAGCAAGGGGTTGATCAGGTTCAACTAGAACAGGGGTCAGCAACCCGTGGCTCTGGAGCCACATGTGGCTCTTTCATTCCTCTGCTGCAGCTCCTGCTGGCATGCAATTTATTGAGCTTTTAAACCCCCGGTAAGCCAACCATGGATAAATCCAAGAAAAGTTTCAGAAGAAAACAGAATGTTTAATTCAACTACATAGGCTAGTTTTGTGGCTGCTCAGGAAATAATCAGGCACAGGAAGGGTTTTTTGGCTCCCTGTGTTTTCTTTTCTGTGGGAAACTGGTCCAAATGGCTCTTTGAGTGTTTAAGGTTGCCGACCACTGAATTACAAGACCTCCAAGGTCCCTTCCAATTCTGTTATTCTGGAAAGGGCTAAAGGAAGAGGTTAAACAGCCAATGCAGGATCTTCTAATATGGAAAGGGAGGTAGAAATTTTGGGAAGAAACATGATGAAGAAATCATCATAGACCTGTTTACCGGCTTTGGTTTATATTTAACTAACCCTGCCCCAAAGGACAGACAATGTGTGTGTGTGCACGCACACACGCACACATGAAGGAATGAAGGAAACTTAATTTGCGAGGTAGGAAGAGAGACCAAGCTCAGAAACTTATTTGAGGTCCTAGCATTGGGAGTAGCAAAGGGAATGTGGATAATGAAAAAGAGAGAAGAGATGGGTGAGAAAATGAGAGAGAAAGAGGTAAAGAAGAATGCTTGGAATCAGTGGAAAGATCCACACAGGCTTCTTTGTTGGCATAAGGACCACTAGGAGCAAGAGGCGAAGGATGGCAAGCAGGCAAGAGCTACTGTGTCAAAATGATAAGATCTGGAAGGTCAGCTGGGAGAAAAGGCTGAGAAGCAGTTGGGAGATCTCACCTGGGAAGAGAAAGATGGAGGATCAAAGAAGTGCCACAAGCAAGATATTGGCAGAGACAGAGTGAACATGCTTTGGAGGATGGCGGTGATTCTGGAACTTTCATTTAATAACTTTTTGTAGGTCTTGAATTTATGTTTACCAACAAAGAAATAAAGTGAGACTAGTATAGATCCTATTTCAAGCTATTTAGCTCTCATCAGCTAGCCATACCCTTCTGGGATTCAAACCCGGGCTACTTGTGTATTAGGTTGATGTATTAACCTCTAAGACACAGGGTCTCCTCGCTTTGTCTATACCAGGGAAGAGATTAAGCGTTGAGAGATAGAGTGAGATACATTTACCTAATACATCTACCTAATATGCAAGTAGCCCAGGTTAGAATCCCAGAAGGGTATGGCTAGCTGATGAGAGCTAAATAGCTTGAAATAGATCTATACTAGTCTCCCTTTATTTCTTTGTCGGTAAACATAAATTCAACACAAAAATAGATTGTTGCGAAAGCAATTGCTTGCGAAGGCTCCTGGATTGGGGCTGAAAAGCGGAAGCAGTATGCTCTGTCCCATAATTGGGTATACAGGTTGCCCTGATGGGCTGGTCTCACTGGAAAAAAAACCCACTTCTCGTAGGTCTATGTAAGCTGTCCCTGTTGCAATTTGTTTCTTTCCTAATGATAGAACCAAAAACTATCAGAAGTTCACTAGAGGTATGATATTTTTTCTTCTACTTGGATGGCTCAGGAGGAAAGAAAGACAGCCATTATAGCTGGAAGCCAGCTGGGTGAGAATCAATGCTGCAAGAGTTGGAACAGATTCCATCTGACAAACCTCTAGAATATTTCAGTTCTTGAACCCAGGTCTGGCTGTTGTGGCCTGCCGGCGGCCTGTGGAACTGGCAGCAGAGTCAGACAGTGAGAAGGCTGGACATGGGCCAGTCCTGGAGTCTGGGGAAGGCTCGGATGAGAGCTCTGCTTCGGAGGCAGAGAAAGGGCCATTGGAGAGGTACATGCTGCCTCCGGAGCCTCCAGATTTGGACCTCAGCAAGGCAGAGGAACATGGAGAGCCTGTTCCTAGTGTGCGCATGCGCAGAGCTGCCAGAAGGCAAGAACAGTTAAAACAAAAGGGACGACTTGGGAGTAGGGCTTGGAGATGATTGGCTCCTCCCATAAGACTTAAAAGAGGAGCAAAGGCACGTGGGCCTTTGCAGGAAACAACGTTGTTAATTCTGTTCAGTTTAAAGTCTGAAGCTCTGTTTGAGTCTGGACTCCGTGTGGCTTTGCCAATTAGGTCTTTGGCAGAGTGTCAAGGGAGATAAAGGTGGGTGATTATCAGCCTTAACACGAAGGACTCTTTACAACTATTTGGGACTCATCTGTGAATGAACAGAATTCACAGCCATTGAAATTAAAGAGGTTTTGGGACTACTTGTGTGTTTTACTGACTCAGGAAGCCTAGGTCACAACACTGGCTGCAGCACCATAGCTGGAGTTACACATTCATGAAATCACTTTTTCTGCAAGCCACACACCACTCAGACATAATGTGTGTGGCAGGTTAGGCGACCCAACTGAATGTGAGTTATTAAACTGTCATCAAACCATGGTTTAGTACAGTGCCTATTCAGAGATGTACAAAGGAGACTGCAGGAGTTAGTATTTCCTCTAACTGATGTCATGAAGCTATAAACAGCCATCCCAAACCATACATGCATGAAAGGACTCTATATTCATCCTGCAATATTTGTGCAGTGTTCCTCTTAGGATGACCATAGGTAGTCTTCAAGTTATGCAATTTAGCCTACAATTATGATCATTAAGTCATGATGGTCATTAAATGGGACACCATGTGACCATTTCTGATTTTATGAACTTTTTTGTGGCAGTCGTTAAGCGAATGCCATGGTCATTAAGCAAGCCCACTGTTCAGTGTGGGACTTTTTTTTTTGGCCAGGAAATGTAAATCACTGTCATGCGACCACGGGACACTGCAAACAGCTGGTTGCCAAGTACCCAGTGTGATCATGTGACTGGGGCCCCCCAGATGTCAGAATCCAGGTCATCTCTTTTGGGGGGGAGGGGTTCCATCATAACTTCGAACAGCTATTAAGTGACTAGTCATAAATTGAGGACTGCCTAGAGGGACTTAGTCATGATATGAAGGATTTATTTTGTACTATGTTATGATCCTGAATGTTCTTCTAAATGAATTCTTATTCAAGGAATGTGTGGCTCTATATAATTTAAAATATAATGGCCTCCTCTCACAGGGAGCCCATTGTGTGATGGAGAAAAAACGAGCACTCAAGGACTTGGCCCCAAATATTTATGTTCGTATTCTGATTTTAATCTCAAATAAAAGATGTGTGTAGTTTCACACATCTCAGTATTTCTACAGCTTTAACAAAATAGACCAATACTGTTTTAACCATACTGCGTATTTGGAGGGATTGATTGCCTTCAGATCATGAACATTTCAAACAGTTTTCCTCCCATAATGGCATTTCCCCCCCTTCCTCACAAAAATGAGTACTCAGCCACATGAAACAGACATTTCAAAATAACACGTTTCAATGATTTTGAAAGCATGTAATCAAGACACACATTAATATTTGCAAACCTACATAGGAATTATACCTATGTAGAATTCCACCTACAAAGGGGAACAAGATTTGGGAGATTAGCAGAGACAGAAACCTCATTGTTCATCCCAAGATTTCTATCTTAATGGCTGGAGCTTACTATTCCAGCTACCCTACTTTTGAGCCAAACTCTACAACCAGTACTGTATCTCCCTGCTCTGTATTGTGATAGCTTTGCACATCTGGCATCCAGAGCTATTGCCAACCACAGAGACGATCGTTCCAAAGGTGCTTTTTCAGGAGGCAACTGGATTTTCTTGTTTTTTCTTTTGAGGACATTTCACTTCTCATCCAAGAAGCTTCTTCAACTCTGACAGGATAGTGGGGAATGGAAAGATTTATATTCCTTGCAGGCAGCTGGTCATTTGCATCCTTTTAGAGCAGGGGTCTGCAACCTTAAACACTCAAAGAGCCATTTGGACCCATTTCCCACAAAAAAGAAAACACCAGGAGCCACAAAATCCTTGCCGTGCCTGACTATTTCTTGAGCTGCCACAAAACTAGCATATGTAGTTGAATTAAACGTTCTCTTTTCTTCTGAAACTATTCGTTTCTTGGATTTATCTATGGTTGGCCTACCAGAGGTTGAAAAGCTCAATAAATTGTGTGCCGGCGAGTGTCGCGCGTTGGCGGTTGTGACACATATTTTGAGTGACAGGGAGCTGCAGCAGAGGGGTGAAAGAGCCACATACGGCTCCAGAGCCGCAGGTTGCTGACCCCCGTTTCAGAGGGTCGTTGAAGGGGGGAAAAAACTGCAGACTACAGGAACCAGCACTACTCAGGTGACCCTGAGGACACAGATAAACCACCAAGTGCTTCAAGGACCCTCTAAAACGCTTGCAAGCGACCAGCTGCCTGCAAGGAATATAAATCCTTTCATTCCCCACTATCCTGTCAGAACTGAAGAAGCTTCTTGGATGAGAAGTGAAACATCCTCAAAGAAAAACAAGAAAGTCTAGTTGTCTCCAGAAAAAGCACCTTTGGGACAACCATTACCTGGATGACTGAGAATCTCTACAGACCCAGAGAGGATCAAATATCAGAATCATTCTCATTCCTTATGACTTGGGTTATTCCAAGAAGTTCTGCTGTTCCAAAGACGCCATGGTACAAGCATGAACGCTCATTTTATCTGAAACCATAAGAAACCCATCCCCTATTATAAAATATGTTAATGGACCAACATTAAAGAGTAGCATTATTGCACTTACTGAAATTGACATCTGATTCTACATGCCTAAACATAAAATATTCAGAAAGATTCCAAGGTGCCCTAAGACAGGGGTCCCCAACCTTGGCAACTTTAAGACTTGTGGACTTCAGCTCCCAGAATTCCTCAGCCAGCAAAGCTGAGCCTTGGTGGCACAGCAGACTAAAGCACTGTTAAGTAACACCAGCTGCCTGCAATTACTGCAAGTTCAAATCTCACCAGGCTCAAGGTTGACTTAGCCTTCCATCCTTTGGGTAGGTAAAATGAGGACCCAGTTTGTGGGGGCAATAAGCTAACTTTGTATAAAAAAAAAAAAAAAGAACACCGCTGCGGGGGGCCGAAAGCCCTATAAGCAGGTATATACAAAAGTATGAAGGCTATTGCTTAACGCATTGTAAGCCGCCCTGAGTCTCCGGAAAAGGGCGGCATATAAATCAAACCAATAAAATAAATAATAAATAAAGTTGCCAAGGTTGAAGACCCCTGCATTAGGATATGAAGGGATACCATCATTCCAGCAAGTTTCTTGCAGTCCATGAGGTTACTCAGTGGTCATGATAACACGGAACAGCCTAATGACCCCCACAAAGATGAAAGGTCTCTGCAGATTGAAGAATCATCAGTTAACAATCCAAGCTACAGTGTGAAAGCTATAAAAAGAGAGTTGAAGAAAGAAGTCCGAATTCCCATCTTCCGCTCCACTGAAGATCATCTCAAAGAACTCTCCTTGAACATCTCTGTCCCTTTTGCCACTTGGCTAACAGCAAAAATACTTCTTGGAACATGTCGTTTGTGTGACTGAGAGAGTGAAAGCGAGGTGCTTATACTGCTAAAATAAAACTTTTAAAGTCAATCAATAGTCTCATGTTGGATGTTCAATGACTTTGCTCTTAAGTATGCGTAAGGATTCCTAGTTCCTTGACAGAGGACAAACGTCTTCGGAAACATTCGATTTCAGATTTTGTGGCTAAGCAGACCCAAAGACACTGAACCCGTTGGCTTCCGTAGGAAGAAATAAAAATGGGCAAGATGGTGAGATTGGCAGTGCGTAGTCCAAACCCCGGACCTTAATTTCATGCACTGATGTTGCAAAAGCATAGAAAGGGTCAGGGCATCAATTGTGGTACTCTGTCCACCATCTTGACTCTTTTGACCCTACACACAAAGATGCTGCTGCTGCACTAATCACAAACCGCAGGTTGAAAAAACTAAGCTACATTTCCACAGGAAAAGGAATTTGAAAAATAAGACAAGGTCATCATATATGGAGAAGTGGGATTAAAATAAAGAGGTTGAAGTGACATTGGTTGATAAATTTGAAAAAGAGGAGATAGCTACAGAATGGGGAAGATGATGATTCTGCTTTTCATTTTCCTGGTAGGGTTATCCTGTATCCCACTTTCCCCAGAACACCTTCTCCATCTCAGTCTGTCTCTGAAAGATCAATAAAGTATAAATAAACTATGCCATGGATTATAACATTATCTTACAATTATAATACATCAGAAAGATCTTTCCTTCTGCCCCAATCCCCTTTCTCTTTTTAACACAAGGATATTTAGCTTTGTTCTTACTTGACAAACTTGGTAATCATTTACTAAATTTTAGATGCTCAATTCTATGACTATTTGACAAGTTTTAAGTAGAAGAAACAATATCTTATTTTTCCCCCAACATTGTTCACTATTGTTTAGGTAAAGAAACAGTAAAGTGGTCTGATACTTAAACCTCAGGCACACATGAAACTCAAATAACACAAACAGGAGTAGCTTACATAATGTGGCATGCCTGATAGTATGGATTGTGTAAGTGCATGAAAAATACCATGAACGTAGGAAAGATAAGATATTTCTGATGGTGGAACTGATTGATGGACTCAAGCTACTTTGAACTGTGATATGGGCAGGAAATAAATTTGATGATGATGATGATGATGATGATAATAATTTGCCCGCAAGAATTGGTGGAACCATAAAGTCACAAGAAATGAAGCTAAAGTGCCTGAAACTTTAGAATTCAAACTGACAGGCAACTGCCACATAACAACCCAGACTTAACAATTGTTGATAAGACAAAAAAGAAATCCCAACAGAGGAAAATGTACTTTAAAAAATATTTGAATGTGTAGAAATGGATAGACTAACACTGACAATTAAGGAAAAGGAGGAAACTGAATACTTTTTGACATGGGACCTGTTTTATCAATGGTTGGCTAATAAAAACAGAAGTTAGAAATATGGAAATGTAAGAAAAGAGCTAATGTTATAAGGGAGATTTGTTAAAATGGATAAGCAAATATTATCAATGGTTGGCTAATAAAAACAGAAGTTAGAAATATGGAAATGTAAGAAAAGAGCTAATGTTATAAGGGAGATTTGTTAAAATGGATAAGCAAATATTATTATTACTATGGAATTAATTTCAAAGTAATGACTACTGCTGTAAACATTTTGATTATTATTTTCTAAGATTACATGTATCCAGACAACACAGTTCAATTGAAATTGAAATTTTTATATGTTATATATTTTTTTTTACCAAAAGACAAAAAAGTCTGGATAGTGGACATGACAGTACCTGGAGACAGTAGAATAGAAGAAAAAGAAGTGGAGGAGGTAACAAAATACAAAGACCCACAAATAGTAATAGAAAAACTGTGGCAAAGGCAAGGAAGGGTAATACTAATAGGTGCCTTGGGTGCAATCCCAAAACTGGAGCATTGCTTGAATACCATCCAAATTGACAAATTCATCATCAGTCAATTGCAAAAGGGAGCTTACCTCCATAAACGATACCTCTAATATCATCAAACATCAACCTCCGCCTATCCTCGAGCCCTGGGAAAGATTCTATTGCAACAAAGCAAAATAATAAACAATGTGAGGGGGATATTCCCACAATTAAGGGTTGACTCACTGTAAATGTTAGGATAACTGGAAGAGCATTCCTAGCAAGAATGATTCCTAGAGGGCAGTTCGATTGACTTGACGAACCCGTAAATAAAATGTAGGACTCTATTTGCAAGGAACTGACTGGCTTGCCAGTAAATACAGAATACCTAGAAAAAGATTTGTGAAAGGCCGATTGGCTAATGGATCCAGTGAGTTGAATTGGTGTACTGTAGAGGAAAAGACTATGTCCTACATTCCAGGTTCAATATAACATAATTATGAATTTTCTCTCGTGAAAACCTCTGTCTCAATTTAGAAACACATCATATCACAAAGCACTCACCTTATCCTGGTTAAACTCTTAACTCTCCCAGTTCCAGAGGTCAGTCTTTCTTCCCTGGGAGGCAGTGGGGTATGTGTCACTTACATGTCTTCCTTCAGTGGCAGTAGAGGCATTTCAGGGTGTGTGTGTAAAGTCAACATGGCAATATTCTGTCAACAATATATTATCCATCTGACAGAACATTATACTGTAGATGCTTAGGGGGTTCAAAAAAGCATCACTCCACACTCATATTACCCATAGTCTGTAAATGCACAATGTTTGGGTTGCCAAACACACAAAGCCAAATCAAAACACCCATAACTATGGCTTACAGCCCACTATGAACCCAATATTAAATTGGGGTCTCATGATAGTTTTCCATCATTTAATGAATATACAACTGTGTACGTTTATCACAAAATACTAAGTCACAAACAAATCACATGTTGCATAAACCTAGTGACTATGATTAATGACCAATGGCTTATGCCTTCACTTTTATGAATTCAGTCAATTTCTTTAAGGAAGTCCTTAAAAGAAAGGGTGGCTTAACACAATGCTTGAATTCAGCCACTGCAACCCTATGGATTTTTGGTTTAAAAGTGGCACTTTTAACATGAATGCTCTATTTAAAAAGTACAAAAAATGGCTAGTGTTTGATAACTAAAGATCAAAGAATTTGATTTCAGTGAGGGCTGGAGACAAATCAGTATAGGAGATACAAAACATTCTGCAAACACATCCACAGATAATTTCTACGTTTATTTTTATACCAAAAAAGTTATGTGCAACAAATAAACATTCTTACAATATTTACATGGTTTTAATTCCCCTGTTAGCAAAATTGTATTTCAATCTCAGAATGTCAGTCCTATGTTGAACCAAAAAATAAAAAAATAAGAATGGAATGACTCCAACCAAGATGGAGATGTTCTGGAGATCGAAGCACATCAAAAAGTTGTCAGATCAAACATACAAGACAGAACACACATTGAATATTTAGGCCATGCTTAATACATTTTTTTTAAAAAAATGGAAACTGAATACTTCATCTTTTTTTTTTACTAGTTTTACTAGGTCATGTTTAATTGGTCTTGAAGGAATCCAAGCAAATGTTTAATTTGTTTTGACCAATTTTTGTTCATACAGATCAGGAGATATTAACCTGCAAAAAGAAAATAATTTTTGACTTTTCTGTTGAATCAGGAAATTGTATTGAGCCCCAAAGTAATTATTTTCTTAAACTTTCATCTAATTCTGAACTAGAGCCCACTCTGACATTTTCCTTAAAGAGTTGCCTTAGTAGAAATATTCCTCTTCCAAAGGTATAGATTTCTCTTGCTACTTCTCCTTAATTCCTCCTGAAAATCAAGTGACAGAAATCTTTCCTGGGAATGGCAATATTCTAGATAAGGGGTCTCCAAACTTGGCAACTTTTAAGACTTGTGGACTTGCTGGCTGAGGAATTCTGGGAGTTGAAGTTCACAAGTCTTAAAGTTACCAAGTTTGGAGATCCCTGATCTAGATGTAATGGAGCTATCTGCTTCATGGATACATTTTCTGGTATCTCAAGAAAGCCGTCATCCATTCAAAACTGCATTATAAGCACTAAGAATCACACTTACTTCCAGGTATGAAGATTTCTAAGAAATCTTAGAAAAGGGGCTTGCCTGACCTATGGAAACTTTGATTTCTTGGAAAAAGAGGTCAGGGCTCTTTCTTTCTTCTGAGCCATCAACAAGTGGGAGAGAAGTGGGAGATTTGGGATGGTGGTGATAGGGAGAATTAAATTGATCTTCAAGAAAACTACCTCCTGGGACACTTATTAAAAAAAAAACCCCTAAACTTTTTGTCACTGAAAAAGTTTCCCTCCTTCCTCGCTGGCATAAAATTAGAAGCAACTGAGATGATGAGACAGAACCAGAGCAGAGGCTCCTAGGCTTTCCAAATTAAAAGAAAGGAATTGGGAGCGGGAAATGTTGCATCTTCCATCATCCATACAGGTTTGGGAATACGGCCAAGCAACCTAGTAATATTGCCACCTTAAAGAGAACCAATTACCTTTATGGAAGAAGAGGGAAGGCAGCAGAGAGTCCACACACCTGCAGGGAGATTTGCCTACCACTTGCTTGCTGGAGGGCTGGCAAATATTACAACGTATGAGCAGGGGAGGCTCCACTGTGTTAAAAATACTGACTTGCTTCTCATAGCCCAGCATTCAGGAGGACCAATTTTCCATTTGGACAAAGGGTGCCTTACAGTTTCTACTTCAAAATCTTGTCTAGTTTGGCCCTTAGCCCAAAGTGTTGCAGCCGCCTAGGAATTCTGGGAGTTGGGAGGGGGGATGTGTCTGAAGAGGACCTAATTGAGAACGACTCATCCAACACAAACTATGGCTTCATAGACCGTTTTAACACCACAGAATACTACTGAAATTGGGAGATGGGGGAGAAGGGTACAGAAGTCAGGATTTTGCTTAAAAGTACACAAGGTGACCGATACCTTCACACCTCTGTTCTTGAACAAGAAAAAAATAGAGTCAACATTTAAAAGGTATTGACTTAGAAAGAGAAATGAGCAGAACAGGTAACTTTTCAGCAGAGGGAAAAAATGGGGTCTGCTTGCACTCCTGCCCAAGGAATTGGGGGGAGAGGGGAAGTCCTAGGAAGAAAACTACAACTTCCTTGTACCCCCTATAACTGACACTGGTGTATAGGCAACTATGCAACTTTATGAACTGTGGTCTTCAACTCCTAGAATTTCAGAGCCTGACTCAGGAATTCTGGGAGTTGAAGTCCACAGGTTGTGAAGTTGCCATATTTGCCCACCCTGGTATAGATAATGGAAATCTCTACTTAGAAAGATAGAAAAGCCCCATCTCATCTGCAGACATGTAAAAAAATAAAGCCTCACACTATGTTACATTAATGTCTTAAAATAAAATTTTATCGGTGAGGGTATAAACTTGAAAATATTCTCCACATACCAAATGTAACAAAAATTGTAAATTATACTCCCCCCATCAGCTCTAATTTCAAAATTCAAGACAAGCTTTAACTGTACTCTGGTTAATACAAAATGCATTTCTGAGAAACTTTTTGACAAGGACAACAAGCAGAATTTAGTGTTTTCTTTTTAATACATATATACATACATATATATATATATATATATATATAAACCATAAACACCTGTCTTCCTCCATTAAACTTGCGTCCCACCATAGTTCTGTACATAAACCAACTGGACTGTTCATTTGGCAGGCATTTAAATACTGTCGGACATCCCATCTTCAGCAGATGCTGCTCCCATTGGAAAATAAAATCCTGCACTTTTACAAAACGTTAAAGAGAATTGCATTTATACCTTAATGCTGATTTTTCTTTAAAGAAAATGACACAAAAAAAGAGGACCCTTTACAGACTCAGAAAGAGGAAAGAGTTTAGACGCAGACTGGAATTTTAAAAGGGGGCTTTTCGGGAAGATCACTCTTCTTGGGCAAAAGCAGGAGCACGCATCGATGGTAAGAAAACAACAGGATTCAAGTTTTTGGCAACAACGCCCTTTGTTGTATTCTGGATATATTCTGGCCTGACCTGATCTTTTTAGTTAGCTTGTTACGACCCAAGTACATGGCTCTCTCTGCTATAATAGATGCCAAAATTGCTTTCTACCCTTAATACAAGTCTTCCAAATGTGTTCATCATGTGAGCAGAAGAACTGTCTTAATGATCTCAAGGAGCCCAACTGGTGAATACGCATCACAAGAAGTCACTGGCAGATTGCATTTTGCTTCCAAAAGTTGCTTCAGTCACTGAGCACACCTTTTCGATCCTACCAATCCTGTAACTCATTCATTCTCCGGAAGCTTCTAGTACCTTCTTGCACTCCAATGATAAACAGGCCGCTGCAACAGGTTTCTCGGTCTGCCACCGCAGGAAGAAACACGGCAATCTTGCTAAGGAGTAGCTCTTCTGGTTTGCTTGGAACAGTTTATGGCCCAGCTGTCATATAAAAAGCTGCAATGGTCCTCCTCGGCTTCCTTGTCATACTGAGGCATACTGAGAGACTCCTGAGTAAACGAAGCCCTAAATCTAATTATAGCAGACAAAATTTTATGTTCTGAGAAAAAAAACATGTCTTTCTAAAGTTCTCCAGCAGGAAAAGCAGAAGCCACCATGGACTGCAGAGCTCAAAGCTGTCCCAATCAGGTCAACATCCTGCCTCTCAAAAAATACCCCCAACCTCCACGTATGTCCTACAAGGAACCGTTTATGATGCCAGAGTGCCTGGGTATAAGAGAAGCCCAAGGGATCACCTTCTACATACTGCAAAGATCTGATTAATCAAAAACATATTTTTGTGCAAGAACCCTTCTGCCTGGCAATTTCAAACACCCCCAATATTTGGTTTGTAAGACAGAAGGCACTTTTTTAAAAAAACACTGCATTTTAGGACAATATGAATGGGAAATTATTTCAACTTGCTCTTTCAAGTAGAACCATGACTGAATCTTGGGCCAATTCTGTTTATCATCTATTTCCTTTACCCTAACTTGAGGGGGGGGAGGGAGTCAATGTACATCTCCCTAAGCCTTAGGCAAATTTGTATATAGGAATTTGAAATTGCTCTGCCTCTATAGATATAAATCTATTTATGTCCATAATCTGGGTTTCCTATACAAGCTTCACTAAATGAAGGGGAATTTCTCAGGAACATCGAAGCACCCTCCACCATCCTGACATTTCTTTATACATCCCCCTCTTGACTTCTGTGGAACTTATATACAAAAGAGCTCGTGGAGGGACTGCATCCTAATTCTTCAGTGCATTCATTTACCCAGTGGGTTACTGGGATCCAGTGTCTACTTGTAATTCTATACAGCAGCTAGAAATATTATAATCAAATTGGTTAACACTATTTGG
The DNA here is from genome assembly GCA_022577455.1 of Arizona elegans. Classification (NCBI taxonomy): domain Eukaryota; kingdom Metazoa; phylum Chordata; class Lepidosauria; order Squamata; family Colubridae; genus Arizona; species Arizona elegans. Next base: position 317,663,976 of record JAKOOJ010000001.1, on the reverse strand, counting down.
CTATCTCACATCATCTGAAGTACATAGCCAATTCTGCCCCTCAAACTCCATTTGTATAGGCTTCCTACTGATGAGGTATGGGCAACTCAAGATGCCCCATTCCCCTTTGTTAAGCATCCCCAGACAAAGATTGTTTCCATCCACAGCAAACTGTTTGGATGTTGCAAGGAAACCCAATTTAATTCAGGGGTTTGTTTTTTTTTGTTTTGTTTTAATGCCACTGAATTCCTTTTCTTTAGACATATCCTGGGGAAAAAAGGCATCTCGGCAAAGATCTTTTGTTGCAAATCTTCTCCAGGGAAACGAACTAATTTCAATTTCCTTTTTTTAAAAAAAAATCTCAATAACACAATGAACCGTTCTTCAAAGTTATGCTTCAAGTCATCACTCAGCTGAGCTGTACTGACCTTCTTTCTTTGCCAGGACATAGCCAGTTTTTTCTTCCACTATGCACCAAGTTGTGGTAAGTGTTTTAGTTGCATCTATGTGGTCAAATTCCCTTGGCTACCAATACACATAATGTAAACAGGGCGATGTTTCCCTATGGTACCTATAAAGTCTAGAATAATCATGATCTCCCAGTTAAGACTTCCCCCACCTCAACTCACACTGAGATGGGAGACTTCCTATAGCTTACCTGGAATATTTGGGGAAGGGTAAAGAAGGAGTAAAGAATATGCCTCTGTGAACTCCTTCAAAGTAGAGTTAAAGCTTGTCTCTGATCAGGTTAAGACTTTCACAAACAGTTCCTCACCATAGCTATTGACTGAGAAGTTACCCAGGGCCCCTATCCTTCGAGTCACTCTAACTGAATTAGCTGTGATTCCTGGGGAAAGCAAGTGATATGAATAATAATTTTTTTTAAAAAAAATCTTTTTACTGTGAAATAAACATAAATGGAAGCCGGGCCTTCAAACTGTCAGTCAAAAGTTTGCAAAGCAGTTAATCCTGTTTGGGTGGGAGCTGCCGTTTCCAGGCCTCGTTCAAGTATACTAGTCGTTTGTAGTTGATGATCAAGAGAACGAAGTTCAGCAAGTATGTGATAACACAGACAACGCAGAATTCCTTCAGCACAAAGTACAGAATGTAAGACAGGTACAAAGATCCTATTACTGACACTATGGAGGACATCATGAGGACCAGCGCTGCTACTGCACTTGCTGTCATACCTAGAAGAAGAAGAAGACAAGCAGTTACTGCGGTGGCTTCCTTTCGTTATAAGCAGTTGTCGATCAACAAGAACTCAAGTCAAGGGGCTAGAAGTGCAAATGCGGTCAAACCTGCCTGGTACCATTTCAAAGTCTTGTTAGATCAATCAAGGAGAAGGTTTCTCCTCAACTGGAAGGCTTAAGAACAAATTAGTAAAAGGCTGCTTACTGCATGCTGATGTGAAGGGAACAAGCAATGCCTTTTTTCACAGAATTATAAGACTGGAAAGGGCCAAAGACCTTGCCCCATTGCCAGAATTCATTGTGTGGCATTCCAAACTAATGACTGTCCGGTCTCCACATGAGCACATCCATTGAAAAGGAGCCCACCAGTTCTCTGGGTAGCTGATTCCACTTGCAAAGTATTTCTAAAATGCTGCAAACACCTACAACATCTAATTTATGGATAATTGTTAAGATACAGCTTAGATACAGCTCAGTTTAGTAACCTCAGTTTTATGAGAATTTATGAGAAATTTAGAAGAGGTTTATCCATTGCTGTTCATAATCCTGATTAAATGGCATTTACAGATTTAGAGGCAGACCGATTCTACTTTTCTGTTGCTAAAATGGAAGAGAATGGGGTTCTCTTGCCCTGACCATGGACTTTCCCAGTCCCATCTGACTGCCCACTGTAGAAAACAATCCACTCACTTAGGAGGATCACATGCTTTGGATCCAGCACTTATGACTGATGGTTAGTATCAGAAATGCCAAGTAAGCGGATATCCATCTCTCCCACCACCTTAAATAAACAGTACACATTCTTCCTTTCAACAGATAAATTCCCAATTATTCAGGAGTTTCTAGACTGTACTATAACTTCAGGTTATCATTAGTTTATATGTTAGCAGACCCATTAAATACAGTCTAGAAGAAAAAGTGCCAGGATTTTCAGCCCACTGATTTTAAGAACTGAAGAAACATACAGCTGCTTGCCTAGCTCTTCTGGAACTAACGTTAATACAATGTTGTGTGGGCATTAAGCACGACCCATAATTAACTGCAATTCAAATCTCAGTTTGCAAAACCTTACCTTGCAGTTAATTTTGCGAAGCGTTAAAACTTCCCAAGTTTATTTTTGGGAAAAAAAAAAGAGAGAGAAGAGAAGGGAAGGGGCGAATTTGCAGGGTGGAGAAACAGCAGAAAACTGGGAACAGGAGAGGAAGAAGACTGCATGAGACCCTGGAGAGTTCCATATTCTCTTAACTGCCTCCAGGAAATGAAGCAACATTATGACTGGGCTCAGAAAATGTAATTAAGCCATACATTAAATTAAATTAAATTAAAATAAATAAAATAAAATATGTAAGCCATCCAGAGTCGCCATATAGGGCAGGTGGTAGCATAAAAATTTATTAAATGAATAAAATTATATAATAAATGGTTGTTTTACTATAATATAGTATGGGAACCTAGCTACTGTGGTATATACATATACACACTACAGTGAGGTGATATGTGAGCAATCCGTGACAATTGGTCAACAAACAATGGCTTAGCATAAAGTATGAAATCTAGTCTTCACACAAATTATGAAATACTCTCTTCATTATATTACCCTGTTTTCCCTAAAATAAGACAATAAAATAATAAGCCCAATCAGGCTTTTGAGCGCATGCAATAAAATAACCCCCCCCCCCAAAAAAATAAGCCCTCCCCAAAAATATTTAACCGCATGCGCAGCCAGTCCCCCCATTTCCTCTGGTTAGGGTTAGGGAGATAGAGCTGGAAATCAGGTAAGACGGCAAGAGGAGCCCCATCTTGCTCCACACGCCCCAAAGTAATAAGACATCCCCCTAAGTAAGGCCAGCACTTATTTCGGGTTTCAAAAAAATATAAAACAGGGTCTTATTTTCAGGGAAACATGGTAAATATGCATTTTCATAATGTCTGCTCAGTTACAAAATACGTCTGCCCCTCTTTGAAGATCCAAAAGTTACTTCATAATGGAACTAGAAAACTGGTCAAGAGGTTGAAGCAGAGGATCTAGGACTCCTGCAGGAAATTCATGCACACTCACTGCGGGTACAGGTCCCGTGTCTCAGGTGAAGAAGATGATGCACAAGTCATCCCTATATTGTTTTACACAGCAATAATATCATGCATGGCATTTTTCTAGGGCATGCAAACAGAGAATGGATCCTGGCCCCACAACCTGAAGTCTTGATAGTAGGGAGAGTAGAAGAGAGGGAGTGGGAGGATGAAAGAGGCAAGGGTGGGACACGGGTGAACAGGAGCAGACACCGTTACACACACCTGCAAATACACTCACAAAAACAGCTTTGTGTATAATGCATCATGATTACCTGTGTATAATTAGTTAAAAATAATTATTCAGGTTTTGGGGGAAAGAGATGGGTTTATTTTTATCAGAATTTTCCAATCTGGTTGTTTGGAGGGAATTTTTCTTTGCCATCATCTACAAGCAACTAAAGCAATGGCTATTTGCAAAAGTCTGGGCTGGATCTAAAGGAAGGAGTAGACATGCCATGGAGAAGATTGGGAAGGGAATGCTAGCTATGATCGATAATGGAAGGAGGGAAAGAGGAATCTGATTATCATCCCCAGTTCTCCAATGTTGATTCCCCCCCTCCCGCCAGCAAAAAAAACAAACAAACCCTGATTTGAAATCCCTGGGAATTAACAATCTTTTCCAGCTTTGCTTTAGGATCTGCAGGCACTGCTGAGAGGGCTGTGAACATGACTTAGACATCACATTTGTCAAGCAGGCATGAATTAAAGGGGAGATTAGTGAAGCACATGCTACAATTGTTAGGACTCAATACATATTGTACAAGATTTTGATTACTACACTGAAATAATCGCCCACAAAAAAATTATATCCTGCCTTTTTGCCTAGAGGAGCAAAAAATAAGGAAGAGGTAGGTGGGAGTGAGAGATGATAGTCTGCTACTTACCAAGCAACATTTGCAGTATATAGAATACAAGACCGAAAACGCTGTTTGGTTGATTTATTGCACTGTCTTTTCCAAAAATGGAGCCTAGTAGGCCAAATCCTCGACCCCATCTGAAAGAAAACAGTCCATTAAGTCTTAAGTGGTAAGCACTTGCTTTAATAAAAATACAAATCTATACAAAGAATGCACTTATGTACCCCCATGCACTATGAACAAGTCAGGTAATAAATATATAGCAGCATAGCATGGATGGATGGATGGATGGATGGATAGTGTTCCTTGCTAATTTATTGAACAACATTCAGATTATGCTAAATCTTGATTACAAACCGTGGTTTACCAAACAATCCACAATATATAATACAACTCAATAATAAGCTACCTTTATTAAAGCTACTGTAATAAATGGTTATTAAAGCTATTAAAACTCGCTAATCTAAAACAAAACAGACATGCTAGTGCGATGCGTGAGCCCTAATCCATCACAAACAAGTTGCTACCCATTACCCAACTAAGCACTACCTTTAGCAGTGCAGATCCTCTCTACTGTCCATTCTGAATAATGCAAATCCATCACCACCAATGCAAAGCAGAAGAAAAATCTATGCAAATTTCATTTCAAATAGTAACTATCACAGTTATTCAGGATAAGAAGGGATTTTTGTTGTTGAGCTGAGTTTTGTTTTGGTTTGATTTGGGTGGGTTTTTTGCCTTCAAGTCAATTTAGGGATTAGTCTCTGTGTGGATTTTTTTTGGGGGGGGGGGGGGGGGCAAGATTTCAGAAGTATTTTGCCCTTGCCTTCTTCCTATGGCTGAGAGAGAGTGAGTGACCCAAAGTCACGCAGTTGGCTTTGTGTTTAAAGTGGGACTAGAACTCACAGTCTCCCAGTTTCTAGCCGGAGTGCCTTAACCACTACATCAACTACGGTCCTTAAAATAAAATTTAAAATGCCTGGCTGTAGAGTACTTTTCACTTTCCGTCATAACATTTCCTATACCCATGCAGTAAACAGACTCATAATGGGACTCCATATGTGACTCAGCAGGCACTCCCCACCTCCCCCAGCCCAGGAAGCTTAAATCAGAATACAGGTGAAAAGCAATAATCTGCAGCACTGAATACAGACATAAATGAATCATCTGCTTATATTAGCCTGAACCCTGTTGAAATATGACTAACTTCCAGATAGGCTAAGCATATTTCTACATTTCTGAAATAGAGGGCCAAATGGGTGGGGAAGATATGGGTTGAACGTAGGTGTGCCTGTTTTTAATGCAGAAGGCATCAGGTGTTTTAAAAGTGTTATCACAATTTTTAAAAAAGAGAAATACAGAAAAATATACAAATTAAAAGAAAAGTGTTGAATCCAATGATTAAATGACAGATAAAGAATCCTGAGCATTAATATGCTAAATTAATATAAATCATCTAAATATATATCTACGGTAATCATACAATTAACAATATGTCAAATCATGCAAAGAATTGTGTCCCTTCTTCTAAGATACTTTTATAAGAAAGAACTGGGTTTAAGTCTTAGCATTTCAACTTAAACAGGGCTTTAGAAATTCTATTCTATTCTATTCTATTCTATTCTATTCTATTCTATTCTATTCTATTCTATTCTATTCTATTCTATTCTATTCTAAATTGAATATTGTACATTCAGAATCAGTATACAAAAACTGCTATCTGTTCAGAGACCAGAAAAACTGGTTAAATAGTCCCAAACCTATATGCCATCACACCTCTAGATTAAGAAGTAGTGCATATCTGATGGGGAAAAAAACCAGTTAGACTGGTAATTTTTAACTAAGCCCTACTCTGGAGTCATTTTCAATGAATGAAAAGGGGCAATGAGAAAAGGCAAATTGGTTTAAACATGCCAACTTTAAAATATTACTCCAAAAAGTTTGCGTTACTGGTTAATTCAGTTATTGCTTTCATCGCCTACACTGTTGTGAATGAGTCTAAGCCACCTGAGCCCTGAAACATGGGGCTTGCGACCCTATTCAATGAACCTTTTAAAGAAATGCACAAATACTGGCAACTTGGCATTAATCATGCATTGGGTGTGCAATATATATATATATATATATATATATATATATATATATATATATATATACCCCCATGTAAAAGAGAGCCCACAGTTCTGAACTTTATCACATTTTGTCTTATCCTTGACTGTTGGCATAAGAGTTTGACTGCTCAAGACAACAATGCAAAATGCTACATATTGCTGTGCCCACACTACCTTTTGCTTGAAAACAGAATATTAATATTGATTTTTAAATTAGTGCAACTTTTTAGAACAGTTGGGGACAACCATTAGTAAGCAACTGCCAACCATAAAATATAAGTCAGATTGCTCGTTGGTAAACAGCTTTCACCTGACTAAAAACGTGAACTGCAAAATAACTGTGCCATCCATCTATTCTCTGCTCTCTTCCACTCCATCCTAGGAATTAAAAAGATGCTAGTGAAGTAACACATGTTTTATGTATAAGAGGCACGCTTTGATCCTGGCATCTCCAAGGAGAACAATTGCAGATGGGAGGAATAGATGGTACATTGAATAGGGACACTGTTTAGCTGTACAAAATGGGTTGCAGTAATGTGGCTAACAAATTCATTAGTAATGTTTAGTTTAGTTTAGTTTAGTTTTATTTGATTTGTATACCGCCCTACTCCCGAAGGACTCAGGGCGGTGAACAGCCAACAATAAAATACATAGATACACAAAATTTAAAAACCCAATAAAATCAAATTAAATTATTTGGCCCAGACAAATTAAAACACCCCAATAATTTAAAAAAAGATTAAAATTTACATATTTAAAAAGGGAAGAGATTAGGCCAAGCCCGCTTGATGGAATAAAAAGGTCTTCACAGCACGGCGGAAGGAGCGCAGATCCGGGATCCTCCGTATCTCCGGGGGGAGCTCATTCCAGATAGTAGATGCCCCCACAGAGAAGGCTCTCCCCCTAGGGGCCGCCAGTCAACACTGTTTGGCTGACGGCACCCAGAGGAGTCCCTCTCTATGAGAGCGTACTGGCCGGTGGGAGGCTATTGGTGGTAGTAGGCGGTCCCGTAAATAACCAGGTCCTAAGCCATGGAACGCTTTAAAGGTGGTAACCAAAACCTTGAAGCGCACCCGGAAGACCACCGGGAGCCAGTGCAGCTCGCGCAGGAGAGGTGTTACATGGGAGCGCCATGTCGTTCCCATTACCACCCGCGCGGCCGCACTCTGCGCCAGTTGGAGTCTCCGGGTGCTCCTCAAGGGGAGCCCCATGTAGAGAGCATTACTATAGTCCAGGCGGGAGGTGACAAGGGCATGAGTGACCGTGCGTAACGAGTCCCAATCCAGAAAGGAACGCAACTGGCGAATCAGGCGAACCTGATAAAAAATCCTCCCGGTCACGGCCGTCAAATGCTCTTCTAAAGACAGCCGTGAGTCCAGGAGGACGCCCAAGTTGCGAGCCCTCTCCGTGGGGGCCAATGATTCGCCCCCAATAGTCAGTGATGGCGTCAACTGACTATATCGGGACGTCGGAAACCACAGCCACTCGGTCTTGGATGGGTTGAGCCTGAGCCTGTTCCTCCCCATCCAGATCCGTACGGCCTCCAGGCACCAGGACATCACTTCAAGGGCATCGTTGGGGTGATCCGGGGTGGAGATGTACAGCTGAGTGTCGTCAGCGTACTGATGGTACTCCACCCCGAAACCACGGATGATCTTGCCCAGCGGCTTCACATAAATGTTGAACAGGAGAGGCGAGAGGACCGACCCTTGCGGCACCCCACATATGAGGGGCCTCGGGGTCAACCTCTGTCCCCCTGTCAACACAGACTGCAACCGGTCAGAGAGAAAGGAGGAGAACCACCGCAACACAGTGCCTCCCACTCCTAACTCTTCCAACCGGTGCAGCATGATACCATGGTCGATGGTATCAAAAGCCGCTGAGAGATCTAACAGGACCAGGACAGAGGAGCACCCTCTGCCCCGAGCCCTCCAACATGGCTTAGCATGTTGGCTTAATTTAGCTATCTGGGGCTGATTCGATAAATCATGATTAAATAACACACAACTCAAATGGTACTATGGCTATACAATGGGATAGTGGGAATTATGGAACTTTAATACAAAACTTCAGAAGGGCAGCAGATTTACAAGAGGCTGGGCAGAGAATAACGGGTGGAGAGATCTAACTGCCAAATATATGATAAGGTAAGTTCTATACTTATGTAGTATATTTATTTGATTTATATTACATATCTTTTCTACAGTATTTAGTTACATTTGTACACTGCCCGACTCCCAGAAACACTACATAGTTCAGAAAGCAGAAAAAAAACCACACAATTGTAAAAATAAGGAAAATGATGACACAAAATGCAGTAGCAAAGCACACCCATTCCTTGAAAGGGCTTCCCCCATCCTAGCCAAAGGCCTTCTGAAACACAAGCAGTTTGAGCCCACTTAGATGTTTGGGGAAACCTCACTCCAAAGAGGAGGAATTGGATGTAGCCAAATTTATATAATCCAACTATATTGAGATTGTTCATCAGTCCTACTCAAAGAAAATTCATGGGTACTATTCAAGAGAGCAAATTAATTGCCTTTAGGCCATGTAAGTAAAGATATTTTTTTTTACAAAAGCTTCTATTTCAAGCCAAAGCATATTAACACAAACATTTTATGGTACTGATAATGGATTGATTTAACATCTAAGTGAAATTTTCCCAATGGTTTAGGTACATTAAAATTAAGGTCTTGTGGTTTGATTTCTGAGTAAGCCTCTGTGATTGAATTGTGAAAGGGGTTAGGTATATGCATTAATAGAGATAGCAATGCTCTCAACAGCTTTCAATGTCCATGGTAAAAAAATTGGAGCTGAGGTGAGGAATTGTAGTGAAATGTCAACTTCTGGTCCAAAAAAACTCACATCATCATTTGAGTCCAATTCTTTTATGCAAACTTCCAGGCAACTGCCAATTAATAAAGCCTTTTCAGACTTCTGCCCGGATAACTTCAATTAAATTCAGAAATATGAATTACTTCATGCACATAACCTGGATACAACAATCACTGTTAAAATATTATTTTTCTCCATTTGAATGTATTTTAATAAATGTTTATATTATTTTTAACTGAGTTGAATTACAGGAGAATTTCTAGATTCCTCAGTAGGTTTATGGAGAGCAAAAACATATCCAAAATTTGGAGAAAGCGAGCAGACATTCAGTGGAACAAGGAGAGTACAGAATTAGAAAAATACTATTTGATGAAACAAGCAAATGAGCTTCCCGTTTTTTTTTTTGTTTGAACAGCCTACCTCAACATTACAACCACCAGATGTGTTTGACTGCATTGTTCACATTTCCTAACTGTTCTACTAGAACATTCACAAAGTAGCTGAACAAACAAAACTGTGGCCCAACTCATTAGAAAATGTATATTTGAAACTTGGTAATAGGTATGCAAATAATGCATACATTTTGTCAATGCTATGAAGATAACAAACATCAGCCTGACTATAACCTAACAAACAGAGAATTGATGAGGAGATGAATATGCTCCTATTGTTACTATTACTAGTACACTTGGTCACACAGTCAGCCAGATGTTTAGACTAGATTGGACATTTTTATCCACCATCACCTACTGAGTCCTTCCTCATGACCTAGATAGGCAGCTTTTGTTCTTTAACAATATTAAAGGCACTGTCGTAAGATGTAAGCTGTTCCAAGTAAACCTCCCTTTTGCAATTGACTGGTGGCTATTTTGTCAATACCAATGGTGTTCAAATAGTGTTCCAGATGTTTTGAGATTGCACCCAAGAAATCCATTACTATTGGTACTATCTTTGTTTTCTTTTGCCATATCCACAATCCAGACTTTTTAGTTTATCTTACCGATAATTGCTAAGTCTCGAGTGTTATGTGGCAGGTGCTTGTCTGAATTCTAAACTCCCAGAGAACTTTAGCTTCATCATTTTCTATTACTTTCTATTATTTTGTGTTCTTGCTTGCAGGCAAATGATATTTCTTGCAAATATTCCAATGAAGCGTTGTTGCTACTTTGTCACACTGTTGTTTATAGTTGTCAGTCTGTGCAATCTTTCTGGAGCAGCTAATTAGCGCGTCCACTGATTCTTCCACTTTTTATTCTTGTCTTTGAATCAGTGTTGATTCCTGATGACTGTCTGGAAAATCCCTGCAATTTTCTTGGCAAAATTTTGGAAGTGGCTTGCCAGTGTTTTCTTCCTATGGTTGAGAGAAAGTGACTGGCCCAAGGTTATCCAACTGGTTTTGTGCCCAAGGCAGGACTAAAACTCACAATCTCCCAGTTCCTAGAGCAGTGATGGCGAACTTATGGCAGGTGTGCCAGAGGTGGCACTCAGCGCCCTCTCTGTGGGCACATGAGCCATTGCCTCAGCTCAGCTCTGCCACACATGGGTGCACGCCTCCCACCAGCCAGCTGGTCTTTGGGTCTCTGCCGCATATGTGCGGGGGGTGGGGCACATGCAGGGGCCACGCGCACATGTGTGGGGTGTGGCGCTGCGCACACATGCGGGGGCGGGGGGTATGCACATGCACGGGGCATGTGCATTGCATTTTGGGGGTTCGCGCGCACGCACTTTGGGCACTCAGTCCGGAAAAGGTTAGCCATCACTGTCCTAGAGTGATGGCATAACCACCAACAAAATTACCATTATTCATACTATCAGAGGGGGAAGACATTACACTCAAACATTCTTCATCATGCCCAAATACACATTTAACTGAGAGATCCCTACCAACTGCCATCAGCAGCCATGAAATCATGAAAGGAAGCAGTGGCCGCCTTTCCACTTTATTAGACCCAATGCTTTCATTACTACATGTGGAACTAATAACCAAGAGATACACTTCCTTTTTTCCTCTGACTTTTTTTTCCTTCTGTATTGTTCCTTTCTTATCATAAGCTGCAGGCAACAACTTTTGGATTTCTGATCATGGTACAAAATATTGGGAAGCTTTTTTTAATTGAACTGTGGGACTATTAGAAATATCTAAGCAGAACAATTCAGATCCACATGCAAGTGGACTAAAAATCAACAAGGCTGGCAGTAATGTAAGGACAAATGAAACAAGTGGGAAAGGGTTGTTCTTTCCTTTGTCCGACCTTTATTCACCTACAGATATTGCAGTAGCCCACAAGATTTTCTTTCAGATATACAGTACATGTACTTGTTTACTGAGACAGAGATAGACAAACCCTTTTTCGCCCAAATCTAGCCAAAGCCCTATGTCCAATTACTTTTCACAAAGAGGATTAGACTAGAAACTAGCATTATTTGAACGTGCAAGCTAATGAATATAGATCTAAATGACAGGGAATAAGGTTCTGTTATATTATTCTTAGATTACTGTATACAAAAAGATACAATTTGTTTTCTTGCCTAAATCAGATTAGCTAAAGTTATTTGATACTGGCTCTACCAGTTTCAGTTTAAACCTTTTCAAAAGTCAAATCCAGTTTGATCTGTTTGCCATATATCCATAGTAAGAAATCAAACAAAACAAATCCATGGAGACAATTTCAGCAAGCCCCCCTTCGTCACTTTCTAAGTGCCACACCTTTCCTGCATCATTACTTCAACCGCTTTACAATTTTACAGGCATTTCCTAATTCTAAACTGAAAAACTACTGGATTTTTTTTTTCCGCACACAAATGTCCAAGTGTCCTATAACTGTAAAATATTCAGATGTTACTCAACTTCTGAAAATATGATACTTATAGCAGATGCCCTCTCTAGCAAGAACTACAACATGCAGGAGATTCAACCCTAAAGAAATACTCTACGAGGTGCTGCTGTTGCCAAGTCCGTCAAGCTCAAATTTAGTAAAGAGCTGAAAATGTCCAGTTCTCTTGTCACCTATAGGAACCTAGGCAATCAGAAAGAGGGTGTGTACAATACTTAACATTTTTTAGCTACAAATGGCTAGTTTAAAACACAAATGACTAACTATTCTGGATTTGCAAGGCTGGCATTATTATTTTCTTTCAAGGCATAGCAAACATGAAAAGTAATTACAGGTAGTCCTCAACTTACAACAGTTCATTTAGTGACTGTTTGAAACAGTACTGAAAAAAGTGACATGACCATTTTTCACAGTTATGACCTTTGCAGCATCCCCATGATCATGTGCTCAAAATTCAGATGCTTGGCCACTGGTTCATATTTATGACAGTTGCAGTGTCTCGGGGTCAGGAGGTCCCCTTTTGTGACCTTCTGACAAGCAAAGTCAATGGGGAAGTCAGATTCACTTAACAACCAAATTACTAACTTATCAACTGCAGTGATTCGCTTAACAACTTTGGCAAGAAATGTCATAAAATGGGGCAAAACTCACTTAACAAATTTCTCACTTAACCACAGAAAGGTTGGGCTCAATTGTGGTCGTAAGTTGAGGACTACTGCCCTATATGCATATGAGGTGTCTGCAGTTCTGTTAAAAATGTACAATGTCTTTGCATGTTTCAAGGGAACTCAGAACCAAGTATTCTTACTCCTATGAAATGTAATGACACACATCACTTAGAAACTTGCAAGTGGTCCACAGGATTTCTGGACTGATGCAGGGATGCAGGACTAGAAAATAATCAATGCTACTTAATTTCTAGAAAGAAAGGAAGAAGCTAGGACATGCTCTCTCTGTCTTTGTCTAAAATCTAATCTCCCACAAGCCTAATAATGCAGGGGGGAATAAACATGTCCTCCCCTGAAAATTTGTTTCCTGAGAAGGAACTTCTTTTTCAGTAAAGAAAAAATTCAACAGCTCAGTCGTGCAATGCAGAAGAGTGATCTCTGACATTGAGCAAACAAATTCTTGCCCTGCTCCCTTTTCTCAATGCAAAGAAAGCAAATCCAGGGGCAGAAAAGGATATGAAACACAGCAAAGAGCGCTTCTTGGTTCTATCCACTTTAAACATTCCCCAAATTTATTACTAATCCATGGTCTGTAGAAAAATGAATGTAGTCCTCCAGCTAAAATGGTTCACTAGTGCTGTTCTCATAATTTTTACAGTTGTCTTATATGATTGACATTCCTTTATTTTACTTAGTTTTTCTGACCTAGCCCCTAGCCTGAGGTTATTCTGATTTTGAACTGACCCTTTAGATTTGACATCTTACTCTCCAACCAAGCTATGATAGCACTCACTACCTGTCTGTTAATTAAAACTGATGTGTATTAGGTGAAATCCAAACAATATTTATCCCTCAAAGCAGAACAAGGCACAGATTCTTTAAGAGAAAAGCAAAGATAGGTCAGTCTCATTGGGAAATTTTTATTGGCCAACGGGGAATAGGGGTCAAAGAGTCCCACTGTATCTTATTAGGCAATTTAGCTCTGAACGTAACTGAAAAGATAATATCAACTGAAAAGATATCGTATTGTCAGAGGAGCATTGGAGGGGGGGGGGGGGAATGATAAATCAAACAGCAAGAATTCTATTACCAAAATGGATTTAATCTACCTTTTGCACAGTACATATACACAGAAAAAAATCACTGGCTGCTTTCAACGATTACCAACACAGCCTGAAAAGAACACAATTTGGTTCTGAACTTTAAAACAAAACAAAAAACCCAATATCCAGCACTTAAAGCAGTGGCAAAAATATTTTTTCCAATTTCCAATGTAAAGTTGAGGCATTTGCTTTGAATTGAAAAAACTAAAAATATGAACTTTTTCTATAATTTTGTTTAAGATCTTGCAAGTTTTATAAATCTGCCATCTACAAAAACTGTTCTCCACTAGGCTAAAGTAGACTGAAAAAGTGAACATTACCGGATTCATAAATAGTTGTGTGAATATTGCAAAAATTATGACTGCAAGTACACAGTAGTATGGAACACACAAAACAGTAGAACTAATCTCTCTACTTGCAAAATATTATCCAACCTGAACAGCAGCAAGTCAATCTTCTGGAAAAAAATATTACCAATGATAGGCACTAATAACAAGTTAATGCAGTGGTATGCAAGAATATTTTGACTCCTATTTTTAATACAGAACTTTGGAAAATACCTGCATAACAAAATTGAGAACCTTTTTATTGCTGAGAGTAAACCTAAAAGCTTCACCATGCAATATCTAACAATATTGAAGATTGTCAGCAAATGTCCAACTCGAGCTTCTTCCAACACTTACGTTCAAGACACAAAGTACTTGTTAAGTGATGAACATTTTTGGAGCAGGAACATCTAGCCATAATAAAATACATGCTTTGATATGTTCTGCACAAATGCACTTCATTTGACAGGAACCTTCTTTACTATTTTCAACATAAGAAACCTCTACTCAGCATTTAGCCCCAAATGTTTCCATACCAAAACTCTACTGAAATTCTGCTACAGCAATAGCATACTCATACTTTAGAGACACCTATGTGCTATTGTTGAATTTAGATTTCCTCCATATACATCTGACTTTTCTAAATGTTTCCTTTCCCTAATTTCTACAAACCACCCACTCAGTTCATTCAGCCAGGGTCTGCAGACATCATCAAATAAAAACTTATCACAAGCTTTTGATTCTTGAAGCCTACATAGTATACAGCCAAAGTAAAAATAGTTCAGGTTCACACCCACATTAGTGAATGTGGCCTCACCCCATTCTTTCAATTCTCTGCTTCAGTCCATTCAACAACCACATACTCTCCTTCAAGCACATCCAGGCACTAAGCATACTTATAAAATCAATTTATCAACACTGATTAGCAACCTACCCTGGAGGCAACATTTAACAGGCTAGTAATGGAAAGATCCTAATTCAATGTCCTCAGCTTTCATGGAGCTTTTCCATTTAATTCAGTTGTAAAGTCTTGAAGCTCCCTAAAAATTCACTCACAAGATATAAACAGGAAATGATTGACAATTACAATAGGTTTCACAGATCTGCCATTATCAAATGAGTTTGATAAATAATGGACTTCTCATTAAAATCAATTTTTTGTTAGTAAATTAGTAACTAGTAGTAATGCTAATAATATTAACACTGCTTAACTAACCTAGTTGGTATGTTACAGTGCTTTGCTCTGATTTGCAATGCTAAGCTTTTTCATCTCATTACTTTTTAATGTTTCCCTTCTCCCTTTTCGTTCCTTTCTTGTTAATTAAAAACAACATTCATCATTCTGATCTGAAGAAAACTAATCCAGAAAAACAATCAATACTCTCTGCATCTCTTTAGGTGTGATTAACAGCTCTGTAACACAGGCCAACATGATTAACAAGGGAGACTTTAGAGATAAAAATTAATACTGGGAATGACTTATTTCTGCGATTCTTGTATTAGTGAATACGTTTTCAATCACGGAGGGGTTTTGGGCAAAGCCTCAGGGCTGAGGAAATACCCCCCAAGAAACTTGAGGGACTAGTGAATTTGAATTAGAATCATCTTGGAGAAAGGATGAGCAACTCTACAAACACTCAGCAGCTCTCCTAACTTTCGCACAATCACGGCTAGCCAACGGAGCAAATCCCAAACGGTTCCTGGCGGCTTCCGCCTCAACCTCCACCCGTATTCTCCCGCTTGCTTGACCTGGAGGAGATGGCAGAGGAGCACCGGACACGCTCGCTGAGGTCACAGAGTGCCTGGTATTGGAGGTCGCGACCCTTCTCGCGCTCCAGGTGGCAGGCGTAGAGCGAAAGAATAATCCCGGCCAAACACACGATGTAGCGGGCCACCCGCTCCCAGCGCGGCACCGAGACTCGCAGCAGGACGGGCGCCGCCATCTTAGCCCAGCCCTCGCTTAGGCGGACCCGGCAGGAGACTCCTCGCCCCTGTGCGCGCGCAGGGCACGCCACACCACGCCGAAATGCGGAGCGCGCGCACCACTCGTTTATTGGCTCGCCGCCGTAAGGAAAACCACGCCCACTTTCTCCTGCCGTCGACCGCTTGCCGGGCCATGGGTGTTTCTCCTCCTTTTTTTTCTGTTCTGAGCAGAACGTGGCGCTTTCCGTCGTAACAAGAGGCGAAACCAGATGACCAATCATTCGCGAGCGCGGGAGGAAACCCCGCCCACCTGCCTCTTAAGAATTAACGATATCGCGAGATCTGCAGTTTGAAACAAGGAGCTCTAGTCTGGTTTTGTTTCTTGCTCTCACAAGCTGCGATTTATTGCGTGAACGTTTTCCAAAGATTTTGTGACCGTGCATCTAGAATAGCTTGCAAGACACAATAGCTCAGCTGCTCAACTATGGCTTATTGAATAAACTAGCTGAATTCATCCATCAAATGCATTGCAGTCGGTGAAAACTGGAGATTTCAAAAACCCTTTCCCAGCAGTGCTCTGGCAATGCGTATCCTAGCCCTGCTTCCGACCTTGGGTGCGACTTTATAGTTTGTAGAGCCTGTAGTTAAAAGCACCAGGCTAGAAACTATAGTTTGTAGAGCCTGTAGTTAAAAGCACCAGGCTAGAAACTAGGAGACTGTGAGTTCTAGTCCTGTTTTTGGTATGAAAAATCTGCTGGGAAACTGAGTCACTCTCTCTCTCTCAGCCCAAACCACCACACAGGATTGTTGTAGGGAGAATAGAAGGACAAAAGATGTTTTTTATAAAACTTATTTATAAAAATAAAAGGTGGGATATAAATAAAATACCATTCACTCCAAAGGAAGAAAAATAAAGAGCAGCTTGCTCGTTTTCTCAGAATTCTCCTGCACTGTTTTCAAAAATAGCCTATCCTGTCTTGCAAAAAGGGAGAGATTTGGATACTGTAACTTTTCTTTGTAACCTGGATATTCCATGTCTGAGTCTGAATTCCATATCTGAGATGAGTCAATGTGAATTGAAACTCAGACATGTCTGGGTATCAATGAATGTGGGGTAAGACAAGAGCTTGCCTTTCTGTTTACTACAAGGGGTAAGCAGACAACTGGCCAAGTTTGGGGATGATACCAGATCATTTGAGTAGAATATGGGTGCAGGAGTGGACTGTGTTTGGTAATAATACACACAAAAAAGATCTGGATGTCTTGTGGTTCTTAAACTAAATATGAGCCAGCAATGCAACTACCAAGATGTGAATGCAGTCCTAGGCTGCACCCACAAATATTTAGGAGACGTCATTATGCCTTTCTATTCTGCATCAGTCAAATTGCACCTACAATATTGGATCCAATTCAGAGCATTGAATTTTAGGAAGTAATTGATGAATTAGATCATTACTAAAGGAAAGGGAACCAAGATAATAAGAGGGCTAGAAGGGAAGAAAAAACAGTTGGAGTTGATGAATATATTTAGCCTGGAGAAATATAATATTGAGTAGCATAACTGTATGAAAGGTGAAAGGGCACCATGTAGAAAGCTGAGGCAACTTGTTCTGATAGGACAAGAAACAAGAGCTTAAATAATGCTACTAATGCTACTGTTAAAAGGTAGTATTTAGCTTCCAGCTGCCTGCAATTACTGCGAGTTCAATTCTCAGCAGGCTCGAGGTTGACTCAGCCTTCCATCCTTTCTAAGGTAGGTAAAATGAGGACCCAGTTTGTGGGGGCAATAAGCTGACTTTGTATAAAATATACAAAAGTATGAAGGCTATTGCTCAACGCCTTGTAAGCCACCCTGAGTGTCTGGAGAAGGGCGGCATATAAATAAAAAATATATTAAAAAAATTTAAAAAAATAGATTTTGGTGAGTGGTCAGAAAAAAAATCAACAATGGTAGAGTGCTTTGTGGGTACTGGAAGTGTTGAAACAGAGGCTGGATGGCCATCTGTTAGGGATACTGTAGTAGAATATTCCTGCAGTGAGAGCAACATTGGGCTAGATATTTAGATCCCTTGATTCTTTGAAGGTCCAATCCTTAAATTCTCTAATTCAATAAAGGAAAAATGGTTGGATATGTGGCTGAATCCATGGCACAGGTAGTATTTTCTGCCAACAGTAATGGAGCTATGCAAGTCACTTTTGACACATTTTGGAAGTGGAATCTGTCAGGCATTGTAGCAAACCTCCAGAGAAATTCCAAGACACTGAACATGGTATGGTTACGGTACTATCAAAGTTTGAACTCACCTAAAGACTTTTAGATACACGACATAGCACAATTAGATTAAGAACCTTTACTGCATTCTAGCATGAAGCCATATAAGCCAGTTGATTGCCCTCTGCTCTCCTATGCTCTGCCAAATATAAAATCATGCATGCCGTGAGGAAAGTAGACGGAGTTTTGCTCCCTCTCTTCAAACATTAGAGCCAAGAATTACCAAATACAGCTGACTAAATGGAGAACAAAAGAAAGTATTTAACAGAACACACAATTATGCTGTAGAATTCATAGTTGTGATGCATGGTGATGACCAGTTTCGAAGGCAAATCCATGGAGAATAGGTCTAATGGCCTAAGACTGTTATCACTGGGTCAGTTATCCTACCTTCGGATACAAGCTGCTGGAAAGCAGTGTCAGTCTTATCTGCAGAGATATGTGCTTAATTACTTTGAGAAACCAAGTCCTTGTCTCTAGAAAAAGCTTAGATGGCTTCCAGCAAAGTTGCTGTTATGGTTTTCTTTCAAGTGAAGTCTCACTTCACTTCAGCTCAAAGAAACAGAGATTCTAGTACAGGGCTGTCGAACTCCCAGCCCATAGGCCGGATGCCTCATGCGCTGCCATGCCCATGCCCAGGTTAGCAAAGGGGAAAAAAGTCCCGATACGTCATGTGACGCCACCATGATGATGTGAGTTTGACGCCCCCGTTCTAGTGGGTTCCACTGCAGTTTGAGTATTCGTTAACTGTACCATTGTTCTATGTGCTTTAAGCAGGAGGTAGCTTGTCAACTAATAATGAGGAAACATGGGCATAAAATTTGTGACTAGAACTTGAACAGAGTCTTATTTGTGCCAAGCAAAGATGATTCTGCTGATAATATCCAAGGCACCTGGTGAAAAATACTCACCAAGGGCTTCTCTGTATTGTTTTCCCTTGTCTTTGTTCTGTACACTTTTTATGTACACAATTCTAAAAAAAGTTTAAAAAAAAACAAGGGCTATTTTTGTCATGTTTGTAAAGCAACAGACTTTTTTCAAAATTTACCTGAAAGTTTTCATTTTTTATAAAATTAAGAATGTACTTTTCTCATTTGTAAACAATGACTCCCGTATAGAATGAATTTTTGAACTCTAATACTTTAAACATAGACTGAAATTAACAGCAAAAAGGCAAAGGTTCCCCTCACACATATGTGCTAGTCGTTCCCAACTCTAGGGGGCGGTGCTTATCTCTGTTTCAAAGCCAAAGAGCCAGTGCTGTCTGAAGACATCTCCGTGGTCATGTGGCCAGCATGACTAAACGACAAAGGCGCACAGAATGCTGTTACCTTCCCACCAAAGGTAGTCCCTATTTTTCTACTTGCATTTTTTACCTGCTTTCAAACTGCTAGGTTGGCAGAAGCTGGCACAAGTAACGGGAGCTCACCCCGTTAAGCGGCACTAGGGATTCGAACTGCTGAACTGCCAAGCTTTTGATCGACAAGTTCAGCATCTTAGCCACTGAGCCACCGTGTCCCCTGAAATTAACAGCACAAATCATAAATATTTTCATCTTCTTTATACTGTAGAAGAGTGTTTCAGAACTTTGGCAAGTTTAAGACTTCAACTTCCAGAATTCCAGGAGTTGAAATCCACACTTCTTAAAAGTTGCCAAAGCTGAGAAACATTACAGTGGTCCTTAATTTGCAGCAGTTGATTTAGTGACTGTTCAAAGTTACAACAGTACTGGAAAAAGTGATTTATTACCATATTTTTCATACTTGTGATCCCTGCAGTATCCCCGTGATGAAAATTCAGAGGCTTGGCAAGTGACTCATATTTATGACAGTTGCATTGCCCCGGGGTCATGTAATCACCTTGTGTTATCTTCTGACAAGTCAACAGGGAATGCCAGATTCACTTAACAACCATGTTAACTATCAACTGCAATGATTCACTTAATAACTATGGCAGAAAGGTGGTAAAAAGAGGCTACAATCACTTTAGCAACTGTCTCACTTAGCAACAGAAATTTTGGGGTCCATTGTGTGTCTAAGTTGAGGACTACCTGTATTGTAGTTGGTAAGATTTGCAAGTCTCCCAGTTTCTAACCTCAGAACTGCGTCACCACGGCAACTTCGAGAGCAGGAGAAAGGTGCA
Organism: Arizona elegans; assembly: GCA_022577455.1. Taxonomy (NCBI): domain Eukaryota; kingdom Metazoa; phylum Chordata; class Lepidosauria; order Squamata; family Colubridae; genus Arizona; species Arizona elegans. Next base: position 317,643,660 of record JAKOOJ010000001.1, on the reverse strand, counting down.
GCATTAAGATCCGGCTCTGTGACGCAGGTGGGAAGGACCCGCCTCGGCCGCGTCTAATGACAAGACAGAAGCGGGAGAGGCAACATTTCGGGGCGGAAGGCGAAGCCCAGGCGCCACCATGCGAAGCGGCCGGAGCGCCTCAAGGGCGTCCGTAGTAGCGGCGCCCTCTTCTGGGTCAGAGGACTCCGAGTGGGAGGAGGAGCGCGTGGCGCGGCTAAGGGAGCGGGCGTGGCGCGATGGCCCGCGGGGTCCCGGGTCCGGCGGGAAGGGTCGCAGCCGCCGCTCCCGGGAACAGCGCACCAATTGGCGCGTCCCGGCCGGCCACGAACGGAAGATCACCGCCAAGATTCGCGCTAGCTTAGCTAAACATCGCCTCCAGCAGCGCCCGGGGAGAGGACCTAGATCTGCCCCGCTGCAACCCAGAAAGCGCGCTAAGGTGCGGGGCTTGGCCGGCTGATCAAATAAGCCTCGTCCCGCTCTCAGAGCCTTCCCCGATCTGGGAGTCTTTAAGGGGATAAACTACAATGCCTCCCCTCCCCAGGCTGCAAGGCTGATAGTCACGGGAATAAGGCTGCCCCCCCCTCCATACCTGCCCCCTTTGTATTCTTTGCGCTCCCCTCCCATTTCGAGGGCAATAGATTTGTAGAATCACTCAAGGCAAGAGCCTTATATTATCCCAGACAAATAGTTGTCAGGTCTATTTTTGAAAAACCTCCAGTGATGGAGCAATGATATCGGGACTGTATTTTTTAATAATAGATATGCTGCCCAAAGTCCTGTGATTCTCATCTTTCCCCAGCATTTCTGATCTCTCTCCCCAAAATATACTTTGGGTGCTTAGTTAAGCTTTCCCTTTCCTTTGAGTGACAATACATGCCACTTCAGTTTTAAAGGACTCACAATGTAGAGCAGTGTTTCACAGCCTTCCCCATTAGCTGGTTGGGGAATTCTGGGAGCCGAAGTCCAAACATCTCAACATTGCTAAGTTGAGAAACACTGATATAGACAGACTGTTTTTTCTTCTCCATATGAGTTCCAATCAGTCCTAACTCATGCCTGCTCCTTTTGGTTCTATAGATGCAGTCAAGTAATTTAACTGCAAGAGGACGATTCACAGTCTACCTTGAATGGGTACCCTCAATAGCTCCAACAAACACTTTTTAAGTCTCTTTCACCAAGGCAGTGGACCTTGCTTCCACAAGTCTATTGCTGCCAAAACTGGGCAAGGTAGTCAGCTGGGCTACAGATTCAAGGCATCTTTTGTTTCTGTTTTTTCCAGACTCCAGAAATGGTCACCTGCTGAGCATCCTTTCTCACAATCTCTGACTGCAGCTGTTCTGTAGTTAAGAACTTCTCTTCAGGGTATGCGGCTGTGTTTCAAAGTCTCCATCCACTTCAGTTCCCTGCCGTGTTACTTGGAAACCATTTCTTCTCAATAACACCAAATCTGGGCACTTCAGTTCCACTCTTGGCATTATTACATATTTTCCATTTTTATCTGTGAGATTACTTAGGTGTCTCCAGATCACACTTTGAAAATCACTGGTCTAGAAAAAAAAAGCTGTCCTTGATACATCTGAATGAACAACTGAATGAAAAGGATGAATTGTTGACTTTAAAACTCAGGTACCCAAGTTGTTTTGGAACTGAATAGAACCTGGTCCCTGAATTTGGGAGAGAGAAACTAATTTTGTAAAGGTACTTCCCCCCACCCCCAGTATGAACCCCAAGTACTTCAGGCAAAATGAAAGATGTTTATGAAGGCAGTGGTGTCAAATGATACATTTGACAGTAAATGTGATGCATCAGAAAGCAGCAAATTAATTTAAAAAATATTGTTAGATATATTAGAAAAGGGATGTCAAGTCTTTATACAGAGTACAGAAACAGATAATATTCAGTATATGTGATACATCAGAAAGCAAGTGATCAGACATTGATTACATGTAAGAATTGAACAATAGAAAACATTGATTCTAGATAATGTTGGAAGAAAACTCCAGTCGGGTTCCAAGCAAGGAGAAAGACGCTGGAAATAAAATGGAGGCTGGCTGCAGGGAAGGTCTCAGTTTATTTGTATGCCAGAAACTTCAGTGACAATAGCATGTTTCTGTGGTGGCTGCCAAAATGTGGTTGAAATAGGTGGGCTTTTATACATTATTTGGGGCTTGGTGATTGAGATGTCTATTCCTTGTTAAATGTATTTTGTTCTGTGCTTGAGTGTGCCCTTTTAGTATTCTAATTATTGTTGCCTGACTCCCATTGTGGCTGGGAGGTCATGTGCTGTCTTTGGTAATGGGTGGGGAATGTAGATTTTAATCCCATCAGCTCCAGCCTTCTATGGGAGCTGTGGCTGAAGACATTTTGTTTATGAATAGGATGGCCTGGCTTTCTTAATGGGTACAAAATATCCATCTCTGTAAAGACTTCAGGCTTCTGCTTGAGGCTGTTTTCCTGTAGCAGGCTGCTTTCTGCCGTTAAGAACATGTTTCTCCTCTTCTCCTATAGCGGAAATATAATATTCTGCCTCTTTTAAACTCCCCCAAAATATTTCATACTCTAGGAGGGGGGGAAGCTTCCCACAATAACATTTTGCAAATGGTAAATTTATGAATCACATTACAGCACTCCCTTTCCCAGCCACATCTGCTTAAAACTTACAAGTATAGTCAAAGACCTCCAGAATACACCCCCTATTGTTTTCAATCCTGCTGAAAAGGCTTATTATTATTACAAATTATTGTACCTGAAATGGTCTTGGCTAAAAGCAGAACATGGTTTCCTGAATTTCTAAAGGACGTATGGATGCCATGCTAAAATACTAATATAACCTTTATTAAAAAGGTGATATTAATATTTTATCAGGGCATCAATGCCTCCTTTAGAATTATTAAAATTGTAACAAAGACTAAAATTTTGGGTAGCGCAAGTAGGCAACAAGGGAAAGAAGAGGTGGTCTGGTGCTCCCAAAACTGCAAGTAATCCTCAACTTATGACCAGAATTGAGCCCAAAATTTCTGTTGCTAAGTAAGACATTTGTTAAGTGAGTTTTACCACATTTTATGACCTTTCTTGCCACAGTGAATCACTGTGTTGCTAAGTTAGTAACCCAGTTGTGAAGAGAATCTGGCTTCCCCATTGACTTTGCTTGTCATAAAGTCGCAAAAGGTGATCACATGAACTAGGGACATAGCAACGGTCATAAATATAAACCAGTTGCCAAGCGTCTGAATTTTGATCGCATTATCATGGGGATGCTGCAAAGATAGTAACAGTCACATTTTTCAGTGCTGCTGTAATTTTGAACAGTCACTAAACTAACAGCTGTAAGTCGAGGACTACCTGTACGTAAAATATGGTAATCATTCCAGTGTATGCCTACGATGCTGGACAAGCGAGGAGGAGAAAAAGAAAGGCCTTTCTTTTTAGCATCCTGACTAAAACATCTACAGCCTTCTCTCTGTTGAGGCTCTCCAAATATGCTAAAAGCTAAATTTCAACTATCACTGAAGTCTGGTGCATCTGAAGAGCACCTAGGAGGGGGGGGAAAATCAGGCAAGAAGTCTAGAGTATGGGTCTCCAACCTTAGCAACTTTAAGCCTGGTGGACTTCAACTCCCTGAATTCCCCAGCCAGCAAAGCAAAGCTGGCTGGGGAATTCTGGGAGTTGAAGTCCTCCAGGCTTAAAGTTGCCAAGGTTGGAGACCCCTGCTCTAGAGGACCTCCAAGGTTCCTTCCGTTATTTTGCTATACTGTTAATGGCTTTTGAGCAGAAGTCTAAAGAAACAAAGATGCGCCCTGGGTCTCATATTCAAATTTCCTTGACGTTGTTCTGGGGGGGGAGGCGCCCCGATCACGTGATCCAAGCGCCGACAAACGGAGCCATCCGCCGCTGAGCCGGTGACGTCATCGCGCATGCCCCTTTGAGGCGAAGCGGCTTCGGTGACCTTGGGCCTGGAGGAAGTGGTAATTGGGGCGGAAGTGAAAAAAGAAACATCGCCAAACGCGGTGAGAGGGGAAAACAGGGAGGCAGCTACCGTCGACCAGGAGGAGAAGCCGCTGCAGGGGAAGGAAGGTTGAGCGTTCGTCCGTTAAATCAATCATGCCGAGGGGGAGTCGAAGCCGAACGTCCCGGATGGCGCCACCCGCCAGGTAAAGGAGGTAGCATTGCAACCAAGGGGGACCCAATCCGGGCACGACTGGAGGGCAGCCGAGGGAATCTGGTGGACCTTAAACGGGCCTTGTTTGGGGGAGGGGGAGAAGGGGGCGGATTTCGGATGGGAGTGCATTGAACGGCCGTTGAGGGAAGCTGGGGGGTGTGTGTGGAGGGGGGACGCAGGCTGTTATTTGCCTTATCACGGCTGAGGGGCCACGTGACCTAGAGCGGCGGCGACTCGTCAGGTAGATCCTGACTAGGTGGTTCAGTAGCTAAGACACTGAGCTTGTCGATTAGAAAGGTCGGCGGTTCGAATCCCTAGTACAGGTCTCCTGCGTGAGCAGTGGGTTGGACTAGATCAGGGGTCACCAACCTTTCGGATCTCAGGGACCACTAAATTCATAATTGTTAATCCCGCGGACCACTAATATGATTTTTTTTTAAAAAAAAAGATAAATAGTATTTACTGCAATATTAAAAATGCAAAGAATTTTTCTGCGGACCACCAAAATTTTCTCACGGACCACCAGTGGTTCATGGACCACCAGTTGGTGACCGCTGGACTAGATGACCTCCAAGGTCCCTTCCAACTCTGTTACTGTTAACTGTTAAGAGCCGATGGGAAGGCCGTTTTGAGAGGGCTGGAGAGCTGGGAGGAGCATCCCCGGAGGCTGGGCTGAGGGAGGCAGAGGAAAGAGAACATGGCGGGCAGAATTTAAAAAAAAAGGAAAGTGCCGCTTGCACTTTAATTTTTTTAGATTGTTATCCCTCCTTTTTATTATTATTATTTATTTTATATTACATATAATTTAAGGCGGCAAACATTGTTTATTAACAGAGGGACCTTATAGGTCTAGTCCAGGGGTTTCCAACCTTGGCAACTTTAAGACTTGTGGACTTCAACTCCCAGAATTCCTCAGCCAGCTATACTGGATGAGGAATTCTGGGAGTTGAAGTCCACAAGTCTTAAAGTTGCCAAGGTTGGAGACCCCTGATCTAGTCCAACCCCCTCCTCTCCCGACCTCCCGCTCAAGCAGCAAATCCTACACAATTTCTGTTAAATTCATTTGTAAAATGTATATATGCCATCCCTCTTGCGGTTCATATTTAATGCTGATGCCTCATATTATCACCACAACAATCCTGAGAGGCGGACTGGGCTGAGAGAAACTGACTGGCCCAAAGTTATTCAGACAGCTTTTATGTCTAGGTAGGGGAGGCCTAGAACTCGCAGCCTCCTGGTTTCCAGCCAAGCACGTTTATCAATACACCAAACTGGCTTAGTTCAAGGCAACAAACTTGCCTCTCTTCACTTCAATGCTGCCACACAACAAACCTGTGGGGAAGGTTGGTTGACCCACATCCACTGAATTGAGGTTTGAGGGCTGAAAGTGGACTCTCAATGTATTTGATTGGGTACCATGGTATGCAATAGGAGTAGTTGGTCAAGAGGAGTGAAAGGAACGGAAAAACAGAAACCCCAGGCTTGGCTAAAAGGAAGGGGTGGGCTGCAAGATAGAATAATACCACATATGTGTATAGAATGGAATTGGAATATGTAAATGAAGACTCAGTCATCCAGGCCAAAAGTATCTAAAAGGGTTAAATCATGACAACTGGACCAAAGTTTATTAAAAGTAGGTAACGTTTTGTTACTCATCCAAGTAACATCTTCAGTCAAAATGAAACTTTTGGATAGGCAGAGAGTCTTTGGAATGAATCAAATCTTGCAGACATACAGACAGCAGGGGGGGGGGTTCTCCCCAAAATGAAAAGCAACATGTAAATCAAGGTTCAGATCATCCAGCCCAAAATTATTTAAAAAGGTTAAATCATGGCAACATGGAAATGGAATTGGAAGATACCGGAAAGATAATCTAGTCCAGCCTGCTGCAGTGCACAGATAGTGACTATCCAGGCTGTTTTTAAAACTTCTAGATGAACATCCCATAAATTCCATGGGTAGACTGTTCCAGCATTGTACAGAACTTAACATCCAAATGCTTTTTCCTGATGTTTAAACAGCATCAAGATAGTCACAACATAAGTCCAATATTTTTGTCCTAGTTTCTGTCATAATAGAAAAGATGACTTCACTGTCTTTATAGCAGCCTTTTTATGTAACTCACCTTTGATACGTCTCCTGTCAGTCATCTTTGCTCCAGACTGAACATCTGCCTGGCTTTAGAGAACAAGATCTCAAATCCCCAGTTAATTTTTGTTACCTTCCTCTAATCCATCACTATCCTTTCGGAGATACGATATCCAAAACTGTACAGATAGAATTTATGCTTAAACATTCTAGTTGTCTAAAATCTTACTGACTGTAGGCTTATCCTGGAGAAGCATGGTCTGTGTCAAATGTCGTAATTTAGTTATATCTTCAAAAGCAGCAGTTGCGGGCTTCCATGTTTTATAAAAGTCACAATTGTAAATGCAAATTATAAAAATGCAATTGTAAATTGTAATATACATTATGCTTTAAATTGCATCTTCCTACTTTCTATGTATGATTCAGAGTGATTTATGTGTGGACCTGTTAAATATAGGTTTCATTTTCTATCACATGTTTTTTTCCCATTAAACAAGCTTTAAAAGACCGACAAAATGACTGTCAGCTAGTTTTGCCAAAGATCAGCCATAGCTGTGTTTTTCTGTCTTCTGGGCAGTGCAGATTACATAAAATGTATGTGAATATTTAACTCATCTAGCAGTGTCACAGCTTTGTAATTTGTTATGTTGACAGTTCAGTTAAACATTACAGTAGAGAAAATAAATGTTCCTTTTCTTTGAGAAAAAGAAAATCAGATTCTTCCAACGAGTCAACTCTAACCTTATTCTGTGAACAAGAGGTCCGTCTTTACCTATGAAAAATTTGTCCCCTTTAGTATATTAGTGTGCCATAGGATGGTTCAGACAGCATGTCTGAAAACATGTGTTCCAGGTGACCTGTAGGCACATTTTATGACTGATACAAATGGATTCATCTGAATATAAGGGTAATGGTAACAAGTTATATTGAAATTTAATTTTCATCTGCCCAGGCTTCTTCAGAGAAGGAGAAGCCAAAGCATAAACAGACATAAATATTGCTGTTTATAGTGCTTCAGCGTCTCTTATATGTTGTAATGGTGCAAGACACCAAGAAGATACAGCGGTTTTTTCTGCTTCCTCAATTATTTACTTATCTGTTGATACAGTCTGTGGGAATGTGGTTGGCACTTTGAAAATAATTCCCAATTTCAACTGGAATTTCATCGCACTGTCCCCAAATTTACTATACTGGCTCTGTATTCTCAGAAAGCACTGGCAAACCACAGGTGTGCTTCATCTTGTCCTTTCAGACTGTATGCTCTGAAACATGACCTTTCCCAGCTCAGTTTACCTCATAGGGTGGTTGCTGTAGGGAAAAATAGCAACGAGTGGTAAGTACAGGTAATCCTCAACTTACAACCACAATTGAGCGCAAAATTTCTTTTGTTAAGCAAAGCAGTTTTAAGTAAGTTTTGCCCCATGACCTTTTTTGCTACAGTTTTTAAACGAATCACTGCAGTTGTTAAGTGAATCATGCAGTCAGTTGCCAACTGCTTGGATTTTGATCATGTGACCACATGGATGTTGCAATGGCATAATTTTCCCTTTTTAAATTGTAAATTTTAAATTTGTCTTAACCATTAGGGGTGTTTTTAATTTGTCCCGGGCCAAGTTATTTAATGTGGTTTTATACTGTCTTTTAAATTTTGTAATCTATGTGTTTTATTTTTTGCCTGTTCACCCCTGAGTCCTTCGGGAGTAGGGTGGTATATAAATTTAATAAAATAAATAAATAAATGGTCATAAGTGTGAAAAACAGTCATAGGTAACTTTTTCGGTGCCGTTATAACTTCGGTCACTGAATGGTTGTAAGACAAGGACTACCTGTATGCCTCGAGCTCCTGAATGAACAGTGGAATATAAGCCAAAAAAAATAAATAGGTTGAAATGTGGCAGCAGTTCATGAAAACATGCAAGAGATACTGCAGAGCGGTATCTTCAGTAATCTTCAAATGTGAAAGAAGCTGGCATTTGGAATTATACAGTACGTGAATTTTAATTGTTTTCTTCCTTTCTTTTCATAGCCGTGTACCAATGCGATCAGCTCCACCCATGGCTGCCCGTGCTCCTGTCCCAGCCCCAGCCCCTGCTTCAGCAGTGGGTTCTCCTGCCCCCAAGCAGCCTGGCCTGATGGCCCAGATGGCCACCACAGCTGCAGGTGTCGCTGTAGGTTCTGCTGTGGGCCATACTCTAGGACATGCCATGACTGGCGGCTTTGGGGGTGGAAGCTCTGAAGCTGCAAGACCTGACATCACTTACCAGGTAAAAGAAATTATTTCTTTTCTGAAATGTATACTTGTCAAGAAAGATTGTGAATTGGCTAATAAATAGGGAGAACAAAAAGGGAAAGACATGTGCTTTAAAAAATGATATTTTAAGATGAAGTGCTACTCTTTTTTTTGAAGAGTACATTTCTTCATAGTATTCCACAAAACAAACCATCTGTTATCTTTTTCAGGCTGTTATTAGCATAATTGTATTAATATCATGGAATGCTTGAGATACTTAGTTGAAGAAATTGGAGGATAAAGCCTGCTGATTAGGAAAGGCGTTACATGAAATTGTCAGCAGGGCTGAGAATTCCACAAATTATGGAATTCCACAATTTGTGTATGTGAATTTTCCCCATTTTTGCAGTTTGTAACAAAAAGTGGTCCTGGTTGGACATCCTTATCAGGATCTGTTCTCTCCCTTCCCCTCTTCCAATTCTCAGTCTTGTTGCTTGCATTTCCTCTTTAGGAGCCTCAGCCAGCCCAGCCTGCTATGCAGCAGTCCCAATACACGGCTTGCCAGTATGAGATGAAGCAGTTCTTGGAGTGTGCTCAGAACCAGGCTGATCTGAAGCTATGCGAAGGCTTCAGCGAAGTGCTGAAGCAATGCCGATTTGCAAATGGTGTGTAGCTTCTGTGGCTTCCTCTGGAAATTGAAAGCAGGCTTCTTTTTGAAGCATGAGAAAGAGGACAATTGGATTAGGCACTGTTATGAATCATTGCTGGAGGACGTTTGAGGGTGATGGTTACAATGTTAGGAAAACATTTAATTTTGTTAACTTAATTCATACAAAACATTTAACACTGCTTACTTACAGTGATAACTGAATTTCATTATTCCATGCAGGATGACAATTTAAAACTGATTTCTATAATTGCATGCCAGTTTATCTTGCAAACTTAAGATTTTCATTGTTTGTGTGCCTCCTAGCAAGCTGTTAATTCCAACTTTGTTAGACATTCCTGACATAGTGCATAATCTAAACTTTATGATAAGAGGCATTTTGAAGATGCCCAGTTATTGGTAGTGGTCTAGTATTGGCTATCAGTTTACCTCATTGTATCCTGATGAAATGCAAATACATAATGCATTAAAGTAAAGTCATATCTGTGTTTGATCAAGATAGTAAGTCACATGAATATACAACTTGGGAAAGTCTGTACTAAAAATCTTCAGGTAGAATTTAGTATCCAGCAGCCCATTTCTACTAGCTCATTTTTAGAATTCTGATGAAAGAATGAAAAATAATATTGGCTTGGTGTAAAAAGTGGAGGAAAAAATGCGAAGTGGCTATGATAGTACTTAAATGTGGTATGGAAAGGTCAGGGAACTTAAATGTGGTTTTCTAGATCATGCAGTGCATTCTTTTTATGTATTGATACTTATACATATGTTTTATTTTTTCCTTCAAATCCACAGGTTTATCTTAATTAAACGCTGGAGGATCAAATCTAGCTCCATCACTGAGATAGATCGCCAGTAAAATTTTCTTTTTAACATCTAAAAGCTCTCCGACGTGTCTTTGTTTTCCATCTGACAAGAAAGCATGAAGCTTGCAGCAAAAAGAATTGTGGCAGTAACTTCTTGTGATTGGGAAAGTTGAATGGTCATTCAATTTTAGGATTATTTCACTTGTGTTATTCCAGATTGTAATTGTGTATGATCCTCAGAATAAAAAAATATTATTCTGGAAAAGAGGTTTTAAATTCCCTTTGATAAATAATGATGACTAAAAACACAGGAGGCATGGGATGCATTACTTTATCTGTAAGTTAAGAATTTGTTTTCTTAATTTATTGTTAAGAATGCATAATAATATAAAATGCAACATCTACTGACATTTTTCCTGGACAATTGGGCTCAATCCACATTTTGCAACTTGGAGAGAGAGAATTATTTATTTAGTCCATTTTTGAGGCTGTTCACAAATGGACAGCTAACAAGGGTTAAAGAAATTTCAAAGACGAAAAACACATAAGGTCTGTCTGAGGAAGTGCTACTATCCAGTTCCAAAAGTGGAAAAACTAAATCATGGGGGTGATTTAGGGGGTGGGGGGAGTCAATCCAGGCACCATACCATTTAGTGTCAAGATGATCTTCCCCCTCCGCATCATCTGCTAACAGACTCAACTGCAAAATACTTCTTAATATTTCTATAACATTTCCACAAGTATCAACAAGGTATCATAAAATTCAGCACTGATCCCCACGTTTCTTGAGCAAACAATCTTTCAGGAACGTTCCATGGTTGAAGCAATACATTCAGTCGCTATTCTGAAAAAGCAACAAGGGCATTTCAAGTGATTTTTCAAGTCTCACTTCATTAATTCAGTACAGAGTCATGGCAATTGATACAGTATTTGAATTTGTATAAAAGTTAACACTTGCATGATACACATTCTCCCTTTCAACCTTCTAAACTCACTGCTGGGAAATTCTGGGAACTCGAGACTATCTGAAAAGTGCCTGTTTTAAGGAAAATGGCAATAAATAATTGACTTTGAGATACTAAATTGATCTTATGTAAAATAATAGGCAACAGCAACAAGATGAATTAGGATGTCATTTTTAAAACTGAATTTGCTTGATTGTCAAAAAAGGTTAACTAGCCACAATCCTATAAATTCCAAAACAAATAGCTGTAATGGACCATCAAAATTCTTAAATAACATTCAAACACATCTACTTCAGTATTTCTGTTCATCATTTTGGGTTGCACATAAATCCCAGTGATATCCTAGGGGGAACAAAACTCTGGGTAGCTGAAGCTCAATACTTTATTGATAAACTGCCTGTTAATCCAGAAAAAAAGGTACATTGGGAATAAGAAACATTCTAGGGACTAAAATGGCGACCAGAAGAGTCCTCATTACTTTGCTTTGTTAGAGTGTGAACAGTGATAACCTATTATGGGTAAATTCTGTTGCCTTTCAGAATGTCTCATTAAATGCCAGTGCTTCAAAAGAATACCTTTGACACAAGACCACATGTTCCACCTATTTTTATGTAATGAAGCGACCACGTCTTCATTAATTCACTTCTATAATGCCTTCTCAACTAAATGTAATTTCCAGAGAAAACTTCAGCCTCAGAAATATGCTGAAATATACTGATAATTTTTATATTTTAATTTTAGAACTGGATAAACCAGTGTTTTTCAAACTTGGCAATTTTAAGATGTATAGACACTAATTTCCGGCTGGCTGGGAGAATTCTGAGACCTGAAGTCCATATATTTTAAAGTTGCCAAGTTTGAAAAAATGAGAAACACTTTTTTCCCCCAATTATTAGATAATTTACTATGTAAATGCATAGATCTAATTTGTAAACCAGATCATACAGAAATAACATCTGTTAGAGACATATGAGTCAAACGACAGCTACATCTATATACTTAAAATACTTAATTTATCTGTGGACCCTCAAACCTTACAGTGGTCAGAAATTTAAATTTTTGTACATAGCTCAAATCATAATTATTGCATTACAATACTCACATTTACTTTTATGAAGCAGTGATCTAACAGAAAATACGGAGGAGATGTTGGATTATCTTTACACACTTAAATTTTCCTTGGAATTGTCAATACTATTCCTGTTTGCCAATCAACTTTACTGAATGATGTGAGGAACAAATCTAAATTTTATGAGTTATGTATACAGGTTTGTCCCTGACTTACCACCAAAGTGGAGCCCCAAATTTCTGTTGCTAAGACATAATTAAGTGAATTTTGCCTCATTTTATGAGGTTTCTTGCCACAGTTGTTACATGAATCACTGCATTTGTTAAGTTAGTAATAAAGTTGGTTAATGAATCTAGCTTCCCCATTGATTTTGCTTGTCAAGGTTGATCACATGACCCTGAGACACTGCAAACTTCATAAATATGAGTCAGTTGCCAAGCATCTGAATTTTGATCATGTGACCATGGAGATGCCGCAACAGTCATTAGTATGGAAAACAGCATAAGTCACTTTTTAAAATGCTGTTTTAACTTTGAACAATCACTAAACGAACTGTGGTTAAGTTGAGGACTACCTATATTAAATGTACATGGCTTTGTCTAAATTTGCATCATATTGCCTTTTTAAACCTTCCATATTTTAGTCGTCTCTTCATAGTCTTCTAGGAAACGGTTATAAAATATTAAAGGTGGTCATTACTGCAGATGATATTTAGCAGCCACCCTGATTTCTAAAATTTCACTTGGCACCGTTAGATACAATATTCTGAGTTTCTCAGATCGGATGCCATCTACATACTGTAAATGACTATGGGCATAGCCAGCAAGGCCAGCTGGTGCCCAGAGAAGAAAATACTGAAGCCACACAGCTCTAAAAACCTTCAGTAGGCACCCCACCCCACCCGACAGTAGCTTTCCAAAAATTATCGCCCAATTGCAATTTTTATTTAATTGATTATGAGCCATCAAGTCAATGTTGATTCTCAGCAAACCACATAAATTTTCTCCAGGATTAAATTTTTAATCTGCATTCTTAGCTGCCCCCAAATGTGCCCCTTAAGATACAAGGCATTATATAGAAGTGAATTAATGAAGAGGTGGTTGCTTCAGTACATAAAAATAGGTGGAACATGTGGTCTCGTGCGTCAACGGTATTGTTTTGAATCATGAGACAAACAGAAAGTCAACAGAATTTATCCAGGGTAGGTTATCACTCTTCACACTCTTTAACAAAAGGCAAACTAATGAGGTCACCATTTTAAGAATTTAAATGTGCCACTTAGGATCAACTGCATTCTCAGCCACCCCCAAATGTTCCCTCTTAAAAAAGCAAAAAAATTAATCCTGTAACACTTCATATGTCCTGCCTTGTGGAATCACATTATGCATGCATTCCAGATTAAGTTCCTAGTTCTTGTTTCCTTGGAAAAGAAATCCCTGCTTGTCCTTTCATTCATGGGAGCGCTGTTGGTTGTTGAAGAATTCCTTCACCTCAAAGAGGGTCACTCCAGCCTAAGCAGAGAGGGAGCTGAGCGTGCAAACTGGAGGACTTGGAACAATTCTCGAGTTGCACTGCGATTTTTATTTTTGGCATTGCAGCCGCCACAGCATGAGTGATCCACAACAAATTAAAACAGAACACGAGACCCTGCTATGCGGTTTAATTGCTGGCCATCAAATAACACGGGGAATTCTTTCTCAAGGTGGGCTTTGGGATTGGATCTGCGGGGTTACTCTTGGTTAGAAGATATCGATTGTGCAAATGACGTTTAGGGTAAGTAATCATGTCTTTTATCAAGTCATGTCTTCTTTAGCGAATTAAATTATGCAACACTGTAAGGGTATTAATTGATTTGGAGATACATACAGGGAAATAAGGCTAAGGCTGAGTTTGAGTTTGGGTTTAGCACTATATTAAAGATAAAGGTAGATAGAACCAGTGGTGGGATTCAGCCAGTTCGCACCACTTTGGGAGAACCAGTTGTTAACTTTCTGAGCAGTTTGGCAAACTGGTTGTTGGAAGAAATCATTAGGGCAGAGAACCGGTTGTTAAATTACTTGAATCCCACCACTGGCTAGAACCTGTAGAAAAAGGTAGCATTTTCCATTCCGGGGCTTTCAGAGTATATCTTCAAGGCTTTTAGAATGCAAGACAAAGATTTTGATCTTATAGTCTGCTTTCCAGGGAAACTTGAAATGTCTTAAAATCCCCAATTATAGTGAGGGAAAAAAGTATTTGATCCCCTGCTGATTTTGTACGTTTGCCCACTGACAAAGAAATGATCAGTCTGTAATTTTAATAGTAGGTTTATTTTGACAGTGAGAGATAGAATAACAACCAAAAAAAAATAAAAATCCAGAAAAACGCATTTCAAAAAAATTATAAATTGATTTGCATTTTAATGAGTGAAATAAGTATTTGTATTGCTTTTAAAAGTAAATCACTTCCCTACAATTAGCAATCAGAAAAAGAAAAATAATTGGGGTATCTCTCAAACTAATTAATACACACTATACTACATTTGAACTGAATCATAGTACTGTTCAGATCCAGATTACATGTGTCCTTTATTTAAAACAACCTATCTTAAGTAATAACTAATGTATGTCATGATTTCAAGGAGATCCATGTGTAAAACCAGCTCCCCACAGGCTGTATATACAAATATGTGTATATATACAGTATGTAAGGAAATTGCTTCAGCTTTATGCTTTACCCCTCTATCTTGGCTTTCCTTCTATGACCATGGAGAAATTAGATTATGGCAAATCAACATTTTCCACACTGAATCCTCATTATTTGTGGTGTGTTTCAATTTAGACATTCGTTAGACAATGTTAGACAATGTCTAACAAATTTAGACAAATGTTGACTTGCCATAATTTTTAAAAAGATCTTATTTATAGAGCAGTGTAAATACATTTATTTAAGAAAATTGTAAGTTTATGACTCCAGTCTGTGTACATGTGTGAAACACAATTGAACAGAAAGAACAAAATGTCATAAGGGAAAAGAACTACAATCATATCCATATTCATAATCAATCAGTAGAAGGGATTCAATTACCATCATTTCAGGAGGAAAATGCCAAGTGTTTCAGTTGAATAGAATAGAATAGAATAGAATAGAATAGAATAGAATAGAATAGAATAGAATAGAATAGAATAGAATAGTTGGAAGGGACCTTGGAGGTCTTCTAGTCCAACCCCCTGCGTAGGTAAGAAACCCTACACCACTTCAGACAAATGGTTATCCAACATCATCTTAAAAATTTCCAGTGTTGGAAGCATTCACAATTTCTGCAGGCAAGTTGTTGTACTTATTAATTGTTCTAACTGTCAGAAAATTTCTCCTTAGTTCTAAGTTGTTTCTCTCCTTTATTAGTTTCCACCCATTGCTTCTTGTTCTACCCTCAGGTGCTTTGGAGAATAGTTTAACTCCCTCTTCTTTGTGGCAGCCCCTGAGATATTGGAACACTGTTATAATGTCTCCCCTAGTCCTAATAAGTCTAATAAGAGTTGGAGCCATCATATTGTTGGGGTGGGGAGGCTAATTCTGAAGAACACCAGTTGACATAATTTAATGACAGAAGAAGAGTTACTATATTGGGTTGTTTTGCAGTATAAATGTTGAGATGATGATGGAAGCCAGTCAGGAAAATAGAAAGGGCCTTTCCCATGGCCAAGTTAAACATGCATTTCAATTTTGCAAAGACATTTTGGATGAATGAATAGTGCTAAACCTGTGTTTAAAAGCAGACTGAACAATGGCTGACAAGCATAGAGGTATTTGCTGGAGATGAAATGAAGGCAACATTATGAGGATGGAGTAGAAAATAAAGATAAGTTGGTACCATGGTTAGATGCAAGAGAAAGAAGGCTCAAATAGGTCAAGACAACTGAATATGAACAATTTTTTTTATCAAGGCTGAATTAGTCATTTTAGTGCCGGTGTATATACAGATGGCTAACCCTGAAGTTTATGAGTCATGGTTTATTAATCAAATCACAGCAGTACATAAATCCTGCTAAGCCACAATGCCTAGATTCTGCCATTACATTTACTAAAAAAAAAAAGCAAACTACATTTTAGCTAAATGAAATATGTGAATCCACCAATTGCTGTTTTCATCAAGTATTTTTTATTGTGATTATTTTGACCAAAATTAAGTGAATCATGATTTATTCAGTTAACTCAATTTTATGGATTCATATGACACAAAGAAGCTGGCAAAGCAGGGATTAGTCAGAGTCCAAAGATTTGAAAAGGAGAAGAGAAACCACTTAAATTCTGGAGCCAAGGAAGAGAAAAGAAGAATCACTTGATTCTGTGTTCTGCAATAAGCAGATCTTCTGCTTAAATAGGATCCTTTTTGGTCAGCAATAAATCAATTTATCTACTCATACTCTGCCCTTAACTAGTTCATGAATTTGTGGAATGAAATAATTACCTTCACGTCTCTGTGAAGTCTGATGAATGGGCTCCGTTAGCATATATTCCAAATAGGTTTTAGGTCTAAAAATATTCTGACAGTCATTTCTATAATTTTGCATATCAATCTAGAACAGTATTTCTCAACCTCAACAACTTTAAGATTTGTGGAGTTCAATTCCCAGAATTGGATCCTGGCTGGAGAATTCTGGGAGTTGAAGTCCATACAATTTGAAGCTCCTGAGGTTGAGAAACACTGTTCTAGAATTGCACATAGGAAGCTAACCCTTACAGAATATTTATCGCGAGCAGCATAATATGAAAAACTTTGTTGTAACTATAAATAGGAGAAAGATTACTTGGAGATGTGGGTTTTTTCTGTTTCTGTTGCAGCATTTTGTCATCTTAGAATAATTTTTTGGAAGGCTCCTAAAAAAGAAGGCCAAAATGACCAAAACTGAAGAACTGCCAGAGAGCCATACTTCTGAAGAGTTTTATGAAAAATATGAACCTAAGGAAATCTTGGGAAGGTAAATATTTGAAAGTAGGTGCTATCGTAATAGGTAATTTGCTATGTAACTCTCAAAACAAAAACAAAAATGCATTTGTTCCTTTAACCGACTTTTCCAATTTCAACACAATCAATTCAGAACATGGCAAATTAATCTGAATATATTTCAAATAATTTAATTACAAGAACATTATTGAAAATAATGAATTGTGAAACTTCAGCTCCCTGAAAAAGGAGGATAGGTAGCAGGGGTGAGTTCTACTTATCTTTACTACCGGTTCGTAACGGGATCGTGCGCGTGCTTTGCTTCTGCGCATGACGGGCAGTGGGCAGGGCCTCCTGCCTGTTTTACTACTACAGCAGTGGGTCTCAACCTTCCTAATGCCGCGACCCTTTAATACAGATCCTCATGTTGTGGTGACCCCCAACCACAAAATTATTCCTAAGACCATTGAAAATATGTGTTTTTGGATGGTTTTAGGTGACCCTTGTGAAAGGGTCGTTTGACCCCCCCAAAGGGGTCCCGACCCACAGGTTGAGAACCACTGTACTACAGGTTCTTGCGAACCAGTCCAAACCGGGGGCAACCCACCACTGGTAGGTAGGTATATAGTCAAAGCATTTAAGTAAATATTGAAGAAAAGTACTGTTTTTTAAACCTTTCAAAAACATGGTAATGGATGGAGCTGGGTATATAATTTTTCTTCAAAAGAGACTTGCAGAGAATTGTGGCTACCATTGAACAGAAAATCTGAAAATAATCTACCTACAACAGTTTAGATTATAATTCCTACAATACAGATGTTATTTGCTTTTGAGCAGCCTATAACTATATATAAATTTGGTAGTCTTTCTTCCTATTCCCTGATACTGAATACATGGGGTCAGTGGTGGGTTTCAGATTATGTTACTATTGGTTTGCTGCGCGCCTGCGCACACAGTTCGGACATGTGCCTGCCTTCCACACATGCACCTAGCCTTCTGCACATGCACTTTGCTCACACGTGCACCTTCCACGCATGTGCCTGGCCTCAAAAACATGCCTAAATAGGATGGCATAGAGCCCACCCCCACCCGCGATTTCCACTACCGGTTCAAGCGAACCGCTCCGAACCGGCTCAAACCGGCTGAATACCACCTCTACATGGGGTGGAATAATTGCATTTCATGCTATAGCTTTCATATTTCAGTTAAGATCTTTTGCTATTTTCTGAAGACAATGCCTACAAGCATTTGTGATGCAGTAGCATTTCCAATAACTACCAATTTTAATAAAAGAAACAATTATCCTTGCTTCTCCTTTCACAACATGAGTGAACTAAGTAACACAGTCTTTTAGAGATCTGCATCTGTGTGTGAGTTTGATTCTCTCTCTCCCCCTCTAATTCTCCCTCCCTCTCTCTAAAGTTTCTTTTGTGTGAACTGTCTTTTCAGAGGTGTAAGCAGTGTTGTCCGTCGATGCATTCATAAAGTCACTCGACAAGAATACGCTGTTAAAATTATAGACATCACAGCTGGAAATCTCTCCCCACAAGAAGTTCAGGAGCTGAGAGAAGCCACTCTGAAAGAAATCAACATCCTCCAGAAAGTGTCTGGACATCCTAACATTAGTAAGTTGGATTTTGCTTCCAAATCACCCTAGTGCAGGGGTCAGCAATCCGTGGCTCTGGAGCCACATGTGGCTCTTTCATCCCTCTGCTGCGGCTCCGTCGCTGGTCAGCTCCACAATTGATAGGGCTTTTGGTTAGGATAGGTAGAGGAAAAAGGATTGTTTTTTAAATTTTATATCTGTGTGTTTTATTCTGGCTGTATACCACCCTGAGTCCTTCTGGGAGAAGGGCGGTATATCAATTAAATAAATAAATAAATAAATAAATAAATAAATAAATAAATAAATAAATAAATAAAGTATCCAGTTAGCTACAGTATTGCTAAATGTCAATGGAGATTCTCAGTCATCCAGGTCATGGTTGTCCCAAAGGTGCTTTTTTAAAAGGCAACTGGACTTTTTTGGGTTTTTTCTTGAAAACGTTTTGCTTCTCATTCAAGAAGATGCTTCAGTTCTGAAGAACTGAAGAAACTTCTGGGATGAGAAGTCAAATGCTTTCTTTCAAAGAAAAATACCTGAAAAAAATCCCATTGCCTTTTGGAAAAAATACAGTATTGCTACTTTCTAGTACGGAAAGCTATGACCAAATTTATCATCCCTGGGTTGTTTGTAAGAAATCATTGTCATCTTCTGGCCTGGAAAGAATCCCAAACCTTCCTACACAGACATAGATGACAAGATCATATTAGTATGTCTTTGTAGTTTTCCTTTGAATTTGCTCCCATCCTTGCTGGGTTGATCCTTATGTCTACAATGCAAGTTATGTCATATGTATTTATTACAGCACTAATATTTCTAGTCTGCTCTGCCCCCAAAGGCATAGAGAGGTATACACAGAAAAACCAGAGGTCTAAAAATAACTGAACAAGAAACAATATTTATTATAATGGCATCGCCCCACATTTAACATCTCCCAGTCAAGTTTTGATATCATGGAATCATCATCCTCATAAATAAATAAATAACAAATGAACAGGCATTTTGTTCATAGCATGCCCCAGGGAGCAGTCGTTGAAAATAAGAAAATCGGATTCAGTGATGTTGCTACACCCAGTGATGTGAGGAAAAGCAAACTGGAAAAAAAAATTACAAAATCCCAGGATTTGTAGATTGAAGTTGAATGCTTTATTAAAAAAAAATCTGCCATTATATACCAATCGTAATTGAAAACTAAAGAATTTCCTCAGTATTGGTCATTTTGAATATCGGACCTGGATACCCTGATTTTAAACAAAAAGTTACACTGCTTGGGATTGCCTCTATCCTGCTACCTTAATAATTCCTAAGTTTTTGGTTAGAAGTTCATTTATTAAGTCTTCATCAGTCTTTGACTGTGAATCTAATTGTAGATTACTCGTATAATGATAATCACAAATGTCTTCTCTCCCAATACAGAGAAAATGAGACAGTGACAATTCACAGGGAGATTCTTATGCATGTCTATTGAGAAATAAATCTTTATTGTATTTGCAAAGCACCATCATGGTTTAACAATTGCTTGTTGAATAAACTGTCATTGATTGGATCCACCCATCTTCTTAAGACATAAACTAAATAAATCATAATGGCTTGGCAATGCAAGATTTCACAAGGTTCAGATTCTACTGTTTTTCAAAACCAGAGATTTTAGAAAGTCACTAGTTATCAAAGTGGAGAATGCTGGGATAGGTGAACTAATGGCCCAGATCAGGGTAAAACAGTCACAGAGATGCCTAGCTGAAGATCCAGGGCACAATGGAGGAAAGGCAGAACAGTGTGTGGGATTGTGCAATGAAGCCAGGGGTCTGTGCTTCAGTACCTTCCCATTCTTGCTTAGTATTAAAGAAAATTTGTAATGTTATTTCACATTCCTAAAATATCTCATTTTATTTCCAGTCCAGCTGAAGGACAGCTTTGAATCTCACACCTTTTTCTTCCTGGTATTTGATTTGTAAGTACCAAAGTTCTTTTTGGGGGGAGGTGGAAGTGTCAAATATATTCTCCTTTAAAAAATGACTTTTTTAGGCTGGATGATTGCCTTGTGCTTTCTACGTTCCTGGGAAGCAGTTTGAGAACTGTAGCTAGGAAAGTGATGTCAACCATCATATGTTGGCCAGCTTGACTTAGCAGATGGATCATCTGTGTGGAAATATACTCCTTGAGGCAGGGGTGAAATTTACTTACCTTCCCTACCAGTTTGCAAATGTGCACGTGCCGTGCATATGCAGAGGCTTAAAATCGTTGCAAAAAAGCGACGTCATGACGTCCGCGTGGGTGGGCGGAGCCTCCCGCAGCCACTGCTACCAGTTTGCCCAAGCTGGATAGAACCGACTGAATTTCACCCCTGCCTTGAGGTAGATCAATGTACTTCTTCAGAGGACACTTCTTGATAAAGCATGTATTTACAAGTGTGGACTTTTCTATCATCAAATGCAGACTGCTAATTTGAGTGCTTTGAAAGAGGTTAAACAAATTCATCTATTTTTAGTATTATGGTCAGTTGCACAGTCAGCCAGCGATTTAGACTAGATTTGGTATTTTTATCCATCTGTCAAGTCCTTCCCAAGGACCTGGGATAGACAGAGGTATCTTTAATGATACCTTTAATGGTATTAAAGGTATCATTGCAAGACAAAAGCTGTTCCAGGTAAAAGCTGCCTTTTGCAATTGACTGATGGTGTTTTTGTCAGTGCTGATATGGTGTTCAAGTGATGCTCCAAACATTTTGGGATTTGTACCCAAGGCACCTATTACCATTGGCACTATCTTTGCTTTCTTTTACCACAGTCATTCTACTTCTGATTGGAGGTCTTTCTATTTTGTGATTTTCTTCAATTTTTTTCTTCTATTCTGCTGCTTCCATGTCCACTATCCAAACTTTCTGTCTTTCTTATTGGGGTGTTATGTGGCAGGTGTTTGTCTGTTTGAACTGTAAAGACCCACAGCACTTTAGCTTCTTCATTTTCTATTATTTTGACTATTTTTTTTTTGTGTTAACAGTTCTTGCTTTCAGACAAATGGTACTTCTTGCAGATAGTCCCTTTATTATTTTTGTTGAAAAGTATCATGGCTGTCCTTTTTTCCAAAACACAAAATAAGACGATGCCAATTCACCATGCAATCCTGTGCATGTCTACTCAGGAGTAAATCTTACTGGCTGTGTTTGTACATCATGCTTAATTGTGGTTTGTTTTAACCATTGCTTAGTGAATAAGTCATAATTGACAGGGCTCACACATCGCGTTAAGCTACAAGTAGTCCTCGACTTATGATCACAGCTGAGCCTGAAATTTCTGTTGCTAAGTGAGACGTTTGTTAAGGAATTTTGCTCCATTTGAATACCTTTCTTGACACATTTGTTAAGTGAATCACTGCAGTTGTTAAGTTAGTAACACAGTTATTAAATGAATCTGGCTTCCCCAGTGATTTGGCTTGTCAGAAGATTGTGAAAGGTGATCTCATGACTTCAGGACACAGCAATGGTCATAAATATGAACCAGTTACCAAGAAGGACCAGGGGTGACATGATAGCAGTGTTCCAATATCTCAGGGGCTCCCACAAAGAAGAGGGAGTGAAGCTATTCTCCAAAGCACCTGAAGGCAGGACAAGAAGCAATGAGTGGAAACTAATCAAGGAGAGAAGCAACTTAGAACTAAGGAGAAATTTCCTGACAGAACAATTAATCAGTGGAACAACTTGCCTCCAGAAGTTGTGAATGCTCCAACACTGGAAGTTTTTAAGAAGAGATTGGATAACCATTTGTCTGAAGTGGTGTAGGGTTTCCTGCCTAAGCAGGGAGTTGGACTAGAAGACCTCCAAGGTCCCTTCCAACTCTGTTATTCTAATATTCTATCCTAATATTCTAACGTCCCAGATATGAGGTTTATCCACATTTCATACAGGAAATGTAGGGATATAAATACAGCAAGAAGCCGTTATAGCTAAGTGAAATGCCCATGTCCAGGAGCAGTCTACTTCTTAGGCAAGTAAGAGGAGAGGGTCATGCTTGCACAGTTTCTCAAAGGCCTTGGACTGCTTGATAAAGGCCACGGTGTTTAGGAGCAGGGTGGTGCATGGTGACTCCCGCAAAAGACTTCTTGTGTTCTTCCCTCCATCCATATATTGTAATTTGATATCTGTACCAGCTTGTTTAATCATTTGTGAAGGTCTCTGCTGATCTCAGAGCCATCTGTACCATCCATCCACCAACCCACCCACCCCAAAGCCACAAGGGAGCGAAGCTGCCTGAAGCTGTCTCATCTTCCTGGTCCCGTATCATTAGCCTGCTCAGATTTCCACATAACCTTTGCTAAGGTCTTGGCGGTCACAGATCTACACTATTTTTAGGCATCCTGGACTTGTGAAATACTGTCACGGATGTCTGCTTGAAACCGCTCTACCAGCATTACAGCTTCCATGCGGGCAGAATTTCCCAAACTCAAAAAGTTGTTTAAAACAGATTGTTTGAGGACTCTTGCCAATGAAAAACCTGACAGGCTGGAAGGGGATGTAACAACTTCCCTTAATATTAGAGAAGCTTGTAGAACTTTGATTTTTTAAAGCAACTTGTAATGTTGATAATAACAGCATAAATGAAATACTGTACTGTATGGAGAAGCTTGTAGAGTAGTGGTTTTCTTAAATTGTAAGGTAGACAATCACAGCATAAATGAAATATTTAAATCAGCCTTCCTGATTCAGGGCCCTCCAGATGAGGAGAAGGCATTTGGTGGCGCCATTTCAACTAACACATTTTAACAGAATAACAGAGTTGGAAGGGCCCTTGGAGGTCTTCTAGTCCAACTCCTTGCTCAGGCAGGAAACCCTATAACATTTCAAACAAATGGTTGTCTAGTCTCTTCTTAAAAACTTCCAGTGCTGGAGCATTCACAACTTCTGGAGGAAAATTGTTCCACTGATTAATTGTTCTAACTGTCAGAAAATTTCTCCTTAGTTCTAGGTTGCTTCTCTCCTTGATTAGTTTCCACCCATTGCTTCTTGTCCTGCCTTCAGGTGCTTTGGAGAATAACTTGACTCCCTCTTCTTTGTGGCAGCCCCTGAGATATTGGAACACTGCTATCATGTCTCCCCTAGTCCTTCTTTTCATTAAACTAGGCATGCCCAGTCCCTGTAACCGTTCTTCATATGTTTTAGCCTCCAGTCCCCTAATCATCTTTGTTGCTCTTCTCTGCACTCTTTCTAAAGGCTCAACATCTTTTTTTACATTTTGGCAATCAAAACGGGATGTACTATTCCAAGTATGGTCTTACCAAGGCACTATAAATTATAGGCATTATATTTTATTAAAAGGCATAATCTTTTGGGAGTTACAGCAGTGGTGGGTTTCAAATTTTTTTACTACCTGTTCTGTGGGTGTGGTTTAGTAGGCGTGGCATGGCTTGGTGGGCGTGGCAGGGGAAGGATACTGTAAAATCTTCATTCCCTCCCAATCAGCTGGGACTTGGGAGGCAGAGAATAGATGGGGGCGGGGCCAGTCAGAATTTTTATTACCGGTTCTCCAAACTACTCAAAATTTCCGCTACTGGTTCTCCTGAACTGGTCAGAACCTGCTGAAACCCACCTCTGAGTTACAGCTGACATTTTCATATGCACAGAGTAATTAAATTGATATAGGATATCATTTGGGGTGAGGGGTGGGATGAAAGAGGGGAAGCAAGAAGACAGATGGTTATGGAGGTACAGTTTAGGTGTGAGGCACATTATAAGTACCTTATCAATTAACAAATGTAATACATTAAAAACCTTTTGTCTTTGTTGAGATCTTCCAAAATGGTCTGACACCTTTTGATATATAGGTAGTCCACAACTTGCAACTATTCATTAAGTAACCGTTGAAAGTTACAACAATACTGAAAAAAGACTTATGACTGATTTTTCACATTTACAACCACTGCAGTATACCCATGGTCCTTTCATCAAAATTCAGCTGCTTGCCAGATGGGATGTATTTATGACAGTTGTACTGTCCAGGGATCATGTGCTCACCATTTGTAACATTTCTAGCCGGCTACTGACCAAACAAAGTCAATGGGGGAAGCCAGCTTTGCTTAATGGTCCCATGATTCACTTAACAACTGCAGTGATTTCCTTAACACCTATGGCAAGAAAGATCATAAAACAGGGAAAAATTCATATAACAACTGCAGTGGACATTTTGAGCTCAATTGTAGTCTTAAGTCTAGGACTATCTGTATTTTATTAAATTCTACAATCTCTCAGCTTTACAAATCAAGGATCAGATTCCTGATTTTTGGCTACCATAGACCTGTGTTTCTCAATCTTGGCAACTTTATTTAACCTGTGTAGATTTCAACTTCCAGGATTCTCCAGCCAGCACGTTGAAGTTGAAGTCCACTGGAGGAGTTGAAGTCCACATATTTTAAAGTTGCCAAGATCAAGAAACACTGGGATAAATAACCACATACACGACAGAAGCAGAAGTGTTGTATTGTGGGTCCATGTTTTATTTTTATATCTTTCTTCATTTTTAACGTATTCTACATGTCTAAATTTTCTCCCTAAACAGGATGAAGAGAGGGGAGCTATTTGATTATCTTACAGAGAAGGTGACCTTAAGTGAGAAGGAAACTAGGTGAGCGGTTTTGACCAACCTGCCAATCTCATCATCTGTCCAAATGTGGAACTTCCCTCCTCTTTCATATAAGGGTCTCCTGCAAACTAGTGAAATATGTGGTGCCTTGCGTAATCGATTACACAGATTAGTTGTGATTAAAATCTCATTAGTTTAAATAATCCACCAAGTTTAGCAATTTAATACTGTACTGTATTGCAATTCAGCTCAGGCATAGCTTAGTGCAGTAATGGCTAACCTTTTCCATGCCCAAAGTGCGTGTTCGCGCCCAAACCCCCAAAATGCAATGCACATGCGGCCTTGCACATGCGTGTGTTGCCCCCACACGCCCGTCCCCATGCATTCGCACGCGCCCCCCTCACAGTCCCCATGCATCCCCCCACGTGCCCTGCACATGCGCACGTGGCCCCCTGAATGTGCCCCGCTCTCTGCGCATGCACGGCAGAGACCTGACAACCAGCTGGTTGGCAGGAGGTGTGCACGCATGTGTGGCAGAGCTGAATTGGGCCGATGGCTTACGCACCCACAGAGAGGGCGCTGCGTGCCACCTGTGGCACGCATGCCATAGGTTCACCATCATGGGCTTAGTGTATATGAAGTACTTTGAGACATATACAAAATGTTTTCTTCTCTCTACTCCACTGTTTCTCAACCTTGCTATCTTTAAGATATGTGGACTTCAACCCCCAGATTTCCTCAGCCAGCATAAGGTATTCTTGGAGTGGAAGCCCACCTATCTTAAAATTGGCAAGAATGAGAAAGACTGCTCTGTTTGCTAGCCATAAGCAACTCATTTCCATTTCCATTTAATACAGGGGTTTTGAGCATTTACAAGAGGTGTTCACGGTGAAATGCTATATAGTGAGATGCTATATTGATGGATTTAGTGGTGGATGCATTAGGTGGGGATTAAACCAGATGTTCTCCTTCTAGCCCTTACAATCTATTCAATACTTTAATTCTATGAAAACACATTATGGGATTTGTTGCATCTCTATACTGCCCTCTAGTGGTTATCTAGAATTGGGCAGGCAGCCCAGATCTGGTAGCCCTGATGCAGTACGATCACTGCATGCCGCTTGCGTTCCGCGCAAGGTTATTAGATTTCTGCCCAGCTGAGGCACAGTAATCCACTCTGCCATGCCTATTAGCTGGGCTAAAAAATGACAAATAAAGGTAGAGAACTGGTTCACTGACGTCACATCATCACCACTATCAGCTCGTCTGAACCGGGAGCAACCCACCACTGCCGTGATGACATAATCCCCTAATGCAAATACAGTATCCTTCATTCACACCTGATGATTGTGAGATCAAAACACCTCAACCTGACATGCTCATGTGTTGGAGATCTTCAAGTTATCTGAAAATTAGGGAAGACCAGCTGAAGATGATCAATGGGCAGTGCCAGGAACCAAGCATGGATCCTTGGCATGGGTATAAAAAATGTCTGCCTTTTCTTCCGGATATTTGCTCATTTAAAAGAGCCGTGGTGGCGCAGTGGTTAGATTGCAGTACTGCAGGCTACTTCTGCTGACTGCCGGCTGCCTGTAATTTGGCAGATCGAATCTTACCTGAGTCAAAGTTGACTCAGTCTTCCATCTTTCCGAGGTCTGTAAAATGAGGACCCAGATTGTTGGGAGCAATGTGCTGACTCTGTAAACTGCTTAGAAAGGGCTTTAAAAGCACTGTGAAGCGGTATATAAATCTAAGTGCTATTGCTATTTAACTGACCAGATCATTTTCTCCCTGTAGGAAAATCATGCGTGCTCTTTTGGAAGTGATTCAGTTCCTCCATGCCTTGAACATTGTCCACAGAGATCTCAAGCCAGAGAACATCCTGCTAGATGACGACATGAACATCAAACTCACTGACTTTGGCTTCTCGTGTCAGCTACAGGAAAATGAAAAACTCAAAGGTGGCCTGTCCATCTCGGGCAGAGATTTTAAGGGAGAGAGCTGTGAATTAGGGGCCTGCCTGTGGCCATGAAGATTAGGAACAGAGCTACGTAAGGAGAGACCTGCCATATTTTTTTGGAGTATAAGATGTACTTCCCCCCCCCCTAAAAAAAGGTAAAAATTTGGGTGCATCTTATACACCAAATGTAGCCCCACCCACCCACCCCCACTTTTTTGGAGCTTTTGGAGGCTGCAAACACAGCCTCTCAAACGGAGAGCCTCTCAAGCAGAATTTTTTTCTCTTATTTTCCTCCCCACAAAATAAGGTGCGTCTTATACTCCAGAGCTTCTTATACTCCGAAAAATATGGTACATTGAATCAGCTTGCTCAAACCAGCAGTAGCCTGTTATATGAATCCAGCTATCACTATTTGCTAACCATTGGATATTAAAACTTTGCATATGGCAGTGGACTTAGCCAACTGCAAATCATTAAGTAAGCCATGGAAACCTAGGGCTTAATGCAATGTGTAAATGATTTTCTACATTGACTAAGGGCATTTCTTCAGGATTCCGCACAAGGTTACGTCTTAGCCAAAAATTGAATTAGGGATATTTTACAGACAGACAATTTGCTCGATTGCAGAACTATTTTTAAGTCCACTTTAGCTGCTCCAATGTTAAAGTCATGTTTTTTCTTCCTACACAGATTTTGTTGTGCATATGATCTGACAGGCTTCATTCATACGGTCGATGATGATATATTTGGAGGCTAAGATTTTAGCTCTGGTGGTCATTTTAGGTTGCTGCAATCACATCCTGTCTCCTCTGGTCTTGGGCCTGGTTATCTACAGAAATATCTGCCTGCATAATGCCAAACCATCACTTTTTCATACAAGCAAACTTGTATTAGGCTTCTTATATTCCTGGAATTATCACTCTTACGAAAGAGCATTAGATCTATGTGTTAAAAACAATGAATTTTCTCTTGGGAAAATAATAATCTTATGCTGAACAACAGATTGAGAAAGAGCAGAATTTGGCTGTAGTCAGATCCAGATTGTAAATCCCCCTTTTTGGGCCCCTTGAAGCTTTGAACAGTCAGAAAGCAATGGTCATAAATTATAGGATACCTATCATGCCCAATTCCTGAGTTTAATTGGTTTTGGCTCAAGGTTGACTCAGCCTTCCATCCTTTCAAGGTCATTAAAATAAGGACCCAGATTGTTGGGGGCAATATGCTGACCACTTAGAGAGTGCTGTAAAGCACTATGGAGCAGTGTATAAGTGCTATTGCTAGGGCTATCCTTAACACTGGGATTCAGCAGGTACACACCGGTTAAATTACCCACCGCCCACTATTAAAGTGGATCCTGGGCGCTGTGCTGCAATGGAGAAACGGGCAACGGAGTGGCCAGTGTGAGGGAAGGAGAAGGCTGCTTTCCCTCTTTCTTCTCCCTGCTCCTCCTCCTTCCCTCATGCTGGCCGCTCTGTTTCCCATTTCTCCATTGCAGCACAGCGCAGCACCCAGGATCCACTTTGATAGTGGGCGGTGGTGATAATTTAACAACCAGTTTGCCCAGGGTCAGGTTGGCTGTTGTGGGAGGCTCGTCCCGCATGTGCAGCAGAGCTGAAGGATGGGGATAGGTCACGCTTCCCATGCCAGCCAACCTGACTCTGGGCGAACTGGTTGTTAAATTATTTGAATCCCACCACTGCCTTAACCATAAGGTAGCCAACTAGATTAGGAATATCTGACATGCCAAACCACCAAGGAAAACTAAGGCTTATACATTGTGTGAATACAGCTGTGAGTCTTTTATATGATCTGACTGAGGCTACCCCTATTTTTTTTAACTCCAGGAATCCAGCAAGACTTGCATCTCCAGAAACAAGGTCACTAAAGTTTCACTCAAAAATTTTTTATTGCTTTTCTTGCAGAAATCTGTGGTACTCCTGGCTACTTGGCTCCAGAAATATTAGAATGTTCCATGAACTCAGATCATCCAGGTTATGGGAAGGAAATTGACATGTAAGCAAGATTGTGTGGCAAGTTCACTCATTATCCTAGCCATCATTTGGGTTATTTGGGTTTAAGCAAATGGTATGTAATTTTTGGATATTCAGAGGATGTAGCTCAATTAATGATGTGTGAACATCATTAATTGTGGCTTATAGCAGTATATCATGGCTAGGGACAACACATCTTAGAATGTGAATCCTGCTATGTTTATCCTAATGAAAAAATAAATGTAGCTTTTAGAGGAATTCACTTCATTTCCCATCCAATCTTCTATAGCACTTTTTGCAAATTTAAGATGTCTGGATTTAAACTCCCAGAATTCCCCAGCCATCTTGCTGGCTGAGGAATTCTGGGATTTGAAGTTGCTAAAATCACAATTCTAGGCTGCATTAACAGACAGATAGAATTAAGATCATGTGAAGTGTTAATAACAGTTTGTAATGCCCTGGCAAGACCATGCTTTGAATGTTGCTTCTAATTTTGGTCACCACAATGTAAAAAAGTTTTTGAGACTTTAGAAAGAGTGCAGAGAAGAGCAACAAAGTTGATTAGGGAACTGGAGGCTAAAACATATGAAGAACGGTTACGGGGACTAGGCATGGATAGTCTAGTGAAGAGAAGGACTAGGGGAGACATGATAGCAGTGTTCCAATATTTGAAGGGCTACCACAAGGAAGAGGGGGTCAACCTATTTTCCAAAGCACCTGAAGGCAGGACAAGAAGCAATGGATGGAAACTAATCAAGGAGAGAAGCAACCTAGAACTGAAGCGAAAATTCCTGATAGAATAATTAATCAGTGGAACGACTTGCCTCCAGAAATTGTGGGTGCTCGAATATAAGAGGTTTTTAAGAAGAGATTGGACAACTATTTGTCTGAAATGGTATAGGGTTTCATGCTTGAGCAGGACTAGAAGACCTCCAAGGTCCCTTCCATCTCTGTTATTCGTAAAGTTGCCACAATTGAGAAACAATGTTCTATGGAGATGACTTTTCATCTCTGTCCATGTTATTGCTTTTTTTAAAATGCCAGTTTCCCCCAAAGCAGCCTTGTCAAAAATTATGCCCTCTTAATTTGTTGGATTACACCTTGCAGCAATCCATCCAGCAATTGGTGTATTTACAGCATAAATTGGACAAAGAATAATTATTTGCTGTAAGTACCAGCATATATAATTCTTTGTAATTAACAATTACAATATGTGGTATAATTGCTGTGTAAATAAGACCATAACGTCTGCTTAAATCATTACTACCTACTGAGGGCTGGAAATGAAGATAGAAAAATCTGTCTGTCCTGCTGCAACGTAGATGTTCTCCATCAACCTGCTTGTTCATCTGCAGGGAATCTTTTGAGCTGATCTGGAGAAGGCTCGTATTGTATGGTGTAGCTTAGGAAACAAATTCAGATTTGGTCAGTGAACGTTTGGTTTCCCTGTGTTTAAAATATTCTGTTGCTAAAACAACAGAGGGCAAACATTGGTCTTCAAAAACATTCAATCTGCCCTTCTGACGGTTTCCTTGTTTCAGGTGGAGTGCAGGAGTCATTATGTACACCTTGCTGGCTGGATCTCCTCCTTTCTGGCACAGGAAGCAGATGCTGATGTTAAGAATGATCATGAATGGAGATTACAAATTTGGGTCTCCAGAGTGGGATGACCAATCAGATACAGTCAAAGACTTGGTAGGTAACTTTCACCTTGATGGATCCAGAGGCTCTTGGAGAAAAATAAAGGAGAAAAGTGCAGGGTAGGAAAAGATAAAACTAATTGGAACACCTGATGATTAAGAAATTGACCCTGACATCAAAAATACAGTACTTGGGCCCAATTGGAAAATGATTCCCCTTTGTTTCTTGATGTTCGTTTTCCTGTGTAATGGGATTGTATGGGGGTTGTTTGAATAATTAGTACTAACCAGCGCTAGATCCGTTGTGTTTTTCCACTGCATTCAGAAAAGCAATGCCTCAGCTTCTGAGACCCAACTCTGTTCTTCTGCCTGCAGATTGCCCACTGTTTAGTGGTGAAGCCGCAGAATCGTTACACTGTGCAGGATGCCCTTACCCACCCCTTCTTCCAGCAGTACATGGTGGAGGAAGTCCGGCACTTCAGCCCTTTCCGGAAATTCCGGGTATCCCTAATTGCAGAGAATTCTGGGAAAGGGATGGCCATTTTTCTCAGTAATAGCCAAGGAATGGGGGGGGGGAGGTGTTTAACAAAGTCAAGATGATTACAATTGAAACTGCCCTTTTTCTATGTGCCATGCATGTAAAATAGATATGGACTTAGATTGTGCGATTCCTGCCTAACATCTTAACTTTTTTGACCTGCCCCATGGATGTGTTGTTGTCTGCCAGCAGCCTGCAGAGCTGGCAGCAGAGTCGGACAGTGAGGAGGCTGGGGAGGAACATGGGCCAGTCCTGGAGTCTGGGGAAGGCTTGGAGATGGGGCCAGGGCCATCTGGGAGTTATGTGCAGACTCCGGAGCCTCCAGAGTCAGACATCAGAGAGGCAGAGGAACAGCAGGAGCCTGTTCCTAGTGCGTGCATGCGCAGAGCTGCCAGAAGGCAAGAATAATTAAAACAAAAGGGGCGACTTGGGAGTAAAGCTTGGAGATGATTGGCCCCTCCCATAAGACATAAAGGAAGAGCAAAGGCACGTGGGCCTTTGCAGGAAGCAATGTTGTGGATGGTGTTGGTTTGTACTCTGAAGCTCCGTTTTTGACTCTGTGTTTCCATGTGGCCTTGCCAAGATAATTAGGTCTTTGGCAGCGTGTCAAAGAAGATAAAGGTGGGTGTTTACCAGCCTTATCCAAAGGACTGTGGCAGGCTTCTGTTGGACTATTTATAGATTCATCAGGTGCTGTGAATGAAAGGAATTCAGAGCTGTTAAAATAAAAAAAAAGGTTTTGGGGATTAATTGTGTGCTTTTTAATATATCAGGAAGCCTAGGTCAGAACATAGAGCTGAGGTGGCGCAGTGGTTAGAGTGCAGTACTGCAGCTACTTCAGCTGACTGCTAGTTCAGCATATTAGCAGATCAAATCTCACCGGCTCAAGGTTGACTCAGCCTTCCATCCTTCTGAGGTGGCTAAAATGAGGACCCAGATTGTTGGGGGCAATATGCTATTTAGTATACTGTCTTTGGTGTAAGCCGCCCAGAATCCTCGGAGAGTGGGCAGCATAGAAATACGAATAATAAATAAATAAATAAACAGGATGTGCCTGATGTTGATTCTGATGAAGGGTTCTTTTCAAGTGGGAAAGTGGAAGGCTAAGTCAGGGATTGTTTTGGTACCTGCATGCATCATGCTGCTGAGCTGTGGATCCTAACCAACAAGATTCGTTCACACAGCATGCTAAACCATTGCACTTGCCCTAGTTTTGTTTCATGGCATTGTCGAAGTTTGTGATTTATTCAGCACATGAATTAAGCTCCAGTATCTTGCTCAAAATTGGTAAATAGCAATATATTAATATAAACATACATGAACTATGTTGCCATATACGAAACAAAGCTCCTCCTGGAAAACCTGAAAGATCAGAATTAGGGACAGAGTGTCACAGTCAAAACCACTCTGTGGTTGCTAAGAATTAACACCAACTTGAACAAGTTGAACCATTTTTTATCCATCCATCATTCCAGTACATTCATCTCAGTCATGGGTTTGGTCCCACTTGGTTTCTGTAAAGGCAGCTATGTCATACCTGCCCTGGTGTACTATTGCTTCTAGTTCACCCTGTTGGTTCCCCAAGCTTTGAGCGTTTGTATATAGGCATTTAAGACCTTTATTTATTTTATTTATTTTAGTCAAGCATATATAAGATAACAGGTAAAAGTATAAACATAATTTGAATACATGAAAAGAGTAAAAAGGAATATTAGGATAGGGATGGTAGGCACGCTGGTGCACTTATGCCTGTTCATAGTTATGTTTCCTGCATCGCCGAATTGTTGTTTGAATTTTTCTTTCTTTTCATCACTCCCTACCTCAGGTTACTCCATAAATCTTGGGATTTATGATTGGTTTTGTGTTCTAGAGATTCTAAAGATTGGTCACCCTCCCCCTCCAATTTTAGTTTAAAGCCCTTTCTTTTTTTTGTAAAGTTTTTTTTTTATTTTTTACACAAACACACACACAAACATACAATGTATTTTTGCTGAACAGAGTATTCGGCCGGTTAACAAATTTAAACAATTTTTAGTCCTTTCAACTAAAATTACAATTTCTATACCTCCTTTTTTGCCATAACATTTCTTTTCATCTATTTTGTACCCATATTACCCTTCATTTTCATCTCTAATTTTGATCAAATTCCATTTTCCCTTCTATTCTCTATTAAACCCCTTCCCATTATCATCTAATTTTTATAGCCATCATCAAATTAATTAATTATGTGGTGTTAGTTATTTAATTCTTATATTAATAATAAACCCACTTATTTTATAACATACATTTCCTTAACTAATACAATCCAACATTTTAATATAAATCAATTGATTATATAGATATCTTTTTCATTTATATATGAACCAGAAGAAAAAAAACCTTAGTTGAATTTAAAAATATTCTAACTATTATCCTCTAATCATATAGCTTTCCCCGTATTATTCCAAATTATCACTTAATCGTTTGTATACACACCACAGTAAACCATTAAAAACATTTCAATTATTATTCCAATTATTTTTCAATTCATTTTCACCATATGATTTAACATTATTTCTTACAATTCATATTTCAATTCTAGTCATATACATCATATTCCTCTTTCATTTCTTTCCTTTTTTCCCTTTCCCTTTTTATTTTTACCTTTTTTTCTCCTTTTTTCCTTTTGTGCCTTAAAATCCTGATCTCTCCTGTTTTGCCCTATATTTCCCATTGTTCCCCCTCTCTTTTCTCTTTTTTTTGTTTCACCACTGTTTATCCCACTATTTATCCCAGTATTATCATTTTGTATTTCAAAGTCCTGTATTTCAAAGTTCTATTTTGCCCTATATTTCCTGTTATTTTCCACCCTTTTTCTCTCTTTTTTATCTTTTCACTGTAAATCCCTTCTTGATGGCGCATAAAGAAACTAGGCTCAAATGGGGGTGAGTAATTGGTGACACAGGTTTTATGACATTCAAACCATTGTTTAGCATGTTTTAGGAATCCAGTTATCACATTCAAAAGTAGTGCTGTTTATTTATTTGAGCCATAGCATATTGTGTGAATGTAGCAGCACTGATAGACAACTGGAATTTAATGTTCTGTGTGAATCTGACTACAAATTGAGAGGTAAAGAATTGAACCAAAAGCATTCTGTATATATAAACATAGCCTCTTTTTATTGGCAGTGGCCCATTCCTGGTGAATTAATGCATCCTTCAAACAGGGGTGCCAAACTCGCGCCATCACGGTGGCATCACATGATGTATCGGGACTTTTTTCCCCTTTCGCTAAACCAGGTGTGGACGTGGCCAGTACGTGATGCATCCGGCCTACAGGCCGGGAGTTTGACAGCCCTGCTTTTTTTAAAAAAAAAAGAATCACAAACTAATCACATATACTTTAAAAAAAATATCAGTCTAACAAGCGTCTCTTCTCAGGTCATTTGCCTGACTGTCCTGGCCTCAGTTCGGATCTACCTCACCTACCGCAACATCAAGCCGATCACCCAGGATGTGCTGCAGCGCGACCCTTACGGGCTGAAGCCAGTCCGCAAAATGATTGATGCTTGCGCCTTCCGGATCTATGGCCATTGGGTGAAGAAAGGACAAGTTCAAAACAGAGCTGCCCTCTTTGAAAACACCCCCAAAGTCATCCTGTTCAACTTGGCTGCCGAAGAGGAACTTCTCTGATTTCCAAAATCTCCAGGAAGAAAGCAGTTGAAACAGCCTTTGGCATCTTCCTAATTGGGCTGAGCAGGGTCCCAACACATGTGGAGACTTCAACTCCCACAATTCCCCAGCCAACAAAGATGGAAATGAAATAGCCAAGTGTAAAGCTGAATACAAACCAGCATGCCTTTTTATTAAGTGCATTATTATTATTGCTGGTGATTGCACAATCAGTCAGCCAGATGTTTAGACTGGATCTGATACTTTTGTTTACCAGTTACAGGTAGTCTTCGACTTATAACCATTCATTTAAGCAACTGTTTGAAATTATAACAGAACTGAAAAAAGTGACTTGCAACGAGGGGTGAAATGCTCTCGGTTCAGACCAGATCGCGCGATCCGGTAGCGATGGTGGGTGGTTCAGAGAACCGGTAGCAAAAATCTCTGCGCCCCCCCCCCCCCCAAAGCCTCTGATGATCGTACGGCTCAGCTGGGAATGCTTTTTCAAAGCATTTTTTTAACCACCTCTTCCCAGGAAGAGGTTGCAGAAAAAAATGCTTTAAAAGTCTCTCTGACGATCCCAGCTGAGTTGCCTGATCGTCGTCAGAGAGACTTTTCAAAGCATTTTTTTAAAACAATCAGGCAACTCAGCTGGGATCATCAGAGAGACTTTTAAAGCATTTTTTTCTGCAACCTCTTCAGCGGAAGAGGTGGTTTAGAAAATGCTTTGAAAAGGCTCTGTGTTCCTGATCGGCAGAGGCTTTTCAAAGCATTTTTTTGCATTTGCAGAAAAAATGCTTTGAAAAGTTAAAAACAAAACAAAAGTTGGCCACGCCCACCCAGTCACATTACACGCCCCACCCAAGCCATGCCCACAGAACCGGTAGTAACAAATTTTACATTTCACCCCTGCTTGCAACTGATCCTGGCACTTACAACCACCATATGCCTACAGTCATGTGACCAAAATCCCAGTGTTTTGGCATGTGTTTACTCTAGCCACCCACTTTGGGTAGTGAGATGGGTGGCGTATAAATTTAATAAATAAATAAAATTTAATAAATAAATATATGATGTTGCAGCATAGTCGGGTAATGTGATAACCAATTCTAGTCAGGTTTCAAAAAGTCAATGGAGGAATTTGTTAAACGATTCGTTTAACAACTGTAGTGATTTACTTAATAACCATGGCAGAAAGTAAAATCAGACATGACTCACTTAACAATCGCTTTGCTTAGCAATGGAAATTCTGGTCCTAGTTGTGATCATAAGTTGACGATTACTTGTATTATTTCTGAAACCTGAGAGATCTAAGGATAAATGTAAAGCTCTGGAATGCGAAGCTGCACTACCAAATCATAATGCCAATCCCCATCCGTCAAGGTTTTTCTCCCACCCCAAAGGGGAGACTTTTAAGAGTCATAGGATGAAATATTCAACACGGACCTTTTTCTAACCAGCAAAGAAGTCTTCTCTCATCCCAGGACTGTGTGGCTGCTTTGAGGCTGAAGACGTCTCTTAGAAAGAGACACACAAGCTTTTGTAATTGTTTTTAGGCTGCCAATCTCTTCCTTAGATGGTGTTAAAAAGAGGTAGACAAATTTATTATAAATACATGGATCCTCCACGTTCAGCACAGTCTTATCTTATTTAATTTTTTGAAAGGAAACGGAGAAAGTGAGGATTTCTGCTTTTGGGGTACCCTGTTACTGTTAGGTTCAGGATGCCAAGGTACCCTGTCTTAGAACCAGGGGTGAAATGCTCCCAGTTTGGACCGGATCGCCCGATTCGGTAGCGATGACAGTGGGTGGTTCGGAGAACTGGTACCAAAAATCCCTGAGGCCCCCGCCCCCATGCCCAGCTAAGTCATGCGATCATCAGAGGCTGTTTTTTTATTTTTAAAAGCATTTTTTCTACAACCTCTTCAGCCGAAAAAATGCTTTTAAAAGAAAAAAAAAAAAGCCTCTGATGATCGCAAGGCTCAGCCGGGATCATCAGAGGCTTTTAAAAGCATTTTTTCTACAACCTCTTTGGCCGAAGAGGTTGTAGAAAAAAAAATGTCTTTAAAAGCCTCTAACGATCCCAGCTGAGTTGCCTGATCGTCAGAGGCTTCTAAAAGCATTTTTTTTGGCAACCTCTTAAAGTTGTAGAAAAAATGCTTTTAAAAGTTTTTTTAAAAAGTTGGCCACACCCACTGTCACATTACTCCACCACCACCACCACCAAGCCACGCTCACAGAACCGGTAGTAACAAATTTTAGACTTCACCCCTGCTTAGAACCCAAATCTTCCATTCAAAGTATGGAGGATGTATTCGGCATGATGTCTGAAATGGAACTTCCGTGTTTCAAGCCAGCCTAGTTTTGAATGCCAGCTATTGTGGATTGCTGGGGTGGTGGGAGGGTTGATGTCATGCTTCACTGCTGTACTGTATGTTAAGATCCAGGTTGCCATTACTGCAATGAAACACGTCCCAATTCAGCAGAAGTAGGCAAAGAAAACATCAAATATAAGCAGTTCCATTATCTGTAACAAGGAAGATGATAGATAAACGTCTAGCATTAGCACATAGCTGAGTTATGTTGATGAAGATTCTCAGTCATCCAGGTAGTTGCCATAGTAGTAGTAGTCAACTACTATTGGACTTGTTTTGGTTGGTTTGAAACATTTTGTTGCTTATCCAAGTAGCTTCTTCAGTCTGAGCAAGTTAGTTAGGGGGACCACATATATGTCCTCCAATCCACACTGGAGGACATCTATGGAGTCCCCCTAAGCAACTTTAACTTTAACCTAGAACTAAGGAGAAATTTCCTGAAAGTTAGAACAATTAATCAGTGGAACAACTTGCCTCCAGAAGTTGTGGGTGCTCCAACACTGAGAGTTTTTAAGAAGAGATTGGACAACCATTTGTCCAGGGGTGGATTCTACTTACCTTTACTACCGGTTTGCAGCGGGGTTGTACGTGCTTTTCTGCACAAGCGCAGAAGCATTTTGATGATGTCAGGGTCGGTGGGTGGAGCCTCCTGCTGGTTTTACTACCAGTTCTATAGAACCGGTGCGAACTGGGGACAACCCATCACTGCATTTGTCTGAAATGGTATAGAGTTTCCTGCTTGAGTAGGGGGTTGGACCAGAAGACCTCCAAGGTCCCTTCCAACTCTGTTATTCTGTTATTTTGTTATTCTGTTAACTTGTTCAGACTGAAGAAGCTACTTGGATAAGCAACAAAACGTTTCAAAGCAGCAAAAAGAAAAAAATCCAGTTGTCATGACTCAAACTCCACATAGATGTGTTATGGAATTATTATTTATTGCAGCTGCACATGATTTTTTAAAAAAATATTTAACAAACAATAAATGTGCTTTATTTATTCAAACCAACTGAATTGTGATATGTGGATTCTCAAATTTCATCCAAAGTTGATAGAACCTTATCCCAAATTGGCCATGATCCTGTCTCACTTAAAACTACGGCAGAGTTGTGCTGGAGGGGAAGGGAGGGGAGGGGGAAATTATAAGCAGCTCCTGGAAGGGATCTCAAAATCTCAGAAGAGCTCTTCTGCGCATGCGCAAGATGGCGACTTCCCTGTGACTCTGGTGTCTTCGGGGGAGTGAACATGGCTTCGGGGGGGCCTCGGAGGGCTGAACTTCGATCGCTGCAGCCCTGGCCCAGCTGGAGGAGTGTCGGGGCTCTCTGCTGAGGGGTCTCCGGCTTCTTAGAACGTCCTGGAGGCCCGCGGAGGCTTGCAGAGGCTCGCGGCTTGAGGGGGCGGCGGCAGACCTCCCATGGTGAAGGTGGCAGGCCCAGGAAGACGGCGTCAGCGCCGCGACGATGGCGGCGGTGCGGCACCCTCGTCGGGATCCTCGCCAGCCCAATCCGCCCTTTGGACATGTGTTAGGGCGGTGAGGGGGGCGAGGTGAGGACGGGGAGGCTGGCAGCGGCGGCGACGGCGTTGCTGGCAGCGTGGAAATGGCGGCCGCCAGCTTAAAGAAGGGGCCGCCGTGGTTTAGATCTCCTGGGCGATCGTAGGGCGTTGTTTGGCCCTTGACTGGCCCAGAGGCCTTCACGTGGATTTGTGAAGGCTGGGCGAGACGACCAGCATGACCAGCATGATTATAAGGAAGATCTGGAGGGACGGGGGAGAGCTGGACCATGACTGAGGGTTTTTCATCTCCCTCTGGCGTTTTTTGCCTCGGCTCTCCTCTTCCCCCCCCCCATCATCATCATCTCCTGGACTAGGTATCATCTTGACCTTCCTAGAGCTCTTGATTGTTATGATCTCCACCGTGGAGCCGGCCCCGGACTATGTGGACTGACCTGATCCCATTCTTTCCTCCATTGAATGGAGGTTACATCTGGGGATTCAAGTCTTGGTGGAGCAGGTTCACAGCTACTGTCTCAACTCCGGCTCTTTGGATGATC
This sequence comes from Arizona elegans, assembly GCA_022577455.1. NCBI lineage: Eukaryota > Metazoa > Chordata > Lepidosauria > Squamata > Colubridae > Arizona > Arizona elegans. The sequence continues at coordinate 317,604,370 of JAKOOJ010000001.1, read as the reverse complement.
GTGGTTGACCAGCCGCCGTGAGAGGGGGGCTGGGTCACCCTTTACCGGTTCGAAACAGTATTCTTACTCCTGCCATTGCCGTGAGAGGGCAATGAGGTCCAATGTGTCCCATTGAAACTCTGTTGAAGCCTGGCACTCACTCTCGACTGTGATAACATCAAATTGGCCCCTGGTTATTGGCCATGGACTATCTCCCCCCCTGATGTTCAGATGTACTCGGTGAATGACCTTCGTGCCCTGCAAGATTCCCCCCTCTCGCAGGTCTGGCCCTCTTCGCTATCGAGGGCCTATCTTGATGACGGGCGTTGGAACCCCGAGAGATGGCATGCAGCAAAGAAGAGTTTGAGGGGTTTTTTAAGTGGGTTTTTTAGCGGGTTTTTAACAAAAATCTTAAGGGGTTCGGGGGGGATTAAGGTGGGTCCTGGGGGAAATCCACCGGGTTCAAGACCAGCCTTAGCGAAGGGCCACGACATTAGGGACATAGAACCGGAGGTCGGGGAGGGGGGTGGAGTTCGATTTGAGGAGGGCTGTTCCATCAGCATAGTGAGTGGGAGGGGCAGATATGGCGGAAGCTGGGGACCATATCATGTTCCGGGAATGCGCACTCGCTATCTTAGAGCGATTGCGCATTCCGGTCCCCAATGCTTTTCTTGTTCCCTAGGTTGTCCAGATTCTCAGGGCCAGAGCCTTCGACTGATGTTATGCAACGCCAGGTCCGTTGTTAATAAAGCCCCCCTCATTCATGATCTTATCCAGGAGGGGGAGGCAGACCTGCCGGGTATTACGGAGACCTGGTTGGGCCAGGAGGGGGGATTCCCCCTCGTGGATATGTGCCCACCAGGTTTCCGCGCATTTCATCAGCCGAGGGCTCAGGGCAGGGGCGGGGGGGGGTGGCGGTTATTATAAAGGAAGGTCTGGATCCAAGGGAGACCACTGTTCCACAGACAGCCGGATGTGAGTCCCTCTTTGTGAAGTGGGGTCGTAGAGTACAGATGGGCTTGTTGGTCACGTACCTGGCTCCCTGCCACGTGGCAACGGCCCTGCCTGAGCTGCTTAACGTTATAGCCGAGGTGGCGGTGGACACCCCCAGACTTGTCATCATGGGGGATTTCAACCTCCCATCTATCGGTGAAACGTCTGAGGTGGCTCGGGAGTTCATGGCTTCCATGACGGCCATGGACCTTACTCAGTTAATTCATGACTCCACTCACACGGGGGGACACACTCTGGACTTAGTTTTTGTCTCTGGTCAGTGGTTGAGTGGTCTTGATATAGGGGATATAGCCATCGAACCCTTGTCATGGTCTGATCACTCGCTCCTTCGACTGGACTTTCTGACCGCTGCACCCCGCCGCAGGGAGGCGGGACCGACCAGGTGGTTCCGCCCCAGGCGCCTGATGGACCTGGATAGGTTCCAGATGGAGCTTGGGCCATTTCCTGAGACTCTGGCTCATGACTCGGCAGAAGACCTGGTGGCCGCCTGGGATAGTGCGGCTGCCGGGGCCTTGGACCGAGTCGTGCCTTTGTGGCCTCTGACCCGGCACCGAACTCACCTAGCTCCTTGGTTCTCCGAGGAGCTTAGGGAGATGAAGCGCCGGAAAAGACGCCTGGAGAGTAGTTGGAGGACCAGCCGCTCCGAATCTGACCGAACACTGGTGAGGTCTCATATTAAGACCTACCTAGTGGCGATAAAAGCGGCGAAAACGAGTTATTTTGCCGCTCTTATCGCGTCATCAGATAATCGCCCAGCCGCCCTGTTTAGGGTAACCCGCTCCCTCCTTCATCTGGAGGTGCGGGATGATCCCTTGCAGGGTCGTGCTGAGGATTTTGTGCAGTATCTGTATGACAAAATCGCTCAGATTCGGGAAGGGCTGGCCTCTGACTGGGTATGTCCGGACGGGACGACTGAGGCAGGTCTTGAGAGTGTTACCTGGGGGGAGTTCGATCTTGTAGCTCCCAAGGACATGGACAGGGTCCTGGGACGGCTGAACGCGACCACATGTTTATTGGACCCGTGTCCCTCCTGGTTGGTACTGGCTTCCCGGGAGGTGACACGAGGCTGGCTCCAGAAGATTGTTAACGCTTCTTTGAGTGAGGGGATCCTGCCGACCGCTTTGAAAGAAGTGGTTGTGAGGCCCCTCCTCAAGAAGCCCTCTCTGGATCCGGCTGTTTTGGCTAACTATCGTCCAGTCTCCAACCTTCGCTTCATTGCGAAGGTTGTTGAGAGTGTGGTGGCGCAACAGCTTCCCCGGTACCTGGATGAAGCTGTCTATCTAGACCCGCTCCAGTCCGGCTTCCGGCCTGGGTACAGCACTGAAACGGCATTGGTCGCATTGGTGGATGATCTCTGGAGGGCCCGGGACAGGGGTTGTTCCTCTATCCTGGTCCTGTTAGACCTCTCAGCGGCTTTTGATACCATCGACCATGGTATCATGTTGCACCGGTTGGCGGGGTTGGGGGTGGGAGGCACCGTGCTGCGGTGGTTCTCCTCCTACCTCTCTGACCGGTCGCAATCTGTGTTGACAGGGGGGCAACGGTCGACCCCGAGGCACCTTGCTTGTGGGGTGCCACAAGGGTCGGTCCTTTCGCCCCTTCTGTTCAACATTTATGTAAAGCCGCTGGGTGAGATCATCCGTGGTTTTGGGGTGGAATTCCATCAGTACGCTGATGACACCCAGCTGTACATCTCCACCCCAGACCACCCCAATGATGCCCTTGAAGTGATGTCCCAGTGTCTGGAGGCCGTGCGGGCCTGGATGGGGAGAAACAGGCTCCGACTCAACCCCTCCAAGACCGAGTGGCTGTGGCTTCCGGCGTCCCGATATAGCCAGCTGATGCCATCGCTGGCTATTGGGGGTGAATCACTCGCCCCCACGGAGAGGGCTCGTAACTTGGGCGTCCTCCTGGATGCACGGCTGTCTTTGGAAGATCATTTGGCGGCCGTGGCCAGGAGGGCTTTTTATCAGGTTCACCTGATACGCCAGTTACGCCCCTTTCTAGATCGGGACTCCCTACGCACAGTCACTCAAGCACTCGTCACTTCCCGCCTGGACTACTGTAACGCTCTCTACATGGGGCTCCCCCTGGGGTGCACCCGGAGACTTCAGCTGGTCCAGAACGCGGCCGCGCGGGGGATTATGGGGGCGACGAGGCGCTCCCATGTGACACCTCTCCTGCGCGAGCTGCACTGGCTTCCGGTGGTCTTCCGGGTGCGCTTCAAGGTGTTGGTGACCACCTTTAAAGCGCTCCATGGCTTAGGGCCGGGGTATCTACGAGACCGCCTTCTGCCACCAATAGCCTCCCATCGGCCAGTACGCTCGCACAGAGTGGGCCTCCTCAGGGTGCCGTCCGCCAGACAATGTCGGCTGGCGACCCCCAGGGGGAGAGCCTTCTCTGTGGTGGCGCCCACCCTTTGGAACAACCTCCCCCCAGAGTTACGTACAATAACAGACCTCCGGATTTTTCGTCGGGCCCTGAAAACCCATTTATTCCAACTAGCTGGGCTGGCTTGAGTCAAACTTTTAAACTATTTTAAATTGGAACTGTTTTTAATTATGGCCAAATTATTTAATTATTTTAATCAGTTTTTTAATCTTTCTATGTCTGGATTTTACTTTGGCTGTGCACCGCCCTGAGTCCTATATTGGAGAAGGGCGGTATAGAAATTAAAACAAATAATAATAAATAAAATAAATAAATAAAATAAATAAAATCCAAAGAATTAGTGGCTGGATTATGACATAGTGCTAAACCAGAAAATGATTTGTTGGTTTTGGTTTATAGTGTTGTGTGAAGAATGCCAACTGTGGTTTAAGCAATATTTCAAAAAAAAAAAGGGTGTGGGCAGTGCCAGTGACATCACAGCACCCTCCCCATGCCACTTGCGGCTCCTAGGCAAAGTGAGGGCAAAAAAGATTACTCATTCTGCCAAACCATGATTTTGTTAACTATGGTTTCTTAAACTGATCAACCAACACAACATGCTGGCCACAAGCTAAAGCTTGCAAATCTTAACAGATGGGTTTATTCAAAATGCTATACCAAAAACAAATACTGTACATGGCTTAGAGCAGGGGTGTCAAACTCAATGCTGCGGGGTGCTTAGATCTGGCCCATGGGGCCGCCCTGGAAACAACGGAGTGGCCCACAGTGCCTCTGCCAGCAAAAATGGAGCTCGGGAGCACTGCGAGCTCTATTTTCGCTAGCAGAGGGTTGCAGGAAGCTGTCACAGCTGAAAACAGCAGCCCTCCTGAGCTCCGTTACAGGAGGCCGCCGGGAGCCCGTTTTCTGTGGCACAGCACTCAGGCCACCATAGGTGCCCCCTACATGAGTGATGTTGAGCTGGCCACGCCCACCCTGGCCACACCCACTCCAGCCCCCTGACATCACACACAACCCTGATGCGGCCCTCAATAAAATTGAGTTTGACACCCCTTGGTTAGAGAAATAATGAGCCCAGCCAATCTCACTTTAGGATAGCACAATGGTTTCCTGCACAGGATTGTTCCAGAATGAAACCAGTAATCTGCAAATATCAAACAATGCGTATCTGTATTACAATTACAACCAGTAGGAAGGTTTTGTTCATTTTTAGCTTTCAAGAATTAACATTGCCCTTTATCAAAAGCATTCAAAAAATACCCAAAGTCTGGCCAACAAAGATGCAGGCTGACCCATCTCCATAGGAGAAAAGATCTGGGTCTTTTTAGAAGAGTTTAATGTTGGCTTCAGAGTTCAGCATTTTTGCCGACAGCTTCCTGCACTGGCTGCTTGACGAGGCTGGTGGCACATCGGAAGCTCAAGTTGTCTGAAGAAGAATCGGGAGTGTTCCCCATCCTATGGATTAAGAGGAACAAAGTTTGTTTTAGCAGACGATCTCCTGGGTCATCTGGCCCAAATCCAGAGCTCCTTCAGCCTTCCTAATTTTTTTCTCTTCCCATGTTTTAGGACTATAACCAGAACTCTGCTTGGGAAATTCTAGGGGTTGCAATCTAAATACACCTGAAAAATGCCAGAGTGGAGAACGTGGGATTCAGTTCATTCAATCAATTTACTCTTGGTGAGTTTAAAAAGGAATTCCCAATTAATTAGGCAATAGTAAACATCAATGTACATTTAAATGTTTATTTAACAGGGATAATAAATTATAAAAAGGATTGTTGTGGCCTGTCAGCTGCCAGCCCCTTCAGCAGCTGAATCAGATGAGGAGGATGAATGGGAGTCGGGGTCAACATCAAGGTAACCTGAGAGCTCTGAGGGGGAAGAGGGAATGGAGCTGGCAGAGAGGCAGACAGAGACAGAGCCTGGACTGTCCATCAGCCCTCAGAGTCAATAGCTCCCAGGACTGGAGGTGGCTGATGAGGAAGAGGAGGAACAGCTGGGTCCACTGCATGACATGCAGATGCGCAGAAGGCAGAGGAGAGGAGAGCAGAGGAAATCTGTGGGCCAGTCCTTGGGACGGAAGAGCCATCGTTGCTAGCGAAGCCCCACCCATGCTCAGGGGATAAAAGGCAGGGGGCAGAGATGAATAGAAGTGGCAGACAACTATTCATCTCCTTGCCGGTCAGCCACTGATAATCTGCACTTCCGAATCCTGTCTGGAAATTATCAGAATTCTTCTTGGAATCTGCAGCACCTGCTGAGCGTGTGTGTGCATTTCTCTGCTGCTGGAAGAATGTGAGCGCGCCTTCCAGGACTTCCTTTGCAAGTGTAGGAAGAGAGAGATATATATATATTCCTGGTGTTTTGGGACTAATTTAGGGGGAAAGGGAGCGAGTGTCACTTTCCACAGGACTTAGAGACTTGATAGCCTCTTGTGAGAGAGCGGTTGCTGGCGCTCCTAATAAAGGGAATGTTTCGTTAAATACAAAGGGCTTGTTGTTTTTGGGAGCCGGGTCAGAACAAGGATGCGTTCTTGCTTTTTCAGTCTCTTCCCCAGCTGTATGGGCAATCTCAAGATTTCTCCTTTCTAAGGAATTTTCAGTGATCTGAATTCAGCATCCAGCTGCTGCTTTCAGTCACAATGTCTCTTGCTGCCGGTGGAAAGTCAGTTAGCTTTTTCATCACTGAAAATCTTGGCAGCCCTGGCTACTTCTGACAAATGACATAAGCAGCATCATATTGTTATACCAGAAACTCCACCCTTTTAAAAATGCCAATGTGATGTTATGACACACATACAAAAGGGGCAGGACTTGCTACACAATAGTGTGCTGTTACTTTTGTCAGATTGATGGCTTCTGCTGATTGTGCTTCTGCAGTAGACTATAAGTTTTAAATTCTGGAGGAGAAGGTGCTAAGATGTCACCTGCCAACATACCTGGTTGTAACCTCAGCTTTGTGATTGGCAGAGCCATCCACTGTATCGATCCAGGATGCTCCTCGCAGGACACGCATCTTTTGACCCGGCTGGCGGGATGCAGGACCATTTGGACGATACTCTGAGGATGTCCATTCCCAAGTATTTCCTAGCAAATCGTATAAGCCTGTGATACAGCAAAGACAGTAATTCAATTGGGGAAGCCTCTAAACTGCCTGCAGAGAAATATATGAGCTCTGGAAAATCCGAAAGAAAAAGAGCAAATAGGTAGAAAAATGTATCTACAAGGTTTCTGAAAATCTGATGCTGGCATATTTTCTAGAACTAAACTTGCACTTATATCACAAACTCAATTGGAGGTTCCAATCCAGATAGTCCTTGCATAGCAACTACAATATGGACCAGCAGCTCTGTCACTAAGCAAAATATCATGTAACTCTGTCGGATTTATGTCATTTCCATTAAATTAATAACTTGCTGTCGTTGTGACATCATATAACCACAACTTGCAATTTTACTGCGAAGTTCTCTATTGATTCTGCTTGTCAGAAGTCAGCTTTGAAGCATAAAAATAGTGATCATGTGATCACGGGATACCGCAACAAACATAAGGGCGAGGACTGGTCATAAAGCTACTTTTTATTCGGCCATTGTAATTTTGAACAGACATTTAACAGGGCAGTCGTTAAGCAAGAGCCACCTGTATTATCCACAGAATGGGTGCGCTTCAAGGTGTTGGTTATCACCTTTAAAGCTCTCCATGGCATAGGGCCTAGCTATCTGCGAGACCGCCTGCTGCTACCGACGACCTCCCATCGACCCGTGCGCTCCCACAGAGAGGGCCTCCTCAGGGTGCCATCAGCCAAACAATGTAGGCTGGTGGCCCCCAGGGGAAGGGCCTTCTCGGTGGGGGCTCCCACCCTCTGGAATCAGTTGCCCCTGGAGATAAGGAGAATCCATGACCTCAATGCCTTCCGTTGTTCCCTGAAAACCCATCTTTTCCAGCAAGCCGGGTTGGCTTAAGAAATAATTTTTAAATTCTTTTAATCAGTCTGTGATTTTTTAACTTTCGGGCCAAAATTTATATATATTTTTAAATGTTTTTTAATATTTGTATTCTTTGTTTTTTTATCTTGGTTGTACACCGCCCTGAGTCCTCAGGGAGAAGGGCGGTATATAAATTGGAAATTAAATTAAATTAAATTGTAAAATGCAACTATGTGTTAGGAAGACAATTTAGCTTGCTAGAGAGAGGACTAAAACCTTGAACTTTCAAGAACCTTTACTTAAAATTCTTCCTATTCCACATCAGCATCCGCAGACTGACAAGTTCCAATGACTAAGACCTGTAATCTTACCATAGTTATTCTGAGGAGGGAATGCTGCCACTGGGGATGCTCCGCGGAAGCCATCTTCAGCTGTGTCAACTTTGGGGAAGTTGCCCTGTGCAGAGAAAGGGAGGTAAATATGCGAACAACCAAGGTAAATAAGACAACAAATCCAAACTGGGTGCCAAAATTCAGGTGTGTGTGTGTGTCATAGTTCAAGAGTAGTCTTGAACAGCCCATGAAACAATGAAATAAGTGGTGGGATTCAACCGGTAACAACTGGTTCGCTGTGCCCGCGAATCCCTATTTATTGACAAGACTACATATGAACTCATTCACACATTCACACAATCTGTCTCCTGGTTATTACTGCCTTTTTTTAAAAATGGTTTTCTCTTGCTCTGATTTTCTCTTTAACCATTTTTGTCATTTTCATCATCCTCTTTAGCTTTTCATTTTGTAAAAATAAAAAAAAATCATTTTTTCATTTTGTAAAAATAAAAATTCCAGTTTTGGTCTCTTACCTGCCAGAGGTTTGTGCGGTTGGCTAAGAATTTGTTTCCCCAAGGATACAATCTGTCTACCAAAAAGGGAAAGAAAAGAATAAAATAGAATGGTAATGTCAATCCACACTATCAATTCTAAACATGCCAATTTCCTCCCTTCAACCATTGACCCTGGAGTGGTTTGTCTTTAATATCAAACATTAAAAAAGCATGTGGATTATTAAAGTCTAAATTCCTAAATACGCTATTTGGATAGCACACTTAGGGATGTTGGTGCCACAGCATTTTTTTCTATGTATATGCCCCATTGTGTGCTTGCTTACTCTCTTGTAATCCTTTTTTCTCCAATCTCTCCACTCTGTAAAGAGATGCTGGCTCGGAAATTCTGAAAGTTGAAATCACACATCTTAAAGTTGTTAGTAGAGAAATACTGCTGTAGACTGCCTGCCTGGATTAAAAGGGCAAGAATCTTGATCTACATCAATGCTTCCCAAACCTGGTAAATTACCCCAAATTGGGTAAAAGTGGCTTTTCTTTGGCTAACAACATACAAATCCATTACCCAATTACAACAGGGACATTTAAATTGACTTAAACTGTTTTATACCTACACTGGGTTAAAAAGGGCTTTCGGATAAATGGGTTTTGGGTAATGCAGGAAAAAGTTTGGGAAGCAGTGCTCTAGATGCTATGGTGATGGATCTAAGACCACTTTGGTTCCTTGCTTACGTACTCTCCAGGCCTCCCCTGGCAGCAAACTCCCATTCTTCTTCTGTTGGTAGCCTCTTCCCTTTCCATTTGCAAAAAGCCTGAGCATCATTCCAGCTTACGTGTAACACTGGGTAGTCTAGCCTGTCTTTGATGCTGGATCCAGGACCTGAAGGCTGAAGATGGGAAAGGATTCTAGTTATTTAAGACACTGTTGTCCATTTTTCTCTTTAAAAAGGCTCTCAGAATGCCTTGCAATCTCTGTACAGTAGTGAGGTAATTTCTGAAGTTTATAATCTAAATGATATGACACATAAGGAAACAGGACAAGGAGGGAAGAGGAAAAAACAAACTCTGTTGTTACCACAATCAGCTGAGCAAGAATTTGGGTGATTTGATGGCATGACAGCCAGCTAAGAAGCAGCTGGGGGAAAAGTCAAAGGTTAGATTTTCTAAATCTCAACGAAGATAATCTTGCATCAGTTCATAAGATAAACAAGGGCATGGATCTTCCTCATATGCTCAGCCAATCTGATCTCTGCATATGCCAAGGAATTTCTAAATTGTTTTTTTGCACAAACTGGATCAAAACCCAACTGTGATCTGGCCTTTCCACCATAGACCAAATTAGTTTCTTGGGGTTATCCATTCCCTTGGGGGGTTCTGGTTCTCTCAAATCCCTAAATTAAATTTGCATGCCTAAAAAGCTACTGCAAGGCAGATTCTACTAACATTTTCAGGTGTCAAGAGTTTAAAGACAGATTAATTAATTCAACATCCAAACTACCTTGAGACATCATTAGTCTCATTCTCAAAGATCTTGGGCACACTCAGTTGGAAACAGAAACAGGTAATTTCTTGCTAGAAATCTCATTAAAATCTAAAAAAATATATCAAATTTTCACAAGATGTGATGAGCTCCTGATTTTTATTTTTATTTTGCCCTTTAAAAAGGACTAATTTTCAGATGTCATCTGGAGAGCCTGCAGATATGATCTAAGGGCACTGTGGATTTTCTAGCGCCAGCAAAAACATTTTGTATATTTTCTATTGGCAGGATATGCAGAGGGCCCCAACTAATGTTATGCATCTTGGATGTCAGCCCAGATTACTATTGTATCCAGTTCACTAATCAACACTGTGGTACCCAAATCATGTCTCTGATAACATCTGTATTCCTTTTGTCCTCTAGTAAAGACTCACCTGTCTCCAAAATGCTTTCTCAATTGGAAGCCACCATGGTGCTGACTAAAGGGAAGAATAAAAGTAGAATGTAATCAACAATTTTAAAAATCCCAATTATGAACTATTCCGTTCTTCACCAAAATAACATACATTTGTCCCCCATTTTTAGAATAACATTGGATAGACAATCCTTTTCAAAGGAAGAAGGATGGTGTAAACTTTGACCACAAATCTTGGTTCATGAAAAAGTCCATTTTAAAAGAAAACGATGGTGCTAGCCCTTATGATTTCAAATGCATTGGAAAGTGTTGTAAAGTTAGTTGCTGAGATCACTAAAGCTTGTTGCTCAATAAAGATACAGAGCCCTAAGGACTTGACATGCCAAACTAGAAGCAATAGAAGATATATGCAATAAGAAATCAAAGTTATACTTTGCAGGCTGAACATTTCAGATCACAAAATTTTAGGCAGGACGGCTGAAAAGATGCCAAGCTACAGAAGCTACATTAGGTGAGATAGATCAACTCACTTCATGACAGTTCAGGTTAGAATTATCGTTTCCTAAAATTTATTACTTGTAATTTCTCTCCCTGGGAAATCACCTTCTTAACACTCTGTTTCCCAATACTTGACTGACCCATTTACTGATGTAAATTGGTGCTGAGTAATCTATGAACTGTAAGACTTTCTGGAGTTTGGAAAGCAAGGCAGGTTGATCAAAATCACCCCTTTCTCCCAAAATACTGAAAAGTAGCCCTTTACCTCTAGTTTTTGCGTCACTTTCTTTTTAAGCTCTTCCGGGACAAAATTCTCAAAGACGAAACTCCAGTCGAATTTCTCAGCTTCCGTTTTGTATTTCTGGTCCTTCACAAATTCCCTGTGCCAAAAAGATAGAACTGATTTCCAAATCAGCCATTTTTGGAGATCTCTCGACAATTTTGTGGCTGGGGGCTTCTGCTTTTAAAATTCTGGCAGAAGGGTGCAGGGGATGTGACAATAATGTGCTGAAATCACCTGGAATGGGGACTGAATTGACGGTGCCCTATGTTTTCATTTGTCAGTTTTATACACTTATATAATGTCCGATATGTCTAGTTCTTTCTGTTCCCATAAAACATCAGTGGGAAAGTGCACTGTTGTAATTTGGGTGTCTGCAAATATCTTAGGACATAATTTTGAGGTCTCTGAGGCAGTGGTGAAATGTAAGATTTGTTACTACCGGTTTTGTGGGTGTGGCTTGGTGTGGGTAATGTGACTGGGTGGGCGTGGCCAACTTTTTTTTTTTTCTTTTAAAAACATTTTTTCTACAACCTCTTCGGCTGAAGAGGTTGTAAAAAAATACTTTTAAAAGACTCTGACGATCCCAGCTGAAGAGGTTGTAGAAAAAATGCTTTTAAAAGTTAAAAAAAAAAGCCTCTGATGATCGTGCTGGGCATGGAGTGGGGGGCACAGGGATTTTTGCTACCGAACCACCCACCACCATTGCTACCGGATCAGGCGATCCGGTCCGAACCAGGAGCATTTCACCTCTGATCTGAGGGACCCAAAGAGAAGGACTGCGGGAACACATATGATCTACAACTAACCACAATGCACTATGCCCTTTCTCATTCAGCACTGGTTTCTTGTGTTAGCCTTTGCAAACTATTTATGTCTTGGTTTTCCTAATGATATTCTGAAAATAAAGCATCTAGGAAATCCAGGGTGCAAAGGAATTTGCATAGAGAGAGTAGGTTGGCACTGAGGATATTATTGTTGTTTCTTACTACTTACTAAATTGCTCCCAGATTGGACTTCGCCACAAAATAGCTTTATCAGAAATTTACCTTCCCTAACATTCCATCAACCCCAAATCTGCACTCTGTTTACACCACCCAGCTAAGACAACTCTTTATGCATGATTCTAGTCCTCAAAAATATCCTGCCACAATCTTACTGCAGCATGAACTGTGCTGTTGAAACTTTGAGGAGTTTCTTAACAAAGTAGTGCATAGTTCTAGTCTTCTTGTAAAGTTTGTTTCCTCATCTGATCTACATTGAAGGGCTGACCTGGAATTGTTAGAAAGCTTCAAGTTGTGAATCCAATCCAAAATGGTAGTGAAAATATTTGTATTATTAAGTAAGAGAGAAACTACCGCCAGTCAAAAACTATGTTCAGCTAACATGGGATGTGAACTTTACCTGAAGTCTTTGTTGGTGACCGGATACTTGTCCATAATGAATGGTTTGATTGTTCTGAGGGATCTGTCTTCATTTTTACCATCCAATATGTTGGTTCTAATTTCCAATTTCCCACCAGGCAGCTGTACTGTACCTTCATCTTTCCCGAAAGCTGAGAGAAGAGTTAAAATTAGCAGCAAGAATGTTAGTAGCAAAGAATGAAGGCAAATATACGTGTCCCAGGATAATGTTGCAGGATCAAATCTGGATTGGTCATCAGGACCAGAGGTTTAGTCTTCCGAGCTTTCTCACATTCTGGTGAGAGAGAAATTCCCTGAGGATGGGCTCTAGCATGAGTCCGAAAACTCGGAAGACTAAACCTCCAGTCCCAATGACCGACCCAGATTGGATCCAGTAGCAAAGAAGAATGAAAGGAGGAATTTCAGAAGGTAACAGCTGGATTCACAGAAGGCTTCAAAGGGGTTGGCAGTTTGTGATCTAGATGACATGGAAAAGACTCCATAACCTTAACTTGCTGTTTAAATCAGCCATCATGTAAAGCTACCATGTTTCCCTGAAAATAAGATCCTGTCTTATATTTTTTTGAACCCTGAAATAAGCGCTTTGCCTTATTGCCATGTGCTCAAAAGCCCGATTGGGCTTATTGTTAGGGGATGTCTTATTTTGGGGGAAACAGATTAGTACTTGGTTTATTTACCGGGCACATGTTATATGAACACAGTAATTAAGTTTTGCTAATCTAAGGTTGTAGTCTAATGTGTGGTGTGAATATTGCTTATAGGTCAGGGATTCAACTTTTGAGGACAGTCACAGGAAGTCTTGAATGACATTTTGAGGGCTGCAGTAAGACTTCTAGCAGAAAAAATTGTAGGGCCAGTGGAAAAAAACAAAACAAAACAAAACATACAAAACAGTATGTTCGATTCTCAGCTATTTCTAAAAATGTGAAAACTTTAACAAATGGAAAGCACAATCTCATGTATACTTTCCCCAACATTCCTTATTATTTTCTTAGATTCAAATGCAGTAACTATTTCAAATGACAGTACTGTATTTTTTAAAAGCAAGAATTTGCAATACCCTTATACATTATACATTTTGCTTTTGCTTTATCATTATCTATTTGGATATTTCTATTTTACCGACTGTCCTGCATTATTAAGTATAAATCAAATATAATATATTTCATATTCATATAATATAAATCAAATTATTCATAATAAAAATACTTATGTTACATTATTTATTCTATAACATGGGCAACCTCCATTCTAAAATCATCAGGGCTTTAGGAATGTTAAAGTTTTAACACGATTCATGCTACAAAACTTCCAAGTGGAAAGGTTTTGCAGCATGTCATAAAAAAAAGAAGAAATTTCCTTGAAGTTATACTCTTTGGAAACACATTATTGAGTATACTCTGAATCAGAATAGAGTTGGAAGGGACCTTAGAGGTCTTCTAGTCCAGCCCCCTGCTCAAGCAGGAGATTCTATACCATTTCAGACAAGTGACTGTTCAGTCTCTTCTTCAAAACCTCCAGGGATGAAGCACCCAGAACGTCTCTGAAGGCAAGCTGTCCCACTGGTTAATTGTCCTCGCTGTTAGGAAGTTTCTCCTTAATTCCAGGTTGCTTCTCTCCTTGATTAGTCTCCGTCCATTGTTTCTTGTCCTGCCCTCTGGTGCTTTGAAAAATAAATTGACTCCTTCCTCTTTGTGGCAGCCCCTCAAATACTGGAGTAGTGCTATCTCTGCTTGAATACAGAGCTGTTTTCCCCATAAGGGTACACTAAAAACTTAAAGCCATGATAAAATTATTAAGTTTTAGGATTCGCAGGGTGCTTGCTATTTTTGCTGCATTTTTTTTTTACTGTTAACAGCCTAAAAACCTGGAAATGATGGTATGTTGTACCATCCTTCCTTCTGATGGATCCCAATTTAATTCTAATCGGAATTCAACAGGCACAGCAGCCTAAGCATGCCTATGCCTGAAGCAAGTTCCACTCTATTCCAGGGGTCTCCAAACCTTGGCAACTTTAAGACTTGTGGACTTCAACTCCCAGAATTCCTCAGCCAGCAAAGCTGGCTGAGGAATTCTGGGAGTTGAAGTCCACAAGTCTTAAAGTTGCCAAGGTTGGAGACCCCTGCTCTATTCTACGGAATTATTTCTCGGCCTCGATTTTTCCTGGCAAAAACATTCTGGTTTGGGGGGAGAGAAAAGGGCTTTTTTTTCAAGGTTTTGCACCCTGCTTGCCCACAAAGAGACAATTTAACCCAAGCCTTTAACCCAGGAGGGAAAAGGAGAAGAAGCCGCGGCGGCGGGTGGGGGTGGGGGGGACTCACCGGGGCGCTCCGAACGGCTCCCGGTCACTGCCCAGGGAGACAACAGGACGGGCAAGAAACTGGCGAGCAAAGCGGGAGAGAAGAACATTGACACGGGCAGAGGGCGATCCCTTCGCCCCCTTGGCAGCAATCGGTAGCGTAAAGCAGCCGGGCAGGGCGATTTGCTTCCGGGGTCGACAGGAGAGACACACACGTGTACGGGCAGCTGTGAACTTCCTTCATTTCGCGAAGGGCCTGGGTTGGTTTCGCGTGGGATTTTCTCTCTTTTTTTTTTTTTGGGGGGGGGGGAAGGGACTCCGCTCCTCTCCCTCTTTTTATTCGACATAGTGCTGATCTTAAACCCAGAGGAAGAGAAAAACACTTTTTATCTTGGGATTTATGGCTATTGAAATCTTTTGTCTCAGAAAGGATCCTTATTTTATTATATAAATGTTTTTTTAAAAAATTTGATTTATATGCCGCCCTTCTCCGGAGACTCAGGGCAGCTTACAATGCGTTAAGCAATAGCCTTCATACTTTTGTATATTTATACAAAGTCAGCTTATTGCCCCCACAAACTGGGTCCTCATTTCACCTACCTTAGAAAGGATGGAAGGCTGAGTCAACCTTGAGCCTTGGAGAGATTCGAACCAGCAGTAAATTGCAGGCAGCTGTGTTAATAACAGGGTGCATAGACCACTGTACTATCAAGGCTCTTGTTATGTTTTAAATAAAACCTTTCCTTAAGCTAACATTTAAAAAAAGTCCAAGGAGCCTGAGTGGCGTAGGAGGCTAATGCCTCCTACTAAGGCAGTATTTAACATCCAGCTGCCTGCAATTCCTGAGAGTTCAGTTCTCACCAGGCTCAAGGTCGACTCAGCCTTCCATCCTTTCGAAGGTAAAATGAGGACCCGGTTTGTGGGGGCAATAAGCTGATCTTGTATAAATATACAAAAGTATGAAGGCTATTGCTTAATGCATTGTAAGCCGCCCTGGGTCTCCGGAGAAGGGCGGCATATAAAAATAAATAATAAATAAATAATAAATGTTATGTTTTAAATAAAAGCTTTTGTTAAGCTAACATAAAAAAAAAGTCATCAAAAAATGCACAACGAAGAATGTTCTTTCTGCCGCCAACTCAGAAAGCTCAAACTGCCCAAGGAGCTGCTGATCCAGTTCTACAGAGGAATGATTGAGTCTGTCATCTGCATCTCTATAACTGTCTGGTTTGGCTCTGCAACCCAAGACAGACACAGACTTCAGAGGATAATTAGAATTGCAGGAAAAAAAATTGCTACCAACCTGCCTTCCATTGAGGACCTGTATACTACACGAGTCAAAAAGAGGGCTGTGAAAATACTTAGACTCCTCGAGTCCTGGACAAACTTATGTCAACTCCTACCCTCAAACCGACGCTATAGCACTGCACACAGAACTAGAGACAAGATTTTTCCCGAACGCCATCGCTCTGCTAAACAAATAATCCCTCAACACTGTCAAACTGTTCACTAAGTCTGCATTACTATTAATCTTCTCATCGTTCCTATCACCCATCTCCTCCCACTTATGACTGCATGACTGTAACTTTGTTCCTTGTATCCTTTATATTGTTTCCTAGTATGATTTGATTGCTTATTTGTACCCTATGACCATTATTATGTGTTGTACCTTATGATTCTTGAATGTATCTTTCATTTTATGTACAGAGAGCATATGCACCAAGACAAATTCCTTGTGTGTCCAATCACACTTGGCCAATAAAAATTGTTCTAAAGGTTCATTTTATTAACCAGTTTGAAGAAGCCACACTTGACTCAGCAAAACTATAGTGCTGCAATGCTATGAAAATTGGGGAGTATGGTAAATACAGTATTTAATATAATAGTAATGAGCAAGGGTTGAGTAACCTAACCCTAACTCAGTGGCAAGATGCCTCACCTTTGCCTGCCCAAATGTCTCAACACAGTATACCCACTGCCTGCCTGCCAAGCTCCTCTTTCCAGTGCCTCAGCCACCATCCCAGTATAGCGTTTTGTCCATTAGAGACTTTCAAGAAAAATGGCAAAAATGCATTTCATCACTAGGCTTTTAATTTCAAATTAATTTTAACACCTTGATTTTAATTCTAATGATTTAGGATGTTTTATATTTGTAATGCACCATCTTGAATGTATATATAAGAAGATAAGTTTTTTCTGGCAATATGTGCCATGGAATTTCATACCAACAATGCAGTAGAAAATATGAGTCGCATGGTGGCCTACTGGAGATGATGCTCGCCTGCCATTTGGAAGGTTGAGAGTTCAATCCTAGATAACGGCCGATGTTTCTCTCCTAGGGCGAATAGAAGTATCTGCTGCAACTCCCATCTGGTGTCAAGAAAGGCATCCAGCCAGTAAATGCTCAGCTCCATATATTACCCTGACTCTACAGGAAGGGACTACATGGTCATAAAAAGGGTGGGTTTTTTAATGCAGGGGAAACTATAGAAAATGATATAAACAATGAGCATTTTTAAAATAGACAACACTCAAGCCTGAAGAGAGGGCAAAACTTTAATGGGCAGAAAGACAGTAACTTCAGATGCATTTGTTCAGTGCATGTAAAAAATAAATAATAATTGATTCTATAGAAATGAAAGATCTCAATTTGTGAGTGGCCAAATTCCTGAAGGTAAACTTTTTTTCTTCCTATAATTTTTGAATTACATATTGGAAAAGGGATGCTGTTAACATGAATTCAGGAAACCGTTGGTAGAGATTCTCCATTCGAGGTCTTCCAATTCAGCCCTTGAGAGATGACATTCCAGCTCGCATAATTTCATCAACCAAGAGAATGTTGCTAGCAATAACAGTGCTGGAGAAAACAGGAAGATAAATTTTATTGGTTTTTATTTTATTTTATTTTATTAGGCTTATATGCCGCCCTATCTCCAACGGACTCAGGGCGGCTCACAACAATAAAAACCACAATAATCCATTATGCAAAGTTAAAATGCCTAATTTATCATTTGTTTATTAAAGTACAGTCAGCCCCTTTTCTTGTATTCCTTAAGGTTCAAATGGCCATTTCTGCTTTTTCTTCCTGCATTAAAAGCAAAAATCCTGAAATATCAGACTCCATACCTAGTTACAAGCATTAAAATAGTCTGGAAAAACATACCTATTTATGTAAAAAGGTTACTCAACCAGGTCTTAATTGTCAAATTCTATATACAATTCCAAATGCGGTTGAGGTCATTTTTAAAAATGGTTAGCTATAAAATGTTACCTAGAATGAAGCAACTGTTTTTTAACACTGTAATTATCCCAGATTCCAGCTGCTCCTGCCACCATTGGCTCACCTGAAAGACATAGGAGAAAGTTCATTAAAAGGCAACAATAATATCTGTTCCATTTTCTTTTGATAAGACTGCCAGGGTTGTTTTGTTTTATAAAGGACCTTTTGTACAAATTGGATTGGAAACTGAAGACATGCATAAATATGCTATCAAGTTAAACATGGTTTAGAAACTGGAAAGAAATTGTCTGTTTCCTTTGGGAGCATTCTGCAACTTTCCCGGCCAGTTTTCAATATGTAAATTGGGGAAATCAGATTCACTTCACAATAGTGTGATACACTTAACATCCATATGATTCGCTTAATGATTGTGGTAAGAAACTACTGATTTGCTTAATGGCTGTGGTAAAAATGAGTCATAAAATTGGCTCCAGTCAAATTGCTTAATGACTGCACCTCTTAGCAACCTTAATTTCAATCCCAATTGTGATTTAAATTGGGGATTACATGTACAACAAATGTTTATAGCCTGCCCTTCCCTGGGTTATTAGGAACATGACCATGCCTTCTTTACAATATTCAGACTTGTAACCTTTTTAACAGTTACAAGTTTATGTAATTGCTAAATTGTCACAAATAAAAGTACAACCATTATCACCAGCTCACCTCAATAAAT
Source organism: Arizona elegans (assembly GCA_022577455.1). Taxonomy (NCBI): domain Eukaryota; kingdom Metazoa; phylum Chordata; class Lepidosauria; order Squamata; family Colubridae; genus Arizona; species Arizona elegans. The sequence continues at coordinate 317,585,868 of JAKOOJ010000001.1, read as the reverse complement.
TCTAAAGAGAACATCGATAAAGGAGAATGCTTGCAGCTCAGGGTTGACCTGTGGGGTCCTTGGTGCTCTCTGAGCTTGATTGTTTTCTTGCAGATGTTTCATTACCCAAACTAGGTAACATCATCAGTGCTGATGTTACTTAGTTTGCATAAAGAAATGTTGGCAAGAAAACCAAGCTCAGACAGCACCAAGGATCTCTTGAGAAGTTTGTGCTACTGTTTTCTGGATAAAAGCTTGCAACTGAACTAGTTTATAATAACTGTCATTTTTAAAAATCATCAACCATCTGCTAGCTTAGTTTGTAAAAGGAAAAACTTTGATGACCATAACATACCCAGCAGTTTGGAATTGTGAAGTAAGTCCCTGTCAATCATACTAGTCCCAACCACTGCTCTGTACTCACCAGAATTTAGGTCCACCCCCACTAGTTGTCCTGACTCAGCATATTCTGCTTGAACTTTAACTAGCGTTTCCTGAGGATCGTAGCCAGCATTCTGAGCAAGTACCTGTAAGAATAAATAAAGGGGGGGGGGGATTATTTTCTATTGTTCCGTCAAAAATGAGCTATTTGGTATTTAGTAGAGATAAATGCCCAATATATACTTAGAACTGACTGACACCCGCTCCTTTTCATTTTCATTTCAGCTGTATATCTGCCGATAGCTGGAATGTCTTGTCGATGGTAACTACAGAGCTCAAGAATGCTATTCGAGTCCAGAAGCTTCCTACCTTAGGAATGATCAGCAATGCATCAGCAAATGCCTGAACACCCAACTGGCTTCTTCCTTTCACACTGGGCTTATGTTTCACAAGTGCATCAGCTATTGCCACCTCCAAGGCTCCAGCACCTGGAACTACACAGCCTGGAGAATAAAAAAATCATTTGTTAACATCAATCCTGCAACAAAATGCAGAACAGACAGCCAAGGAAATAGTGTTTTAAAAGGGTAACCCTATTTCTTAAATATAAAGCTTTTGGGAGTTCTCAAGTCTTCTTAAAGGAAGAATTTTAAGCCTGGAAATCTTTCAAACTCAACACATGCTGTATGCCTCTGATGTTTGTACAATCATCATCTATGTGGTAGTCTTATTTTACCTTCATTCCCTCCTCCCACTATACATTTATGTACCTTTAAAATAGTTTTCAGTTGAAAGGCAGGACAATAGTAACTACTTATAATTATTTTAAAATATTGAAACTCATTAACCTGAAGTTTTAGTGCATTATGCTTCAGTTTAGAAAAGAAAGGGGGGGGGCAGGGTTTTTGGCTATAATTGCCTTAGCAGCGTATTGTAAGTTGCAACACCTATGTTCATTCAAGATAGCTTAGCTATACTAGCACAGACACTACTAGGAGCCAGAGCTGGTGTGGTAGTTCTATTTTATGAGATAATTTATATTGTTTTGTTAGCCATCACCACAATCTCAATTATATTGGAACTCACATAGCCAAAACACATCAATCACATAGGAGGTACTACTGGGCTTATCTAAATGTAGCAACACAAAAGTATCCTGAAGCAAAAATGTTTTATCCACAAGAAAACCTTGAAAAATGAAGAATGCTGAACTTAGCATTTTAAAATATAATTTCCTGCAAATACAATTTTCCTTATTTGAGATCAGTCTTAAGCAGCACCATTCATGAAGTTTTAGATTCCACTGTATTCTCCAAAGTAAAATTAGTGAACCAATGTAGGCAACTGCAAGATGTGAAGATTAAAGACCAGAGAGATGCATATTCAAATCTACAGACAAAGAAGCTCTTTAGTCAGTCTAATCTGCCCCTAACCATTGCTTTTGTTGGAAAAATCAGAGAAGGGAGTGCTATGTATGCCACTTCGAGCTACTGGACCTCTTTTTGATAAAAGTGAATTTTCAAAATGCTATTAATCAAATATAGTAATTGAAGTAATATTAAAATAAAACTTCATTTAATCAATTGGCTGCCCTGAGGCTACTAAAATATGAAGTGCTTCTAATCCTGACTCACCATCCTCAATGGCATTTTTGACAGCACGCAGTCCATCTCTTACAGCATCCTTGATCTGTGTCAGTGTGTGCTTATTCGGTCCCTTGATCAACAGAGTCACAGAACGAGGGTTTTCACACTTCTCAATAAAAGTGAATTTCTCTTCACCCTGTGCAGAGAGAACAATTCAGACATTATTTAAGAATCATAAATGCTATGTGATATATATTTGGTTTTCTATAATTTTGAACAGTACATTTATTATATTCTTATTATTATGCCTATTTTTATATTTTTAAAAAAGCTCTGAGTTTTTTCTATTGAGTAATATCTAAGAATTCCAAGATTAATTTACCATATTTCTAAATCACTCACCTCCCTCAAAGAGGAGCTCTAATTCTATGAAACGTTCTTCCACCCATCCATCTACCCACTCAGCTGATGAATAACATAAAACTATTGAAGTTAGGTATTAATTATGCTTGCCACAGAAATCAAACTGAAAAGAATTACATACTTCAAAAACAAAACTCACCAAGGTATATTCATAGACAAGACCTGCATGTCCCAGGCAGTCAATGGAAAGGTCATCTACAGAATTCATAGCAATACCTCCACAGGCAAGGGTTAACCTGAACATAAAGAATATGCTTGGATATTTCTGTTATAGTCTGTCTTTACATACATACTTGATTTGGCTTGGCAAGTTGTGAACCAAGCTGTGATTTATTCAGTAAACCAGGACTTAGGCTGGTGGCAATACCTGCCCCTATTTTTAAATGCAACCAAGAATATTAAGCATTCTTTGTTCTAAAAAAAAGGGATCAATATGTGAATATCTTTATGTAATACTAACAATTCAAAGCAATTAAAGTTGTTAATTAAACCAATATTCTAAATTTATTTTGAATAAATTCTAAAGAACACATTGTTTATAAATTTCCTAATGTTTTCCAAACTCTAAGATTAGAATTATAACGTAAGAGAAGACCACTCCTCTCAAAAGTTTTGGATGTCACTTTTCTGATTTACAACAAGATGCTGTATTAGCAGCTAAACATTTTCAAAGGAAAACAAATAGCAGTGTCAACCCAAGGCAGTCCCCAGGTTCTTGCAGAAACTGACCTCTCCATATTTCTTCGTTTTGCTCTGCGCAATGCTACTATCCCTTCTTTTGCAAGTGCATCCAGGGAGAAAGGATCAATCCCCTGAAAATACAGAAGACCATGCAATAAGCAGATCTACTCGGGTTTAAATAAAGCTTATACTGAAAAATTAAATACAGAAAAGATGCAACAATACCATGATTTAATGGACCACTGGGGTTCCTATTATAACTAAATGTCTGTTAATGATGAATTTATCGTCAGCTTATGTTATTTGCATAACAAAATGTAATTTGACTCCCAGAAATTCTGGATCATTTACAATACCACAAGTAAAAAATGTTGACAAATAGCCATTTGCACAAATTGCCCATTTCTGATAAAATGGATCAACAAAATCTGGATGCAAATTTTGTCCAATGCACCTTGGACCATCTCAATCAATACCAAACCCTTCTCTTACCTTTTGGTTGATGACAATAAAACTTTTATTTGAATCCCCAACAACTGAATTTTTCAATTCTATGATTTTATTCACTCTTTCTTCAATGAACTTTCTTTCTGCTTTAACAAGCTTTTCTCTTTCTTCTGCACTCTTATAAAAGAATCCAGAATTCACCTCTCTGGAGAAAAAAAAATGCTGTCAGAATTTAAGTTAGACAGGAAACATAAAAAGTAATCTAACATTTGGGTCAAACCTAACTTCCAGTAATTACATGGACAAAACCCAGGCAGTTTTCTTGACAACTATACAGAAATAGTTTTCCATTGTCACCTTCCAGGATTTTTTCATCTCCCAAGTCTAGCATATCATCTAAGCATTATGTGGTGTCTCCCATTCAAATACTAACCATATCTGGCCTGATTTGTTTTCTATCCCAGTAAACATATAGGTGAAGGTAAGGGCAGTCAGAAGTAATTGACACCAGAAATAGTGGATTTCAACCAAGAAGATCCTATAAGCCAAATACCAAACTCCAGAAATGTAGGATTAAACCAGCTCAGTTTGCAAGTCCCAATTTAGAGCTGTAAAAATGTATACATACGTTTTTTCATATTCTAGTGACACATTGCAAATAAGGATGTAAGCATCTTCAAGCCTCTTCTTCATGTCAGGATGGCGAGCGCCGTGGTCCAGGACAAGTCCTTTTATTAGGCTGTAAAAGATATTTAAAATAGCTTTTTAAAAAGTTAGTTTCAATTGTTTATCCCTTCTAGTCTCATGCATTTCATGCTAAAATTAGGACTCCTAGGAACAACTTTGTTGTGTATCACTTTCAGATCCAAACATACTGCTTTAGCACAGCATGTCACTAGATAAATCTGAGGCAAATTTTATTCTTGCATGGTGTCTGACTCCATTAGCCATTGCAAAAGCCAATGCAGAATTCACCCATGCCCTCGGTTCTAAGTACTTCACACTTATGAAACTTTGGCTTCAATCCCTTTAACAGTTCAGAATAAAAGATAACTATGTATCTTTATTTATCAGATATTATAAAGCTGAAACAGTGTAGTATATCTTCCATCCTAGGGCCCACAGTGTTGAACAGTAATTTCCACAATTCTCTGTCATGCTGGCACAGAATTCCACAAGATCTAATATCTGGAGCATGATGTGGAACAGTGACAATTCTGCCAGAAGGGAAATGTAAGACTGATATGTTTCAAGGCTTTGGGAACAGAGCCCATTTATCTTATACCTACGTTGTGTCTGTTTCAGATTTGTGCTTCATCTCCATTATTTCAACCATATAAAGATCTATTGGCTCGTTTGGTTTTCTGATTGCCAGAATCGAATCGACTACAGCCTTCAAAGAAAAGAGAACAAGCCTCATCAAACAGGACTACAGAATTTAGTAACTCAACTATCCCTCCTCCAGGGATCCACTTCACTTTAAATATGGGAATTATATAGAATTTATTTTTGGATAACACAAATCCATACAACTCACCTCAGTTAAGATATCAGCAAGCTCAGCATGGACCTTTGTGCGAAGGGAAGTTCTAGCAACATCTAGGAGTGTTTCCCTGTCCATTTCCTTTGCTACTTTGACCTGCTCCAGGACCTGAAGAGCTTTTTCTTTTGCAACTTCAAATCCTTCTGTAACTAATCGAGGATGTAACCCCTAATACCAAACAAACAATTTTTAAAAAACCATGCACACATATACAATTTCATACTCCGGTTATAGGCAAAAATCAAGCAATCAGTTTCCACAAGCAATTTCCTTTTATTATTATTATTTTAAAAAAAAAACCTCTGCAGACATACTTTAACCCCTGAAGCTGCCCAATCCCTGCAAGTTGAACAGCATATACATTTAATATATTATTATGACATTATTAATGGTAACATTTGAGAGAAAAGAAAACAATGGAAAATCTGCCTATGCAACAATAGATTAAATCAAGTGATTTCAGGGAAAACTATTTCAACTTTTTTAGATTATCGGTGGCTGCGCATGAAGACACATTGTACTGTCCTTTTGAATACATATAAAAGGAAAAAGTCCTTTCAATGCAGAGGTTAAAGTACAGTTTATTCTTGCACAGAATTATGCCAAAGGAACTATGGAGCTCATTTGGGTGTTCACTGTGCAACAGACTCAAAAATTTCTCACATACTGTGGTCAAAACAATTATATACCACCCCTAATCTGAATAAATAAAAGTTCAGAGCCACAGGAAAAATAAAATTAATTTGTTAAACATGCTAAAAGATTGAAATTTTAATCTAGTTTATGGATATTCACTTTGATTTAGTAAAATAGGGATGGTGCAACTAACTCTTGTTTTAATAGCAACACCAATAATTTCTCACTCAGCTTTAAATCTGAAAGCAAAATGATGTCCTCATGCAGATTACATGACATATATATATGCCATATAACACTGTCACATACCTCTGAAATATAGAGGTCTGCCTGCTTGAGCAGCTCACCAATTATAAGGACATTAGAAGTAGTCCCATCACCAGTGATGTCATCTTGTGCTGTTGCTACTTTGGCTATCAAGGAAGCTGTTGGATGTTGGATTTGCTGATGGATGTAAAGAGAACAAAAAGAGTATCATCAAAATGTCATTCCTTTGCTTAGTCACCCATGAGCTCTTTTCTGGATTACTGCAATATGCTCTACATGGGGTTCCCCAGGAAGAGCATTCAAAAACTCCAAGCTTTTATTTGTTTTTATGCTTTATGATGTATACCACCCAGAGAGACTTGTTGAGATGGGTGGCCATAATGGCAATTATCGTATTTAAAACCTTTCATGGCTTGAAACCAAGCTAGCTAAGAGACTGTCCTCTCCCAGTCATTTCTACCCATCCAATTTGATGCAGGAGGTTAGGTTGGGCATGTCACGGGGCCTGCCGGCCAGGAATGTCATTTCTCTGCCTTAACCTCTGCCTTCTGGAACATTTTCCCTTCATATATCAAGATGACCACATACCTACTGGCCATTCATAAGGCTGTGAATACTTGAATATGTACCTGGGATCCCAAATGTATTCAGTGTTTCTTAACTATATTAACATCCATGGCAATAGTTCCACTCAACAACTGTATGTATTTTTTTTATGTTTTATGATGTATACCACCCAGAGTCATTTGTTGAGATGGGCATCCATAGAAATCAAATAAAAATGAATACATTCCTCCTCCTTTTACTATTGTGCTTTGTTATCAATTTAATCACTTGAAGAAACAATCCACAGTAACACCAGCAATGTATATATTCTAATCTTTGAACCATAAAAGCAGAGAAGCTTATGCTTTGATCAACAGATCCTTCGAGAATATTGTTACACAATTTGAACAAAACACAGCATTTTGTGCTGAAATAAAATATAAAATCATCAGTAACTTTGACATAACATTTTAGTAACACTTTTAGACACACTGTATCACCAAAAGTGTTCACCTAGTAAGATCTAGCGACATGCTTCTTTTCTGCATGTAAATAAAACTTCTAGAATATATTGTATGACTTGATATTTTAAAATTATGTTCTGGAAGGGAAGGGAAAGCTTACCATCTCATGAAGCAGGACATTGCCATCTTTGGTAAGCTTGATATCACCAGCACCAGATACAAGCCTATGGAAAACAGAAAGCAAAGCCATCAGCCCTCAATCCCAGTTCCTTTTCCAAGTGTTTGGGCAAATTTAATTTACTAATATCACTATCCTTACTGTGTCGTAGTACAAAGGATGATTCAATAGTTTTGCAAAGAGAGATGACATTTCAAAGCAAATTATGTTTCCTTTTTTGGGCTCATCATAAATATCATTAAGGAAAGACCTATTAATAAATATATATCTTAACCCAACCATCATAATTTGAAATGAAGAATATCATTACAGGTAGTCCTCAACTTACAAGTTCGTTTAGTGACTATTCAAAGTTACAACAGTAATGAAAAAAGTGATTTACAACTGTTTTTCACATGATCGTTGCAGCATCCCCATGGTCATATGATCAAAATTCAGATGCTTGGCAAATGATTCATGTTGTTTGCAGTGTTTTAGGTTTATGTGATCAACTTTTGCAACCTTCTGACAAGCAAAGTCAATGGGGAAGCCAGATTCATTTAACTGGGTTTCTAGTTTAACAACTGCAGTTATTCACTTAACAATTGTCGCAAGAAGTCACAAAAATGTCTCACTTAGCAACATAAATTTTGCGGTTAATTGTGGTAATAAGTCGAGGACTACTTGTATAAAGGACCCACATTGCCACCCCAATGTGGAGAACCTTCTGATTGTTTGGCATGTATCCCATAGCCCTGACTTTCTCTTAAATCACTGTGAAAGAAAAACCTATGTAACAGAAATGCTAAGCAGGCACCATGACCACCAAGGCTCTCTTTTCTACTTTCAATTCTGGAACTGACTATCCTATTAATCAAGGGAATATTCTTCTAATGCTATCTCCTCCTCCAGCCAGTTACAGCAACCAGATGGAGACGGTATAACAGCTTCAGTACTTTGGAGTTGTGTAAGAGCGCTAATTTTGGGAGAGGTACAATTATAAACCTATGACATTGCCTCAGACTAAGATCTGGCCAATCAAATCTGCCATGCTTTCATTCAGCTGACACCATGCGTTGATAATTAAGCCAAGTACATGCTAACAGTGCTCCACCTGTGATGGTAGACGAGCAGAAGTTGTAACCCCCCCCCCAAGGTAAGACAATTGTGTTCAATTAGTATGTTTCAAATTCTGACTTGTACAAAACTAATTGCCTGATGGGACAATTTTATGCTCAAAGCCTAATTTAGAGAACCAGTGGGGTAAGGAGTTGGGACTAGTAAAATACAGGTCCTAGTCCACCTCCAGCCATACAAGCTCACAGGTGATTTTGAGCTACTTGTGGTCTCTCTAAGCCTAACCCATGTGGGGAAAAACAGGAGGATGGCAGACTACGTATGACACCTCGAACTCCAGTACAAAAGGCAGGATGTGCATTGAATAAAGATTCCTAACTAATTGCGTAGAGATAAAATGAAGCAAGCCTTATATGTAATCACTCTAAATTGACTTGAGGCAGAACATATAAGTATTTTATGCTCATCTGGAAGTTTATCGTACCGCTCAGTGCTTTTTAACTAATTACACGCCCTGTAGAGACATATTTGCTGTCTCTCTGCATGTATTTGTTTTTTTAAAAAAAAAATAGACGCCACTACTGGTACTGCCTGATCCTTTCCATTTTTATAAAAGAAAATTTGATTTGACAACGCTGTGGAAAGGCTACGTACAAAGGAGCATATCGGTAGGTGAGTTCGAGGCTATTTTGCGCATGCGTTCACCACGCCACTCCCGGCCTCGAACGCCATGTGGGTGGGAGGGGCTAAGGCGTGGCCACGCCTCTCCTCCCCAACCCACAGCTCCTACAACGAGCCCCCTCCCTTTCCCCCCCCCCGCCTTACATTTTCATGGTTCCTTTGGGCCCGAGATTGGTCCTGAGCACATCCTGCAGGCCCCGCGCCGCGCTGATATTGACCGCCAGAGCTGCTTGAGCCCGCGCTACCTCAGCTTTAGGGTTGAGCGCCTTCACCGCCATCGCTCCCGGCTACTTCTGGAGGAGAAAAAAAAGGAAAGGAGCGAGTGTACGCACGCTCCCGCCTGACTTTACCCAGGTCTGACGAAACGAGGGGGCGGGCCTAGAGACGTCACAACCGCCTTCATTCTAGAATAGTCCATATCAAAGCCTGAGCACTTGGGGTGCTATTGGTCCTCTGAAAGGCTGCCTTTCATTCCCATTGGTCAAATAGCTGCGTCGCTCAGGGGTCCACTGGGCTGCCTGATATAACGGCTAGGGTGGCGGTTGGAGACAGTTGCTATGCAAAATGGTGGTGGGCCTAAGTGTGGAATATTCATAGAACTTTAAAATATTACTATATAATCTGATTTAAGTTATTTGTTTAAAAACATTTTGTTCTCTGGATTGCTTAAAAAGTGTTTATGAATGCACAGGTGCACCCACACACATGAAAGCACTGTTACATTGCTCCCTTCAATCTCAGGTTTTGGGATTCTCCCCTGAACTCTCAGGAACTGAGGAACAAAATCAAAAGAATGAACAAATAAAGGAGTGTTCTATATTTAAAATAAATCCACTCTTCCTGTCATTTGAAATCTGGCCACTAATATCAAATTATTTGCAATGTTTTCCTAACAGTTTAATACATAATGTAGGTAACATTAATTATGCCATATTCCTCAGAACAAATAGAGAAGTCAAAAGTCGTAATTTTTGCCATTTGTTTTTAAAATTCTCTTGTTAGTTCTAATAAATACACGCTCAAGACTTGGGGCCAAAGGAACAGGCTAGGGATGGCAATCCTAACATCCTTCCAAATGCTTTATCAAGCTGCTTAATTTCATGGTGGGGGTTTTGTGGCCTAGACTGCTAGTACAGGTAGCCCTCGACTGAGAACAGTTCATTTAGTGACTTTCAAAGTTAGAACGGCACTGAAAAAAGTGATTTATGACCATTTTCCACATGACCCCAGGTCAAAATTCAGACACTTGGCAACTGGTTCATATTTATGACAATTGCTGTGTCCCAAGGTCATGTGATTCCCTTTTGTGACCTTCTGACCAGCAAAGTCAATGGGGAAGCCAGAGTCACTTAACAACCAGGTTACTAACTTATCAACTGTGGCGATTCACTTAACTATGGCAAGAAAAGTCGTAAAATGGGTCAAAACTCACTTAACAAATGTCTCACTTAACAACAGAAATTTTGGGCTCAATTGTGGTCGTACGTTAAGGACTACCTGTACTGGGTGATTTCAATCTTCCCTCTCTGAAATCAGAGGCAGCCTAGGGTTTCATGGCTGTCATGACAATCATGGTCCCATCCCCATCAGTGGCCTAACATGAAAGACCATATTCACGGTGGAGCAGATGTGTTGTGATTTTCTTTGTGGGGAGGCTTTTATATCAGTTCATTTTCATGGCAGATCATTCTCTTGTGATCTTTTAAAGTTAACTAGACCTGCCTGGGAGGAGGGGCTTATTTTTCCCAGATATCTGATGAACACAGCAGGTTTATTTAATGACATTTTTGCTTTTGGTCAGGACTCTTTTTGGCTACCTTGTTGGTCTCTGGAGCACAGAAGTGCTAGGGCATTTGATAAGCTTACCCCTGAGCAGCCTTTCCTTGCCTGCCAATCCTATGGTGCCTAGTGTTTCAGTGAGGGCCTCTGGGAAATGAAATGGCTGAAGAGATGCCTGGAACAATGCTTGGGATAAAACAAGAGGCAAATGTGACCAGACATGAGTTAAAGCTTAGCTTTGAGTTTACTCTGTAATGATAAAGAGTAAGCTTTGAGCTTACTCTAAATGATAAATTTATCATTTAATGATAAATGAAGCATAATTTGATTTCTGCTGAATGAGCAGAATCTATAGAAAGGACAGATTTTTTTTAAATCCTGTAGATTCTAAAGAAATGGATACAATTCTCTGCAATTTTAAGTCGGCCAGCTGTAGATCAGATCCTTGCCCTACCTGCCTAGTGATGCAGGATATAGTCAATGCTTCTTTATTATTTATTTATTTATTTATTTATTATTCCAACTTCTATACTGCCCTTCTCCTTTCGGACTCAGGGCAGTGAACAGCCAAAATAAAAACATTTATATATAACATTACAATTAAAAACAGATTTAAAATAATTAAATAAATTTGGCCCATAATTTAAAACTTGTCAATTTAAAATCCGTATCAAAATTTTAAAACCAACCCTAAAGTCAAGACAGACCGGCTAACTGAAAAAAATAAGTTTTTAGGGCCCGATGAAAAGTCCAGAGGTCGGAGATCACTCGTATCTCTGGGAGTAGATTGTTCCAAAGGGTAGGTGCCACCACAGAGAAGGCTCTCCTCCTGGGGGTCGCCAGCCGGCATTGTCTGGCCGACGGCACCCTGAGGAGGCCCTCTCTGTGGGAGCGAACCAGATGATGGAGGCTATTGGTGGCAGAAGGCGGTCCCGTAAGTACCCCGGCCCTAAGCCATGGAGTGCTTTAAAGCTGATCACCAACAACTTGAAGCGCACCCGGAAGTCCACTGGAAGCCAATGTAGCTCGCGCAGGAGCTACATTGTAGCTCCCATAATCCCCCGCGCGGCCGCATTCTGCACCAGTTGGAGCCTCCGGGTGTACCCCAAGGGGAGCCCCATGTAGAGAGCGTTACAATAGTCCAGACGAGAGGTGACGAGTGCTTGAGTGACCGTGCGTAGGGAGTCCCGGTCCAGAAAGGGGCGCAACTGGCATATCAGGCGAACCTGATAAAAAGCCCCCCTGGCCACGGCCGTCATGTGCCCTTCTAAAGACAGCCGTGCGTCCAGGAGGACACCCAAGTTGCGGGCCCTCTCCATGGGGGCCAATGATTCGCCCCCAATAACCAGCGATGGCGTCAGCTGGCTATACCGGAAAGCTGGCAGCCACAGCCACTCGGTCTTGGAAGGGTTGAGTCGAAGCCTGTTTCTCCCCATCCAGACCCGCACGGCCTCCAGGCACTGGGACATCACTTCCAAGGCATCGTTGGGATGGTCTGGGGTGGAAATGTACAGCTGAATATTGTCAGCGTACTGATGGAACTCCACCCCAAAACCACGGATGATCTCACCCAGCGGCTTCACATAAATGTTGAACAGGAGGGGCAATTGGACTGACCCTTGTGGCACCCCACAAACAAGGTGCCTTGGGGTCGACCGCTGCCCCCCTGTCAACACGGATTGCGACCGGTCGGAGAGATAGGAGGAGAACCACCGCAAAACGGTGCCCCCCACTCCCAGTCCCTCCAGCCGGTGCAACATGATACCATGGTCGATGGTATCAAAAGCCGCTGAGAGGTCTAATAGGACCAGGATAGAGGAATAACCCCTATCCCTGGCCCTCCAGAGATCATTCACCAACGCGACCAATGCCGTTTCTGTGCTGTACCCAGGTCTGAAGCCGGACTGGAGCGGATCCAAATAGACAGCTTCCTCCAGGTACTGGGGAAGCTGTCGCGCCACCACACTCTCAACAACCTTCGCAATAAAACGAAGGTTGGAGACTGGACGATAGTTAGCCAAAACAGCCGGATCCAGGGATGGCTTCTTGAGGAGACGCCTCACCACCGCCTCTTTCAAGGCAGCCGGCAGGACACCCTCACTCAGAGAAGCGTTGATAATCCCCTGGAGCCAGCCTCGTGTAATCTCCCGGGAAGCCAGCACCAACCAGGAGGGACACGGGTCCAATAAACATGTGGTCGTGTTCAGCTGTCCCAAGATCCTGTCCACGTCCTCGGGAGCCACAGGATCGAACTCCTCCCAGATAACACTCTCAAGGCCTGCCTCAGTCATCTCATCTGAACTAACCCAGTCGGCGGCCAAGTCTTCCCGAATCTGAGTTATTTTATCAGACAGATACTGTACAAAGTCCTCAGCTCGGCCCTGCAAGGGGTCCTCGCGCGCTCCCAGATGGAGAAGGGAGAGGGTCACCCTAAACAGGGCGGCTGGGCGGTTATCTGATGACGCGATAAAAGTGGCAAAATAGCTAGATTTCACCGCTTTTATCGCCACTAGGTAGGTCTTAATATGAGACCTTACCAGTGTCAAGTCAGATTCGGAACGACTGGCCTCCAACCGCTCTCTAGGCGTCTTTTCCAGCGCTTCATCTCTCTCAGCTCCTCAGAGAACCAAGGAGCTAAGTGAGTTCGGTGCCGGGTCATAGGCCACAAAGGCACGACCCGGTCCAAAGCCTCAGCAGCCGCACTATCCCAGGCAGCCACCAGGTCATCAGCCGAGTCATGAGCTAGACTCTCAGGAAATGGCCCAAGCTCCATCTGGAACCTATCAGGGTCCATCAGGCGCCTGAGGCGGAACCACCTGGTTGGCTCCGCCTCCCTGCGACGGGGTGCAGCGGTCAGAAAGTCAAGTCGAAGGAGCAAGTGGTCAGACCATGACAAGGGTTCAATATCTACATCCCCTATATCAAGGCCACTCAACCACTGACCAGAGATAAAAACTAAGTCCAGAGTGTGTCCCCCCATATGAGTAGGGCCGTGAATTACTTGGGTCAGGTCCATGGCCGTCATGGAAGCCATGAACTCCCGAGCTACCTCAGATGTTTCACCGATGGATGGAAGGTTGAAATCCCCCATGACCACAAGTCTGGGGGTATCAGCCGCCACCTCGGCTATAACATTGAAGAGTTCGGGCAGGGTCGTTGCCACGTGGCAGGGAGCCAGGTACGTGATCAACAAACCCATCTACACCCCACGACCCCACTTCACAAAAAGGGACTCACATCCGGCTATCTGAGGTACAGTGGTCTCCCTCGGATCAAGACCTTCTCTTAGAATGACCACCCCACCCCCCCGTCCCTGCCCTGAGCTCTCGGCTGATGAAATGCATAGAAGCCTGATGGGCACATCTCCACGAGGGGAACTCCCCCCTCATGGCCCAACCAGGTCTCCGTGATACCTGCCAGGTCCGCTCCCCCCTCCTGAATAAGATCACAAATGAGGGGGGCTTTATTTACTACGGACCTGGCATTACACAACATCAGCCGGAGACTCGGGCCCTGAGACTGAGACTTTGAGGAAATGGGAGGTGGTAGAGGCTGGTACATGGCTTCACCTGCTTCTCAGGAGACCCGATTGAATAAAATTGGACAACTACTGTCTTCTAATTATTTCTTGCGAACCGGTAGTAAAGGTAAGTAGAACCCACCTCTGGACTTATCATGACATTTTTTGCCTTTGCAGAGCCGACGCGGGTGTGGCCTGTGTGTGAAGTATCCGGCCCATGGGCTGCCAGTTTGATAGGCCTGTTCTAGATCCTTTAGCAGCTTTTAATAATATCAACCACAGTATCTTTCTGGATTGCTTGTGAGGGTTGAAAAATAGGGGCAGAGTGTTGCCAATGGGGCCAAATGTTGGTAATTGTGAGAATTTGCTCCAAGAACAGTTACAGAATTATAAAATATGTTCTTTATGGAATGTCTCATGGTTAAGTCCTGTGTCATATCTTGGAATGGGTAACTTTAGGAAACTGTTGAGAAAAGTAATCCATCAGTTTGGGATGAAGTACTGTATCATCACTGTGCAGTACTTATGTACAATATGTATGTTTGCTACACAGCTCTACCCTAGGCTTATTGGGAGATTCAGTAGAAGTCATAACCTGATATCTGGAGGCTATCAGAGTTTGGATATAAAAAATTAGACTCAACCCAGACAAGAAGGAGGGATTCCTGATTCAGAAACATATTGGTCAGTCTTTGTGTCTGAAAGGATTGAACTCCTGTGGAAAGGACAGTCCTACAATCTGGCAGTCCTCCTGGCCTTAGATTTTCAATTTGGAGAGCAGGGGAAGACTTTGGTTGGATTTTTGCATAGATGTGACTTGTGTACAAGTTGCTAGAAGAAGATGCACCAAAGTCACTCATGCCCTTGTCATCTCTTAATTAAACTACTATAGGATCCTTAGATCAGCACTGGTCTGCAGCATGCCAGAAACTGGTCTGCACAAATAAGCAAAGCCCCATCCACAGGATGCAGGCAGCATGCAAAACCACGTCCCCTATGGTCCATGGAAAAACTTCTCTCCAAAGAACTGGTCCTTGGTGCCCAAAGGGTTGGGGGCTACTGGTTTATAAAACTTTTAGAATTTCTTACGTATTATGAGTAATATATATTGTAATTTCTTTTGAGAAAGTCACCCAGATTTTCTATTTTCCAGATGTTTGGAACTTAGAAGTGCATGGGGCCCACTTCATAGTGTGATGTGCTTTAAGAAAAAAGGAAACAGGTAAATGAAGCCTGTATTCTACTTAGTTTTCAAATTTTCCAATTTATTGCTTTGCATTGTTTCTATTTGCATACTATGGTTTTTGTATACAATGATTTTTTAACAGACTCTTGGAAGAAATATTCTTTTTGGTTCTTTTTTTTTAATCCAGCATTTATTTGGGTTTACCAGATAATGCAAAAACAGCCTGAAGGTTGTTCACTTTTCTTATCTCCACATACCATGTTTTCCCAAAATAAGATCCACCCTGAAAATAAGCCCTAACCTGATTTTTTGGGGCCTAATATAAGCCCTACCCCCCAAATAAGCCCAGGGAATGGGCATGACCAGCACAAGAGGTGGTGAGCATGCATGAGCCGACGATGTTCGGCGGCAGCCACAACCCACTGGCTCCTTGGCACAGTGCAGATAAGTCTGAGCACAAAGGCAGAGGCGGGGGGGAGACAGGCAATCCGGACATGCTGCGTGGCTGCCTGGCTCATGTGAGGTTTGCAGGAGGCTTGTGCAGTAGCACTGGCAGCAGGCAGAGACAGAGTCACCAAGGGGGAGGGGAAGAGGCAGGCAATCCTGATGCCCCGTGCGGCAACAGGCAAGCCGAGAGATGGTGGGGTGGAGTGGGCAGCATGTTGGGGATCACATGCCTCCCCCCCGTGCCTCTGCCTCCGCTTGGATCCACCACGGACTTTTTGCCCAGAGGGAGACTAGAAGCTTTGCCTGCTTGCAAATTGGGTGCTTTGAAATGGAGCTAAAAGCACCCTATTTGCAAGCAGGCAAAGCTTCCAGTCTCTGTCATTTCTCCAGTGAAAAGTGTGTCTGCCCTGGGAAGCCCTTTAAGCCATTGCGGCCATGGGCAAACAGATGATGGGAGGGAGTGGACAGTCGGTTGCAAAATAAGACATTCCCTGAAAATAAGTCCTAATGGGTCTTTTGATCCCCTCAAAAAAATATAAGACCCAGTCTTATTTTCAAGGAAACATGGTATAACATACGATAGCATGTCTAAACTGGGTTCACACATCATGCTGAACTAGAATTTTCATACAGTAATTATTTGCTGAGTAAGTTATTGTTAGTTGGTTGACATTTCACTCTAAACTGGAACATCCTTGTGGATGGATGTGTTAGAATGAAACTTTACATAGGATTAACATCCATCCCCTATCCATAGGGTCACACAATATATCCAATCACAATATTAGAGTAGGACAAAATAGCATTTTGGATCTGATTACAAAAAAGTGCTTCAGAGTATATTGGGATACAAAGATAGATTCTGGTCTGTATTTCCTTAAATCAGACACCAGGCTTAAGGATTGTAAACAGGTGCTATGTTTGCATCTCCAAATCCTCCAAACCACCCTTTTACCTTGAAATCTAGAGCATTTCACCATGTTCCCCAGTAGCTGAATTTGAAAATAGTGAACTTCAGGCGTGATGCAGTCTCTTCTATGAATACGACCAGACACAACTGAATTTAACTCTGAGTAGATATAATATGTGGATTATTTAAACTGCACCGGGACACTGCAGGAACATTTTCCAGGACATATTTTCTCCCTATTCTATCAAATTCAGATAGAAAAAGCAGAATCTGGGAAGTTGCTTTTTCTCTAATTCAGAGGAAATATGGCCCCTTTCCAAAAGATGCAAGGACAATAATATGCTTGTAAACCCCTGGAAAAGAAGATAATACATTCTTTTCTGGTTTTGAATTCCTAGTCTGAAATCTGTCTGTATCTTGGTTACTGTATTTATTTATACATGGAGCCTTTTATCTTCCTTGAACTATATAGAATCAGTCAGAAGAGGGCAGTGCATTAATACTAAATCCAAAAACTTGGCTTCATTTTCTGGCTTGTAGAAAATGTAGACTATTCTTAAGTGAATTTTCATAAATCAATCCTCAACTGTTGGATTCTGAAACCGATTGTTCTCTACCCTATGGCTGAGAACAATTTCAGAGATGAGGTGGGGAGAATGGTATTGGTTGGGAATACATTTTAGACATCACTTACCAGGTAGTTTAAACCTGCAGTGCTACTTAAAACTTCTTTTAAGCCTACAAAGGAAAAGAAAGAGTTCTGCTTTGGGAGATCTAATGATGTATTTCCCATATGTCCAAATCCAGGGTATAGCAGAATCTTGGAATAAGGTGAAATTTTTGAACTTGGAATAACTTTCTCTCAACCCTAGGAAGAAAACAGCAAGGGCAAACCACTTCTGAAATCTTGCCAAGAAAACTGCAGAGACTTGTTGCTAGGATTCAAGACTCAAAGGCATACACGTACAGACAACATTTCTATGCAACTTCCTCCTCAGACCTTTCCACAGAAAGGTGGAGACTTTTCTACAAGTTCAAAAGCAGATCTGATTAATAGTGACAATAACTGACAATTGAGACAATTTATTTTTTATTTTTTATTTTGCTTTTTGTAATGTCAAATTCTACAGAGCTTGTGGGCAGGTTGTTTTCCATTAGAAGAACAAAGAATAAAGAATAATAGGGTTGGAAGAGAATTTGTAGGTCTAATCCAACCACGTGCTCAAGCAAGAGGCACTACACTATTTTGGACAAATGGTTGTCCAGTCTCTTCTTGAAATCCTCTAGTGATGGAGAGCATCCACAACTGCCAGTGGCAAACTATTCCATTGATTAATTCTTCTCACTGCCAAGAAATTTCTCCTTAGTTCTAGATTGGATCTCTCTCTAACAATCTTCTATCCATTACTACTTGTCCTGCCCTCAAGTGCTTGGAGAATAGGTCAACTCTGTCTTCTCTGTGGCAACCTCTCAAGCACTGGAAGATGCGAACTTATTGCTGCAGTCCTTCTCTTCATAAGACGAGATATACTTAGTTGCCTCAATTGTTCATCATATGGTTTAGCCACTAGACCCCTTATATTTGTTGCTTTTATTCTTTCTAGAATCTCATCTTTTTTGTATCTTAGCGCCTGGAACTGGATGCAGTATTCCAAGTGTAGTCTCATCAGTGCAATATAAAGCAGTATTATTACTTCATGTGATCCTAAAATTATCCCTCTTGATGCAACCTAAGATTGCATTAGCTTTTCTGGTAGTTGCTGAACACTGCTGGTTCAAAACTGACTGGTGATCTACTAGGACACCTAGATCTCTTTCATCTTCTCTTCTACCACCTGAGTTTCAGCAGTCTGAGTTTATATATACAATATTCTGTTGTTGACGTCTGGTGGTCTTACGAATTTTTACAACCCACAAGTGTCTGCCCAATTAATTTTAGTGCCACCAACTAGAAAGTAAGCATTTTGTTCAGAATTTACTATATCTTCTCAATCTCAGTCACCATTCCAGTTCTGAACAATGTTGAGAAAAATGCTTGGGTATAAAACTGATGAAGACATGTCAATGGCACAACACTCAATGGAATTTTTAATTAAGGAAGAATTTGATAGTCAGGCAGCTTCATCTTATTACCAATACTCCAAATAATCCAAACAAATGCATACAGCATGTATTGGAAAAAGGTGTGGAAAGACAATAGCCATTCATTACATTTCCCTTGTGGGATTTTTATTGTTGCTTTAGGAATAGCAACTAGTGTTGGCTTGGAATACTTGTTCACTTACTTTTTGTAAGCTCCTACTGGTCAGCCAGAGGGAGAATGCAGATTGGTTCATTATGTTCTCAGCATTCCAGGAGTGAATAAAGTTGGCAAGTTTGCTTCAAGCTGCTTTTGAGGAATTAAGGAATGGAAATAGTGTTTTACAGACATGCCTTTTACTTTACCATAGTTATCACCATAATATGCATTTCTCTAAATGGGATCTGTTAAAATATATGTATCAGTGTGTAATGTATGTTTAACAGTCCTGACAGATTCACTGACATATAGAGTAATCCATTAAATATAACTATTTCCCTTAAACAATTTATTTATTTATTTATTTATTTATTTATTTATTTATTTATTTATTTATTGGTCACATACAGTATTAAAACACTTCATTTTTACAAGTTAAAAAACAATAAAAACAATAAAAAAGCAGTAAGAAAACCTAAAAGATAAACAGAAATAACATTTCAAAGTTTAATGTCGAGTTTGGAGATCCAGTCAGTAGCTGCCGTTGTTATGCAGAGGAAGTCCCTAGAATCTCCTGGATACCTTCTGTTAGGGTATTCCCTCACTATATGCTGGATAGTCTGTCGAGGGGCCCCGCAATCACATTGTGCTGAAGGTGTCTTTCCCCATTTATACAGGGAGTCAGCACACCCCCCATGAATTGTTCTAATTCTATTATATGTCACCCATATAATGTGTCGGGGTAGGCTAAATCTTGGAGGTATACTACTAGGACTGATATGCTCGGAGACATCTTGGGGGGAACAGCTATTCCATGCCTCCATCCACTTTTGTGTGGTGTTCTGATGATCGGCCATCAACTTACGTGCTGTCAAGATTGGTGGATTTCTTGACTTTAATCGGCATCTTAAGAGATCAGGAATGTATCCATGTATGGGTAGAGAGGAATTTAACAGGATCTTACTATACTCCCGAATGAGAGCTTCTTGTCGTCGTAAATGCGGGGGGAGTATGTGACTAAGAACTGGTAACCAGTAACTAAGTGTAGATTTTATGCACCCAGTAATTAGCCTCATCGTATGGTTAAGTTGAACATCAATAAGTCCTGTATGTGAGCTGTTTATCCATACAGGTGCACAGTATTCCGTTGCAGAGTAGCAAAGCCTGAGGGCTGCACATTGGAGAGTTGGGGCTGAAGCTCCCCAAGTTGTTCCGCATAGCTTTTGTAGGATGTTATTTCTGCTGTTAACCTTGGCAGCCATATTCTGGATATGTTTCTTAAAGGACAGGGTCCTGTCTAAGGTGACCCCTAGGTATTTTGGTGTTGCCTCGTATGGGAGCAGTTTGTTATTTAGGTATACATTGAGTTCTCTTTTTGCCAATTTGTTGTTGAGGTGAAAACATGATGTAACTGTTTTACTTACACTTGGGATTAACCTCCATTGGTGGAAGTATGTGCTCAAAGTTGTAAGATCGGCTGTAAGTACGCCTTCTGTAGCTTTGATGTCCTTGTGGCTATATGCTAACGCCAGGTCATCAGCATAAGAGAACTTTTTTGATATCGTGGGTGGTATATCAGAAATGTATAGATTAAATAGAGATGGAGCCAGCACGGAGCCCTGAGGGAGTCCGTTATTCAGGTGTCTTTGCTTACTGATTTTGTCACCCATGATGACTTGAAAGGTCCTTGCTGAAAGCATGTTATTTATTAGGCGGCCCGTAGTCCTACACAGGGGACAGCGTGGAGGAATTTCTTTAATAGGCCCTCCCTCCATACTGTGTCGTATGCTGCTGTGAGATCCACAAATACAACAGATGTTTTCAATTTATTCTGATAGCTGCTTTCAATATGGCTTGTAAGATTAAGTACCTGATCAACACAGCTCCGATAAGATCTAAACCCAGCCTGTTCAATCGGTATTTGTTCGTTAATTTTCTGTCCGATCCTGTTAAGTATCAATTTTTCAAGTAGTTTATAACAGACACTTAACAGCGCAATGGGGCTATAGTTTTCTGGCTTATTGCTTTCTTTTCCGGGTTTTAATATGCCGATTACCTTGGTTCTTTTAAATTCTGGAGGGAGCCTACTGGAAGTTAGAATATCTGTATAGAATTTTGCCAGCCATTCTCTTGTGCGAGGTCCAGAATGGATGATAAATTCTGGCATTACTCCATCAAAACCAGGAGATTTTCCAGCTTTGACATTCTTCAGGGCAGTGTCTATTTCAGCTGCTTGGAAGGGTCGAGCGTATTCCTGGTAAGGCAATCCCAGAGTTTTTAGATGCTTTAGTTCTCTTTTCACTAGTTTGGTATGTTTCTTATCATGGGGTACTCTAGTTAAATTGACAATGCGAGTTGCTACTTGATCTGGAGTAATCTTTTGTTGTTTAGGTTGAGCTGGTTGGTCTCCTCCCAGTTTTCTCAGTAGGCTCCATGCCTTCCTGCTTGAGTGCTTAAAATCTAATCCAGACATAGTGTGCTCCCATTTTTGCCTGCGCGCCAGGTCAAGATTATGAAGAAGTTCATCAGCTATCTCAGCATCATCATCCTCTAAAAGTTTTTGGTACAGGTTTTCGCAAGTTTCATTCCATCCTGGGAGATATTCCTTGCGGAAGCCACGTGGAATGTATTTTTTAGCCAATGACATAATTGCTCCAACAAAGCGATAGTAGCTGTTACCTTAAACATGGCATAGTCATAGATAATGCCCAGATCAGGTTTATCAACTTTCAGTTGGTCTTTGTAACCAAACCTTTAAGAGAAGCTTGTGCAGCCCCTACACCATTCTTCCTGGTAGTCAACTGAATGCAGAAGGAAACTGGCAATCTGCTTTGAACTCCTTCACCTGTTCCCAGCAACTCTTAATGGTATGTGAAACCAGTGAATTGCATCAAAGCCACTGGAATTAAGAAGGAAGCTATATTGCTTCTCCTCTCCTCCTGATAAATTTGATTAAGGTGACTGGTTTCCATCTGCCATTAATAGTGGGAAGTTAGCAATATTGAGTAGGATTGCTAGAGAGAAACTTAATATCAGGAAAATGAAATTGACAAGATTATCTTCATCCTTCTATTGGCAGGTAAATTTATATGTAAAGGTGTGTGTGTGTGTGTGTGTGTGTGTGTGTGTGTGTATGATGTACGGTATATAGGTAGGAAGGAGGGAAAGTATGTATGAATGTATGGATACATATATTACAAGTATGCCTCCTGATATAAGGTACTCAGATGCCTCTTCCTCCATTGACCTCAAAAATAGTCAGTTTCATTCATACCTACTTGATTTTGAAAGGTGTCACATAACAACTTTTGAACTTTTTTGGATAGACTGATGTACCCACAGGGAAGTTATGATTTTTTAAATGTTCTCATATATTTGAAAAATTAATGCAGGTAGACCAATACCTATATAGGCTGTGTAATTTATAAGACACAATCTAGTTACTGAATTAAGCATCATTTTCTGGTGTTGCACAAAATACTAAATCATAAATATTAAATTGGCAAGGTTCACACCGTATGCTAACATAAAACAAGAACCAATCTCCCCTGCTGAAATGTCAGATACAGGAATTACTTGAGAGGTGTGACTTTTGCTGTAGTAAAAATTTCTTTGGAAAGGCTTAAGAGATGAGACTTCACTAGAGAAATATTGTAGTTTTTTAAATGTAAGGTTATTTACAAATCAGAGGTCCCTTTTATTTATTTGATGTTCTTTTTTGTCACTTTATTATTTTCCCTTTCCCTTTTATGTTAGTTTGTATTTTAATGCATGATGTTGAAACTTAATATATTACTATATAAAAAAAGGAAAAAAGGCTCAAGAGATGGATAGATAGAGTGTGTGGGTGTGGATGTTGGGTAATATCCTGCCTTTAAACAAGGGGCTGAACTGAGCATTTTTGATCTTTTTCAGCTCCTAGCTTTAAGCTTTCCCTTCAGTATGTATCTTAATATAATTCCTGTTTTTACCTCAAATTGAAATAGGGGGTTATAATTTTTGATTGATTTGAACACACCTTGGAAGTTTACCCATGATTATTTTCATGGACAGGAAAGACAAGCTTCTGCAAAAGACAATTTGTTTACTAAATTGATTGGCAGAGGGCTGTGGGGAAGTTTGAAAGTGTATGTTTACTTCCATGTTCATGAAAGCAGCCCTGGAGAGCCCAGCAGGCCTAGCAGAGGCTCAGTACTAAGTAACTTTTCTTCACAGTATAATCCAGAATGTATAAAGCACTGAAGTTTCATGACAGGCAAAATTATTCAAAAAGAGATCATTGGGGAAAAAAGAAAAAGACTGAAAGAGCTGAACTGCTGCAAACAAAATTTGTGCTACAATTTTATATCTGTAGATCTTTTGGGAGAAACAGGTTTACACTTTCTTGCCTGCTTCAAAACTGCACCACATTAGTTGCTCTGTCAGCTCTCGGGCTTGTTCCCCTTGTCTTCTGCGGCCAGTAGCTTTTCCCCCCTTCACTTTCCTTCTTCAGGTTGCCTTCCATGCCAAGCCTTCTAGCTCAGCTCCCCATCCCTTAATCTGACTCCTACAGACTTGGCAAATTCAAGGTGACTTGTTCAAATCAAGACAATTTTCCGCCTCCTTCTCCACCCACTTTCTCTCTGCCGGCTTCTCTTCGACCAATCGGGAATCTTGCAGGGCTGGGTTTGAGGGGCTCCTCCCCCCCCAAAGTGCAAAATTACACGTTTCTTTCCTAAGCCTTTCTGTAAACAACCTGAGCCCTTTGCTTTCATGTAAGCAGCAATTTTTTTAAAAAAAGGAGGGCCACTGCTTGCTCAGCAGAATTAAGAGGGCTGTTCACAGTAAATGTGGCTGGCTTCCAGTTCATTTAGTGCTTTTGCATCTATGTGACTAAAGGACTACTCTGATCCTTCTCTCGGCTCCACAGTCAGGAGGTAGCTGGCACTGACATCCAAAATTGCAAAGGACACCACCGTACTGTAAGTTGCTGGGAGTTTAAATTCAGGGAACGTATTTCCATTTTCTTTCTTTTCTTTTTTTTTTCCCTCCGATTTTGCAGCTTCTTCAAACTGACAGCTAACACAAAGAATTGGCTTCAAAACCCTCTGCTGGATGATACTGTTTTTGCAGTGGTGCTGGAAAGAGGTGCTGGGCCCTTTTGTAATGTACAATGAATGAATGATGCAATCCCAAAGAGGGAAAACATCAGCATCTCAATCTGGAGCAGAAAGTTGTTCTTTTTGTATATTGCATAATATGTGTCATTTTGAAGCTCCTTTCCCTCTGGTAAAAAGGTTTTTAAAAATATAAGACAAACTATATCCAAATCACCAACACTTGTCTCAGGGAAAATCTTATTATGAAGAGCTCTGCTGAGTTGGATTACACTCAACATTCAAGCAGATCATCTAATCCAGCAGTTTGCTTTTTACAGTGATTGGTCAGGTTCTTCAAGGAAACGGAGGCACAAGTTATGAAACTGATATCTTGTTTACATGCTTAGACAGATTTGCTGTTGAATATGGAGATTCCATTTTTTCCCATCAGTAATCATATCCAGTAGATATATTTGACCACTGTTTTGAAGGCATTTTAAACTTCTATTTTTAAAGTAGAAATTTTTATTTTTAGAAGTAATTTAAGCCCATGTCACATACTCTGATGTTGAAGAAATGTTTTATTTTGCTAGAGAAAAATAATTCAGGATTCTTTGGAGTTAGAACACGTATCTTCATTTTTATTAAACACAGTATTCAGTGTGGTTATCTGAAAGAAATTGAAACAATGTGCTAATGAAAGGAAATGTTTTGAAAAAGAGAAAGAAAGAAAAGCAGAACTTTTCAAATTCTTTTTGCAAACAGCCTTCAGTTTCTCTTGGCTGCAGTTTTGCTGAGTTTTGTACATGGAAATCTGTTGGATTTTATGGAAAGCAAATTTTTCACAACTATTAACTTTCTTCAGCATTTCCAGTATAGATGCCAGTGTTCTAAACTGATGAAAGGTTCAGCAAGAATGAGAAGGAAAAAAACCCAGAGTCTAGGAATCACAAACAGCACAAAATTCACACATACTGATTATTGAGATCTTCCAAAGGTCTTTAATTCACTACCTTTATTAGAGACAGTCTGCTTGAGTTGTTGGGACTTTCTTCCACCAGGCCAAGAAACTGGGAGCCTTTTTAAAAACAAATACTGAACTATTTATTGTTCGAGGTAGCAGATTCCACAGATAATGCTCCCAGTCCCTGATGGAATCATATTGTATCCCCATATTTTGTCTCTATTTTGTAAAGGTTGAAGAAAGGAAGAATGAGATTCCAGTGCAGAGGGAAGTTCAGATCCTTAAAAATGTGCTATCATCATTGATATGCTTAATGAGATTAGTATTGCTGATTATTTAAAATTTTCATTATTATTTTTTATTTAATTATTCCTACTTTGCCTATGGGCAGAAAATTCTAAAAATTGTCAAGAAAGCTGACAAATAGCCACAGATATAAAAAAATAATAATTTTGACAAAAATGCTGCTTAAAATTGCTGATTTAAAATGTTCTTAAATATATAAACACAGCTTTCTTTTTCTTCTTGATGATCAGAGTGAATTGCTTTGCACGAAACAAAAACAAAACAGATTTTGAAACTGCCAGTTCAAGTTACTTGCTTTAAAAAGGATGATTCATCATTGTCAATATTTTTTTTTAATCTTGGAAATCTAGGACTGGCCTGTTTAAAAAAGGCTTCCCAGTTATTTTTCCTCAAATGTAGCACACTCTCTTTTCTAAAAAGATATTCTGGACTCACCTGTTTCTTGTCTTTTATCAGCCAAGTAGTGGCCAAAGAGCAAGCATATAAGTGGTAGGTTGCACATTTTCTCAGGCTATATGGTGCTTGATGTCTCTGAGCAGTGATGCAGCAACAAGGCCTTTGTCTCCCCTTGGCATGCCCCAGTTACCTTCTGTTCAGATATGGGGTCTTGCCAATTGCATCTCCAGAAAGTAACTGTTAGTAAGGGTCAACCCATTGTGTGCTGAATTAGGCAAAGCATGAATGAGACAAAGCTCAAAGCAAGAATTGAGCAAGGATGATGGCACATTAACGGGATCCATAGAGAATATTGGCAGCTTTACATATCCCACTAAATGATTATTAGCTTTACTATGGTTTGCTCACCAAGCCATGGCCAGATTTGTACAAAATTCTGTGTGACTCTGATTGCTGAATCAGATTGCTGATACTTTGATGAGGGAGCCACTTCAAATTCTCTCATTAGGCATGGGTGGATCGTGCAGCAGTCTCTATTGCCTTCTGTTGCTCAACTGCTGCCGACAGGCTTTTTATTTCTTCCAGTTCCAAAGGTGGAAAGCAAATAGCAATAGCAATAGCACTTAGACTTGTATACTACTTCACAGTGCTTTATAGCCCACTTTAAGCAGTTTACAAATTTCAGCATATTGCCCCCAACAATCTGGGTCCTCATTTTACCAACCTGGGAAGGATGGAATGCTGAGTCAACCTTGAGCGGCTCAGAATTGAACTCCTGGAGTGAGCAGTGACTTAGCCTGCAGTACTGTATTTTAATCACTGCACCACCACGGCTCTATTAATTCCTCTTCCCCATGAGAAACTGAACAAGAGGAAAAAAGCTTTTTAAATTAAGAAAGCATGAATAGAAGCAATCAAATCATGTGTGTTTCAGGTCAAATGAGATTAAATGCAATTGTGGGAGTACGTATCATCATTCAATATCTTTTATAGTTATAGCAACTCATAATCTCCATCTTCAGAAGCTGTTTATTTCCAGGAGATGGAAAATAGGAGAGGGATTTTCCTTCCTTCTTTACTTCTAAGTTTCTTAGAAGCATCTGGATGGTCACAGTGGAAGCAGAATATGGACTGAATGGATCTTTGTCAGATCCTGTAAGGCATCCATTACATTCTTTATTCATTCATTCACGTAGCTAATATAGGCAGTATTTTTCATTACAACTTAATATAAAAACACTAGCTTTTTCTCACATAAACTCATCATTAACATTTTGATTGCTGGGAAGAAAACACATTGCTGAGATTAGAGAAAAGGGATGCAGGAAATACTATAATATATCCTAATTTATTCATATTGATTCATATCATGTTCTATTGCATTACATCAAAGTGGCACAAACAAGATTTAAAATATTCAAATAAAAATAAGTCCTCCAAATTAAAACACTGGTAACAAAAGGTAATTAAAAGACTTAATAATATTAAATATTATTATAATATTTTTTATTAAAGAAAATACTGATGTTACAAGAGAATCCTATCATCTGATTATTATTATTGAATTGTCCATTGAAATGTAAAGCCCCATTGAACCTAATGGGACTTACTTCTGAGTAGGGCTCTGGCTGTCTAAGCCAAAAGTCTGGTGATGTTGCTGCCTCCATTCTCCAATTTTTCTTTTCTGGATGTGTTGTATTCTTGACCTTGTTTCTGTGTCTGTTGGATTTTCATCCTGTGATTGCGTTGTTTTCTTTCATTCCCAGCAATAGCTGGAATACAGTGAAGTCATTTCACTGACTGCTGTTCCAAAACTGAAAAGAGGGGAGGGGCTTCTCTTTCATGAAGAGAGAGAGGGGGGGGGAGGGGGGGGAGAGAGAGAGATGTCAACAAAGTCCGGTTTTCAGAGAAGAATGGCATTTTCATTGCTTATGAACTGAATACTGTGAAGCAGTCTTTATGCCTCTAGTGCCAGAGTCA
Source organism: Arizona elegans (assembly GCA_022577455.1). Taxonomy (NCBI): domain Eukaryota; kingdom Metazoa; phylum Chordata; class Lepidosauria; order Squamata; family Colubridae; genus Arizona; species Arizona elegans. The sequence goes on along the minus strand of JAKOOJ010000001.1, from coordinate 317,558,195 downwards.
AATTATCACTAATTCTTTAAACTTATTTCACTTGTGATGATGCCATTTTTCATTCTGGTTGCCCTTGAACTTTACCAATAGCACCTTGGCAAAAAAACACAAGTACTTTTCCATTTCCTACTGCTGAGACTAATCAGTATCCAAATCACCCCACCTTTTCTCTATTGCCCAATGCTAAAACAGCTATTTATCACGCCCTCAAAGTTCCAGCCTGCTAGGTAGGTTCTTCAGCAATCATAAAGTTTGTTCTTCTGCTCCTAGAGCTGACTTCCAATAGAAATGGATAAAAATGTTAATTAAATCACATGCCTGTTTTTATTACTTTGGCAATAATCCCCTCCATGCTATAATTATCTACAGCCAAAAAGATGTCCAGTGCCACTTACACAAAGTTATTAATAATTTGACAGCCAATGTCTTCAGTGTTCAAAATTTAAAGAACAAGATACAAGAAAATAGAGGACTGCCCGCCCTCCTCCAGGGTGGCTTTGCTTTAGCTTCCTTAAATCATGCCTGAAATATATATGTAAAATGCCATACCAGAAAAAAGAATAAATTGAGAAATTGAGCATTACCTGGGTAACCCTAAATGTTGTCTACCGTTTAAGGATGTGGTCTAGGTTGCTTGCTTTTTCAGTTCCATTAGGCAGCAAAATTTAAAATTTGCTGAATTCCTGAAAAGTATTAAAGGCACCAGGTTGGAAATAAAGAGGCTGTGAGTTCTAGTTCTGCTTTAGACTAGATGAAAGCTGGCTGGATGACTTTGGATGACTTAGCAAGGTTGTTGTGGGAAAACAGGAAAATATTAGATATTTTCACTTGTTGAGGTACTTATAACATAATAAAGGATGAAAAATCAAATAAATAAATTTTGGGTAGCTTTAGAAGTTAGCTGAAGTAGTATTTGGTTAGGGTTAGAGATTTATAAACTGAAATATAGCTTATCTTCTTGCACATACAGTAAGTCAATTGTACATTATTTAGTGAACAATGATCAAGCAAACCATGACTTTTCATATTTTATGAACCCAGCTGCTAGTAATTTTTTGCAACAAAACTCCAAGCTATGTACGGTATTATGTTATATAACTGCTTGTTTTTTTTTCAAGAGTATTCACTGGAAAGAGCTTTAAACAAAAGCATTGCCCTCTTCCGCTACCTTTGAAGCTTGCCATGAAAGGAAGAGTGACAAACTCTACAATTTAAAATGTATATACTCCTTGAAGGCATTCAAATATTAAAGCAGGCAGTGTCATCCATATTATTTAGGATTTATCCCTTCAACTATAGGTAGGGTGGTGCCCATAGCTGCAGTCCTCTTGCACATTTACCTAAATTTAAGAACTTCTAATCCAAGGATTCCTAACACCACTAATCAAAAATATCCTGTAGCTCTCTTTTGTCTTTCCCTCTTCATCAGTTGCTGCTGTTCATTTGCTTGATTGATTTATGAGAAAAACGACAGAGCAAATGGCAAAAACCCTTTGGAAAATTATCAATGGGATTAATACATTTGGATCTCTTCTATGAATGAGGCAGGGCAATTATAACAAAACAGGACAGAGCAGAATAACAGAGTTGGAACGGACCTTTGAGGTCTTCTAGGCCAACCCCCTGTTCAAGTAGGAGACCCTGGCCTAGACAAATGGTTGTCTAGCCTCTTTCTCTGAAATCCCCTTCAGTCCCACACTGAACTTGGTGAAACAGTAGAGTTCTGCATGCCAAATAGTTGGAAAATGTTACTTCTCTTTTTTAACTAGTGTGAACTTGTTGCATTGGATTTATGGTCTTACACTGCAGTCCCATAAACACCAATACAGAGATGAGCCTAATTGAGTACACAGGTAAATGTGTATATTAGATTACAATTCTGTTATTAGACACTTTAGTTGAATTTGGCTCATTTTACTTATTTATTTTGAAAATATTTTCAAACATAATAAACCATATGAATTTACATTTGGGGTACCTAAGGCTCTGGAGATCAATTGTTTTTTTTTTTTTCCTCCTCTTCAATCGTATCTGATTTAATTGATTTAAATTATGGCAAAATCTCAGAAGGAGGGAAGCTGGAGTTTTTCCAGAGTTCAGAACCAAGACATGTAAAGAGCTATTTGCATATCTCCTGTAGGCAAGCAAACCCAAGAACAAAGGGCTATATTTGCATACATTTTCCTATATTATCAGTTCATATGAAAACAATATCATCTGCATTGGTTTGCAATGGAGTGTACTTTTCTAAAATAAGGAGGACTTTACTTTTCGATTTCTTAAAGTCCCAGCCTCTGTGGTGCAAGATCTTATCCCTGACTGGGAGATGATCCGAAGAGGCCTAACCCAACCCTGAAGGGGAGCCTGCTTGGAAGCCCCCGCTGTGTGCCACCATCAGCTCAATCATGTAAGAGAGAATTGATATACAAAAGGAAAGTAGTCCAATTTTTCCTTCTACTGGTGAGGAAAGACTTCCTACAGTTGCTCGCTCAGTGTAATTGTATTATGTCCCTGACAATGGACAGTATATGAACTATGGCTTAAGCCAGGGGTAGGTATGTATCATCAGAAATCCTTTTTTGGGATACTGTAGAGGCCAATCAGGATTATGCTGCTGAATTTCAGTCTCAAACCACCAAATAAATCCCTGAAATTTTCTATCAGTTTCCTGCAGGGAAATAGATGAGTTATGTATCTGCTAGGTTCATACCTATAAAAAGGTTAACAGCTTCCCAACCAAATAATCCTATCCCTCTACAGTTAGCTTTAAGTGCTCCCACAGGAATGCTCATACAGGAACAACAACAAGCCAGCACTGGCATGTTTCAAATTTCCAGATTCTTGGGTACCCTTGGAAAACTAAATTTCCCCACCTTCAGGTGCAGTTGGACTAAGTGTTCTGGCACGGGTGTCAGCAATCGGCGGCTCTGGAGCCGTTTGTCTTTCTTTAGGCTCTCTGCTGTGGCTCCATCACTGGCTGCCCCGAACCTCCATCTCCCCCCCAGTCACTCCTTGCCTGGCCTGAGAAGGTAAGGGCGATGGCAGGGGATGGAGAAGCGGCCAGGGCAGAGACAGAGAGATACAGAGAGAGGGGGAGAGAGGGGGGAGGGAGGGAGGGGGAGAGAGAGAGAGAGAGAGATGTCAAAAGGTTTTTGTGCTTTCCAGTGTTTTTTAACCGGTTCTCTGCCCTAATGATCATCTGGGGTAGGCATGGCTAGGGGGTATGTGACTGGTGGAAGTGAGTGAGGTTGGGTTGGCCACACCCACCCAGGTTTTGTGGCTCCCAGTGTTTTCTTTTCTGTGGGAAACAGGTCCATATGGCTCTTTGAGTGTTTAAGGTTGCTGACCCCTGTTCTGGCATATTTGCCTGTCAGAACTTCCTCTTTTGGAGCCAGTCCAAGTGTTCCCATCCCAAGAGGGTCTAAAAAGCTTCTAATATCCAAAGTGAACCCATCTGGTGGAGAAACTTTGTCTTGGATCCAACATCCAAGAAACATATTTATCATGTCTGAAAAGCATTATTGGAGCAAAGGCATGCCCTTTCAGGACTATGCTAAATTAAAATGGAATGGATTGGTACAGAGCTGTTTATATCACGTCTGTTACACACTGCAGCTCTTTGGAGCTGGGGGAAAAACCCCAGCTACCAGGCATCAGCAAGTTTCTCATCTTTGGTTTATGGTATCGCTGGATAGTCCAAAGAACATACAGCAAACCCATGAGGCTTTGGTGCGGCCCATAAAATGCCATCTTGTTTGGCTGCTTAAAACTGGTAGTAATACTGGTTTTCCACAGCAAACCACCTACGGCTGTATTTCAGCAGTAAGCTATTTTGAAATTTCTGCATAATTATGGTTAGAAAAAATGGGTCTGAGAAATAACTATGTTCATATTTTAGGTCAGCATTCAGTAGTGTACAAAAGCTCTGAAAAAGAAAAAAGGAGGAGGGAAAAGAGTGGGGAAGTCCTACCTATTTATGCCAGTTTTTTGCACATCTTTGTATGCCAAGGTACTCACAGTTCCCTAGATAGCATCTACAGAACTCCAACTCTAAATAAAATTTGTAATATTGAAAATTAAAGATAGTTGCCGGTACAATGTTAAACAATTGCCAGATTTTGTGCGATTTTTGTGTACTTATGGTACATGAATTTTGGAGATGCCAAGTGAGGATGTCAAATCTAGTAATCTCTCAAAATTTCAGCGGTTTTAAAAATCCATTTGAGGTCTTAAAAAGTGACCTAGCTTTTGTTTATTCTTACTAGAGTTTTCATTTTATATATATTTAGCTGAAAAGAATTTGACTAGTTTCCCCAAGTGGCTCACTTTTTCTATGAATGCTCAGGTGTATGTTTATAAAGCTCCTCCGCATGTACCAGTATGGGCCAGTAAAATATCATTGCATGGCAGGCACATGTTTTCCTTTATCACCAAAAGTCCCTATTGCAATCCAGCTTTAATCAGCAGATATTACATCATGATTTGGGGACAGGGTGACGCAGGCAGCTTGGTGCATCTTGGCATGATGTCCCTGTCAAAGTTGGCCAGGTGACATGAGATTGAGTTCTGGTTGGATGTTTATCCTTTCATATTGCCTGGAAAAAAACTGCTGGATGTACTCCAAAGCTGTGAACATGTGTCTTTTTCATGGCATTGTGTAACAATGCGTCATATTGCACGGTGTTCCAACCCCGCCCCAGAGTCAAAGCTCTCTCTTCTGCCTTCTCTGGCTTAAAACAAACAGAACATTTGGAAGCCATCAGCAAGTCAAGGCTGCTAGTGAGCAAATGTGAAGGTCCGCTTTCTCAACACTTTCCCAGACCCTGTCCTTTTAACATAATTGCCACTTCTCAGATTCTGACCACATCCAAACCATAAGCTTAAAGCATAAGCTTAAAGCCTTAATTGTCACATCCTACCAGGATATACCGGGACCAATAGCCTGTGTCTTCCTAATGTCAGAGTGAAGTTTGTAAGGCTTCTTTATTTTATAGCCATCACCTTTATTAGTATAAAAACTAGTCTATGCTTACACTATAAAATATAATTAGGCCACAGTGAAACCAAAAGCAATGGAAACCTCTAAAAATATTCTTAGGTACAAGCTAAGTTTCAACACTTCCTCATGTTCTCCTACTGGTTGAAACATGCTTCACTTAACTCTTCTTTGAGGACCCCCCCCCCCGATGATGCAGCCTTCTTCTTACCCCAACCCATCCATGAGATCATCTAACTTCGATCTGATCTGATTTATAAGTGGTATTCCCCATCTTTTCCTCATGTAAGCTTTGCTGTGTGTGCACAATTTGTGGCACATTGATGGCAGTTAGTGGTGATGACACGGCAGAGGTTATGATCTATCCAGGATCTCCCTTCCAGTTGCCAACATCTCCTCTAGACTCTAGAAAGAGTACAGAGAAGAGCAACAAAGGTGATTAGAGGGCTAGAAGATGAAACATATGCTGACTGGTTGCAAGAACTGGATATGACTAGTCTAACGAAGAGAAGAACTAGGGATGACATGATAGCAGTCTTCTAATATTTGAGGGGCTGTCACAAAGAAGAGGCGAACAACCTATTCTCAAAGCATCTGAAGGCAAGACAAGAAGTAATGGATGGAAACTCACCAAAGAGAAATCCAACCTAGAAATAAGAAAAAATTCCCTGACAGTGAGAATAATTAATGAGCAGAATGGGTTGCCTTCAGAAGTTGTGGCTGCTCCATCACTGGAGGTTTTTAAGAAGGGATTGGACAGCCATTTGTCCAGAATGATATAGGGTCTCCTGCTTGAGCTGGGAGTAGAAGACCTCCAAGGTCCCCTCCAATTTTGTTGTTCCATTGACACTTTGGCTTTTGATCAGACATCTGGTTGCCACAACCAGGGTAGTCTTAAAAAGCATGTGGAAAATAATAACTTATGTTTAGGATAAAGGGGATCTTGTATAGTTCCTATTCTTGTGACTGAATGGATCTTCTTGATGCAATCATTTATTATCATTATATATAGAAATGTCCCATTCCAGTTGTTAATGAAAAATTCTTTGTTTTTTCCTCATGGTGCTGATTCTTCCCCTTCCCCACAATTATACACTTGTAATACTTCCTTTTTAATTTTCCTCTTGTTCTTTGGTTAAACTTTAAGACTCTGGTTTCATTCCCTGGGATATCAAAAATGATTATTTACTTTGCCTTCAATCCAATTTAAGATGGATTCTTTTAGTGTTCCGCTGTATTTATGTCAAGAGCTCTGAGTACCACTTGATGGTGCTTTTGACGGGGAGCAAGACTGTATAACTGGAGGGGATAGTTTTCTTAAAACTATCACCAAAGATGGTTATTTTTATTCAAGAGGTAAAATTCATTTTGTGGAATTTTTTGATAGCAAAGAGTAAGATAGATGGCTACTCCTGGAGGAAAAATCCTTCTCTTTAGTAAATGTGTGTGATACCTCAGATGGACTGTGTCAGTGAAAGTTTCAAGAATGGTTAACTCGGGGAGGGGGGGGGCAACCTTGATTGTCTGCCCATTTCTCTGCTGCCCCTGAAGCCAGCAAATCAGCAGCGTCCTCTACCCCCCTCCTCCACTCCCTGCTCCTGCTTAAAAAAGAGCTGCAGCATTAGCTTTCCCCTCTCAACATAGGGCTTTCAGTCACAGATCTGCTTCTGAGATGGCCCAACTGAGGGTACAGGCTGGCGACATCCAGAATGACTTCATCTATCTTTCACATAACAGGAAGGTTCCCAAAAAGATGTCTTCTATCATGGAGATGAAGGAAATCTTCCTCAATGCTGATGCCATTTGCTTCGATGTGGACAGCACAGTCATTAAAGAAGAGGGCATCGATGAACTGGCAAAATTCTGTGGTGTTGGAGATGCGGTGGCGGAAATGTAAGTATGATTGTGTCTTGCTTGATGCTTCTGAGAAGAGAGAGCAGACATTGAGATACTTCTTCAGTTCTGTTGTCCAGTTCTTTAGTTCAAAACTGAAGAAGCTTCTTGGATGAGAAGTGAAACATCTTCAAGGAAAAACAAAGAAAGTCCAGCTGTCTTTTGAAAAAGCACCTTTGTGGCACAGATATGGAAATTTGTTCACCCAAAACAAAGTCTTTCCCCTTTTTAAATGGAAATTTTTAAATTTGGTTTTAAATTATTGGGGTTTTAAATTTGTTCAGCCAAATTATTTAATTTCGTTTTAATCTATTTTAAATTTTGTATTTATATGTTTTATTCTATGGCTGTTCACCGCCCTGAGTCCTTCGGGAGTAGGGCAGTATACAAATTCAATAAATAAATAAATAAATAAATAAATAAAAAACTGTGTGTTCAACAGTGTGTTTGACCTGAATCTGAGAAGTCCAAAGCCACTGGCCTGTATATGATGATGACTGCTCTTACCAACAAAAAGATAACCATTTATTAAATACATTAAATTTATAGGTTTAATGTTTGGGTTTGGTTGCCCATCTAAAGTCCTGCATGAGAATTGCTTAGTTTTATCAGATCTTAGATCATGTACAGAGTCTTCTAATGAAGCTTCTTGAACAGATAATTGTGAGCAAGCATCTAACAAGCATATACAGATCAGAACTATTTCTAGTCTGAGAAACCAGTTTTGTAGTTACTTTTGAAACAGATCATAAACACTAAAGTCAAGAAGATGGAAGGCAGGAAAATTATACAAGGAATATTGCTTCTCTTTGACCGAATCAAACCACTGCTTTAAATATATTGATATGACAACATATACTCATTTTGAGTTCATCTATTATCTCATTGGAAGCGGCTTCATGGCACAATCAGAACGCTGCTAACTTTTTCCCCCTAGTATGGTATCTTAAATCTTTAGTAATGCAGCAAGCTTTGTCTTTTGTATCTCTTCAATATGACTTACAAAGTAACTCTAAAGTTTGCCTGTGCTTTTGCTTGCTTTGGCATTTCACTGAATAATGCAGAGAAAATTATCAGAGACTGTATGTGCAAAGATGAAAAGACAATTGAAGTAGCTCTGTGATGAAGAATAAAAAAACCTTGTGTAATTTTATTATCAGTCCAAGGCCTTTATATCTCATACCTTCAGTATAACATTCAGTGTCTGTGTGGATTTGAAACTTTTGTGATACCATATAGTTAATCATGAGAGATTCAGTTAAGCTTCCTGTAAAATTTGTTTCATAATGCCATGTGGGTTTTCGAGTATCTCTGGCACAACTTTAATGTACAGTTTAGAAATGCATCTACAGTAAACTTTTAGAAGTATCTTTACAAAATAGCTATGTTGTGGTCAGTATCTGGCATTTTCAGGACCAAGTCTAAATGCTGAGAGATTCTGTTGGATTTTCTGCTTGCCCAAGCCAGAACACAGTGTGAATTGACAATGGATGTGAAAAGTTCCTGTAGCTGGTCATGTCTGTCCAAAAAGTTGTTGACCACAGCTACAGTTGTTATTGCTTCCAGTACTTACAGTATGTATTTTTTCACTGTCCTCCTGCTACTTCTAGTTAAACCAGCTGTGCAAGTTCCTGACATTTTTTGTTTGTTTGTTTTTAAATAATGAAAGAGAAATGCCAGCCTGTAATGGGTGTAGTTGAGAAATTATTTAACACTCTTGTGGTACAAGAACACAGGGCATTTACCATTGTTAGGTTGCATAACCATAAGAATTTTTAATTCCTTTTAAAAACCACTTAAGGATCATACTGGAAATACTATATATGTCATTTTTAACACTGAAATAGTATCTACAGGTGATTGGGATTGAGGCAACATTCACAGACATTTATTCATCCAAATTGTTATTTGGGCTTTTATTGTTTGTAAGTCACCCAAAGTCTCAGAGAGTGAGTGGGCGGCCATATAAAACTTCAAAATAAATAAATAATAATCAAACTTAGCATTAGTGAACATCGGGTTCCAGCTTTTGAACAGCAGCTTGAAAAAGTCAGTATTATCCTCTTTATGGATTCCATAAACATGTATTTGGCCATTATGGGGAATGGACTGCCCGAAACAGTATGATTTGATATAGTGGGGAGCCCTTATATTCTTACATCACAGAATAAATTTTCAGTGGGTTTCCACAATACATTCTAGTTTATCAGGTTTGTGTATTGAAACTCCTCAGGAGATACTTCTGCTTTCCTTAAAAGTCTGAAATGAATTTCTTTGACTCCTAATTTAGGACTCGCAGAGCAATGGGAGGTTCAGTAACATTCAAGGCAGCTTTAACTGCACGGCTAGGCCTCATACGACCTTCCTACGAACAAGTGCAGAAATTAATATCAGAGCATCCACCCCAGTTAACGCCAGGAATAAGGTAAGAAATATTAGGAATGGTTATGTTTTGCAGTATTCCCAAGATGTATTTTTCCCAAGGAGATTGTCATAGGTCCTTGCTGTGTGTTCCTAGGATCTTATGAAAGACATAGTACAATAATGCTGCACTGGGACTTGAACCTTTGAGTTGGATTCTCTCCCCCCCCACCCCCCCGTTTATTAAGGCAATCCATCAAAGCATACAAGCTGCTCCTGAATTCAGGCAAGATTATCTTTGCTCCCCCTCCTTTGTCTTGCCCATTGCCAGTTGAGATTAAAATCCATTGCAATAACACTATTTTTTTTTATTGTACTCAAACTGCAGCCAAACTTTGCTTTATCTGCTTGTTTTCAAGCTACGATGTGGAATTTGGATTCTGATCGGGGGATTTTCATCTTTGGTTCTGGGTGCAACTGCATTCCTTGACTCAAAGTTGGTGAACAGTTTGGGTTCCTCCTGGACTCACGGCTCCTATGAAGAACAGATGACAGCTATGTCCAGGAAGTCCTTTGCACTGCTTTATCTTGTGCATAAATTGCCCCCATTTTTAGATCAGGAGGACCTGTTCATTGTCATGATGCCTTAGTCATCTCCCTGTTGGATTTCTTCAGTGGTCTCTACAAATGACTGCCTTCTAAGTTGCTGCAACTGGTCCAGAGTGCAGTAGTACAGGCACATTGGTATGTCCATGTAAGACCACTACTGTGTTCTGTGCATTGCAACAGCTCCTGATAGGCTTCTGGGTGTGATTCAAAAGTTAGTTATCATCTATAAATCCCTGTATGGAACAGGGCTGTTATTTTCAGGATCATCTACTTCTTGTTATTTCTGACAGTCCCAAAATTACACACCAAGGTAACAGTCCTTTGTTTGAAGTAGTCATACAATGGGACCTAGAAGACATGTCTATTCTGTTGCTTCCCCTGTCCTTTGGAACAATCTCTCCTAAGGTGTGGGTGGCTCTGACCCCTTATTCTTTCACAGAACTGTGAAGACCTTACTTTTGTCTTATCCCAGCTTCTGTCAACCTTGCAGTTCGAAAGCACATTAAAAATGCAAATAGAAAAATAGGGACCACTTTGGTGGGAAGGTAACAGTGTTCCGTGTGCCTTTGGCATTTAGTCATGCCGGCCACATGACCATGGAGACATCTTTGGACAGCACTGGCTCTTCAGCTTTGAAACCAAAGATGAGCATCGCCCCCTAGAGTCAGGAACGACTAGCACATATGTGCGAGGGGAAACTTTACCCTTACCTTTACTGGACTAAAATGATAGTTCTTTTGTGAAAATGAGCTTTTGCTATGCCCAGACTTGGCTATTTGAGGAGTTTAGTATCATATTTTTATTTCTCCTTCATATTAAGAAGTCTACAAGTTTAGAGCACATTCTGAGCTAACCCTCTTGGGTTGGTTGTTTTTTTTTTACTCTTTTTGTCTACTCAAAAAAAGAAAAGGGGAGGGGAATCTCCACATAGCTGTAAATCTGTGAAAATCACCAACTTTCAGTTCCCATCCTAGAGTCATGTGCTACCCAGTCAAGGTCAGTCTCATGACCATAAAAACAGGGCCAAGAAATCATGGTGCCAGATTTTGATTAAAAAAAAAACCTTGGAGTTATTGCCCTGGTGGTGCAGTGGTTAAAGTGCAGTATTTTAAGCAAACTCTGTCCACAGCCTGAACTTCGATTCTGACAGGGCTCAAGATTGATGCAGCCTTCCCTCCTTCTGAGGTGGGTAAAATTAGGACCCAGATTATTGGGGACAATATGCAAATAATGGTTCTACATTGTAAACTTCTCAGAGAGTGCTATAAAGTGCTATGGAGCGATATATAAGCCTGAATGCTGCTGTTGTTTGTTGGGAGTGCTCATTATGGGTCTATTATGTAGATGATAATAACGCAGATAGCAAACAAAAACCACCTGTTTGAATGTATTTGTTCCTTTCCCCTGACCTTATGGTCTCTATTTTTTTTTCCCCCCTTAAAGAGAACTCGTCAACCGGCTCCACCAGCGCGGTGTCCAGGTTTTCTTAATTTCTGGAGGGTTTCAGAGCATTGTCGAACATGTCGCCTCACAATTAAACATACCAACAGCAAATATCTATGCCAACAGATTGAAGTTCTACTTTAATGGTAAAATTTTCCATATGACTGAACTTAGAACTGATAAGATTGTTGACTTAATAGGGAGCAAAGATTATAATAATAATAATAATATCTCTATGATGAACTGAAACAGAATTACAGAACATCTCAATTCTGTAGAAACAAAATCAAAGTCTGTTGCCTTAAAAAAAATGAAATATATAAGAATTATTTGAAGACTAGCTACAGTAATCAATGTGAAAATTTATTCCATATAAGATTAAATCATTTCTTCCTTCACTGTTGAAATTTACATTTAGTAGGTATTCGTTTGTACTTCTAAGCATAGGGATTATTTTTTCTCCCCAACAACCAGCTTGTGAAGTTGGTTGCAAGCAAGACTGGCCAAATCACCCAGGGAGTTTCTCAAACTGAGAATGAACTAGAATCTGGGTTCCCCCACTTTTACTTTGGTATGTTAAGCACTGGACCATATTGCCTCTCATGAGCAGAAAGGCTTTTTAAATTACCATTTTACTTGAACTTTCTTTTTTGATTTGGAACTCGGGAAAATAATGGTATTCTAATACATTACTGTATAGCCAGATGATACATTTCCATTGAAAAATAATAAAGTTGCAAACAAATTTAGATTAGAAGTGGGAACCTATTTCAGATGAAGGTTGCAGTATTTTATGGTATACCCAAGAAGGCTCAAAACCCAAAATGTGTGTCATACCTACATTTTAGCGCTTCCTCACTGGTAGATCAGTCCATTTTCATCCATGCATGAAGAAAATGGCTACTTGTTTCTCACACATAATTCAAATTAATGACCATGCACTCTATGCACAGAGGGCCTTTTCCGAGGTAGCTAAACCTCCACTTGGCCTTAACAAGCCAACTGACAAGTCTCGTTGCCAGTTCATACAATAAGTCAAGGTTTGCTGCATATTTCTTACAGATCTTCTAGTGACTTTTCACACTACAGGATACATTTCAGAAATGTGAATAAAGTGTACTGTAAAACTAGTTTGTTGAGCTGTCTGCAAAAAGGATCTTTGGGGTTATAAATATCTGAGAGCTTTTAGCCTTAGGACACTTAAGCTTCTTAAATTTCTGGGTTGGCAATTATGGGCTCCATTTGCTTTTTTAGAACATAAAGCAGAACTAAAAGTCCATTAGGCTAGCTGTGTCTAACCTGATCATGTAGCTGAGAACTCTGGGGATTGTAGTCTGGATGGCAAAGGAAGGGGAAGACTGGTTTATTCCAGCTTCCTGCTTCCCAAAGAAGTCAACAAGCCACAAGTTTCTCTTGAAGCAGCAGGTCTCTGGCCTTCATCTTTTGCTTTCCCATCAGCTAGGATTCAGCAGTATATAGATTTAGAGATTCTGTTCCAACATCATAGCTAATAATCTGTAAACTACTGTGACCCTGACTAAATCTTCCCTGCTTCCAAACTGCAGAAATTTTAGCCTGTTCTTGTAGAAAAGGTTTTCCAAACCTGTTCCCCTCTGGAATATTTTGAATTGTTCAATTTTTTTTTAGATCATAGATCTAGTTGTTGCGTAAGTTGACCCTCAGCTGGGAAAACAAGTTGAAGTGAAATCTTTAGACTGTAAATGGTTGCGCTTGAAGAATTAGGCCTGCTAATCAGTTTCCCAGTTATGAAACATCAATTGCCCAGGTAATGTAAAACAAGTAATTTCTTCCAAGAGTTAAGATTTGACACTTTGCTTTGGCACATGGTAAGAGCAAGGGGTGTGTTGCTGAGATCAGCTTGTTTATTGAGCAATCAGCAGGGTCTCTTATCCATTAGCTGACATACAACTACAAGGTTAAGATATCCTGCTAGTGATATCCCACTGATAGCCAGGCTCAGCTGATTTGGAACATTGCAATAAACAGGATCATTCAAGTGTGTGGTACTTGGCTTTAGATTAATCACTCTGTATTGCCAGGGGGACAAATAGAAGCAAATGTGAAGGATCAGAATTTTTCCATTGTCTGTTCTAATCCTTTTTGCTTGTAGAGAAGGATAGGAAGCCTGAATATATAGAGAAAGGGGGGAATGGTAATTTCCCCCAAACTTTAAATGATGGAATCAGAACCTAATGTGTTTGGGACCCATTTTCAGGATTTAGTTTTGAAATTAATGGTCTAATAATAGACATTTGAGCCCCTGAGCATGTAAGAAAAAATTTCTTCCTCTTCAGAGGAAAATAGTCAAATTCATGTACTAAGATTATTAAAACAGATTATTAAGACAGAATCAGGATGGCATAATGATTAAAAGATCAGAATGGCACTGGAGAGACACAGATTTTAGACCAGCGGTCTCCAACCTTGGCAACTTTAAGACTTGTGGACTTCAACTCGCAAAGCTGGCTGAGGAATTCTAGACCACCTCAGCCCTAAAATCTTCCTGGGTGACTCTGGGCCACTCTCATTCCAAGTTCTTGTTGTAGTGTTATATACACCATTCTGGTCTCCTGAATGAAAAGGTAAGATATAAATCCAACATGCGAATAAAAGCTAGATTTCTAACCAGAGAATGGATTTCCCAGACTTGAAATCTTTTGTATCAGAATTCAGATGACTAGAATTTCCCTAAGGACATTTTTCTTCCTTTCTCAGACTTCTAACATTCTTGAAATTCTCCCTAATATTTTGGGACAGCCAGTCAAGGGGTTTCCCTTTGTGTCATTTATTTAGGAGAATATGCCGGTTTTGATGAGACGCAGCCAACAGCTGAATCAGGTGGTAAAGGACAAGTCATCAGTTACTTGAAAGAACAGTTTCAATTTAAGAAAGTAGTTATGGTTGGAGATGGAGCAACAGATATGGAAGCCTGCCCTCCAGCAGTGAGTATCAAAGATGGACATTTCAACCACAATTTAATTTTTATTTACCCTTCTTCCTGTTGGTCTAGGGCAGGAGTGTCAAACTTGATTTCATTGAGGGCTACATCAGGGTTGTGTTTGACTTCAGGGGCCTGGGGGTGAGTGGCCAGAGGGGCATGGCTAGCTCCACATCACTCACCGAGGCTCCGTTTTTGGCCATGATGGCCTCCTGCAGCCGGCCGCACCCAGTCTGCTTGGGGTCCATTTTCACTGGCAGAGGGCTGCAGGAGGCTGTTGTGGCTAAAAACAGAGCCCCGGGAGGGCCATGCGTTGCTCCTCCGAGCTCTATTTTTGCTGGCAGAGGCACCACGGGCCGGTCCTTCACTGTTTCCAGGGCAAACCTGTGGACCAGATCTAAGCACCCTGTGGGCCAGATTTGGCCTATGGGCCTTGAGTTTGACACCCCTGGTCTATGGGAATTCTGTGCTGAGTTTCCTGTATTTTTATCTCCACAGAGATTGGGATAGGCAGTGTGTCAGAGACCAAGACTGACCAAAAGCTGGGGAGCCTTTTTGGCCCCGTTTAAATGCAGTAAACCCCTTATAAATCAGTCAGCAGATTTGCCTGGCATATACTGTATAAAAGTCTAATCTAGCCTCCTGATAAAACACCTATCTTCCTTTCAACTTGCTCTCTCCAGAAAGATTTACCTGCACTTTCCCAACCTTAGTATTAACAAAAGCAACTTAATTTACACATTACAGTACAAAAATCTACACACCATTTAGACAAAATGAACCCACAAAGCACGCAGATGAAAAAGGGGAGCCTTTTTAAAAATTCATCATACTTCTCCATAAGGAACCAAGCATGATTTCCATTCCTGGTTAATAATTATCACTCATTGTTAATTATTGTCTTTTATATCTTCTGGGGGAGGGGAGGCAAATTAGAATGAATAGATCATGGAACAATCAGAACATTTAGATTTGGCATTCAGAAGCAAAATCCTTGTGCTGGTCACGGTAGTTGGCCAGCTTGACATTTAAAGGCAAATATTTCTCCTTTATTAGATCAGTGGATTTAGATTTGGAATTTTGGATGACCAAATAAAGGAGGGCAACGCAGTGCCTCCTGGGTAGGAAAGATATGGTGCTAGGCTAGCCAAAAGAAGTTATTTCAGAATCATTTCCTCTAAATAATTTTTAACAGTGGACAACACAACATAAAGCGGTGGTTCAGGGCGGCTAAGGATAAAAGATACAGAAAGAAAAGAGCCTTGATAGTACAGTGGTCTACGCACCCTGTTATTAACACAGCTGCCTGCAATTTCTGCTGGTTCGAATCTCTCCAAGGCTCAAGGTTGACTCAGCCTTCCATCCTTTCTAAGGTAGGTGAAATGAGGACCCAGTTTGTGGGGGCAATAAGCTGACTTTGTATAAAATATACAAAAGTATGAAGGCTATTGCTTAATGCATTGTAAGCCGCCCTGAGTCTCCGGAGAAGGGTGGCATATAAATCAATTTTTTTTAAAAAAAAATCAAAAAATCAAAAGAATTTTGTAGCACTTTCCTAACTAACACATTTATTAAAAGCACACACTTTAATAACATTGATTAGTTGGCACTCACACCCTCTCATTTTTGACCACTGTATAAACTAACACAGTTCTCCTCCTACATCATCTAACCACGGGAAGCATTAAGACTGAAAGGCAGGAATTCCACAAGTGTATGAAAAATTTGCCTGACTATTAATATCTTTATTTTCTCAAACGTCCATGTGCCCAAAGTATTTAATTCTCCTAAGAATAAACAACCATTCAGTCTTGCTGTTCATAAGTGTTGCTTTTTCAGTTGTTACTAGAGAATGAGGACACATTTCCAATTTGTCCATGACTTGTGAACTCTGAAATGGTCTCTAGGGAGAGGAAGAATAACCCCCAGCTTGTCTGTTTTTTGTTTGCCCAGGACTGTTTCATCGGCTTCGGGGGCAACGTTGTACGGAAACAAGTAAAAGAAAAAGCAAAGTGGTACATCACTCATTTTGACGAGTTGCTGAAAGAACTGGAAGAACGATAAATTATTAACTAGACTTATTTTATTAATACTTATTGTAGGTAGATATATAATTATGCAATTAAACATATTGTTATTTGCAAATGGATGTGTTCTGGACTGTTCATTTATGGCTCTGCAGGAGGGCATAGCCATCACTACTATCATTTTCCTCTGAACACCCATAATTCAGATTATGAGGAAATTGCACCTGTATAGCAAAGCTTTATTTGCCATTGAAGATGGGAAAATAATGATAACAATATGTCACCAGGCTTCCAAAAACTAAGTAGTTTATAAATTGTTAAAAATATTTAAAAATAAGGAAACAACAATAAAAAGAAAACATTAAAATAAAAAAAGGACAAAAATGGCAGAAATCATATAATTGGATGGTAAAACGAGGGTTTCAATAAATGAGGTATCTCATAACTAGTACCCATAATCCACTTAGAAAAATAGTCTGGTGATTCAGACATGAGGGAAAGGGGATTGGGAAAAAGTTAAGAATGGAACAAGAGAAGAAAGATAAATTTTGTTCATTAAAGAAGCAGCAAACTGATGTGAAGAAGGCAGCATCAAAATGAAAGGGAGGAGAAGATAAAGGGAATAAAAATGGAATTGTAAAATAAGAGATTGAAATTCAAAATGTATATCCTGCTTCAATCTTAATTTTTCAGGTATCATTTGATAAGTATAACAGAATCATCAGGAATATCACCAGTTCTTTGGCAAACATTTAAAATCAAAATAACTGAAGTCAAGCCATTTAAAGCAGTATTGAAACAAGAAATATGTTTCCAGCCTCGTGTCTCCTGCAGCTTTGAGGCGAACCCTGATTTGCAGAAGTCCATGTAACTTTCAGAGATAACATTCTCAGTCTGTCTGAGGTTCAGTGAAATATAATATAGTGGCTCACAACTGCCATAGTTACACTTCAATATAAGCCAATGACAGGATTCGCACATTAACCACAGTGTGATTTACAGTACCTGTTTCTAATTCTGCATATTATATAATCCTGCAAATGTGGCTTATTCAGTAGACCATGGTTCAATCAAACCACAAAAGAGGTGACTTCAGAATACAACATTAGATGCATACCCCAAGCCAAGAAGGGATTTAAGAGATCAGAAGTGAGAACTGCAAGGGAAATGGTATGCAGATTACCAAACTATCCAGCTCCCCTTTCCTGACAGCCCATCCCGCCCATATTCCCAAACTTGCATTGGCTGAGTTCACAAATTATGCCAAGCCACAAATTAAATTTGATTTATCGAACATGCCACAATTGTCTGGGTTAACACTTTCCACCCAGCAATCATAGCAAATTTCTGGATTCAAATTCCATGCTGAACTAAAATCCGGCCAACTCCATTATAGCTTAGTGTGAAGTCTGAACCCAGACAATATTTTTCAACAATAATACCTACCCCAAAGCTCAGCCTGTACCAGCACAAGGCTTTCCTCAGACACTTCTGCTCTATAAAAGTCCAACAGAAATCTGCAGCAATTCCGGTAGGAAAATACTGCCAAGCAGCTTTCCTTCTTAATCTTCAGGCAGGAACAATTGTAGTATTATGCTGGGAGTTGAAGAGCTTGACCCATGGCAGGATTTCTCTTGGAGACATTACAAAAAGAAACCTCACCCCACCCCCTACCCTTGCTTTTTTTCTCATTTCTTTTACAGTGGTAGAATTTCATATCCAACCAGTGGTGAAATGTAAAATTTGTTACTACCGGTTCTGTGGGCATGGCTTGGTGGGGGGTGGGGGCAGTGTAATATAACTGAGTGGGCATGGCCAACTTTTTTTTTATTTTTTTACTTTTAAAAACATTTTTTCTACAACCTCTTAAAAGCCTCTGACGATCCCAGCTGACTTGCCTGATCGGCAGAGGCTTTTTTTAAAAAAAACATTTTTTTCTATAACCTCTTTGGCCGAAGAGGTTGTAGAAAAAATACTTTTAAAAGCCTCTGATGATCCCAGCTGAGCCACGCGATCATCAGAGCCTTTTTTTTTACTTTTAAAAGCATTTTTTCGGCCAAAAAGGTTGTAGAAAAAATGCTTTTAAAAATAAAAAAAAGCCTCTGATGATTGTGTGGCTCAGCTGGGCAATGGGGGGTGGGAGGTGGGGCAGGGATTTTTGCTACTGGTTCTCCGAACCACCCGTCTCCATCGCTACCGGATAGGGCAATCCGGTCCGAACCGGGAACATTTCATCCCTGAATTAAGGCTCATCATTATAAATGTTGGGATTCAATCTAGGAAAATATATCCTCAAAGCTTTTCCTTCACAATCACTGCTGAGAACAGGGATAGATGAAAATTTCTGGAACTTCTGGATTCCGGGAGTTTTGTAGGCCCTGAACAGAATGCCTTTCCTGCACAATAGATAATGCAGCACTGGCTGAGAAGGGGCATGTTTCCCTTTAGACAATAACACTATAATTTCAGAATTTCAGAATTTCAGGTCATCCATAACTGCTCAGCAGAAAAAAAAAGAGAGAGAAAGCAGAACATAAAAACTGTGCTGGATTAGAGTAACAGTTATTATGTCTAGTGTTTCTAAATAATATAGATCTCTGAACTCTAATGCCATTACAGCACAGACAACATAGGCCAGTGTTTCTTGCAGCTTGAGGATGTGAGGACTTCATCTCCCAAGATTCCCCAGCCAGTCCATACATCTTCAAGTTGCCAAGGTTTAGAAATTCTGGCATAAGACAGTGGAGAATCTCTAGCCTAATAGAAGTGAAAGACAGAAAGAAAATGCAATAATATGTAACAAATTTGCAGACTGTAGTTCATAAATACTGTTGCACAAATCTTTATTTAATAATATAGTTGTTAGCCCTATGAAATGCTTTGCTTTCAACTTCGTAAATTGAATGAATGGGTTAAGAGAAAGGACTATCAAAATATAGTTATTTAGTTACATCCTCCTCCTCCTCTAAATTGCCCTAAAAGGTGAGCTCAGATACTCTGATGAGCTCAAAAGATGAGCTCAGATATCTGGAAAGAGAATTTCAGTTTATTGTAGAAGTTTCACTTGAAATCCTCTATGTCATTTCTTCCAATATAAAACAGGATTTGGCCTCAAAAGACAGTCCAAGAACACATGTCTGGCTGGCTGCTGATACACCACATGATTTTCTGAGAATTGTTTTGTCAAACTCATAATACAGTTCTATATTATTCATCAAACTTTACATGAGGACAATGCCAGGTTTTATAAAATATGGTCAAGTTTACAGGCTCTCTCTTAATTGCTTTCTAACCCAAGGCCTCCGGTTGGGTTCCTAGAACATTCTTAAGCAGATTAGTTAAGGACGAAGCGGATGCATCTGTATAACATGCTAAACTTTGCATGTTCACTTTTCTATATCTTAGCATGCTGTGTATCAATGTATTCCATGATGAAAGAAAGTGGGTTGCAGAAGATCACATGACTGTAACCTATGTCTTTGTATGGCACCAGCTGTTAGGTATTTTCTCCTTGCTGGCTGGCCTTTTGACATTGGAATTATGTTTTCTTGATTTGATCAAATGGTGCTAGCCAGAGATACAGCTTTGTAATAAATGTGACAAAATTTGTGGAAAGAGCAAGGAGGCCTTGTATAACAACATTCAAGCAGGAGCCACATATGCTCCCTATAAAGATATCTTTGCTGGAATGAACTCTTGCATGTTCAAGGGCTTGGGAATTTACTTGGGCAAGTAAAGTCACCCAGAGTAACCATAGAGGTAGAAAGGAAAAAGGAAAGGAATTCCTGCAGAGTTTACTCTGCTAGTGGTTGCCAACTATAGGAGGTAATGCTCATCTGTGTTTCAGGGGAAATGGACAGCATAAAAATTTCATACATAAATAAAAAAATAAGTAATCATATGTTTAGGTTTAGTTGGACTGAATTTATTTTTGAAATTTGATATGTATACTGGCCTTTCCCCCTTTTGCCTTTTTCTAACGTGCTTGCTTTATACCCAGAGATTTTGTTTGTTGTTTTGTAAGAGAAATTCTGATTAAAAACTTCCCTGCTTTGAAGACTGTATGGTTACACAGCCATGTTCTGTATTCTAAGACTATTCCAAGAGATGCAGCAAACAAATGGCTATAAATTTGGCCTGGTTGCTGAGCATCTGAATTGCGGGCATGCAACTGCCAGGGAGTCCCAACCATTAGAATTTCAACTCTTGGTCGTAAGTACCCCCAGGAAGGTCCATCGTAACTTCAAATGGTCATAAGCTGAGTACTAATTTTATGCTATAGCAGCTCGGTTCACACAGCATGTTTAGCTGTATTTTACAAAAAACAGTAACACAACATGTGAATGCAGGCCACATATGCACATATCTTCTACCCAAACTTTTAACACTTTCGACAAAAGGATTGCATGGCAATTGGCACACTTTTGTTGGCCAATGTAGGCTATTAAGTTACTGACAGGTGAAGCTGGATGGATGCCACTGGCTGGTCAGAAAGTTCAAGGGCTTCCATGAAAAAAATCCACTGTTTGACAGACAAAATAAACAGCTGACTTTCAGGATCAGGGAACATGCCTGGACACATGTCAGAAGCATTCAGATGGGAAATGATCGGGTGATGCAACACCAAACCTTCACTTTTTCAACTGAAGAGCAAAAACAAAAATAGGAAGCCGTATTGATAGCCGCAGCTAACTCCATGTTTGCTGCTTAATTCTAGACTTGAAGGGGTTTGCCAGTCCAAAGGAAAAAGGCAATGGCATCTTAGTGAGGACTTTTTCCTCTCGCATGTAAGAATGAAGAGAAAATCTTAGGATTTGTTTTAAAAAATGGATAGGAATACACAATTACAGTACAGGAGAGTCTAGTTAATCCTAAATATGGAAGTCAGTATATCTCAGCCACTATCAAGCTTTGCCTGAATGTGGATCTGCCTGGGCTTGACAAAGGAAAGCAGTGCCTGTCTTGATTGGCAAGGAAAATTCATGGTTACCTAGAAAGATCAAAGAAGATTGAGTGGAGGAAACAGGTAGAGTATCAGCTGGACAGCAAGCGCCAGTCTCCCAGCCACAAAGACCCGTTACAAGTGGGAATGCATTATCAGCATACTTTGGGGACAGAGATAGTGGTAAAGGACCTTTAGTGTCACTGCATTGTCTAACTCACATTTGGTAGGCTCTTCAGACAGAATTACTTTTTATTAACATAGGTATACTATAAATTTATTTTTATTTTATTTTTATTAAATTTGTATACCGCCCTTCTCCTGCTGGACTCAGGGCGGTGCACAGCCCAAAATAAAAACATTCCAATACAAAATTTAAATTTTTTTAAAAGAATTACACAACTTTGGCCCAAAATTTAAAACATCCCAACTAAAACCCATAGACAATTAAAAATCTAACATCTCAAAAGGGGGGGGGGGTTTACGCCAGCCCTGCTTGGTGGAAAAGTTTTTAGGGCACATCGAAAAGCCCGGAGATCTGGTATCATGCGTATCTCCGGAGGCAAATCGTTCCAGAGGGCAGGTGCCGCCACAGAGAAGGCCCTCCCCCTGGGGATCGCCAGCCGACACTGCCTGGCTTACGGCACCCTGAGGAGTCCCTCTCTGTGGGAGCATACTGGCCGGTGGAAGGCTATCAGTGGCAGAAGACGGTCCCGCAAATACCCAGGTCCTATGCCATGGAGCGCTTTAAAGGTGGTAACCAACACCTTGAAGTGCACCCGGAAGACCACCAGAAGCCAATGCAGCTCACGCAGGAGAGGCGTCACATGGGAGCGCCCCCTCGCTCCCATAATCCCCCGCGCGGTTGCATTCTGCACCAGTTGGAGCCTCTGGGTGCTCCTCAAGGGGAGCCCCATGTAGAGAGCATTGCAGTAGTCCAGGTGGGAAGTGACGAGTGCCTGAGTGACTGTGTGTAAGGAGTCCCGATCCAGAAAGGGACGCAACTGGTGAATCAGGCAAACCTGATGAAAAGCCCCCCTGGCCACAGCCATCATATGCTCTTCTAAAGACAGCCGTGCATCCAGGACGCCCAAGTTGCGAGCCCTCTCTGTGGGAGCCAATAACTCGCCCTCAATATCCTGTGATGGCACCAGTTGGCTATATTGGGACGCCGGAAGCCACAGTCACTCGGTCTTGGAAGGGTTGAGTTACCTTATAAGGCCTGTTACTCCCCATCCAGATCTGTACGGCCTCCAGGCACCGGGACATTACTTCAAGGGCATCGTTGGGATGGCCTGGGGTGGAGATGTACAGCTGAGTATCGTCAGCGTACTGATGGAACTGCCCCCCAAAGCCACAGATGATCTTGCCCAGCGGCTTCACATAAATGTTGAACAGAAGGGGCGAGAGGACCGACCCCTGCGGCACCCCACAAACAAGGCGCCTCGGGGTCGACCTCTGCCCCCGTCAACACCGATTGCGTCCGGTCGGAGAGATAGGAGAACCACCGCAGAACGGTGCCCCCCACTCCCAACCCCTCAAACTGGCGCAGCATGATACCATGGTCGATGGTATCAAAAGCCGCTGAGAGATCTAACAGGACCAGGATAGAGGAACAACCCCTATCCCGAGCCCTCCAGAGATCATCCACCAACGCGACCAATGCCATTTCTGTGCTGTGCCCAGGCCTGAAGCCGCACTGGAGTGGATCCAGATAGACAGCTTCATCCAGGTACCCAGGAAGCTGTCACGCCACCACACTTTCAACAACCTTCGTCACGAAGGGAAGGTTGGAGACCGGACGGTAGTTAGCCAAAATAGCCAGATCCAGAGCGGGCTTCTTGAGGAGGGGCCTCTTTCAAGGCGGATGGCAAGACACCCTCACTCAAGGAAGCGTTAGCCTCGCGTAACCTCCCGGGAGGCCAGCACCAACCAGGAGGGACACGGGTCCAATAAACATGTGGTCGCGTTCAGCTGCCCCAGTATCCTGTCCACGTCCTCGGGAGCAACAGGGTCGAACTCCTTCCAAATGACATTCTCAAGACCGGCCTCCATCATCCCGTCTATACCTACCCAGTCAGAGACCAAGCCTTCCCGAATCTGAGTGATTTTATCATGCAGATACTGAACAAAATCCTCAGCGCGACCCTGCAAGGGATCCTCCTGCGCTCCCAGGTGGAGGAGGGAGCGAGTCACTCTAAACAGGGCGGCCGGACGGTTATCTGCTGATGTGATAAGAGCGGAAAAATAGTTAGATTTTGCCGCTTTTATCACTACTAGGTAGGTCTTAATATGAGACCTTACCCGTGTTCGGTCGGATTCGGAGCGACTAGACCTCCAACTGCTCTCTAGGCGTCTTTTCCGGCGCTTCATCTCCCTCAGCTCCTTGGAGAACCAAGGAGCCAGGTAAACTTGGCGACGGGTCAGAGGCCGCAAAGGCACGACTCGGTCCAAAGCGTCAGCGGCCGCTCTATCCCAGGCGGCCACCAGCTCTTCAGCCAAGTCATGAGTCAGAGCCTCAGGAAATGGCCCAAGCTCCATCTGGAACCTATCAGGATCCATCAGGTGCCTGGGGTGGAACCATCTGGT
Source organism: Arizona elegans (assembly GCA_022577455.1). NCBI lineage: Eukaryota > Metazoa > Chordata > Lepidosauria > Squamata > Colubridae > Arizona > Arizona elegans. The sequence continues at coordinate 317,534,385 of JAKOOJ010000001.1, read as the reverse complement.
CTGTTCCGCCTCCCTGTGGCGGGGTGTGGCGGTTAGAAAGTCAAGCCTAAGGAGGGAGTGATCCGACCATGACAAGGGCTCAATTGCTACCGCCCCTATCTCAAGATCATTCATCCACTGCCTAGAGACAAAAATCAAGTCCAGAGTGTGTCCTCCTGTGTGAGTGGGTCCATGAATTAATTGGGTCAGGTCCATGGCCATCATGGAAGCCATGAACTCCTGGGCCGCCTCAGATGCTTTGCCGACAGATGGCAGGTTGAAGTCCCCCATGACCATAAGCCTGGAGGTCTCCACCGCCACCTCGGCAATCACGTTGAGTAGCTCGGGCAGGGCAGCCAACACGTGGCAGGGAGCCAGGTACGTAATCAGTAAACCCATCTGCCTCCCTTGTCCCCACTTCACCAGGAAAGACTCACATCCAGCTATCTGAGGTACAGTGGCCTCCCTTGGAGTGAGACCTTCCTTTACAAGAACCGCCACCTCCCCCACCCCTCCCCTGGGACGTCGGCTGATGGAATGCATAGAAACCCAGTGGGCACATCTCAACGAGGGGAACCCCCCTCTCCTGGCCCAACCAGGTCTCCGTAATACCTACCAGGTCCACACCCCCCTCCTGAACCAGATCACAAATCAGGAGGGCTTTATTTACCACGGACCTGGCATTGCACAACATCAACTGGAGGCCCAGGGCCTGAGGATCTGAACAACCCAGGGAGCGAGAAGAGCATCGGGGGCCAGAGCACGCAATCGCTCGCAAGTAGCGAGTGCGTCCTCCCCTAACATGATGTGGCCCCCTGCTCCCGCCATATCTGCCCCTCCCACCCACAATGCTGAGGGAAACGCCCTCCCCAATATAGGAACTAGCCCCCCCGACACCAGTAAATAATACTGGTTCCTGATATTTGTAAGAAAGCAATGACTGCTCTAATTATATGTTTTCAATTTCAATTTCTTTTGTCTTAGTATCCTAGAAAATATATTCTAATTCCTAGTTCTATTCACTTTTTATTTTTACTTCTTGATTAATTTATTTGGAAGTACTGGTAATATACTGTATAACAAAGGGGATCTTTTGCCAATGATCCCTAGAGTAGATTATCACCATCTAGTGGTCTGCCATGAACATTGCATGCCTTTGTGTAATTTGAGTTTTCATAGATCTTTTCTTTCAGGTGACTTTATTTTTAAAAATAAAGTTTGATTTTATCACTTCTGAGATCTCCCAATGGGGGGAAAGGGTTAAAGGATGTCTTCACGCTACCAGGTTCATTATATATATTCTTTATTTCCATTTTTTTAACCTTTTATTTGCTACAAAAACACTACAGGTTGTGTAAGTCTTTTTCTCAAACTAGAATTAGAGGGAAGATACTAGATAGTAGCAGTAATTACCAAACTGCTGCACCAGGGCAAGAAGTCAAGCCATATCGTGTAGATTCAGTGGGCTTCTAGACAAGAAAGATTGAAACCGCCAGCCTCTCACCCACAGGTCCAGCCAATTAACTACATGTTAGTTAGTATTTTGTGGCATGGCGTGTTAGTACAGGATGCGGATGGAAAATTACAGGGAGTCCCAGAGCTACAGCAAGATTGTGAAGTCAAAAACTATGTTGGAAGAAAACAATGGGAGACTACTACTGTTGCCAAGAAAGCAACACATTAAGTTACCAGGAGTGGAGCCTGATTTAAGTAGTTCTACACATCTGGGTTGCAAAAATCCAGTAGATCACTAGAAGCCAGCAAAGCCTAGATATGTAGCACAGAAGTCAAGGGAAGTTTTATCTTTTTGTGCTAAAACTGATTCACTGTTGATTAGATTAAACATGCTATTTGTCGCTTTACTCTTGAGAACTGGCAATATTCGATCTATGGATCTCAATCCATGAAATAAAACAAAATCTATTCTGCAACTAGCTTTATGTACCCTAGCCTGCTCTCCAAATTCATTAGATAAATTCAGATTCTACCAGCTGAGGTTGGGTAGGGGACAGGCAGGAATGTTGTTTCAACTAGCTTCAAAGGAGAAAACAGAAATCCCTGAAGTACAAGACAAAATAGTCCGTATATCAAAACTCATGCAAGGGAAGACATCCAAGTTCCTGACTGGTTCTTGAGATTTGATTTTCCTTGCAAGGTTTTCCCAAAGGTGCTTTTTCAAAAGGCAACTGGACTTTCTGGGTTTTCTTTGAAGATGTTTCGCTTCTCATCTAAGAAGCTTCTTCAGTTTAGAAGCTTCTTGGATGAGAAGCAAAACGTCTTGAAAAAAAACCCAGAAAGTCCAGTTGCCTCTTAAAAAAGCAGCTTTGGGACAACCATGACCTGCATGACTGAGAATCTCCATAGACATTCTTCCAAGGTTTTATTACGTGTGCTGATTACTACTGTACTGTAGGTCTAGTTAACTATTCTGTGTCTGAACCACAGGAAATAGAAAACCCTCAAATTTATGGGAGTTTATTTCTACAATCCTCCTAGCAAATCAGTGGCAAATGGTTGTGGAAATCAGACTTTGATGGGGAAGATCAGACACCTTTACTAAGAAGTAGATAGATGATGGATAGATAGTTAGATAGAAGTATAAAGATTATGTGCCATTGAGTTGTTTTCAACTTCTAGTGAATAGATTTTCCTCCTGGCAATCTTATTCCTAACCTGTTTTCACGTCTCCCAACGGTACTCATTATTACTGTAACTGAGTCCACCCACATTTCTGCTACTCATTCTCTTCTCTTTCGTTCCATCTTTTCCAACATCAGAGTCCATATCACAGAAATAGGTTTTTGCCTAATATGCTTGAACTAAGGTAATTTGACCTGGTTATTCGTGCTTTCAGTGAAAAAACTTTTAGATTGATTTCTCCAATGTTTCATTGGTTTGCTTTCTTGGCGGTACATGGTATTCTCAACAGTTTTCTCCAACAAAAGTGCAAAAATGTCCAATAGGAAGTATTTATTGTGGATCAAGATGGTTGTGCAGCTTCTTTTTCAGTTATCCTCAGAACAGAAATTCTCCAGAGAAAGCATGTCTTCCTCTAGCAGCCTGATTTTGTGGAGAATCCTGTTGTATGAAAATCAGTCAGGGTGATCTCTAGAATGCTGTCCTTATTAAAGCACAATTAATTATATTCATCTATTATGGGTTGGGTTACCTTTTCATGTACTATTCTGTCATTCCAGCTCCGTAAATCAGATTAAAATACCTTATGTAAGTAAATTCAATTCAGTAAATTCAGTAATACTTTATCTTCTGACTCCAAACAAAAAGAAACAATATCTAATAATAATCAGTACAGCTGGAACAATGCCCAGATATGAGAAAATCAATAGGATTTTATTATGTTTTGCCAAAAATTACTGAAATGTTGGATACATCATAGATGATAGATAACAGTGTATTACACTGATTCATCAACTTACAAGATAATCACTTCAATGTATCTACATTATACACACATATTAAAAAATCCATCTATTCTAAAAGAAAATCAAAAACAGACAATTAGACATGGCAGAAACATTAATTTGTCTTTATGTAATTTAATAGGCAATCTTTTAATTACCTTTTCTGAATTGCCATCTACAAAAGAATCCCACAGAAATGATTGCTTTTTTCAAAAAAAAAAAACCCTGTCCATATCCGACTTTATTGTGTAAGTCTAGGAGTATTTTTAAAATATTTTAACACACTGATCCTTCTTTAGCTGATTCTCATGCTATAGATTAGGGAATTATCTAGATATGTCACACTGAACGCCTTCCCAAAGCTGAAGACATATGGCTTGAACCTCCTCTAATTGCACAGCCGTCCACAATACATTCCAGGGAACTTTTTGCCACTGACTCTTCACTGAAACAGAGCAATCAGGATGGAGTATTTACAGATGAGAAGCAAGGGGATGAGTGGCTTTACTCTGCAATTAAGTTTACAGTTCCCAACAAAGAAACAAGAAAGGGAAGGTCTTGAAGAAAAATGAAAAATAGAGGAAGACTTACCGTAATCGTCACTTCTCCCCTATTGACAACAGCTTCACTTTTTGGGGAAATTGGTCTTACTAAACACAATGGGACTTACTTATGAGTAAAGGCTGACAGATGCAAACTGCGCAGATAGTTGCAGATCAGACTATATTAAGAAAAAAGAAACTTTTTTCTTTTGATATTCTAATTTCGCATCTACATTCCTAGTGTCTTTGAGTGAACATTGGTGACTTTTAGAAATACTACGGTCACCATTTTGTAGTGCAGGAAGCCCCTTTGCTCTTAGGAGCAACTGGTAACAGACATCCTTGAGGTGACAGTACACCTTTCCTAGAAAGAAGAAAGCAACCATGCCATTTGCCCTCTACGCAAATCTGGAGAAGCGTAAGAAAGGCTTTGCCCAGCAATGATTTGTACCACAAAGCTCAATAGGCTGAATACGCAGATATGAAGGCAAAAATGCTCAATTGACAAGTCTCCCCATAATAAAATGCAAATGTTCAAATGGTTAAAGCTCATGCAACTATCACTGAAGCATGTGTCCTTCCATCAGTGTTTGCTGCCTGTCCAAATGCTTGTGCATGTACAGTTATATGGTTGAAAGCTAAGACTTAAATGATCACCCTACAAATCTTCCATATGGATTTGTAAGTCCTCCTGCAGGATCTGAAGAAAAGATTTACCAGCCTCGGTATATAATACTTTGGGACGTCAAGGTTTTCACTGCCAAACACATGCCATCAAAATTAACTAAAAAACAACAACGAAAAAGTCACTTTAAATCAATGCATAGGCATCGGCTGACCGGTAGCTTTATTGAAGTGGAGAAATCTTCAAGGGTATCATAATTCTGGATTCCATTTCCTGAATAAGTGGCACTGAAAATAAATAAAAACAAATAAGGTGATACATGTGATGTATGAAAAATGAATGGCTGCTGTAGCCAGAGGAAAAACATGGTAGATTCCTGCAGCCCAAAGAGCCAGTGAAAGTAGCCACCACAACTGTTAACATATAATCAGAAATGGTTGGAGGCGTTATAGAAAAAGCTGTAGTCATGCCTAACATCTGCAGGTATACAGAGAACCAGGTCAGTAGCATCTGCAAGGAGAGGGTAAAAAAAACCAACAACCCAACACAACAGTTGCAGGCGTGCACTAGCCCTTTACACAGGTGTATGATACACTCACAAAAAAAGCAGGGCTTCACTCCTGCAGTTATGGCCACAATTTTGACCCCTCCTGGATGCCTCTTCTCTAAGCAGCTTTACACAGACAAAGATGCACTCTGGGGGAAATCTCGATACAACATGTGATAGAAGCTTTATTCTGCAGCATTTTGAAATTCTTCTGAGACTTTAGAAAAAAGAAAGTATGTTGCTCCTGATAAGGGAGAAGAGCAACCCATGACGCAGAGCCAAGAGTGGGATGAGTTTAAGAAACAGTGAAACAAAATGTGACAACAAGAAGATTAAAAAAGGGAAAGGGAGACAGAATAATTAGAAATCCTGAGCAAAGGGCCTCCTTTATCAGATCAGCATCTGGACACAGCAATAACTCCCTAGGAACTTAGCTGGTACTCAGGGGTTGGAAGTAGATGAGTCAAGGACAAGGCTCAGATAGATAATCTGTTTATACCGTAGCCCTAATAATCACTGACTACAGAGTCTAGCAAGTCAATCTTCTACATATAAGCCTGAAGATTTCAATCTTAACATGTCTTTCTCCCATCCAGATTTCATGTCACTCATTTCTCATCTTGGAAATGGAGAGGAGTCACCCTCTGATTTGATAATAACATTTGTCTGCTCTCCAGCTCCCTGCCTTCAACCTTGGCACCTTCAGACCACGTCCTCACAGCCCTGGCAGCATAATAAGCTCCACACGTGATGAGCATCGTTGCTGATATTGTCCTCCAAAATCCCTAACTTTGCTGATCCCAGCATCTACCTCCAGTAGAAAACTTTGTTTTTTTTAATCCTCATCACATTTAAATAAGTATAGAAATATGGTCCGAAATGCTTGCTAATCTTATCTTCACTTTCCAACCCCAAAACTACCCTGAACTCAGACTTCTCAGTTAGCCATCTGTCAGCCTAGTCCCAAGGATCATGGGTACTTGGAGAAGAGAATCTGTATCTAAAGAGGGAACAACTAAGAGAGAAAAGTAAAAAGTTTCAGGGCCACAATATCTTATGTGAGTATTTATTTACTTTTTTATTCATTCACCAAATTTCTGCCCTATTGCAATCTAATGCCTCTGAGAAGCTTAAACAAAATATAAAACAAGTTGCAATATTAAAATCTCAAGAGGGGCCATCCAGAATTATATAAGTAAGAACTGATAAGAACAGGGAAAAAAGAATTCAAAAATGGTATTCTATATCAGTTTGAATGAATGCCATCAAAAAGAGTTCTGAGCATAGAATTATTCCTGCAAGGAGACTGCTCCAAAATGTGACGCTGCCCTAGAATAGCAGTCCCTTCAGCCTCTCTTCCTAAATCTCTCAGAAATGAGGGACTATGAACAGTTTCTCCCTGAAAGTTCTAATAGACTGAACTGACACTGGCTGAAACACAGAGTCTTGTAGATACAGTATGCTGTGTCATAAAAGACTTATAGTCTAAACCAGAGCCTCATGTGCACCTGGAAGCCAATTAGCAATCAGTGTAGGGTCCACAAATAGGAAAAATCTCTCCCATCTCCAAGAACCAGTAAGTATGTGGGCCACTGCACTATGGAGCACTTGGAGTGTCTGGGTAATCTTTAAAAGCAATAGCAATAGCACTTAGACTTATATACCGCTTTACAGTGCTTTACAGCCCTCTCTAAGCGGTTTACAGAATCAGCCTATTGCCCCCAACAATTTGGGTTCTCATTTTACCCACCTCGGAAGGATGGAAGGCTGAGTCAATCTTGAGCCTGGTGAGATTTGAACTGCCAAATTGCAGGCAGCCGGCAGTCAGTAAAAGTAGCCTGAAGTTCTGCACTCTAACCACTGTGCCACCATAGCTCAATCTTTAAAAGCACCCTGATACAAGGAATATTGAAGTATCCCAGGGTATTTAATATTTGTAAGCTGGCCAGAATTGTCTCTGAGTTACTGTAGCTAGCTTCTCTGCACCATGTTAGGCACCTCTGGCCACGGCTTCCACATGCTATTCAAGCAGGAGCTGTGAGGTTTAAATTGTTACCCGTATAATACACGAGCTCATCCCATCCAGGTTTGTGCCAGGCAGAATTCCTTATGTCTTCTCTCGTCTGCAAGTCTTTGTAAGCTGCAAGCATTGGTAGAAAAAAGATTTTTAGTTTCAATGATATGATAGCCATCAACAAGTTTTAATTACAATAAAATGCCATAGAAGGCTTGGCAATGTAATAACAAGTGTCAATGCACCGTTTGGCATATATCCTCCTGATACTGGTCGTTCATTTTATTTTTCATTATTTCAGGATGGCCAAGAGCACTTCAAAGTGATTTAGCTTCAAAAGCTGAGTTCCTAGGCAGATGGCCCAGGACTCCAACACTTCGTGTTGAAGAACTCTTAGCGATCTATAAAAGAAAAATAAAGTAGTGTGGTGCTATGGAGGCCAGGAATGACTCAGAATATGGGAGAAGAAAACAGTGAATATTGCCATTTTAACATGAACAAAATCCACATTTTCCAAGGGAACATTAAAAGGATGCAAATAATAGTTGAATTTGCTCTTATGTTTGGACTGACAAAGAAGAGGAGGTCAACCTATTTTCCAAAGGACCAGAAGGCAAGACAAGAAACAATGGATGGAAACTAATCAAGGAGAGAAGCAAGCTAGAACTAAGGAAACATTTCCTAACAGTGAGAACAATTAACCAGTGGAATCGTTTGCCTTCAGAAGTTATGGGTGCTCCATACCTGAAGGCTTTTAAGAAGAGACTGGACAGCCACTTATCTCGAATGATATAGGGTCTCCTGCTTGAGCAGGGGATTGAACTACAAATCCTCCAAGGTACCTTCCAACTCTGTAATTAATCTCTCAAACCACCCCCAAATTAAAACCCGTCACATTGTGGGCCCTGACATGGCCTTTAAGCCAACTGGGATGAGACACACATGGCCTAAAGGATAACAATGAAGTCAAGTCCTACCCCAGAGATGATGGACCATGTATAACTGTCCAATCTGTGAGAAAAATCCACCAACAGCTTCTTTATCATCCTGCCGGATACGAATAGCCCGGGCCCTGAAAGGAAGGACATAGATGTTTACAAACCAAATGCTTCAGTTGACATAAATGCTGCGTCATATTTCAATCACAGCAATAAGCAACAGATTGCAAAGCCACACATTGCTATAAATAATATTTAGAGCAATAGAAAAAGTTTGGAAGATCTGAAGCCAACAGCAGTGTTTGGATTACAGCACCAAGGGGTAATTCAGCTTTATATAGGTTACTTATAATTTAAAGAGTACCTTGAATCCATTTATGATTTTACAACCATTTTTTATTTATTTAAAACATTTGTAAAGTTGCCCATCTTAAATCAAACTTAAATAAACTTGGCTTATTATGTATTTTATTAAAACAAATCTGGCAGAGCAGTCTCCTTGATTTGTAAAACAGGGACTGGCCACTTGTTCAGGGCTACTTCAGAATTTAGAGGTTTTGAAATCGGGCTTTGCAGACACTAATCGAATTTGTCAAGAGCCAGGATCCAGGAAATGCCCTTTAGATGCTATCATTATCAATAGGGCCCAGGATGGTATTTGTCATTCAACAACTTCTCTAAGTTCTCCAGTTCTGTCCTCAATCATGTTACTTCATATCAAACTGCCTTATACTAAGTTAGACAGTTTCAAGCAATACTGTTTATGATGACTAGCCAAAGTTCCTTATTCTCAGGATTCCAGCAGCTGCTTCATACAAAGAATTTCCTTTAATACATATGTTTTTTTCTGGAAGTTCTGAGTCTAGAGTTAATTAGCCTGTCCTAAAATAATGGACCGGTCACTTTATATAGAAAGTCAGATAAAAGTGAATTTGCCTAATGATCCATATTAATGAAGTCTTGAACTGAAAAAAAAAGGGATGAGAATTAATTCTGGAAGAAATTCTTACTTTGTCTTTTAAATTAAAAAAAACCTCAAACATTTATGGCCAATACTACTAAAGAGGATGTCATCCACAATAATTATTAGCTTGATGTGGCAGTGCTACATAACTTATTTTATTTATATTTACAATCAGTTCAACAAAGCAAGCTCCTACTCTTCTCATTTTGCAGGGGAGAATCTGAGGCTCAACCTAGTCGTAAAATTCAGCACATCTAAAAATAAAAGATATAAATTGCATTATAGGTATGATTTATACTTGTCAGTATTTATACCAACAATGCTAATGCACATGTTTTATTCCTAAAAAGCTGAAAAATTCTCTTATTTTCATTTTGTAATGTGCACCTTTATTTTTCTTAGTAGGGGTTTGTTTACCATAAAGGTGCATGACCTTCTGGGTTAACAGAGTTAGATAAGGAGGAATGAGCAGGAGAAATATATATGAAGGCTCCTAATAGATTTTTGTTTAGCTATTTACAATAATGGAAGATGCTAAGGTTGAATGGGGCAATCATATTCATAATCATCTCAACAGATATTTGGGAAATAGAATGTTGTATTAAATTATACCTAGTTAATCTTGCACTACTATTTTTGTTTTTAGCGATTTCCTTCCAACCCCTGGAAGCAGCATATAAACTTATACTGCAACCTACAACAGCATCTTCAACACATTATGGCCTTACCAGTAGTTGCCCCATTCAATCATTGTTCCAGGCTGAAAAGAAACAAAATATATCATTAGATCTAAAATGGCTTCTTCTTATCACCCGCAAGCTAAGAATTAATACCCCCGTTTCTAGTTTTTTTGTTTTAGTTTACTAATCCCATTTCTTTTATTTCTTTTCTAAATCAACGTAAGAACAATGACATAACACTGTTAACAGTTGAAGCGCTTACTTCACACACACCCAGCAAAAAATGACCCTATTGTCAAAAAATAGAATTTTCAGCAGAAAACAAATAAACTTAGGTAGCACTGGTACTCTAGTTAGGCATTTCTATCAAGAACCAAACTGCCGTTTTTGTCTATCGGTTGCATTATCCGAATAAGCTTCCACAAGCATGCAATCTTAAAACATTATTTCTGAGTAATTAACTACTGTTAATCCGATAAAATGCAGGCTAAATCCTGAGGTTGTACTGAAAGCACGTATGCGTCTTCTTTACCTTTTTTTTAAAGAAATAAGTTATGCAAATTCTATACCTGTGGAAAAAAACCCACTCACACGTAATTGGTAAGACCTTAATTCATAGATGTTGGGTCCTAGCCTGGAAACAGGCTCATTCCAAAAGCTGAACTCCAACAGCAACTGATTCTTGCGAGACAGAAGCATGTTTCCTCTTGCTTTGCGAAACTCTGTAAATTCCTAAACAACAACAACAACAAATTGGATTCCTTAAGGGTATTGTGAAAAGACATTATATTTTTAAAAGAATTTATCCAGATTCTCTTTAAATATTCATAATTCAATAATGGAAAAATACCAAATGCCCCAAAATTGTTGGCTTTTCCCAAAGCTTTAAAACATGGCTGTGTACCTGGGCTTGGAATGTTTTAAGAGTCCTGTCATTTGGCTTTACCATTAGTTGATTAATCATGGTTGCTATTTGTATTTATTTATTTTGTGGATGCTTTTTTAGTGTTTTAATGTTTGTTAAATTGTTTTAATTGTTTTATATTGTTAGAATTGTAAGCCATCCAGAGTCACTTGGTTGAGTTGGGTGGCTCTAGAAAATGAATGAATGAATGAATGATTCCCAATAGATACCAAACTCTAGACCTGTCAATGATAATGTAAATACTATTTAAATACTTTATATAAAATTTGAAGTATTGAGTTATTCAAAAATACATAAGCTAATAATTTAAAAGCCAAGAGAGAGAAGGAGTGTGAGAATAAAAGGAGATCTCATATAATTGAAAAATGGTATAGTCTTTAAAGTACTCTTTCCTTACCTGGTGTAATTAAAATGTATTTGGCTTCAGCTCCTAGAATCTCTTGTCAGCATATCCAACAGTGATTCCAGGAATTGAAAGCCAACACATGTAGAGAGCACAAGGTTGAAGAAGACTGGATTAAAACATGTAACTTTAATTAAGACCCAAGCAGTAAAATAGATTATTTTATTTCGTTATAAAACTGTGGTATATTAACATAAAAACCACTCTTTTTCTTAAATAGCATAAAAGTTGCTGTAATATCAGAAATAAGTAGTAGAACTCTCCATATTTTTTTTCTTTGAAGCTGGATAATGAGGTATAGCTCCAAACAGAATTGGGCCACTAATACCTGGTGATGAAGCTGCAGAAAACATTTCTAAAATATAATCCTTCACTAACAATATTATAGCAGCGTCCCAGAGACATGAATTCTTGGAAGAGATAGTCAGTTTGCAGAAACATGTCAGAAACTGGTCTATGTCTGATAATTTTATAGTAGACAATTAGATAACCTTGCAAATAGAAGTAGATAAGAGGAGCTGAGCTCTCATGGCAAAGCATCCAGAGGACTATATTCCATTAGACCAAGGGACCCTCAAGCAGCTACTTTTAAGCCCAAAGTCCCTTCCATATGGCCACTGGTTTTTTTTTCATATATCACCAATCATAAGCAGCCTTTTTCATTTTTCTCTCTGATATAGCCCTGTTTGTTTTTACAGGGGTAAGGGGCATGGGGCGGGAGAGAAAAAGCCACTGAGCAAAGTCATCTGCAAAGTATCCAGAACAAAACAGGAGCCAGATACTTTCTCTTCATGAGAGGAAGAGAAACTCCAGGCCAGAAGTTACCAAAAAGGTTAGAAAGTATTGACAGAAATCACTCGGTTTTACCTTATCATCTCGAAGTTTACTCATGACTTCTGTAAGGGCTGGATAGCCACCCTCATATCGCCAGAGATGTACTGAAATCAAAAGACACATATTTAAGTTCTCTTTTCTTACTGGAAATATATAAGTTGGTTCCATCTGCTGCATCAGATATAAGTATTCCAGAGAGCATCTGAATTTTGCTGGGTCAGTATCTGCTCTTTCTTAGACCCTGCAGGACTTGAGTCTGATCAGCTCTCTGTAATCAGCCCTTTGTTAATCTACTTTGTACAGTAGATTTGTGTTTTCCTTGCCCACCCTTTGCAACTTCACATCCAGATTGGGAAAAACATCTCTTGCAAACATTGGAGTAATTTTGCATTCTGCTATATGTTTTATCTCCTACCAGCCTGATCTTGCTCTCCGTACCACGTGTTCCACGTCCCCACCAATGTACATGGATACTCCTTCCCTTCATGGATCTTTGGCAGAACTTTTTCACTGATTAAAAACAAAAACAAAAGGAATGTGTGTAAGCTGCATGCTATCGACTTCGCTTTCTTCCAAAGTATTTACAGTACTGGTGACAGTTGATTGTCACTAACATTTTTATTATCCATCAGTATTCAACATAATCTAGGCTGAATCCTCCTGGACTCCTGGAAATTGCATTTTCATGATGTGATGAAAAATCACTCTGGAGCTTTTTAAGAAGAGATTGGACAATCATTCGTCTGAAATGATAAAGGGTTTCCTGCTGGAGTAGGAGGTTGGACTAGAAGACCTCCGAGGTCCCTTCCAACAGTTACTCTGTTAAATTTCTAAGAGATTTCTCCACAGCATCTTCACACAACATCAATGACTAAGGGTCCTTGTGAAAATCTAGATACTTTAAAATCAGTTTTCTACATTTGCCTTGGCAAAGAAAAATCTGCATTGTTCTTGCTTTTAAGAAGAGTATTTCTGCATAGTTAATAAGTGGATATTTCTCATTTAATAGCATAATTATGTCTTTTCAACATTCAGCAGAATGAGGTAGTACAATCCTGAACAACAGAACCATAGCAGACTTCCTGTTTCGTGGTTCATCTTACAGTATTGCAAAAATCTCCCTGCATGTACAAAAATGCATTTGGGTAAAAGGTTCTAGCTCTCTGTTGTACTATTTTTTATTTTGGTGAACTGTTTCAACACAGAGTTCAAATACTATCTATTTTATAACCTGAGATAACTTATTCTTGCTCCTTTCAAGTGAGCAGATGAAGTGTTTGCCCAATCATATGTATGTTTACCCAGAAGTCTTACTGAGTTCATAAAATTGGGTGTAAGTAAATATACGTAAGATTTAGAGTCTGATACCTGGACTTGAAAGCGTCTAGCCGGATATCAGGACTTACCAAAGTTTGTTGTAGGAGTCTAGACATTCCGGTTTGACATTGTGAACTGAAACATCAAACATCAATGTTAAAAGGTTGAAGGAGAGACACAAACTCTAATAGAGAAATATTAAATGTAGAAATAGATGCTCACACTGCAATTTATAAAGACTGCTAGTCTCCTTTTTGGCTAAGAGGGTGGAGTGAGCATCTTTCCTGGGATCAACCTTGCGGACAAACAGTGATTTTAACCAACTATCTTCTCCAGATTGGTTATGTGATAAGGCAAGGCCCCTGCAAGAAATGGTCAAAGAATAAATATATAAATTATATTCATAGTTAATTCCCAACATTCCATTTATTTTTGTACAAATGTCTTTTTAGGAAAAATTATGTTTATGAATATTTAAATGTGGATAAGCTTATATGCATGCAACACAGATAAAAAATACAAATTTATTTTTTAAAATGTTTACCACTATATTCTTCTGTTTTTAAATATCTTTTATCAATATTCTTAATTTTGGTAAAAAAAAGGAAAGCACAATTTTAAAGAAACCTTCTGTAACTAGTGTGGTGATATTAGACAGATTATTTTTTTTAATCAAGACCAGATAGGATAGATCATTATAGAGAGAATCTCTGTGGTTACAAAGAGTCAAAGATGATTTGATGGCATGTAATCATAATCAGAACTACCAACATAAATGATGAAAAAAAATTATTCAGATTTTTTAAAAAACTCTTAAAAGTTAACAATTTCAATTTATCAAACTATCTACTAGACTAGAGCTATAAGGGATGCGGTGGCTCAATGGCTAAGATGCTGAGCTTGTCGATCGAAAGGTCGGCAGTTCAGCGGTTCGAATCCCTAGTGCTGCCTAACAGGGTGAGTTCCCGTTACTGGACCCAGCTTCTGCCAACCTAGCAGTTCGAAAGCATGTAAAAAATGCAAGTAGAAAACCAGGGACCACTTTTGGTGGGAAGGTAACAGCGTTCTGTGCGCCTTTGGCATTTAGTCATGCCGGCCACATGACCACAGAGACGTCTTCGGACAGCATTGGCTCTTTGGCTTTGAAACGGAGATGAGCACCGCCCCCTAGAGTCGGGAATGACTAGCACATATGTGCCAGGGGAACCTTTACCTTTACTAGAGCTATATGATCTCCAAAAATGCTTTAAGATATAAGTGTACCATTTGTATGTAACACCTTAAAACAGCATTTTTTTCTGGAGTCATGGTAATTGCTGCATAGTGCTCAGGAAAATGTATGGCGGATTTAAGGTTTTGCACATAGGTGCAATATAATATGTGAGGGATCTCACGAAGAATGATGGTTCGTTGAGGGCGCTTCCAAGAAAAGGTCAGCACGCAAGGATGCAATCAAATTAAGTCTTTATTTAGAAGTAAAAGTAGAGTAAAATAAGATCCCAGGCATGGAGGCATCCATGCCTGGATTGAGCCCATGGGTCAGTCCCATTGGAGACTAGAACTAGAGCAGGGGGGAAAAAAGGCAAAAGGGTAAAAGCAAAAGGGCAAAAAAGGGAAGGGCAGCCCCTGTGCAGGGGTTCTTATAGGGGCCCCTGGCCCCTCCCTTACAAGGTGTGTGAAGGGGCCGGAGGGCCATTAACTTTCCCCAATGGGGCTGCAGGGGCTGGAGCCCCTTGACCCACCAATGGGATCAAAGGTGCCTCTTTGCCCCCATCTGGTGGCCTTTGAAGAGACTGCCATGGCTGGCACAAAACACCTAACATAATAATAGTAAGCACTTTGTTTATGATCCTGTGCATTCTGAAGGTGGTCTGAAGACTAGATCTGAAAGGTTGCAGGGCCCTTTTATCTAAATGTCTAACAATAAGACAGACATATAATTGGATATATAAGATCATGCTCTTTTAGGCTTTACTGATATAGCACGGATAAGGGTGGATTTGATTTAAATCAAGTTGATTTAAATCACAATTTAAATCATGATTTAAATTACTAGTAAAAAGGCTTGATTTAAATCAACTCGATTTAAATCATAATTTTTAAAGAGCAACTGTCATCTCTGCTAGTCCTTTGACCCACTGTTGACTCACCGATAGTCCCAGTGTTGCAGAATATACAGCCTCATGCTACACAACTAAGCTCCATTTCATGCTGAATAAACTAAATTATTTATGTATCTTAAATAGAAAACTCTTACGATAGATTTTTACCCCAAAAGTTTTTTATTAAAATAAATTCAATTTAAATCAAAAAAATCCAATTTAAATAAAAAAAATCTGATTTTTTTTTTGATTTTTTTAAAAAAAATCATTGATTTTTATCCACCCTGGCATGGATACTTCAACTATACTGAAATCTAAGTATTCATTTAATCCAACAGTCATGAATCTGCAGCCAGAAGTTGCTTAACTACAAATCCCAGTGTATTCTGAGTTTACCCCAGACTGAAATTACTGGGTATTGTAATTTAGTAATACCATCTTTGGAGAGCCATAAGTTTCTAACCTCAGTGGGGAAGATATAATTTCTACCAGTAGGTACACAAGCTTTAGTCTCTCTCTTGTGTCTTCCTGCAAATTAGTTCCAAGGACTATGTTCACTTCCTCAGCCTCAACAGGTTCAAACCTTCCCAGATAACCAGGCAAGACTTCTCCCCAGACACACAACAAGGCCAGGGTCCAACAGTGAGCAAATTTGAGTGACCCTTTGAGGGATCTCCAACCCCCCTCTATCCAAGAGGGCATGTACCACCTAAAATAGGGCCATGAGATGGTTTCCACAGATGCAATAATGGTAGAAAACTAACAATGCTTCATTACCCTTATCGCCACAAGGTAATCCTTAACAGTGGCTCTAATCCATATATTCAGAATGTTCTATGTACAAGATAATAATATAAGTACAGCCACAAACAGCAATCTCATGTAAGTCTTTGCTTCTTAATTCATGTCACAAAAGGTTAGACTTAATTGGGTAGAAGTGAATCATACAATAGAAGTGAATCATACAATAAGAATTCCAGGGCCTCATTGCTTGATTTGTGAGAAAGTCCTGTTTCCTAGGGAACTCGTACATCTCAAGGACGTTTGAATTGCCCTTACATCTTTATCAGGCATACTTTTTAACAAAGTATAAACAATGCATACCAGAGCATCTTTACATAGTGCCTTCTACACTCTGGATTTAGCAGCTCAATCAGAACATTTTTATCCAGCCTTGGTTACTAAGCACTAGCCTCTGTCATTATTCCTTAAAGGTGTTTACTGCACTCATGTATGGTATACATAGGTAACCTGTTCACATTAACCTTACATTGGGGCCTCTAAAACATGGGGTTTGATGGCTCACTCTTTTCAATAAAGAATAGTTTGGGATCATCTCCAGTTGTTTCAGTTACTTCCTTGAGTGCATTTTGAATGATCCCAGTGTGAATTTATTTATTTTTATTTATCAAATTTATATTGTTGAACAATATATATTGTTCATCTTGCGGTACAAGGAGACACCGAACAGCTATGATTAATAGAAATGGATAAGGGATTATGCTTCCCTTATTTTTTAAAAGTGAAAATATAGAGAATAAAATAATGTAAAAGTATATGTTTTTCTTTACACCCTAGTAACAATTCTCTCTCAAAGCTAAAAAATAATTGACATATTTGGAATCACCAAGGTGGGGAAGACTCCTAGGGATGGAAAATTAGAAAGATGCACTGAAACAGAAAAGTATCTAGGGCCAAAGAGCATAAAATAGTTGAAACCTTCATTTGAAAGAGACTTGGCTATGAATTTTAAGGATATGGGATGTAAAGGGCAGGGGAAAGTTCTGATACAGGTTTTTATTTATTATTTTTATATATCACCTTTCACCTGAGAATCCAAGGTTCTCAGCCATTTGGTTTTTTTCTCTCCATTGTTCCTCACAACCATCGTATGATGCATATTTTATCCATCCATCCCATTTCTATATTATCCATCTCACCCGAGTGGCTATAGTTAGCTAATGTTACAAAATATAAATGCGTAAATAAGAACAAAATTAAAAAACAGAATTAAAAGGTAGGGTTAGTGTCTTAAATGTTAAAAAGATGGAGAACAGTCTCATGAAACCAACCATCTCCAGGGTTGTCTAACACTCTTCGACTCCCATGCCAATTAGCAGAGAAAGGTTTTAACACTCTTTCTGAAGGCCAGGAGAGTGGGGGCTCATCACACCCTTGGGGGTGAGGTTTTCCAAAGGGGGTGAGCAATGGCAGAGAACCTGTCAGGTGAAATTCTTCCTGCAACCTGCCAGGTAAAATTCTTTAACCATAAGATATCCTCCCTGCCTGATAGGGTGGCACAAAACAATACAATTGGGACAAGATAACTGGTAACTGGTCCCATGCCATGAACAGCTTTAAAAGTGATTTTGAAAAGGAATTGGACCCATATGTATTGGGCAATGGTGATCGGATTGGATTGGATTAGTATGGTGCCTAATCCAAAAACATCCTGTAAACTTCACAAAGCCATGTGGCATTTGCACAAGTTGTCCTAGATTTAAACCATTTGTTTAGTGACCACTGGAAGTTACAACGGCACTGAAATAACTGACTTATGATTGGTTTTCGCACTTAGGATTGTTGTAGCGTTGCCATGGGCACTCGATCGAACTGTGGGCATTTGGCAAATGAGATGTATTATGACAGTTGCACTGTTCCAGGGTCATGTGATTTGTAATCTTCCAGCCGGTTTCCAACAAACAAAATCAATGGGGGAAGCCAGATTCGCTTAATGACAGCATGATTCTTTTAACTACTGCAATGATTTGCCTAACAACTATGACAAAAAGGTCATAAATCAGGGCAAAATTCACTTAACAACTGCCTTGTTTAGTAATAGAAATTTTGGACTCAATTGTGGTCATACTTTGAGGACCACCTTGCAATGGATCTTCCTGGTAAATACAATTCAGAAAGTGGCCGATAGCCCTTGTTTGAAATTTGACAATGTTATATACATTATATGCTTTCTTGGGAAGAAGCTCACTTGATCATATGCAAAGTGACATGATTCGTGAGGAATTTAAATGAATTGGGTAAGTCAAGAGAGGGGAAGATAAGAAAGTTTTGCAGGTGAAAGTTCCATGGTGGGGGTTATTAACAGCTGCAATGTGCAGCTTTTTGCTAAATCCTTCTGAGATGGCCTGAAACATTTCAATGCTCAGCTGCCTCCCACTCAATGAGATCTGTGATGAAATAAACCTAAGAATGTTCTGTTTTTACTCTGCTCCTGTTTGATAACTCCTTATGTCCATTATTTTTTATTTTTGCACAAAGTCTCAAGGGTGCTTTTTTCAAGAGACAACTGGACTTTCTGGTTTTTCTTTGAAAACGTTTCTCATCCAAGAAGTTTCTTCAGCTCTTTTGGGACAAGCATGACCTGGATAACCGAGACTCTCCATAGACATTTTGCACAAAGTCTGACCTGTTCGTGCTACATAAAATCCAGAGGGGCTTTGGTGGCATATATCACTGTTAAATAAAGTAATTGGAGAAAAGTCAATTCATGGGCAGGGAGGTAGCCAATGGGCTTCACACATGAAGTGAAGAGGCAGATAAATGGAGAGGGAATGGCTTGATAAAATTTATATTAATATATTTACACCAGGCCTTTGCTTCTTTCTAATATAGCATCCTAGCATGCTAGGAAAGAATTATCCAGTGGATGGCAGGTGGAAAGCAGAAAGAAGGAAAGTCTACAGTTGCAAGTTACTTTACATAGCATTTGGTGCACAATACTGAAATGGCAGGATTGTCGTATATAATCCAATGACTATTGCTAGAGGATACTTACAACCAGTGGTGAAATCCAAATTTTTTTACTACCGGTTCTGTGAGTGTGGCTTGGTGGGCATGGTGTGGTGTGGCTTGGTGGGCGTGGCAGGGGAAGAATACTGCAAAATCTCCATTCCCACCCCACTCTGGGGCCAGGCAGAGGTGGTATTTGCCGGTTCTCCGAACGATTCAAAATTTCCGCTACCGGTTCTCTGTCAGAACCTGCTGGATTTCACCCCTGCTTACAACCCATCATCATAAAGGTCTCCAAAGTCACTTACAATTTAATAAGAACCCAAATGGAGACGTTGAAATAAAGAGGAGAGTGTTCCTATAATATGGGATGCGGTGTGTGTGTGTGTGTGTGTGTGTGTCTCAAAACTTGTTTGCTGGGGCTTAATTATGGGGATTTTGAGAAGGAACAAAACTAGTTTACATGTGCAGAGGGCACGAACGGGACATCCTTTCACACGATGACTAAATCATCCCATCCTCTACTACCCCGAGCCATAAACTGTCGGGGGTTTACCCAACACGCCCCCCCCCACCATACAATCCACACTCCTCCAGTGCGCACGCGTGTTTCAAGAAACCAACCATTGGAGCATTATTAGACAGGGGGAGGTGAGGCGGGGGGGGGAGCATAATAAGGAATCTGAAAAGGGTTACACAGATCCAGCCTGACCGCTGCTATCAGGTACCGGCAGCATTTACAGCCATTCCCTGCACGGGGCTGGAGCTCTGCTTTTCCCTTCTCCGCCAGCGCCCTGAGCGAAGGAAACGGGGAGCTCCGACTAGAAACCACCTGACTTGCCCGTGACCTTGAGGATGACGGTGGCCGCGGGAATCGGGGTGGTGGTGGAGAGAGAGAGAGAGAGAGAGATGCGCGCGGGACACGCTCCCCTCCCCTTTCTGCAGCTTCGCTCACCTGAGGTAGAAAAGACGGAAAGTGGCCTCCGGTGCCGGGAAGGAGCCACGGCGGAGGCGGCCCCCGGTCCCCCGCAGCAGTACTCCTGCCGCCATCTTGCCCACCTACGCTGGCGGCGCGGTGGGGAGCGCGGGGCGAGAGAGGGGCGCGCTGCACCTGGACAGCCACTAGGGGGCCTTAGGGTTGCGAGGAGAGGATAGCGAAGGGGATTGGGTCCTGGGGTGGGGGGTGAAGCTAGTTTGCCTCGCGCGCAATGAGACGCGGGCGCGCGAGGAGTCCCGCGTGGACTCGCGATTTGCGTAAATCGCGAATATGACGCGACTGAAAGGAAGGGGTAAAATGGGGGGAGCAAAAAAAGAATTTAGGTGAGCGGCCCGCGAAATAAAATCTCGTTACCGCTCTATGTCCTCCTACCTGTAAGACTTCTGTAAGTTTAGCCGTGTTCCAAAATACAGCTCATCCAGAGGAAATAGAAGAATATTTAAGATGGGGACCCTCCCCAGGACGTGGATATTTTCCTCCCTTCCCCTCCATCTATTTGGGAGGGAATATAGCCTTGAGGGAGATTTTAAATATATACTCATAAATTACCAAAGCAAAAGATATTCCTAAATGTCTGTTTTTCCAAAACACGTGCAGATGGTGCTCCCCCACAAACAATGTGAAGATTTTGATTTAATGCCAAACGAGATATTCAGATTCACTTCCCCCCCACAAAAAATATTTTGATTTTTCTTTAAATTTGGGACATTTTAATAAAATGAATATGCTTTGGCTGTGTAAGTATGTCTAAGTAAACAAGTATCACCCAGTCAATCAAAATTGATTCCCCAAAGAACAAACCAGCATTGGTTGCAGGGGGTTGGACTAGAAGACCTCCAAGATCCCTTCCAGCTCTCTTCTGATTGATTGATTGATTGCTTGTAGTTAGTCAGAAGGAAATCTGCCAGAAAACCCCAGGGCTATAGATTAGAAGCCAGGGGATAAACCATTTTGATATTGGGGGCAAAAAATAAAAACCTACAAGAGTGACTTTATAGGGGAGAGAGGCAGCATAAAAATTGAATAAAGATGTTCCCATGTAGTCATCACAAGAGCAAAATCTGATTCAAGAAATGGTGATTGTATATGTCAATACAATATTACAGTAGAGGTATACTTTTATTAGCAGTGTACTGTGTAGGAGAGTAGGAAAATGAAATTCCGGCCAGGAAAGTTTTGGCCAGCTATCAGGCATACTGTACAGTAGTGGCCAAAATTGTGGAAACCCTTTGAGGACAGTGTATTTTTGAGGTTTGATAGTTAATACCACCACTTTTTTTTGGAGTTTCAACATAGTCATATTCCACTGCTGGAATGGCTTGGGAATAGCCCAGACCTTAACCCAATTGAAAATATATGGAGCTGACTAAAGAAACTTGTTAGTTAGTTAGTTAGTTAGAACCCAGCAATAAAACCCAGTTAATAGAAGCAATCATTCAATCTTGGTTTCACATTATAACAGCTGCAGAACTGAAAGACTTGGTTCACTCCATGGGAAGACGTTGTAAGGCCGTAATTCATGCTAAAGGTTACCAAACTAAGTATTAACTGACGTGATAATTTTTGTATATCTCGTTTTTTCTACGTGTTTCACTTTTCTTCTTTATACTGTACCTGTTATTCTAATAGCAAATCCTTCATAAAAGTTATTACATTACATTCTTGATTAAATTATCTTTCCATTGATATATAATTTTATGGTACTACTCCAAGTGGTGTTATTAGCTACCATTATAAGATGCATCTTTTCTCCCCCTAAAAGGGGGTGAAAATGTAGGTGCGTTTTATACACCGAATGTAGCCCAACCCATCCTCTGGCCCCCACCCTTTGGCCTCTGCCTCCCAGCAGTTACCTCCTTGTAGCAAGCAGCAAGAAAAATCAGCTTTCAGCTTCAACACAGCACAAGTTGATTGGATTGGCCTCCGACTCTCAGCTGTTTTGCTCAGCCTCTGCTGCTTGCTGCAAAGGTAAATTGCTGGAGCAAGGTTTTTTTCCCTTGTGCTAATCAAGCTATGCTGAAAATGAAAGTAAAGCAGGCTGTTTGCTGCAACAGAGGCAAAATTGCTGGGAGGCAGAGGCAGATTTTTTTTTCTTATTTTCCTCACCAAAAAAGGTAGGTGTGTCTTATACTCTGAAAAATAAGGTAGTTTTAAAAAATACACTTTTCCCAAAAGATTTCCACAATTTTGGCCACTACTGAATGATGAGGAAAGTGTTGATGATGGAAACTGCTATCCAAACTTTTTTTTTTACTAAGCAATCCTCTCATTATCTATAAATGGTTAAAAAAATAGTAAAACAGTATTACTCAAGCCAAACAACTAAACTGAATAGGCTTCTCCGAAGTTGAATTCCCCATATTTTCAGGAAGCAAGTTTCAGTTCAGAGAAACATCAGAGTAAACAAGTTACTATTTCCAATAATAAGATACAGTATTTCCTCATCATTTTGTTTGCTTTTTTGGCTTTGATTTGCTTGTTTATTATATCGGTGGTAACTGAATTCTAGTGCTTTACTGGAACTGTTTAAAATATTCAGTTTGTATATCGCTTTATGTTCCTTCAGGCAGGAGTGAACATATAATACTTCAAAAACAAATGGTAACATTTTATTGCATGTACCCACTAACTTCAGTTTATTATTAATCATGCTTTCTACATATCTCAATAAAACCTTTTCCTTGAGACAGGCAAACAAGTCCCAAATTATTTTCCAACCTTTCATTTGTCTGGAGAAGAAACGGTTAATTCTTGGAGTTTTTCACTAAGAAAGCTAGTATCTCTGTCAGTCAGATTTTCTGTGTCGGCTACACTTTCCCGGAACTTCTGGCCTGCACACGGTTTCCCCGTCAAGGGATCAATTACTTTCCCAACCTTGTACACAATCTCAGCAAGCTCATGTTTCACATTCTTGCTTTTTCGTTCAGGCAAAGCTTTCAGAAGGACAATGTCTCCCTCGATGCACTGTTGCTGAGGATCATGAGCAAAGTATGTTTTTCGCTTCTTGTAGAACTGTAGAAGAAGAAGGAAAAGAGCGTGAAGATCAAGAGGTGGTTGTGTTATTTTGGAAAAGATTACAATGATGTCTTCAGTTAGATTGGTTTTAAATCTTTACCGGGCATAAGCATTCTGATATTTAAGAGCATCTGAAATTTGAATTGGAAGAAATGCCATAGAAAATTATATTGTTCTTTGTCCTGCTTAGTTCCAGGGTCTACTTGTTTTGTATTATGCTGGCCTAGTTCCTACAGTAAGTTTATTGGCACATGATGTGGCAAGGGGTATCATTTTTCAACTAGCTTGTTGCAGAGTCTGATTTGGGCTGTAAGGGAGTGGCTAGCTCAAGGTCACTCAGCTGGCTTTTGTTGTTGGTAGCAGTCCTGGGAAACACCATATAAAATACTTTTACAAATGTGAGGGCTTTGAGTTTAAAGACTGCAATTAAAAAAACCATAAAATTTATAAGAATTAGTGCAGATACATAGTATGCTTCCATTCACTTTACCCATGTGACAACTATATGTATGTAATTTAATCTAACAGAGAATTTACTGGTGCTATCCAGTGAACTTTCTAGATTGCAAACGTTACTCCTAATTTCTCTCCTAATTTGATATTTTATTCACTGGCATTAATATTGATAAACAATACTATATACCACTAGTAACTGAAATACACAGAACAACAGAATAACATAATCTTCTAGTCAACCCCCTGCTCAAGCAGGGAACTCTATACTATTTCAGATAAATGGTTGTCCAATCTCTTCTTTAAAACCTCCAGTGATGGAGCACCAACAACTTCTGGAGGAAGCCGTGATATCCTTACTTCAGTCAGATTGTACCCAAACATGAGAGAGAAGAGACTGAAATAAAGAAGACCCTTCAATGAAGTTTACCCACCAGTATCTGATTATTTAATGGTATTTGTCTGGGAAACTACAATAGGAAAAAAAGTTAAAAAGGTAATACAATCTTAATCCAAAGTCGACAACTGACATTCCCAGCAAGTGCCACTGCAGTGTCAACTTTGTCTCTTTATCTCATGAGAAAAGGAGACTCTTAACAGATTCTTTAGTCTTGTCAAAAATGCTGAGAGTAGATAGACATAGATAGACACAGACACAACTAGTTGAACTAATTTTCAGTGCCACAATTCAGTCAGATTTATAAACTAAATATGTACAGAATTAACTTTCTTCACTGTTATTCATAGCCAATTCAATATATGATTTATGCCAGTTTTTTCTGGGTATCTAGAGATTTGAGAATCTGTTTTTGTTTTAAAAACAACTTAAAAACTTTAACCAGTGCCAAGATCAACATTCCCTGTGCCTACACCAAGCTACATTTCTCAAGTCAGTACAACCGTGTACCTTTCTTTTCTTGATTTTTTTTTTTTTTGCTTTTTAATTTTAAAATAACATACTTAGGTAGAAACGTTATAAAGGTACTGTCAGACCAGATAAAATTAATTTGAATTAACTGCATGTTAGCATTAAGATTAGGACCTTTCATCAAGTGGTTGAAGACCACTTTTTAAGACATACAGCATTTTATATAATCCTAGCATTGCATTTTTATGTCATCTTTTCTCACAAGATCTCATAATAATGATTTTCTCAGTAACTCCTTGAATTAGGCAATGGTGAGAAATGATTCAAGAAATTGAAGTTTAACAGCTTACACTTCCAGCTTTACCTTTGTTAAGTAAGGGTCCAGTATCAGCCTTGTTACTCTCACTTTAGCTGTCTGGTGTATTTTGGTTCCAATTACTTTCCCTATTATCCATTTTGCATGAACAGCTCCACGTAATGCAGACATGACTTGATTGCTATCATTCAGGTATTCTGCAAAACAAATGTAAGCATAATTTTAGTACAGAACTTTCATGCATTGTTGAAGCCAACACACCTGGAAAACCTTCTGCTAAAATATAATTGTTCCTAATATTTCAACTTTCTTCTTAGAAATGATTATTTATATGCTTAAACAGCTATCCATCTCACACAATTGACTATGGCAGCTTACAAAATTAAAACTCTTAAATCTAAGAAAACCCTCCACTCACCCGTAACAACAGAACCCATCTACTTCTTGACTCAAATACTTGGGGAAACAGCCAGGTCTTCAGTGCCTTGCAAAAGGCTAACAAGGTTGAAGTAATCTGAATCTCCAGAGAATGCTATTCCACAAGGCAGGTGGAGCCAGGATCCATAAAGACGACATTATGTAATAGAAGGACTGGGAAAATACGCTCTCTACTACAGATAATGAGATGGGGAGAAACAATGGGAGAGAGGTGTTCCACAAATATTCTAGCCCTATGAGACATTATAGATAATGACCAGCACCTTGAATTGCACCCAAAAACCTACTGGAAGCCAGAACAACTTGCAGAGCAGGGTTACAAGGAATGTCAAAAACTAACTGTACCACTGCATTCTGGACCAGCTGCAGTGCACTTCAAGGGCAGACCCATGTATAATATGTTACAGTAATCCAAACAGATGACTAAGGCACAATTCACCACAAGCAGGTGGCTGCTGAGCCCAGGAAGATGTGCAATTGGTGCACAAGACAAAATCTGTTTAAGATCCCCTCTGGGGAATTCTGGGAGTTAAAGACTACCCATCCTGAAGTTGCTGAAGTTTGGGAAATGCTGGTCTAGAATGTGCAGGAGTAAGGAGCATTAGCAGGGGTGAAATTCAGCAGGTTCTGACAGGTTCTGGAGAACCATGGCTTAGGGCCGGGGTATCTACGAGACCACCTTCTGCCACCAATAGCCTCCCACCAGCCAGTACGCTCGCACAGAGAGGACCTCCTCAGGGTGCCGTCGGCCAATGTCGGCCGGTGAACCTCAGGGGGAGAGCCTTCTCTGTGGCGGCACCTGCCCTCTGGAACGACCTACCCCCCGAGATATGCACGATACGAGACCTCCGGACTTTTCGTCGAGCCCTGAAAACACATCTATTTCATCTAGCCGGGCTGGCTTGATCCCATCCTTTCGGTTTTAATTTGAAATTGGTTTTAACTGGGTTGTTTTAAATTGAGGGCCGAAATTATTTAATGTCTTTTAAACTTTTTTTAAAATTTTATGTTATGTTTTATCTCGGCTGTTCACTGCCCTGAGTCCTGTTGGAGAAGGGCGGTATAAAAATAAAATAAAATAAATAAATAAACCGGTAGCGGAAATTTTGAGTTTGGAGAACCAACAAATACCACCTCTGGCTGGCCCCTGAGTAGGGTGGGAATGGGGATTTTGCAGTATCCTCCTGCCACGCCCACAGAACTGGTAGTTAAAAATTTGGATTTCACCACTGAGCATTAGGCATAAAAGTATGTAAGAGGTTCTCAAGTCATCCAGGTCACGGTTGTCCCAAAGGTGCTTTTTGAAAGAAAAAAAAAGAAAGCCCAGTTGCCTCCTGAAAAAGCCCCTTTGGGAGCATTAGGCATGTTTACCGCTTTGAGTTATTTATGAAAATAAAACTGGGATATAGGAAAAAAAAATTAACATTCCGACATCAACGTTAAAACTCTTCTCTACCGGTCATTTTAAAAGAGGTGCCGGACGGGAGATAATACTCGAAACTATCTGCCTCCCAGCACAGCTCCCACGAATCCGCCCTTCCCGTTTGGTTCCCAGCCCCACAGAGGGAGGAAAACACCGCTTTCTCCGGGTACCGGATAACCCATTTCCCCCCCTCCCCTCCCTCCCTCCAAGTCATTCGAAGCCCTTACGCTCTTCTGGCTGAAACCGGGAGGTGGGATCCAAAGAAGGAAAGGGCGGAGCCAGAGCCGGAAGGATCGCCGTTTCCGTAATGACGCGTTAGAAAAGGGGGCGTGGCGGCCGCCGAGGGGGGTTTTCGCGTCTGTGGCAGTGCAGCGTTCCGGATTCGAGGATGGGTGGCTTTGGGTGAAACTGGCATCGTCATTGAAAGCGACGTGGTTTTGACAAGCATTTCTTTGATAACAATGGGGAAAGCAAATTCAGTGTAACTGAAGCTTTTTCTAATATGCAGAGGGTTTGCAGATTGCTTTCCTCCCTCTTTTTTTTTAAAAAAAATCATCCCGTCTTTATTGTTATAAATAAATAAAATATAAATCAAGGCATCTAACGTACTTAGATACTCCTTCCTCCCTCTTATTTTGCTACAACAGTAAAGCTGAGAAGTAAATTGGACTGAGATGGACCTGCCCCGAAGTCACATGGTCGGCTTTCATGCCTAAATTGGGACTAGAACTCGCAGTTTCCCCTCCCAAAGATGCTAAAAAGGCAACTGGACTTTCTGGTTTTTCTTTGAAGAAGCTTCTTCAGCTCTGATTGGATGAGAAGCGAAACGTCTTCAAAGAAAAACCAGAAAGTCCAGTTGCCTCTTGAAAAAAAGCACCTTTGGGGCAACCATGACCTGGATGACAGAGAATCTCCATAGGCATTTGCAGTTTCCTGGTTTCTAGCCTGGTGCCTTAACCACTAGACTAGATCAAAGTGGCTTTAGTATGTCATTAAAAGCTGTATAAGTGAGGTTAGACATTTTTTAAAATCCCTTTTAAAATGGTATTTTTTTTCTGATGTACTGCTTATGCTTTTTTAACATCTATATGGTGATACAAAAATTAATGTCACAGTAGGTGGCAGCACTTGCTCCTCTTTGGGTGGTCCTAAAAAAAAAAAACACTAAACAAGATCGTAGTTGGTTAATAGTTGCATGAAAGACCAGTGTAGGGTGTCACCTAATAATATTTTTTTTTTTTTTATTTTCATATGCCGCCCTTCTCTGGAGACTCAGGGCAGCTTACAATGCGTTAAGCAATATGCTGGAAAAAGGCAAGGGGGAACCATCTACATTATTGTTGCCAAGAAAATAAGTACCCATGAGAAATGGAAACTGATTTGAGGAGTTTATGAAGCTTTCCTATCATTTTCCATACTGGTATTTGAAAAAGGCAGATGTATTAAATTTCTATCAATATCCCCATGGAAAAAAACGATAGTGATACAATTCAATTTATTATGTGTGTGTTTGACAAAAAGTCCCATTGCTGAAAATTGCTGTGCTTTTATTAATACTTCAAATAATGGCATAAAAAGTAGAATTAATTACACTATATCATTTTAGAGTTAAAATCAGGAAATGCTTTGAATCCTCCAGCTCCTTACAAAAATATATTTATATACATTCTCAGTCATTGTCTTCATATATTTAATCTACGTTTGTAATCCTTAGTCATCCCTACTTACTGTCACTCGTGCCCTAGTCACTTCCTGATAGGAATATTGTAATGTACTCCACTTGGGGTTGCCCTTGAAGAATATCTAGACTTCAGCTGTGCAAAGTACAGTACCAAGGCAGTTGTGTGTGTAGTAAAATTCACTTTACATCACTGCTCTACAAGGTACATTAGTTACTAATCTATTTCCAGTTCCAATTCAAGATGCTAATTTTGACTTTTAAAGTCCTACATGGCATGGAACCAATTTATTTGAGGGACTTCCTCTTCCAGATTATATCTGTCCTTCCCCTGAGATTCTGTCTGCTAGGGAGCTATGTTTGGCAGATTCCAGTATGCTAGGTTTAGAAAACTTTTCCTGCTGTGGCACCTATGCTGTGAAATATTCCCCTCTACCCCTGTGAAACTGTCTCCATCACTTCTGACTTTCTGAAAGTCTCTCACTGTGCCATCAGACTGAGCACCCCAGGAGACTGGTGAAATAGCTCCTTTATTAACATACCTCCGCTATTTCTTTTTTTTTATTTCTTTTTTTTTACCATTTTAAAAATGTTTTGTAATGATTGTTTTGGGCATTGTCTATTTTTAGCATTGTTGTACACTGTCCAGAATCACTTATTTTGTGAAATAGGCAGCTATACTAATTTGAAAAATAAAAATGTTGCTGTGTCCTGTGAGCACAGCAAGGCACAATTTAGCCTTGTGTGTTGTGTAAGCCACACCCAGGTGATTGGTTAGTTTGATCCAGTGTGTCAGGCAATCCAAGAATATGAGTTTAACTGAGCAAGGTCATGGTTACATTATTGCAGAGGTGGGTTTCAGCAGGTTCTGACCAGTTCTGGAGAACCAGTAGCAGAAATTTTGAGTAGTTTGGAGAACCGGTAAACACCACCTCTGACTGGACTATTCCATCTATTCTCTGCCTCCCGAGTCTCAGCTGATGGGGAGGAAATGGGGATTTTGCAGTAACCTTCCCCTGGAGTGGGGAGGGAATAGAGATTTTACAGTATCCTTCTCCTGCCACGCCCATCGAGCCACGCCCACCAAGCCATGCCATGCTCACCAAGCCACACCCACAGAACCGGTCGTAAAAAATTTTGAAACCCACCACTACATTATTGTGTTATTTGAACACATTGTTTGAAAGCCAAAATGTGAATTAAGTTTGGGGCTGAAATGAGAAAACTGTTAAATTTTAAGTAAGTAGATCAACTGACATGGCAGTACTATTCTCTACATAGTAGTATACAGTAATATTTAGATAGGATAGTTGGGAATCCTGCATGTTGTGTTACAGACCTAATCTGTACAGTACCAGGTTGGAGAAGATCACACTAAATTTACTTTCTACCTTTTTACCCAAGTTGTATTTTGAAAAACATTTAATATATCTACTTGTATTTAAACTGCCTTACTTTCAAATGCCATCTCACAACATGGATTTACCAATCCAATCAGATAAGAAGGCCAAGAAAAGCTTCAAATAGTCTTTGGATATGGCTGTCGAAGATGATATCAACTCTTTTAATTGTGAAGCCCTTGAAATAGCTGACTCAACACAAATCAACCTAACAGATAGAAAAATATCGAACAACTTATATGCCTCAACATCTTGTCTAGAGCACATTTTGAACAACTAGATTCCATGTTAAGATAATGGGAGGTTCTGTGGAGTTCCACTTGAAGAAAGATTGTATATCTGTGGTGTGGAAGACATCACACACATCCTATATAATTGCAAATTATGTTCTGCAAAAAGGACTATTTACTTAGATTGTTATTTAAAAACTAAACAAATATTGAGACACACAGGTGAAACTATACTTCCTGCAGGGAATGAACCTGCATATCACTGGAAAGTCAAATGTGTACATCAAAGGCTGTTTCAAAAGGATAGACTACCTAAACAGATAGGTTTTCACTGCAAAAAGTATGATTATGAGTATGAGTACTACTTTCACTATACTGATTTCAAAGTTTTTGATATGGTTATATGACTAAGGAATAAAATTTGTTGTTTACCTTCTGAGATCTGCTTCAAATTTACTTCTTTTCCAACATGCCACTATGGAACTCATGCATGTGAGATATTCTTCTGGAACTTTTTTTGCAACGAGGTACCACCAGGCCTTTTTATTTGATTAAGGGCAATGTTTATCAGCCTCAGGAATCTGAAGATGTATGGACTTCAACTCCCAGAATTCCTCAATCAGCATGAGAAACATGATAAAGAATGCCCAACATTTCTGTGCAGCTTTCCCATTGAGAGAAAACATGATTGCAACATTTCATAGAGGACTGCCTAACTTCACTCAGGAATTTACTATAAGTTTCCAAGAAGCATCAAATGGTCCTGTCTGAATGTCACTTCTGGAGAAAAAATATGAGGTGTTTGTGCTTTATCTTTGGATATTTTGCTCACTTGGAGATTATCATTTCTTTTGCTTCTACAAGTGCTAGTCTCCTGATTGTTTAAACCTTTACTTGTAGTTTCTCAGGAGCAAGGAAATTTTTGGTTGCATTCACACAAAATACTAGCATTATATATGGGCATCTAGCCTATTAGTGGGTAGCATAAAGATGGTTGATTGTTCAATAAACCATGATTCAATTAACAATGGCTCTGCAAACAGCTTTTATTAAAATTCAGACCGTGTATATGCCCCTTCCCTTGTTTTCTTTTAGCATTTTTGTGTGTCCAGTCCTTGACTTACAACCATTTGTTTAGTGACCGTTCAAAATTATAATAGCACTGAAAAAAGTGACTTATGATCATTTTTCAAACTGCTGATCATTACAGTATTGCCATGATCACATGATCAAAATTTGGATGCTTGGCAATTGGCATGTATTTATGAGGATTGCAATGTCCCAGAATTAGGTGATTACCTTTTGCAACCTTCTGATCAGTAAAGTCAATGGGGAAACCAGGTTTACTTAACAACCATGTTACAAACTTAACAACTGCAGTGATTGGCTTAACAACTCTGCCAAAAAAGGTTATGAAGTGGAGCAAAACTCCCTTAACAACTGCCTTGCTTAGCAACAGAAATTTTGGGGTCAATTGTCGTAAGTCAAGGATATCTGTATATAAAAACCAAAGTTGTTTTTTTTTTTGAAAGAAACAAAAAACGTATAGCACCTTAAAGCCTAGCAGTTGTAGTATGGTAAATATCTACATATCTACATATCTAAAACATAGATCTAGAAAGAGCTTTCATGGGGGTAGCATTTGGTTTCTGAAATTCCCTTTTTCTACATCTTACAGTTTTATTTTATTTATATTTTGTTTTTCTTCACTGCCATCTCCCTCAAAGGGAGCTGTTTTATATACTTCAAAATTTTTAGGTAGTTGATTATATATCATATTTTTATTTATTTATTTATTTATTTATTTATTATTCAAATTTCTAAACCGCCCTTCT
Source organism: Arizona elegans (assembly GCA_022577455.1). NCBI lineage: Eukaryota > Metazoa > Chordata > Lepidosauria > Squamata > Colubridae > Arizona > Arizona elegans. The sequence goes on along the minus strand of JAKOOJ010000001.1, from coordinate 317,502,690 downwards.
CCTTTCGGACTCAGGGCGGTTATCTCTATATTTCTATCTACCAGTATATATCTATTATCTATATATCTATATTTATAGTAAAGATTTTCCTGTCTAGTTGTGTCCGACTCTAGGGCATTGTGCTCATATCCGTTTCTTGGCTGAGGGAGCCAGCATTGTTCAAATACATTTTCCGTGGTCATGTGGCCAGCATGGCTATATGCCAAAGGCGCACATTCCCACTGAAGTGATATCTATTAATCTACTCCCATTTGCATGCTTTCAAACTGCTAGATGAGCAGGAGCTGAGGCAGGAATGGGAGCTCACCCCATGTAGCACTGGAGTCTCAAACCCTGGCTTTCAGTTTTCCAGCTGACAAGCTCAACTTTTTTATCTGCTAAGCCTATACCCCATCACAAACAAACATACATACACCTTTATACACACATGTATGTATATGTATGCACGTGCACATATGCATGTATATTTGGAACCCTTTGTTATCTGCCTGCCCTTCTGTGAAGCTGTACAACTGAAAAGCAGGATATAAATACATGCAACAAGAAGCATGTAAAAGATGATTCAGTACAAGTTATCTTCGGTGTCCCGACACGCAAAGATGGAGAAATAAAATAAAAAAGACACAATTAGTCACGTTCATCACACTTTACACATTACAAATATTGATGCTGTGACTATTGTTAATGATTAATTATGCGGAACTTAGAAGGAAAGAATGGATTATAATGATGTTAGAAGACCTTGGAGTTTTTCCCCTTGTGGTAAACAGTATTTAAGAACTCATAGGGATGGTAAAGTGGGCGGAGTCTAAAGAGCACCCAGGCAGGAAATGGTTCCCCCTCCATCACCTGGGAAAGTAAATTCTTTTGATTTCTCTGAAGGCGGTCCAGCTGACATGCTCCAGTTTAGAGCAAACAAAGGAAGGGGAGCCGCTGACAGGTCAGTCCTTGGATCTTATTTCTCCCCAGCGACGATGCACGTGTGGGCTACAAATTGCAACTTCGGGGACGTTGTTTTTAGATCCTCTTGAGTCAAGGAAGGGATTAAAGACGCCAATTTGACTTCAGCCGTGGAATTTAAGCGTGCAAAGCACACCGAGCGGTAAGAAAGCAATTCGACGAGGTCTTTCTTTCTCTGCAGTTTTATGGGGAGGGGGTGGGGGGGGGAGAGATTTCTAGCAACAGCATTATAAAACTAGCACCGTGTATGTGAAGCGGGAGATAACGCTAGGTTTAGCAAAAGGGTTCTGCTTTTTAAAATGTGTTTTAATTTATAATCTCAGATCCAGGAATGGAAAACAGTGACAGAGCTGTGCGAGAAAGACACACGCACACACACACACATATTCTATGTATGCAAAACCATGGTGGGAATCTCTTTCTATCCTCTCATTCTTTCCCCTGTCGCTCTCTTGACATGGACCACGGTTCATATTGGCGCCTTTACTGTTCACGCGGGGACTTCAGTGATCCTCTGCTCTCTCGCTCCTGCCGGATCCGCCCCACATTTCTCCAGGGAACCTTTGGGGTGATCTGTCATTTCGCATGATCTCTCAGGCTTGAATAAACTCTCTTTTTCAAAGAGCCGGCATCCTTCCTTCTTCCACGCTCTATGCAAAAGAATACGGGCGTCGCTGCGAGTTTTCTTCTGAGTGGGCTGGTTTTCTAAGGTATTTGATCCATTCAGGCAGCACTATCGTGTAATGCAAGACCTGAAACACCCCCCCCCCCAAATTGTCCGGAATAATGGAGATGGGAACCCTAAACCCCAAAGATCTTGACTCACACCCAGTCCTAGCTATCAATTCATACAGCAGAGTTTACCTAGTCTCGTTTGCAAAACGGGGAACATGCTTTTGAACTATTTTAAGAGGGAGGCAATGTAATAGGATTAGCTCCTAGGTCAAGACTTTGGGGTCTCAAGATCTACTTTTCCTTGGCTCTTGGAGACCTTCTTTAGATAAACCTATTTTTATGAGTTGTGAACTTCAGGCAGCAAATCGGAGTGGAGATGGCAGTGCCCTTCACCCCGTTGTTGACTAAGCCAATTTTTTAAAAAACAATTTTAAATTTTGATTTATATGCCACCCTTCTCTGGAGACTTTGTATATTTTATACAAAGTCAGCTTATTGCCCCCACAAACCGGGTCCTCATTATACCTACCTTAGAAAGGATGGAAGGCTGAGTCAACCTTGAGCCTGGTGAGAATTGAACTCGCCATCTTATTGCTAATGTTGGCATTATATAATGATATTCAGCCTCTGGTCCAGTTGGATTTTGTACACGTGGGTTGTTTCTGTTATCTGTCTGGGGCAGCAAAATGGTTTGAGCAGGTCATGCCTGATTTGAGAGACTGGAACCCAGATTCTGAAATATTTGCCCCAAGCTATTGTATTCTGCAGGTGTTAATATTATTCTGTTTCATATGCCAACAGTTTTTTAAGCCTTTCTTCCTTTAAGTCTTTTGAAGTTGAATTCTGTTTACATGTTTTTTAATGGGCTGTTTGGCATATTTCTGTTGATTTTATGTTTGTTTTATTCATTTTTAACTCTTTATTGTGGGCAGTCTGTAAGGCCAATGTTCAGTAGAACGATGGAATTCAAGAGTTATTTACCACCCATGAAACATTTAAATTAGGGTTGTAATGAATTGATTAAGTGAACGATTTAAAAAAAAAACATTTGTATTAACTAAAGGTGGTTTCCCAGGTTACACTTAGTCTTTAAAAATGCAGAAATCCAACAGAAGCTGAGACCATCATGTGAACAAATTACTATATTGTGGTGGTATTACTTTTCAGTTGTCAGTTTATCCACTGCCTCTGAATTCTTTTTGCTTGCTGTTCTCTCCACGCCCCTTGAAAACATGCTGTCCCCCACTCCAAGATTTGGATAGACTTTTCCATTCACTCAATGTCAGTTGCATAAATAAGAAAAAATGGGATATTTAGTCATCAATATATGCATGATTTCCTAAAGCTTTGGGAAAGCTTTGGGCACAGAATTACAGGCAGTAGGAAAGGATCATAGGATTTAATGTAAGTTGTTCAATCAAGTTGTATAGGTATTTAGCTGACTTCATAGGACAGTTACTTTTTTTATCTTCCTGTTTTCACAAACTATTTGCATTCCCTAGTAAATCCAGCCTATTTTTAGCCCCACAAATATTCAATACATTTATTGACACTATCCAATTAACATGGTCTTTAGGTTGGATCCTTTCCATGACGTATTTTTATCTGCTTCCAGGGAGATCTTCCAAATGTCATTTGGGATATTTTTGCCTGCAGCCTTCACTTGAAAAGAAAATAAACTTGTTCTTTGGCTAAAAGGTGGAGTTTATTTCTGATGAATGTCTGGGCTTGTTTCTCCCGTGTTATCTTGGCCTAAACGTTTATGCTGTTTTTGATGCCTAAGGCACCAATAGTTAAAACTTTTGCTGCCTTTTAATTATTAGTCAAATTTATATAGCCACCCGCCTCACAAGAATTTTAAAACTAGTTGTGATAATTTTTGCTATAGCATTGCAATCACCACCACTTAAGATGACTTTCAAGAGAATGGATCAAATTAATGAATGTTTGTTTACCATGATAGTAATACAGAAATATGCTGCTAAATGTTATTTAGCATTTCTGAAAACATCTGGCTGGCCTCTAAAGGAAAGAGAAGGTTCTTTGATAGGACTGTTAGAGATAAACCAGAAGCTTGCTGATAGGACTCTTTGAGATAAGAGTGATTAGTCAAAATGATGGTGAACCATGAATCTATCAGAAGCTAAATTCAACTTCCAGATTCAGCAGCATTATATCTGATCCTGTTATTAGAAGTCAGAAGAAGATTGTTTCTAAGTAAATTTACTTTGGAGTATGTTGCTAATAATATCTTCTTTTTTCAGACCATTTCTTCCATTGTGTCGCTCCAGGCAGGCTTAAAAATATGTCTATCACGGGACTAAAGAAGAAGCAGCCTAAAATGTTTAAAGTGAAAGTTTCAACAATGGAAGCTGAAATGGAATTTAGCTGTGAGGTATTTTGTTGTTGTGTTGATTTCTAAAGGCCAGAATTTTTATCCAGATGACATAAAATTTATATAGCTGCATATTGCCTGAAAGAGCATCTCTCTCTCTCTGAATGTAGAAAACTGACATATTAAAGAAAAGATTACATTGAATGCCTTTTTCTGACATGGTAATTGTCCATTTGCAGGGATTTATGGGATATGAATTTTAAAAACAACCCTTATCACCAGATTCAACTACTGTAATTGCAGTGATTTTCAGGCTGGTTCATCTGCCATTCTCTGATCTGTAGTATTTATTTAAGAATATCTGTTTTATCTCTGAGTGCCTGTTAGAACTTCTCTACTTCTCTTTCAGTCTCTGTTTATGGCAGATAATTTCTGCTGGACTATCAATCTCAGAGGAGGCACAGCTGTCTTTTCTTCCAACTGGATGATCTGCCTAGATCAGTGACAAGACAAATCACAATAATTAAGCACTCTAAATGTACACAGTTTCTAGCTGTAGAAACCAGGTGCTTCTAGTTTAATTCAGTAAAGAAACGTGGAGAACATTGGCTGATTGAAGTTGCCCATAATTTAGATCTCTGAAGGAATAGGGGGAGGTAGCAGAACTGTTGTTGTTGAGACTTGTTTTTGTAGCTACCTTGGCATCATCACATCTCATGTGTGCTAAGAATTAGAATTTGAAGGTTCTTCCTTCTTCAGCCCACTGAGTTAAATGTGGGGCTTTTGTGGGAGAACAATTCATAAAGGTAATTATATAGACCTTTATATAAACAGAATTTTAGAATATAAGTCTGTACTTCTGAGATAACAAAGCAGGGAAGCAAGCAAAGATTTGAAGTCTTGGTTCTAGGGAATCTACAAGCATACAGGCAATCTTTGACCTATGACCATTCATTTAGTGATTGTTAAATTACAACCACACTTTTTAAAAAATGACATGACCATTTTTCACACTTACAACTGTTGTGGCATCCCCATGGTCACATGATCAAAATTCTGGTGCTAGGCAACTGACATGTATTTTTGACAGTTGTACAATTACAGGGTCATGTGATCACCATTTGTAACCTTCCCAGTCAGCTTCCGACAATAGCAATACCACTTAGACTTATATACTGCTACATAGTGCTTTACATCATTCTCTAAGCGCTTTATAGAGTCAGCATATTGCTCCCAACAATCTGGGTCTTCATTTTACCAACCTCGGGAGCATGGAAGGCTGAGTCAACCTTGATCCAGTGAGAATCAAACTGCTGGCAGTCGGCAGAGTTAGCTTGCAATACTGCTTTCTAACCATGGCGCCACTTACGACTCTCAAGCAAAGTCAATGGAGGAAGTCAATTGAGGACTACCTGTTATAATATGATAATTTGTGGTAAGATGGGCAGCCAATTAATTTGATAAATTAAAGAAACAAATATTAACTAACATCAGAATATAAGAGAAGGCTGTATTCTAAACCTACAGTACCACAGGCTTTTCTTTCTGGAGTAGCCAAATAAATACTAGTGTAAATACTAGTGTAAAGAAGCGCATTACAGAACTTTGGAATTTTGCATTCTTTTCCCAACTACTCAAAGCCTTGCTGATTGTAGCCATATAGCAGCATATACCATGCTGGAATTCTGGGAGTTTAAGTCCACACATCTTAAAGTTGCTGACGTTGAGTTTTGAACCTAAAGACTAGAAACTCTAAATCATCCTCTGGATTCACATATCATGCTATGCGATGGCTTGTTTAATAATAATTTATTAATTCAGCCACAGTCTAAACCATAAAACATGGCTCACCAGTTAAAACTGCAGGATGAATTTATACGTCATGCTAAGCACAAGCAAATAAACCATGTTATAACAACAAAATGAGTAAATTCTGTTATTTTGTTGGAGATGAACTTGAAGAACACACACATAAAAAAAACCCTAACTTCTAATTTTCTTAAAAACCAAAATTATGCAATTTGAATTTTGCACTTACCGTCAGAGGCTCTGGCATTTCTATTTTTACACATAGTTGAGATCATGTATTTAGAATAATTCAGGAATAGAGATCTTTTTTCACACTCGGATGTCCTTATTATCTATCAATTCAAAATTGATTTGTACCATTGCAATCCACAGATGAAGTGGAAAGGAAAAGACCTGTTTGACCAGGTGTGTCGTGCACTGGGGCTGAGAGAATCCTGGTACTTCGGTCTCTGGTATTCTGTCAAAGGAATGGGCATTTGGTTGAAGATGGATAAAAAGGTTTGGAATCTAAACTTTCATTACAAAACAATACTCATAGATTTGAAAGACCTAAATATATTCTAAAAGTTTTTTTTCCAGATGGTCAGGTTTTTGTTTTTTGTTTTGGCTCAGTTTGTTTTGAAGGAGGGGCAGAGGGCCTTCAGGAGCCAGGCCAGGCAAAGTTTTGAGAATATTTGAGTGAATAAGGCATCTTACCTTTGATGTAAAAAAAGGGAAGTGCACCATCACAATTGTAATAGTGAAATTGGGTGTGTGTTTAGCGGGGTCAGAAGACCTGAAAGACAAAAGACCTGAAAGCAGAGAGACACTATCTATGCCCATCCTTGATTTACAATGATAATTTGTAAATGTAAATGGTAGTTAGGCCAAAAAACACACATGCACATTCATATTCATGTGCATTTTCAAATTACATTCCCTCTACCCACTTTAGCTAATTAAAATCCTATTTGCCTCTAGACTGGAATATGAATGTAATCAGAATGCTTCTATACCAGTGACTCATCATTTATCTTAACTTTTCTGTCCTTTGTCTTTCACTGAAACTGTCTGGAGAAAGGAAGTACTATAGGGATTACATTAGCATCATTGACAAGATCTTTCTCCTCTTACTTTCCCCCAGGACTAAAAAAAAGGGCAGGGGAGATGTGAAATGTATCAGTTCATATGCAAAGGGAGATGGGAAACAATGGGAAAGGCTAAGAAATTTACATTTGTAAATCTGAAATGGTTTGGGAGTGGAAAATGCAGGGAAAAGCTTTCTTCAATTTGGTTATCCCCCACCCCCAGTAATAAAGGATGAGGATCAGAACATAAAATGCATCCATCTGAATGCATCTAAATATGGGGAAGTTGAAATGCAGTTTTAAATTACAGTAATTTCCTTACTTGGCCATTGATGCTAAGAAGTTGCTATAAGCACATGTGAACCAGCAATGAGTGAGGTGTAAAAGAGTCCTAAGTGACATTGTGAATTCATGGCAAGAAAAAGTGGCTTTGGACTTCTGCTTTGCCAAACATGCTTTTCCCAATTGGAGGTGTTTAGTTGTTCTGGTTTCTTTTTTCAAACAGGTTTTAGATCAGGATATTCCCAAAGAAGATCCGGTGAACTTTTGTTTTTTAGTGAAGTTTTACCCTGAGAAGGTTGAAGAGGAGCTTCTGCAGGAGATCACCCAACACCTCTTCTTTCTGCAGGTCAGAAGGTATTTCTTTTATTCAGAATTGGCTTTGAGATGTCATGGTTGTCTTTTGAACATCCATCATTATGTTTAACCATCTATGATCATCCCCTTCCTTGGGGTACACCTTAGGTTAGTGCCAACTTTAGGGTTTTAGGATTAGTTGAAGGCAAAGGGGTCTTCAGTGAGTCCCTGTTTCGGTTTTGGGCTTGTTACTCCTTAGCCGATTTGTTGTTGATCGTTTATTTGCCATTTCTTTCTGGGCTCAATCCACCAAGAGGAAGAACACCAAAAGAGAATGAGGGATGCTGTTCCCTTGCTTCATCCTTGCAGGCCCATAGAAATTCAGTGAGCGCGGAACCATTGGGAAATGACAGTAATCCCTTTGTTGCCCCCCCGGTTTGGACCGGTTCTATAGAACCGGTAGTAAAACCGGCAGGAGGCTCCACCCACTGACCCTGACATCATTAGAAGCGATCTGCACATGTGCAGAAGCAAGGTGCGTGCGTGAGCGAAGCAAGCACGTACGCACGATCCCGTTGCAAACCTGTAGTAAAGGTAAGTAGAATCCACCCCTGATTATACATCATGTCTGATTTCCACAACACTGACTTCTGGTATCAGTTTTGTTTTCTGTTTTTTAGAGACTTGCATAATTTGTGAGCCCCTCTCCCTTGAATTAATTGTTGCTCATAGATCTTCTTCCAAGTCAGGATTTAAAACTGCATCTGTATAATCAACTAATGGAAACACACTCAGATAACTACAGCTAATTTGCTGTATTTAACTAAATAGAGATAATTGCTATAATTGCTATATTGGGAATGATTACATGTCCTGTTACGCCAGTGCAGAAATTGGAGGATGACCCAAATGAAACAGACCCAGAATTCATGCAGAGGTTCTGTGGGAAGCCCTTTGTGTTAGAGGCTACACTTTGGATACTTATTCTTATCCTATTTTATCTTATAAAGCAGTGCTTCCCAAACCTTTTCCTTCATTGTTCAAATCCACTTGTCAGAAAGTCTTATCAAACTGCAAGGACCAGTTATAAATCCCTTCCTTCACCATTGTAGTAACTTTGACAGAAATGATCTTTAAGTTATTTTAAAAATCACAATGTAGTTTTATCAATTTTGTCTTAATGGGAATACTTTGGGAGATTTTCAAATGTATTTTTAGTACATGTGGCAATATTTCAGTCAATTTAAATGTCTTTCTTTGTGGGTTTGTGTATCATTACCGAAAGAAAAGCAACTTATATCCAATTTTGGGTAATTCACCTAGCTTTAGGAAGCATTGTTATAAAGTATATTTCATGTTAGTTTATGAAGTGTGGTGTTCCTTGATTTGTAGGAAATCAGAAAACATTATTGTAAAGTTAAAGGTTGCCTTGTCCAGTTGTGTCCAACACTAGGGGTGTGTGTTCTCATTTCCATTTCTTAGCCAAGGGAGCCAGCATTGTCTGAAGATACTTCTGTAGTCATGTGGCCAGCATGACTATATGCTGAGCTGCACAGAACGCTATTACCTTCTTACCAAAGTGGTACCTATTTATCTACTCGCATTTGTGTAATTTCGAACTGCTAGGTGGTCAGTTGCTGAGGCTTGTAACAGGAGCTCACCCTGTAGCGTGGTGTTTGGGTTTCCAGCTGACAAGCTCAGCATCTTCTACTGCCAGATAGGAATGTATATACATTGTATTTCTACCATGGTTCCTTTTAGCTCCAAGTAGCTTAATGTATGTTTTGTTCAGAAGTTCTGTCCTTTTGGAAAGGTCTCACAATTTATATAACTAAAAGAAGATTATAGCAAAAGGCCAAATGAGAGACAATAGACTATTTTAAATCACTAAAACAGCCATACAACCATCACCAGCCCTAACAGTCAAGAAACATCAGTACTTTTTCATTTGTATGTGTGTATAACTCATTTTCTACCATGCCTTTTATGCTAGTCCTCCAAACAATTATCAGGAAATAGAGGAAGGTATCAAAAAATATCCTACAGTCCTAACGGAATCAATATGTGATGATTTATGATCAAAAAATGGACTGGGGAATGCTGGAAGTTGAAGTTCACACATTGTAAAGTTGCTAAGGTTGAGAAACGTCACTTATATGTGGTGAAGGTGTATGCTTCTGATGAAAGAGATTCTGGCATTCAGTTCTCACCCCCAACTTTAAATTGTTTTAACACCCTTCTCCTTTTAAGCAATCACCTAATTCTGCTGCAACCAATAGGAAAACTTTAGATTATGATGTGCTGTCAAAATCTATCAAAACTTTTAGGTGAAATCATATTATGTAGGTAATAACTCCCAGGGCCTTTAGGTCCCTCTTGCAGATATTCTTATATCGCAGCTGTAGTCTCTCTCTGAGGTGCTTTCCCTGCACTAATTCTCCATACAAGAGATCTTTCGGAATCCGACCATCAGCTATTCTCACGACATGCTCCAGCCAGCCTAGACGTTGATGTTTCAATAGTGTATATATTAACAACTGGGAAACCTTGACCTCCGATCGTTCAGCTTGGAGGCTAAAGATGCAGCATGGCCTTCTCCAATTCGAAGAGACACTTGTTCAGCAGGCTGAGGCAAAGAGGCAGTCCCGGAACCAGTGAAATCTGGGGGCTGGGCAAGGGACAGAATGTATCTGCCCTCAGTCTGGAAGGGATTGCCACTCTCGAATTGGCCTTTTTAGTCACACTAGATGCTGTTTTAGGACCTCTTTCCAGAGCACGATACCATAGTCTCTTGAGACTGTAGGATGCCTCGGAAGGTAGCTCTTTGTTCAAGCAGCTCTGCATTATTCCCCACTTATGAATACTTTGATGTAATTTAAAGCTGTAAGGATACTGTTTGCCAAAAGCTGGGCAGAGGGACTCCTTGTCCTTTGTAAAAGTAGCATCTCTTGCCTTTATTTGCCAGCCTGAGGAAGTGTGAAAATGTCATGCAGGTGTAAGGAGAAGGCTGTGTGCAGTGTGGGTGGGCAAGATGACTTGGATGCTCTAAGAAGTTGGCGAAGGTGGATCCAGAAAACATTTATTCACTGATTAAAGTATTTATAGCTCATATAAGGTTCTCAGGAAAAGCTATAAAACAAGCAAAGTGAAATAAAAATGAGTGACACCTTGAAATTTTAAAATAGAAATAACCACAATGCAATAATGAAAAGAAACAGATTTTTAAAGGGACAAAATGACAAAATATTTTGTCTGTCCTTAGGTAAAAAGCCAAGATTTCATCTGGCATGGAAAAGCAAATATTTTTGTGCGCCGTCCTGTTTTGCAGGAAGAAGAATTTTTTAGGGCAGGGGTGTCAAACTCAATTTCATTGAGGGCCGCATCAGGGTTGTGTTTGATCTCGGGGTGTGTGTGGCCAGGGGGCATGGCCAGCATGACATCACTAATGGGGGTGCCTGTGGTGGCCCAAGAGCTCTGCCAGCGAAAATGGACTCCTGGGCCCTGTTTTCGGCCGCGATGGCCTCCTGCAACTCTCTGCCAGCAAAAATGGAGCTGGGGGGGGCACAGTCCTCCCAAACTCTTCTTTTCGCTGGCAGAGGCACCACAGGCTGGATCTTCACTGTTTCCAGGGTGGCCCTGCGCACCAGATCTAAAGCAACCTGTGAGCTGGATGCGGCCCACGGGCCTTGAGTTTGACACCTTTGACTTAGAATGCCAAAAAATGGGAGTGCTACCCCTATTATTGCATTTGATCATTATCAACTGGAGTGGGGTGCTGGATTTCACAAACTAGTTTAATATAAACAGCTAAAACCCTGAACGCATGCTTCTGTTATTACCTTGGAATTAACTTTTCTTTGGAAGAGTTGATCCACTAGATAGGATCAATTTCCTGGCGGGTTTCTGCTTTTCACCATTACCTTGACAATTACGTGGGCTGAACTTGTTGGAAAGAAGGCTGTTTCTCTTTTCCCTTCCGTTCCTTTTCTTTTCATCTCCCCTGAAAGCTACACATTTTCTTGCAGTTCCTTCAAACCTGCCTTGGCTTGTTCCCCTTGGAGGAATGTAGTTTGGGGAATTTTTTTTTCAGTTCCAAAAGAAACATAAAAGAGGAGGCAAAGCAACACGTTTGAACTTGCTGGGTTTCCTAACGTTAAAATTTAGATTTGCATAATTGAGGTAAAAGTAGGAGAATAACATATGCAGGCGTCTGTATACTTAAGAAATCCAACCTAATAAAATGTATTGAACCATTTGCTTAGCTTAATAATGCAAAGTTATTATGTAGAAGGCAGTTCCCCTGATTGCAGGAGGAATGAGAAAGTCAGTGTTTAGTAATAGAGATCAGCTATTCCAGTAACTGTCACACATACTTAAATGAATTTGATTTTTTGGTTGACTTCTTTAGGTTGTCCCCTTTTCAGACTTTAGGAAGAGTTCTGAGCTTGAATTATTTTAATTGCCACTAATAATTATTATTTCTATACTGGATTCTAGAAAGGATCCAGAATGGCTATAAAGAAATAAGTGGAAATAATTATTATTTCTATACTGGATTCTAGAAAGGATCCAGAATGGCTATAAAGAAATAAGTGGAAAAAATTCTAAATAAAACCAGCAATCCTTAAAACTGAATCCTTAAAATTCAGAAATCTATACAGGACTCATTTAAAAAAGCAAAAGAAAAGCTGTAGAAGACCCAGTCACAACTCAGTTTGATCTTGGCACAGTTATTCCATAAATGCCTGGGAGAACAACTATTTGATTGTCTTCTAAAATACAGACAATTTAGAAATCAACTTATCTTTCTAGGCAGAGGTTCTGTAGTCTTCTGGTACTATAGCCTTATATGTTTGGGAGAAAACAAAGGCGTTTTCTCCCATATCTTATATTAAACATCCCAATTAAAACAAAGCAGCTACCAAAATGAACAAGGAACAAAGAGAAACAAACTCAAACGTTATTAAAAAGACAGGAGTCAGAAAAGGGAGATAAGCTAGGGTGGGGGACTACATTAAACAGAATTGGGAACTCTAGCCATCTGATCATGTTATCTGATTATAGTTCCCATAGGAAAGTTAATACTGAAGGAGCACAATTTCTACAAGCTTGAAATAAAATTGTCAGTGGCACAAAAGGTATAATGGGAACTTCCCTCTCTCTTTTTCCTCAAATGGCTAGCATTCAAAATAACAAAATGAATCTTTGCTTGATGGCTCGTTCAGGATGCACACAAGAAGAACACGACATAAAATGCAGCATTGTTTTCTGGAGTTTGTAAGGCCATGTTTATGGGACTGAATAGAATGTTTAAGCTTCTCCAAACAACAGTGACCTGAAGAATACTTGAATGAGCTTCTACATGCAAATACAGTGTCTCAGAAAGATAAAAAACAGAAGCACAGGAATTGTTTTCAAGCATTCTTGTTGGGTTTTGAAGAAGCTTTTAGCTGCTCTGGAAAATAGAATGCTGGATTAGATGGATCTTTGGTCTGATTTGGTAGATTTTTTCCCTTATTAATCCTCTACATTTCTATGGTGGAAAACAAATCATAGTGGAGAATTATAACCTTTCTATTTTGCTTGTGGATTTTCTTAGTATCTGGCTGACCGCTAACAAAATAGAAGAGTGGACTAAATAATCCTTTACTGATCTGATCTTCCAAATGGAAATTAGATACAGTTTAGAATGTAGTTATTACGCAGCATGCTTTAAAAGCATATGTAACTACTTTGAATATTCTTGGTATTTTTCTGCATGTCTCTACAGCGGCCAACATTTCTTTTATTTTTTTCACTCAAAAATTCAGCTAATGGTTACATTTCAGGTGCCAAAACAAAGTCTGGGTGTCTATTATTTTGTTTTCAAGCTTTGGCTGGGTCTTAGATTTTTCTTCTTTTTTTTCCACCTTGGGTCTTAGGTTAAGAAACAAATATTGGATGAAGAAATCTACTGTTCTCCCGAGGCTACAATTTTATTGGCGTCTTATGCAGTTCAAGCCAAGGTGAGGCTTTATAATTGTTAGTTTGTCGCCTTTTATAACACACACAGAGTGTTAATTAACAGAAAAGGATCTGCTGAAGCTTAGCTGGAAATAGGAAGTGGTATATTTTTCACCTCATCTGCTTCCATTTTGGGGTGTGTTGTATTTTTCAGATTTATTTAATGAGTACACCCTGTTTAGATTTCCTGGGAGGTCAGTGGATTAAAATGCAGACAGGAGATTGAAATATCTTCATTTTAAACAAAAAACCACTGTGGAACAAAATACAATTTAAACTGCAGAGGGCATTCTGAGTACAGATAGTTCTAAACTGATGACTGGTTGCTTAATGAAGTTATGCCGGATCTAGCAAACTTAACTATTGTGGCTTTCATTTTACAACCACAGCATTCATTTTATGACCACGGCATAAAATGTTGTAAAATTGAGTCGGTCATGTGGGCGACCCATTATATAACCATCACGATTTATGATCTATGGCACAGTCATAAGCTAGGGCCATGATGGCGAACCTATGGCACATGTGCCATAGGTGGCACGCGTAGCCATATAAGTGGGCACGCCAGCTCAGCTCTGGCGCGCAGACTCCTAGAGATGCTCTGGAGGCTGGGGACGGCAAAAAACATCACTTCCTGTCCCACTGGGAGTAGGGAAATGGGCCATTTCAGGCCTCCGGAGGGCCTCCGAGGGAGTGGAAAAGGCTGTTTTTGCCCTCCCCAGATGCACAAAGAGGATCTGGAGCCAGGTGAGAAAGAAAAACTGGCCTACCGGGCCATCCCGTGCCGGGAGCGGGGTTGCGCACACATGCGCAGGGCGGGGTGCATGGAATTATGGGTGTGGGCACGCACGCACCTGAACCTCCCCCCACTCCTGGCACGCGATGGCAAAAAGGTTAGCCATCTCTGAGCTAGGATCTACCTGTAAGGAGATAGTTTTTCTTCTCTACTCCTCTTTTTCCTTAATTAAAAATAATTCTGCAGCATGCATTTGAGGAGTTCCTGCATAAAGTCTTGTGGGAAGCTCCCCCTTCTAGAAGAATGAAATATTTTGGGAAATATTAAAAAGGCAGAATATTATATTTCCCTAAAGGAAAACTGGAGAAACATTCTGTCTTAAAGTCAGAAAGCAGGCTCTGTCTTTCTTAATAGCCCCCAGCAGATATTTTGTGCCCATTAAGAAAAATTGGGCCAGTCTATTCAGAAACAAAAGACCTTCACCTCCAGGGATGGGATTAAAAATTTACATTCTCCTCTACCCAAATTCTAAGAACAGGACGTGACCATTTAGGATTAACCCACTACCGTTTAGCAGAAGACACAGAACATTGCACAATTTCCTAAGGGCATTTCAGGCAGTTGTACAACCCCCCTACCCCCAGCACTTCAGGACTTGTATAAAATCCTGACACTCATCTAGTAGTTGTTCAACTACTGACCCAGAACTGCTGTTGGTTCTGTTCATCATTAAACTTACTTTCCAATCAGCCTCCATTTTATTTTATTCCCGGCTTGGACCTGAACCGGATGGATTTTCCTTCCAACAGTCTCTTCTTGACCTTTCCTCTTCCCTAAATCATCCTTCAGAAAGTTAAAGGGGGGCAGCTGTAACTGTTTCATCCAACCTTTCTTAGCACTGAACAGAGAGCTGCTATACCCACCCTTGCTAGTTACTGGCAGAAATCAACCAGCTTTAGTCCAGGAAGATCAAATGTAAAGAGTGAAAGTTATTTGGAGATGACTGGGATTAAATTGTGGGACTCAGTGACACTACATGTTTATTGATTAATTGGTGAAATTTATACTCTGCCCCAATGTGTTTACAACTCTGGAAGGTTTATGAAATGAATCTATAAGCACAAAAATAAAAACCTGGAAAAACAAACAGCAATCAATAAAAAAACTTTTAAGAACACTATACTCTGTTACCTCCTTTGTTACCCATTCTGACCCAGGATCTTGGGACTCAATTTCAATAGGGCTGATGGTTTGGGGGGGCCAAAGCACATAATGTTTTGAGATACCTGTGAATTATGATCTATAAAACTGGTTTAATGATCAAGGTATTGTATACATCCAAAAACCTATGTATCATTCAACAACCATAAGGTTTATGGACAATGTGTGAGCCCAGCTTGGATGGTTTGCTTACAAAGCCATACCACTAAACCAGGGGTGAAATGCTCCTGGTTCGGACCGAATCACCCGATCCGGTAGTGATGGTGGCGGGTGGTTCGGAGAACTGATAGCAAAAATCCCTGCCCCCCACCCATGCCCAGCTGAGCTGCATCAACATCACAGGCTTTTTTCTTTTCACTTTTAAAAGCGTTTTTTCTACAACCTCTTCCGGCCAAAGAGATTGTAGAAAAAAATACTTTTAAAAGGCTCTGATGATCCCAGCTGAGCCGCACGATCGTCAGAGGCTTTTTGTTTTTTACTTTTAAAAGCAATGCTTTTAAAAGTAAAAAAAAGAGATTGCGCGCCACAGCTGATCACCCCCCTCACACGCTGTTCTACTTATTGTATGCTTCCTTTTGGCGTGCACTGCGCATGCACAGCCAGCGAATCGGTAGTAAACCGGTTCAGATTTCACCATTGCACTAAACTGTAGTTCTCTCTTTAAGAGGACATTAAGATCTTCTTTTCCTAGTCATTGGTGCTTAAGCTACAGCAGGACCCACTGCAGCTTTACTGTATTGGTGGAATTGACAACAAAATCGAAAATTATGGCACTGGATTCTTCTTGAGCTGTAAACTAGTGTATATTTGGTACTAACTGGTTAAATTTCAAGCATATTTTGTCAGCCTTAAAGGACAGGAAGGTAAAATTCTCAGGAAAATTACTTCTGACAGGTTTTTTTTTTGTTTTTGTGGAATTACAGTGTATACATCATCCTTGTAAAAATCTTTTAGAGCTTTAGCCATTTTTTAGTTGTTATTTTATGATCAAATGATTCAGTGTTTTCTCTCTTTTTTTAAAAAAAGTGTTAATTTAGATCTTACACTATGCTGTCAATTTTTCGTATACAGTCTTTTCCTGTTGACTCGTCTGATACTTCTTTCCCTCACAGTATGGTGACTATGACCCAAATCTGCACAAACCAGGTTTCTTAGCTCCAGAAGAGCTTTTGCCAAAAAGAGTAAGTGTTTTCACACTTTCCTATCCTCCTGGTTATACTCAGATACCCAATATAGCTGAATTAGCCAGATAGGAAGCAAGAGATTTGCATGACTCATAAAACAACTTCTTCCCAAAGACCAGCAATTTCTATTTGCCCTTTTAGGACAGATTGTTCCTCTCTTTGTTTTCTAGAGAGAGTGGGAAATTTTAAAATTCTGATGTTCTAAAATAGTTCTCAAGCAACTATTGGAGAATGTGAGTTCTTAGCTATGAAGGGAAGTTTCTCCTTCAAGATTCTCCAGGGAACTCTGGGTCATGAGCTCAAAACTGAGTTATAAACTGACCTTGGTGTTTCCATTCTGGATTAACCTTCTTCTAGAGAGAATCCAGACTGCTCTTCACGAAAGGGGAATTTATGACAAAATCAAACCGAAGTTAGCAGTATTAAGTTGCCAACAAGCTGAAAGGCTTTTGGAAATGGGAGACAGTTTGCTTCTAATCCTGCAGCATTTTAAGTCATATGTAATTCTGCAGGTCCTTCCAAAGCAGAACAGTTTGTTGTACCTGCATGAACAGCCTTCTTGAGGTTTGAAAAATAAATATTTTTGCCATTGTTTTCTTTTTTGTTCTTTACTTTTCTTTTATCTAGGTTCTCCGTCAATATCAGATGACGCCTGACATGTGGGAAGAGAGGATTACTGCCTGTTATGCTGGACATCAAGGAATGGCCAGGTACTGCGGCACCCTTTGCTTGCAACTGTAGTTTGGAAAAAAGAACTCACATCCATTAACACCTGGTATGGGGGGGTGGGGGTGCAGTGACACACTTTCTGCCCCTTTCAAATTTGTGTGCAACACTGATGCAAGTTACACTCCTTCCATATTTTTGTGCAACATCATGACAGAAGGACAAAGGGCAGGGTTTCAGTTTCTAGTGGTTAAGGTATCAGGCTAGAAACCAGGAGACTGTGAGTTCTAGTCCCACCTATGGCATGAAAGCTGGCTGGTTGACTCTGGGCCAGTCACTCTCTTTCAGCCCAACTCACCTCACAGGGTTGTTGTTGTTGTGGGGAAAATAGAAAGAGGAAGGAGTATTAGGTTCGTTCACAATGTTGAGTTACTTATAAAAATAATAAAAGTAGGATAAAAAAAAATAAAGAATAAACCAGGATGTCACAATACACATTTCATGACTTTGACACTCTACCCATATTCATCTATTTTTTCCATGGAACATATTAGAAGCCAATAAGACTTTAGATGAATTCTAAATTCTAATCCTTGAATTCACTCCTTGATACAAAGTTTGATCCAGACAGATGGGAATTCAGAAACTCACATTCTCTCATCACTCTGCTCCTGGTTGTTGATCTCACCTCTAGGCAAGATGGGTGGCATACAAATTTAATAAGCAAACAAATAACTGTAGTTTTGTCAGCACTTCATTTAAAGTGCTTGTTCTAGTCTTTTTAAGACTAAAAGCAACATATCTGCTTAAGAGTAATCTTTTCTGAGAATCTGTCCATCACTGTTTGTGGCCTGCTCTGTCCAAAGCCTTTAGATGTTTTACAGATTGCCCCAAGAGCAGAACCTTTTACATAGCATTACCAGGACTTCAGAATATCCTTCCAGAAAAGGCGTTTTTCAATTGGGGAATCATTCAGCTGAATATAAAACTTGTCCCAGCATATTTCCAATTTGTTTAGATGTGCCAAGTGAAGCTATTTCCATGTCATGGTTGAATTGTCCATCTACTGATGTGATTTTTATAGAGGCTATAGTGCAATTTGTAAACATCTTTGATTAGCAATGGTAATAAAGTTAGGTAAAAGTATTTCACAGTCAGTAAATACAGCCTAGGGGTGATAGTTATAGAGATCAACATGTTTCCTTTATAAAACAAGAACAATCCTTTCCAAGTCTTTTTTAAAATAAATATTCTGTTCTTCTAGATACGAAGCTGAGATGAACTATCTTAAAATAGCACAAGATTTGGAGATGTATGGGGTTAATTATTTTCCAATTGCTGTAAGTATGTGTGATTTTTAATGCATCTGATTCAGATTTTTCTGACAGTCCCAGATAATTTGATTGTAAATCCCTTGTGCCCCAGCAGTATTGCCAGTTAAAAAAAAAAAAAAGTGGGGGGGGGGCTACTATGGGAGTCATTCATAAATTCTGAGTCTCATCAGCATTGCCTATTGGGACCTGGAGCAATTTGCCTGACTTAACCTTCCCAGTTAAAGTCAATGGGGGAATCTCGATTCACTTAACAACTATGTGATTCACTTAACAATTACAGGGATTCCCTTAATAAACATGGCAAATAAGGTTGTAAAATTGGCTGTGATTCACTTAACAACCACCTTGTTAAGCAATAGAAATTGTGGTCCCCATTGCGGTCATAAGTCAAGGACTATCTGTGCCATGAACCTGGAACTGAAATGTGCATTTTAGGCCAAATTAAGTTGTAATTGGTTGATGTCAGCCAATGAATATATTAACCAATAAAGGAGAATATTTGTAGCCCAGGGTTGAAATGAGGATCCTTGGTATTCTCTGAAGTAGGTTGTTTTCTTGCAGATATCTCATTACCCAAATAAAATAACATCATCAGTGCTAGTCAGTGCACAAGATGAATATATTGATTTTAACCTTGGACTTCTCCGCAGCAAAAGAAGAATCATACAGACTTCCTGCTTGGGGTAGATGCCAAAGGGATTCATGTCTACAGCATCAATAACCGCTTCTCTCCGAATAAGTCTTTTGAATGGAGCAGCATCCAAAATATTTCTTATTCTGATAAAGAGGTAGGTAGATGTGCCATGGCAGGTCCCCAAACTTTCCGGCCTTGCAAATAGGCTGTGCGATGGTGGCAAGGGGAAGGAGAAGGCATGGTTTTTCATTGCATTTTTGCTACATATTTATGAAAAATATAAAACTGTTTCTTCTATTATGTCTTATTTTTTATTTTGTTAGAATGGTTGTTTTTAATGCTATAGAACGTCATACTTTATATTCATAGGTCTCGAGTGGAAGCAAATTTTGTACATGGACTTAGTATATAATGATCATTTAAAAAAAAAAAACACCTTCCTTTTTTCTTTCAGCTTACAATTAAGCCCATTGACAAGAAAGCCGAGGTTTTCAAGTTCTTCTCTTCACAGCCTAAAGTCAATAAACTGGTGAGTGCTTTCTTATATAGAAGATTATCTGTGGAGTCCTTGGTACGCTCTGAGCTGGTTTTCTTCATATAGACATTTCATTACCTGACTAGGTAACATCATCAGTGTGAGTGAATGTGGGGTTTGCTTCCTGTTTATGCCCTGCCAGTGTTGGTGGAAATGTGGTTCTCTTCTTTCTGTCCCATTTTTATCCCATTATAAACATGCCGCATTATAATAATGGCCAAAGACAGTGGCCTGACCATACCAATCTATGCTCGGTTGGAACAGAGATCATGTGACACTGAATTGCGCTGACTGCCTAGACTTTGCTGAATGGTTTTATTTTCAGTAATAACAATTAAAGCCATAAATGATTGTGAGGAAGCAAAGCGGGGAGTGTTCCCCCCATATATACACCTATCTATGCATTAAAATATGCAGGTTAAGACTTGGCTCCACTTCCCATAGTTAGGAGAGCCAAATTAGGTGGAGATTTATTTATCTTACAGTGTTTATAGACTGCTCCAGTCAGAACTGCCTTTGAGCAGTATACAGTTCCTATCTCTGTTACATGAACATGAAAACAAAAATACAAAATCTATAACATGCATTAAATCATATGCATAGAACTGGAAATACACCATAGTCAAACAAAACAACCAGTGATAGAAAATGCACATATCTACCCTTCTTTCTTGTGGACCCCTTCTGGAATGCCTTTTCCCTGGAGGCCAAGCTGGTGGTGATTTTATCTGGTTTTGATACCAGGTGAAGTCCTGACTTTTAACTCTCATTCAGGACTTAACCTTTACAGTGTAATTATACCCTTTGTCCTTTAAAATCTCTGTCAGTTACCAAGATATGCATATGCTATATGCAAGTTCTGTATGTTCCTTCATCAATCTAGAAACATATCAATTTAGAAACATATATGTGCATCTCTCCATTATAGCAGTCCTAAATGAAAATCATCTTCTGTCAGGTCCAAGCCAAGTATAGATATGGAGGTTATCAATGGACCTTTTAACGACATTCAGGAAATAATGAGGATTATCAGAATGGGATGTCATTCCTATAGTACCCTGTTTTTTAAATATTTTCCTGAGACATGTAGGTAATTGTTGCTGAAAACCAAATCAACCAGAGATAAATTTTAGGTTTACCTGGAGAACTAAAGTGAGTTTCCCTCCTTTCAGAGAGGGTTATTACTACATAGCTGAGTATTATGGAGTAATATGTGAAGAATTGTTGTGTTTATATTCTGGACTTCCTAGACACATCTGATAGACCATTGAAGGAAACAGAATACTGGAGTCCTCTTGGATATTTCCAGGAAGACGTTTTTCTTTTCTCCTTTCTTGCAGATCATGCAACTCTTCATTGGAAATCACGACTTGTTCATGAGAAGGAGGCGAGTGGATCCCATTGAGATCCAGCAGATGAAAGCTCAAGCCAGAGAGGAGAAAGCAAGAAAGAAGGTGACTCTTAGAGCTGGTTCAAATGCTAAAGGATTTCGCAAAGTTTGAACTCGCTTCCAAGCTGCCTGTGTGACAGACAAGGATCAGATATATATCATTATCATTATAATTTTAATGATTTTTCGCCGCACTATATTGGGTATTAGTCTCACACAAAAGTGGACAATGTACTTGGATCATTGACTAGAAAAAAATAGAATAGAGAATAGAACAGAACGGAAATGAACAGAACAGAATACTTTATTTGGCCAAGTGTTATTAGATACACAAAGAATTTTTCTTCGATGCAGAAGCTCTCAGTGTACATGCAAAGCAAGAGAGTAATAATAATCATAATAATTATACCAATTAAAGGGGGTAGTAGATAAGATGAGGATAATAATAATTCTACAGCTACACAATGGGGGAATATAGACTACTTACACATAAAACAATACTGTGAGGATTAGGTGTTCAGCAGAGAGATGGCACAAGGGGAAAAAACTGTCCCTGTGTCTAGTTCCGTGGGGGGAGTGTGCATTGAATTATGGATGTGGGCACATGCGCGCACAACCCCCCCACTCTCCCTCCGCTTTTGGCACGCGATGGCAAAAAGGTTAGCCATCACTGGTCTAGTTGTTTTGATATGTAATACCGTATAGCAGCATCCCAAGAGAAGGAGCTGAAACAGTTTATGTCCAGAATGCGAGGGGTCTGTAGTTATTTTCTCAGCCCTCCTATACAGCACAATATACAGGTCTTCTATGGAAAGTAGGCTGATTGGAAATGTTTTTTCTGCAGTCCTAATTATCCTTTGGAGTCTGTACCTATTATAGTGCTAACTTCCATGTATGGCCCAAACATACATAAATATTCAATAAAAACATTATAATAAGCTGTTTAACGTTGGTGAAGAAAATCTGAAAGGGCAGTGATATACATTTTTCTTGAGGTAAGTACCTTTTTTTAAAAAAAAGAAAACTTCAAATCAATAGATTTTGATCTATTTTGAATCCCTCTCTCTATATATAAAGGTGAGAAGTTTAATACATAGGTTTTCTTTTTTTTTTAAAAAAAAGTCAGGAACAAAAATTAGAACTTACTCCTTTCTGATTTTGTATTGTATCTGTTGTGCTGTGTTCTGTGCAGATTTGCCTACTCCAGAGAAGTATTCTTGGACAGTAAAAAAAAAATAAATCCCCACACTACAAATAAATATGAAATCAATAACTTAAATCTGAAGTTATTTTTTGGCCAATCGATTTGCAAGATGACGGGATAGGATTTGAAAAGGATAGGTCCCAGCCTCTGGGAGGTTACAGTTGAAAAGTATGTAATATAAGAGGAGGACTGGAAAAACCAGAACAAAGTGAACCTGGCTGCATTCTGCTGTGCAGTTCTTGCAGAGGTCCAACCTTGTTCATTCCCTCAGATGGAGCACCAGAGGCTGGCCAGGGAGAAGCAACTGCGGGAGGAAGCCGAGCGAGCCAAAGAAGAACTGGAACGACGCCTCTTTGAGGTGGAAGATGAAGCTCGGCAAGCTAATGAGGCACTGGTGAGCATTGCTGTGGTAATGAAGCCTAGTGGTAGGTGATCCAAGGGCTTCTGGTCAATTAATTGTCTCCATTTTGCACCCACTTAAAAATTTTATTTTATTTATTTTTTATTATTTTTATGTTATGTTATCTTGTTATTATTTTATGTTATTATTTCATTTTTTAAATTGATATGCCATCATCTCACTATCCAGACAGCCTCTGGGCAGCTTACCATAAGAGGTGCTTGTTTTTAAATTCTCCTCCAGCGCCGTTCAGAGGCAGCAGCGGAGTTGTTGGCTGAGAAAGCTCAGATAGCTGAGGAGGAAGCCAAGCTGTTGGCTCAGAACGCTGCCGAAGCAGAGCAGGAGCGCCATCGATTAGAGTTGGCGGCCTTGAAAACCGGTGAGGAGAAGCGACTGATGGAGCACAAGATAAGGGAGGCCGAGCTGATTGCCATGAAGCTGGTGAAGGAGTCCGATCGAAGGTGACACTCTGTACTAGAAACTTAGTTGGTCATTCTGCATGTGCTCCCTCGGGTGTTTTCACATGCATAGGTAGTCCTTGATTTATATGATTGGTCACTTACAGCCTACCTGGAAAGAGGGAGTTTTGACTCTGATCCGAAGTTTCAACAGCAGTGTTCTGACCGTGTTTTATGATGGTTTTGCTGAAAACCAGAAATTAATCCCAGTTTTTAGCAAAACCATGCCATAGGAAACAATGGGATTGCTTAACAACCATGGTATTTGCTTAACAACCACTGCAAAAAAGGTCATAAAATTGGGTCAGTCACATGACCGATCCATTTTATGACTGTCAGGCCCCCTTATGGTCATATGTCAAGGACCTGCATTTCTGCAAGATGCCTTCAGCACTGGGGTTAATTAGTCCCAAGTACAAGTCAGAAAAAATTTAATATGACCTTCATGAACTTTCATAGGTATAAATGCTAGAAGGGATGTGATGGCTCACTGGCTAAGACGCTGAGTTTGTTGATCAGAAAGGTTGGCGTTCGAATCCCTAGTGCCGCGTAATGGAGTGAGCTCCCGTTACTTGTCCCAGCTTCTGCCAACCTAGCAGTTCCAAAGCATGTAAAAATGCAAGTAGAAAAATAGGGACCACCTTTGGTGGGAAGGTATCAGCATTCCGTGCGCCTTTGGCGTTTAGTCAAGCTGGCCACATGACCACGGAGACGTCTTTGGACAGCACTGGCTCTTCGGCTTAGAAACGGAGATGAGCACCGCCCTCTAGAGTCGGGAACGACTAGCACATATATGTGAGGGGAACCTTTACCTTTATAAAACCTAAGTGCTGGGTTCTGATGGAATCACAAGACAGAAAGTCAGGCCTGGAAGAGGAAGGGCTGGGGACCAATTCTTGGAGTTTATCCAGGGATGAATTATACAGTAAAGGAAAATATAACTTTGTGGGAGAAAGCGGAGGCAAACCATTTCTCGCTTGCTGCCCAGAAAGCTCCATGGATGTGCTTGTGAAGTCATCAAGAATCAGTTTTTTTTATTTGTGACACATTTTGATTTTTTGGACTGTATCCTGCTGGCATTCTGGTTCCTGAATGTTAGAGGGATTTTTGGCAGTGTAAGCAGCAAAAGTGCATGCTTATATAAAGAAAGTAATTTTGCAATTATATTTAAAGGAGCACTTACACTTGTTTTTAATTGCAGTTATCATGAAACTGCATATTTAAGTTACAAATTAAAATTTTAAGCAATAGTATTTAAATCTACACGTTTTAAATAGTTTTAAAATTGCATATGAATGTGGAAACAAAAGTGAATAATTACCTCTTTTCTACTAATATTCCAATTATTTTCTTAATGATTATGATTGTAATCTTTCTGTGTGTAGAAAAAAAAATCAGGAATTAAGATGGTGAGATCCTTAATAAACTGAGGCTTAGCAGTTACCATGGTTACCTGATACCATGGATTCTCTTAGGTATTGCTTTTGAGCCATGAGGCAGCCACAGAAATCCCATCTATTATCAAAGTTGATTGAAGCCTATTGTGCTTTCAGGGCCTTAGTTAAGGACTGTCTTTGAGAAATATGAATTGATTTGCTTATGATGATAATTTGGCTTGGCAGGGCCAAAGAAGCTGAGCATTTAAAACATGACCTGCAGGAAGCCAGAGAAGCCGAAGACAAAGCAAAGCAAAAGCTTCAAGATGTGAGCAAGTTTAACTCTCCTCCTGTAAGTTTTTTTTTTTAAAAAATACATGATTGCTTCAGAGATAGAATAACAACAATGATTTAATTGATCCCTAGGTAAAGGATAAACCTGCAATAGGTAGACTCTCTTTCCATCCACTAAAGTTGCCTGGAAGGCAGAGAATCATGGGGAATGTAGTATTCCATTAAAAATATCTCAACATCTTTTTCAACTAGAATTATGAGGCATCTTTTGAGGAAGGACTGATTAAAAAGGAAAATATTGAGTATTTGGTGTTCTCTGAGTTTGGTTGTTTGCTTGCAGATATCTTATTACCCAACTAAGTAATATCAATATAGTATTGATGTTACTTCAGGGGTGAAATGCTACCAGTTCAGGCGAACCGGTAGTAAAAAAAAGCTACCAGTTCATCTGAACTGGTATTTCCGACAATCGGCTGCGCTGTGCGATTTACATTAGCTAGAAAGCAGGAAATCCTGCTTTCTAGCGCATCTAAATCGCTTGGCACAGCTGTTTCCCCCCCCCTCACTGTTCTACTTACCTTCAAACGGCTCCTTTTTCCGTGTGAAGCATGGGTTTGTGTTTGGCACGCACTATGCATGCATACATGCAGTATGTGTTTGGCGTGCAGCGTGCATGCGCAAGCAGCAAACGGGTGGCAACCCATGGAGGATTTCACCACTGTGTTAC
This sequence comes from Arizona elegans, assembly GCA_022577455.1. Lineage (NCBI taxonomy): Eukaryota > Metazoa > Chordata > Lepidosauria > Squamata > Colubridae > Arizona > Arizona elegans. Next base: position 317,477,106 of record JAKOOJ010000001.1, on the reverse strand, counting down.
TTGCAATGTGGTTAGCTAGTTGGGTAATGAAATATTTGTAAGCAGACAACCAAGTTTAGAGAGAATAAAAAACTCCATAGTTCATTCCTGAGCTACAGATATTATCTTCTATTAAAAAGAGAAATATTTGAAGTTGCCGAACATAGAAGGGTAAAATGACTATAGAGCCTGATAGTACAGTGGACTAAAGCACTGTTATTAACATCTGCTGCTTGCAATTACTGCAAGTTCAAATCTCACCAGGCTCAAGGTTGACACAGCCTTCCATCCTTTCAAAGGTAGGTAAAATGACCCAGATTGTGGGGGCGATAAACTGATCTTGTATAAATATACAAAAGTATGAAGGCTATTGCTTAATACATTGTAAGCCGCCCTGAGTCTCCGGAGAATGGCGGCATATAAATTAAAGCAAAAAAAAAAAAAAGATACATCCCATTACATTGTGTTTGTAACTGATGCTTTCAGGATAGACAATTTGTTAATCTCAGGCAAACTGAGGAGTCTGTTTGTACTAGAGCTGTGATGGAGAACCTATGGCACATGTGCTACAGGTGGCACATGGAACTATATCTGTGGGCATGCGAGCGTTGCCCTAGCACAGCTCCAGCGTGGATGCGCGCACCAGTCAGCTGATTTTTGGGCCTTCCGGAAGTCAGGAAATGGGCTGTTTCCGGCCTCCAGAGGGCCACCGGGTGGGGGGGGAGGCTGTTTTTGCCTCCCCAAGCTCCTAGAAAGCATCTGGAGCATGGGAAGGGTGAAAATGGGCCTTCTGGTCCCACCGGAAGTCGGGAAATGGGCCGTTTCCAGCCTCCAGAGGGCCTCCGGGGAGGGGAGGTCATTTTCGCTCTCCTCAGGCTCCTAGAAAGCCTCTGGAGCCTGGGGAGGGCGCAAAATGGGCCTACCGTGCCATCGCATGCCAAAAGCAGGGGGAGCGCGGGGGGGGTTTCATGCACATGAACAGTGGGGCATTGAATTATGGGTGTGGGTACGTGTGTGCGTGACCGCCCCCCCACACGCTCTCCCTGCTTTTGGCACACGGCGACAAAAAGGTTAGCCATCACTATACTAGAGCCTATCCACACAACTTCCAGTCAGATCTGTGCTTGGCTGTAATTACGCCACCCAGTGGTGTGTGATTTTCTGTAACATATCTGCATAAATCCACAGTTGCATAGCACAATCTTATGTCTTCAAAATCTATTCCTAAACAATATAAGATTCAATATGATAGCTTTTTGTTTTTGTGGTCTTTTCTAGCATACTGTCAAGTGTACTTCGTCTCCACCTGCTGACACGAGGGATACCAGTAGTGACAAAGGATTTGTAAAAATGGATTTAAGAGACATTGATCTGAAGAGGCTTTCCTTGGAGATAGAGAGAGAGAGGTAGGATTGTCTTCCTGTAGCTGAAATAAGGCCAGGCAGATTCCAGATTCAGAATACAAGTGGATGAAATGTTGTGCCAGAATGGAATTCTTCACACTTTGTACCTTTATTCAGAAACTTCTTTTGCTTCATGTTATATATTGGCATTAGGTATTTCTCTTCAGCATAGAAATCATATTCCCAATGCTAGAAATATTAGACCCCTTACTAGTTTCTGCACGTCTATATGAACTCAATGATCTCTCACCATCAGAACAGAAGCTTTGCTTAAAATAGACCAAGCTGAGGTAAAAGGGATCTTTTGGACTTTTTATCTGAAATCTGAGCAAAGGCTACTTCAGGAATAGAATTTCTTTCTTTGCTACATATGGGACAATTCATTTGCATAAATTGAGGGCTATGCAGCATAAATCTTCCCCTGTTCAAAGCAAGGATGGTGTGTCCTTTTTATGATTTGATAATCAAGAGGCCATGGATTTAGTAACAGCATCTCTGAAAACTCAAAATCTGAGTCCAAAAAGGAGTGCAAACACTGCATCTAAAACATACCTTGTTTGCTAGATTATGAGTATACAACTTTTTTTACCTGTAAGATCCACACAGGTTATCTATCAGTAGTTTGGGAGCCTCAAGTTTGAGCACTTCTCATCCTAAATCAGAGTATTCAATTTGGGTATTGTATTTGGGAACACATGTGTAAGCTACAGCTTAGTTAGGCTGATCCATTAGATTTTCAGATCCTGAAATCTATTCTCTTATAGTGCCAGGTACTAGTTCTGGATCAGGTAACTGTTTTAATTATGTTCACAGTCCATTTGATTATCTATGCTTTGCTTACTTTTTTGTTTTGTCTGTGCTTCACAGGTTAGACTACCTAGATAAGAGTAGAAAGTTTGAAGATCGGCTAAAAGAACTGAAGACTGAAATCCATGCTCTCAAACTTGAAGAGAAACACGCCGGGTTTCTTTCACATTGGAACATAATCCTTGACTCTTTGGACCGTTCATCAGAGAAGGAATACAAGGTTCCCATACAGTCAAGCATTTCTTACTTAAATTTCTAACAAATGCATACAAAAACCTCATTTTAGCACTCTTTCAACAGTCAACCAGAGGTGTCTTCCTGGCACTTGCAAGCTTGGTTTAAAAACAGTGGCTTTTCTTACTAATTTGTCCCTGGATCCAGGGGTGAAATGCTACCGGTTCGGGTGAATCAGTAGTAAAAAAAAAAGCTACCGGTTCATCTGAACTGGTATTTCTGATGATCAGCTGTGCCATGCGATTTATATTCACTAGAAAGCAGGAAATCTTGCTTTCTAGTGAATCTAAATCGCGCGGCACAGCTGTTCCCCCCCTCGCTGTTCTACTTACCTTTAAAAGGCTCCTTTTTCTGTGCAAAGTGCATGTTTGGTGCGCACTGCACATACGCATGCAGCGTGCATCTGTCATACACTGCATGCACATGTGCAGCATGTTTGGCACACACTGCTCATGCGTGCATCTGGCGTGCACTACACATGCGTGGGCAGCAGACCGGTGGCAACCAGCAGAGGATTTCACCATTGCCTTGATCTATGGCCGAAATATTTAGGACTGTCATAATGATGCCAGTGATTAAGACTATGGACAATAAAAACTGACAATAGGAATGGGTTTCACCTTTATTGAATGAAATTAATAAATATAGTCAAATAAGCTTCAATACTTGAATACATTTTTAAAAGTGTAAAAACTGCTGATGGTATGTAGCGTTAGAAAAAGCTTTCTTTTTTGAGTGATTACCTCTTTTCTCATATGGAAGGAAGCAAACCATCTTAAAAACAAATTGGTCTTAGTCGTATATAGATTAAGAAAGATTTTACCAACTAACCAAACTGCTTTGATCTAAAGTACTTTAAGTACAGTAGAAGTTGTTTTCCACCAGATTAAGGGTTTTGAAATTGTCTGTCTTATTCTGTATTAGCCAATTGCAGCTTTTCAGGTTCTGCTGAAGGAGGCTTTCTCAATCCCTGTATCTGATCTTTGAAGCAAGAAAGACCAGGCACTGAACTTGATAGTCTTGTGTATTTTAGCAGGAACACCAATAAAGGATCAAAACAAGGTGTTGCACACCTTCCTGCTTGCATATGCTCCATTCTTATTTTCTTTGTCCTTAACCTTAAGCAAAATCCCCTAAACTCTGGGAGACCCCCACAGGATGTTTTTCTTGTTGTCACTACTAAATTATTTTCTGATTTAGAAATTCTTTTCCTCCTTTGTTTTCATATGTCTAAGGTAATGTGGCTAAGTGAAATATGGGAAAGACACGGGATAACATTTAAACAGCTCTTTCCAACAAATGGACTTTTATTAATATATATTTTAAAATGATTTCCAAATAGTACCAGATATATACCCAACCCCGTCTTCCTGAGTAATGGCGGTTCCCCTAGTCTAGGATTCTGAGTCTCTCCCATACTTGTCCTTTTACCTACACTGCACAAATCCTGCTTCCCATTTCCTCCTCCTTCTGAAATACACAAATTTGGGGGTGGAGCTTCCATTGTCGTGTCTTGAGTGGCAGTTCCACCACCCAATCATCCCAATTTGTGAAATTAATCGTCTACATTCTTCTCCTGCTCTTGAATCTTTAAGTAACTACCCTTTCAGGGAAAATGAGTAATAGTACAGTTGTTTCTGTAGTTTATCCCTATGAAGCTGTTTTAGAGATGCTTCAACCTGATTGTTTTTTTGAAGGTGACTCTCCAGAAGAAAAAAAAATCACATAGGATTCTTGTAGAGTCCTGACTTGATTTTATGTATTATCCAAGCCAATACAATAATCCTAATGTTAATCATGGACATTGCATAACACATATTCTACTGAAATTATTAAGACTTCTGGAAATAATAATTTGTGCATTTCACACAAAAGCACTTCATTCCTTCATAAAGGGACAATTTTCAGACCAAGGGAGTTAAATTGGGGAGGAGGCGGGGTTTGGGCTTTCAGAATGTTTTGTGTTAGCATAAAATCTCAATTAATGGCTAATATACTGCTTTTTTAAAGGTTCCTGTTTGGATGAAAACCCTTGAAGCAGACCTGTTTAATAATCTGCAACAGTCCTTTTCACCATCATGCCTGCTAAACGTGATTGAGAATACCACGCCCAGTGCAGCAACAGAAAACTCTTTTCCAACCCAACCCCTGGTTATCAATAACATGGAAACAGGACACCGAAAGCACATTAAGGTACCTGGCTTTGAATTTCATTTTCTGTATTCCATATTGTACAATGTCCTATCTACCAATCTTTTCCTTGGATTATGTGTCTGTATCTCGATGAAGTATTTATACAACAGTTGGTTCTCAAGATTTAAGTTAGCCCACTGATTTGAGCTTCTGCTCTAGAAACCACACGGATGCTTTCGGATACTTGTGACTGGACACAATGTGCTTTTATTCCTTGTTGCTTATCTTCAATGTGCCATTGAATTTGGAAATACCATTCAGCTCCTGGGTTCAACTGACAGAGCTACTCCCTATCAGTCAGTCAGTCAGTCAGTCAATCTGTCTGTCTGTCATCTTTCTCTCACTAATTTCATATTCACCTCATCTGATGTTCTTTTTTTTTCATTTAATGTCTTTTCCCAAAGAAAAATCCAAGAATAGTCAGTACTTTCAAAACAAGTATTAAAGGGAAAAGGAAAGGAAAATACTGAGTCAATATGATAGCCATGCGATCAGAATTTTTAAGTCCCACAGTGAGATTTTGAATTTGATATATGGAGTTATCGCCTCCATAAACTATTGTGGGCTATTGAGTGAGGGGAGAGCACATAATTCCATGGAGGAGGGGAAAGGAAGAGCGAGAGGGAGGTAGATTTGTTTCAACGCCTTCTTCAAATACCAATCATATGTGTCATATGTGAATGATTGATCCATTATACAAATGTGATTTAGAAATGTGGTTTCTTCACTTCTTAGCTGTAGGAAGTGGTGAAAGATTCCATTTTATTCCTATTCTAATATCAATTTTGGACTGCTTCTTTATACAGTTGCCTTTTTTAAAGACACATATCTTTTATTCTGTACTTTTAAAATGTTTCAATCCCTTTTTTTTATACTTTCTTTATGGCTTCTTAGGTCCAACAGCACAAAACAGATGTGATCTATATCTAAAGCAACAGAATGACAAGATATCCAACTCAAGTTATCCATCCAAAGATTTCTAGACTACTTTCATATTCTGGGAAAAAATGCTGCTGCTGCTTAAAGCATAAGAATGGAAATATTTCTTTTTCATTCCTAGGAAGTGGTACTCATATGGGTAATACTAGCCAAGCAGAGATCTAAATCTGCAAGTCTAATACACCTTGTTATTTAATACATCGTCTTGACAGTAACTGAACATTTCTATTGGGTTATCTGAAGATTTGTCAGGCCAATGTATGTTTGTAAGAAGAATCTTAAGAAATTCAAGCAGATCTATTCTAGTACGTTCCCAAAGTCAGCAATTCTATTAAGTTACTTGAGAGTTTTAGAACTGAATTGTATATTCATTTATGAATTATGAACAACTTGCTGTTAAATTTCACTTTAAAAGCTATGGGATTGTATCACAATTTAACTGGATTTTAAAGTCCTGTACATTTAGAATTTTTCATAAAAGTGGAAATGTAAATTTATGATTGTGAATATTTTTATTTTTGTAAAGTGTTCTACAACTATTACTTTCTTGTTTTTCTATGATTAAAGGACAAAATTAATGCCCAAATCGGTTTATTAAAACAGAATCAGTGGGCATGCTATATATGTCCTTAAGCTAAACCTGGGTTGGACTTGTTCAGCTCTTTTGCTGAAAATAGAGCCTGATCCTATTCACACACTGTATTCACAAATGTAAACGTATTTATTATTCTGGCACATAAAGAACTGCAGCCAGTTTTAATTACTACAACAGGAGTTTCTCCTGAGAACACAAATTTAGGACTGTGCTGTTATGTAATTTGTATCTCATCCTACCATGAATGAGGTTTTTTTTTTTTTTTTACAAAAATAAATACAGAAATAAGTAAAGGCAATAAGCTTATTTTAATGTCAGTATCTAAATAAAAAGTCTGTGTTTTATGTTTCTTAAAATTCAAAGTAACATAAATCAAAAAAATTTATTCTCTTTCTGTGAGAAATGAAACAGAAGGAATATAAGCCTAGAATGAATAAGGGATAGAAATAGGTTGTTTCCCTTACAAGCTAGCCCAAAACAGAAGACTGCCGTTGAAGGTGTTCTTCAGTTACTTGATTCCAGTTGATGTGTCAACTGGCTGTTCCCCATCACAGCTGGCTCATGTCCTTTTTCTCACAGCAGCCATTCTTTCTTGCAATATTGCGCACATACAAGCTTCAAATGGCTAGACAGAAAACCAGCCATTTGATATTCAACACAGTTGCCATTTCTACTATGGAAGTTTGTAGCGTCTGACCCAGGAGAATAAAGCCAACTCCCTAAACAGAACGCATTTAGTACATGCCTTGTGAGCTGTCCCATTGAAATGGCACCTGGCCTATACTTTTTCAATTCATCCTCTGTTCCTAGGTTAGGTGAGAGGAGGGTTATCTTACTGGGAGCATATTAGCAGCTGTCAGGCAACCTTATATCATTTACCCCAATACTCAGAATTACAGCATTGTGGTTATCTGTGGTTATCTTTAGTGTCACTTTAAAAAAAATAAGACAGCGGAAATCAATTTCTGAATTATGGAGGTAATGTGGGAATAGTAACAGTGATGACACTGCAAAGATGGTGATGCCTGGATGAGTTTTTAAAAAAGGAAAATATTTGTCCCTTTTGCTTAGTTTCTCATATTCTGCTTAACAGAGTTAAAAGCCAGTTGCAGAACCGAGTTAGGTCCTACCACAAGGACTAAAACTGCTTTCATCGATCTGAAGACTCTCTGAATTGGTAGATAGCTTCTCCCAGCATTGATAACCTTGACCATGCTGGCTATTAAATTCTAGGTAATGCAGATACTTGGAAGGGCACTTGGGCTGGAAAAATGGACTAAAATATATGGATAAAGCAGTAAGGCCTCCTGAATTTGAGCCCATACTACTTGATGGGAAGCCAAAAAATTATGAGGTTCTGGAAGAGAACTCAGTTCTTTGCTTCTCATCTTTAAGATAGGAGAAATACAACTCAAAGATGATCCTGCTACATAATGTCTTTCTTCTCCCTCACCATTTGCTAACATATAGCGGAGTCATCAAGAAACATAACTTTACATATCCGTGCCACATAAGTGAGGCTACAGGAAATTAGAGTGCTTATTGCTAAAAAAAAAAGTCTGGAAGAAGAGAAAGCAGTAAAGTTTATTCATATAAGGACAAACTTTGTGAGTAGAATATTTTGGAGTTCTTGTTAGTCATATAGTTGAAAAGTTAAATCACTGACACAAAAACTACTAAGCTTTGTGGGCTGGAGATTAGGATAATAGTTGGAAGGTGCATAAAAAAAATAAGGAAAGGCATCGTGCAACCATCCTCAAACCTATGCTTTGGTATCTTCCTTGGCATATTATTGACAGTTTACAGACTGTAATTGGTTTAAATTATTCATTAGAGAACTCATTTTAAAAATCTAAATTTCCAAACTGAAATTTGACATTCTATAATAGAAATTATTGTGATGTTGTACATCAGTGTTTATAATATATATCTTTAAAGTGTCTGAGGAGGTAAAAAGTGCAGCTTTCCTCAAAGAATCTATAATTTGCACTATGAATTCCAAGGATTGTAAGAAAGTGACAAATATCAGGCAATGCATGTTTTGTTCTTTTTGACAGCAGTCCTATTAGTTTACTCATAAGAAATCAAACTCACTTTAGAGTTTTGTGTTGACAATGAACTGTTCTTTTGGCTCACGCTTAAATATTAAATTAATATAACAAATCATGCTAAAATATAACTGGAGCCAAACTAGTTCTTTTACTTGGATTTAAAGGTTGCCTAGTTATAACAAATGTTTTCTAAATTAAGTTATTGTATTTTTTTTCCAAAATAAACTTTCTGAACAACTTTTGGTTTCAGTGTCAATTCAGTATTTTTACAATTACGCCTGGAGAAAAGAATTGGATCAAACTCAATAAATTCCAAGACTGACTCTGGAAAGACAGCCATTAAACTCTTCTGATGGTCTGTAAACCACCATCCACAGAATTGAGCTATTGTATAATTAGGACAATACTATTATTGTGCAGTCACTTCATTCAAAGCAACCAATGACTGTCTATCTCATAGTTTACAAATCCTGCTGGTAAATCCAGACATTACTGTGCTTGTTTTGAGGGAAACCTGAGTTATTAACTCAGGATGCTAATTCTGCAGTCAATCCCTTCCTTGAAGCCTTTTGCTTTTAAGGAAAGGCATTTTGGCATTTAACATTAAACTGTCACTTTGCAGGTACACTCAAGACAATCAACATAGGAGTAAACTCTGTAAAGTCCCTTCGTTAGCAGGTAAGCTAAGGGCTAAGTGGGTTTATTAGGTACCTTTAGTTGATACCAATCATCAAAGTTTGGGGAAGGAGCAGAGGGTAACTTTATAAACCCTCAAATGGAAATAACTACATAAACCCTCAAATGGAAAAGAGCAAAGATCAATCCTCAATGAGGCAACTCTAGGATGCCTTTTAATACAGTCTTTGCGAAGCAACACCACAGGCACCCAATTATTCCAGGCGTTCATCACCTTCTTCCACATCTTTCAGGCTGAGAACTTCAAGGGTTCCTTTGCCTTTGGTTTCACACCTGATCAATTCATCGATCTCCCGGAAGCAGCCTGGATCCACAAGGCACACCTGCAACATTAGCACTGTATTAAGACTGGAAAGGCCATATCTTACATAGAACTGCCCTGCTGAATAAGACCAAGGTGGACCCATCCATCATCTTTCTTCCCAAAGTAACTTACAGGTAGTCCTCGACTTATGACAGCAATTGGGACTGGACTTTCTGTTGCTAACTGATACGGTCATAAAGCTTGGTTGCATCGCTTGGCAATGATAATCCTTGCCATCCCAAATGTTGTCGTTCCCATGGTCATAAGGAAAGGGAACTTCCTTTAAGTAATCAAGTCACTGGGAAAACTGGCAGGAAGTTGCAAGTCCTAAGTGGCTTGCAAGTAGGTTGGTAGGCAGGTAAGTGGTTGCTGTCAAGTGGGGAAAGTCATGAGGAAAGCTTGGAGATGCTGCACAAAGGTGTGAGGGAAGCGCAGGGAGGGTGTGAGAAGGAGGCGTGGCAGAAATCAGGCAGGGGATGTGGGAGGGGAAGATTTATCCCAATAACTTGTGACTTTCCCTACCAGCTTTCCTATTGACTTTCTGGAAAAGCTGGTGTTCTGACCTTGGCTTCCCCAAAAAGCACGAAGCAGAATCCTTTTTATTAACGGAAACCCCTTTTATTAACGGAATGTGAATTCCTCTTATTCACATTCAGCAAAGGCCTCGCAACCAGTCTTTCAAAGGTGAATTTATGACCACAGACCTTATCTAGCTTGGAAAGCTGCCATGTAAATATTTCCCAAACGCAGTGCTGTGCAAGGAAAGACTTGGCACAGAGTCTCTGAGATTGACAGACAGATCTTCACACTCCTGCACTGACTGACCGACCGAATTGTTTCCTGCAAAAGCCCACTCCTCTTTTATTTCCTATGGGAGGGGCCATTCATTGTCCACCTGTGGCCTTACTTCCAAGTCGACCCTTGTTCTTTAGCTGTTCCCTCCGTCTGGCAACTCTGCACATGCGCACACTGGGAACAGGCTCCAGCTGTTTGTCTGCCTCACTGACTCCAAAGGCAGCTGATAGCTGGCATATGGCCCTGGCCCCCTCTCTGCCTCTGACACAGAGCCCTCATCAGAGCCTTCCCCAGACTCCAGGATTGGCCCATGTTCCTCCCCAACCTCCTCACTTTCAGAATCTGCTGCCAGTTCCACTGGCCATTGGCAGGCCACAACAGCTGGCAGAGAAGGTCACAATGGCAATCATGCATTCATGGGGTGCTGCAACTGCTTGAAAGGACAAGCCCAATGCTAAGCAGTCAGATTGCGATCACATGACTGCTGAGGTTCCGGAATGTTCAGACCGGTCCTTAAGGACCGGTCATAACCACCATTTGTTCAGCACTGTCATAACTTCAGAACAGTTGCTGAACAAATGGTCATAACTCAAGGAATACCTGTAGCTAGATGCTTGCAAGAACGAGGGTATAAAAATGATAGTCATCCCTCTATTTATTCCTATTACCTCCCTGACCATCCCTCTGCTTTTACTCTCACTACTGTAGTTCGGTGATGTTTGGCTCTAATGGGGCAAAGCCATTTAACAATCTCCCTTTTCTATGGATATGCTAGATCTCCTCTTAAATCTTCTAAATCACTTGTATAGTGATGTGGTAGCAAGTTATACAAGTAGCCCTTGTTTAGCAACCATTTGCTGTTAGAACACTGATGAAAAAGTAATTTTATGGCCAGTCCTTGCACGTATAAGAGCTGTGGTGGGCAGTGGTTAGAATGCAGTATATACTGCAAGCTACTTATGCTGATTGCTGGCTGCTAGCAGTTCAACTCTCACCAGCTCAAGGTTGACTCAGCCTTCCATCCTTCTGATGTCAGTAAAATAAGGACCCAGATTGCTGGGGGCAATATGCTGACTTTGTAAACCGCTTAGAGAGGGCTGTAAAGCACCATAGAGTGGTATATAAGTCTAAGAGCTATTGCTATAACATTTGCAGGTCTGTAAAGCAAAAGGAAGCTGCAGTAAAATCATAAGCACAGTTGTGGTTTTGCTTAGTGATTGCTCCACTCAACAACTAAATGGTTGCTGGTTCCATCTGTGGTCACTAAACAAGAACTACTTGCATATTATACAAATTTCCTTGTTTTGAATTTATTGCTAGTTTCATGTCACTCCAAATTTTTGCAATGTGATAATTAGACCATCTCTCACTGTTTTCACCATTCCATGGTTAATTTCATAAAGCTGTTCTGCCCCCCACAAAAAAGTGTTATAAACCTGTGGGTATTCTGATTTGCCCCTTTTAGAGGTTTTACCAAGGTATTTTTTAAATGGAATGGAGAAAGAACATTAAATTGGACTGGAATATCTATCTATATATTGCACTTCTACCCAACTATGTTAAAAACCCAGACTGCAATTCACTGAAAGTTGCCGAATTCTTTTGAATTAGAAGAAAAGGGAAGTGCAGATGGTGTCACAATGAAATCTTTGCAGCATCCCCGTCTTTTGCTGAGGTCTTAAATGCTCATATACCAAACTGCCTTACGGCTGCATATTTATCCCAATGCATTTTAAAACATCTTCTGCAAGAACTAGTGAGGTTTCCTTCATGAGCAATCATGAAAATAACTGCAGTGTAAAGATCAGTCCTTATTTCTACCCTCCAACACTTCGAGTATAAACCTTCTTGTATAAAACCAAAAGGACAGTAATAGTTTTTCCCCCAGACAAAAAGACCGGGGAAAGGACACTGGGATGCTTACAATTTCCAGCTGTTCATCAAAATCCTCACTTTCGATTACTTTGATCAGTGGCTTCAACTTCTCTTTCAATCTCTTGCCTTCTTTCCGAGGGAGGATGAAGCGTAGCCTCATGTGTGCCCGCTCAATCTGCATCGTCTCCTTCAACTGCTTGATGACTTCCAAAGCCTGCAGAGGAATCCAAACCAAAGCACTGATTTTTACATTGTTATCCTGCTCCCCTTGGGGAAAAAAACCTGGAAAAACATAGTCTCTTCACTTCTGATTTCATACTTTTAGACATATATGACATTTGTTCTGCTGAGAATTGTTCTCCTGAGCATATTTTTTATATCCCAAACTAACCAGCAGGGCAATCTTCCATTCAGTCAAATGGAGCTGGTGAGAAGACCTCTTGCTTTTTCAGAAGTAAGAATTGCATTGCAAGCACGAGAAGTACAGCAGTACTTAATACAGCACCTAAGCATTGCTATAATTCATTCTACATGGGGCTGCCCTTTAAGATCATCCAGAAAGTTAAAGTGATCCAAAATGCTGTGGTTTGCTTGTTTGCTTAACAACTGTGGTACAGCCACATTAGACTGTTGTTAGTGGAGCTGCACTGGTTACCAGTTTATTTCCAAGTGCAATTCAAACTGCTGGACATTCTCTATAAAGCTCTATACGGCCTGCAGCCTACATATGCTCTTCTTAGATTCTGCCTAGTGAAAGCAGATGACCAGCTGAACATCCCCTCCAATTGTGAGATGGGAAGCATTCTTCCTTTGCACCAACCTGACTTGTGAGGCAAGAGTGGATTCTACTCTTATGTCCTTCTAAAAGCTAGGGAGAACTTGCCTTTTTAAAAAAGAAATATGGAGATCAAATTGTTGGTGGAATCATTGGTGCCAGAATATTACGGTATTTTATAGTACTTGGTCATGTTGTAGAATAATTTTAGATTATGCCTCCAAATGAGAGTCCACTTGGCCTTAATCCCTATTGTGAGACAGGCAAAACAAGTTGGAAATAGATAATGGAGTTTCTTGCAATGATTTCAACTTTATGAAACTCTCTTCCCATTGACACCCACTTACTATCTTGACAGTCGTATCTGACAAAGGATAGCAATACAGTTTTGATTTTTAGATGTTGCAGGACTGTTACTGTTTTCTGTGCAGTTTCTCCACTATACCCAAGTGGTTTTACTTTCTCATAAGTAAAGGCTTAGTTTGTATGATGGAAATTTTAATATTTTCCAGAATTAATATCTTCAGGATTTAAAAACGCTGAGTTCGAAAATATGCAGACATACAATGATTGGCACAGTACTGCGTTAAAAAGAGACATTGCAAGAAATTCTACAAAATGGAATGCACAATTAATGTTACCAATCTATGGGTTTAAGCATCCTTCAGGTATCTGCAGAAGAGAAAAAGAAGCAACTTTAAAAAAAAACATCTTGCCTGTTTATTTGGCGACAAGTCAACTCAAGCCAGATGATCAGGTACCGTGTTTTCCCGAAAATAAGACCCTGTTTTATATTTTTTTGAACCCTGAAATAAGCACTTGGCCTTATTGCCATGCGCTCAAAAGCCCGGTTGGGCTTATTATCAGGGGATGTCTTATTTTGGGGCAAACAGGGTATTCCCTGTTACTTCAAATTAGTACAGGTAGCCCTCTACGTATGATTGCAATTGGGATTGGATTTCAGGGCATAAGTCATCATGGTCCTAAAATCATGTACCCATCTAACCTGGTGTCAAGTGCTTGAAATGTGATTGCATGACCATATATTGAGTGTGGGGCACATTTTATGATGGCCAGAAGTATTTTAAAGGCAGTAAAACACCCATTCCAAACATGTCCTAATTTTCAACTATTGTTTGAACTGCCATTAAGTGACTAATCATAAGTTGAGGACTACCTGTAAAGAGAAAAACTACAGTGTCTCCTCATGCTTAGAATTTGTAGGCACAAAGTGGCCTCCTTCGGAGATTATCTACCTGCTGCTTGGTACTTTTCCCAGGCTTGACTGAATAATGTATATCCTTCATAGCTCTTTCAATAAGGATGACTGTGTAGGGTCTCTTGGTTTCTGGATTGACACATTTGTCTGCAACAATGGTTGCAATATCACGAAACATCTGCTCCAGCTGAGTGTGGCGTTCTTTATCAGAGACCTGCAATTCCCCTTTGGTTAGGATCTGAAACGAAGAAAAGTTTATTAGGACTCGGCCTTTTCCAAATTCAGAAGATGTTTTATGCATTGTCATCAGAACTCTGATTCAGCTTTCTAGACTGTTTATAAACCTTAGAAGAATGGCTGTCCTAAAGAATCTCTGCAAATTACAAAGTAGAAATACTGAGTTCCTCATATTAAGTTTCACCCTTGGTTATTACATGGAGATGTCTGTATAGTTTTGGGAGCAGTAACACAGACTGTCTTGGGCCAGTCACTTTCTTTCAGCCCTATGAAGGAGGCAATGGCAAACCACTTTTGAAAAGCCTTGTCAAGAAAACTGCAGGGGCTTTTCCAGGTTTGTCATTCTTTCAGGATTTTGTCTTCCCAGCCTACTGTACAATCTGAAACCTCCTAATACTCTCCCATCGAAGTACTAAGCAGCATTTGCCCTGTTAACATTTGGCAATGATCCAAGGCTGAGTAAGCACTGCTATTAAGAATAAATGTAAAATGAGCATTGACTGTTAACCATAAGAGCTGCTTTGCAGATGGGAGGCAAACAATTTAATTAATAATAATATCAACAAGGCTATGGAAGACCAAATCTTTAAATCAGAGCATAAACTGCATAATATTTTAACCTTCTCACAGAACAAGCAATATGGGATGAAGCCATGAAAGAAATGTTTTTTTTGCTTGAGTTCAATTTCTGAAATATTTAAAAAAGAGTCAGTGTACTATAGCATAGAATCTTTTAAAGAGCACCAGGGACTGGTTCTGTAGAGAAAGGTTTTCCATGGACCAGAGGGGGCATTGTTTTATGTGCTGCCTGCATTCCACAGATGGGGCTTTGCTTGTTTCTGTGGCCCAGTTGCTGGCATGCCGCGGCCCAGTGCTGGTCCACAGACCAGGGGTTGGGGACCCCTACCCTGAACACCGATCCAAGGCTGACCTAAACACATAAAGGGATTATACTTCTACTATCTATTTTTTCTGATATATTGTTTGAATTGCCTTTAAAAAGTTGAAGATAAAATTAGACAAAAAACATTACTTTCGCACAATTTCAATACCTACTGTTTTGCAGATTTCCGTCTGATCATCTGTGCCAAAAGCTTTGACAAGGTCTTCCTTCTTTGCCACTTGACCTTTGGAGACATTCACAAACACTGAATGTGTCTGCAATACTTCATCAAGGTCCTTTTCACTAGAAAATTAATTTTACTTGTTAAGCAAAATTCTAAATCATGCATGCAAACAACCAAAATATTTAGATAAGTCTTGTTTAACCTATATTGATTACTGCTCTTTAAAACTACTTTTGATTCTATTATAATGGCAGGGGAATCAAATTAAACTGCTACATTCCATAAGCAGGATACTGTAGTGAATAATTGCAGAGTTCTATCTCAAGTGGCAATGACATATGTCAAGCAACAGTTGTAATCAGCTAAAAATATTAGTTAAAGAAAGCAATACTAGTCCAAAGGCTAAGTCCTATCTGCTATTTACCAGTAAACAGGTAGCCATCCTGAGCTAAGCCATATTAACTCAGTAATTACTTAGTGGGGTTGTGCCTCCATTGAAAGAGATGATTGTAATTTGCAGCTCCTGTTCAAGCAGCAGATTGAAGATATGGTTTTAGTAGCTTCACCCAAATTTGGTTAAGTGCTGCAGCTTCAACACTACTTAAACCAAGATGCCCTGAAGGCAGTATCTCATGTACTGATCGTTGGGCTATGTGGGAATGAATTCAAAGTTACATGTTGTGAGACTACTTTGTCAGTATACTATTCTGTACTGGTTGCTAGTTTCCATTTTAACCACTGCATTCTAACCACTGAGCTGCAGTGGTGCAGTGGTTAGAATGCAATATTGCAGACTAACCCTGCCGACTGCCGGCAGTTTGATCCTGATTGGCTCAAGGTTGACTTAGCCTTTCATCCTTCATGGTAAGTAAAACGAGGACCCAAATTGTTGGGGACAATATGGTGACTCTGTAAACTGTTTAGAGAGGGCTGTAAAGCACTGTGAATGGGTATATAAGTCTAAGTCCAGACCTAATTCAAAATGTTGATTATTTCCTTCAAAGCCATATGTCTTTTCAAAACCAAATCTACCCATTAAGTTTTCCAAAGAGGACCTCTTGAAAATTCTTGCCCTGGAAGAAGTGTAGGGGGACGGGCTAGATGTTACAAGGCAATAAATACATTGCACAGATTTATATTTTTTGGTTTGCAATGCAAACAGGGGAATAGAAACCTACATTATTTAAACAAAAGTTTACATTATTCTTTACTTGGGAGTGAGTTCTATGTCATAAAATTCTTTATCATAACTGTCAGAAGGATGACAATTTTGAAAAGGGTACATTCACATAACTAAGGCAAATTATTTAAAGAGTTGCGTATTGTATAAAACTAGAACAAAACATGGTTAAGACAAAGCACCTTCATCATATTTTGTTCCCTATGTTAATCATTTATTTACTTTGTCCTGCATTCCATGTATCATCCAGCTTTGAAAGAAGCTACTTTGAAATTGTAATTTTTCCCAGTTTCTAGCACATATATGGGGATGTGGGTAAAACATGGGGCAATTCCAGCTGCTTTGTTCTCTCACGCTCATGGTACATGTGACTGTGTGGTGAAACAAGATCAGAAAGGAAGTGCAGAAAGCTTAAATTTGCCTATACCTTTTGCAGTGGCTCAGTAGTGTTTATTCTTTATTTTGATAACACAATTAAATGAGCAGGATATTTTCACCACTTACTAATAAACAGGAGGCAGTGTATGAACACTTTCTTGTTTGCTGGCAAGTTGTAAAACTCCCAAGAATACATATAATAAATTCTGCCTGTTTTCAGTTGAAGGGAGGTTCATGAAACTTCTCTATTGAGCTAATGATATGTAACAACTTGTCTCTCTAGTCTGAGAGCTCAAAATAAGGAAGGTTTATGTGACTGCTTAGTGACTGAAATCTGTTCTGAAAGATGACTCCATTTACTGTAACTGGGGCAGCCCTTGGTCAGTGCCAAAAGAAATAGGATATCAATTTATCTCAAGCTTTAGAAGCATTTTTTTCATGTCACCGATGGGCAGCTATATAAATTGAAATAATACTTAACATTCATTTTATTCTATACTATGTATAGTGTGTATACAAACACACACACATATACATATATACCATGTTTCCCTGTCTTATATTTTTTTGAACCCTGAAATAAGCGCTTGGCCTTATTGCCATGCGCTCAAAAGCCCAATTGGGCTTATTATCAGGGGATGTATAGTACATTCTATACTAAGCCCTTCTGATCTATTTCCTTATTCTTTATCATACTACTCTGTGTTAATGTTGTTCCAGGAACTGCAGCTAGCAGACACTACTTAAATAAATAAGATGAATACGATCAACCCAGGGATCTCTCCGTGATGTCTAAGTGCCTGGAGATGGTACGGGTCTGGATGGGTAGCAACAGGCTCAGACTCAACCCCTCCAAGACTGAGTGGCTGTGGCTGTGGCTACCGGCATCTCGTGATCTAGTATCCCCATCACTTCGGATGGGGAGGGAGTTGCTTACTCCCTTTGAAAGGGTTCGTAATCTTGGCGTCCTCCTTGACTCACGGCTGTCCTTAGTGGATCATCTGACAGCCGTGACAAGGGGGGGCTGGTGCGCCGGTTACGCCCTTTCCTAAACAGGGATGCCCTCCGCACAGTCACTCATGCTCTCATCATTTCTTGGTTGGATTACTGCAATGCCCTCTACATGGGGCTGCCCTTGAGGTGCACCCAGAGGCTTCATCTGGTCCAGAATGCGGCTGCACAGGTTGTTACAGGAGCTTCCTGCTACTCTCATGTAACACCTCTCCTGCGTGAGCTGCACTGGCTGCCGGTGGCCCTTCGGATCTGCTTCAAGGTGCTGGTACTTACCTATAAAGCCCTTCATGGCATGGGCCCGGGGTACTTGCAGGACCATCTCCTACTGGCCTCCCACCGCCCAGTGTGCTCACATAGGACTGCCCTCCTCTGGGTGCCATCAGCCAGACAATGTCGGCTGGCGGCCCCCAGGATGAGGGCGTTCTCTGTGGCTGCACCAACCCTCTGAATGGGTTACCCACCGGGCTCCGGATGGCCTCTGACCTCTGCACTTTCCACGCCGAGCTGAAGACATGGCTTTTTCAGCAAATTGTCTGGGGTTTTTAATTGACTAATTTTAGCACTTAGATTGTTGTGTTGTTTTTATTTTGTGAGCCGCCCCAAGTTCTACGGGAGAAGGGCGGCATATAAATTTGAAAAATAAATAAATATATAATAAATACGGAAGTGTAAATACTGTAGTTGATTTATAACAGAAACGTGGTTAGAGTTTAAGCCCTGCAATTTGCACATGCTTAAAAGTAAATATTTTTAGCCAAGCTGCTAACTTAGAGGAATTGCAAAATTTGGGGGTGGGGGAGGAAGGAACCAACCCTGGATTTATTGACCGATTATTTATTTAGGCTAGTCTGGCACTGTGTAAACGAGGGAGCTCTGGCTTTGTCAAATGTCAGCGGACACGACGGGAGTTTGCTGTTCCTCTCCCTGCGGCCCCAGCCCCACTCACGCGCCGCTCCTCCAGCCCATGACTTTGTTCCGGTAACAGGCAATCTCAAAACGCTTCCCCGCCCGCCGGATCCGCACGACGGCCACATTGGTCAGGCGAATCTGGTTGGTCGGCGTGAAGATCGCCATGACACTCCAAGTATCGGCCGCCGCTGGACAGGATAGAAGCCAACAGCTGAGTCTCTGCCTCAAGCTCCGTTGTGACGACACACGTGACCAAAATCTCGCGAGAACCGGCTCTCCAAAAGTCCGTTCTTAACTCACTCGTGTGGGAAACCAATCCCGAGGAATAATGATTCCTCGTTGAAAAGTGTCCTCTCTGGGTTTACCAAGAGGGACCGCACAAAAAAAACCGAAGTTTACAAATCTGACTCCTTTTTTGCAGAGGTTTGATCAAAAAATGCAAGTAGCACATATTGTTTTTAGTTTTTTTTAACAAAAAAAACCCCCCAAAATAAATAGCCAGCACCGTTGCTTGGGAAAAACTGTCTTCAAATCCTTGAACTGATGATCTTGGACTTGTCGCTGTGCACATTTATATAATATTATTTAAACATAGTTTTATTTAAATTGTGCCGGGTCTGAGTCGGTCACCGGGACTAGAGGTTTACTTTTCTTGCCAGAGGCCCACACTCTGCTATAGAGAAATTCCCTGAGGAGGGGCCCCAGCGTGAGTCCGAAACCTTGGAAAACTAAACCTCTGGTCCGGGTGATCGACCCAGATCGGATCCTGCAACATTATCCTGGGGAAACGTACATTCGCCTTCATTCGAGTTTAAATTGTTTCAATGTATTAGCCAGTTGCGGTTTGTTCATACCCCCCCAGACCCAGAAGGCTATAGAATAGAATAAAATAAAATGGAATGGAATGGAATGGAATGGAAGAGGAAGAAGAGGAGGAATAGAAAGGGAATAGAAATAGAATTAAGAATAGAATAGGAATAGGATAGAATAGGAATAGGATAGAATAGAATCGAAGAGGAAGAGGAAAAGGAAGAAGAGGAATAGAAAGGAATAGGAATAGAATAGAATAGAATAGAATAGAATAGAATAGAATAGAATAGAATAGAATAGAATAGAATTCTTTAAAACCATCCATGGCTCAATGTCTCCCCCCCCCATTCCAACGTGAAGCATTTAGGATCCGTGTTATTTTTAAATGCATGGATTTTCGAATCTCCTCTCAAACTCTCCGATACACTCGGTTCTGCAAGCGGAAGATGCTTCTTTATTTCTTGATTAAAAACACGCACGCTTCGGAGGGAGAGAATTTTGCAGCGATCACCGCTGCTGGAGGAGGGGGGACTTTCTTTTCAGCCACTGAGAGGTTAATGTCCTCTTCCCAGCATGCCGGGGGTGGAAGGGTGCAAAATGGCTGCGCCTGGGAGCTCGTGGGGCGAGTGATAATAATTTGGGAATAACCCCCCCAGCGATCCCGAGAGAACCAGAAAAACATTGTTCGGTAGGATCGGGAATTGCTGCTTGGGAGGGAAAACATGGGTAAGTCCTCGGAGGCCAAAAAACTTCCTTAATTGTGAAGGGAGCCTTATTGGGCTTAGATGCGGTTTATTCTCCAGAAAGCATGCAAAGGTTTTTGACAAGCGACGGATCCTTAAACCTTTAGCGTATTTTATTCACACGGAAGCCCTGGAGCGCGCTGAAGATTCAGGATCTAAAAAGTCACGAGTTTCTATCATTTCCATAGAAAATGAACACGGTTTACTTGGAAGTATGGTTGGACAAGGGCCGCGGTGGAAAGTTTCCTGTGAAAATAAATAGGACGATTTTGCAAGGTTTACTTAAACATTGCGTGAAATTTAAGAAAAAGTACTTGTGACATTTTCGCACAAGTATTCACTCGTGATAGCATAGACCTTGCACTCCCCCTGTCAAAATGTATTGACTCTTCCTTAATTAAGAAATATTAATTTATAAAAGTTATATTTTTCTTATTCCTGTAATGGCTCTGGATGGTTTACAAAAGTACAGTAAAAATAACAATACAAGCGTAACTAAAAATATAAAACACAAGAAAACCAAACAGTATGGTCAAACCTAAGTACATTACGACAGAGCTCTAGTGGCACTTTATTTCATATTTATTTATTCAATTTATATGGCCGCTTATCTCAAATATATAAAAATATTATAATAAACCAATCAGCACAGCATGGATCCTATCCCCCTAAAAGCTGTTGATGTCAAATATCTAGCAGGGCCCACAATGGATGCTCTACTGATAATTACTTAGGAAACAAAAATGAAAAACTCAAGCGGCAGTATGATTGAAGCCCCAATCTTTTGTATGTGCATTTGACATCAGTACACATATAAAAATAGTGTGGTTTTGACAAAGCTGCAATCATCGTGCTTCTTTTTGATCTCATTGAGGATATGACTTACAGATGATACCAGATGATGGAAAAATATCTGGGTATAGTAATTGATTGCAAATGGAATATGAGCAAGCAACTTGAGGTTGCTGACAAGGAGGCACATGCACTTTTAGGACTGCATCAATAGAAACTGAATTTCTAAATCATATTAAAAAATTGTTCCATTCTTTTCTGCTATGGTCAGATCATTGCTCTAAAATACTGTAAAAGGCTGTGTAAAAGGATACCCAAAGTGGGTATCACACTTTGAGAAGGATTCAGAGAACTTTGAGCAGGTTCAGAGAAAGTCAAGAAAATTGATCAGGAGACTAGAAATTAAGTCCTGTAAAGAAAGGTTGAAGGAATGGCAATTGATGTTTTAGTAACATGTATCTGAGATACTTTAATTTTGGTTCCTGAGTTGAACAGCTTGTTGGATTTGATGTCCCTGCCAAGCAGTACAGTTCTAAGATTGTTACAATGATTCTGCCACTTTTAATTTGGTCTGAAGCATGTTTACCAGAGAGCAAATTTCCATTAATCCTGATATCTGGCTTTTATAAACAATAGCATTTTATTCTGTTGTGTTTCAGATACTCCTGCAGAAACCTGGGACAATCTCCATGCTCACTTAACTTTCCTTTGGCTGAACCGATTTTACCTCTATTCATGTGCAGCTTTTGGAATCAGCCTTTGGTTTTGCTTCCAGTTCCTCAACAAAGCCAAAGAGCAGGTAATTTTATTCTCATTGTGTCTAATATTTTTAATTCTGGTAACTTCAAACTTGATGGAAAGACGATGGAATCTTTGTGGTTGTGGCCTCCTGAGTGCTTAAGCAGTTGAGAGATTAAGAAACATTCAGTAGCAAAAAATCCAGAAAGTATTTGCATCCCAAAGGGGGCAAATTCTTCCCATCAAAAATGTACTACTATCTTCTGCAGGTTTATTCAGAAATTAAACTCTCTGAGGCAAACTACACAAGTATACGGTAGTTGTAGTTTATTGTTTTTTTTCCCTCCAGGGAATGAAATCAATTTATAGAATAGTGTATATATATGGTAAATTATCTGGTACATAGAATATCTGGAATGACATGATTTTGGCAAACATAGAGCCAGGATTAGGGTAAAATACAAATGTTCTGAGGATGTTCAGTAATGACAAATTGATATGTTATCCTCTCAGTATTATTGGATGATATTTCTTGCCCGGCTATTTAATTTCTCTTGTTCAGGTACAGGATGTATTCCTCTGAAAGAGAAAACTTTCTTAGATAATGCTGTTTTTCTAAATTGTACATCAACTGCATTGAGGGGTAAAATGACTATTTAATGGCACCAGGAAAAAAAGAGACTAAATTTATTTCTGGGACTCTGTTGTTTAAATATTTCCTTTGTAGAACAAAAACCGCCTTGCAGAATTAAATCTTCCTAAAATCACAGCTGCTGAAAAAGAACAGCAGGATCCAAGCCTTGACAAAGTCCATGTAGCTGGAGTGAAGGTATTCTATGGTTCCCAGACTGGAACAGCAAAGGTAAATAGTTCATTAATCCAGCAAGAGATGAATTAATTTATCTTGCAACCATATCTTTTTTTCTCCTTTCGTTGAATAGAGGTAGTTGACCATTTTCAGGAGAAAAAAAGCACACTCAGAGATGTTTTTGGCTAATTCCTATCTCCAGAGCTTGGCCCTTTTTTATCCTAATTTGAGACTTGAAAATCTGTTACTTATAAAGAAATAATTTGAATATGAGATTGTTTTGGGGTGCAGTAAAGTGGTGGTAACAGTGGAGAAAAGACAAGAAAGGGAATTTAAGTCCAATGTTTCCTTAAGTGGTGAGTAGTTATACTCAACAACTGGATCAAAATGAAAGGCTTCTTGGCTGCTACAACCAATGCTTGAAGTTGCAAGTATCATGTAGCATTTCTAGTATTAGATTTGCAGTACAGAGATTACAGTTCAAATCCTCATTCAACACTGTCCAAATAATTTTCAGCTAATAACTCCTTTTTCATCCAAGTTCACTGGGATTTTAATTGAGGAATAAAGTACCCTTTTGGACATATGTAGCAGTTGTCCTGTATCAGACCACAGAACAGTATCCTGAACTATTCACCAACCAACATGGTGGTGCACAGAGTTTTCAGGGTCCTGTTGGAGAGCCACATTTCTAGCAAGAGTAAGAAATGTCTCTTTCTAGCAAGAGTAAGAGGACAAGGGTCACAGTATAAGATTGATAAGCAAGTGTGTGTGGCTGATCATAGATAGCATAGAAAGTAATGGAATTTGAGGGTTGTGGAGAGATTGGTGTTTTCTTTTCATTGTGGTTAGCCTATTTTTAGAGGGTACACTGTAGTCTTAGAATTTTTCCATTTGAAAGACATTTTGTTGATTTTTGATAAGGAATTGCGCCCAAAGATTTGAGAGGTTGCCTGTGGCAGCTTGCCCATCTCTGCTTTTGTGAGCTCCCACTCCAAGTCCTTCCGAGTCCAGTTCAGAGTGGAGATTTTTCCTTCCAGTTTAGATACATTAATGTTTATGTATGGGTATCTTCAATCACAAGAGCTGCTGGAGTCCACCCATTTCAGTGCTTTCCCACTGTCAAATACTGGAAGCAGCCTCTAAGGTTTTGGTCTTCTTGGTTTTCTCCTGATGTCTGCAGTTCTTAAATAGTGGTGGGGATTATGTGTGAGACCAAGCTGCTGTTTCAGTGCTAAACCCTGAAATCTCCCTGCTTTGCACCCAAGAACCTCTAAAAGAATTGCAAGAGGTAAGACTGAAGCAATTTGTCCTTCATAGATCAATCAACGAATCACCTAGTGTGGCTTTTTTGTATGAAACAGATCTTCACTGTTTTTTTCTTTGTCTCTAGCGGTTTGCACTGGTACTTACTGAAGCTGTTGCCTCCATTAATTTGCCAGCAGAAATTATTGACATGCAAGATTATGACCCAGATGACTCTCTCATAGATGAGGTTTGTACTTCATCTCTTCTAGCCAGAATGACATCTGTGGGTCCTCATGGTTTGATGGTTCCTGCTTTAAGAGCAAGTAAAAGCCGTGGCCAGGAGAGCTGTGGGTGGTGCATCACCTGAGACCTTGCTTGGAACTGAATGAACTGAGGATAGTTGTTTATGCCTTTATTATCTTGTTTTGTTTTGTTTTGTCTTCAAGTCAATTTTGACTCCTGGCAATTGCCTAGACAAATCCATGCAGTTTTCTTGGCAATTTTTTCAGAAATGGTTTCCATTGCTTTCTTCTTAGGGTTGAAAAAAAAATGGCCAGTCCAAAGTCATCCCACTGAATTTGTGCCTAAGGTAGAATTAGAATTCTGAATCCCTTCATTTTTAGCACAGTGCCTTAAACAAACTGAGCCTCTCTATTAGATTACTGCAATTTGATCTATGTGAGGCTGCCTTGAAACCACACCAAAATTTCATGTGATCCAGAAGGCATTGGTATACATACTCAGTTACATTATTGGTATACCTCTGCTTCAGGAGCTGTACCATTACCAGTAGATTTCCAAATGCAATTTAAAGTTCTAGTCACTAAAGCCATATATGACTCTGAGCTTGGGGACTGTTTTTCCATATTAGTTTCTGTCCATACTACCTAGACATCAAGGGAAGCTTGTTAAGAATCCACATCTCCCAAGAAGTATCGTGGTGGACAATAGTGACATTTTCTATAGCAGTACCCTACCTTTGGTATAACATGGCCCTGAAACAGCAATTACCTCCAGCTTTATGGTCTTCCAGATACAGGAGAAAAAATAGCTCTTCTAGAGGAACTTTTTGATTAACTATATACAGTAGAGCCATTTTCCATAGTTCTATAAATGTAGCCTTTTATCTCTAGCTGTTGTTTTAATTTTATTCTAAACCTATATTCTGTTTTTACTATGTAAATTTCGTAAATTGCCTAAAGTATGGTTGATTTCAGATGGACAGATTAGACAGAGACAGATGACAGAATCAATGTCCTAATGGTTAACAGCAATAACAAAATAACATTTTAATTGTTTGAATATATCCTCAAGTAAGTATCAACTCTTAGTGACCCGATAGACCTCCAGAATGGTCTGTCCTCCATCAAAAGAGAATAATATTCCAAATAGTGAAGTTATTTGGGAGAATTTGAAGAGAAAAAGGCTACAAAACGTCTCCTTTGCATGAAAAATGTCATACTAATAATATATTGAACAGTTAATAGTTTCATATCCTTTAGTGGCATGCAGAATCTGAGAAGGAATGAGTGAGAAGAATTCCTTTCATCTGATGTTAGAGCCAAGCTCTTCAAAGATGAGATACTTTGAATGAAATTTTCGCATTTCTTTTTTTTTTTACTATGAATAGTAAAGAACTGTGGTTGATTTAAATGTTATGATAGACAAAAAAAAACTGTTTTCCTTTAACTGTTCAGATAAGCAGCCAGAATATCTGCGTGTTCTTAGTTGCCACTTACACTGACGGCAAACCAACGGAAAATGCTGCATGGTTCTGCAAGTGGCTGGAAGAGGCGGCCAATGACTTCAGAGTTGGCAAGGCATACCTGAAAGGCTTGCGATACGCTGTCTTCGGTTTGGGAAATTCAATGTATGCTGACCACTTCAACACTGTGAGTATGGCTTTCCCTTTTTTTTTAAAAAAAGCAACACATCTGTGCATGTTTTTGATACAGTTTTTTCTCAAGTTATGGCCACTGTGAAGCTCAAAATTATAGTTGTAAGTCATTGTGGTCATAAGTCAAAACACTATAGGACTATAGTGTCAATTTTACAACCATTTCTACAATGGTTGTAAAGCAAATCAGGTGATATTTCAGTATCTTCTCCTTTTCAACAAGTGACAAATATAAAAAATTATATGGAGTCAGTGGAAAGCCATGAAATATAATAGTGGAGCATGAACATTATTTTCACTTTAAAGAACATGTGGTGAAATTGCAGGTTAGAAGGATGGCTGAAAAAAAAGTTATGTAGCCAGAAGAGTATTTTTTCACTACTTTGTCACTCTGACTATGAGATATCCAGTAGTGACTGTCTTAGATCAGGGGTGTCAAACTTGATTTCATTGAGGGCTGCATCAGGGTTGTGTTTGACCTCGTGTGGGCCAGAGTGTGTGTGGCCAGCTTGATGTCACTCGTGTTGGGGCGCCTGTGGTGGCCCAAGGGCTCTGTCAGCGAAAACGGGCTCCCGAGCTCTGTTTTCAGCTGCAATGGCCTACTGTAACCCTCTGCCGGTGAAAATGGAGCTGGGGGAGGGGCTGTGCGTGGCCCTCAGAAACTCAATTTTTAGCTGGCCTGGCCTCCTGAAACCCTCTGCTAACGAAAATGGAGCTTGGGGGGGTGGGGTCTGCGCATAGCCCTTGCGAGCTCCATTTTCGGCTGGGCTGACCTCCTGCAACCCTCTGCCAGGGAAAATGGAGCTCAGGAAGGACACATACGGCCCTCCCGAGCTCCGTTTTCTCTGGCAGAGGCACCACGGCCTGGTCCTTTGCTGTTTTTAGGGCGGCCTGGTGGGCCAGATCTAAGCATCAGGCATGCCGGATCCGGCCCCTGGGCCTTGAGTTTGATACCCCTGTCTTAGATGTTGGATTAGTGGCATCTTTACATTTGACAGATAGAAAAAATGTGTGTATTCTGTTTGATTCTCTAGTTACTTCCTCTAATACTTCTCCCGAGTCTGCTATTTAATATGGTGGCTCTTCTTGTGGGTTTAGAGACAAAAGGGGTGATGGAAGTGATACAGGAAGAAGGAAGGAGGTGGGACAGATTCCTCTGAACTTGAAGCTTTCCAAATATGCCCATTATGATTAGCATCTCTTGCCTTTTATGACCCAAACATTGCCTCTCTGCCTCTTGTTTTCCCTACAGGTGAGCAGGAACGTTGACAAGTGGCTATGGATGCTGGGTGCTCGACGCATTCTGTCATGCGCTCGAGGGGACAGCAATGTGGTGAAAAGCCAACATGGAAGCATTGAGGCTGATTTTGAGGTTTGGAAGGTCAAGTTGCTCACGAGGCTTCAAGCTCTTGCCAAAGGGGAACAGAAGGCATGTAGTGGGAAATGCAAAAAAGGGCCATGTAGATCCAAATCAAAAGTGAGCCAAGAAGCAAAAGAACAAGAGACTTCAAATCATGTGGAGAAAGACGTAAGTGGAGAGGACTGATAGAACTCGATGATTTTGATTCTGTTGCTGCTTTTATGTGATGAACCTCATATCTATCTATATGTATTACAGAACAAACTAGGATCTTTTTTTACCCTTCTTTTGGACAGCACAATGGTTCCATAAGTCTGAGAATTTTCTCCCATCTTTTTTTTTTTTTTTTGCTATTCACGCTTCCTCCATTTCCTTTGTGCTCCAGTATTTATCTTCTTCGTTCACTTGTTCCAGTGAACAAGTTTCTTATTTGTTCCTCTTTTTTACTGTGGTAGAATCAAACTTCCCAAAAAACGGATTATTTAGGTGCTGATTCCAATCCTGCTCAATACAGGAATCCTGCTTAAAGAGTCTCTAACACACACGTGTCAAACTTAATCGTCTCATGTGACATATCACAACGTTTTTTTGCCTTTGCGGAGCAGGGGTGGGCTTGGCCTGTGTGTGATGCATCTGGCCCACGGACTGCCAGCTTGACACCCCTGCTCTAACAGATATCTGATGTTCTTCATACTCATTTTACCATCCTTCAGTCTCTCTCCATGCCTTTGTTCCTGTCCCACAATTTCTTTTACTCTCTAATGTTTTTCCTGCCAGTCAAACTGATAGTTTGCTTCACTCAAGAAATTGTTCAATAGTGGGAACCTTCGTAAATGCTTCATTGTAGCTGGATTTACTACATGCTATACACTTTGCATGCTAAATCAGAGTTGGTTGGGCTCGTATCAGTGGTGAAATCCATTTTTTTGTACTACTGGTTCTATGGGCGTGGCTTGGTGGGCATGGCAGGGGAAGGATACTGCAAAATCTCCATTCCCACCCCACTCCAGGGGAAGGATACTGCAAAATCCCCATTCCTCCCCACTCCTGGGGGAAGGATATTGTGAAATCTCCATTCCCACCCCACTCTGGGGCCAGTCAGAGGTGGTATTTGCTGGTTCTCCGAACTACTCAAAATTTCCGCTATCGGTTCTCCGAACTGCTCAAAATTTCCACTACCAATTCTCCAGAACCTGTCAGAACCTGCTGAATTTCACCCCTGGCTCCTGTTCATACTAAGACAGAAATTATTGTATAGCAACTATTATGATTGATTCATATAGCTTTCTAATCCAAAAATCAGACAAACCACATTGTACCTTAGAGATCCTTCAAGATTTATTTTAAATTTTCTGAGTTTTATGACCCATGGAGCAGGTAGATTTTGAATTTGTCTCCTCCAGGCCTATGTCTTTATGAGTTGTATTATACTGGTTGTTGCTAGACAGACTTCTGACCACTTTCTGGGGAAGGCATCAAAGAGTGTCAGTGCTGGACATAAGGACAACTCAGTTGATAACTCATTAACTAGAGAATGGAAACATGGCTTGTGCTTTCTCTTTCCTTGTTTTGCATGTCAGGAGGAGGATTTCTTTGAAACCACAAGCGAGGAGGAATCTGATATAGAGAATAGTAGAGGTGCAGATCAGGTTGTGGATGTTGAAGATTTGGGCAAAGTGATGGGCCAAATGAAGAAATCTCAGGTAAGGAGAATTTTGCCCTTGATCCAAATACCTTTCTGTTTGCACATGTATTTCTTGACTTTTGACCATTCAATCCCCCATTC
The DNA here is from genome assembly GCA_022577455.1 of Arizona elegans. NCBI lineage: Eukaryota > Metazoa > Chordata > Lepidosauria > Squamata > Colubridae > Arizona > Arizona elegans. Next base: position 317,448,274 of record JAKOOJ010000001.1, on the reverse strand, counting down.
AAAGTTACAACAGCGTTGAATGCATAATGGTTATGACTGGTCCTTGGAACTCCACATGAGCGTGATCTGGGTGCTTGGCAACCAGCTTGCGATTACAACCAGTTACAGTGGCCCATGATCTTGTAATTGTCATTTGCAACTTTTCCTTCTGGCTTCCCCAGAAAGTCAATGGGGAAACCAGCAGGGAAGTTTGGAAGTTGCTGGGCGAAGTCTCCCCCAGTTGTGCACCCTCTCCCAGCTCCTTTGCTCTTGCGTTATACAAGCCATTTGTATCCACCCCAACCTTCGTCAGGCCTCTCTCTCACCCTCCCCAACCCTTCCCATGCTACCCATACATCCTCTCCATCGCTCTCTCACAGCCTCGTGTTGTGACCTAGGCTCACTTATTTGTCACAGTTAGTCCCAAACAAACCTATTTTATTATAACATCTGAGAATTACTTCATTCCCAGCTTAGTCCAAATTAATTGCAAACCAAGTCTTTCAGAATAAGTCCTTCCGGCTTATCACAAATCTTTATCTTCTTTGGCACCCTGCCAAAGACCTTTTTTTGGCAAAGCCCCACAAAGTTCAGAAATAAGAGACTCCGACTGGAAACAGATTTAGCAATGTTTCTTTCCTACAAAGAACCCAAGGGCCTTTGCTGCTCTTTTAAGCCTTATGGGAGAGGCCAATCATCTCTGGCCTTACTCCCGAGTCGTCCCTTTTGCTTTAGCTGCTCTTGCCTTCTGGCAGCTCTGCGCATGCGTACATTAGGAACAGGCTCTTCCTGTTCCTCTGCCTCTCTGCTGTCCGACTCTGGAGATTCCAGAGTCCACGCATCACTCCCAGATGGCCCTGGCCCCATCTCTGCCTCTGACTCAGAGCCCTGGTTCGGGCCTTCCCCAGACTCCAGGACTGGCCCATGTTCCTCCCCAGCCTCCTCACTGTCCGACTTTGCTGCCAGTTCCGCAGACTGCTAGTAGATCACAACATCATGGACCCCTTCATGCCCTCCCCAAATTAGCAACAGTCACTTGCCTTTTGGCCGGTTTGTAACCCAGTTGGGCTTGCAACTTCCTGCTGGCTTTCCCATTGACTTGGTTGTGGGGAGCTGGCAGGAAGTTGTCTTGCCTAATGACAATGGGATTTGGTTAACAAAGGCCACTGGGCCTGCAGGAATTTCCATTGCTAAGCAGTAGGGTTATGCTTTACAACTCATCACTTAGCAACTGAACTTACAGTTGCTTTTGTAAGTTGAGTACTATTTGTATTTCTAGGGCCAAAACAAAAATATGCTGCTAGATGCCACTTCTACCATTGCACAACCTGCCCTATTGTTGCACTGGTGTCTCCTGGCAGCGATAGCAGTAGAAGTCACACTTCCTTCTGCCACTGAAAGTCTCAGTTGCTAGTACAATCCTAATTGTCAGCCAGTCCATTGTAAAAAGGCCATTTTATGAAGCTGGCCAAAGCTGTAGCAGTTTCATAGCATTTTAATGGAAGGATTTCTCTAACTGTGAAGAACAAATCAGCTTCCTTTTTTTTAAAAAAAAAAAATGTTGTTCTTGCACAGAAAGAGCATCAGATTGACGGAGAGGTTTCCATTGGAGTTGGAACTCAACATAGCAGAAAGGAGGATGAGAGAAGGGAGATGATCACTCCTGCTCTTCGAGATGCACTCACAAAGCAAGGTGATGGAGTTGCAGTGCAGGGGCAACTATGTTGATTGTCATTATACAGTAGTGGCCAAAACTGTGAAAACCTTTTGGGAAAAGTGTATTTTTGAGGTTTGATGGCTAATAACACCACTTTTTTTTTTTTGGAGTTTCAAGATAATTATGTTCCACTGCTGGAATGGCTTGGGACTAGCCCAGACCTTAACCCAATTGAAAATCTATGGAGCCGACTAAAGAAACTTGTTAGTCAGAAGCAACCCAGCAATAAAACCCAGTTAATAGAAGCAATCATTCAATCTTGGTTTCACATTATAACAGCTGTAGAACTAAAAGATTTGGTTCACTCCATGGGAAGACATTGTAAAGCTGTAATTTATGCTAAAGGTTACCCAATTAAGTATTAACTGACATGGTGATAATTTTTGTATATCTCGATTTTTCTGTGTTTCACTTTTCTTCTTTATACTGTAACTGCTATTCTAATAGCAAATCCTTCATAAAAGTTATTGCATTATGTTCTTGATTAAATTATCTTTCCATTGATATATAATTTTATAGTACTACTCCCAAAAAAAGTGATGTTATTAACTAGTTTTAGAAAATATACTTTTCCCAAAAGGTTTTCACAATTTTGACCACTACTGTAATTAGTGTATTGTAGCTATTATTGGTGTTTTAAATGCAGTCAATCAATTTTATTTACAGCCAAAAGGCCAGAGACAAGTTACATAATCATAATCTAAACTTGGCATTAGATCAAATGGATATAACAAGTAGAATATTTAATAAATATTACATAGTAGACTTAAGACACCAGCCCAAAGCCTTGTTTTTATGGTCATAGTTAAATATCTGGCTGTTGCCACTGGAATGCTTAGGATTTTCATTTGCAAGTGAAAATTTGCATATTCAGAAGAAGGTCTTCTTGGTTTAGCTTTTCAAATAGCCCAGGTAATTTCCTTCCAAAACTTTTATAAAATTCGCAATGCAGTAAAAATATGGTTTAGGGTTCCATTAAGGGACAAAATCTTTTGAGAGATGGGATTTTTAAAAAATCTATCATATAACATATTTGATGACAACCCATTTAATCTGGCTTTCAAAAAGGCTATTTTGTATTCAAATATTTAGGTAGTTGAAACGTATAATTCCCAATGTTGCAGGTAGACACAATTTAAATGTTTTATATTATTGTTAGCCACTCAAGTTGTATGTTTTTGTTTTTTTTTAAAATTTGATTTATATGCCGCCCTTCTCCGGAGACTCAGGGCGGCTTACAATGTGTTCAGCAATGTTGAAATGGGTGGTCATGTAAGTCTTTTTAAAGGTTAACAGACAGACCCAAATGTAATCAGGGAAAAGGCGCATAACATTTGCAGCCATATTTCATAATGAAATGTCTTTGAATATTAGTAGCTCGGGTTTGTAGTTATGTTGTTGGTTTGAGCTCCGAGCTTGGCGATTTGGTTGCAAACGTTTCATCCAGATTCGAGGAGACATCTTCAGTGCACTTTGGATTGCGCTTGTCTGGAGGAGCACTGAAATCAGACCAGGACCAGATATTTAAAGGCCAGTGCTCCCCCAGACAAGCACAATCCAAAGCACATTGAAGATGTCTCTTTGAATGGGGACAAAATGTTTGCAACCAAATCACCAAGCTCGGAGCGCAAACCAACAAATTTCATAATATTGTCCAGACTGTCGGGGTCCCAACAGATGCCCTAATTAACTCAGGAGCCTTGAGCCAAGTTCCAAAAGAAATCCAGTTATTTATTAGGAGCAATATGTCAGCAACCTCCTGGGTGAAGTCAACTCTGCTGCACGTAATTTACGGCTCAACTCTGATCCTGTTTCCCCCCTCCTCTCAGTCTGTGTCATAAATCACATTCTCCAACGAGGCACTTTCGTGGGCTGTAGAAACCACGCCTCACATGCTGGCTCTGGTAATCTGAGATCCAACCTTGAAGAAGTTATGCATGGAATATGCTTTAGAACATGGCTGCTGAACTGCTCCATCAGTCCTCCCCCCTTTCCTGCCCATGGCAACTCGAGAGCAGGAATGCTTTGCGAGTTGACAAAGACTTCTTTTCAAGCTAGCGTTTATTTCTTTGTATGTTATGTTCAGAAATTGAGCAGCTATAGGAACACATGCTTGGATATTGCAAGAATTTTGGAAATTGGTGTAGTGGTGTAGTTAGATCTTGTTATAAGGAAAGCTGTGGCTCAGGCTCCCACTTTCTATGAAGCGCATTGAATAGCTTCGACTCTGAGACTATTCTTCAGTGGGGAACCACAACTGGCTGGACAAACCTGCATATAATTAGGGAGCAGACCCTACACTCAATCGCACTGAGGATGTTACCTAGTCAGGTAATGACTCTGAGCTTGTTTTCTGCAAGCAAACCAAAAGCTCAGACACAATAAAGGCCTCCACTGTTGAGCCCTGAACTATATATATGTCCTATTGGAACTGTTCTTTTTCCTGGTCTATTTTGCAGGGCTGTTGTGTGGATAAAATGGTTGGGAGGACCATGTAGGTTGTTGAGACCCATTTCTATTAGTGAAACTAAATTAAAAACTCACTTTATTGCAGTGTTTCCCAACTTGGTAAATGTTAAGGTGTGCGGACTTCAACTCCCAGAATTCCCCAGCCAGCATCAACACATTTTAAAGTTGCCAAGGTTATTGTAAGAGTAGTCAGTTGGAGACAGACCAATTAAATGGCTAGGTTTATATTCTTTTGTTTGTTTGTTTTGCGTGTTCATTTTTGTCTTCAAGTCAACCTTGACTCTTGACAATTATTTGGACAAGTCTCTGCAGTTTTCTTGGCAGCACGCTTGGAAGTATCCTGTTTCCCCTAAAATAAGATATCCCCTGATAATAAGCCCAATCAGGCTGTTGAGCGCATGGCAATAAGGCCAAGCGCTTATTTTCAGGGTTCAAAAAAATATAAGACAGAGTCTTATTTTCGGGAAAACATGGTAATTGCCCTTTCCTTCTTCTTAGGGCCGAGAGAGACTGACTGATCCAAGGTCACTTAGCTGATTTTGTGCCTAAGGCTGGATTAGAATTCACTCTCCCATTTTCAAACCCACTGCCTTTACCTCTACATTAAAATGGCTCTCTTATATATCATGCTAAGCCACAATTTACTTGACCATAGTTTATTGAATAAGGCATGCACTGAGACATAAATCATGGTTTTCACAGTATTGAAAACAACATAACCACATAAAATAGTCAAAACCAAATAAACCACCTTGTGCTTTACGCTGTTCTGAGAATCCAGATACCTACTGGAGCTGACTTGGAACAAAAGTGTTTGCTTGTGTTAAAGTGCTTATACAGTATTTGATAGCCCATAAGGATCTTTATGACCATTTCTTTCTGCTATATCATTCAAAGTAAAACAAAAACTTCTTTTTCCGTTCAGGTTATAGATTAATTGGGAGCCATTCTGGAGTGAAGCTTTGCCGTTGGACAAAGGTACTACTTTTCTAATCAGTTTTTAAATTTATTTATAAAATTTATTGGCCACCCATCTTACCATAGGGTAACTGGGCAGCTTACAGTCATAAAAATCTCTCCCCCCCACCTCTCTCTCTATATATATACACAATTTAAACATAAATAATTAAACATAAATAATTAAAACCTAAGAATGGGGGAGCACAGGTGGAGTAGGGGGAGGTGGGATCGGTAGTTACTAGTTTTTGGGGATGGGAGTGTTGCCGGTCGTCAGGGTCTTCAGGAGCCTTTCTGTTCATCTCCGGCTCCAGTCCCAGTGAGGGGAGCATCCGCCCTGCCTGGTGAGGGTTTTTTTCGCCCTCCGGAACGTCAGGGCAGGGCTGGACGGCACCGCGTCAGATGGGGTGATGGGCCTGGCTGCGGCAGCTGTTTCCGGTGTCGGAGGGAAGCGGAGGCCAAGGCATTTGGCGGCGGGCGGCGTTTGTGCGGCGGCGGCGGCTTGGAAGTGGCCCCTCCTCGCTCCCTATAGCCCTCTGGATCCCTGGGGCGCTCTTTTCCGGCGTTTTCGGGGGCTCCGGTGTGCCTTGGGAACTTGGGGTGCCTGGTTGCGGGCTGGCGACGACGGCGGCGGCGGAGACAATGGCTGACATGGACCGGCCGACCAGAGAAACAGCCAGGCAACAGGTTGATGGGGGAGAAGTGGACAGCCTCACCCCTAGGACTACCATCTGGCTCACAGTAGATTTTTACTGTGATGGGGTGTTTTAGAACAAAGCTGTGACTGGGGGCTGTGGAAATTGGAGTTGGAGAGGTGGGAGGCTGACCATGGTTTGGTTTGTTGGTGGCCTCGGGTGGCCTCCCCTCCCCCTCTTTCCCCCAGGTATGGGTAGGTGTTGGCCTTAATGGCCAACCACCCCTGGATTGGGCTTTCCTGTCTCGCTACTCCTACTCTCACCTCAAGGAAGATCTTGTGCCCGTGGGTCTATTATTATCTTTATTAACATCTTTATTATTACCATCGTTATTAACATCTACACTTTGGACACTTTGGACCCCTTATTATGCTCTACTCATGCCCTCGCTGGTAGGAAAGACTGAGCACCACCTGAAAGAGCTGAGGGATTTTCCACATCCCAACGGAAAGGATAGAACATTGCTCCTGTTAACTTTGTAACGGGACCGGCTGTCGTGAGAGGATGGTTGGCCATTAGCCTCCGTTGGAGAAAAAGAACATTGGACCCTCTCCCTGTCATGAGAGGACAGTGGAGTCCAGCCCTATAAATGGATATTTTGTGACCTTTATGCTCAGTTATCCCTTGGACCATAACAGATTCCCGGACTGGCTTTTCTTTTCCCATCTTTGGTTCGGTTGATGCTCCAAAAAACCGACCTTATTATGCTGCAAGACTCCTCCCTCTCGCAGGCCTGGCCCTCCACGTTATCGAGGGCCTATCTTGATGACGGGCTTTGGGACCCCGAGAGATGGCATGCAGCAAAGAGGGGGCTGAGGGGTTTTTTAGCAAAATTTTTAAGGAAAATTTTAAGGGGACCCGGGAGGACGGGTGGGGGTTGTAAAAGTGGACCTGGGGGGGTCCAGATAGCGACTGTGTGGGATGATGGGTTGATTAGCTGCAGCAGAGGGGTCGCAAAAGGAAATTTAACCGGGGGGCAGGGGGACGATAGAAAGGGCTGTGTAATTGAAATCTTGAGTGGGAGGGGCAGGTATGACGGGCGCAGGGGGTCATATCAAGTGTCGGGGGTGCGCACGCGCTGTCTCCGAGCGATTGCGCATTCCGGCCCCCAATGCGTAACTCGTGTCCTGGGTTGTGTAGAGCCTCAGGCCCAGGGTCCGCGGCTGATGTTATATAATGCCAGGTCGGTGGTTAACAAGGCTCCCCTCATCTGTGATCTTATTTTGGAGGGGGTGCAGACCTGGCAGGTATTACGGAGACCTGGTTGGGCCAAGAGGGGGGGGGGCCCCCTCGTAGAGATGTGCCCGCCAGGTTTCCGTGCATTTCATCAGCCAAGGGCCCAGGGGAGGGGTGGGGGAATGGCGGTGATCATTAGGGAGAGTCTTTGTCCGAGGGAGACCACTGTTCCTCAGATAGCCGGATGTGAGTCCCTTTGTGTGAAGTGGGGCCGTGAGGTGCAGATGGGTTTGCTGACTACGTACCTGGCTCCCTGCCACGTGGCAGCGACCCTGCCCGAGCTACTCGACGTCATTGCCGGGGTGGCGGTCGATACCCCCAAACTTATTGTCATGGGGGATTTCAACCTTCCATCCGCAGGTGAGGCGTCAGAGGTGGCTCGGGAGTTCATGGCTTCCATGACGGCCTTGGACCTGACCCAGTTAGTTCAAGGCCCCACTCACATAGGGGGACACACTCTGGACCTGATTTTTATCTCTGGTCAGTGGTTGAATGATCTTGGTAGAGGGGACCTAGATATTAAATCCTTGTCATGGACAGATCATTCACTCCTTCAACTAGACTTTCCTACCGCCTGCCCCCACCGCAGGGAGACGGAACCGACCAGATGGTTCCGTCCCAGGCGCCTGATGGATCCCAAAAGGTTCCTGACGGAGCTTGGGCCGTTTCCTGAGACTCTAACACACGACTCGACTGAAGAGCTGGTGGCTGCCTGGGAAAGGGCGGCCGCTGGAGCTTTGGACCGCGTCGTGCCTTTGCGGCCTCTGACCCGATGCCGATCTCAATTAGCTCCTTGGTTCTCTGAGGAGCTGAGAGAGATGAAGTGTCGGAAAAGATGCCTAGAGAGCATTTGGAGGACTAGTCAATCCGATTCCGACCGGACACAGGTGAGGTCTTATATCAAGACCTACCTAGTGGCGATAAAAGCAGCAAAATCTAACCATTTTTCCGCTCTTATCGCATCTGCAGAGAACCGCCCAGCCACCCTGTTTAGGGTGACCCACTCCCTTCTTCGGGGGGGAGTGCGGGAAGATCCCTTGCAGGGTTGTGCTGAGGATTTTGTGCAATTCCTGCACGATAAAGTCGCTCGGACTCGGGATGGCTTGGACTCCGATTGGATGAGTCCACGGGAGGAGACCGGGGCAGGTCTTGAGAATGTTATCTGAGAGGAGTTTGATCCTGTGACTCCCGAGGATGTGGACAGGGTTCTGGGTAAGATTAGTGCCGCCACGTGTTTATTGGACCCGTGTCCCTCCTGGTTGGTACTGGCCTCCCGGGAGGTTACACGAGGCTGGCTCCAGGGGATTATAGGTGCTTCTCTGAGTGAGGGTGCCTTTCCTGCCGCCTTGAAAGAGGCGGTAGTGAGGCCCCTCCTCAAGAAGCCTTCCCTGGACCCGGCTGAATTAGCCAACTATCGTCCAGTCTCCAACCTTCGTTTTGTGGCGAAGGTTGTTGAGAGCGTGGTGGCACGACAACTTCCCCGGCACCTGGATGAAGCTAACTATCTAGACCCGTACCAGTCGGGTTTCAGGCAGGGGTACAGCACAGAAACGGCATTGGTCGCGTTGGTGGATGATCTCTGGAGGGCTCGGGACAGGGGTTGCTCTGCTGTCCTAGTCCTATTAGATCGCTCAGCGGCTTTTGATACCATCGACCATGGTATCATGCTGCAGCGGTTGAGGGGGTTAGGAATAGGGGGCACCGTTTTGCGGTGGTTCTCCTCCTTCCTCTCCGACCGCTCGCAGTTCGTGTTGGCAGGGGGGCAGAGGTCGACCTCGAGGCGTCTCGCATGGGGAGTGCCGCAAGGGTCGGTCCTCTCGCCCCTCCTGTTCAACATTTATGTGAAGCCGCTGGGTGAGATCATCCGTGGTTTTGGGGTGAAGTGCCATCTGTACGCTGATGATACTCAGCTGTACATCTCCACCCCAGACCACCCCAACGATGCCCTTGATGTGATGTCTCGCTGCCTGGAGGCCGTGCGGGTCTGGATGGGGAGGAACAGGCTCAGACTCAAACCCTCCAAGACCGAGTGGCTGTGGCTTCCGGCGCCCCGATATAGTCAGCAGGTGCCATTGCTGACTATTGGGGGTGAATCTTTGCCCCCCACGGAGAGGGCTCGCAATCTGGGTGTCCTCCTGGATGCGCGGCTGTCTTTAGAAGAGCATATGACGGCCGTGGCCAGGGAGGCCTTTTATCAGGTTCGCCTGATTCGCCAGTTGCAGCCCTTTCTGGATCGGGACGCCCTGCGCACGGTCACTCATGCCCTTGTTACTTCCCGGTTGGTCTATTGTAATGCTCTCTACATGGGGCTCCCCTTGAAGAGCACTTGGAGGCTCCAACTGGTCCAGAATGCAGCTGCGCGGGTGGTTATGGGCGCAACCCGTTGTGCCCATGTGACACCCCTCCTGCGCGAGCTGCACTGGCTCCCAGTGTCTTCCGGGTGCGATTCAAGGTGTTAGTTACCACCTTTAAAGCGCTCCATGGCATAGGACCCGGGTACCTCCGAGACCGTCTCCTGCCACCAATATCCTCCCACCGACCAGTCCGTTCCCACAGAGAGGGTCTCCTCAGGGTGCCATCAGCCAAGTTATGTCGGCTGGCGACACCCAGGGGGAGGGCCTCTCTGTGGGAGTCCCAGCCCTGTGGAATGAACTGCCCCCGGAAATTCGTAAGATCTCCGACCTCCGGGTGCTTCGCTGCGCATTGAAGACCCTGTTGTTCCGCCAGGCCGGACTATCAACACAATAGTTTTTAAATTGGGGTATTTAAATTTATTGGGGTTTTAAATCTGAGCCACCTTATTTAATTATTTTAAATTTTATACTGTTGTTTTGTCTGTGTTTTTAAATAGGCTGTACACCGCCCTGAGTCCTTCGGGAGAAGCGGTATAGAAATAAAATTATTATTATTATTATTATTATTATTATTATTATTATTATTATTATTATTATTATTATTATTATTATTATCATCAACCACCTCTGCTGGGCTGTTCCCCCACTGAGGCCCCAAGCCAACTAACAGAGCCATGTTTTAGGCCCTTAACAAAAGGATAGGAGGGTTGGGGCCAATCTCACATTGTGGGGGGGGGGGGGGGGGCGGCAAGATGTCCCAGAGGGCTGGATCAACAGCAGAGAAGGTCCTCCTGGATCTGCCAGCTGGAATAATTGGGCTCACAGGACCACAGCATGCCTCCTCTCCTGGTTTGAGTGGGACGGGCCAGTTCCAGTGGGATGAGATGGTGATCCCTCAAGTAACCTAATCATGATGGTGTTAACAATAGCGTCTAATATAAAAACCAATACATGGACTATGTATAATAATAAAAGGTCTTCCCCAATCTCATGATCTCCAGATGAATTTGGAAGACAACTAAAATAAATGAATCTGGCTCATCAGAGGCTCCACTTCCCTGTGGTGGGTTTTACATTCATCACAGTGCAACAGGGGAAAAGCTAAAAATGCTTTAAATAAAAGAATGGTAATAAAAGGAAAATGCAGAAATAAATCTGTTAATTATCGCAATGTTCCCTCCTTTATGGTATTAAGATAATTGTAGATTTTTAGTTCAGTTGAATTTATTAGATTTGTTATGTCTTCCCACTCCTGGGTGACTTCATGATTTTATTTCACCCAGTCATTTCTAATGACTGTTTCTAATGTTATTTGATGTTCATTGCGATGCAATATCTATTGTTATTTTGCATATTTTAATGCATTTCAGCCCACCCATTGTCTTTTGATCAGGATGGGCCATAAAAGCTGTAAATTCATCATCATCATCATCATCCAGTCACTCGTATTTGTGACACATTTTTAAATGTACAGTTGACTGAGTTTCATGTTTAATGAATAAAAGAGATAATAATAAATAATTATTATTATTATTGGTTAATCTTTAGTGAGATTCACAGCCTTTGAGGCTGGTTAATAGCTCAGCAGCTCGAGTCCTAACCAAGGACCTAGGAACTGTTAAGGTATCGTCAGACGATGTAAACTGTTCCGAGTAAGGTGGTTTTTTGTAGAGTCAAAATGTTCAAGTCCGGTAAATTTAGAATTTCTAAATAGTGGGGTTATTATTATTACTATTATTATTTGATGAGATGACTTTTGAGGTTAGGAGGAGCTGCACTCAGCTTCAGTGGGTTCCCTTCACTTTATTTAGTGATGGCCCCATATTACAGAATACTTTTTTTCTCCAGTAGAGAACATACCGTTTAACATTTAGTGCCAGCAAGAATTTATTATTATTTTAAAATTTGGTTTATATTCTGCCTTTCTTCTCATTCCAAGATGGTATGTAATATATTATAGTTTAAGAATAATTTAGAATAATTTGTTAAAAAATAAGATGATTGTATAAGGTAAATGCTTATAATAGCAGCACCTTCTTGAGGCTACCGTTATTTCTTTTGTTGTTCACATTTGTCTGACAGTCGATGCTTCGTGGGAGAGGAGGCTGTTACAAGCATACTTTTTACGGCATTGAAAGCCACCGCTGTATGGAGACCACACCGAGCTTGGCTTGTGCTAATAAATGTGTCTTCTGTTGGAGGTAAAGATCTGGGACTGATTTTTTTTTTTTTTTAGCAAACATGTTCTGTTAGGATATGGTTTGAGCCTAACAAGTTGTCCAGGCAATATATGTGCTCTGTGACTTTAATATGAATATGTATTGTGTGACTTTAAAGTTTTACTGCTGATTCATTGTAATGCTGAGTCATTCTGTAGTTAGATAATCACTGGTTGTGAATGTATTTAAGAAAGGTACTGTAATGGATTCAGTTGATGATAAGCTACCATTGTGTGTGGAGTTGCAACCATTGTGCTATCATTGGTTGGATGGATCTGCTACCATTGTGGTTTATGAACCAGAGTGAGTTTGTTATTCTAACCAACTGCTGTTTGTGTGGTAAGAAGAGTTTTTGTATTACTGGACTGATTTAACTGGCAAAGACTTGGATTGATTTAAAGACTATGAGATTGTTTTTTCACTATAAAGTAAACTTTTGATAAACTAGTTTGCACATCTCTTATTCATTGCTCTCAGCAACGTTTCTCTGTGCTCTACACTCTGCTGGTTGGTAACACAACAACAATATCCTTAACATGTTCAAATGTTTGTGCCTCCAAGTCAGAGTAGAACTCTGATGGCTGCCTGGAGAAGTCCCTGCAGTTTTTTTGGCAAGATTTTGAAAGTGGGTTGCCATTGCCTGCTTTCTAGGGCTGAGGGAGCTTGACTGGACCAAGGTCACCCAACGGGCTTCATGCCTAAGGCAGGACTACAAGTCACAATCTCTCAGATTCTAGCCTTGATGCCTTAATTATTCATCAGACTTGCTGTCTGGGATTAATTCTACCAAGGTACAAATGATCAGAAAAGCGCTGCTTTCATTTTGATAGTCCTAAACCAGGGGTGTCAAATTCATGTCGTCACGGTGGTGTCATGTGACGTATCGTGACTTTTTCCCCCTTTGCTAAAATGGGCATGGGCATGGGTATGGCCAGCACGTGATGCATCTGGCCCCGGGGGCTGCGAGTTTGACAGCCTGTCCTAAACTGTCAGATTAATTCTCAGGTACATAGCATTATTTCTTAACAATACATTTCTATTTTTCAGACACCACACAAATCCTGTTGGCACAGAGTGGCGATGGAAGATGGACCAGCCAGAGATGATCTTGAAGGAGGCCATTGAGAACCATCAGAATTTGATCAAACAGTTTAAAGGTAGTTGAGGATCCTATACATGTGGGGTTTTTTTAAGAAATTGGATCTTGAATATAGAAATCTCTTAGTGACTGACACACAAGGGAAGAGAGCCTCTTTTAAATATGCTTCTATTACGTCAGAACTTCAAGTTTTTCATCCTAGGCAGTAATGAAATCAATTTTTTTTACTACCGGTTCTGTGGGTATGGTGTGGCTTGGTGGGCATTGCAGGAAAAGGATACTGCAAAATCTCCATTCCCACCTCACTCAAGGGGAAGGATACTGCAAAATCCCCATTCCCTCCCCACTCTTGGGGGAAGGATATTGCAAAATCTCCATTCCCAACCCACTCTGGGGCCAGCCGGAGGTGGTATTTGCCAGTTCTCCAAACTACTCAAAATTTCCACTACCGGTTCTCCAGAACCTGTCAGAACCTGCTGGATTTCACCCCTGATCCTAGGTATACATGATTAAATTGGACCCTAGGCTGTTTTGTTTCTGGAAATTAAAGTACATCTTGAGAATTCTTGGATGTCCTCTTCTTCAGTATATGAATTTTAGTTGTGTTAACAAGGTTTGTTTATGGAAGCTGTTCTGGGAAGAGGAGAAACATTTAGTTATATACAGATAGTTCTTGACTTTAGACTGCAGTGGAGTCCGGAATTTCCATTGTATGTCATGACGGTTATAAGTCGAGGCAACCACATGTCGGGTCCAATTTTACATTATTTGCAGCAGTGTAAAGCGAGTGCCATGGTCATTAAGCAAACTTTGTAACCATTGCTCTCAATGGGCAGTCTTTTAGGAAACCAGACGTAAAAGCCAATTTCTATCAAAAACGTTATAAATCATGGTGATATGACTGTGGGATGCTGCAAACAGCTATAAATGCGCTGAGCATCTAAAGTGTTTGTCAGAATTAACAGGAAATCTGTAATGCGTTTTAAAATCACGTTATGACATACACCTTTAGATTAATTCTTTTAAATCTTACTTCTTTAATTGCAATTTATTTATTTTTTTAAAAAAAATACTATTTCTACTTCAATGAAAAGAAATGTACTTATTTAGTGTAACTAATTGATTTCCTAATACTCCTTTATTTTTGGAGGTGGGCCTCACTTTCATCAATGGAGATTAGAATATTATATGATCATAACATTGTGATATATATACGTAAGCTGGTAAACTAGGAATGAAAGTCTTGCAGCCAGAAATTGCTGTTGTAACATATCTTGACTTCCAAGAGCCACAGAAAGTGTAGCTCATGGGAAGAACTAAATGTTTGGGCCGGTTTGGTTCCTTAATCATCTGAGAAGCTTAAAGCATTTAGATTATCCTTTAACTGCCAAACATCACCATAGAAAGGATTAAAAATATTGTTCTACAGGTAGGCCTCGATTTATAACAATTCATTTAGTGATCATTCGAAGTTACAACGTTACTGAAAAAAGTGACTTAGGATCGTTTTTCACACTTACGACCATTGCCGCATCCCTATGATCACATGACCAAAATTCAGGCTCTTGACAACTGGTTCATATTTACGACGATTGCAGTGTCCCAGGGTCACATAATCACCTTTTGTGACCTTCTGACAAGCAAAGTTAATACGGAAGCCAAATTCAGTTAACAACCATGCTACTAACAACAGCGGCAGTTATTTACTTAACAACAGTGGCAAGAAAGGTCATAACAATGAGGCAAAATTCACTGAATTTTGGTCGTAAGTCGAGGACTACATGTGCTTCAGGAACTCTGGAGTCACAAAAGGAGTACAGAGAGGGGGAGATGGGTTGCCTGCAGTCTTCTGGCCTGAATTGTTCCTCTGCTGCAAACTATTCTCACCAGTCTGGTTGGAAATTACTTTATGGAAATGACTTTATTATTTAGAGCCTCGGTGGCACAGTGGTTAGAGTGCAGTATTGCAGGCTACTTCTGCTGACTGCCGGCTGACTGCAATTTGGCAATTCAAATCCCACCAGTCTCAAGGTTGATTCAGCCTTCCAACCTTCCGAGGTGGGTAAAATGAGGACCCAAATTGTTGGGGGCAATATGCTGATTCTGTACACCGCTTAGAGAGGGCTGTAAAGCACTGTAAAGCGGTATATAAGTGCTAGTGCTATTGCTATTCTGTTTTTAGGAGTCCCTGGCGTGAGAGATGATCGCTTCAGAGAAGGGATGGAGGCCAAGCATTGTGCACTGTCTCTTGTTGGGGAGCCAATCATGTACCCCCAGATCAACCAGTTCCTAAAGCTGCTGCATCATCGCAACATTTCAAGTTTTTTGGTTACAAATGCGCAGTTTCCAGAGGAAATTAGGTGATAATCCTAAGAAATTGTACCTCTTCCTTCCCATTTGTTGGTGCTGCAGAGACTGGATAGCCATTTGTCTGAAATCATATCGGGTTTACAACCTTTTGGACCTCAGGGACCACTAAATTCATAATTTTAAATCCCACGGGCAACTAATATGATCTGCCTAATGACCGGCTGGGTGGGTGTGGCAAGGTAATCATGTGACTGGGTGGGCGTGGCCAACATATCAATCACATCGATGGGTGCCTCGCCAGCATCTACTCGCCCCTCCCCTCCCAGCCACTCCTCTCCTCCCCACCCAGGCTCCTTAGACCCCAACAGGAAGCAGTTGTTGGAACTATGCAGCCACCACGAGAAAGAGTTGGCAAAACAGCTGGCTCAGTTCAAATTGGATCTGACTGAGAAGGAGGCTCAGCAAAAACACCTCACTGAGGACTATGAGCATAGGCTTTCCAAGCAGAGGGAAGACTTGCGGGAGTGCAAGGCCAGGTACCAGCATATGGAGGCTCAGCGGGCTCAGATGGTCAGCCAGTTCCAGGCCATGATGCAGTCCCACTGGAACAAGGCCCTCCGGCTCTTTGTCACCAGTGGCACTTCCCTCCAGCCTTCACCCAAAGCCCTGCACCAGGAGGCTGAAGCAGACCCAAGTTGGAATTTCTGCCCCCCTCCGAACCACACAAAAAGACCCCAAAGGGAGAGACTCTCTGCAGGAACACAAGCGTTCATTGCACGTATCTGGCCAGGGGATGTAGTTTGAGAATCCCTGATTTAGTGCAAGATAAAAATTGCAAATAATTTTTTACGGACCATCAAAATTTTCTTGCGGACCACCAGTGGTCCATGGATCACCAGGTGGACGAGAAGAGACTTCCAAGGTCCCTTTTACCTCTGTTATTCTGTTACTTCAACCTACAATTTGGATAGTGTGCTGGGAGATTCATTGTGAGAAGTAGGCAGGCCAGAGATACAGTAATGGCTGGAGCTTGGACAATAATTGACTTTGAGTGAACTTAAAATTAAATCAATTAAATACAGTTGTATGATTATTTCCTTAATTAATAATTTTGCCCATCTGTCTCTCTGAAAATTGTATATTTAGTTATGTTTGGAAAGACCGAGGATCACAAGAAAGATTTTGGAGGGTACACGTGGCCTCAAGGTTTACACTTTTAATTTATTCTCTATTATGCTAGATGCCCGAAGTTAGATAAGAACAGCTTTGTATAGCCACACTGCCCCGCTTTGGACCTCAATGTCACACATGCTCTTGGAAATAATCTGGAATCCAGAGCAGCTGCCATTGAAGATATATACTGAATTTTAACTTCTTTTTCCTAAAAAACTTTAATAGCAACATTCTATTTCAGAGCTTTCACTGTTGCCTCACACACAGGAATCTCCAGCCTGTCACACAGCTGTATGTCAGTGTGGATGCCAGCACCAAAGATAGTCTGAAGAAGATTGATCGACCTCTCTTTAAAGACTTTTGGCAGCGGTTTCTGGATAGCTTGCAAGCCTTAGCTGAAAAGGTATGGCACACAAGTTATGTTTGGTTCCCCCTTGACACTGAAATAATTGTGGATCTTTTATAGGATTCATAACATCATCAAAAACTTCATGAATTTAAAATATACATACATTTTGAGTCAAAAGTTCAGATTACAGTGAACATCCTAGCTAAAATAAATCTATATTCAGGTTGATTGGCTTAGTGCTCTTTTCAGTTGAAAACTTGATGCTAAATTCGGCACCAGTTATGTGATTTCTGTCTCACTCTGTGCATCCAAATGTGCAGTCCTACTCATATCCTTTTATTTATATTTACTACCATGTTTCCCCAAAAATAAGACCCTATCTTATATTTTTTTGAACCCTGAAATAAGCACTTGGTTTTATTGCCACGTGCTCAAAAGCCCGATTGGGTTTATTATCGGGGGATGTCTTATTTTGGAGGAAACGGTATTGCATGTTGTAATTGAAAACTGCTCTCTCCCAACTTCTTTTTAGCATCAGCGCACCGTATATAGGTTAACCCTGGTGAAAGCTTGGAATGTGGAGGAGCTGAAAGCTTATTCAGACTTGGTGTCTCTTGGCAAGCCAGATTTCATAGAGGTTAAGGTGAGCTGTTGATTGTTAGGGTGGGCCCTTCTTGCCTCTCACACTTGACCTTTCGTGTGAGTTCATTGTTTTTCAGGCAAATGTTTTATGTATGATAAATGGCAAGTTTGACTAGGCTTGGTTCCAACTACTTCCTAATAATTTTAGGGCACATTTTGCTTTTCAGTCTATACCCTGTCCCCTTAATCTACATTCTGCATGACTCAGTCTGTAGCCTTTCCCTTGTTCTACCTTCTACATGACTAACTCTGAATTAAAAGAGGCTTTGCCGAGTAGCCTATGAATTCATGGTGGAAAGAACGTTAGTCATCATGATAGAGTTCATGTTCAGAGGCAGCACTACTTGCTGAGGGAAGACAACGTGAAGGCTATCATGCCCTTCTTGTAAGGTTCTTGGGACTATCTCCTTGGACCTTTCGAGGCTTCCAGCTGAATCTATGGAGACCAGATAGGAAAAGAACAGGGCCAACCTGCACTTTCATTTTCTATCCAATTTGAAGTCCTTCCCATGTTGAGCTGAACAATCATTCTTAGGTCAGCGTAATATCAAAGATGTGATATTTTGATACAGGTAGTCTTCAACTTAACAACTGTAATTGAGCCCCCAATTATGGTCAAAAATTGTGAAGGTCTTTAAGTGAGTCACCATTTGACTCTGCCCGGTTTTATGACCTTTTATTTTTTGTGGTGGTTGTTAAGTGAACGTGGCAGTCGTAAAGCAAACTCATTGTTCACTATGGGGTGTGTTTGGGTTTTTTTGCTGGAAACCAGAAGTAAATGCCTCTTTACCGCATAAATCGTAGTCACGTGACTGGGAGCCACTGCAAATGCCAATCAATGTGGGCCAGTTGCTGATTCCTAAAATGTAGTCACATGACTGCAGGAGGGCCTGGCCTGCAGAATTTTGACTCTAGACCAGGGGTCTCCAACCTTGGCAACTTTAAGCCTGGTGGACTTCAACTTCCAGCAAACCCACAGCTTTGCTGGCTGGGGAATTCTGGGAGTTGAAGTCTGCTAGGCTTAGAGTTGTCAAGGTTGGAGACCCCTGATCTAGATCATAAGTAGCTTTTTTTGAATCTGTCATAACTTCAGTCCCATAAATCAAGGATTACCCTCATTGCTGTTTTGCTATGAAAATCCTTCTCTTTGAGTAATTTGTAACGTTACTCAGCGGTGGGTTTCACATTTTGTTACCACTAGTTTGCCGTGTGCGTGCATGCTCGTTTCACGTGCGTGCCTTCCATGCATGCACTTTGCTCTCACGCATCCTCCCATGCATGCGCCCGGCCTCAAAAATGTGCCTAAATAGGACGGCTCTATTTCCGTTATTGGTTCGCCCGAACCGGCTGAATTCCACCTCTGACATTACTGCACTAGTGTTTCCTAGCTCTACGCCAATATGTTCTTTTGGAAAAAAAAATAATCCAAAAATTGAATGTGAGAGAAGTCTAGGGCTCTGTTGTGGCTCTGTTACCTGAGCCTGTGTTATCAGAGGGAGAAGGCTCTGAACATGAAGGAGAGGAGTTGGCCAGGCCTCCCTCTCCAGGACCCTGCTCTCTGGCAATGCCTCAGGTGTCTCCTGAAGGAGAAGAGATTGGCCAGGAGCCAGGTATCTCCTCGCAGTTGGACAGTGACGGAGATAAGTCTTGGCTGGATCCACGCCAGCGTCGGAGAGACAGGCACGCGCAGCAGAAGAGGAGGCGTGCCAGAGATTAGGCTAAGTCACTGGACCATACCCCACAGGGGATAAAAGGGGGTGTGGTGGCCATTCAGACTCTGTGACGGACAAAACAAACTACTAGCGAGTCACATTATATCTTTGAAACAATGTTATCTGCCTTGGATTTAATACGGACTGGACTTGACAATTCTTGAACTGTGTGTATCTTGTTTGGGTTTATCTGTTGGAGGAACAACTCCTCCCTCTATGACTAAAGTTCTTGGCAAGCAGCTACTGGGTTGCTGCCAAGCCTCTTATCGAAAGAATTTGTTGTCTGCCAGTTTTATTTAATCCCTGACTATCTGTTTGTGTGCGTGTGTGAGACAGGGACAGAACAGGCTCTAATCTTAAATAAATGTTTCTTCAACAGGGCGTGACATACTGTGGGGAAAGTTCAGCCAGCAACCTCACCATGGCCAACGTCCCTTGGCATGAAGAAGTGAAACGCTTTGTGCAAGAGCTGGCTGACCTCCTCCCAGACTACGAAATTGCCAGTGAACATGAGCACTCCAACTGTCTCCTCATTGCCCACAAGAAGGTAATTCTAAGCCTCTCAGGGTCTTTTCCCGAAACTTCGGTAGGAAGATTGAAATATGCACTATTAGCATTGTAAACTCTACAGGTAGTCCTCGATTTACAACAGTTTGTTTAGTTCAAAGTTACAGCACTGAAAAAAAGTGACTTAGGACCATTTTTCACAGTTAAAGACCTTTGCAGCATCCACATGATCATATATCTATACATACATACATACATGCATACATACATATATGTATGTATTTCTCTTTAGCCAGGTTCTTCCTACGTAAACCAAGATTTTTATGCAGCCCTAGTTCAGTGAAATCACATCCACTATCCTAGGCTTTTTCAGACAGCAAGCAAGCATTTTACTGCCTATTGGGAGACTAATATAGATCTATTTCGGACTTATTGATTCCAATATATATATATTACAAACTATTATAAAAATAAGAGTTCCAGATATATTAGTAAAGAAAGAAGCAGACATCCTGTGAGCTCCGGAACTTAAAATTTTAAAAATCAAAATTCCGATTTTGGCAACTGGTTCATATTTGGGACCATTGCTGTGTCCCAAGATCATGTGATCTCCTTTTGAGATCTTTTGACAAGCAAAGTCAACAGGGAAGCCAGATTCACTTAACAACCGGGTTACTAACTTATCAACTGCAGTGATCCACTTAACAATGGTGGCAAGAAAGGTCGTAAAATGGGGCAAAATTCACCTAACAAATGTTTCACTTAACAACAGAAATTTTGGGCTTAGTTGTGGTCGTAAGTAAAGGACTACCTTTATTTGTTTAGCAACCATTCAAACTTACAATGCCACTGGAAAAAAAAAACATGACCAGTCCTTGCCCTTTAGGACCACTGTAGCATTCCCACGGTCATGTGATTAAAATTAGGGTGCTTGACAACCAGCATGTATTTACAATGTTTGCAGCATCCTTGGCTCGTTTGATCATCATTTGCAATCTTCCTGGCCAGCTTTCAACAACACAGTCAATGCGGGAAGCCAGGATCACTTAACAACTGCATGGTTCACTTAATGACTTCAACTATTTGTTTAACAACTGTGGCAAGAAAGATTATAAATTTGGGTGTGACTCATGTAACAATTGCCTTGTTTAGCGATGGAAATTCTGACCTCAACTGTAGTCATAAATCAAGGACTACCTGTAATGTTCTTTTTTTTTTAATTGAAAAAGTTTTACAAATACAAATTTTCCCCCTCCCCCCCCCTTTCCCTCCCTAGCCCTCCCTTACCCTCCCCTCCCCCCATGGCTTCCCCAGGATGAAATCCAAACCCAAATCACATTATATAATACTTTTACCGCCCATCTACTCTACCCCCTGTGTAATATACATTTCTTCCTGACATTCTAGTATTCTATCCTGTATACATTTCTACACAACATTCAACTAAAAGTTATCTGGTACTTCCTAGTTAATATTTATTCTGCACATAATCTATCCATTTCCTCCACTCCCATACATAAATCTCTTAGGTCCAGTCTTTTATGTATGCTGATATCTTCACCATTTCTGCAAAACTGGCCACCTTCAAAGTCCATTCTTCAATAATAAACATAGCATCCCTTTTCCAATATTGAACAATCAGTAACCTAGCCTATCACCATATACCATATCAATTTTGTTTCACCCACTTTCCCGCAGGTCCACCATATATAATAATTTATAGCATCTAAACAATCACATCAAGTCCTTCTTCCAACAGTGTATTTAATGTCTTTAGTTGCCATCTGCCCCCATCATTGAAGAGTACTTCTATGTATAAAAACCCCCCGAGTGACTTTATATTTATATTCCATATGATATCTTCTATAAAGTCTTTCATCTAGATTATTAATTCCATCGACCATGTTAGGGTAACAACCAGATCAACTGCAAATGCCCTTGTTCCATAATCCTCTTGCCTCATAGCTATTCCCTTCAACATAATCCATCTTTTTTAAAATCTGTAATAGAAAGTTCCAATTCACTCAATTACATGCCTTCTCCGCATCCTAAAAACACCAGCACTGCAGGGATCTGTTTATTCTTCTCAAGATAGTCCAATAAGTCTATAATTTGCCTCACATTATCTTTCATATATCTGCCTTCTATAAATCCTGCTTAATCATGAATCAACTCTTGGATAACTGGCATTAATCTGTTGGCTAATAATTTTGCAAAAGTTTACAATCCATATTCAAGAGAGATATCAGTCTAAAATTTTCCAGTTGCCTTTTGAAAAAGCACCTTTGGGGGAGATTGACTCAGTAGAAGCAGGGTTGAAATCCAGCAGGTTCTGACAGGTTTTGGAGAACCAGTAGCGGAAATTTTGAGCAGTTTGGAGAACTGGCGAATACCACCTCTGGCTGGCCTTAGAGTGGGGTGGGAATGGAGATTTTGCAGTATCCTTCCCCTGCCACACCCACCAAACCACGCCCACCAAGCCACACTACGCCCACAGAACTGGTAGTAAAAAAATTTGGATTTCACCACTGAGTAGAAGTCTTAGTACCCATAGCATTGCTTTAAGGCTGTCTATCATAACAAAGTTACCTTCAGTAAACTTGGCTAGATCACACTAGAAAGAAAGATTTGTTTAATTATGGTTTTTCTGAAGAAAAAAAATGGCTGGCTCATAGAGCACACTAATCCAAACAAGAAACCAATATTATTTTTCAGTACAGCTTTCTCCACTCTTTCTGTCTTCCAGATGTGTGGATTTTAGCTCCTAGAATTCTTAGCAATAGTCATGCTAGCTGGGGAATTCTGGGGATTGAAATCCTACATGTGGAGAGTGACCAGCTTAGAGAAAACTGGCTGAGTGTGTTGTTTCAGAGTTTTGACTGAATCAGTATATTATAGTAAACATCTTTAGAGCAAGCCCCTTCTTTAAAAAAAAAACAAAAACAACCCATCCATCTATTATCACAATCATGTCTGCTTTTTCCTTTAGTTCAAGATCGAAGGGAAATGGCACACCTGGATTGATTATGATCGCTTTCAAGAATTGGTCTATGACTACGAACAGAGTGGAGGAATTAAAACATTCACTTCTGGTGACTATGTAGCACTGACTCCTCCTTGGGCAGTGTTTGGAGCTCAGGAAAGAGGCTTTGACCCAATGGATACAAGATTTCAACGAAAAAACAAAACAAAGGACATCTCCGGATGCTGACCACTTTCAAATTGGACCATTTTTAAGCCAGAGCTAGGATACAATCAGAATTTTTGGTTTGTACACTAACATCAGAAAGTGTTGCATAAAACTTGAGACTTCTATTTCTCTTGGGGATATCCAAAGTGGGTTTTTTTTCTTTTATTCTACCCAGAGGAAAATGGTAAGTTATATGCTTTTTAAAAGGCAGGTAGATACTATTAATTTATCCTTCTCATATCTCTCAGTGAGAGAGAGATATAGGTAGTCCTTAATTTATGATCATAATTGAGCCAGGAATTACATCTGTCGTAACTTTGAACAGTCGCTAAACAACTGATTGTTAAGTGAGGACCACCTGTAATTTCACTTTCCAAAGTGGGTTTTTTTTCTTTTATTCTACCCAGAGGAAAATGGTAAGTTATATGCTTTTTAAAAGGCAGGTAGATACTATTAATTTATCCATCTCATATCTCTCAGTGAGAGAGAGATATAGGTAGTCCTTAATTTATGATCATAATTGAGCCAGGAATTACATCTGTCGTAACTTTGAACAGTCGCTAAACAACTGATTGTTAAGTGAGGACCACCTGTAATTTCACTTTCCACCCCTATGCATCCTCCTTATTTTTCCATTTCTCATTCTAATCCAGAAGTGGACAGTTGTGCCCTTTCAGGTCCACAATTTTTTGCAGTCCACACAGCACCCAGAATGGTCATGGCCAGGGGTGAAATCCAGCAGGTTCTGGAGAACCGGTAGCGGAAATTTTGAGTAGTTCGGAGAACTGGCAAATATCACTTCTGGCTGGCCCCTGAGTGGGGTGGGAATGGAGATTTTGCAATATCCTTCTGCCACGCCCACCAAGCCACGCCCACAGAACCGGTAGGGAAAAATTTTGAATTTCACTCCTGGTCATGGCCCACATTTTGTAACCTATTTTTGCCTACTCATGTGGCATGATCATGTGTGCTCCCTTCAAGCCACCACCACACCCAAATAAAAAAAATGGATCCCTTTTCCTAATTAAAGGTTCCCTTGAGATAAGTGAGGTACCTTGAGACATATCTGTGGCCTGCAGAACTATTTTTATTTTCTTCCGTAAAAGTACCTGAAAAGATTGTTGAGTCATGCAATACTGGAATGTGAAGGGGATTTCCCCTGTTTCTCTGAATATCTGTTGCAACAATCCTTATTTGCGCCACACCTGGCCTGAATTGGCCATCTAAAAATGTTTGAAAAGACCTGCAGCCACTGTGGCCCAGTGGTGTAGGTGGGGGCAAGCCTATTGAAATACATTTGCTCATTTTGCTAGAAATTTAGCTACAATAAGTTAAACAAAAAGTATCCCATCTCTTGGTGTGTGGATATTCCCCCCCCCCCCCGCCTCCATCTGGATTGTTTAGTTAAAATTATTTGCATTTTCAAATGCAACTAACATTCTTTTTCTTAATAATTTCTGCCCTAATTAATATTTCTTGAATTTATACCTTTTGATACCTGCTTTAAAAAATAGTTCTTAAAATTTTGAAAGCAAGCAGAATAAACATCTGAATTTCATTCTTACCTTTGTGACTCTTAAGTAAAACACTAATCCATTTTATTTTTGGTATTATTTATAGAATGGTGGCAGCACATGCAATAGTTTAGATTGACAGGGGTTCTGCCTGAGGGTACATAAAGTTTGTCTTTTTACTGATGGGATAAGATACCCTTCCCCAGGTGGTGTCCACCAAGTTGTTTGAAACTACAACTCCCATAATTCCTTGGCAGTCATTGGAGAGCACATTTGGAGGGTACTAGACTGGAAAGTTTGGTATAAGATGTGACAATTCCATTTCTGCAAATATCTTAAGACAGAGGTTTAGCCTCTGAAAGGTATCTTTTTCACCTCCCCTGTTTAGTCAAAAAAGGATTTTATAACCTTGGGGGACCACAGCAATTATTCTGTTAAAAAAAATAAACCAGGACTTTCAGTGGTAGCTGATCTACAACCAAGTACAATCATCTCAAACTTCCAAACCTCCTCATTGTGCTTGAAATCACATGATTATTTTTGCATGACAAAAGAAAAAAAACATATTTTATATTGAAAGCCAAAGTAATTACAGTATGTTAACTATGATGAAAAACAAAGTATATCTGTCGGTGAAACGTCAGAGGCGGCTCGGGAGTTCATGGCTTCCATGGCAGCCATGGACCTGACCCAGTTAGTTCAAGGCCCTACTCACATGGGGGGACACACTCTGGACCCGATTTTTGTCTCTGGTCAGTGGCTGAATGATCTAGAAATAGGGGATATAGTCATCAAGCCCTTGTCATGGTCAGATCATTCACTCCTTCAACTAGACTTTCAAGCCGCTATCCTCCGCTGCAGGGAGACAGAACTGACTAGGTGGTTCTGTCCCAGGCGCCTGATGGATCCGGATAGGTTCCTGAAGGAGCTTGGGCCATTCCCTGAGGCTCTGGCTCATGACTCGACTGAAGAACTGGTGGCTGCCTGGAATAGGGCGGCCACTGGAGCTTTAGATCGCGTCGTGCCTTTGCGGCCTCTGACCCGGTGCCGATCCCAATTGGCTCCCTGGTTCTCTGAGGAGCTGAGGGAGATGAAGCGCCAGAAAAGACACCTGGAGAGCGGTTGGAGGGCCAGCCGTTCCGTAGCTGACCGAACACTGGTGAGAATCTCACATTAAGATCTACCTAGTGGCGATAAGAGCAGCAAAATCTAATTATTTTTCTGCTCTTATTACGTCTGCAGATAACTGCCCAGCCGCCCTGTTTAGAGTGACCCACTCCCTACTTCATTTGGGAGCACGGGAAGACCCCTTGCAGGGTAGGGCTGAGGACTTTGTGCAATATCTGCATGACAAAATTGCTCAAATTCGGGAAGGTTTGGACTTCGACTGGGTAGGTTCAGATGGGGTGATGGAGGTAGGTCTTGAGAATATTATCTGGGAGGAGTTTGACCCTGTGACTCCCGAGGATGTGGACAGGATTCTGGGTAGGCTTAGTGCTGCCACATGTTTATTGGACCTGTGTCCCTCCTGGTTGGTGCTGGCCTCCCAGGCGGTCACACGAGGCTGGCTCCAGGAGATTATTAACGCTTCTCTGAGTGAGGGTTTCTTCCCCTCCGCCTTGAAAGAGGCGGTGGTGAGACCCCTCCTCAAGAAGTCTTCCCTGGACCCGGCTGTATTAGTGAACTATCGTCCAGTCTCCAACCTTGGTTTGTGGCGAAGGTTGTTAAGAGTGTGGTGGCACGACAACTTCCCCAGTACCTGGATGAAGCTGTTTATCTAGATCCGTACCAGTCAGGCTTCAGGCCTGGGTACAGCACAGAAACGGCATTGGTGGCATTGGTTGATGATCTCTGGAGGGCTCGGGACAAGGGTTGTTCCTCTCTCCTGGTCCTATTAGGTCTCTCAGCGGCTTTTGATACCATCGACCATGGTATCATGCTGCGCCGGTTGGAGGTGTTAGGAGTGGGGGGCACCATGTTGCAGTGGTTCTCCTCCTTCCTCTCTGACTGTACGCAGTTTGTGTTGGCAGGGGGGCAGAGGTTGACCTCGAGGCGCCTTGTTTGTGGGGTGCCGCAAGGGTTGGTCCTCTCGCCCCTCCTGTTCAACATTTATGTGAAGCCGCTGGGTGAGATCATCCATGGTTTTGGGGTGAAGTTCCATCAGTACGCTGATGATACTCAGCTGTACATCTCTACCCCGGACCACCCCAATGATGCCCTTGACGTGATGTCCCGGTGTCTGGAGGCCGTGCGGATCTGGATGGGGAGAACCAGACTCAGACTCAACCCCTCCAAGACCGAGTGGCTGTGGTTTCCGGTGTCCCGTTTTAGCCAGCTGGTTTCATCGCTGACTATTGGGGGTGAGATCTTAGCCCCCTCAGAGAGGGTTCGTAACTTGGGTGTCCTGGATGTGCGGCTGTCTCTAGAAGATCTAGAAGATCATGTGATGGCTGTGGCCAGGGGGGCTTTTTATCAGGTTCGCCTGATTCACCAGTTGAGTCCCTTTCTGGATCGGTACTCCTTGCGCACAGTCACTCATGCCCTCGTCACTTCCCGTCTGGACTGCTGTAATGCTCTCAACATGGGGCTCCCCTTGAAGAGCACCTGGAGGCTCCAACTAGTCCAGAATGCGGGCGCGTGGGTGATTAGGGGAGCGACACGGCACTCCCATGTAACACCACTCCTGCACGAGCTGCACTGGCTTCTGGTGGTCTTCTGGGTGCGATTCAAGGTGTTGGTTACCATCTTTAGAGCGCTCCATGGCTTAGGACCTGGGTACTTACGAGATCACCTTCTGCTACCGATAGCCTCCCACAGGCCACCCACAGGGTACCGTCGGTCAAACAATGTCGACTGGCGACCCCCAGGGGGAGAGCCTTCTTTGTGGGGGCACTCACCCTCTGAAATGAACTGCCCCCGGAGATACGGATGATCCCTGACTTATGCACCTTTCGCAGTGCCCTCAAGACGTTATGGTTCCAACAAGCTGGGTTGGCCTAATCATTAATTTTAATGGGTTGTTTATGTTTTAATGACGTTGGGGCCAAACTATTTAATGTGTTTTTAAATTGTTTTTAAATTTTATATGGGTATTTGTTTTTATCTTTGGCTATGCACCACCCTGAGTCCTTCGGGAGAAGGGCGGTATAAAAATTAGATTAATAAATAAATAAATAAATAAAATATTTACAGTAAGAGTTCAAGCTCTGGGTTTCCAAGAACACTATCAGTGACTTTTATTTATTTATTTATTTTTATTTATTTATTAATTTTATTTCTATACCGCCCTTCTCCCGAAGGACTCAGGGCGGTGTACAGCCTGATTAAAAGCAGAAAGACAGACAAAATTTAAAAATTATTAAAATCATTAAATAATTGGCTCAATTATAAAACCCCCAAATTTAAAACCCCACATTTAAAACCAATTAAAATCTTTACATTGATAGCCCGGCCTGGCGGAACAACAAGGTTTTGAGGGCACAGCGAAATACACGGAGATCGGAGATCTTACGCATTTCTGGGGGCAGTTCATTCCAAAGGGCAGGGGCTCCCACAGAGAAGGCCCTCCCCCTGGGTGTCGCCAGCCGACATAATTTGGCTGATGGCACCCTGAGGAGACCCTCTCTGTGGGAGCGGACTGGCCGGTGGGAGGCTACTGGTGGCGGAAGACGGTCTCGAAAAGGAAAGGAAAGTTACAATTGATTTTTAAGGACTATTTAATTTGTAGGCAATAGTAAAAATAGAATGAAACTGTGGACTGTGCATGTGTTTTAGATTTGAAGTTTAAAATTTGTCAGTGCAGAGGGAGTGCACGTAACTTCTCTGTGATCCCTTAAACCAGAGGCGTCAAACTCAATTTCATGGAGGGCTGCATCAGAGTTGTGTTTGACCTCGGAGGGCTGGTGTGTGTGGTCAGGGTGGGCACGGCCAGCTCGATGTCACCTTGTGTTGGCATCTGTGGTAGCTCCAGCACTTTGCCAGTGAAAACGGAGCTTGAGAGGGCCACATGCGGCCTGTTCTGACCTGTGCTTCCCCAAACCACGAAGCCAAGTCCTCGTCCCGACAAAAAAGCCTTTTATTTAATTTACAGTGAATTCCTCTCAGCAAAGTCTTTCTACTCCCCCAGTCTTTCAAGATAGTTCACAATTACCGACCTTTATCAGGCTTGGAGAGTGGCCGGGCCGATATCTTTCAGACGCCGCAATACTTGGCAAGAATGCAGTAATGAACTAATTGTTTCCTGCAAACTCCACTCCCCTTTTCGCTCCTCTTTTATTCCCTCTGGGAGGGGTCATTCATCGTCCACCTGTGGCCTTACTCCCAAGTCGACCTTGTTCTTTAGCTGTTCTCTTCATCTGGCAACTCTGCGCATGCGCACACTAGGAACAGGCTCCAGCTGTTCATCTGCCTCACTGATGTCTGCCTCCAAAGGCAGCTGATAAGTGGCATATGGTCCTGGCCCCCGCTCTGCCTCCGATGCAGAGCCCTC
This sequence comes from Arizona elegans, assembly GCA_022577455.1. Taxonomy (NCBI): domain Eukaryota; kingdom Metazoa; phylum Chordata; class Lepidosauria; order Squamata; family Colubridae; genus Arizona; species Arizona elegans. Next base: position 317,419,663 of record JAKOOJ010000001.1, on the reverse strand, counting down.
ATCAGCGCCTTCACCAGACTCCAGGACTGGCCCATGTTCCTCCCCAACCTCCTCACTGTCCGAATCTGCTGCCAGATCCATTGGCTGCTGGTGGGCCACAACACAGCCCTCCCGAGCTCTGCTTTTGCTGGCAGAGGCACCATGGGCTGGTCCTTCACTGTTTCTGAGGTGGCTCCGCGGGCCAGATCTAAGCACCCTGTGGGCTGAATCTGGCTTGCGGGCCTTGAGTTTGACACCCCTGCCTTAAACCAAAAATATCTTTTCCTGAGATTGCAATGTGCAGGGTAGCCATTGAATCCATAGGACTAGTTTGGTCTAGTAATTAAGGCATTAGACTAGAAACCAGGAGACTTGGACTAAGCTCTAGCACTGCCTTAGGCCTGAAAATCGGCTGTGTGACTTTGGGCCAGTCCCTCTCTCTTAGCCTAAGCCATCTCACATAAAATGTCATATACTGAACAGTTATTTTCTACAATAAGGTTTAATGTTGTTTTGATAGTTAACTTTGGAATCACCACAGTTCAGGTTTCTTTTGGCACCATGGAAGAGGAGTTATGTTTTTGGCAATAATATTTAATGATTATGGGTGTTATGAACCAATACTTGGGAAGGTCACCAGATGAGGGTACTTGCACTAAATGCTCACAGATAAGCCTTTGACTCTTTTGTAACTTTGATGTTATATGGAACAATTTAAGCCCAATAAGTATAATTAAGTATAATTCATCCTCCCTTATAATTGCCTCCCTTATAACAGCTGGCCAAAGAAGGAAATATAAGGAAATTTTACAAAGAAGGAAATAGAAGGAAATTTTAGCAGCACTTTTACTTTATGCTTTTTCCTCATTTGGTTTTTGTGATTATACTATTCAGCCCAGTTTGAACATGTCATTTTAAAGAATTCTCATGAAATATTTTATTTGGTAGTTATCTTAACATAGTTTAAGATAAGATGATGATAAGCTTTTTTGTCACTTTTTTCTGTGAACACACTGACACATTAAAAATGAAATTCTGATGCTCGCTGTCAATATATATATATATGTACCTACACACATACACACCCCATATATGTTAATCACAATATAATATCCTATTTTGTGCCTACCTAATTCCTTCTTTAGCTATTATATTTAATTGGGATGTAAGGTATAGTCAAGGATCCTAAACTTTTTAAAATGCATTTATTAAATTTCTGCATTTCTCTTCTCTCCTAAGTGACTCAGCAGTTTATAACATCATAATAACTTCGCAAAAACTTCAGTACCAAGGTCAAACTAGAGTAGGTTGGTGCTGTTATATTTCCATATTGTCTTTGAATATTCCCATAACAAGAAATACTGTGAACTTCCTGTTCTACATTAAACATTGCTGAAGTCTCATTGGCCTGCTTTTCATTAAAAAGACAGCTGCCTCTTAGAGATGCTTCATTAGGAGGCCTTTACTGCCTCAGAGCCTGCTACGTATCATATCCAGCAAGGCAAAAAAGCTCAAAACAAGAACAGTACTGTATTGGTTTAATATAATAAACAAGTGTTCTCAATGTTGGCAACTTTAAGATCGGTGGACTTCAGCTCCCAAAATTCTCCCGCCAACTTGCACATCAAATCAATGAAATTTATATCAGTTACTGCTTTGGTTCCATCCATCATTTCTTAGGGCACAATCCAAGCATACAATTGCCTGGAGTCAGATAACTTAGCAAACCAATACAACTTTGGAGAGCTATTTTTGGATCCTGGGCACTAAAAATTGACACTAAAAGTCTTGCAGAACCTGAGCTTCTGTGGTTTTCAGAATTTCCATTTTACACAACTAAAGTCCCTCCTATCAGGGCTATTCCTGAACACATTTAATCTGCCCTCCATCCATTGAGGTGGCTGGGATTCACGGATAACCCTAAAGCCCCCATTCTGCTTTCCTTTAGAAATTCAGGGGAAAAACGCTTCGCTTTTTTTACAGCACTTCGTGGCAAGGAGTTTCAAGAGGCTGAATTTGTTTTTTTAATATATATATTTATTAAATAATATAATATAATATAATATAATATAATATAATATAATATAATATAATATAATACATCTCTCTCTCTCTCTCTCTCTCTCTCTCTTTTCTTTTCGTAGGCCTTTATGTGCATTTCTCTAGCCAGGTTCTTCCTACTTAAACCAAAATTTTTATGCAGTCCTAGTTCAGTGATATACCAATCCACTAGTTTCTAGGCTTTTTTTCTTCAGGCAGCCAGCAAGCACCCTGTTGCCCATTGGGAGACTAAGGAGTAATATATATATATATATATATATATATATATATATATATATATATATATATATATATATATATATACATATATACATATATACATATATATATATATATATATATATATATATATATACCCACATACATATATATATATATTACTCCTTAGTCTCCCAATGGGCAATATATATATATATTTTAAAGCAACGATCTACCTAAGCTGTTTAGAACAGGGGTCTCCAATCTTGGCAACTTTGACTTGTGGACTTCAACTCCCAGAATTCCTCAGTAAACCTTTGCTGGCTGAGGAATTCTGGGAGTTGAAGTCCACAAGTCTTAAAGTTGCCAAGATTGGAGACCCCTGGTTTAGAATCTAATGAACCGGGCAGCAGCAATGCACGCGTCTGTAAAATAAAGACCAACTTGTAAAAACTTTTAAACTGTATCCTGCTTAATTTCTGCAACTCCCAAGTCTCCAATAAAGTGTGCTCCTTCCTTGGGCGCACAAACAAACATTTGAAAAGCAATGCAGCTGGAGATGGGTGGGATAAGATTCCCAGCGGGCGCGGAGCAACGTTCACCCCTCTACATTCAATTCCTTCTTCCTCCCACTCTTTTCCGTGCAATGGGCGGGGGGGGGAGGAGGAGCGCTAGGCGCCAGCCAATCCGGTGGCCGAAGAAAGAGCCGGCGCCTCATTTGAAATCTTGCAGGAGAAGAAAGCTGGCCGAAGAAGGCAAGGGTGGCATAGCTAAATAGCAAGCGGTAAAGGTGAGTTGGAGCGAAGGGAAGAAAGGCGAGATTGGCCTTTTCCCTGTCCTATTAGCTCCATTATAATTGTAGTGGTGATTAGATTGGTTTGTGGTGTTGGAGAAGCCTCCTTCCAACTGCAAAGAGATCAAATCAAAGTCAACCCTAAAGGAAATCAGCCCTGACTCTGTTCTTTGGAAGGACAGATCCTGAAGCTGAGACTCAGATACTTTGGCCGCTAAATGAGAAGAGAGGATTCATGGAAAAAAGACCCTGATGTTAGGAAAGATTGGAGGCAAAAGGAGAAGGGGACTGCAGAGGATGAGGCGGTTAGATAGTGTTATGGATGCAATGAACATGAATTGGGGTAAAACTCCGGGAGGAAGTGAAGGATGGGAGTTGGGGGATGGCTTGCTATGGTCCATGGGGCTGGGAAGAGTTGGACACAATTTAGTGACGGAGCAATAAGAAATGATTAGTCAAGTCCCTGATGATATTTTTCTTAGCTGATGGATTCAGAGTCTGTTTGCTTTGCACTGCATTTGTTTAATGCTTCACAGTGAAGCTGCCAATACATAATGCCAGGAAGGGGCGTAAGGGTCTCTGTGTGTTTATGAGTCCCAGAGCACACCCAATGCTGATTTGGGCCTGCTGATTTGGTCAGAGAGAGAGTGGTTTATCAGCTGGTTTCTGTCTCTAAGGAAAAACTAGAATCTGAAGTCTCCCTGTTACTAGTCCAGCACTTAACCAAAACTTTATTTATTTATTTTATTTTATTGTATTGTATTGTATTGTATTATTTTATTTTATTTTATTATTTTATTTTATTATTTTATTTTATTTTATTTTATTATTTTATTTTATTATTTTATTTTATTTTATTTTATTTTATTTTATTTTATTTTATTTTATTTTATTTTATTTTATTATTTTATTTTATTTTATTTTATTTTATTTATATACCGCCCTTCTCCAACAGGACTCAGGGCGGTGAACAGCCATGGTAAAACACAACATATAAAATTTAAAAGCAGTTTAAAAGACATTAAATAATTTTGGCCATCAATTTAAAACAACCCAGTTAAAACCAATTACAAATTAAAACCACAAGGATGGGATCAAGCCAGCCCGGCTAGATGAAATAGATGTGTTTTCAGGGCCCGACAAAAAGTCTGGAGGTCTGGTATCTGCGTATCTCTGGGGGTAGGTCTTTCCAGAGGCAGGTGCCGCCACAGAGAAGGCTCTCCCCCTGGGGGTTGTCTGGCCGACGGCACCCTGAGGAGGCCCTCTCTGTGTGAGCGAACTGGCCGGTGGGAGGCTATTGGCGGCAGAAGGCGGTCTCGTAGATATCCCGGCCCTAAGCCATGGAGCGCTTTAAAGGTGGTCACCAACACCTTGAAGCGCACCCGGAAGACCACAGGAAGCCAATGCAGCTCGCGCAGGAGAGGTGTCACATGGGAGCGTCCCGTCGCTCCCATAATCCACCACGCGGCTGCATTCTGGACCAACTGGAGCCTCCAGGTTCACCCCAAGGGGACCCCCATGTAGAGAGCATTGTAGTAGTCCAGGCAGGAAGTGACGAGTGCCTGAGTGACCGTGCGTACGGAGTCCCGATCTAGAAAGGGACGCAACTGGCGTATCAGGCGGACCTGATGCTGCTTCTCACGGCCACAACAATTTTATTTGATTTATTTATGTGATGTATTGACTGCTTAAGTTCCCAAGGGACTGATGCATTACATCTCCTGCTTTGCATTTTTCTCCATCAACACCATGAGCCTTTTTACACACACTCTTCTGCTGACTTGTGGCAACCTCTTCAATTTGGCATTTAAAGGGAAGAAACCACAATCAAATATACATTTCTGGAATCTTGAATTAATCAGGAAATACCTTAGACAAATAGCATATTTGCCACAAATTCTGCAGTGGATGGTGATGAATGGATAACCTTGACCAGGTATTCCCCAGTTGATAATTAACTTTTGTTAATAGAAAAAAATATTCGTAGCTCTGCATTGAACTTTGGAGTTTTTTGTGCTGAGGGTTTTTTTATGTGTGTGTGTGTGTATGTTTCATTACCTAACTAAGTTACCTAGTTGGATCAATCAATCAGAATAGAGCTGGAAAGGATTTTGGAGGTCTTCTAGTCCAACCCCCTGCTCAAGCAGGAAACCTTACACCATTTCAGAAAGATGGCTGTCCAGTAGTCTTTTCTTAAAAACCTTCAGTGATGAAGCACCTACAACTTTTGAAGGCAAGCTGTTCCACTAGTTAATTGTCCTCATTGTTAGGAAGTTTCTCCTTAATTCCAGGTTGTTTCTCTCCTTGATTAGTTTCCATCCATTGTTTCTTGTCTTGCTTTCTGGTGATTTGGAAAATAAATTGACTCCTTCTTCTTTGTGGCAACCTCTCAAATACTGGAATACTGCTATCATGTCCTCCCTAGTCCTTCTTTTCCCTATACTAGCCATACCCAATTCCTGCAACCGTTCTTCATATATCTCCAGGCCCTTAATCATATTTGTTGCTCTTCTTTGCACTTTTTCCAACATCTCAATAGCTTTTTTGTAACGTGGTGACCAAAACTGGGTGCAGTATTCCAAGTGTGGTCTTACTAAGGCTTTATAAAGCGGTACTAATATGGCACTTCACATGATTTTGATTCTATGCCTCTTATGCAACCAGAATTATAAATGATAATGACATGTCTCTTGACAATCAACTATGATTATCATATTGGACTTTGGATAAACCTGAGATCATAAAGTCAGAATGTTTTCAAAGAAAACATGAAGAATTTAGAACTGGCGCATTGAAAAACTGCTGCTTGTCTTAATGATACTTATCTCAAATGTTTTGCCCAAATCAGTGCTTTAAGCCTCATGATTCGCCCTCTGATCAACAGATGACAAATTTTGCAAGTGATAGCGCTTCATGTATTTCAAAGGTGCTGAGTTTCTTTTTTTTAATGTCCTTTAACTAAAAAAAGAGAGAAGTGGGATCTTAGCTTCTTGCAAAAGCAATCTCAGCCTTTAGCATTAACTTTATTTATAAAAATCTCCATCAAGAGTCAGTTTGGTGAAGGTGCTGGGTTAGAAACTAGGAGTCTGTGAGTTCCAAGCCTCCCTTAGGCATGAAAGTTACTGAGTGACTTTGGGCCAGTCCCTCTTTCTTGGCCCAAGTCACCTCACAGGGTTTTTGTGGGGGAAAATGGAGGAAGAAGGAATATTAGATATGTTTACTTTCTTGAGATCACACGCATGTATGCCCACACAAAAGATGAGGTAAAATATATTAATAAACCCTAGAGAATTTTTAGGAAAAATAAATCTTGGATGGTTGTTGAGGTGTAGGGGAATACATTGGAGGGTAGTAGATAAAGAGGATTGTGGAAAGAGATCTCAATTTCTTTCTACTTAATGAGTGACTACTGACTGGCCACTCTAAGACAAACGTTTTGCAGGCATGCCTCTGGCAAGTTAAATATCCCTGCTATCCAGTCTAGATGTTATCACAGTTCTTGTAGGGGATTGCCCAGCATCTATTAAATAACGCCAGGGTGGATTTGATTTAAATCAAGTTGATTTAAATCACAATTTAAATCATGATTTAAATCACTAGTAAAAAGGCTTGATTTAAATCAACTTGATTTAAATCATAATTTTTAAAGAGCAACTGTCATCTCTGCTACTCCTTTGACCCACTGTTGACTCACTGATAGTCCCAGTGTTGCAGAATATACAGCCTCATGCTACATAACTAAGCTCCATTTCATGCTGAATAAACTAAATTATTTATGTATCTTAAATAGAAAACTATCTTAACGATAGATTTTTACCCCAAAAGTTTTTTATTAAAATAAATTCGATAAAAATAAAAAAAATCCAATTTAAATAAAAAAAATCTGACTCAGAGTTATCCACTCTGAATAACACTAATGACACTAGCAACAGGAAGTATTTATCTCCCCATGTTGTGAACTTATGGACTAGAAACTTGAGTAGGCTTCCCCCCCCCCCCCCCCCTTTTAAGGCTTTTGAAGAATCCAGCCCTGGGGAAGGATGGCATCTGTGTTCCAAACTGTGGGATCAAGCATCGGCTGGCGGAGCCATCAGATCCTGTCTGACTTTGAGGAGAGTCCCGTACCAGATCGATTCAGGAAAAAGTCTTCTGTGAACATGAATAGTGTGCGGATGTCCCTCCGGAAAAGAATGCCTTTGAAAGAAGTAAAAATGAATTTTGATGAGAATCCAACTTGGGAGAGCCTGGAGGTTAAGGAGAAAAGCTCAAACCTCCGGATGCTTACCAGAACGGCCAAAAATGTATTTGGAACAATGTCACAGGTATGGATATAGTTCAATTCATGAGAAACTAATGAATTAAGCAGTTATGATATCTACGGCCTAGAAAGCTGATTGAACTTTGTTCTGAAATGTTCAGACATTATTAATGTTCACATATTTTTGCTCATAAAGGAATCTTTTGATGGGAAACTTTTTTTTAAAACAAAACCAAAATAGAAGTACAACTGGCAGGGAGCTCTGAATGGGAAGGCATTATGCATTTCTGAATTAAATGTCACAGCTGGTGCAGATACTCTTCCTAATCTATTCCCCCAGGCCAAGGATATCCACAGGGAGCGAGTCAAAAAAGTCAAGATGGCGGCCATAATCATGCAACCGAAGCTCTGTCCTGGGGAGTAAACCTCAGACTTACTCCCCAGTGAGTGTCCATAGAATGATTAAAATTTTATTGTATTTATTTATAAAACTTATACACTGCCCATCTGACCTAAGTGATTTTGATAAAATAATGATAATAGATAATAATATAATATATATAATGATAATAGAAGGGGAAATGTTTTTTATGACCTGTGGATACGTTTTGCACATTTTTGAAACTTTTTCAGATTTTATCAAACTGCTAGGTTGCAATCTGGAGAATATCCCCATTATATCTCAATGTCAGTAAAAACTGCCTTTGTGTTTCAGAAAGTGCAAAGGAGCTGCCAAGGTCCCTCTCGTGCTATAGCAGCTTCGTTGGCCAAGGACCCCAGAGGAAAGAGCAGAAGTTCCACAAAACCTTCAAACATCTCTCCTCGGACCCCTTGCCAAAACAAAAAGCTGGCTTCCATCTCAACCCCAACATCCAGCACGAAGATTGTATCCCCATCCAGCAAGAAATCTGGGTCCTTTCGACGTAAGAAAAGCCTCCTGCCTCTCCGGAGATCCATGAGGGCTGCAGCCTTGAGAAGCCCATATGGTTCTCCAGTTTCTCTTGCTGTGAGAAGGTAAGTAGGACAACTTACTAATATGAGTGACTTGCCACTTTCTCCTCCTGAGATGTTTTTTGACTTCCCAGTAGTGATGGTATTCAGCTGGTTCTATCCGGTTCAGGTAAACAGGTAGCGGCAGCAGTGGGTGGCTCCACGCATCCACCCGGACATAATCACGTCCTGTTTTTGATGATCTGCACGTGCGCAGAAATTCCTGCACATGCGCAGAGGTGGTGTGTGTGAGCAAAGTAAGTGGCCAAGCATGCACTCACATTTGTGAACCGGTAGTGAAGGTAAGTGAATGCCACCCCTGCTCCCCAGGGCAGCCTAACTTGATATTATCATTAACCAGGTCTATCCTTGATTAAACTTTTCTGAGCTCAGACAAAAGTTAGATGCCGTCACCTTGTATGACTTTTGCTAGTTATCCAGTGATGAAAGAGAAAAGAAAGGGATGTATTCCCAATTTTCTACTAGCAAATCCCAGGTCCAGAGTAAACACATTTTTGCTACTCTGGCTTCTCAATGTAGATATTCCAAAATACACTATTTTTTTTTCCATTTAACCACAAAGATTCATCTTGCCTGTGGAAATGCATCTTCTCCTTTGTTCATAGTCCCTTTTCCCACCCTCCGGCACTCAAGACAACTGACAACTACACGCAAAAGAATCTACCGTATTTTCCGGCGTATAAGACGACTTTTTAACACATGAAAATCTTCTCAAAAGTCGGGGGTCGTCTTATATGCCGGGTGTCGTTCTCCTGTAACCAGGCAGACCAGCCCAAAAGACTCTAACGAGCCTTAAATGGCTCTGGCGATCGAAGCTCTGACGATCCCAGCTTTGCCTGCTAATCAGGCAACTCAGCTGGGATGCCAGAGCCATGTTAAAGGAAAAAACTTTTTTCCTTTTAGGTGACTCTGCAAGCTCTGACGATCCCAGCTGAGTTGCCTGCCAATCGGGCATCGCAGCTGGGATCGCCAGAGCTATCGATCCAAGCTCTGACCATCCCAGCTGCGTTGCCTGCTAATCAGGCAACTCAGCTGGGATCGCCAGAGCCCAGAGCCCTGTAAAAAGAAAAAGTTTTCCCCCTCCAGCTTGCTTACCTTAGCTGGTAATCGCAACGCTTGCCTTGCTTCGCTTGCGTGAATCCATTCCATCAGCAAGCCACTTTCTGCCTGCAATCATGCAGGCAGGAGTTGTGGACTTCAACTCCCAGAATTCCACAGCCAGTAAAAACAAAGCTGGCTGAGGAATTCTGGGAGTTGAAGTCTACAAGTCTTAAAGTTGCCAAGGTTGGAGACCCCTGTTCTATTGGGTAAGTTTTTTAACCCTTTGGGAGCTTTAAAAAAATAGTTAATTGGGGTTTTTTTAGTTGTTCTTTTTTAGACCTAGCCATTTAAAGTTTAGGAAGTTTTAAATTTAGTTTTCATATAAAAATAAAAATAAAATAATATTTGTGCAGCTTTCTGAGATGTGGTGTCTTTCTGTAGTGTTTCACTCTAACTACACAAACACACAAAATCTCACAAAGCTGTATGTGGAATTTTGTGTGTGTAAAGTGTGAAGGTTGATTTTTTGTGGCTTTTTGTGGCTGTGTGAGGTTCCTGCTTGTTGCAGGGGCCATTTTGGGTCTAGCACAGCTGCTTTTACATTGTGGATGAGCCAGTTGTGTTGTGTTGTGTGTGTGTGTGTGTAAAGTGTGAAGGTTGTTTTTTTGGGCTTTTTGTGGCTGTGTGAGGTTCCTGCTAGTTGCAGGGGCCATTTTGGGTCTAGCACAGCTGCTTTTACATTGTGTTGAGGCAGTTGATGTTTTTTAATTTTTATTTGGTGTGTGTTGGAAGAGGGGTAGTCTTATATGGCGAGTATAGCCCAAACCCTATATTTTAACAGGAAAAGTTGGGGGTCGTCTTATACGCCCAGTCGTCTTATACGCCGGAAAATACGGTATTCCGGTTTGAAATCCAGTTTTAAAATGTAAATAAACAACATCTTTAACTTTAAAAAAAATATAGCTGAATCCCCCCCAGAAATCCAATGGCTATGCCTGTATTTTGTGGTAATGTAGTCTGCAAATGAATCGTGAGAATATGTTTGGCACTATTGTCCTGTTCTGAAAAGAGGAGGGATGAACTGGAGACAGAGAAAAGTGCTCTTCATTGGTGGCCCAATTCACTCTTCACTTTTGCTGGTCTCTTTTTGTCCTGGCAGGCAGCTGGATTGTGATTTGGAGCTGGTCTCAACGGGCATTCGTCAACTGAAGCGCCTCTCTCATGCTTTCAATGACATCATTGTTCAAGAAGAGAGGTGAGTTCTAGAAATGGCCCTCCCATTCCCATCCCGCTATCCTTAACGGTGCCTGCAATCAGGCAGTTGTTGGGGCTTCAGATAACTTTGTGCATGTATAAGAATGTCTTTGTTGTGCCACCTCAAAACAGCAGGAAACTTTGTTGTCCATTCCGAAACACACATATTGGACTCTAGGGAACAAATGAGAGCTTTGGACAGGTTGCCAACATCCTTGTTCTGACTTTGCAGGGGATCTCTTGTAACGCAGCCTCAGAAATCAATGTGATCAAACTTGCTGAAAAGTCACATTCCAGTTTCTTCTCACTTTGAAATGGGAAAGAGGTGAAAACTAGTATAAACCCTAACATATAGGTAGTCCTCGACTTACAGCCGTTTGTTTAGTGACCATTCAAAGTTACAACGGCACTGAAAAAAGTGACTTATGGTCATTTTTCACATTTATGATTGTTTTGTGTGCCAAATTTCAATTCAGGTCCCAGATTTTGGATGCATTCTGTAAATTAGCTTATTTGAGGTACTTTGGTTTAAAAAGGAGCCTTGGTAGTACAGTGGTCTAAAGCACCCTGTTATTAAGACCAGTTGCCTGCAATTACTGCAGGTTCGACTCTCGCCAAGGCTCAAGGTTGACTCAGCCTTCCATCCTTTCTAAGGTAGGTAAATTGAGGACCCAGTTGTGGGGGCAATAAGCTGACTTTGTATAAATATACAAAAGGATGAAGGCTATTGCTTAGCACATTGTAAGCCGCCCTGAGTCTCCGGAGAAGGGCGGCATATAAATCAAAAAAAAAAAAAAAAGGTTTTGCCCTACGGTGCACCATTTTATCCAGTTAAAGGTTACAGGAATCAGAGTTTTTATAATATGTAGATGCCCTGGATTCAAATGCCTTTGCTAAATATCCCCAAGTAATACTTTCTTATTCTGCTTCTGAATATTGGTTGCAAACAAAGAGCCATAATTAAAGTTGTTGCATCTGAGCTGAAAAAAATCTGGGTGACTCATAGATTAGAGCACAGAAGATACTAATTCTTAGCTGGCATTCACTGCTTTTCCAGATTTTTTTAGACTAAGTATGACAGTCCTACTTACGAAGTATTTTGCGAAACACTCCAATTTTCTGTTTAGAATATCTAACTTCTTTTGGCTATAACAGTTTTGCTTGACAACACACCAGAAGTATTTATTGGACGTATGCATTATTTTAATGACCTATTTGGAATATTTACAAGCTTCATGGCCGAACTGGAGTTTTTGAGGTCTGTTTTTTAAAGTTGCTTCTCCAGAAGAGCAGCTGCACTCCAAATAACTTTTGCAGTGTATGTACACACACACACACACACACACATATCCATATCCACCATTGTACTTCATTCATACCATGTTCATTTTGGCCTCCTGCAAAAACCTGGCATGCAGGACACAATCCATTTCTGCAGGCAATCTAGTGAAAGCAAACTTTCTTTAGTGCCTTCTCTCAAGCTTCCTCTTGTAAAAAGTGATCGTGTTTCCAAACTGCTACTTATTCCCAAAGGATCAAAGCCAACTCTACAGGTAGTCCTCAACTTACAACAGTTCATTTAGTAACTGTTCAAAGTTACAATGGCACTGAAAAAAGTGACTTATGACTGTTTTTCACACTTAGGACCATTGCAGCATCCCCATGGTCACATGATCAAAACTCAGGAGCTTGGCATACTTATAACAGTTGGGATCACGTGAGCAGCCTTTGAGACCTTCTGACCAGCAAAGTCAATGGGGAAGCCAGATTCACTTAACAACCGTGTTATTAACTTAACAACTACAGTGATTCACTTAGCAACTGTGGCAAGAAAGGTCATGAAATGGGGCCAAATTAAAATGTCTCACTTAGCAACAGAAATTTTGGGCTCAAGTGTGGTCGTAAGCCGAGGACTACCTGTATTTCTCTTTATTCCAAGTAGAATTAATATAATTCAGAATCTCATCCAGTCTGCAGATCAATCCAAACTGTGTTTTCCTTTGGTCCTACAAAGCACTCATCAGCAACTGGAAATTTCCAGACCAAATCTGCCTCTTTCATGAACTATTTGGATACCAATTGCTGAGTCTGTAGTATAAGAAGTGTATAGGTAATCCCCAACTTACAACCACAATTGAGACCAGAATTTCCATTGCTAAGTACAGTTAAGTGAGTTGCACCCGATTTTATGACCTTGTTTGCCATAGTTGTTAAGGGAATTGCTGCAGTTAAGGGAATCATACAGTCATTAAGCAAATCTGGCTTCCTCCATTTTACTTTGCTTGTCTGAACCCGGCTGGGAAAGTCGCAAATGGAGATCACATGACTGAAGGATGTTGAAACTGTCATAAATCCATATATTGGCTGCGAAGCGCCAGAATTTTGATCACACGACCATAGAGATGCAGCAATGGTCATAAGTGGGAGGACCGGATATAAGTCACTGTTTTCAGGACATTTGTAACTTTGAATGTTCGCTAAATGAATGAATGGTTATAAATCAGTTGTAAGTCGAGGACTACTAAGAGGAATGTGGTTGGAGGAGTGAATCTTGTTTGAAATGTATTTAACGGAAATAATTATGAGACAGTGTTTTCCTAGTCTTGTGTTTTCAAGTGAAGCTATATGTTAACAGGGACATAACTGTCAGCTCGGTGGTCCCTCTGAAGTAGTCTGAATGTCATTATCATTTCAGTTTATAAACCCTTTATTCCTAATGTTCTTCCCATCTACTAGTGATATGACAGTTGCTCTGATTTGTAACTGAAGATAAAAACCATCAAGGTAAAACTTGTCTTGTTTTTTTTTTTGTCTGATCTGCTTGGAGTTCATTAACATGCACAGAGATTGCCTGCATGGAACAACCCATCTCTTTAACAGGTTAATTAATATGCATGCAAAAGTCGTCTTTTCTCTTGTTTTCTGTGATAGCAGCACTACAGGAGAAACAAAATGTCTGCATTGACCAAATTCCTTTGGATTATGCTGAAAAACTTTACACATTTACTCATAAAGGGTCTTTACTCATTTAGGGATGCTGGTTAACTTCTTTTGCCCACCATTGCATTGCCCACCAAATTGCAAAACGTTGTCCATTTTTCCCATATGTTCCTACTTCTAACAGTTGGCATTTTCTAGGATCTTGGGCAAAGAGAAGGCAATAAAAAAATATTTCCATCTCCCATTCCTTGATCGTCTTATTATTAGTCATATTTCTATGCCTCCCACTCTCCGAGGACTCTGGGCTTACACCAGTAGACAGTATACCAATATACCAATAGCATATTGCCCCCAACAATCTGGGTCCTCATTTTACCCACCTCGGAAAGATGCAAGGCTAAGTCAACCTTGAGCCGGTGAGATTTGATCCGCTGATCTGCTGAACTAGCAGTCAGCTGAAGTAGCTGCAGTACTGCACCCTAACCACTGTACCACCTCGGCTGTTCTTAAATTTCCCTTATGAACTTCGGGCTTTCTTGAAATTTGGACAAGCTTCCCTGCCATTAATGATGTCTACAGGGCAGTCAGCCTCAACCTGGTGCCAGCTAGATATCGTATCTGGACTTGACTTACATAATTCTCTAATCAACATAGCTGGAAATTGCCTCCTGGGAGCACCAGGTTGGAGAATACCCTTGCAAGTTGATTTTTCATCATATTAAACCATATTTGGTTTGATCTTCCTATAGGAACTGTACCTCCGTGGTGTTATTTGCAAGAATATTACTAAAATTGTGGAGAAAATTCAGAATTCTTGCCTAGTGTCTTACGAAATTTCAATGCATGTTTAAAATATGTATACTTTGCAAATGCTTAGTTTTGGAGTTTTTAGACACCTTTTAGAGATTTTATGGATGCCTTGATGTTAACAACACCAGGTTTGTTAACTAAGCTGCCACTGCTGGTTCTGCACAATATACAGCTAAAGGTATATCTGATGCTGGATTAACATTATGGGTGAACTGAGTATTGGAGGACCTTTAGTTAGGTTGACTGTTAGAGTGCAGCTTGAAAACTGGATCTCAGCAATCAGTTGTTTTTTCTGACACTCCTGATTTTATCTACTAACTCCACAGTGTCTTGACTAACTCAAAATGAAGAGCATGATATCAATGGTAGTTCTATGCTACCTCTCGGTATAGCACTCTTTTCTATATGTTGTTTTTTAAAAATGTTATGTCTACTCTGAGTGGAGTTAAGTTAAAGTAAATAATATGGTTGAACTTGCAAACAATAGGATAGAGTTTGGTATTTGATGCTAAAAACTGTGATCAGAAATATATAACCAGATCAGTAAATAAATCTTAGTTCATGCCATTTCTGATAATTTGCACTTTATGCAATTGTAAGGAATTACTGAGTTAATAACTTAAGTGCACTTAAATATTTGTCCAAACACAGAAAGTTGTGTGAACATTTTTCACACAATGGTCTCAACATTTGTTCATTGTTATTAATCCTCTCAAGCTGAACACAAGCTATGATTGCATAGCAGCAAAACCACTGGCTGAAGGGCAGAGGCAGAATGGGATCGACTCACATAAAATGTCTGAGGTTTTAGTCTCTTATCCAGGTATTTTTCTAGAAAGGATGAGACAGGTCTGTACTTCATTGTTCAATAGAAGCAATTTATGGATGAGGTCCAAACTCAAATCTCTAGAAACATTAGAATTCGGATCATAATAATTCTACAGCAGTGTTTTTCCAAACTTGGCAAGCAACATGTTGGCTGGGGAATTCTGGGAATGACGTCCACATATTTTAAAGTTGTCCTGTTCAAAAAATGCTGTTCTAGAGCAGGGGTGTCAAACTCGATTTCATTGAGGGCCACATCAAGGTTGTGTTTGACCTTGGGGGGCCAGGGTGGGCATGGCCAGTTCAACATCACTTGTGTCGGTGGCGCCTGTGGTGGCCTGAGCACTCTGCCAGTGAAAATGGGCTCCTGACCTCCGTTTTCAGCTGCAATGGCTTCCTGCAACCCTCTGCCCGCGGCCCTCCCGGGTTCCGTTTTTAATGGCAGAGGCACCATGAGCTGTTTCCAGGGCAGCCCCGCAGGCCAGATCTAAGCACCCCATGGACCTTGACTTTGACACTCCTGTTCTAGAGCATTATCCTTATCAATTTGTTTTTCTAATGCCTTTTTACAAATGCTTTCTTCAGGCTATCAAAATTTAGATTGTCAACTTCGTGGGGCCATTGACCTATCCACCATGGAGTTTTTCTGAGGAAGGACAGGCAATGTATGTCCTTTGATGGTCTCTTGACCAACATTCCTTGGTGGTAACGGTTGTTTCTTCTTGTTTGCAGAGAACAGGCAATCCTAAACTATTATGAAATCATGGCACAGAATATTCGGGCGGTGCAATTGCAGTCTGGAAGCCTGGCTCAGTGTTTTCGGAGGCAGGCAAAGAGAGTACGGTGGACCTGCAGCAGCTGGGCTGATAATCACTTCAAATAGTATTACTCTGGAAACATTTGAAGGATGGACTTTTGAATGCGTTTTAATAAGCTTTTAAACTCCATATTGAATTGACTCCATATAAGCTTGTATTGTTAAACTGCTAATTTATAAGAAACCTCTTGTAGACTAAATCAGGGGTGTCAAACTCAAGGCCCATGGCCCACATCTGGCCTGCGAGGTGCTTACATCTGGCCTGCGGGGCCACCCTGGAAACAGCGAAGGACCCATGGTGCCTCTGCCAGCAAAAACAATCTCTGTTTTCGGCTGGGACGGCCTCCTGCAATCCTCTGCTAGCGAAAACTGAGCTTGGGCCCTCCCAAGCTGTGTTTTAGCTGGCAGAGGATTGCAGGAGGCCGTCCCAGCCGAAAACAGATTGGGAGCCCATTTTGTCTGGCAGAGCACTCGGGCCACCACAGGCGCCCCTAACATGAGTGACGTCAAGCTGGCCACGCCCCCTCCGGCCCCACAAGTTCAAACACAACCCTGGTGCAGCCCTGAAGGAAATTGAATTTGACACCCCTGAACTATGTATTCAAGTTTCTACACTGAAGTTAACTCTATTTATAACCTTAAGCCAAACTAAGGTTGCATTCTGGACTTGGTTCATTATTGCAGTCTTAACAACTTTGTATACTTTTTAATCCATACCTTCTTTCAGCATCTTATTCTCATTATGCTTTGTTTAATGAGTTGTTGGAACTGTGTACTCTGAAAGAAAGGAAAAGTACAACATGTAGTATAGAATTCAACTTTCTCAGAATATTTGATTTAATTAAAATAAAACACTAACATTCGATTTCTTATAGCCAAAGAGATGTCTAGAAGATTATTGTTAATGTACTGCAATATCTTTGGGCACTGGAGGTGTTCAGAAACCTCCAGATTCAAGATCAACTCCATACAGATAGTCCTCGACTTATGACAATTGATCTCCAAATTACCATTGCTAAGCAATACAGTTGTTAAATATGTTTTGTCCCATTTTATGACCTTTCTGGCCACAGTTATTAAGTGAATCACTGCAGTTATTAAGTTAGTAACATGATCGTTAAATGAAACTGGCTTCCCCCTTGAATTTTGCTTGTCAGAAGTTTGCAAAAGCTGGTCATATGACCCTGCAATACTGCAATCGTCATAAATACATTCCAGTTGCCAAGTATCTAAATTTTGGTCACATGATCATGGGGATACTTCAACTGTCATGGGAAAAATGGTCAGAAGTTACCCTTTTCAATGTCGTTCACTTCAAACAGTCACTAAACAAATGGTTGTAAGTTGAGGACTACCTGTGCATAATTTCTGTGGCCAGTTGTGGGCACCAGATTTTAAGAAGCCATCAGAGGAAAAGAAACAGATTAGGGTTGACTACACTTTAGGAGGAACATCAAGACACCAAGCCAAGAATAAAGAATCATATGCTGTCCATTTTTAGTACCTGGAAGGAAGTTACAAAGAAGGAACAATTTGTTTGTTTGCCTTCCTCCCCAGTGGTAGGAGCTTCCTAGTGGAAAATTCTTCTCCTGAAGTTACTCTTTGCAATTAGACATCAATCACTCCTTCACACTAATAAATTGCAATTCTTCCATATTAAAGATTTTTTAAAAAGGAAGTTTAAAAATTAATGCAAACAAAGTAAAAAAGTAGAAATCAAAGAAAACTAAAAGTTCAAGAAAAGTTAAAAAAGAAGTTACAAAGAAGTGGCTTCTAATGTGCTTTACAACTTTTCAGTTACGAATTTATCTATGCTTACGACGTGACTTTCTATATGCTTTCCTGTCTAATCATCAAAAGTTAGGAATCATAAGTTCCTTTTTTGCCTCACAAGGGGCAAAAAACAGGCTTCAAGTCAGCAATAAATGTAGGTCAATTTGGCCGTCTCAGCAAGTTCCATCGTCTTCACTAACAATTCCTCTATTGTACATATTGCCAAATCTTTCCACAATCTCACTGCAGTTATCAAAATAAAGATCCATAACTTGTTTCCAACTGGTTGTAAACCAGGCCCACAAGTAAAACACCAGGTCTTAACTTTATATTTATATTTACCTATACACTGAATCAGTGTACAGGTAGTTCTCAACTTACGACTAGATTTGGGACCAGAATTTCTGTTACTATGCAAAGCACTTATGTGAGATGTGCCTGATTTTATGATTTTTGCCATGGTTGTTAAGTGAAACACTGCAGTTAGGTAAATCGTGTGATTGTTAAGCAAATCTGACATCCCTTTTGACTTTGCTGGGAAGGTCTCAATTACATCCCGGATGCTGGGAACCCAGCTGGGAAGGACACATATGGCAATCACATCATTCCAGGATGCTGCAACCAGTGTAAATACATGCTAGTTGCCAAGCAGCCAAATGCTGGCCACAGGACTGCAGGGATGTTGCGATGGTCCATTAAGTGTGAGGACCACTTGTAAGTTGCTTTTTTTCAGTGGTGGTCTAACTTTGAATGGTTGCTAAACAAGTGGCTGTAAGTCAAGGACTACCTGTATATTTCTGAATTCAGAATTTTCTAGTTTTTTTACACATCGACCAAATTCTGGTACAATCATTTCTATCGAAGACAGGGGCATAAGAATTCAATCAATCAGCATAGAACTGGAAGGGATCATGGAGGTCTTCTAATTCAGGGGTCCCCAACCCCCGGTCCATGGACCGGTACTGGGCCACGGCATGCCAGAAACGGCCGTGCAAACAAGCGAAGCCCCATTCATGGGATGCAAGCAGCATGAGAAACCACGCCTCTGGTCTGCAGAAAATCCTCTCTCCACGGAACTGTTCCCTGGTGCCCAAAATGTTGGGGGCCTCTATTCTAGGCCAACGCCCTGCTTAAGCAGGAAACTATACCATTTTAGATAAATCTTTGGTTTTGCATTGTGTGTTAAAAAAAATCAAACCTGCAGTAAATGCAAAGACCTATTTAGCCAATTGTATCCTCTCACTGTCCAGATGACAGCGTCCAAAGTTTCATTTCAGCTGAGCTAGGCCAGGTGTACAGAAATTTGTTTATATTTTTTCTTTGAAGGGTTGCATTTTCTCAGGAGGAGACTATATTGGACTGTAGGCACAGTTGAATGGTAAAGCTGCACTAGAGTGAATTGTTTTCTTTTTTTTAATAGGATGTTGAAGAATTGAACTGATTATGGGGTGTGTGTGTTTGAATACACATCGAAAAAGTCAGGTTAATGTCTTTGATTGCATGTATTTTATTTTATATGGACACATCCTTGAGCCTGCCATCTTAACTCCTGAGTGGGCCCTGCTGATTAACTACTTTGAGAATTAAACTAAGAGCTACATGTTTGCCACTGAGCTATGCCTTTTTGCTATTTTTCAGTTGAATATCTTTTTTAACATAATTAATTACTGGCTTGTCAAGTTTTATAAATTAAGTACATTGTGACCCATTTCCTGATGCATCTTGATGATTCATGTCCCATCAGAATTCTTCTCAAGAGGCCATCTTTATTATTAGAAAAGAAATAAGTTTATATATTGAAGGAAATCTAAGCTTTTCTTTCTTCTTCCCCTGCTTATGAAAGATGATCCAGGTTATGCAAGGCAAAAAATAGCTAGGAACATTATATATATATATATTACATACATACATATTGTATATATAAGATTCACAAACACACACACACACACACATATATATACACATGTCAATATAATTTAAATAAGATAACCTTTATTGTCACTTTTTTCTATGAATACTGTCACACATTAAAAAATGTAATTCTGATGCCTGCTTTCAAAAGAATATATATATATCCCAGGGGTGAGCTTCAAAAATTTCAGCAACAGGTTCTCTGCCCGGTTGCTGGATGGGCGTGGCCATGGTGGATGTGGTATAGTCGGCCTCCTGCACCATGGCGGGAGGCCTGTTTTCGCCTTCCCCAGGCTTCGGATGCTTTCCTTGAGTCTCGAGGGTGAAAACTGCCTCCCCTGGACTCTGGAGGCCCTCCGGAGCTTCCGGGAGGCCCATTTTCCCCCCTCACTGAGCCTCTGTGCGGGCCCTGCACTTACCTTGCGTCCAAAACAGGCCGCATGGAGACTCCTGGGAGGGCTGGGGTGGGAGTGGCCAGCCAGGGGTGGGATTTGGAGATTCCCTGAACCGGCCATAATGTTACCTACGGATTATCCCGAACCCAAGTGAACCCGTAGCAGCCCACCCCTGATATATCCCCATAACCATACTCATACTAAAATGCACGCGTGCACGCACGCACGCACACACACACAACACAACACACATACACACATATATATGTTATACATATATACACACACATACACATATATATTTTGTCTATTTTGAATATATAGCGGGAAAAAGAGTGTTGAGAGTTAACAAGGTTGATGCTATATGGTACAAAGCTGTTCTAGAATCTACTTCTGCTTCAGATACCACAAAGCCTCGTCTCAGAAGGTAACAAAGACAACTGGTCATGGAGAGGATGTGTAGCATCCCAGACAATACTGCGGACCCTGCTCAAGCATCGCTTATAAATACATGAATATTTAAATTTTGTTCTAATTTTTCTTTGAAAAATACCATTCATGCTATGCCACCTGTTAACAATAAACTGCAATAAAACAGCTTAAAATACACTTTAAACAATTCAAATAGAAATGATTGAAACAGTGGAAACAGAATAGTTCGTTGGCCTTTATTACAGCACGAAGATTAAAATCAAACGTCAAGTACTTTATAGGAGAATGCTGTACAAACATATGGACAGGAAAAATGAAGCCTATTGCCTATGACATGGCTGTAGTTTTCTTGGCCATAAAATGGCCATAAAATGTAGTTTTCTTGGCCATAAAATGGACCTGGTTTACCTTTGGGGAGTTTACACTATTACACTGTTTATTGTAAATAGTGTCAGGCAACCTCTTTGAGGAGACAATTCTAGACTTGTGGAGTTACTAGTCTTACAATGGAATCAGTTGCGTATTGTGGTTAAAGGCAAGAGGCCAGAAACCAGGAGACAGAGTTCTCTGTGAATTGGAGTACACCGTTTGTCTTCAGCAGGAGGAAATGCAAGCCATTTCTTGAAAGTGTTCCTAAGAAAACTTCAGGGACCAATCTAGGTGGTTACCAGAAATCAAGACTAACTTGAAAAGGAAGAAGGAAAGGAGAGGAGGATATTAGAATGCTGTGGGAGTCGACTTTTAGATGGAGAAAATAAAGACATAAAGACATAATCAAAAGATGTATTATTCAGCCTTAGTAACACAAACATTCGGCTCCAATTGTTCAGTGTTATGCAGGATTGATTAATGCAGACCAACCATGGATGACTATAATGAATCATGTCTTCGGGTTATCAGTATATTATAATGAGTTATGAGAATAACTTTGAGGAACAAGAAAAAGAACCGTAAAGCAGGAATGAAATTTGAGAATAGGTGTCAGACTTCACCCTCCTTAGTTTTCTTTAAGCTAAAAGCAGGGGTATTTTTTCTTGTTCTTCAAAGTTATTCTCATAACTCATTATAATATACTGATAACTTGAAGACATGATTCATTGCAGTCATCCATGGTTGGTCTGTATAAACTGACAATGGCAACTGCATATAAGGAAAATTTATATAAAATGTTTTATAGGTGGCATTTACCACCAGCAAGACTGGCAAAGACTTTTAAAAATATGTCTGCCAAATGTTGGAAATGTAATCAGATACCAGGCACATATTATTATATGTGATGGACATGTGCAAAGGCAAAAAAATACTGGACGAAAATACATACATGGTTAAAAAAAATGTTAAAGCAACACATAGATTATAAGACAGAAATATTTTTGTTAGGCATAGTATCAGAAAAATATAATAAAGGGAATATATATTTAATACTACATATCTTGACTGCAACAAGAATTGTATATGTGAACCACCCATAGAAGAAGTAATTTTAAAAATTCTGTTGTTTAAAAACAACAGAATTCAGTTCTGGGACAGCTGACAAAATGGCTGAATGAGTGGATGGATCTTTATAGTTTCTATGGTTTTGTGTTTGAAATGCTCCAGGAGGTTCTGCAATTTGCTCAGAATGCAGTAACATGTCCCAAGGATGATAATAATCTAAACTACATTTTTCTAGCTTAGTAAAAAGCATTATGCAAAAAAATTGATTAGCCAGAACTATTGGAGATCAAGATCTATGGGCCATCTGGGGGTGTTAAAGTATATGGAAGATTGTAACCTAGAATGTAAAAGGAATAAATAGCAAAGAGCATGAAATAATGCATGAAATAATTGAATACGAGAATTGCACTTGGGTCTGTGGTCCTTTGACAAAGGAAGAGTGAATGAATTGAAAAAAGGAGCAGACAGAAAAAGTGGTGGCTGGAGGGAATTGATGAGGTATTGAAAAAGATGAGATATTTAAAGACTCAAAGGCAAAGAATGAATCCATATCAGAGGTGGGTTTCAGCAGGTTCTTCCAGTAGTGCAAATTTTAAGTAGTTCGGAGAACCGGTAGTAAAAATTCTAACTGGCCCCGCCCCCATCTATTCTCTGCCTTCCAAGTCCCAGCTGATCGGGAGGAAATGGAGATTTTACAGTATCCTTCCCCTGCCATGCCCACCAAGCCATGCCCACCAAGCCACACCCACAGAACCAGTAATAAAAAATTTTGAAACCCACCACTGAAACCCACCATATATAGACAATCCGTTTGGCTTGCTATTTCTTATCTCTTTTGTGCACTCTGTATAAATTTGATTACCCCAGATAAGAATACTATGTCAATATGAGTTGTATAAACCAAGAAATTATTATTTATATTCCAGGTTTCATTGGTTAGTGGATTGTTCTATAAACCATACGTAATCACACTATAGCTTTGTGTCATATGGGGTGGGAGCAGGGGTGGGTTCTACTTACCTTTACTATCGATTTGCAATGGGGCCGTGCACGGGCTCTTCTGTGTATGCGCAGAAGCGTTCTGATGACATCAAGGTCGGTGGGCAGAGCCTCCCTCCGGTTTTACTACCAGTTCTATAGAACCGGCCCGAACCGGGGGCAACCCACCACTGGGTGGGTGGGAGAGCGGGAGGGAGAGAGAGTGAAAGAGAGAGGGAAGGGTTCTCAAGAAGAGAATGGATCTCTGTCTACCATATCCACCATTGGTATTGTTGGAAGGGAAATCCATCTGGTTCAGTTCCAAGCTGGGAGAAAGATGCTGGGAACAACATGGAGGCTGATTGGAAAGTTGGTTTATTGATGAAGCAGAACCACACACAAAGATAGCGTGCAGTTCTGGCTCAGCTGAACAGCTGGTTTTTCTTGTACAAGGGCTTATATAGAGTTTTTACAGCATTTTATAATCTGCTTTGTGTGTTTTTATTATTTGATTGGTTTTACTTGTTTCGCAAAGGCTCATGATGGGTCTTAATTATTACTTCCTTAGTCCTAATCCTGTAAGGCAAGGATGTCAAGGCCCGCAGGCTGGATCTGGCCCATGGGATGCCTGAAAATATCAAAGGCCTGTAGTGCCTCTGCTGGCCAAAAACGGACCATGTGACCCACTTTCGGCTCATTTTCGGCCTGTTTTTGGCCCATTTTTGGCCGGCAGAGTGCTGCAGGAGGCCATGGAGGGCAAAAACAAGGCGGAGGTGAGCCGCACGCAGCCCCCCGCGCCCCATTTTGGCTGGTAAAGTGTTGCCATTCAGGCCGAAAACGGGGCAGAGGGGGCTGCATGCAGACCCCGGTGCCCATTTTGGCCAGCAGGGTACTGCAGGAGGCATCTGTCCCATATCTCCCTGCGCCCCCCCCCCCCAGCCTGTGGAGGAGAACAATAATGCTTATCCAGCCCTCGAAGAAATTCAGTTTGACACCCCTGCTGTAAGGCATCTGTAATTGATTTTATCTTGTTATCAATTGCCTCTAGTCTGCCTTTCTTAATGGATCAGTATTGTTTCTACTTTTCAGTCAAGATCATGTCCTGTCCTCTTAATAGATCTTAATAGATTTCTTAATGGATCAGTATTGTTTCCACTTTTCAGTCAAGATCATGTCCTGTCATCTTCATTCCTAAAGGTATTTGTGAATAGATTGGCCCAGTCTTTCTGAATGGATTATCAAATCTGCATTTATCAAAGCTGGTCTCCTCGGTTTCTGCTTGGGGAAGGGAAACTGGGACTGGTTTCTGCCTCTCTTAAGATTTTTCCCATCTCTCATTTAGGGCAAATATTCTATCTTGCCTTTTTAATATTTCCCAAAATATTTCATTCTTTGCGGGAGGGGGGGCCCTTCCTACAGCATGTAAAGCAGCCCTTGGTCAGAAGAAAAGTAGGCCGTGTAAAGTCCATTCATGGAAGGCCTTTTAAAGATTCCAGCTAGCTGTGCCAATGTAAAAGGAAGAACATTTATTTTTTTCAAGAAGACTGTTTCATTATCATGTGGATATGTTAATAACTTTATTGTATATATTAATAGTAATGTTTATCTTTCACTGAGTTTGCTTTAGATAAACACCTTTTAACTCATTATCACATTGTTCTGGTTTTCTTTCATTATGTACACGAGCAAAAGAATGAAAGGGAGGAAGATTTTACCAAGCTAGAAAAATAGCCGGGATGCTTCCTTATGCCTTATTTATCAGTCAGGAGGAATGATATGTTCAGAGGTGGGTTTCATATATTTTTACCACCAGTTTGCCGTGAACGCGCCTTCCGCACATGCACCCAGCCTCCAAAACGTGGCTAAATAGGACGGCATAACACCAGGGCAGTGGGCAGGTCCACCCGCGATCGCCATTACCAGTTCGCCCAAACTGGTCTGAACTGGCTGAATACCACCACTGTATATGCTGCTATGACAAATTCACACAATATTCAATCATGGGTGCCAGCAGACATTTTGTGCTGCAAGTTCTGCCTCTTTGGGATGTCTGAAATCGCAACCTAAAGTACATTCAAAAGGCATGGAGTTTGAATTGTGATGATGTGATGTAGCTTTTGTGGCTCTGTCCTCCTCAACCTCTCTCCTCCGCAGATACCACTGCTTTGAATATTTTTGATAGGAGCCTTCAATCATTTAATCAGGATACCTAGTCTTATAATTAAATAGAATAGAATAGAATAGAATAGAATAGAATAGAATAGAATAGAATAGAATAGGCCAAGTGTGATTGGACACACAAGGAATTTGTCTTGGTGCATATGCCCTCAGTGTACATAAAAGAAAAGATACGTTCATAAAGAATCATAAGGTACAACACTTAATGATAGTCATACAGTACAAATAGCAATAAAATCATATTAGGAAACAGTCAATATAAATTGTAAGGATACAAGCAACAAAGTTACAGTCATAAAGTCATAAGTGGGAGGAGATGGGTGATGGGAACGGTGAGAAGATTAATAGTGCAGACTTAGTAAATAGTTTGACAGTGTTGAGGGAATTATTTGTTTAGCAGAGTGATGGCGTTCGGGAAAAAACTGTTCTTGTGTCGTTTTGAGGGTAGGAGTTGAAACAGTTTATGTCCAGGACGCGAGGGGTCTGTAAATATTTTCACAGCCCTCTTTTTGACTCGTGCAGTATACAGGTCCACAATGGAAGGCAGGTTGGTAGCAATGGTTTTTTCTGCAGTTCTAATTATCCTCTGAAGTCTGTGTCTGTCTTGTTGGATTGCGGAGCCAAACCAGACAGTTATAGAGGTGCAGATGACAGACTCAATAATTCCTCTGTAGAACTGGATCAGCAGCTCCTTGGGCAGTTTGAGCTTTCTGAATTGGCGCAGAAAGAACATTCTTTGTTCTGCTTTTTTGATGACGTTTTTGATGTTAGGTGTCCATTTTAGATCTTGCAATATGGTAGAACCTAGAAATTTGAAGGTCTCTACTGTTGATACTGTGTTGTCTAGTATTGTAAGAGGTGGAAGTATGGAAGGGTTTTTCCTAAAATCTACCACCATTTCTACGGTTTTGAGTGTGTTCAGTTCCAGATTATTCCGGTCACACCACGAGGCTAGCTGTTCAACCTCCTGTCTATATGCGGATTCATCCTTGTCTCGAATGAGACCAATCACTGTTGTGTCATTTTCAAAAATTAGTGCAAATGTGAGCTAGTGAATTACTAAGTGCACATTTCCTGGTTTTAAAATTATTTTGTGGTTAGTATGTAACTGCCCTGGAAATAAAAAAATCAACTTTTCTTTTGAACATGATTAAGAGCTTATGAAGTTATGCCCTCCAAATGAACAGGGATTACAGCTCCCAGAAGTCTAAAATATCAGAATATTTAAAATAGAAGAGATAAAATAAAACTCGAGCTGCTTTTCCCAGCATTGAACTGGGCTATGAAATTATGTGCAGGGTTGAAAATTTTGCAATGTGATCATATTGGGGAAAGTCAGATGGATTATCATTTTTCTCCCTTTCCTTAACAGGCCTGTTTTTGTCCATGTGCTTTGATCTTGTCTCCAGCTTGTCCCTGTCACAGGGTCCCCACAATTATGTTGGCAACCAGCATGTACTTACTTTATTTTTCAAAAAATGTTTGCTAGAATTATGATAACGTAAAATACAAATGAAACTAAATAGGAAAATGGGAACGGAAGAAAGAGGGGAAGGAGAAATGTAGTATAACAGGTGGAAATAAGCATTGACTACCAACTGTTTTCAGCGCAGTAAAGTTCAAAATAGAATTGCAGCCGTGACTTTTTACTTTATTAACTTAACAAGTAGTGGCCATTTCTATAACAACTTAACTTGACTGATAGCTTAATCAGTAAAACTCATAATCAAGAGTTCATTTTTTTCTGTCTCAAGCAATATGTCCAGAAACAGAAACAATTTCCAAGTAGAAACAAAACTGGATATATTCTTTTCTCTAATTAAAACAATCAATTTTGCCATCTCCCCTAGCTCCATCAGTTTTTCCATCCATTCTTTTATTGAGCTGATTGACTTAGCAAGCAGCTTGTATTTTACAATGATTGTAATATCCCAGGGTCACAGGATCACCATTTGCGAACTTCCCAGGACAATCAAAGTCAAGGTTTAACAACTGTGTGCTTTGCTTAATGACCCTGGCAGAAAGATAAAACCAGGCATGATTCTCTTTAGGATTGCGTCACTTAACAATGGAAGTTCTGGCCACAATGTGGTCATAAACTGAGGACTACCTATAGAAATAAAGTATTCAGGTGTGGTTTTGGAAATCTCTTATGTAGCATCTTGGCAAATGGAATTTCTTGCTTTGCCAGCATGTGTCTTTGATTTTAAGCATGAATGCCTCAAGTCAATATTGTATGCAGGTTGCTATGCCTTCTTATCACTTTCTTTTGTAAATAATCTAAGAACAGTTTCTTAGAATGTTGGTGGTGTAAATGTTGTCAGTTTAAATCATATATCAAAAGCCACTATGTTGCCTTTCAAGGAGCATGTGTGATATATTGCCATGCCAGTGCCTTTTTACTGGCAAGTATTGTGTTTTCTTGTATGTTATAACATACAAGACCTCTACGGAGGTCTCCTACCATGTTTCCCCAAAAATAAGACCTGGTCTTATATTTTTGGGGCCCCAAAGAGATGCATTAGGGCTTATTTTTGGGGAAACATGGACAATGCAGGCAAGCTGAGAGACGGTGGGATGGATTGACGCCCAAATTAATGGATGCAGGCGATTCCGACATGTGGTGGCACCGGCAGCAAGCAGAATCAGCACATCAACACTTCTACACCCTGGACAAGCTCCCCCTATAAATATCTGCGACTGTACCCCATTTCTCTGCAGCTGTCCCTAAAGGCAAACTGTTTTGCTTTTAGGAATAAATATTTCTTCTTTCTTCACACCTGTCTGGATCTCATTTTTATTTATTCTTGTGTAGGCCTGGCTCGAGTTGGAACCCCAAATTATTCTTCTGACATGACTTTACTTGCACAATATACAAAGCTTGGTCTGTTTCAACCATAGCTATAGGCATTTGACTCTTATCCCTCTGTAGATGCTTATCTAGTTTTCATTTTGTTGTCATAATGTGGTGTTTAAATGTAGTTTGTTTGATTGGTTTATTACTCAATTTATTGTGTGAACTCAGAAAAGAAGTTCTTAATCATATTGTCTCAACACAATTTGCCAGCCAGCTTCCATGGAAGAAATGATGAACTGAAGACAGCGCCGTTAAAATAGCCATTTTGCTCAAATCATGTTTACACCTTCGAAAGGGCACTAAGTTTGCATATGTCCTTTTCAAATCACTTTTGAATATTGCTTGTTAAGTGCTTTTCAGCTATTAGGAATTTTTAAATTGATATGTTTTACAGCAAGTTTCCCTCAATCCTTAATGAAAGAAGTTTGAAGTACAAGTTTAAGAACTTTCTCTCTCCCTCCCGCCCCCCGGAATAAAGACAAAAGGATGTTTAAAATTTACACTTTAGAAAGTTACAAACAAACTAGGGGTCCAGATAAATTTGAAATAGGATTGTGGAATTAATTATAAGAATCTTCCCTGAGGAAAAATGCTTTCATTTTGAATGCTCTTTAAAAATGATAAGATTTTGAAGGTTGGACATTAGAGGGAACTAGAAGGAACTAAAGATTCAATTAAAGGATAAAAAATTGACTTACTAATGCAGAATGGAATAAAAGCTTTATAAAAGCCCTTGTACAAGAAAAATCAGTTGTTCAGCTGACCCAGAATTGCACACTATCTTTGTATGTGGTTCTGCTTCATCAATAAACCAACTTTCCAATCGGCCTCCATATTGTTTCCAGCGTTTTTCTCCCAGCTTGGAACTGAACCAGATGGATTTCCCTTCCAACAACTTGAAGGGACTAAAGATCAAGACTGTTAAAAGTAAAAGGAAGGAAAATTGGTCAGTAGTGAAATCCAATTTTTTCCACTACCAGTTCTGTGGGTGTGGCTTGGTGGGCATGGTGTGGCTTGGTGGGTGTGACAAGGGAAAGATACTGCAAAATCCCCATTCCCTCCCTACTCCTAGGGGAAGGATATTGCAAAATCTCCATTCCTACCCCACTCTGGGGCCAGCCAGAGGTGGTATTTGCTAGTTCTCTGAACTACTCAAATTTTTTCCTACTGGTTCTCCAGAACCTGTCAGAACCTGCTGGATTTCACCCCTGAAATTGGTAGTCCTCGACTTACCACCACAATTGGGACCAGAATTTCTGTTGCTAAGTAAAGTGGTTCTTAAATGAGTCCACCTGGTTTTACAACCTTTATTTGCCCCAGTGGAACTTAACAACAATAGTGAAACACTGCAGGTGTTAGGTGAATCATGAATCAAGTGAATAATTAAGCTGTTGCTAAGTTGTTAACAATAGTAAAACACTGCAGTTCTTATGCAAATCATGTGATCCTTAAAGAAATCTGACTTTATTGACTTTGATTTATCTGACACAGGTTGGAAAGGTCAAAAAAAGTGACCACACGACACTAGGACGTTGCAATTGTCATAAAGACATGCTGGTTGCCAAGCTCCCAAAATTTTGATCACATGACCATGGGGCTGCTGCAATGCTTGTAAGTGCACAATGATAAGTCATTTTTTTCAGTCCCTTTGAGCAGGGACTTCCCGTTGTAACTTTGAGCAGTCACTAACAGAATGGTTGTAAGCAGTGGTGGGATTCAGCCAGTTCGCACCACTTTGGGAGAACTGGTTGTTAACTTTCTGAACAGTTTGGCAAACTGGTTGTTAGAAGAAATCATTAGGGCAGAGAACCGGTTGTTAAATTACTTGAATCCCACCACTGGTTGTAAGTCAAGGACTACCTGTATAAAGTTGATTTAGTTGATCAAGATCAAAATAGATATGCTGTTGTCTCTGCTAATCCTTAATGGACTTTTGCTGATGAGGACTGAACAATGAGGCTTTACGGATTTGTTTGTAAATAAGGGAGGGGATATTGGAAGAAGAGATCATTTCTTGTATTTTAAAAAGTGATAAATTGCTGAAATTGTTCATACCTGTTGTGATGAAGGAAGAAATAATTTCTTTATATGTTTCTTTTCTTTACTACATTCTTATTTTTTCTTTTTCTATTTTTCTTCTTATTTTTTTTCCCTATCTGTGCTATTTGTTGTTGCTGTTTTTTTGTATTTGTCGTTTGTATTAGTTTTTATCCTTTCGATTGTAATTTTTAAGCCCGTTTTTCCAGATCAAAAACTGAGGTCCATCTAAGAGATTCTCCAGAAAACACTTGGCTTCCTTTCAAGCAAACATTGGAATTCAGCACAGATGACTCAGCATAGGTGGCTGGAAATTTATAAATTTTTAATTTTCAGAACAAGGCCTAATATTTACTTAGTGGTAAATATGTTATCAGGCTAATTGTTCTTGGATTTCAAACTATTTTATTTGCTCATATATTGCAGAACCTCTCCTTTTGTTGAGTCCTTTGATCAATAAAAGTAATCTTCTTGCTAAATTAATAGAAGAGCAATCTAATAAAAAAAATCACTGGGCTTTGAACTGGATCCTTCAAAAAATAGAAAAGCAGAAGATTATTGTCTAAACCAGGGGTCAGCAACCTGCGACTCAAGAGCCACATGCGGCTCTTTGAGCCCTCTGCTGTGGCTCCCTGTCAGGTGATCCCACCGCTGGCTGGCCCCGCCCCTCGCCTCCCCTGCCAGTCACTCCTTGCCTTGCCTGAGAAGGTAAGGGCGACAGCGGGAGATGGAGAAGCAGCCAGGGCAGAGATAGAGAGATACAGAGAGAGGGGGGGAGAGAGAGACATAGAGAGATACAGAGCAAGAGGGAGAGAGTGGGGACAGAAGGAGGGAGGGAGGGAGGGGAGAGAGAGATATGTCAAAAGGATTTTGTGGTTCCCGGTGTTTTCTAACAACTGGTTCTTTGCCCTAATGACCAGCTGGGTAGGTGTGACTGGGGGGGTGTCATGTGACTGGTGGAAGTGAGTGACATTGAGTTGGCCACGCCCACCCAGGATTTGTGGCTCCCAGTGTTTTCTTTTCTGTGGGAAACGGGTCCAAATGGCTCTTTGAGCATTTAAGGTTGCAGACCCCTGGTCTAAACTGAGGTCTTGCTAATCACACAAGCAGCTCAAATAACTATATAGAACAACAACATAGTTATATATTATCATGAGTGTCACCCCAGCAGTGCATAAAGTAATAAAATATCTATAATTAACCTTGAACTACTTGGATTCTTGCCTGGGACCTTTGACTGATTTGCATATTTGGCCATCAGATTTCTGGAAGATTGCTTTTTTCATTACGCCGTCCTAAAACTGCACTGGTAGGTCCATTGGGGAAACTCAGCAAATATAGATATAAACTTCCTTCTCAGCAGTGGTGGCAATTCTAGGGTCAAATGTTAACTTTTGATTCAGAATAGAATTCAACAATTGAGTAAATTGAGTAAAGATTTTGATTGAGCAAAAATAATAGATAAATGCCAATTTTGGCATTAAAAAACCTGAAATTACCCTGTTTCCCTGAAAATAGGACCCAACCAGAAAATAAGTCCTACCATGATTTTTCAGGATGCTCGTAATATAAGCCGTACCCCAAAAATAAGCCCCAGTTAAGATTGTCAGTCAGATGGGTGAATTTAGTATCGTATTTCTCCCAAAATAAGACCTAACCAGAAAATAAGCCCTAACGCATCTTTTGGAGCAAAAATTAATATAAGACCCGGTCTTATTTTTGGGGAAGCATGGTATTTAAAATTCAGGAGAGCTTGTTGCTTGAGGGATGGAGCAGAGACATTATCTGTGGGCTTCACTGTGGCGTTCACTGTGGGCTTACTATTAGAATAATGTTTAGAAATGAAAGGGAAACAGACATGTCTAAAAAAAACATTAACCTGTAATATAGAAACCTCACAGGTGTCATTGAATGGTTCAGGTATCAGATTTTGCATGGGAAAACCCAGCTTCAAATCCCCGTTCAACCAGGAAGCACGCTAGATAACTTAAGGTTAGTTTGTTTTGGCTCAGTCAACTCAAGTTTCTTTTTGTAGGGGCAAAATGAAACGATAACTGACATGCAGGGGCCCTTGGTGCTTTCTAAGCTTGGTAGTTTTCTTGCAGATATTTCCTTACCCAAACTAGGTAACAGCATCAGTGATAGTAGGGAATCGTCACTTCCTACAAGCACTGATGATGTTACCTACTTTGGGCAATGAAATGTCTCCAAGAAAACAACCCAGTTCAGAAAGCACCAGTTCCCTTTATTTCAGTTCTGAGCTACGAATATTCTCCTCTGTATCTGACATATGTCATCTTGAGGTCCCTGAGAAAATATGGAATATAAATTTAGTTTGGGAAAAAAGACTGAAGGAATACATGATAGCCATATTCAACTACATTAAAGGAAGGTGTAGAGTAGATAGTCAGCAGCAATTTTCCATGGGCTAAGTAACTAGGACCAAAAATACTACGTATAATTTGCAGCTACCATCATTTCATTTAAAAATAAGGAAAAACTCTCCATCAGTAAATAAGATCTATCCCACAGTGGAACAATCTACCTGTGCAGGTGGGTGGGGTTCTTCAACTTTGATCATTCTTAAGAAGCTAGACACCACCTCTCCCTGATATTTTACTTGGTTTTCCTACACAGAGGTTGGATTAGATATTGTGCTCTCTTACAACCATATACTTCTAGGATTCTACAGTAAATAAAAAAATGCTTGCATTGATAGGGTGACTACAGCCCAGTGTGTTTGCAGATCTCCCACTGTCTTGAAAAAGACAAAACTGATATGATTAGAAACATCCCATAATAGTTGTGGGAGACGGGAGGGGAGCAGAGTACAAGCTTAGTTTACAGTTTGCCTTTTCAAAGAGACTGTAACTTCTTTTTCTTCTTGTGCCATATCCATCATTGGATGTTGACAATCATGTTGGCCATCCTATTTTTATCAACAGCCACATAAAAAAGTGCTGCTGAGTTTTGTCCAAACCAGTGCCTTAGATTTTGAAGCCATAATGTTCTTCTTCTGCCTGGACCTCATTTGCCTTCAATCTTTCCCTGGAGGATTAAGTGAAGTATGGCGTATTTTTCCGGGTGTCGCATCACATGTCGAAAATATTCAAACTTTTGTTTTTTAATGGTTTTGATGATTTCCCTTTGCTTTCCCAGGTGGCTTATCACCTCCTCATTTCTGGTCCTCATCCCTTTTGTGACTGGGCATCTGCAATGTTGCATCCACTATCTTGGGAATTAATACATACCTTCAAATGGTTCCCATTTCAGGAAATTTACTTAACATTCTACAGGAGTCCATCAGTCCAAAAATGGTTAGCCACTTGATAGAGTACCGTATTTTCCGGTGTATAAGACTACTGGGCGTATAAGACAACACCCGACTTTTCCTGTTAAAATATAGGGTTTAGGCTATACTTGCCGTATAAGACTACCCCTCTTCCAACGCACACCAAATAAAAATTAAAAAAACATCAACTGGCTCACCCACAATGTAAAAGCAGCTGTGTTAGACCCAAAACGGCCCCTGCAACAAGCAGAAACCTCACACAGCCACAAAAAGCCCAAAAACCCAACTTTCACACTTTACACACACAAAATTCCACATACAGCTGTGTGAGATTTTGTGTGTTTGTGTAGTTAGAGTGAAACACTACAGAAACACACTAAATCTCAGAAAGCTGCACAAATATTATTTTATTTTATTTTATTTTTATTTTTATATGAAAGCTAAATTAAAACTTCCTAAACTTTAAATGGCTAGGTCTAAAAAAGAACAACTAAAAAAACCTCCAATTAACTATTTTTTTTAAAGCTCCCAAAGGGGAGAAAAACTTACCCAATAGAACAGGGGTCTCCAACCTTGGCAACTTTAAGACTTGTAGACTTCAACTCCCAGAATTCCTCAGCCAGCTTTGCTTTGCTGGCTGAGGAATTCTGGGAGTTGAAGTCCACAACTCCCTGCCTGCTTGATTGCAGGCAGGGAGTTGCTTGCTGATGGAATGGATTGCAGGCAAGCGAAGCAAGGCAAGCGTTGCGACTAGCAGCTAAGATAAGCAAGCTGGAGGGGGAAAACTTTTTTTCTTTTACATGGCTCTGGCGATCCAAGCTGCCTGATTAGCAGGCAACTCAGCTGGGATGGTCAGAGCTTGGCTCGTCAGAGCCTTTTGGGCTGGTCTGCCTGGTTACAGGAGAACGACACCCGGCATATAAGACGACCCCCGACTTTTGAGAAGATTTTCATGTGTTAAAAAGTCGTCTTATATGCCGGAAAATACGGTACCTATCCTGCCAGAGGAAAATGTAAGATTTACCTGCCGAGATCTTCATGCAGCAGGCAGGAAAAAAAATTGTGTTTGATCAATCACTAACAATTGGCTGTATTTACACAACTCACTTTACCTGCTGACTGAATTCACATGGCTACTGAATTAACTCATTTTCTGAATTGGCCTAGGACAGTGTTGACAAACCTTTTCAGCATCGAGTGCCGAAATGGGGGGAGTGCGCGTGTGTGCACACATGCCGGAAACCGGAAGAGCAGCAGCCCCGGTGCGCATTTGCTCATTGGGAAGATGATCTTCCGGTTTCTGGCACACATGCGTGCGCAAATACCAACTGGTCGGTGCGCATGCATGCTCCGGAAACTGGAAGATCATCTTCCTGGCATGCACATGCGCACTGGGCAGCTGCTCTTCTGGTTTCTGGTGCTCCCATGCGCGTGAAGACCAGCTAGTTGGTGTGCCGGAACCCAGAAGAGCAACCCATCATGGGCCTAGGACATTGAAATATAAATTAACTTCAAAGGCTGAGTTTCCACAACCCACTAAGTCACAAAACTGTCCTAAAACAAAATTAAATGGTGTAATCAAAGGTACCCCGATAATGCTGAACACCACCCCCTTATCCCCAAAAGGCAACAAATAGCTCATTAGATGAAGCATTTAAGCAAGTAGAAGCAGTGCTGGGCTTTTATCTGCCTTTTGCATACAGTATCCCTACAAGGCTTTCGTGGTTATAAGGTTGAGGTTTAAAGAGCTTGCAGACACTTTCTGAAATATCGTTCACAATCTAATTTGCAAATGCTCAGATGGCCATTAGAGGGCAACAGAGAGGTACAAGAAATCCTAGGTTTCTACCGCCATTGAGTGGTCATCCAGAGTTTTGCAGCCTGCAAATGATAATTCTAACTGAGAGTGATGTGTATCTTTATTGTGTAACAATTTAAATAGCCTTCAGGAAAAAAAGGCCTTGTTTCTATCTTAATCTACAAGGTATTGGGGAGTGCTATGTGCATAAACATCTATATTTACATATTTATTTGTATCCTACCATGGTTTTGTATATATGGCATATATTTTTCTCCTATTTTCTCTAGGTCAGCAACCAAGGAAAATTGGCTGAGGCTGAGACAGACTGATTGGCCCAAAGTCACCCAACTTTTTCCATACAAAAGGAAGATTAAAATTCACAGTCTCCCACTTTATAGTCCAAACTGGTGCTCTTTCTATTTCTCTGTCATCTATTGATCTATCCCATTTCCTTTGGCCATGTTGTGCAGGGCAATTCACTGGATAAAGCAATTATGTTTGGAAAAGTTAGCAGTAAAAGGAAATCAGGCCATCAAAGAACACAGTGGCTGGACATCATCAAAATTGACACAGCCAGAGCAGAAAAAAACTCAAAGAAATAGTGCAAGATCAGAAGATGTGGAGAGACCTTGGCCAGAGAATCACCAAGAGTTGGGCTCAACTGAATGGATAACATCTATTACCTATCTATCTATCTATCTATCTATCTATCTATCTATCTATCTATCTTCTATCTATCTATCTATCCATCTATCATCTATCTATCTATCTATCTATCTATCTATCTATCTATCTATCTCTATCATCTCTCTCTCTCTCTCTCTCTCTATCTATCTATCTATCTATCTATCTATCTATCATCTATTCAAGGTGTTAGTTATCACCTTTAAAGCGCTCCATGGCTTAGGACCTGGGTACCTACGAGACCGTCTTTTGCCACCAATAGCATCCCACCGACCAGTTCGTT
Source organism: Arizona elegans (assembly GCA_022577455.1). Lineage (NCBI taxonomy): Eukaryota > Metazoa > Chordata > Lepidosauria > Squamata > Colubridae > Arizona > Arizona elegans. Next base: position 317,383,618 of record JAKOOJ010000001.1, on the reverse strand, counting down.
CTCACAGGGAGGGACTACTCAGGGTACCATCAGTCAAATTATGTCGACTGGCGACTCCCAGGGGGAGGGCCTTCTCTGTGGGGGCTCCATCCCTTTGGAATGAACTGCCCCCGGAGATACGGAATATCCCTGATCTCCGTGCTTTCCGCCGTGCCGTCAAGTCTCTGATGTTCCAACAGGCGGGGCTGAACATACGAACATGTCAATGATTTTTTAAATGTTATCTAATTCTGGGTTTTATTTAATTGACCAAACTAAGTAATTAATTTTAATTAGCAATTTTATGATGTTTGTGTGTCTATATTTTTCTTGACTGTACACCGCCTTGAGTCCTACGGGAGAAAGGCGGTATAGAAATATAAATAAATAAATAAATAAATAAATAAATAATCTATCTATCTGTCTATCTATCTATCATCTATATATCTATCTATCATCTATCTATCTATCTATCTATCTATCTATCTATCTATCTATCTATCATCTAATTTGAAAATCAAAGAGAAGGGCATATCAGCTGCCTCAATTGAGAGTTTAAGATGTTTTCTGGCCATGATAATTGGACAGAAGGATTCCATCCGCTTTGGTATTGTTATTATGGTCTTTTCAGTAAATCTTATGTACTTATGTACCAGCATGAAATCACATAGTTCTGTTACCTTCCCACCGAAGTGGCACCCATTTTTCCACTTGCATGTGCATGCTTTCGAACTGCTAGGTTGGCAGGAAGTAGGGTGAAAACGGGCGCTCACGCCATTTTGCGGTGCTTTGGTTTCGAACCTGGGCAGTGAGTTTTCCAGCTCAGTGGTCTTAACCACTGAGTCATCATGCCACCTCTTCTGTTTCAAAATTCCTCCAGTCCTTTATGATTCCCCAGAAATTGCCATTCTTTTGTTTTTCTGAGAAGTTAGTCTAAAACTCCTCCCATACTGCACAAACATTAATCTGCAGGAAATGATGTGGGTTATAGTCCAAAATCATTGGCAAGCATAGTTAATGATGTCAGATCTTTTTTTCGGTAATCTGAATTAATGTTTCTGTTTCAAGAACAAGGAAGTGGGCTTTCTATGTTTCATCTTATGCCACAAGGTATTTTCTCTTGGCCCAAATCAAACAAAGTTTTTTTTTTTAAGTCCTATCTTATTCATTCATGTCCACACCTATTGATCCAAGGAGTATAAAAGCTTAGATCATTTAGCAAAACAGGGTGGAGAATCATCTGAAGAAGAACAGAGCAGGTGAGGATTGTCCTCCTTAGCACTTACCTTGTGGCTGATGGGAAGGCGATGGATTTGCCAATGAGAAACTGATCTCCCTTTCTTTTTCTAGTTGATTGTTGATCTTGATCTCTCCTTTCTCTTTCCAGTTGATTGTTGATCTGCTTCTCAATAGCATTTTGGGTTCTTTATGGAGTTAGGAAAGTGAAAAATGATATTTGAACAGAGCAGAATATCAGAGTTGGAAGATCTTAGAAGTCTTCTAGTCCAATCTCCTATTCAACCAGGAGACCCTATTCCATTTCAGACAAATGGTGGTTCAATCTCTTTTAAAAACCTCCAGTGATGGAACATCCACAACTTCTGAAGGCAAGCTCTTCCATTGATTAATTGTTCTGTCAGGAAATTTCTCCTTATTTCTAGGTTGGATCTCTCCTTGATGTATTTCCATCCATTGCTTCAGGTGCTTTGGAGAATAGATTGACTCCTTCCTTTTTGTGGCAGCCCCTTAGATATTGGAAGACTGCTATCATGTCACCCCTACTGCTTTCGGATCATTTAATCCAGAATGATTAGTGTTAACACCTCAACATCTCCCCAAGGACACTTTGTTTCTCTTAATTTATTTAATTCACCACGTTGGCTCTCCCATTTAGTCCAGAACAATTTAGTTAAACAAGCTAATAAGGTTTGGATTGGGATTTGTTTTTGGAATAATTCTGACATTCAGAGGCAGGATGGGGCATGGCAAACCTGTGGCTGTAATGGTGCCCATAGACTATCTGGGAAAAACTTTTGCTGATGACGTTCTGACTTTCCCCAGAGGTGGTGACCCCGTTGTATGCAACGAAATTTCATTTTAATGTATGCCGATTAATGTACATTCAAAATGACAAATAAAGTTATTCTATTCTCTACCTCCGTGATGGCGAACCTATGACATGCGTGCCAGAGGTGGCACGCAGCGCCCTCTCTGTGGGCATGCAAGTCGTCCCCCAGTTCAGCTCTGCAATGCATGTGTGGGCGCCTCCCACCGGCCAGTTGGTCTTCGGGTCTCTGCCACACATGCGCAGGGAGTGGGGCATGTGTGGGGAGGGCACACATGCATGAGCAGGGGTGGGGCACATGCACGGGCACGCACATGCATTGCATTTTGGGGGTGCGCGCACGTGCCTTGGGCATTCGGTCTGGAAAAGGTTAGCCATCATTGCTCTATCTGATTGAGATTTGACTTTATACAGGTAGTATTATGACTCGGGAGAACAAGGGTGGATAGATGTGAGGCACAGATGGATAGAACTTAAGCCATTTAATCAGTAACAGCAGTATACTAACAGGCAACAGGGAAACGGGCAACAACAATAGAACAGGACGGGCCGACCAATAGCGGGCGTCCATTTTCCCGCCGGCAGAACTGTCATGCTTCAGCCAATGGGAGGCGTTTCCTTATTACTATGCTCCGGCATGGCAGAATATACAACAGGTAGTCCTCAACTTACAACAGTTCGTTCAGTGAAGTTATAACGGAACTGAAAAAAAGCAACATGGCTATTTTTCACACGACCATTGCAGTACCCTCATGGTCACGTGATTAAAATTCAGATGCTTGGCAACTGACTCATATTTATGACGGTTACAGTATCCCACAGTCATGTGATCCCCTTTTCCAACCTTCTGACAAGCAAAGTCAAGGGGGAAGCCAGATTCACTTCACAACTGTGTTACTGACTTAACAACTGCAGTGATTCACTTAACAACTGCAGCAAGCACTGTCATCAAATGGGGCAAAACTCACTTAACAACTGTCTCGCTTAGCAACAGAAATGTTGGTCTCAATTGTGGTTGTAAGTTGAGGACAACCTGAGCTCAGATTTCTGATCTCTCTATCTCCATATGGTCGACTCTGACTGATAACATCTCTCAAATCTTTCAGGAAGGGAAAATCCATCTCCCTGACTGTCATTGTTGCCTTGTTTCCCTCTGATCCAGGATAACGAATCCAGTGTCTTTCATTTTCAAATGAAGCAAATCCTTCCACTTTAACAGCACTTTCCCATAACCTGGATGTCGACCAGATATGCGAGGATCATTAAAATCCAAAAATCTAAATCAGTTGGAAGTTCTTGGAACTGGTCCATACATCTGGAAGATCCTAGCTTGAGAAGTCTACAGAGTCTGACCGCTGATTCCTTTAAGTGATGCTCAAAGGTCAACAGATAGATATCCTAATCCTGTTAGTTGGGAAATGTTAAACTGCAGTTGTTAGAAACTGAACATAGGACTTTTGAAAAATATACCTTTTCCATGGAGTTTATGTCTTATTATGTAAAAAGTTGACTTGGAGATCCAAAGTGTCAGGAATGCTTCTTGTGGGTGTATTTCTGATGTCCTATTGCTTCCTCTTTAATTGAATACTATTTAAAATTTAGAATAGATTAGAGCTGGAAGGGGCCTTGGAGGTCTTTTAGTCCAGCCCTCTGCTGAAGCAGGAGAACCTATTTCAGATAAGTGACTGTCTAATCTCTTCTTAAAAATCTCCAGTGATGGAGCACCCACGATTTCTGAAGGCAAGCTGTTTCACTGGTTAATTGTCCTCATTGTTAAGAAGTTTCTCCTTAATTCCAGGTTGCTTCTCTCCTTGATTAGTTTCTATCCATTGTTTCTTCTCCTGCCCTTTGGTGCTTTGGAGAATAATTTGACCCACTCTTCCTTCTGGCAGCCCTCAAATACTGCTATCATGTCATCCAGTGGTGGGTTGCTACTGTTTCACCCCGGATCGTGCGAACTGGTAGCGGTGGTGGGAGGCGCCACCCACCCACCCACCCAGATGCTTCTGCACAGAAGCATTTGACGCGCGCACAAGCATGCGTGCACCCATGAGCAAACTGGTAGCGACGGGTTTTGAACCCTGGCCCTGATATCACCCCTAATTCTTCTTTTCTTTAGACTAGTCAAACCCAGATCCTGCAGCCGTTCTTCATATGTTTTAGTCTCCAGGTCTTTGATCATCTTAGTTGCTTTTCTCTGAACTTTTTCCAAAGTCTCAACATCTTTTTTGGAGTATGGTGACAAAAGTTTTTCAGATCATATTCTGCATCTTGGGATAGGTTTATAATATTCATACATCAATGGCAAATATTGAATTTCTGTCATGGCACGAGATGTGGAAATTATGTCCAAGAAAATCAGGAAACAGAATTAGAACAGGATACTCCAACACTGGAGATTTTAAAGAGGAAATTGGACAACCATTTGTCTGAAATGGTATAGGACAGTGATGGCTAACCTTTTTGCCATTGTGTGCCAAAAGCGGGGGTAGGGCGGGGGGTCACGTGCGGGCGTGCCCACACCCATAATTCAATGTGCCCCGCCCCCCGTGCATGTGCGCGCAACCTCCCGTTCTCCCCCCACTTTTGGCACGTGATGGCACAGTGAGCCCGGTAGGCCTGTTTTTTGCCCTCCCCAGGCTCCAAAGGCTTTCTAGGAGCCTGTAGAGGGCAAAAATGACCTTCCCCATCCCCCTGGAGACCCTCCGGATGCCGGAAACAGCCTGTTTCCCGACTTCCAGTGGGCCGAAAATCAGTTGGCTGGAGTGTGCATGTGCCGTGGAGCTGAGCTAGTACAGGGGTTTAAGGCACCCTGTTATTAAGCTGGTTATTAAGACCAGCTGCCTGCAATTACTGCAGGGTTCGAATCTCACCAAGGCTCAAGGTTGACTCAGCCTTCCATCTTTTCTAAGGTAGGTGAAATGAGGACCCAGTTGTGGAGGCAATAAGCTGACTTTGTATAAATATACAAAAGGATGAAGGCTATTGCTGAGCACATTGTAAGCCGCCCTGAGTCTTCGGAGAAGGGCAGCATATAAATCAAATTTAAAAAAAAAATGCTCGTGTGCCCACAGATATGGCTCCGCGTGTCACCTGTGGCACGCGTGCCATAGGTTCGCCATCACGGGTATAGGATTTCCTGTTTGAGCAGGGGGTTGGACTGGAAGATCTCCAAGGTGCCTTCCAACACTGTTATTCTTTTAGAAATTAATCTTAGAAACTACTTTGATTCAAATCTGATTCACCAACAACTGTGAGCTAAAATATAAGCCGCCCAGAGTCACTGTAACACCTTTGCTTTAAGAAGTTCTAAAGGCTTTCCTTTATGTCCTATAAAGGTTACCCCAGGTGCTAATAAACTCATTCAAACAAAAAATGAAGCCTTAGGAACACTAATTAGTTTGGGACAAGATTAGAAAGTCACGGATAAATTAAAGAACATGCTGAATCTGTATTTACTTTCATGGGGTTCTAAAAAATATCTCCCTAAATTGATCAATTTGTACCTTCTCTCTTTTCTTTTTCAGAGATGGAGAGAACAGTTGCTTTGCTCAGTCTTTTGATAACATTCAACCTCTTGATGGTATCTGAATCTTACGTGGAAGGTAAAAAGCAGGGGTGGGCTTCAAAAATTTTAGCAAGGGGTTCTCTGCCTGGTTGCTGGGAGGGCGTGGCCATGGTGGGCATGGCCTAGTTGGCCTCCTGCATCACGGCTGGGGGGTAGGGGGGCATTTTTGCCCTCCCTGGGCTCCGGAGGCTTTCCTTGAACCTCCGGGAGGGCAAAAACGGCCTCCCTAGGCTCTGGAGGCCCTCTGGAAACATCCCGAACTTCCGGTAAACCCGTTTTTCACCCTCCCTCAGCCTCCGTGTGCGCCCCGCACTTACCTGCATCCAAAACAGGTCGTGTGGTGACTGCTGGGAGGGGAGGGGCAGGATGGGTAGGGCCAACCAGGAGTGGGATTTGGGATTTCTCTGAACTGCACAGAATCTTAGCTAGAGGTTCTCCCAAACACCTGCAAACCCCCAACAGCACATCCCTGATTATAAGTCTTGTTTTGCTTCCTGAAACCTTTTTGCCAGCATAATTCTTCCTGGGGGAGAGAAATGCAGCTCTTAATGGCCTCTTGAGGTATTTATAAACAAGACAGAAATGAAGATCAAGAGCTATTAATGTGAATGATGCAGGAATAGTACAGGGTCAGCTATATGAACGCTGAAGGACCCTCTTTATTCACATTATTATAAGGAGGAAATGTGCTTGTTTAGAGATTACACTAAGTCAGCTAAATTCCATTCTTGGTAATATATATCTTCTGAGGGGCCTAGCTGTCAAGGATGCAAGGACATCCATATGAAACAAAAAAGTTACTTATTATTCAAAGCAGCCATGAATCTACACCTCAGCAAACACAGAACTGAGGAAGGTTGTTTAGCTAAAATAATCTTATGAACTAGAAAATAAAGAAGGAATTTAGTAATTAGAAAGTGTCAATTATAATGTAACAAATGTATGTTAACCATATATGGAAAACTGCTGTGCTCACAAAATCCTTTGTCTCTGATATGTATAAAAGCAGTTGAATTAGAGCTCTTCTTGGTTCAGAATTGCAGATACAAATCTGATTCTGAAACTGCGCAATAAACTGTCTCTGGCTGACCAGGAATGTTGTTTGGTGCCATCATTCCATAACACTATTAGCCTTGATTAACCTTGGTTATTAATTTAGTTTAGTTTACTTTATTGTCATTGCACCTCGTACAACGAAATTAAATGCCATCTTCAGTGTACATTATAAAAATAAAACACAAACACATATCCTTCACATTCTATACAATTGAACTGAAAACCCGATATTGCATTAATATTGCACTATAGAGTAGAATTCAATATAGTTACCCGCCCTGGGATACAAGCTATTTTTCAGCCTATTTGTCCTTGTTTTTATTGTCCTGTACCGTCTGCCAGATGGTAATAGTTCAAAAAAAGGGGTGCCCAGGATGAGATGGATCTTTAAGAATGTTTTGAACTTTCTTAAGGCAGCGGGAGCTATAAAGCTCTTCCAAAGAGGGGAGAGGGCAACCAATGATCCTCTGGGCAATGATGTTAACCCTCTGGAGCGCTGTCCTATTTGCCACAGTGCAATTGGCAACCCATACACAGGTGCAGTAAATTAATCTTGGTGGCCATCTGTTGAGAGACTAAAGAGCTTACTTGTGCACTTGGTTAGCCAGGGAGAGAACTGACTGCTGGACTAGATGGGCCAGGGGCTGATCCATCAGGACACAGCTTGTGTTAAATGGTGGGATTCAAGAAATGAACAAGGGATTTTCTTTAAAAAAATTATTTATGGGGCACAGATAGGGCTAACAGATTCTTCTAAGGAAGGTGATGTCAAAAGTACAGGGAGTCCTTGACTTATAACCATTCATTTAGCGACCATTCAAAGTTACTGCAGCACTAAAAAAGTGACTTATGACCAATTTTCATACTTATGACTGTTGCAGCATCCCCATGGTTACATGATCAAAATTCGAAAACTTGGCAACTGGCATGGCTTTATGAGAGTTGCACTGTCCTGAGGTCACGTGATTACCATTTGTAGCCTTCCCAGCCAGCTTCCGACCAGCAAAGTGAAGGGGGAAACCAATTCCCTTAATGACTGCATGATTTGCTTAACAACGGTGCCAAAAAAGGTCGCAGAATGAGGTGCACCTCGCTAAACAACTGCCTTGCATAGCCATGGAAATTTGGGCTCAATTGTAGTCATAAATGGAGGATTACCTGCAGTGGTGTTGCTGCTCCAGACAGTCCTGGATGAAATGAATTACCAAGGTAGTCCTCGGTTTAATGACCACAATTGAGTCCGAAATTTCTGTTGCTCAGTGAAACATTGGTTAAGTGAGTTTTGCCCCATTTTACAACCTTTCTTGCCACAATTGTTGAGTGAATCACTGCAGTTGTTAAGTTAGTAACATGGTTGTTAAGTGAATCTGGCTTCCACATTGACTTTGTCAATAATTCGCAAAAGGTGATCAGATGACCCCCGGACACTGCAGCCATCATGAATATGAATCAGTTGCCAAGTGTCTGAATTCTGATCATGTGACAAGCATGTGAAAAATGGTCATAAATCACTTTTTTCAATGCCATTGTAGTACAGAGCCTTGGTAGTACAGGGGTTTAAGGCACCCTGTTATTAAGCTGGTTATTAAGACCAGCTGCCTGCAATTACTGCAGGGTTCGAATCTCGCCAAGGCTCAAGGTTGACTCAGCCTTCCATCCTTTCTAAGGTAGGTGAAATGAGGACCCAGTTGTGGGGGCAATAAGCTGACTTTGTATAAATATACAAAAGGATGAAGGCTATTGCTGAGCACATTGTAAGCCGCCCTGAGTCTTCGGAGAAGGGCGGCATATAAATCAAAATTTAAAAAAAAAAAAACTTCAAACGGTCATTAAATGAACTGTTGTAAGTCGAGGACTACCTGTATTTGTTTAACATTCTTGAGACCCATAACAAAAATTACAATAAAAACTGCAAAAAAGTACTTAGTCCTATCTGTACATTGTAGGATATAAAAGTACCATATTTTTTGGCGTATATATGGAGGCATATAAATCAAATTAAAAATAAAAATAATAATAATAATAAAAAAACTAGAATCATAACTGTTCCTTTCTAGTGTGCCGCTAATAATTTAATTTGAAGATCTGTCATTAAATTGAGCTCATTTAAAAAAAAATGAGAGGAGAGAGATTTATGGAAAGGGAACCTGTATATTCTTAGTTACTATTGGAACTGCTAACACAAGAGAAACCTCCTACAATAAACAGGGCAAGGTCAAAAGTGGCAAAATGAATAGTGCAGTCATACCTTTGTCTTGAGTTGTTTGGCACACATGCAATATGGACACCCCTGATTTAGGGCAGAATGTCATTAATAGTTGAGTCAGTCTTCATTCCCTACTTCTGGCTAGAGAAACTTGATAGTCATTTATTTATTAAGAAAATTTGTATGGCTGCTCAACTCACAATGACTTGAGGTGGGGTGGGGGCAGGGGTGAAATGCTCCCGGTTTGGACCGGCTCGGGCGAATAGGTAGCGATGGCGGCAGACACTTTGAAGAACTGGTAGCAAAAATCCCTGCCCCCGCCCCCATGCCTACCTGAGCCACGTGATCATCAGAGCCTTTTTTTTCTTTTTAAATGGCTCTGACGATCCCAGCTCAGTTGCCTGCCGATCAGGCAACTCAGCTGGGATTGTCAGAGCCTTTTGAAAGCATTTTTACATGGTTTTACATGTAAAAAATGGTTTTAAAAGTAAAAAAAACTTTTCAATAAAAAAATAAAATAAAATAAAAAATAAAAAAAGTTAAAAAAATTGGCCACGCCCACCCAGTCACATTACCCCTCCCACCAAGCCACGCCCACAGAACCGGTAGTAACAAATTTTAGATTTCACCCCTGAGTGGGGGCTTATAAAAGATGGTACAAAACATAACATGAGTGTTGTTTGCTCATTATTCAATTTCTTATTTTTCTTCTCAGCCAAGAAGATGTTTAGAACTAAGATTTAAGATTTTAAAATATAAGTAACGGGGCAGTATTTGCCTTCAAGTTTAACAATGTAAATTATATTATAGGCAAACAATAAAGATGGACAGGGAAGTAGATGCCTGCTCTGCTTTCTTAAAAGTGCTTGTAGCTACCTGTCATAATGTAGGTAGCCATTCTTTTTATTTTTTTATTTTATTTATTTATTTTTTCAAGCATGTATAAGATAACAGGTAAACGTATAAACATAATTTGAATACATGAAAAGAGTAAGTGAGAAAGGAATATTAGGACAGGGATGATAGGCACGCTGGTGTACTTATGCACGCCCCTTACAGACCTCTTAGGAATGGGGTGAGGTCAACAGTAGACAGTTTAAGGTTAAAGTTTTGAGGGTTTGGGGAAGAAACCACAGAGTCAGATAGTGCATTCCAGGCATTGACCACTCTGTTGCTGAAGTTGTATTTTCTGCAATCAAGTTTGGAGTGGTTTACCTTGAGTTTATATCTATTGTGTGCTCATGTATTGTGTCAATTTGCAAAGCTTTCAAGTTGCCATGAGCAGGAGGGAGGGAGAACTGAAGTGAATTCCATACATTTTTCTGATCGCAATCAGAAGGAGGGTGTTAGATTTCACAGCCAGCCAAAGTGGTTAACTGGAGAATGTGATTTATGACATGGCCAGGGGGGAGGGGAGAGACAGGGTCATAGGGGAATGTAAATCTACATGGGGTCAGTCCTGACTGCATCCGAGTATTGCCGGAATGGTGTTCCTAACAAATCACTATATTTCCTTTGAAGTTTGGATCATGGCTCATGAATTAATTAGGGCTTCTTTCGGAAACTTGACATATTGTTGTGGTTGAAGCTGAAGTAGTCATTGACAGGTGGGACATTGTGGCAGATAATTTTAGGTACTATGCTTAGGTCAGACTGAAGTTGGCTTAGTTCTAAATTGTCTAAGCCCAAAATTTGGAGTCTGGTGGCAGAAGGTATTTTATTGTGGGTAGAGGAATGGAGGACACTTCTCGTAAAATATCTCTGGATTTAATCTCTCCTCTTCCTGGTTAACGGGAAAAAAAAGCCAGAATCTTATTTTTCTTCTAACATTATTTTATTCTTCCAAAGATCATGATGACGACGACGATGATTTCTTTGAAAAGCTGATTGATAGAGAATTTTTCAACAGCATTATTGAAGCCAAGCAGAAGGTGGATCAGGCATTTATATTATCCCGGGAAAGGTGAGTGTCCTTTGTATAAAACTGTAGTTAACTTCCTTTGTTATGTTTCATCACAGACTCTAAGCCGCAATGAACATTTAGAAATATAACTAGGAAACAGATGGAAGAAAAAAAGTTTAACCTAAATAGCAATAATAAACACACACACACAAGTTTGTGTGGATCTGAGACGTCTAGATAGAAACTTAGAGGGCAGGTTTAGGGGTCCCTTCTTAAAATTGCCACTAAATTATAAATTGTATATTGAGGCCAATAGAAAATTGTTAAATAAATGGGGAACAATAATTTTAAATGTAATTAATTAAATGTAAATACATTTAATTTAATTTTTGTTCTATCCATATTTTGGTCCTGTCCTTCCAATTTGAGAGAATGTACCTCCAAAAGCATGCCATCAAAAGATTAAGGGCAGTTTAATCTAAAAAAAAGCATACATCCCTGCCTTACAATAAATTAAATAATAGCAAACATAACAAAAATACCAACTTGATCTCTGAAGGCTAAGATCCTTTTCACACAAGACGGCTTCAGTCACACAACATATTTAAACTGGCTGCACAATTCATCAGTATTTTGTGTTAGAACAATATAGCGAATGATCATAAATAAGTCAATGAGCTATGGCATGAAAGTAACATGAGTTTATATGTTGTGCCAAGGCAAGCCACAAAGTCTTTCATGTTCTTTCATGGTCCTGGTTAAGATTGTTTCAGAAACAATTTTCTTATTTTTCCATGCCACATGCCCTTTTCCCTTTTCCCTTTCTTCTCTTCCCTTTCTTCCCTTCCCTTTTTCTTATTCTGGTATCCTCTCCTCTCCTTTTTCTTTCCCTTTTCCCTTTTCCCTTTTCCCTTTTCCCTTTTCCCTTTTCCCTTTTCCCTTTTCCCTTTTCCCCTTTCCCTTTTTCCTTTCCTTTCCTTTCCTTCCCTTCCCTTCCCTTCCCTTCCCTTCCCTTCCCTTCCCTTCCCTTTTTCCATTATCCTCTCCTCTCCTCCCCTCCCCTCCCTCTCCTTTTCTTTTTCTTTGTTTCTACTTGAAATTATATGGCTGCCCATCTCAGTGTTGTGACTCTCAAGCCAAACCTGTTTACTAAATATCCTCGTTCATTCATTCATTCATTTGCTCTGCTGTAACAAACCCACCTCTCAAAGCTGACTAGTTAATCCATTATCTCTGAAGGAGCTTGGGTGTCCAGCAATTTATAACCATACCAGAGGCTGAGCATATGCTTCTTGGATATGATATTGTAGAAGGATCCCCTTCCCCAAAGAGTTCAGTCAAATGAAACATTCAGATGTTTGAGCAATAGTAAAGACAGAAGAGGAGAAGAAAAATGTACAGATTTATTGTGGCATGGAAAAATAAGAATTCAGGCTGCATACATTAATCCATACATGTTGACTAAACAGGGTTCTCTAGTGAAGTAGAAAGTAGTTACGTAGAAGAAAATTTTTATAACACTGGCTATAGTTGATTTTCTACCTAGAAAGAAAGGAAATAACATGAAAGAATAAGAATACCTCCGGTCTGTTTCTCTCTTTGTGGTGCAACTTCCCTGCTGCTATTTTAAAAACGGCATTATGTAAACACAACTATATTTCCCATGACATTTTCTATTGTGGTTGCTGTCATCAAGTCTATTTCTTTTTCCAGACTAAAAGTAAGTTTGAAGAAGGATGATCTCCACCCTTCTGATTTTCTGAAATATTTAAAAACACCCGTGGCAGGAACTAGGACTGCAATCCGAGCTGCAAGTTATATGGAAACTGCTTTGAATCTCTTAGAGAAGAAAATACAAAATAAGCACCTGGGACCATTGAATGTTACAGGTAGGATGAAAAGCCAGAGACACTTATGAGGGTCCATGAAAACAAGGCCGGATCACAGTGCCTTGAAAGAATGTTCTACCTCTGGAGTGCTCCAGAACTTTTTCTTGGCTAGGTAATGCAACAGGACGAGAAGTGGACAAGAAACAGAAAATCTCACATGTTAGGTCATGAATACTACAGCTTAGACTCCAGAAAATGTTTATTTCCAGAATGAAAGCAGTTGGACACTTCCCTTGATGTCTAATTTACAATTTTAAAATACAGGTAGTCCTCAACTTGCCACCATTCATTTAGCAATTATTCAAAGTTACAAAGGTAGTGAAAAAAATGATTTACAACTCCACACTTATGACCTTCACAGCAACCCCACAATCATGTGATCCAAATTTGGGTGCTTGGCAACCAGCATGTACCGGTATTTACAATGGTTGCAGCATCCCAGGATCATGTGATCATCATTTGTGATCTTCCCAGCTGCTTCCAACAAGCAAAGTCAATGCGGTAAACTGGATTCCCTTAACAACTACATAATTCACTTAACAACTACAGTGATTCACAACTGTGCAAAAAAAAGGCGATAAAACTGGATATGACTTATTCAACAACCACCTTGACATAGCATTGGAAATTCTAGTCCCAACTGTAGTAATAAATCAAGGACTACCTATATTGATAATTAACAATTAAACTAACATTAATTAAATTAGTATTACATCAAATTCTTGATTTCTAATGGATTTTTCCCCCTGTTTAGATATATTAAGCAAACAGCAGAAAGAGACACTCTCCAGAAAAACTGGCTGCGATTATGTGATCCGGCCAATCCGTTGTCCACTGTACAGCCCTTACCGGACCATTACTGGTGAATGTAATAATCGGTATGTAACTCCTGCTACTTAAGGCTGATCTCTTTAGGCCAGGGGTCTGCAACCTTAAACACTCAAATTTTATTTATTTATTTATTTTATTTTTCAGATTTCTATACAACCCTTCTCCTTTCGGACTCAGGGCGGTGAACAACCAAGATAAAACATTTGTACACAAAAGTTAAAATAGATTTAAAATAATTAAATAAAGTTTGGCCCATAATTTAAAACATTTCAATTAAAATCAAATAAAATAAAATCAAAGAGCCATTTGGACCCGTTTCCCACAGAAAAGAAAACACCGGGAGCCACAAAACCTGGGTGGGTGTGGCCAACTCGACGTCATTCATTTCCACCAGTCACATGACCCTCCCTAGCCACGCCTACCCAGCTTGTCATTAGGGCGGAGAACCGGTTGTTAAAAAACACTGGGAACCATAAAACCCTTTTGACATCTCTCTCTCCCTCTCTCTCTCCCTCTCTCTCCCCCCCCCGTATCTCTCTGCCTCTGCCCAACCTGCTTCTCCATCCCCCGCCATCGCCCTTACCTTCTCAGGCCAGGTGAGGAGTGACTGGGAGGGGAGGGTGAGGGGTGGGGCCAGCCAATGGTGGGATCACCCGACAGGGAGCCACAGCAGAGGGCCCAAAGAGCCTCATGCAGCTCTGGAGCCACAGGTTGCTGACACCCGCTTTAGGATATGGTGATTTTGTGGAATAAGAATTGATAGAGCTGAAAAGTTTAGGTTTATTTCCTGTGCAAAGTATTAGAGATGTTGAAGGAGCAAAACTGGTGTCTGAAGCCTTTTAAGGCATCTCTTCTGCAACTTAAAAGCCCTCTAAAATGCGGGAAAGCTGATTGGAAGGATTTTGAGGGGTACAGTAAGAATCCTAAGCACCTGCAAGGTGCAAAACATTTATTTCAGTGGTGGGATTCATCCAGTTCGCACCTATTCGGGAGAACCAGTTGTTAACTTTCTAAACAGTTCGGAGAACCGGTTGTTGGAAGAAATCTCCTTTTGTTTCCACTTTACAAGGCTAATCCTGTAAGGAATTACAACATTCTGGTGTTGTTTCTAGCCTAATCTTTATTGCCCTGCTTACAGAAATTGCCTCTCTGGTTAACCCTTATTACATTGTAACAGCTAAGGCGAAGCGCCCATCGACATGAGCGACGTTGAGTTGGCCACCCACCCAGTCACATGACCACCAAGCCACACCCACCCAGTTGGTCATTAGTGCAGAGAACCGGTTGTTAAATTATTTGAATCCCACCACTGATTCATTTCCCACTTCTTTACCTCTAGGTAAGTTAGCCACTTAGATGGAAATATGGTTTGACTGGCTGTAAAGCAACTTCATATGCTGAGCTATTCATCTGAAAAATAAACAAGTTCTATGAGGAAAAAGAATTTTAGCAGACAGAATAACAGAATTGGAAGGGACTTTGAAGGTCTTCTGGTCCAACTCACTGTTCAAGCGGGAAACCCTGTACCACTTCAGACAAATGACTAGCCAGTCTCTTTTTAAAAGCCTCCAGAGATGAACTTCCACAAGTTCCACTGGTTTATTGTTCTCACTGTCAGGAAATTTCTCCTTAGTTCTAGGTTGCTTCTCTCCTTGATTAGTTCCCATCCATTGCTTTTTATTTTGCCTTCTGGTGCTTTGGAGAATAGCTTGACCTCATCTTCTTTTTGTGGCAGCCCCTCAAACATGCCATCATATCATCCCTAGTATTTCTTTTCACTAGATTAGACATACCCAATTCCTGCAACCATTCTTCCTGTGTTTTAGCCTCCAGACTCCTTTTAATTTCCTCTTTTAAAAATACCAGGCACCACTGGGTCATTAGCATTAATGACAATCAGTATCAGAAGCTCTGAATGGAATTGTTTATTTCTAGCCTAAATCATTTTAGGTTTTAAGCTTCATTTCATTTCATGGTTAATCTTAAGGGGGAGTTTTAAAACAAGCTTTCCAACAGCGCATTTAATCAGTTATAGTTTCTCAAAATGGATATTTACACAGGGGTTTCATTTTGTTCAACATTCAGGGAAGAATAAAACCTGCCCATTAGATAAACTTCAACCTTCAGGGAGGTAAAAGAGGTAATTTTTGTATAGAGATGATTGTTCCAGCATATTTGATTCAATGAGGGAGACCTCCCTAAAAGACATCCCATGCATTACATTATTTTCCCATTCTAGGGAGCACCCACATTTTGGAGTAGCCAATCATGCCTACGCACGCTGGCTTCCAGCAGAATATGAAGATGGCATATCCCTTCCAAGAGGATTAATTGCAGGACAACTTTATCATGGACATCCTCTCCCTCTGGTAAGTGATGGGAAGTCAATTACCTGTTTGGATTGAGCCTGTAGTTGGAGAACTATCAGGGGACACTGGTGAAACCATCATGGGCTTTAGCGTAGGATGAGATGACCCTTGTAGAGCAATACCTATACCAGTCTAAAGTGGCCAGTAGCAACTGGGCTAGTTCATCATCCCACTCCTCTCCAAATCACCTGAGTTTACCACCAATAATATGGTTAATGAAGTGGGTTAGATCATGCCCCCAGCTGCCATTGTGTATTGTTTACCTTAGAACGGAATGTCTCAATCTTTGGCTTGAAGATGTGTGGACTTCAATTCCCAGAATTCCCTAGGCTAGCATGCTGGCTGGGGAATTCTGGGAGTTGAAGTCCACATGCCTTTAAATTGCCAAGATTGAAAGACAGTCCTTAGAGGATGGATTGGGGAGAACTTTATAAGGACACAATAGAAAAAAGGGGTTGTCGTGGCACGTTTGTGCTGTGGTTAGATCAGTGATGACAAATCTATGACATGGGTGTCAAAGGTGACACGCTATGATGTTTTGGATGACATGCCAACATTCACAGACACTCAAGGATGAGTAATAATAGATTCCGCTCACCCCCACTCTGCCTCTCCCCTCCCCATGTGTCCTTGGTTTTAATATCTAATTTTAACTTTTTATTTTTAAATTTATAGTTGCCCAGAGTTACCCTATGGGTGGCCAACAAATTTTATAAATAAATAAAAATAAATAAATAATAGTTTTAATTCCCTTTTGTATGACCTGGATTCCGAGGAGAGAACACTTAGGAAACTGAGGGATTTCAATCCAAACAGATTAGAATTGCTTATCTGATCTGCTTTGGGGGTTTCCTTGCAGGTACGGCTAGTGTCTAATGAAATCATCACAACTTCCAATGAGAATGTGACTCCTGATGACCAACGCTCTCTTGTATTCATGCATTTTGGGCAATGGATTGACCATGACTTGGACTTAGCTCCTGAGAGCCCAGCCAACATAGATAATGTCCACTGTGATTCTTGTTGCAATTATGCACCCCCTGACTTTCCAATTAAGGTAATAAAAACTCTGCTCTGGGGGAAAAAAGTATAGCATGGTATATCCACAGATCAATTTTAGCTTTGAGAGATCCTCCTTCTGAGGAGAATTTTTCCCTGGTTTTGATAAGGTGAACATAAAAATTGTGTCTCTTTAAAATAGTTTAAAATAGTATCTTTAAAATACAGTAGTGTCTCTTTAAAATAATTGACAAGAGTTATGCGACCTCTGGTCATAATAAAGACTTTTTATAGCACTTAGACTTATATATCACTTATATATCACTTCAGAGTGCTTTACAGCATTCTCTAAGTGGTTTACAAAGTCAGCATATTGCCCCCAACAATCTGGGTCCTCGTTTCACCGACCTCCGAAGGATGGAAGACTGAGTCAACCTGGAGCCAATCAGGATCAAATTGCTGGTAGTGGGCAGAATTAGCCTGCAATACTTCATTGTAACCATTCCACCACCATGGCTCTTTTATATTTTTCTAATGATGATGATGATGATGATTATGAGAGGGAGAGAGAGATGATATATGAATGGATCGATTGATGACCGGCAGATGATAGATAGATAGGTAGATACCGTGTTTCCTCAAAAATAAGACCCTGTCTTACATTTTTTTGAACCTTGAAATAATCTTATCTTATTTTCTGGACCCATGTAGTTCATTGACTATAAGTGAATCAAATAAGTTGAAAAGCTAAGTTTTCAGGGTGTGAAATACAAGCTCTTTCACCCACTTGCTGGCCTCTTATTAGACTTGAAATCTCACAAGATTCAAAAATAATTTTAAAAACACTTTAAAAAAAAAACATTTATTAAAAATCAACTGAACAATCGAAGTATTTAAAAGCATGTTTATTTTTAACTGCCGGAACCTGAAAAATATAGAAACGTAGGAAATGGACAGCGGAAAAAGTCTGCCCTTTGAGATTTTTGTATTTTCGTTTTCAATTATGAATGAATTAATTAAATCTCAACCATTTACTTTACCAACTTAAAGCCTTATGCCCAAACTCTTAAAATAAAAACAATTTATTAATTCATTAATTATTTTTTATTTTATTTTATTAAGAGTTCAGATATAATGCTTTAAATTGGTAAAGTAAAAATGCTGAGGCTGTTATTCTATTCTGTATTTTATTCCTTTCCACCCCCGTACCTACAGCTTTCTTTCCCCTTTCTCTCTCTTTCCTATTTTTCTATCACTTTTATTTTCATTTTCATTTAATATTATGATAATATTAATAAAATTCTTTAAGAAAAGTTCAGGTATGATGCAGATTAGGGATGCGGTGGCTCAGTGGCTAAGATGCTGAGCTTGTCAATTGAAAGGTCAGCAGTTCAGCCATTCGAATTCCTAGTGCCGCGTAATGGGGTGAGCTCCCGTTACTTCTGCCAGCTTCTGCCAACCTAGCAGTTCAAAAGCCCGTAAAAAATGCAAGTAGAAAAATAGGGACCACTTTTGGTGGGAAGGTAACAGCATTCCGTGTGCCTCTGGCGTTTAATCATTTATTTATTTATTATTTATTAATTCAATGTGTATGCCGCCCCTCTCCGAAGACTTAGGGTGGCTCACAATGCATTTAAAATCATTATAAAAAATATTTAAAAATTAAAAACATTAAAAACATTAAAACCCATTCACGCCATTCATGGCCGGATCTCGCCAGATCGCAAGAGCGAGATCAATGGCCCCAGGCCTGCCGGAAAAGCCAGGTCTTCACCTCTTTTCGGAAGGCCAATAGGGTGGGGATAGTCCGGACCTCAGGAGGTAACTGGTTCCAGAGAGCTGGGGCAGCCACAGAGAAGGCCCTCCCCCGCGGGCCCGCCAGCCGGCATTATTTAGCTGACGGGACCCAGAGGAGACCAACTCTGTGGGATCTTACCGGTTGTTGGGATGACCACGGAGACGTCTTCGGACAGGCTCTTCAGCTTTGAAACAGAGAAACCGCCCCCTAGAGTTGGGAACAACTAGCATGTATTTGCAAGGGGAACCTTTACCTTTACCTTATGATGAGGATTAGACTGGGATCACAAACATGTGGATGTTTTGACTTAGTGACCTTTTTATACAGATCCCCCCTGGAGATCCACGGATTAAGACTCCGGGCATCTGTCTGCCGTTCGTTAGGACAGCTGCAGTGTGCAACCCCACAACATTTGTCCGTGAGCAGCTCAATGCAATCACCTCATTCATGGATGCCAGTACTGTGTATGGGAGTGAAGAGCCTCTAGCAAGGAGTTTGAGGAACGAAACCAACTCACTTGGTCTCATGGCAATCAATCAGAACTTCACCGATGCCGGACTGTCCCTTCTGCCTTTTGAGATCAACTCCAATAGCCTCTGTCTTCATACAAATAAAACTGCCCAAATCCCATGTTTTAAAGCAGGTATTTATTTGTTTAATTAATGTATTCAATTTATAAGACCACCCAGCATCAAATTGACTCTGTGAGGGGTTCAGTAATAAGAATATTACAGGTAGTCCTCTGCTTACAACAGTTCATTTAGTGACTGTTCAAAGTTACAACGGCACTGAAAAAGCAATTTATGACCATTTTTCACAATAAAGGTTGTAATTATACAACCTTTAACATCCTAGTAATTAATCACACTAGGGCAGGGGTTGACAACTGTGGCCCTTTTACAACCTGTGGACTTCAACTCCCAGAATTCCTGAGACAGCCAAGCTGTCTCAGGAATTCTGGGAGTTGAAGTCCACAGGTCATAAAGGGGCCATATTTGCCCACCCCTGCACTAGGGACATGACCTGAGCTAGACACCTTCTTACCTTCTGAAATAGGTAACACTCTGATGATATAAGAAGAGGCAGAGAGGAATTAGAGGTTAGTTGTATAAGAGTCTATCTGGCAGTCAGAAGATCCCCAGGTTACATCTCCCACAACTTCAGGAGGAACAAGAAAAGGCCCTCTTGAAATTCTGGAAAGCCACAGCTGGAAGTTCCACATAGAGATTTCAGTTGCACAGTTATGGACAACATTTTTTATACCCTTCCCTGTGAACATCCCTGGGACAGATGCCTCCTTTCACAACCAACATTCAACATGTTCCAGCCAAATTCTCTTACTTAGGGGTACCAGATTTAGGCTGCAAAAATCCACATAACCTCTAGATTGCAGGGGGTAATCCTGAAAGGATTAACATTCTCCAGCTTCCTTTCTGAAATGTTTAGATTATTTATTTTAGATTGTTTGCTTTAATTGCTACAACCAAACAGAACATGTCATGATTTAACTTTGCAGGAGATGCAAGGGTCGATGAAAACCTGGGACTGACAGCTATTCACACTCTCTTTCTTCGGGAGCACAACCGGATAGCCGGGGAACTGAAGAAGTTGAATCCCCATTGGAATGGAGAGAGACTGTATCAAGAAACACGGAAGATCATTGGTGCTTTAAATCAGGTATTGAATGTTCTCATGTTTATCTCACAGCTTTTGCTGCTTTTACATAGCATTTTGTTCACACAGCAGTAGTAATGTGGATAAAAGAAGGAATCATACAGAGTCAACTACATGAACTCTAAAGGACCCTCTCTATTCACATTAATATAAGAGAGAAAAGTGCTTGCTTGGAGATTATAT
The DNA here is from genome assembly GCA_022577455.1 of Arizona elegans. Lineage (NCBI taxonomy): Eukaryota > Metazoa > Chordata > Lepidosauria > Squamata > Colubridae > Arizona > Arizona elegans. The sequence goes on along the minus strand of JAKOOJ010000001.1, from coordinate 317,363,098 downwards.
TAAAAATCAGCTAAACCCCATTAAGTGGTAATATATTTTCTGATGAGACCTAGATGTCACGGAAGGACAGCCATATGGAAAACATCTGAGTGACCTCACTGTGAATGGCACAAGGACATATATGTTACAAAGAGTTACTTAATCCAATAAATTTACCCAAGGACAGCAGTAAATTTCCCATCAGCAGTAAATTTCCCATTAGCAACCACAGCACTTAAGAAAGGTTGTCTAGCTAAAGATAATCTTATAAACTAAAAATAATGGTTTACTAATGGTTTAGTAATTAGATGAACATATTATCAAATGTATGTAACCATATAGGGAAAATCGGATGTATGTAACCATATATGGAAAAGGCATGATCTCACCGAATCCTTTGTCTTAGAAATGTATAAAAACAGAGGTATCAAAGCTCTTTCCTTGTTCAAAGCTTCAGGTACAAATCTGGCTCTGAACCTTGCGCAATAAAACTGTCTCTGGCTGACCCAGGAATGTTGTTTGGTCCCTTCATTATACAACAGTAGCCAAAGAGATATTGCAGAACTGAATACTCTGTCCAAAATAGAGTTTTTTTCAGATAGAAAATAAATGAATAAAGGAAAAAAAAGCCTTGTCCAATCTTTTCTCTTGCCTGGCTTGTTCTTAATATTCAAAGGGAACTTTCCACTATTAAGGACAACATACATGCACCTCTTTTGCTGTCTAAGTTAGCACATTTCAGAAAATAGCTAGTTACTCTATTTATAATATTTATAAATGCCTCAAATAACACATGGAATTCTAAAACATAGGGTTAATATACTGAATGCTTTACCTTACTGAAACAAATCCCACTGGACAATAGATGGTAGATGTCACTTCAATAGAAGCAACAGCCATTCTTTTTTTAATGGTTTCAATTGTCAAGAATGGAATATAAGACCAGAAGATCAGTTCATTTATTAAGGTAATTCTATTATTGATTGGCCAGAGAGGGCAAAGTACAAGATAGAAATAAATGCTACCAGTGTCTGAAAATATGTTTTTCCTTTCCCTTAAAGGATTTTATCCACTACTTCTTTTTTTTTTTTATTGAAAAAGTTTTCAAATACAAGTTTTTCCCCCTTTTTCCCCCCCTCTTCCCTAACCCCCCCTCACCACCCATCCCCCCTGTGACTTCTTCACAACAATAGGCTATTTCATAACTAATTACATACATAATATCGTTCCTTTCCCTTACTCCCTCCTCAGAATACTGACCCTTACCATATTATTCTTATAACTCCCATTTTTACGATAATCTGCCCTTTTTCTCCTCCCCTAAACTTATAGTGTATTATTACAATTTAACATTTAATCTTTTATATATATTAATATAACATTTTAAAGCAGCCTTCTCCCTACATCCAAATTTAACATTTATTCAGTTCTATCCAATTCCTCCACTCCCCTAAATATATGACTTAAAGATCCTTTTTCTTAGACTAATCAATCAGTAAACTAACCTATTTCAACCCTTCAATTCCTACAAAATCATGCAATACAATTCTAAATATAATCCACTGCCCACTTTACTAAGATATACACATATCTATATATGCATTCCATTTTGTAAAAAGAAAAAAGACAATAACTTTAAATTTATAATCCATATAATATCTTCTTTGGTGTCTTTCCACTGGATTGTTAAATCCATCACCCATAATAGGGTAAAATAACATGCTGGTGCAACAGTTTGTTCAAAATCTTCAATCATCTTCTGCCCCCATCAGTAGTAGATATCCTCGTATATATATAAAAGTAAAAACAACCACCCGAATGACATTATAATTATATCCATATAGTTATAGTTGTGGTATTCATCAGGATTGTTGATTCCCATCATCCTAATGGGTAACATCCAGATCTTCTGCATGCCCCAGCGTGACTCTCTTGCCTTGTAACTCAAAATAATTATAATATATTTACCAGTAAAAGAAATCCAGAGTAGATAATTCAAATCCAACAAGGTAAGGCTCTTTTCACATCCCAAAATCACGGCATTACAGAGATCTGCCACAATCCTCAGGATAGTATTAAACAATTGTTCGCCTCCACTATCTTTTCAGATATTCATTCATTTTTTGTCCCTGGCTTCACTGTTGCTTGGTTTAGAAACTGCTGTTTCTATGAGATCTATTTATTTTCTTTTTCTTTTGCGGGTTGAATTTCCATCCTCGTTTCGTGCCTACCAATTGTGTGTCGGCTGATCGATTTTCATTCTGCTTTATGAGTTGATCTTGTTGGGTTAGTTTTGTCATCTCATCTTTCTTCTCCATCACTTGTATATCAACTGGTTGATTTGCGCACTTGTCTGTGACTTGATGGTTCATCACATTGGAGTCGGATGACACTGCTCTCTTATTTATAGACAGTCCAGCTGGGGTATCTAGGGAGTCCAAAGACAATTTATCCACCACAGCCTCTGTAATTTGATATTTTCCTTTTGTTTCCAACTCCTTTTGCTTATCCTGTATTGTGCCTAAAGATGTTAAGTTCATTTTTAAAATTTTTTGATAAAATTCTTCCGCTTTTTCAACAGTGTTCAGTTGATATCTTACTCCTTGGTGTCTCAATATTAAACCAACTGGGGCATCCCACCTAAATAGGATATTTCTTTTTTTTAACTCAGTCACTAGAAAGCCAAATTTCTTCCTCTCCATTAGCATCTTAGTCGGGAGCTCCTTAAAAATCCAAATCTTTCTTCCATGAAATTGCAAAGTAGAATTAAAAGAGTTCTGCACAATATTATTCCTAATTTCTTTATCTGTAAAATAGATCACCACATCTCTAGGCAATTGCCTTTGCTTTGCCAACCAGGAGTTTATTCTATAAATTCTATCAATCCTGCAAAACACTTCATCAGGTTGAACCTTTAAAATCCCAGCCAGAATTTCAGAAGATATTTTCCTTAAGTCATCTCTATTATTTTCCTGCAGACCTCTCAGTCTAATTGCATATTCTGTAAAATTATATTGAATCATTAAAACTTCTCTTTCAATCCTCTGTTGCACATTTTCTTCATTACCAGTCTTTTGGTCAACCTCCATTTTAGGTTTATCTTCTGAGCTATTATCCTGAATGTTTACCAAATCCTTTTTAATTTTTTGAATCTTGTCATCCAAATTCTCCTCAGTTTCCTTCATTTTAGACTCTAATAATTTAGTCTTTGCATCCACCCGAATCAGAAAGTCTGATAAACCATTAGCTGTATTTAAAATCTTTCGATTCAAAAAGTCAAACTTTGATTTCACCAATTCACCAATTTCTTTAATTTCCTGCTTAAATTTTTCGATTTGCTGTTCACAATCTCATCCCTTCTTACAATCTCTTCAAGAAGAAATTCTATTATATTAAAATCAGGTTTCTGACACTGGAGAGTTACAACTTGTTGGTATAATTTATTAATGGGGGAAATTCCCCCCCCCCCTGTTTGTCTAGCTGTGTGAGTCCCGATGCCATTTCCCACACAGACAAGATTTAGTGGAAAAGAGAGAAAAAAAAAAGGCTTGTTTCCAACCAAGATCAATATCAGATCCCCAGGAAAAAAAAAAAAGAAAAAAAAAGCAAGAGTGAGAGTGAGGTTTTGCCTCAATTACGACCAGAAGTATTCATTCCGCTACTTTGTAATAGAAAACGGAAGGACTTTCCCTTTTCAGCCTCTCTTCAAGCCTCAGCAATCGCCATTTTAAAAATCTTTTTTCCTTTCACTTCTTAAACAACTTCAGTAACTTTTCTAAAATAAGAAAAAAAAATACTTGCACCTCAGGGTCAGCGGTCCAGCTCACGTCTTCTTTAATTAGTTTAACAAGTTTACAGGCTTGCTTTTGCCACCTAGCTCTGCGTGTAGCAGAGATCTCCCAGAGCCCGGAGCATCGGCTGGGGATACGGGGAGTCTCTTCCGCTCCGTCCCAAAAGTAAAAAAAAAACTTTTGGGATTAGGCAGAGGACTCAACCCACCCCAGCCTGCTCTATCTCCGTTTCCTCATGGAAACGGAGTTTTTTCGAGCCGCCATTCCGCTATAAAGGCGGCTCTTTACAGGCAGTGGGTGCGACGATCCCAAAGGAGCGTCCAGCGGGGACAAACCGTATCCACTACTTCTTGATGCTGGTATCAGAGGTGCTATTCAGCAGGTTCTGACAGGTTCTGGAGAACCAGTAGAGGAAATTTTGAGTAGTTCAGAGAACCGGCAAATACCACCTCTGGCTGGCCCCAGGAGGGATTTTGCAGTATCCTTCCCCTGTCATCAAGCAACACCACGCCCACCAAATCACACCCACAGAACCAGTAGTAAAAAAAATTGAATTCCACCACTGGCTGGTGTCTTAAGATGTCAGAATGATGCTTTTCTCACTGTTCTCCATTTTACCCTGTTCCTCTGACTCATAATTTATGAGAGTCATTGACTTACTAGAGCCACTAATCACCACTGTGCAATAGTGAAGGGGGGACATTTTGTACTTTAGCTGTGGCTGATTGATGCTATCTATCAAGAGTGAGGAAATTGCCCGGTCTGATTCTTCACCCCCAAGTGAAAACAAGCCAGTGTGATGTAAAAGAGAGAGTTTTTCCCTCATCTTTAGGACTGAGTAAATCTCCTGGAGAGGATTTTATAAATGAAGGCAGTGTTGAGTTAGATGCAGATTTCTGCAAGTTGCTGTTGAGCATTACTTCCTTCACAACTTGTCCCCTAAGTTGTCAGAAGACTAGTCAAGACTAGTATGTTGGCTGGGGAATTCTGAGAAGTGAAGTCCACACATTTTAAAGTTCCTAAGGTTAGGAAACACTGTAGTAGTTTGAATTGTATGGAATTTTGCAAGCCAGATGGCAGGCAGAAAAGTGACTCTTCTAGAGCAGGGCTGTCAAACTTGTGGCCCGCAGGCTGGATGCGTCACGTGCTTGCCCACGCCCGGTTTAGCAAAGGGGAAAAAAGTCACGATATGTCATGTGATGATGCAGTGACGATGCGAGTTTGACACCCCTGTTCTAGAGGATGGAGGGTAATGAAGGGCACACTTTAAAAAGGAAATCTGGATAAGCTGGTGCTTCCTGTAAAGCAGTGCCTGCCCTCTACAATGAAGCCCCCCTCAAAACCCCCATTTCCCCCCAGCCCAAAAGTTTAGCTCTTCACCTGGGTGAGAATGATTTACACCTCCTTTTAATGGTGTTTTCCTTTGTTCCCATTTGGTTTTGTCATAATGCCATCTTTACACTTCTTTTTGTTTTGGGTTGTTTGTTCTTAATATTTTAAACAATTTGTAAACTACCCAGATTTGCTGGGAGTCATGCAAGATATAAAACTGGATATTTGGCTACACTATTTTCAAAAAGCAAAAGAATTACACAATGTTGATGTCGAATCAGATCAAAAGACCTACCATTGTTTCTTAAATTGGTTTATAATTTGTCCTTACTTTCTGAATGCTCAGAATACTCTTGGTATTAAGTCATCAGATAGGAGTAAATAAAGAAAATAAATAAGCAGGCTGAGGCCTTTGGGGCTTACATTGTCTTTGTATCATTGCAGATATTCACATACAGAGATTACCTACCTCTACTTCTGGGCAACGAATTCTATAAACGGTTACCTGCGTATAGAGGCTACAATAAGAATGTGGACCCCTCCATTTCAAACGTTTTCTCCTTGGCCTTCCGATTTGGGCATGGTTCTGTCCCACCCTTTGTACCCCGCCTGGATGAGAAATTCCAGAACTCTCTTCCCTTTTCCAAGACTCCACTTCATCTCACTTTTATGGCTCCATGGAGAATTGTGGCGGAAGGTAAATTGGGTCTCTGGCTTAACCCTCTTGAGCTGGGTTTCTCTAAGATCCTGCCCATTTCTTGAGAAATGAATCCAAGCCTGTTAAAAGCGCAGTCTATTGGAACTATCCAATACTCCTAGAAACAATCATTTTTGAAGAACAGGAATGAGCAACTCTAAATCTCAGACTTGATGTTGTTTTTCCTAAATGTTAAAATATTGTAAAAATGTTGTCATGGAATATGGGTCACGCCCAGCGGTGAAATGTAAAATTTGTTACTACCAGTTCTGTGGGCGTGGCTTGGTGGTGGGGGTAATATGACTGAGTGGGCGTGGCCAACTTTTTTTTTGTTACTTTTAAAACCATTTTTTCTACAACCTCTTCGGCAGAAGCTTTCTTTTTTTTTAAAAAAAGCCTCTGACGATCCCAGCTGACTTGCCTGATCGGCAGAAGCTTTCTTTTTTTTTTTTTTAAAGCCTCTGATGATCCCAGCTGACTTGCCTGATCGGCAGAAGCTTTTATTCCTTTTAAAAACATTTTTTCTATAACCTCTTCAGCCGAACCACCTGCCTCCATTGCTACCTGATCGGGCGATCCGATCAAAACCGGGAGCATTTCACCCCTGGTCACGCCCATCTTTTAATTTAGCTTTTCCTGTCCTAAAGTAGAGGCAGGTTTGAGGCAAGCTGTACTATTTGCATAGCTCGTTGCTATCAATATGCCTAATAGCTCGTTGCTATCAATATGCCTAATCTCTGTAGGGTAAAGTCTTACAAACCCATCACAGATATCTAATGCTTTCTTTTCACAAGATAATAAACTCCACCAAAGTGTTCTAGATCCTTCTAGTGTGGGTTAGAATGCAAGAAGTGAAGTTAGTGAACATGCCCCAAACCTGCCTGATGCAATCCTGCAGCTTTGATCCAGGAAGCATACACTCATTGCTAGTACCTGCCCAGTAAAAGTAAAAGTAAAACCCTGCCCAGACTTTCCCACCCCCGATACAAAATCTTAAAAAAAAATCCTGGGCCCACCCATCAGTTTGACTTGCCTATATATGACATTCTCTAAAGCAGGGGTGTCAAACTTGATTTCATTGAGGGATGTATCAGGGTTGTGTTTGACCTCGGCGCCCTGTGTGGACATAGCCCAGAGGTGGGTTTCAGCAGGTTCTGACCAGTTGTGGAAAACCGGTAGTGGAAATTTTGAGTAGTTCGGAGAACCAGTAGTAAAAATTCTTACTGGCCCTGCCCCCCATCTATTATTTGCCTCCCAAGTCCCAGGTGATTGGGAGGAAATGGGGATTTTGCAGTATCCTTCCCCTGGAGTGGGGTAGGAATGGAAATTTTACAGTATCCTTCCCCTGCCACGCCCACCAAGCCACACCCACAGAAGCAGTAGTAAAAAATTTTGAAACCCACCACTGGCGTAGCCAGCTTGACATCACTCATGTTGGGGGTGCCTGTGTTGGCCTGAGCCCTCAGCCAATAAAAACGAAGCTTGGGTGGGCTGCATGTGGTCCTCCTGAGCTTCATTTTCAGTGACCAAGGGTTGCAGGGGACTGTCATACCTGATAACGAAGCTTTGGTGGGCCACACGCAGCCCTCCTGAGCTCTCTTTTCATTGGCAGAGGCACCGCGGGCCAGTCCTTCACTGTTTCCAGAGCAGTCCCGCGGGCCAGATTTAAGCACCTGACTTTGACATCCCTGCTCTAAAGCCTTGAGCCTTTAAATGCTGCTCATCCCTACTGCACAATGGAGAAATCTGCCTCCCCCACCCCCCCACATAGGCTCACTGAAGCATAGAGCTGCCCTACAATGACATTTCAAGGAGACTGACATTTCTAAAGCAGGGGACCCACTGCCACCCAGAGGGGCTTTGGAGGCTTCTGCCACCAGGAAGAAGTGTAAAGAGGAACTGAAATCCTTGGGAAAACGCCTCTTTCAGACAATGGGTCTTGGTGGGCTTCCTGGGGGCAAGCAGAATAGGCAACATTTTCTAAGTTGATGTCCTCGTTTTCATGCCTTGTTGGCTGCTGCATTCCAAATTGTGGTTTGCATTCCTTTAATTCATATGTGTATTAGAATGGATTAATTTAAACTATGTTCATATACTTAATCTGATGATTGTGCTACACGTATTACCAGTATGTAAATGTCACCAGTTTTCACATTACACATGATAAATTAACAGCTACTTCCGGAATGGCTCTGAGTCTCAAAGATTTGGGGAGCTCACTAGGACCATGGGGTCACAGATTATGAATTTTTGATGTGGACCAAGTTATTGAGTTCTAATCCTGTTTAATCATGCCAGCATGGCCACTAGAGAGAGGGAAGATTAAAGTTGTAGCCTAAACACAAAGATAGATATATTTTGACCAGCTTAATTGTGTCAGTATAATAATAAATCATAAGGCAGCTTTAAAACTGTTAAACCATGTATCAAATTCTTTCTTTCTTTCTTCTTTCTTTCTTTCTTTCTTTCTTTCTTTCTTTCTTTCTTTCCTTCCTTCCTTTTTTCTTTCTTCTTTCTTTTTTCCTTTCTTTTCTTTTCTTACTTTCTTTCTTTCTTTTCTTCTTTCCTTTCTTCTTTCCTTTTCTTTCTTTCCACAATCCCCTCCCCTCCTCTCCTCTCCTCTCCCCTCCCCTTTCCTTCTTTTCCTTTTTTTCCCCTTTTTCTCCTTTAAGTCCTTGTTGACTGTTGCATTAGTTTCTGTACTTTTCTTGGAGATATTTTTTAGAATATTTTTGCCTAGGTTTGAAAGAGAGTGACCAACTCAGGGTCACCCAGCTACAGTAGAATGGAATTAGAACTCACCCGCACCTAATTGACTCTCCTCAAATGAGTATATCAGAGAGTTATATGTTGAATTTAAATGTAGAAAGCAAGCTATTCATTAAAAAAATGTCTAAAGCTCTGGAAGCCTTGGTTAGCAGATACTTTCCTTTCAGAGACCACTGTTGCTTTTCTCTTCTAGGTGGCATTGATCCCATTGTCCGTGGCTTTATGGCAGACTATGCCAAGCTGATGAGGCAGGACCAGATGATGGTTGAGGAGCTTCAGGAACGGCTCTTTGAACAATTGCACTATATTGGTCTTGATCTATCAGCTCTGAACCTGCAGAGGGGTCGAGACCATGGTTTGCCAGGTAGAGTGATTTATTGTAAAAGTATTTTTACATACACAAGTATAGAGTCATTTATTGTAAAAGTAGATTTATCATTGTCCTTTGAATAACAATTTAAGAAAGGCTGTCCAGATTAACAGAATAACAGAGTTGGAAGGGACCTTGGAGGTGTTCTAGTCCAACCCCCTGCTCAAGCAGGAGATATACCATTCCAGATAAGTGGCTGACCAGTCTCTTCTTAAAAATCTCCCATGATGGAGCACCCACAACTTCTGAAGCTGTTTCACTGTTTCACTGATTAATTATTCTCACTGTCAGGGAATTTCTCCTTAGTTCTAGGTTGCTTCTCTCCTTGATTAGTTTCCATCCATTGTTTCTTGTCCTGCCGTCAGGTGCTTTGGAGAATAGGTTGAACCCCCTCCCCTTCTTCTTTTTGGCAAATATTGGAACACAGCTATCATCTCAACCCTAGTCCTCCTTTTTACTAGACTAGACATACCCAATTCCTGCAACTGTTCTTCATACGTTTTAGCCTCTAGTCCCCTAATCATCTTTGTTGCTCTTTTCAGAATCTCTACATCGTTTTTATAATATGTGACCAAAACAACGCAGTATTCTAAGTGTGGCCTTACTAAGGCTTTATAAAGCGGTACTAATACTTCACATGATCTTGATTTTGTCCCTCTGTTAATCTTGGGAGTTGTAGTGGACAAACACTTAAATATGAGCCAGCAGTGTTCGGCAGCAGCCAAAAAAGCCAATGCAATCCAAGATCCCTAGTTACTGCTATTGAGCCAGGCTTCACTTAATCTCTACCTGTACATTTGGTTTTTCTTGCCTATGTGTAAAGCCTTACTTTTCTCTACACTGAATTTCATTTTGTTAGTTAGCTCCCAGTACTCAAGTCTTTCAAGATCCATCTGGATCTTGAGCCTATCTTGTGGGGTGTTGGCTATTCCTGCCAGTTTAGTGTCCTCTGCAGTTTTTATGTCCCCTGCTATTCCCTCATCTAAATCATTTATGAAGATGTGCTGCGCAGAGGTGAAATGCTTCCGGTTCGGATTGGACCGTCTGATCTGGTAGCAATGGCAGTAGGTGGTTTGGAGAACCGGTAGCAAAAATCCCTGCACCACCCCCCTCATGCCCAGCTGAGCCACACAATCATCAGAGGCTTTTTTTTTTTTTACTTTTAAAAGCATTTTTTCTACAACCTCTTCAGCCGAAAAAATGCTTTTAAAGGTAAAAAAGAAAAGAAAAGTCGGCCACGCCCACCCAGTCACATTACCCCCCACCAAGCCACGCCCACAGAATTGGTAGTAACAAATTTTATATTTCACCACTGGTGCTGGGCTTAAAACAGAACCTTGGGGTACCCGCTGCTTACTTCCCTCCATGTAGATGTAATTCCATTAATACACATTCTTGTCTTCCTTCTAACCTAATAGCTTCCAGATCTGGGGGGACCATAACTCCCAGAGTTCTAAGAGGGCTAACTGATGAATTCTGGGAATTGCAGTCCCAGCATATCTGAAGTAGGAGAAGACTCTTTTACACTCTATGGGCATTTTTCCTTTCCGGTTACCCTACCTTGCCCTGCTCTGCCCAGACCCTATTGATATGCATGATTTCACTAGTTTTTAAAATAGACCCCAAATGAATCCCAGCCTGACAGAGATACTAAAAATATGCGTATTATGTAACATCTGCTTGCAGATCCTACAGCACTCTGGAAATAATTGCGTGAGAAAGTCACCTTTTTCTTTACATTCTTAAAACATACCGTATATACTCGAGTATAAGCTGACTTTTTCAGCACATTTTTTATGCTGAAAAAGCCCCCCTTGGCTTATACTCGAGTGAGTAAATAAAATAAATGAAATAAATATTCAAAAATATTTAACCTAGTGATGTCTCAATTAATGTAATTTTATTGGTATCTATTTTTATTTTTGAAATTTACCAGTAGCTGCTGCATTTCCCACCCTAGGCTTATACTCAAGTCAATAAGTTTTCCCAGTTTTTTGTGGTAAAATTGTGTGCCTCGGCTTATAATCGGGTCGGTTTATACTCCAGTATAGAGGGTACATCAGATTTGTTTCCTCTTTTAAGCAAATCCAGAAACACAAGTAGGACCAGTTGCAACTAGGGATACCTGGGGAAGGGGAGTAAACTCAAGATGGCAGCTGTGAATATGCAAATACAACCCCACCCCTTTTTAAAATATGGGAACTTCCCTGTCCGTAATGATGATTTGTTTTTCCTTGTAGGGTACAATGCCTGGAGACGTTTTTGTGGCCTCTCTGCTCCCAGCAACGAAGCCCAGCTTGCTGTAGTCCTTCGCAATCATAAACTGGCAAAGCAGTTCATCAAGCTTTATGGAACACCCGAAAATATTGACATCTGGATTGGAGCCATGGCTGAGCCTTTTGTCCCAAACGGGAGAGTGGGACCTCTCATGGCCTGTCTCATCGGAACTCAGTTTAGAAAACTCAGAGATGGAGACAGGTGGGCCTTTTTCAAATATATATCAAGAGAAAACCGTATGCCACATTCAGATGTTTGTTTATTTATTTATTAGTTTGATTTATATGCCGCCTTTCTCCAGAGACTCAGGGTGGCTTACAATGCTTTTAAGCAATAGCCTTCATACTTTTGTATATTCCTGCTTAGTAGGGCTTTTGGGCCCCCTCTAAGCGGTGTTCTATTTTATACAAAGTCAGCTTATTGCCCCCACAAATCGGGTCCTCATTTTACTTACCTCAGAAAGATGGAAGGCTAAGTCAACCTTGAGCCTGGTGAGAATTGAACTTGCAGTAATTGCAGGCAGCTGGCAGCTAAATACTACTTCAACAGTAGTTTAGTCCACTGCAGCACCAGGCTCCTAGATGTTGCCATGGATTTCATAGCTATAATTGGGTTTTTAAGTGATTGTGTGATATGGTAGTTTTAATTATCATTTATTTTATTTTGATCATTGTCATCTACCATGCATTTTGTAGCCGAGGTTGATGAGATTTGTCACTTGCTGAGCATCTTTTGACTGAGGTAGAAAGACATCTAATATATACATAGATAAATATATAAACAAGCTTCAGATTTTCGGACTGTCTTGAGAGCTGAGCAAACAGTTATGATTGACCTGATCAGCATTAGACTTCAGGATACCGTTTGGCAGGATTTCTAGTTCCCTTTGCCTGTTTTCTCCTCTCTGTTTTCTCTTCCATGGCCTAAAGCAGGGCTGTCAAACTCAAGGCTCGCGGGCTGCATCTGGCCCATGAGGCTACTCTGGAAACAGCGAAGGACCAGGCCGCAGTGCCTCTGCCAGGAAAAACAGAGCTCGGAAGGGCAGCACGCGGTCCTCCTGGGCTCCGTTTTCACTGGCAGAGGCACCGTGGGATGGTCCTTCGGTTTTCTCTGGCAGAGGGCTATCAAAACAAACTAAAAACAAAACAAAAGGAGAAATGTTTCCCCTTTTGCATTTGAGCATGCAAGAAGGGACAGGAAAGGAGAAAGGGAAAGAGGAAAGACAAGGAAAAAGAAGGAAAGATGGGAAGAGAACAAGGAAGGAAAAATAAGGAAAGAGGGGAAAGAAGAAGAAAGAAGGAAAAGGGAAGGAAAAAGAAGGAAAGGAAAGAAAGGAAGGAAGGAAGGAAGGAAGGAAGGAAGGAAGGAAGGAAGGAAGGAAGGAAGGAGATTATAATGAGAAGGAGGGAGAGTCTGAGGGAAGTCCTTCCTTAGCTCTTGGCCACCACAGGAACCCCCAACACGAGTGACGTCAAGCTGGACACGCCTACCCTGGCCACGGCCACCCAAGCTCCCCAAGGTCAAACACAACCCTGATGTGGCCCCCAATGAAATTGAGTTTGACACCCCTGACCTAGAGCCTCCTCCTACAGTTGTGCCTATTATATTTTCAAATACAATATACTTTTCATATTTTCAGTCAACTGAAATAGCACATAATAGGGCAATGATGGCTAATCTTTTTGCCATCACGTGCCAAAAGCAGGGGGAGCGCAAGGAGGTCACGCATGTGCGTGCCTACACCCATAATTCAATGTCTCCCTGTGCGCTGCCCCCCGTGCATGCGCTGCCCCCCCAACCATGCTTCCCCTGCTTTTGGCACGTGACGGCAAAAAGGTTACTGATGGGCCCAGTAGGCCCATTTTTCACCCTCCTCAGGCTCCAGAGGCTTTCTTGGAGCCTGGGGAGGGCGAAAATGGCCTTCCCCACCCCCCAGAGATCCTCTGGAGGCCGGAAACAGCCCATTTCCCGACTTCTGGTGGGCCCAGAAGGCCCGTTTTTCACCCCCCTCAGGCTCCAGAGGCTTTCTTGGAGCCTCGGGAAGGCAAAAACGGCTCCCCCTCTCCGGAGGCCCTCTGGAGGCTAGAAACGACCCATTTCTCGACTTCCGGTGGGCCCAGAAGGCCCAAAAATCAGCTGGCCGGCACACACATGCACACTGGAGCTGAGCTAGGGCAACGCTTATGTGCCCACAGATATAATTCTGCATGCCACCTGTGATTCACCATCACAGTAATAGGGAATCACTGAGCACAATTCTGGCTCAGCTTCCATCACAAAATGCTCCTCCTGTAAAAAACAGGAGAGACAGATGAGGCAGTGTGGCAAACAGGTATTGGAGGAAATAGTGTAGGTCATTGTCGATGACTTTAGGCTCCTAACAGTCTGGTTGATTTCTCAAATTTATATGACTTAATCAAATAACTCTGCGTGGCTAACAAGAAATAAAAATAAAAGTCTAAAAAGAATAAAAACATAATAACCAAGCAAAATTTTATTCATTTCTTTGTTCATTCGTGTAATTGAATTATTGATATGCCTGCCCAACTATTTAATGCCTCTGAGCCGCATGCAATCAAAAGCCATAATAAAATACAGATGAAATACAAATTGGAAACCCCAAATGTGGAAAAGAATAACCATTCTAGCCCAAAGAAAGACGAAAGTACAGCCACTCACTTAAGAACCATGTTTTCAAAACTCTTTTAAATACAACTAAATTTGGGCCAGAGGAATTTGAAGGGAGGGGGAGATGCTCTTCCAAAGCATAGGTCAGGGGCCTCCAACCTCGGCAGCTTTAAGACTTGTGGACTTCAACTCCCAGAATTTCTTGGAGGCAGAATTTCATGGAGGCTCTGCTGCTGAGGAATTCTGGGAGTTGAAGTCCACAAGTCTTAAAGTTGCCAAGGTTGGAGACCCCTGGCATAGGTGCTGCAATTGAGAAAAGTAATCAATAAGGAACTATTTAGATAAACCAGGTTCCACTATCTTCCTGGCCTTTAAAGCCCGAAGGAAGATCCAGATTTTTAAGACCTTCTGAAAGACCAACAGATTTGGGGAATATTCATAGGGCAGGCATCGTTATAGAAAAGGCATGCCTCTTAGGTCTCATAGGATGATACTTCTTTACCAAACAGATCTGGAGCATGTCCACTTTGTAGTCCACAGATGTCTATCAAGTCTCCAGGGCCTGTGCCATGGAGGGCTTTAAAGGTGATGATCAGCACTGGAATTGCACCAGAAAAACTACTGGAAGTCATCTTAGCACATAACATTGGTTCTAAGAGGATATACTTTGCTATACCCAAGCATTTGAGGACCAACTGCAGCTTCCAGATGCTTGTAGGCTATTGAGAGCCTTATAGTCAAGTTGACTCTATACCAGGGCTAGGACATTCTGGTTTGGATTTTAGCAGTAATGATGACTTCAAACTTTCTGCAAGACTCAAAGTTAGTATAACTACCATCTGTAAAATCATCACCTTATCGAAGAGTCCATTGCTAAGTAAGAGCTATCCTGTTCCTCTTTTGGGTCAGCAGTGAACCATCAGTTCTAACTTGGAAATTGAATCTATTCATTTCTGGATTCATGGTGTTATAAACTAACCCAGGGGTCAGCAATCCATGGCTCTGGAGCCGCATGTGGCTCTTTCATCCCTCTGTTGTGGCTCCCTATTGTTGGTCGCCTCCACAATTGATAGGGCTAGGACGAGACTATGATGGGGGAACCGGACTTCCGGTGAGCTCCAGAATTGAATGGGGGCTTCCGGTTGGGACTTTTGTGGCTCTTTGAGTGTTTAAGGTTGCCGACTCCTGAACTAACCAAACAGGCTAAGGACAACGAGTTAAGTTACAAAGAAGTTAACTGAAGCTACAACTAACTATTCTTTAAGCACACTGCCAAAGCAGTCACCAAATTACCAACACTGAGGGTTTCTGATGGTGTCCCATAGAAATACTTCCAGGAACAGCCCAGTATAGCTTTTTATGATCATTAGTTGCTTCTCCCTGCTGTGACAATGTTCAGAAATTGTTTTCTATGATTAACCCTTCAGCTCTTGGCTCACTAAAGCATAATTTTTACTTGCTCAGGTCAATTTTATTATTATTTCTATTGTGATTCCCATCATCATTATTCATCTATTGAAACTTTTCACCTTTTTTTTTTGGCAGATATTGGTGGGAGAACCGTGGAGTCTTTACCTCATTGCAGCGCCGTGTTCTGAGAAGTGATTCATTTTCCCGTGTCATTTGTGACAACACACATATCAAAGAAGTGTCCAGAGAAATTTTCAGAATGAACCGCTATCCAAGAGATTTTGTGAGCTGCTGTAAAATTGAAAGTTTGGATTTGTCAGCTTGGAAAGAATAGACTCGAAACCAGAGCAGAAGGATGAGACAGGAAGTGTGGGATAGGACTTTGAGTCTGCATGGAGGACCTGGAACCCGGCTGAGTGTAGCCCCTTTCTCTCATACTCTAAAACAGTGTTTCTCAACCTTGGCCACTGGACGATGTGTGGACTTCAACTTCCAGGGGGAAGTGTGTTGGATATATTCACTACCTTATTTGTAAGAGTAATAAAGGCAGGGAGTTAAATAAATAAAATATGTAAGAAAAAGGTGAGGTTTTGACCACACAGTTGTAGGTGTCCTCTTGACTTTTTTGACCTCCTCCCCCAAGGATGTCCTGTTGGGAGACTTTTGTAGAGAGTTGGTGCCTTAACTGAGCACTATTGTGTTGTTGTCCATCAACTTTCCCACAGGAGAGGAACCTTCAACATAACTAAATTTATACTGGACAAATTGATTCAATCTGAAATACATGCTACATCCTATAGGGTTCTACAGACCAAAACTAGCACTTTGATTTGTAGCCAGAACCTACTGGGAACTATTGCAGAGTCAGTACTGATGTTATGTGTGAATAGCGGCTTTCATCTGCCAACAAACAGGCTACTTCATTTTGCAACAACAGCTGTTTTTGAGTAGTCTTCAATAGTAGCACCATGTAAAGGGCATTCCAGTAATCTAATCACTATCTTGAGCTTCTGCTCCACAAAGCTATTTTGTTAGCCAACAATGAAAACTCAAACTTTGAATCAGATGCATTGTGTTAACTTTGACCCTTAAGAACAATCTGAATCAGGAGTAGACATTTTCATTCTCTTTAGAATAAGCTTTTTGATGGGGCTCTGAAAAATTTACAGACACGAAGCTGGATTTAAACATTTCTCTACAGTTATGAACACAAAGAACTGGCATTGGTTGGGCATCTTAGCACTGTCACTTATAAACTCTGGGTGTGGGTCAGTGGTGAGTTTCAAATTTTTTTACTACCTGTTCTGTGGGTGTGGCTTGGTGGGTGTGGCATGGTTTGGTGGGCGTGGCTTGGTGGGCGTGGCAGGGGAAGGTTACTGCAAAATCCCCATTTCCTCCCAATCAGCTGGGAATTGTGAGGCAGAGAATAGAGAGGGGCGGGGGCCAGTCAGAATTTTTACTACCGGTTCTCCGAACTACTCAAAATTTCCATTACTGGTTCTCCAGAACTGGTCAGAACCTGCTAGAACCCACCTCTGGTGTGGGTGTGAGCATATAATGTATATGGATTAACACCTGTTGTTTAAAATCAGTTTTGTATTCTAATAATTGCTTAGGCAAAGCTGAAAAAAAGATCTGATTATTTTTAAAGCGAACTGTTGATAGGATTGCATCATTAATAAAAATGGATGGATACAAAAGGCTGTGTCAATGCTTTTTCAATTCAGAAATATAAAAAGATAATTATGCCTATAAGCTGCTGTTTTATGTGGCACAATATTGTTTGGTTTATTCTTTTAGTTTTCTGTGAAATAGATCTCTCTAAAGTAAGGTGACCAGACGCTTTTGGTGGGACAGTCCCGCTTTTGAGCAATTTGTCCCGCGTCCCGCGGCGTTTTAAAAAAGTCCCGATTTTTCATTCTGCTCCTGAGTCCCGGCTGCCTCCTGAATCCCCGCTGATGGCTAGAGGGAAAAAAAACTCTTTAAACTCTTGCCGCGGGGCTTCAAAGGGCCGACCTACAGCTGATCAGTGTTAAAAAAAAAATGAATAGACCCATGCCTGCAAAAATAGAAAAAACAGCCCCTGTTAACAGCTTCCGCTAAGTTAATTAGCTGCAAAAAGCTGCAAAAAGTTCCTGGAGCAGATTTCCACCCCCCCCAGCTATACTGAAAACAAAGGCGAAAGCGAAACTAAACCTGCAACATGACAAAATGAGGCAGAGAGAGATTTCTTTCTTTTTCTTTTTCTTTTTCCTCACCAAAAAAGGTAGGTACAAAACTGCAAACAATGGGAAATTTTGGGCAAAAGAGGAGAGTTCAAGATTTTAAAACACAAAAGAAAAAAAGCTCTATTTAACTAGGGAATTGTAATAATTGAGATACTATTAATAATTGTATATTGTGTTGAAAGCAGAAATGGTTAAGTTGTGGTTTGGAGGAATATATGGGGGAAATTATTTGGTTTATTATTATTGGTAAATATAATTAATTGATTTGTAAGAAATTGGATTGCATGGAAATAATTGGAATATTCATGTTCATATTGATTAATATACAAAAAAGATAGTTATATAACTAATTGATTTATATTAAAATGTTGAATTTGTATTAAACAACTGTATTACATAATTACATAATTAACCAATGTGAGGATGGATATAAAAATAGATGACAATGGGAAGGGGTATAATATAGAATAGAAGGGAAAAATTGAATTTGATTAAGATTAGAGATGAGGATGAAGGGTAAAATTGTTTTTTTAAAAAAATAGATGAGGAATAAATATGGCAAAAAGGAAATATAGAAATTGTAAATTTAATTGAAATGACTAAACGCTGTTTAAATTTGTGAACCAGCCAAATATTCTGTTCAAAGAAAATACATTGCATGTTTGTATGTGTGTTTCTAATTATTGCTATTTATTCATATTTGTTCTCTTTTATTCTTTAAAGTTTAACAATTCATTCTTAATCTTAATATTTTTATATTTGCTTGGGGTTGGCTTTCTTCCCTTTCATCTTTTTTATTGTACAGCAATCTTTCTCCTCAAACCTACCACCACTCTCTTTTCTTTCCTTCTTACTTTCTCTTCCCCCCACCCTCTTTTTCTCCTCCCTACTTCCTCTTCCTTTCTCCTTCTCCTCCTCTCTTCCTCCCTCTCTTACCCTCACTCCTACTCTAATTTCCATTCCTTCATCCCTCTCTATTGCTGTATCCTTTAATGCATATGGACTACTCAGAGGGCTGAAAAAGTTATTTTTGACTGGTCCTTGCACTTTTGACCAGTCCTCGAACTTACGACTGTCCTCACATTTTACGTTCTTGCCCTATCTTGTCACCATGGGGAAGAGAAGCAGTTGTGAAATGAGTGACACGGTTGTTAAGAATGCTACAATGGGCATAAATGATGACCAGTCATAAATGCGAAGACCGGTCAAAAGTGCGAGGACCTGTCAGAAATCACTTTTTTCAGCCCTCTGGGTAGTCCTTTTGTGCACATGGACTACTCAGAGGGCTGAAAAAGTTATTTTTGACTGGTCCTCGCACTTTTGACCAGTCCTCGAACTTACGACTGTCCTCACATTTTACGTTTTTGCCCTATCTTGTCACCATGGTGAAGAGAAGCAGTTGTGAAATGAGTGACATGGTTGTTAAGAATACTGCACGGGCATAAATGTGAGGATGGTCATAAGTGTGAGGACCAGTCAAAAGTGTGAGGACCTGTCAGAAATGACTTTTCAGCCCTCTGAGTAGTCCCTATACACATAGCCATGGCCACCCGGTCACATGACCAGCTAGCCACGCCCACCCAGTCACATGACCTCCAAGCCACGCCCACACAATAAGTCATGCCCACAATGGTGTCCTTCTTACCAATGTTAAAATCTGTTCACCTTACCCTATACGCATAGCCATGGCCACCCGGTCACATGACCAGCTAGCCACGCCCACCCAGTCACATGACCAAATAGCCACGCCCACCCAGTCACATGACCAGATAGCCACGCCCACAAAATAAGCCACGCCCACAATGTCCCTCTTTACCAATGTTAAAATCTGGTCACCTTACTCTAAAGCAAAAAAAGTATTCATCCACCTTCATTTCTCTCCAGATTCAAACTTTCTGGATTAGAAGTGTGGAAATGAACACATATTTTTATATATGTTTGATAAAAAGTAAATTCCTGGGTGAAATTTCAAGCATTTTTTTTTTCTAAATGCAGGGGATTATGGTATCTTTGCGCAGAGCCTTTCTTTTCACCACTGCTAGCATCCTTGTCTGACCTGGGGTAAATAACAAAGTTGTACATTCCACAAATTCTGTTCTATTCTGTCTCAAGAAGGGAATTGCAACAGTATTTCATGCACTCCACAAATAAAGAACCTTCTGTCAACCCTGGAGGCCATCTTTTCTTTGGATCTTCAGGGCTGCCACACTTAGTGCTGTGGGAAAACGGGAGAGGGTTTGCATGGAGTTGGTGGAGATATATAGCCAGAACAACATTCCTTTCTCTGGGAGTCAAGGACGTTCAGCCTGCACCTGGAGAGGCATGACTCGGGGATCATCTCCAGTTGGGACAGTGGATTGATTGCACCATGTGATGGACATGTGGATGCAGGGGAAGGGATTTTGACTTTCCTTTAGGTGGGGAAGACCCGGGGGTTTTCATATTTGGGTTTTCCCAGATGTGTCAATATGACATCTCTAATAAAATGGGACTTTGAGGAACTGCTGGCCTTGGAGTCTTCATTAGTTGGGGGTGTTACTTGGAACCCTGACACCTTCTATAATTTGATTGCCTTGTATGGTTTGAAAAAGTGGACATCTTGAACATCACAGAGCGGCTGTTTTAATTTGGCATTCCTTTCTCATTGCTCCAGATTAAGCAGAAGCAATGGCAGCAAGGGGAAAAAAGCTAAAGCAGGTTAAAAAACGCTTTCTCAAAAACAAAAATTCCAGGTTGCTGGCAGAACTTTCTGGGATGTTCTTCTGTAGAGGAGAGAGAGAAAAAAAAATCAGAAAAATAGTTATGAACCTATTATAGGAACAAAACAACCAAGCTCAATAATATCAATAGCTACTCTGGCATGTCTTCCACCCCATTCTATTCATTGTATTTCACCAACATTCTCTCTTCTTTAAACGAAATGTTGAAAATTATTCTGCTTCATCAAATTAAATAGGAACTGGCAAAACTGAATTGCTGTTTGCAGAGCAAAATGACAATGGTGCTTTAATAGGATAAACTGAATAAACCTATCCTCTGGAGAAGTGGATTTCTAAGTGAGGGAGGATGAAGAGGGTAAGATAGAATTCTTGTTAATTTTCTTTTAAAAATTTGTGCACCAAAATGAATTTGAGGTTGGTTTAGGAGCAGGATACCGAACCTGCATTTGGTGCCAACCATAACAACACATTAGAAGCAGTGGTGAAATCCAAATTTTTTTACTACTGGTTCTGTGGGCGTGGCTTGGTGGGCGTGGCAGGGTAAGGATACTGAAAAATCCCCATTCCCTCCCACTCCAGGGGGAAGGATATTGCAAAATCTCCATTCCCACCCCACTCTGGGGCCAGCCAGAGGTGGTATTTGCTGGTTCTCCGAACTGCTCAAAATTTCCGCTACCGGTTCTCCAGAACCTGTCAGAACCTGCTGGATTTCACCCCTGATTTAGAAGGTGACTTCTAACAAAACAGGCTTCTCTCATCTACACCCCCAATGACCCAACTGGGGATGCAGCAAACTACCTTCCTTTGTTCATCAGCCCATAGTGATTGCAAAAATCCAGGCAGAAGCTGCTTAAGATTAGTGTTAGGGAAAAAGATAATCCATAAGAGTTCAGATAAATGCAGGATCAAATCTGGGTTGGTTATCTGAGTTCCAAGGAAAAACTCATAAATGCAAATTTAAAGATTGCATCAGAGGTGGTATTCAGCAAGTTCTGACCAGTTCTGGAGAATCAGTAGCGGACATTTTGAGTAGTTCGGAGAACCTGTAAATACCACCTCTGACTGGCCCTGCCCCCATCTATTCTCTGCCTCCTGAGTCCCAGCTGATCGGGAGGAAATGGGGATTTTGCAGTAACCTTCCCCTGGAGTGGGGAGGGAATGGATATTTTACAGTATCTTTCCCCTGGAGTGGGGTGGGAATGGAGATTTTACAGTATCCTTCCTCTGCCACGCCCACCAAGCCATGCTTACCAAGCCATGCCACGCCCACCAAGCCATGTCATGCCCACCAAGCCATGCCCACAGAACCGGTAGTAAAAAAATTTGAATGCCATCACTGGGTTGCATAGTTGCGTCCAAAACCAAATGCATCTTACCTTCACCAATCTATTGAGGAGGCTTTTTCCATGGAAAGAGGCTGAGCCTTGGGAAGGTACTGCAGTTGACAAAATTACGTGGATACTGGTTGGCGCGGAAAATGAACCTAGGTACCTCACGGATGTAGGTATTGTCACAGATGACGCGTGCCAATGTGGCTTGGTTAAGAGCCTGTCGCTGGGCTGGGGTGAACACGCCAGGGTTCTCCCACCAGAACCTGAGGGGAAAAAAACCACCAGAAAAATAGTCACATGAAGAGCAGCCTCCCAAATTTACAGAAACTTTCTTGCTGGAATGAAGCAATACAGAATGAAAGAGTTGGAAGGGATCTTGGGGACCTTTGTTCAACTCCCTGCTCAGGCAGATACGCTATACCATGATGGCGAACCTATGGCACAGAGCCATATCTGTGGGCACGCGAGCGTTGCCTTAGCTCAGCTCCAGCGTGCATGTGTGCACCAGCCAGCTGATTTTCAGGCCTTCTGGTCCCACTGGAAGTTGGGAAATGGGCACTTTCCAGCCTCCGCAGGGCCTCCAGGGGGTGGGGAAGGCCGTTTTTTTCCCTCCCCAGGCTCCTAGAAAGCCCAGGGAGCCTAGGGAGAGCGAAAAATGGGCCTTCCAGTCCCACCGGAAGTCGGGAAACAGACCATTTCTGGCCTCTGGGGGGTGGGGAAGGCTGTTTTCGCCCTCCCCAGGCTCCAAGAAAGCCTCTGGAGCCAGGGGAGGGCGAAAAACAGACCTAGCGGGCCCACCGTGCCATCACGTGCCAAAAGCGAAGGGAGCGCAGGGGGGCAGGGCACATTGAATTATGGGTGTGGGCACGCGCATGCATAACCCCCACGTTCCCCCCCATTTTGGCACGCGACGGCAAAATGGTTACCCATCACTGCCCTATACTATTTCAGACAAATGGTTGACCAATTTCTTCTTAAAAACTTCTAGTGTTGGAGCACTTGCAACCCATAAGCCATTCCACTGGTTAATTGTTCTGTCAGAAAACTTCTCCTTAGTTCTAGGTTGGTTTTCTCCTTGATCATTTTCCATCCATTGCTGAAGCCATTAAAGTGCCTGTTATTTCAGAGGACAGTCCTTTATTTCAGAAAACTGTCCTTTAAACGTATTTTTCAAAACCCCCACTTGTCCTTAATATTGGTCATTTAACTTTTAACACACAAATGGAATTACTTAATGCAGACTTTAAAAAATGGATTTTTCCTCTTTAACAAGCCCTTTAAAATTGCTTTTAAAAATAAATTGATATCTAACATATAATTTTAGATATTTTTATTAGAAGATGCGTTTTTGTAAAAAATAAATTGGCTTTGCTCTTGAATTTTCCTTGGCAAAGCAAGTTTATGAACATAAACAATTACAATTATTTATTTTTCAGAAGTTTATTCAGATTTGCCCTTTTTTCAGGGTTGACCTTCATTTTTTCCCCAAGAAAATATGTATGGTAGATTCTTCAATGTCTTCCCAAATTTTTGAAAATTTCCCAGTTTTATTGCTATTTTATTTGTAACATGTAAGATTTAGAAGCTGAATCAAATCATTTGTTCACTTTGCCCTTTTATGTCCGTTTATGGGCATCCCCGCCGGATTGGCTAGTCCACCGGCGGGAGATTTGAAGATCTGTCATTGGCCGGCTTGCCTGCCGATTCCCTTTATAAGGTGAGCCCGGCAGCACAGCCGGCAGTTCTGATTCTCCTAAATAAAGTGCTGAACGGACCTCTCGCTGCTCGCGTATTCTTTTCCCTGCGCCAATCTAACATGCCCTATATAGTAGAACCCAATAAGTAATGACTTCCCAACATTTAAAATCTATTTTATTTACTTAACAGGAAAATTAATTTATTTGGGGGGGGGCTACAGGGAGGGGGGCTAATTCCAGGGATGGTTTCAGCTGGAGTTGGTAACTCTAAGTTGATATGATGGGAAACCGAGCAAAACAGATTTTTGTCTGTGTTTATTGTGTATGTAATGTTTTTAAGGGATCGATTTCCTTCCAGGTTAATATAGTGTTTGGGAGTACTGGGAACTGAATCTTATTCATTCAAAGTGTGTCTTCTACCCCTGAGTAGCAGCATAACTTTCTATTTTTCTTTTCTGTAATGAAACAAATTTAGGTTCATTTGCTATATAGTAGATCAAGCGGCCACAATAAAATAGCAGGTTTCATGTGCTCACCTGTCCCCATCACGAAGGTTTTGGAACTGTTTCCGAAAGATACATGCCAGTAGAGGCCCAACTCTGGCATTCCGGAGGAGGGGCTCAGACACTCCCCCAACCCAGAGGTCAATGTTCTTGGGTGTCCCATAATGTTGAATGAACTTCTTGGCCACTTGAGGATTCTGGAGGACCTGAGCCAGCTCAGCTTCATTGCGAGGTTGTGAGAGGCCACATAATTGTCTCCAGGCATTATAACCTACAGAACAAGAATAGTGGTCGAAAGTTCTGCTCATTTGAACAATGATGTTCACTCTAGTATCATTCTATGTTGCAATCTCAAAACATCTTTAAGGCTGAGCTGTAATTTTCTACATTATTTTTGGCTATATGGCAGCACTCCACAATCTCTGATGTTTCCTGCAAAATGGGAACACTCTACTCTTGTTACCTGGTAGACCGTGATCTCGGCCACGCTGCATGTTCAATGATGGCAAATCCAATCCAGGTCCTGGAGGTTGTTGGAAGAGTCGGTCTCGGAGACCCTCTACTACTAACTGATCTTGTCTCAACAGTTTGGCTGGTGTACCTATTTGGCCTCGTAGAATGGGTTCAATGCCTCCTGAAAGAGAGAAGAAATAACTTTCAAAAGCAATGTCCATATGTAGATATCAACCAAACATGAGGAGAAATCTCAGCAACTGAGTGGGTAGCCTTACAGGTCTTCACAGCTGAGCTGAAAATCTCTCCTGACAGTTCTTCAGCCATCAGAAAATTCAATAGGTATAAAATTTGCTGATTTGCAGGCAACTCCAACCTTTATCAACAGTAGAGACCTTCAAATTTCTAGGTTCTACCATATCGCAAGATCTAAAATGGGCAGCTAACATCAAAAATGCCATCAAAAAAGCACAACAAAGAATGTTCTTTCTGCACCAGTAACTCAGAAAGCTCAAACTGCCCAAGGAGTTGCTGATCCAGTTCTACAGAGGAATTATTGACTCTGTCATCTGCACTTCTATAACTGTCTGGTTTGGCTCTGCAACCCAACAAGACAGACACAGACTTCAGAGGATAATTAGAACTGCAGAAAAAACAATTGCTACCAACCTGCCTTCCATTGAGGACCTGTACTGCATGAATCAAAAAGAGGGCTGTGAAAATATTTACAGACCCCTCACATCCTGGACATAAATTGTTTCAACTCCTACCCTCAAAATGACACTATAGAGCATTGCACACCAGAACAACTAGACACAAAAACAGTTTTTTTTCCTGAATGCCATCACTCTGCTAAACAAATAATTTCCTCAACACTGTCAAACTATTTACTAAGTCTGCATTACTATTAATCTTCTCATCATTCCCACCACCCATCTCCTTCCAATTATGACTGTATGACTGTAATTTTGTTGCTTGTATCCTTACAATTTATATTGATATTGTTTCCTGATTGCTTATTTGTACCCTATGACTATCATTAAGTGTTGTACCTTATGATTCTTGATGAACGTATCTTTTCTTTTATGTACACTGAGAGCATATGCACCAAGACAAATTCCTTGTGTGTCCAATCACACTTGGCCAATAAAAATTCTATTCTATTCTATTCTATTCTATTCTATTCTATTCTATTCTATTCTATTCTATTCTATTCTATTCTATTCTCCAACCTTTATGATGACAGGGCATATTAAGGACAAAAATTGGTGGATTCCCCTGGACTTCTTACTTCTCCCATAAAATATTACTGGATAGTGGGAAACACCCACTAAATGCTGTCCTTATTATGGTGTGAAACCGAGATGAGGAGGGAGCTATAGTTAGATTTTGACAGCTAAATCAGCTGATTTAGCTATCAGTCAAGACTCAGTCAAATTTTCATACATGTTTTGTGTAGGTTTTGTGTAAAGCAGAGACCTCTTTATTATTCCCAGTTATTTTTTTAAAATCTTATTTAAGTTTAAACATTATTTAATCTTAGAAGATTAATTTATTGATTTATATGTCCACCCATCTCATAGATAGTTAACAACTCTGGGTAGTTAACAAAAATAACAACAAAATAAACAACAAAATAAACAGTAAAAAGAGCAAAATTTGAAAAATAACATTGATAGCCTAAAAGAGCAGCTGATAACATTTACAACACCCCACATTTGAATAAACCATGAAGCCAATTCACCCATTCTGCTAGGGCACCAGGCAAAGCCAAGCTTTTAATGTTTGATGAAAAAACAGCAGAATCAGGGCAAGTCTAATCTCAGGGGGGATGATATTCCAGAGGATCAGCACTATGGCAGAAAAGGCTGTGTTTCTGGATCAGATGAAATTCTCCTGTGGATGGGACCCAGAGCATGCTATTCCTGTTGGACATAACAAGATGGGTACTAGACACGAGTGGAGAGAGTATAAATAATCCAGCTTTAAGTTATGAAGGGCTTTAAAGGTAGCCACTAACACCTTGAATTCATCCAGAAGTATACCAGTAGCTAATGCAGCTCTCAAAGCAATCATGTCTCACATGCCAAACAATTAACATCCACGATTGTCTGTGCTGTTACAATTTGCAGCAGATTAAGCTTCCACATACTTTTCATCGGCAGCCCCATGTAGAGCATGCTGTAGTAATCCAAACAAGAGATGACTAAGGCATGAGTTATTGTGAGCTGGGCCTCTTAGTCCAGGAATGTACACAATCAACACACAACACAAAACTACGCAAAGACCCTTGTGGACACAACTACCATCTACTCCGAGCAGCACTTGCATATTCAGGAGAACTCCCAGATCGTGCTATCCAAGAACTAACCAGGTCCATTTCAGCTTAATTGTTTGAGATCAGCCAAAATTGGCCGCTTGCTGGGACTTACCTAGCATGATAACTCTCCATGTAGCAAAGAACTCATTTTCTAAGGGTGTTTCACTCAGAACTTGGTAACGGCTGTCTAAGCGAGGCACAGTGGGACGCACCAAAGTATGCCCAAAACGGAAAGCATTGGTAAAGGAGCTGGCAATTCGGGGATCCACAGAATCATTGTAGCCCCTGTAACGAGGCAGAGCAATAGTCTCCCCCAGCACGGCAGGTATATATTCTGTATAGGTGATTTTCTGGAGCAAAAGGACAAAAAGAAGAATCATGGGCCTATTGGAAGAAAGCAATTAATTCAGGCAAACGATTATCGAATATTAGAAGCAGAAGACCAGTCTTCCTCAACATGATGCTATGAGGTTTGTTCTTAAATATATATGTTTTGTATATACTTATTTGGCTTCTATCTCTTTTGCAGACTTACAACAAGACAGAATACAGATAGTCCTCGACTTACAACAGTTCGTTTAGTGACTGTTTGAAGTTACAATGGCACTGAAAAAAGTGACTTATGACCCTTTTTCCCCACACTTGACAGTTGCAGCATCCTCATGGTCATGTGATCAAAATTCAGATGCCTGGCAACTGATTCATATTTATGACGGTTGCAGTGTCCCAGGATCATGTGATGATGACCTTTTGTGACCGTCTAACAAGCAAAGTCTGTGGGGAAGCCAGATTCTCTTAAAAACCGTGTTACTAACATGTTAAGTGAATCCCTGCAGTTATTAAGTTAGTAACATTAAAGCTTTCTTTTTGATAACTTCTTTGGGGAAAGCCATTCCTAGGAGAGAGACTTGTTAGCTAGAAAAGCCTCATTCATACCTACAAAGAGTGATAAGCATGCATTAAATGAAAGACTGCTTGGGAACATCTTTACAATTAAGGTTAGGCCAGGGGTCAGCAACCTATGGCTCTGGAGCCGCATGTGGCTCTTTCATCCCACTGCTGTGGCTCCGTCACTCAAAATATGCATCACAACTGCCAATGTGTGACACCCGCCAGCACACAATTTATTGAGCTTTTCAACCCCCGGTAGGCCAACCATGGATAAATCCAAGAAAAGAAAGTTTTCAGAAGAAAACAGAAGGTTTAATTCAACTACATATGCTAGTTTTGTGGCTGCTCAAGAAATAGTTCAGCACGGGAAGGGTTTTGTGGCTCTCGGTGTTTTCTTTTCTGTGGGAAACGGGTCCAAATGGCTCTTTGGGTGTTTAAGGTTGCAGACCTCTGGGTTAGGCCAAACATTTGATGGCTGAAGGCCACCGATAGAGTAGAGGTCTTCAACCTTGGCAACTTTAAGCCTGGAGGTCTTCAACTCCCAGCAAATCTGGCTGGGGAATTCTGAGAGTTGAAGTCCTCCAGGCTTAAAGTTTCCAAGGTTGGAGACCCCTGCCATAGAACACCTTGTTGGCAAAGACAGTTTTAAAGAAATTTTAAGATGTATTCAACTTCACAGAGTTGTTGTTGGGGCGGGAGCACATCACAGAGAGAGCATTACTTACGTTATCTTGAGCTGCTAGGGGAAAGAAGAGATCGAAATTGAAGAGATGAATGCAGGTAGTCCCCAACTTATAATCATTCGTTTACTGACAGTTCAAAGTTCACTGAAAAAAGGGACTTCTGATTGGATGTCACACTTACGACCATCGCAGCATCCGTGATCAAATTGAGATGCTTTGCTTTATGATAATTGCAGCATCCCAGGGTCATGTGATCCCCATTTGCGACCTTCCCCACCAGCTTCTGACAAGCCAAGTCAATGGGGGAAGTCAAAATTTGCTGAACGATCATGTGAATCACTTAACAACTGCAGTAATTTACTTAACAATGGTAGCAGAAAAGGTCACTTAACCACCTTATTAGCAACATAAATTCTGATTCCAATTGTGGTTGTAAGTTGAGAACTTCCTGTAGATAAACAACTAAATTCAGAGGGCAGGTGTCATCCTCAAGTCATTCAGTGTTCTACCCTAATGGTCTTACCCTATAGCCGTGATGGTGAATCTATGGCACGAGTGCCAGAAGTGGCACACAACGCCCTCTCTTTGGGCACACAAGCTGTCGGCCCAGTTCAGTTGTGCCGTGGATGCACGCTGGCCTCCCACAAGCCAGCTAGTCTTCAGATCTCTGCCGCGCATGCACAGGGGTGGGGCGCATACTGGGGGGAGCACACATGCGCAGGGGCGCATGCAGGGGACCACGCGTGCATGAGTAGGGGGTGGGACGCATGCTGAAGGGGCGCGTGCACATTGCATTTTGGGGGTTCGGGCGCACCTGCATGCATTTGGGTGTGCGCACCCACGCTTTCGGCACTCGGTCCAGAAGAGGTTAGCCATCCCTGCCCTATAGAAAGGGTGAGGAGCATGGCTGGCTCAGGATTCTGGGAGTTGAAGTCCACATGTCACAAAGGGGCCATAGTTCCCTAACCCTGCTCTGTAGGACTGGTTACTCTGGGCTGCACAAAGTGGTTAAGCCACTTACCGTATTTTTCGGAGTATAAGACGCTCCGGACTATAAGACACACCTACCTTTTTTGGTGAGGAAAACAAGAAAAAGAAATCTGCCTCTGCCTCCCAGCAATTTTGCCTCATGTAGCAAACAGTCTGCTTTACTTTCATTTTCATTTTCAGCATAGCTTGATTAGCACAAGAAAAAAAAATCTGCTCCCAGCAATTTACCTCCTTGCAGCAAGCAGCAGAGGCCTGTGCAGCAATAGGCAATGGCAATCCTTGCAGCCTGAAATAGCTGAAGAGCCGGGGACAATCAACTTGTGTTAATTAGGTTGTGCTGAAACTGAAATGGGCTGCTTCTTCTTGCTGCTTGCTGCAAGGAGGTAAATTGCTGGGAGGCAGAGGCCAAAAAGTGGCCTCTGTACATTCAGTGTATAAGATGCACCCAAATTTTTACCCCCTTTTAGGTGGGGAAAAGGTACGTCTTATACTCCAAAAAATACAGTAAACAGAATTGTGCCTTCGTTTTATGTAAAAGAGTTATGGAACTACTCATCCCACACCTGCATCAGTGCTCCCACGATTTTCCGGGACTCCTGATAGAGTTCTTCTCCACGCATTTGTGGGTTCAGCCTCTTCAGCTCAGTGGCCAAACGGTTGTGCTCCCGCATGAAAAGCGTTTGCAATGCAATCAACCCTGGCATTTCATTAACTCGATTGTCACCTTTAAAAGTCAGAATAAGAAAGCATCATTGCAACAGAGATGTCATAAATCAATATTTCGTTCCAAGTGAGGAGTTTGAACAAGAAGCAGATATTTGGAGGTATGTGTGTGTGTATGTCGCCAAAAAAGATATGTTGTGTAAATCTTCTCTAGTGAGTGAAGGGAAAGGGTTAATATGTCATGCAAATAACACCAGCCAGCATGCAATTTAGAGGAAGTTAATTTTAGCTTCTGCAAGGCTATGTGAAGCTAAACTTCGCAGCTCATCCATATTGTTTAGATCTCTCCAATTGTGTAATTTTAATTTTAATTTTAAATGGGGGATTTTAACTTTTGGGTCAAATTGTTTAATATATTTTTAAATTGTTTTTTAAATTTTGTATTTGATGTTTTTTATTTATTGAGTCCTTCGGGAGAAGGGCGGTATATAAATTTAAATATTGAATTAAATTAAATTAAGTTAAATGAGTGACAGCAACTCTCCAAGTGTCCGCAGTATTCAGATCCGCCTTTTGCACAATAACAGAGTTGGAAGGGACCTTGGAGGTCTTCTAGTCCAACCTCCTGCTCAAGCAGGAAACCTTATATCATTTCAGACAAATCGTTGTCCAATCTCTTCTTAAAAACCTCCATTGATGGAGCACCCACAGCTTCAGGAGGCAACTGTTCCAGTAATTAATTGTTCTGTCAGGAAATTTCTACTTAACTTAGGTTAGTTTTCTCCTTGATTAGTTTCCATCCGTTGCTTCTCATCCTGCCCTCGGATGCTTTGGAGAATAGCTTGACTCTCTTTTCTTTGTGGCAGCCTCTGAGATACTGGAACACTGCTATCATGTCACCCCTAGTCCTTCTTTTCATTAAACTAAACAATTCCAGCAACCGTTCTTTTATATGTTTTAGCTTCCAGTCTCCTAATCATCATTTTTGCAGCTGTCTATTCCTTTTATCTCTTCCTGCTATCACTTTCGCTAGGTGTGACTTCAGTTTGCAAAAGCAGCCCCAAAGAAATGGTGCACCTTTCAAATAACTTACCTGCCAAAAAACAGGGGATTCTGAGGGTTGCATTTGTTACATTGCAATTTTCCCGAAAGCCTTCAGGATTGCCAAAGGGAAGAAAGGAAAGGCCTCGATCGTTGAACCTGTTATTCACAGCCAACAGTCCTAGGTCGTTTGTGAAATTTCTTAGCTGCATTGCCCACTTGTCTTCACTGGCATATACCATACTGGCATCAACAAAGGATGTGAGTGCATTGATCTGGTTGCGGATGGCATAGCCACCGTTGCAGGCAGGAGCTGAACGGGTAAAGGGCATGCACTCACGCTTTTGTGTAGGATCATGGGGTGGGATCTAGAACAAAAAGATGAAGAGGAGCTTAAATTTCCAGGTTCAAAAAACATTTCCTTTATTTTGCCAAGCAGAGGAATATGTCAAGCAAAGGAATATCCAAAATCCTGCAGTTTTACAGGATATTGTAGATAATGGTACAGTGGGCACCATTATCCTCATGCTTTCCCTCTTTCTTCCATTAATGTTTAAAAGGAACACACAACTCAACAGAGGCATGCTTGGAAAATGTATAAATATGATCCAATTCTGGAATGAGTTACTTTTGGTGATGGGTTTTGGACTTCAACTAGTAGTGGCTTTCACTTACCTTCGCTACCGGTTGGGAACTGGGGGCGCACGTGTGCATGCGCTTGCTTTGCTCGCGCACAGTGCTTCCGCACATGCACAGAACCTTCTGCACATGTGCAGAGCGTCCGTGATGACGTCTGGGTGGGTGGGCGGAGCGTCCCGCTGCCACCGCTACTGGTTTGTCCGAACCGGGGCGAATCAGTAGAAACCTACCACTGACTTCAACCCCTATCAGCCCGAGTAATCATGGCCACATAAGTGAGCCTCTGAAAGCTCTTCAAGTCAGATCAGGAGGTTAGATCTAGTAAGCATGCTGGCTCAACAATGCTGTCTTTTTTAATATGTATTTATTAAGAAAACAGTAGCAGACTAATGCTACTGTTAAAGGTAGTATTTAGCTTCCAGCTGCCTGCAGTTACTGCGAGTTCAATTCTCACCAGGCTCAAGGTTGACTCAGCCTTCCATCCTTTCTAAGGTAGGTAAAATGAGGACCCTGTTTGTGGGGGCAATAAGCTGACTTTGTATAAAATATACAAAAGTATGAAGGCTATTGCTTAACGCATTGTAAGCCGCCCTGAGTCTCTGGAGAAGGGCGGCATATAAATAAATAAATAAAAATTTGTATGGCTGCCCAACTCATTCACATTGGACTCTGGGGGGGCTTACAAAGGTAAAATCCCAGTACAAAAACCAATAAACCCCCATGTACCTAGTGACAAAAATCAGACCAGCCACTTAATGGGCTCCATGTGACTATGGGGTCCCCAGGTCCATTGGCAGAACTATGTTCTGTTTCATGACCCAGGGCTAGGCACGGAAGCAACACAACCACAACGAGGGCTTAACTCCTTTTTATTGCGCCAACTTCCCCCCCAAAAGTCCCACCGCTCACTGCAAGTCCAGGAGCCAAGCTCTAAACACGCACCTCCAATAGTTCCTGGGTGCTATAAGTCCAGAAGAGCAGTACAATTCTGAGAGCAGCCACAGTTCAAGGAATTTGGTTCCAGGGAGTCCTCATCACAGGAAGAGTTCAGTGGGACTGCAGCACAACCCAGAGCAAAGCTGTGTCGCTGCGAACTCGTACAGAGCCAGGCCAGTCAAGCAAGGCAAGCAGGCAGGGGTGAAATGTTCCCGGTTCGGATCAGATCGCCCGATCCAGTAGCGATGGCGGCAGGTGGTTCGGAGAATCGGTAGCAAAAATCCCTGCACCCACCCCCCCATGTCCAGCTGAGCCGTGTGATCATCAGAGGCTGTTTTTTTTTTTACTTTTAAATGCATTTTTTTCTACACCTTCGGCAAAAAAAATGCTTTTAAAAGTAAAAAAAAAAGCCTCTGATGATCACGTGGCTAAACTTGGATCGTCAGAGGCTTTTAAAAGCTTCTGGATACTTCTCAAGGGCAGCACCATGTAGATCATATTGCAACAATCAAGATGGAAGGTGACTAAGGTGTAGTTAACAATGAGCAGATATTGTTGGTCCAGGAAAGGGCATAATTGAGTAGGCTGTAATGGGTCCAGGAAAGGGGAAAACTATATGAATAAGAAATGTTGAAGAAATCCTGTCTTAATTTTTTGGGGAGAAACTATATAAATTTATATAAACTATATAAATTTATATAAATAAAAAGTTGAGGATTCAAAGACTCCTGTACTTTAATGACTTTTGACAAAATAGTCATTTATGATTAAACATTCTCTCTTTTTTTCTTCTAGAGCACAAAGTGAGTTATATACCACTCCCTCTTCGTTTTTAAGGTTGCCTGGGCTAAGAGAGAGAAAGAGTGGTTGACCCAAAATAACCCAGTGAGTTTTAATTGCCAAAAATGACTAGAACCTGGATCTCCCCAATGGCAATCCAGCACTTTAACTGTTAGGCCTGTTGGGATCTTCTTTGTAACCCACTGAACAAAGTTAAATGTGTTTTATCTATTATGCATTTAGAGGCAGTCAATAACAAAATACCAAAATATGAACATCTCAAACAAACTAGCATAACTGTAGTATTTCTGACAAAGAGCAGAGGAGACTCTTGCCCAAAATGTCATTAGGAAGCCCAGATCCTTATGAATCTCACTGTTAATTTAATCATGCTTTCCTCTGGATCTAGTCTATCAAGCAGAGCAGGAAATGCTGGACATGTTCTATCTCTTCGCTTGCACATGCTTAGAATAGACACCAAGGGAGTGGACAGGGAGATTGAGATAAAAATGGAAAAGCAGAACTAGGAAGCATTGGGAAAATGAAGAACATTTCCAAATTTAAGTGGTTGGCAGTAGAAGCCCTGAAAGTATGAAGACTCAGGAATTCCCTGCTGATGAGCTTTCCACTCATCCTCAATATCTATGGAGATTCTCAGTCATCCAGGTTATGGTTGTCCCAAAGGTGCTTTTTGAAGAGACAACTGGATGTTCTTTGTTTTTGAAGACATTTCTTCAAAATTCTTCAATTCTGACTGAAGGGTGGAGACTGGAAAGATTTATATTCCTTGCAGTCATCTGATGGTTAGCACTCTCTCTGAGAGTTGTTGAGGTCACTTGGAGGTTTATCAGTCAGAACTGAAGAAGCTTCTTGGAGGAGAAGTGAAACGTTTTCAAGGGAAACAAAGAAAATCCAGTTGCCTCTTGAAAAAGCACCTTTGGGACACTCATCCCGAATGTCTCTTGGTAGTTTGCTAATCCATGCAGAATTAGATTCAGAGTTTCTCATACCTTGATTGGAAAACACGGCGGCGCTTTCTCACAGCTTTTCCCACAATCTAATCCTTTTATGAAGGTGAGGGTGGCTGTCACAGAAGGTCCAAAATCCAAATCATGATCAATAAACTGTCCCCATTGCATAAACAAGACTGAGCGGAAAGGATCATTAGTGACGTTCACATTAGGGAAGAAGACGATGTCATTGGATACAGCCCGGACCTGTTACCAAGAAATTATTATCAAGAATGGCAGAGACAGAAGGAAAGGAAAGGGGTTTATGAAACCTGGAAACAACTACAAATTGCTACATGCTAATTTAGGAGAAGGAATTTAAAGATATACTTTCACAAACTGCCAATGAAATCATCTAGGACAGTGGTTCTCAACCTGTGGTCCGTGGACCCCTGTGAGGCTGCGAGGTCCTCCATGAATGCTTGAAGAAATGATTTATGATTTAAATCTTGGGGGTCCGGTCCATGGCCACAAAAGGTATTTAAAGGGGGTCCGTGGTGAAGAAAAGTTTGAGAACCACTGCTCTAGGAGTCTCGTTCTTGATGGGACAAGAGAGAGGAATGACTTCACAAGGTCTTCAGGCAGAAGATTTAAATACAAATGGCTGGCATCCTGGAACGTCATTAAAAGCAATTAACTAAAAGGATTAAATAAAAAGGTTTATCTAATTATCTATTATCTAACCCTATTGTATTGTATTTTATTATTATATCAAATATATTACCGTGTTTCCCTGAAAATAAGACATCTTATATTTTTTGAACCCCTAAATAAGTGCCTGGCCTTATTTTCGGTGAGGTCTTATTATTCTGGGGCGCATGGAGCAAGAAGGGGCTCCTCTTGCCATCTTACCTGATTTCCAGCTCTGTCTCCCTAACCCTAACCAGAGGAAACAGTGGGAATTGGCTGCGCATGCTGTTAAATATTTTTGAGGAGGGCTTATTTTTTTTATTTTTTTTTAAATTTGATTTATATGCCGCCCTTCTCCGGAGACTCAGGGCGGCTTACAATGTGCTCAGCAATAGCCTTCATCCTTTTGTATATTTATACAAAATCAGCTTATTGCCCCCACAACTGGGTCCTCATTTCACCTACCTTAGAAAGGATGGAAGGCTGAGTCAACCTTGAGCCTTGGCGAGATTCGAACCCTGCAGTAATTGCAGGCAGCTGGTCTTAATAACCAGCTTAATAACAGGGTGCCTTAAACCCCTGTACTACCAAGGCTCTTTTTGGGAGCTCTAATAAGCTCTACCAAGGCTTATTTTTGGGAGGCCTTATTTTGGGAGGGCTTATTTCAGCGCATGCCCTCAAAAGCCCAATTGGGTTTATTATCAGGTGATGTCTTATTTTCAGGGAAACAGGGTATTTGCTAATTATTACGATTAGGTATTTGAATTTCAGAGGCCTTATATATGGGACCTGCGATAGAACATTTCAATCTGAAGTCCTTCTGAGCAGCATCCAGTAAAATAATCAAGTCTTTTTTTCAGGGTGCTTGGTTCTTTCAATCTGTTTTGAGAAAGCTTCAGTAGCCTGCAGATGCCGAGCAGATTAAATCATCATGAGATTGTCTTATTTCTGCCCTCTTGTTTATTCTTCCCTTAACTTTATTGTTATTTTTCTCCTAGGATTACAAAATATTTTTATGTGCATGGTGCCAACGATGCATTCAACCGCCAGATCTCTACTCTTATGCCGGATTAGCAATTCAGTTGCCAAGCACCCGAATTTTGATCACATGACTCTGGGATGTTGCAAGGGTGTTGCAACTTCATAAATATGTAAGTGTTGTAACTTCAAGCAGTCAATAAACGAATGATGGTAAGTTGAGGACTAACTGCATTTCAAAGACAGCACAGCTAGCATGCTGACCTAGTAGGACGTGATCATAATAAAGTCATCCAGATTGGTTTTTCAAAGAACATACCAATGCCGTGCTATAAATGACACTGTATCTCCCTCTTAATTGGTCTGGTCTTTGAAATACAATAGACCAAAGGTCTAAATAGTGGTTGTGATTTTGTTCAGGGCTGCTCAGCAAATTGGAAGCCCAATGTGCACCATAGTTGTTTGATAGTTGATATATTTATGTTATATCTTCAAAGTTTATTTAAGTGAGTCAGGATTTGACCACAACAAAGTTTCTATCTTTTCATTTGCAAAACTATAAGATACGATTCTTCATGAAAATCCCTCTCTATTCCTGTTTTTTATTGCTGTAACTAATGTACAAAAGCACCAGATCATATATAGGCCTTAAATTCTACCTGGATCACTTCTTCTCTGGCAGACAAATTTAGGATTCCTTAGTTCATTTCTGGCTACGATACTTCAATTACATCAATTATTCCATTTCTCTAATTTCCTTGCCTCAACTCTTGGTTTCTCTCCTCCCTTCCAATTGTTTTTCTCCCTTAAAATCCTGGATCCTTTCCTCTGTTCAAACTAAGCATCCTGGAATTAAATAGGGATTATATCTTACTAAGGGCAGAGGATGTCCAAAATACGGCTTCGTTTCTGTCCAGCCACGTGGGAGAGATATGCCATCTTCATATTCTTGAGGCAGCCACCTGACATACGGACGGTTGCTAGATCCCAAAGTAGGAATTCTCCTGCAATATTTGGTTAAATCCAAAAGTTCATTTAGAAGGGAGTTTTTAAAAGCAATAAGACTTGGTTTACACACAATGCTAATCCTTAAAATCCAGTAATAAAGTTCAATTGCATTCACGTGTGTTGCGGCAAATACATCATCCATATTCTGATTAAGTATTGAGGTTTAGTTCCAGAAGAAAGTCCAATATGGATAAGTCCTCATTTGAGGTAAAAATGGGGTAATTACCTCATTTGAGGTAAAAATGGTAATTGCCTCATTTTAGGACTTTTCTTGCCACCAAGAAAAGTGTTAAGTGAATCACTGCAGCTGTTAAGTGAATTTGGCTTTCCTTGTCAGGAGGTCACCAAAAGTAAATCACATGATCTGCGACACTGCGGCTGTCATAAATATGAGTTGATTGCCAAACATCTGAATTTTAATCACGTGACCATGGGGATACTGCAATGGGCACAAATGGGGAAACGGTCAGAAGTCACTTTTTTCAGGGCCATTGTAACTTTGAACGGCCACTAAACAAACTGCTGTAAGTTGAGGACTACCTGTATTTGGATTCTCATATGTTGAATTACAAACTGAGATAGAAAAGATGCCAGGATGACCAGCTTCTTCCTGAGGATGGTATACTAGCAGACTTCTTGGCAATGAGCATGTCATAAAAGTGATTTGGCTGTCTCTTTCCAGGAAACTTCTTGAACTTCCTTGTCTAGACAACCTGTATCCAGTGGTGGGTTCCTCCTGGTTCACACCGGTTCGGAAGAAACGGTAGCAAAAATTTATAGTAGTTTGGAGAACCAGTAATAATATTGGCTGGCGACGCCCCCAAACTGGTCCCCGGCCTGGTCACCGCTTCCTTATCC
This sequence comes from Arizona elegans, assembly GCA_022577455.1. NCBI lineage: Eukaryota > Metazoa > Chordata > Lepidosauria > Squamata > Colubridae > Arizona > Arizona elegans. The sequence goes on along the minus strand of JAKOOJ010000001.1, from coordinate 317,325,486 downwards.
TGCCCACCTCATCAGAGGCTTTTTTTTTTACTTTTAAAAGCATATTTTCTACAACCTCTTCGCCTGAAAAAATGCTTTTAAAAGTAAAAAAAAAAAAAAAAAAGCCTCTGACGATCAGGCAACTCAGCTGGGATCGCCAGAGGCTTTTAAAGGCATTTTATTTCCTACAACCTCTTCAATTGAAGAGGTTGCAGAAAAAAATGCCTTTAAAAGCTTCTGGCGATCCCAGCTGAGTTGCCTGATCGTCAGAGGCTTTTAAAAGCATTTTCTTCTGCAACCTCATAAGGTTGTAGAAAAAATACTTTTAACAGTTAAAAAAAAAAAGTTGGCCACGCCCACCCAGTCACATTACCCCCATCAAGCCACACCCACAAAATAAGCCACGCCCACAGAACTGGTAGTAAAAATTTTTAGAACCTACCCCTGCCTGTATCCCACCCTAAACGGGTCCAAAGTCATCCAAGGTTGGCAGGTGTTGACTTCTATTGCCAATTCCATTCTAGTGTAAACCTAACTGAACAATAATATCTGTTCTACAGGAAAGAGGGCTGATCATGGAGAGCCAATTAGACCAGGGCTGTCAAACTCAAGGCCCGCAGGCCGAAACAGGCCTACAGGGTGCTTAGAACTGGCCCATGGGGATGCCCTGGGAACAGCAAAAGACCAGCCTGCAGTGCCTCTGCCAGCAAAAATGGAGCCCAGGAGGGCCGCGTGTGACCCTCCCGAGCTCCATTTTTGCTAGCAGAAGTTGCAGGAGGCCATCCCAGCTGAAAACAGAGCTTGTGAGCCCGTTTTTGCTAGCAGAGTGCTTGGGCCACCAAAGGCGTCCCTGACATGAGTGACGTCAAGCTGCCCACATCCCCCCTGGCCCCCCTGGCCCACCTACGAAGGTCAAACACAACCCTGATGTGGCCCTCAATGAAATCAAGTTTGACATCCTTGAGCTAGACTGACACTCCACACCTGAAGAGAGCTTGTTCCGGATTCAGTAACTGATTTTATTCGTCATGCTCAGCTTTAGTTTATTTAACCTTAGTTTGTGGGATAAAATTCAACTGGTTGAGTTAACAGAACACATCTAGTTTGTAAGTGCCAACTTCAGAGATTGCACATTTTGGAGAATTTCGGAATGTTTTATTCTTTGCCAGACCAGACCATTCTTATCAGTTGAGGGCAGCTCTAATGTCTTCCAGGAATAAATCTCCCAACAAAAAGAAGTGGTTCATGCCATTCTAGACATAGTCACGTCCCAATGACCTCACTGTTGGAGTGCAAGCTTCTATGGGGCAGCCGGATGACTTTCTTAGGCCTTTCCCATCATATCCTCTTAAGCACAATAGGTTAGGGCCAAGAGCCATACTCTTGCATGTGCAATAGACCACAGGTGTCAAACTCGCCATGTCACATGACATTTTGTGACATTTTCCCCCTTTGCAGAGCTGGGGTAGGTGTGGCCTTCACGTGACGCATCTGGCCTGCCAGTTTGACACCCCTGCAATAGACTCTACTGAAAGAGTGGGAAGATAACCTATGACCCAGGCATCTTTTGAAGCCTCTTATGACCAATGCTTGATCCATGGTCAGAAACTGATGCTACATTTTCTGGCCATTTTGAGGTGAGCAACGGATGAAAACCAGGAGTGCTATTCAGCAGGTTCTGACAGGTTCTGGAGAACCGGTAGTGGAAATTTTGAGTAGTTCAGAGAACCAGCAAATATTACCTCTGGCTGGCCCCAGAGGAGGGTGGGAATGGAGATTTTGCAATATCCTTCCCCTAGGAGTGGGGAGGGAATGGAGATTTTGCAGTATGCTTCCCCTGCCATGCCCACAAGCCATGCCCACCAAGCCACACCCACAGAACCGGTAGTAAAAAAATTTGAATTCCACCACTGATAAAACTAATGTAAGTCTTAAACTAAACATCACAGTTTTTTTTTAAAAAAGCAACCCATAATAGTTTCTTTAAAACTTAAGATATGATCCTCTTCACCTAGCAGCCATTAGCACTTAAAAACAGTTAGACTAGGGTCTTGGCCACCAAAACATTATCCGATTCTATTCTAGAAACATACAGGTTATTGCATTCGCCTGTAATGGTTCGGTAAGGGCTCTTCTCATCACATTCCTTTGTACGGATCTCTTGGGAAGCACATCCAGTTGCCTTGTAGATAGTGTGCATCTGGGAAGGCGAGAGCACATCTGTAGGAAAGCAAAGGGATTTAGACTTCAGGGCTGCAAATTTAACAGAAGAATGCAAGACTAGAATCATTTGCCTTCTGAATTATACTTTAAAAACCAAAAGCAGGATTTATGTTTTGTAAGGATGAGGAAATTCAAAAGGTGAAAGTTTATGGAGAGTCTCAGTTATCCAAGTCATGATTGTCCCAAAGGTGCTATTTCAAAATGTAACTGGACTTCGTTTTTTTTCTTGAAGATGTTTTGCTTCTCATCAAGGAGCTTCTTCACTTCTGAAGTGAAGAACTGAAGAACAGAATTGAAGAAAGTTCTTACCAGACAGTCCAGCTGCCTCTTGAAAAAAGCACCTTTGGGAGAATTGAAGAAGCTTCTTGGATGAGAAGCAAAACATCTTCAAGAAAAAAAAACAATGTCCAGCTGCCTTTTTAAAAAAGGACCTTTGGGACAAAAGGTGAAACATTTTCCTTTTTCAGAGATGTTGGATAGCTATTAAATGCCATTCATAGCAGTTCCAACCAACCATTCTACAGTAATCAGTAATTTACTTAGTGGCTGCATTCCTAAAACATGCTAAACTTGGTACATTTTAACTGTTTTATTTTTTGTCCGTGTGTAAAGCTTAGCAGGTTATGTGGCTGCTTTAGGAGTCAAGGTATTATACAAATTCAGAAAATGGGTTAAATAGTTAAACATGCTGTTCAATAGCAGCCATCTTGAAGTCTTCAAGTCAATCTATTGCTCAATGTAGGATCTGCAAAGCAGAATACAAGTATAGCATCTCTGAAGCATGCCTGCTTGGGTGGTCCTTAAATGACTTCAAGGTAGAAGAGCCCATCATCACATGATGTTCCATTGATTAGCAGCTCTTACAGGGTTGGGGTTTTTTTTGTCAGCCCCCAATCTCTTTCTCTTTAATTTCCATCCATTGAACTGAGTTCTACCTTAGGAACAATTAAGAATACTCTAATCTAGCTTTAACTACCAATTTGAAGATCTTCTTTTCTCTAAATTTAAATATACCCACCCCTTGGGTAATGTTAATAAATAGGAGTTAATTTTTAACTGCCCACCCTCTTAGCCATTCTTCTCTGGATCATCTCCAGTTTCCCAATGTTCTTCTTAAAATGTAATGCTCTAATAGGCTTTGGTAAAGCACTATAAAAATAAACTTGATATAATTATAGGTATATTCAGCATTAAAGTTTCTTTCTGCCATAACTTGCAGATATTTATTTATTGTTTGTTTGTTTATATTTCATATTTCATATTTCTAAACTGTCCATCTCCCTTAAAGGGGGCTCTGGACAATGTTTTAATTCAGTCTCATGCATTATTATGCAACTGAATCTGTTTAACACATCATAAAAGCTATTGAAAATGATAAAGAAAACAAAAGGGTCTTCCTTTTGTTCGCATAGGACAAGATTTGAGAAAAAAAAACAATCAAAAGCATTCTCTGAAAACATTTCCCATGAAATTATCATGAAGACAAGATGCTTCCGTATAAAATATTAGCTTCTTACAAATAATAATTATCCATGTCATTTTTGGTTGCCCCACCCAACCATCAACTGACATCTAACATAAAATGATTAAATTCCTACATAAAAAAACATTTCTCTCTTGCTTCCTCTTTGAAAATGATTGGACAAGAAATGTACATGTACTCTGCGGTCAAAATGAATGGGTAAATCTGTCAATTCAGTTTCTTCTCAGTTCCTCATATTTAGTTCATCTTAGGCTTCTACAAGTTTGAGATTTTTTTTAAAAAAAATAGATTGCAGGCATCTTTTAAAGTATCTTTGCACATTTTTCCAAACTGTACAGTTTTGACAAATGCACATTGTTTTTGCAAAGCTTCTCCTAATAAATCTGTATCTATCTTTCCAGGAACGGGTGTATTTCCCTTCATATAGGTTTGTTCTCCACTAGGGAAACTGCATTGCAAGAAGCAGAGAAGGGCAAATGTTAAAGCACAACGTACTTTCCGTGAGATGGTAATGCGTGAGGCTGCATGCTTATGAGCACCATTTGATATTTTAAAAGCTTACACTATCAACATTGGGGTTGGAGTTTTCAAATTGAAACACTCAGCATTAGCATTAGTTTTGATCTGCCTGTGATAAGCTAAGTTTTGCAGAGGTTATGATGTGCAAATAGCAAAGAATGTAAATTAAGCATGGAAGAAAACCCAGCATTTTATTTCCCCTACTTTTGGTTACTTTTTGGTTACTTTTTCCTGCCCACCTAGCAGTTCGAAAGCATGCAAATGCAAGTAGATTAATAGGTATCACTTTGGTGGGATGGTAACAGCATTCTGTCCACTTTTGGCGTATAGCCATGCTGGCCACATGACCACAGAAAATGCCATCAGACTATGCTGGCTCCCTTGGCCAAGAAACGGAGATGAGCACTGTGCCCTAGAGTTGAACCCGACTGACAAGGAAAACTTGACCTTTACTTTTGGTTAGTGTATTAGTTCAAAGTATGCAAAATACCTGTGATATTGAATTCCTGAGGAAATACATCCTGTAGCTTCCCTTTCAAGAGGTCCAAGGTCACCAGCATATAATGAGCAGCTTTCACATGCAACCGAGTTTTTCCTATAGGTTGTTTGAAAGACACTAGGATTTCTGAAGGGCGTACTGTCTCTTTCTTTAGTTTTTCTTCTAACCTGGTGAATCGGAAAATACCTAAATCAAGAATGCAGAATAAAAGTCCCCCCCGCCCACCGCAAAGTGTGTGTTACAATGACAAAGCCAAGGATGCTAACTTGAGAGGCGGAGACTGTTTTGTATCATCTAATGAAATCTAGGGATGAACTACGCCTCCATAATCCTAATCTAATACTTTACATTTCTTCATGTTAATCATTCGCCCTTTGATTTCATCCCATTGGCTAAAATGAATATTATCATCTTGATTTTGTAAGGCTTCTGTGCCCTTAATGACGCGCAGGCAGGCAAACGGTATGCCTGTTGGTATTTTGATTCCAATTGTATACTGCCAAATCAATTCCATACCATGAGATCTTCAATCACAATGAAAAATAAAAACATCCACAATTCAAAAGCTGCAGCGAAACATGCAGAATGAAGCAGGGGTGAAATCGAGCAGGTTCTGACAGGTTCTGGAGAACCAGTAGCGGAAATTTTGAGCAGTTCGGAGAACCAGTGGCAGAAATTTTGAGTACTTCAGAGAACCAGCAAATACCACCTCTGGCTGGCCCCAGAGTGGGAAAGGAATGGGGATTTTGTAGTATCCTTCCCCTGGAGTGGGGTGGGAATGGAGATTTTGCAGTATCTTCCCCCCAGGAGTGGGGAGGGAATGGGGATTTTGTAGTATCCTTCCCCTGGAGTGGGGTGGGAATGGAGATTTTGCAGTATCCTTCCCCTGGAGTGGGGTGGGAATGGAGATTTTGCAGTATCCTTTCCCTGCCATGCCCACCAAGCCATACCCATAGAACCGATAGTAGAAAAATTTGGATTTCACCACTGGAATGAAGATATGGGATAAAAAACAGGAATAGCTAAACTACTGAATCAGTTTGTAACTGGCAGAAATATCCATGTTTTTCAAATGAAACAACATGGCACATTGCCTGAATTTTTATCTGAAGATTCACACAGAGAAGTCATCTAGCAAACAATGCAGCAAATCTTCATCAAACAGAACAGACGGGAAAAGGCAAAAATAAACCTGGCTTCGGGAATCTTTGTGCAAAATCTTACCAGTTCTGGGTGTATTCATAGGCAGCATCAACTAATTTCTTGGCTTCTTCCACATTCTGCAGAAGGAATTGAGGTTCCAGTTTCTTTGCAGTGTCTAAAAGAGACACTTGGTTTGGATTTTGTTGAAGGAGACACTTCAATCAAATCCCACAAAAACAAACTGATGAGAATATAGCTTCCCTAATCTGAATTCCAAAAGTTATATTCCAGCATATCTAGAAGCCATCATCTTTGAGAAGCCTGTTGTAAGATCAGTGGTATATTTCATTAAGTACCGTAATTGTCTATTAAAATTGACTCTGTGCTCACACAGCACTTTAAACCTTGTCAGTTACTAATGTTATGGATGGGTACCTGAGATCTACCAGGAAAAGCTTACACAAGTCATGCCTGTGTAAGAGGTTGTTTAGGGGCAGGGATCTCCAACCTTGGCAACTTTAAGCCTAGAGAACTTCAATTCCCAGAATTCTGAGAGTGCATCTCTCTTGGTGGCCCTTCTCTATACTGTGGTACTACCAAAGATGGAATAGACTCTAAGCATGAGTGTCGATGGAGGGAATGTGTGACGGCCCATGTGTCATATGCTTTCATGCCAGTGATGCAAATTATATACAGCATTCACGTGATATCAATTCCATCATTGTCACAGAGGTGCTGTTATGCACAGACATCATCCTGGCAACTATTAGTAACGTCTGCTTCCAATGAGAGTTGTCTGTAAGGGAGATCAAAATACTGCCTTAGGGATATTTGGCAGACTTTTGAGTGTCCACCAATAAAGGAAATACAGACTGAATTTCTGCATCACTTCAAATGTTAGCAGACTATGACCTTGGTTTTGTTTTGTTTTTCTGCTGTAAGTGAGATGTTCACACTGAGGCAATCAAAAACACTTGGAAAAGTGTTGGCATTTGTTCCTGCAGCTTGTTCTTAAATGATGAACTGTTTAGGCTGCATTTTTACAAGAAGTGGGGACACATGCAGACCTCTACAGACACTTCAACTCAATTTTAACAAGTGGTTCTAAAGTGAAAGGCCTTACCTTGTAGAGAAAGGTTTTCTGCCTCGTGAAGCTTTACTGCTATTAGAATACCCAGAAGAACAAATAACAGCCTTAGGCCTTGGAGAAAGCAAAGGTTTGATGTGAGTTACTTGCAAATCATTTGGGAAAGTAATCTTTAATTGTCAAACTGAATTTTAATACGAATTTAGAATGTCAGAAGCCAGTTACTCTAGAGTCTAGATCCGGATCTGCAAACTTAAACACTCAAAGAGCCATTTGGACCCATTTCCCACAGAAAAGAAAACACCGGGAGCCACAAAACTCTTCCCGTACCTGACTATTTCCTGAGCGGCCACAAAACTAGCCTATGTAGTTGAATTAAACAGTCTGTTTTCTCCTGAAACTTTTCTTTTCTTGGATTTATCCATGGTTGGCCTAACAGGAGTTGAAAAGCTTAAAAAATCACGTGCCAGCGGGTGTCGCACACTGGCTATTGTGATGCATATTTTGAGTGACAGGGAGCTGCAGCAGAAGGGTGAAAGAGCCACATGCGGCTCCAGAGTTGCAGGTTGCTGACCCCTGGTCTAGATCCACAGACTTGGACAGGACAATGTCTGGGTATAAAAATGCTTGTCCTAGATCTGGAATTTTCTTTCCTTCCGCCATTCTAGAGCTACCACAATTGGGCAGGAAAAATCTGGATCATCCATAGGTGATAGCAAATGGGGCGGGCACCCTATTTTCTCTAGCCCAGGCAGTGTACTTATATCCCTCTTGAAAAGAAATTAATTGAAATAAAAATCCCCATCCCCATTTAAAAAAACACAAATGCCACAATTGTGTTATATATGTTTTGCTTGTTTCCCTTCCTTCTGTCTTTCTTTCAATCTCTGTCCATTGTTTCTGCATTCAATAGCAAGGGGAAAAAAAATCAATTTATGTACATTAAAGTGCATGCTTGATTTACTCTATTTCTCCTTCCTCTTTGCCCCCAGACATATGACAGAGAAAATACCCAAAGTTGTTGAAATCACTGCCATGGGAACTAAACTTTGAATGACCATGAAACAGATCACAGCAATTGAAAAAGAAGAAGAAAATTCTAGGGCTGGCGGATGTTTGGGGCCCTAAAAGATTCAGAGTAAATGCATTCCTCAAAATAGAGGAAAGCTCTGTAAGGGAGTCATTTTGGGGACAGCAGCTGTCAATCACAGTCACATCCAGAAGAGCATGCTGTATATGCAGTTTCTTAGTTCTAGATCATTTCTGCATTAATGGTATAGAACAGAGTGTCAAACTCGCAGCGTCACATAACATATCATGACTTTTGCCCCCTTTGCTAAAATGGGGGTAGGCATGGCGCATCTGGGCCGTGGGCTGCAAGTTTTATACTCCTGGTGTAGAACATTTTCATAGCCTCACCCAACCAAGGTTGAAGTCAAGTAAAGCTCTGTCCACAGTTACAATTATTGTGAACCAATTATGCTAGGTTGACTTCCAATGGTAGGAGGAGCTGTCCGGACACACCTTGTAGGGGGAAATGGACAGCTTAAAAATTTAATGAATAGAACAAATGACTGCAGCTGTCACTATAAATTGCTATTGGGCAAAAGAGTGAGTCATGTTATTTAGCCATAAAACTATCAAGGAATATTACATTGTTCTTCAAGAGTTCTTCAAAAGTTCCTAAGCCTAAGCTAATCGTGCCAAAGGAAAAGTTAAATATAGAAAGGTTTTTGTTATACACTAGAAATCTCATTCTGGAAATATTTAAAATATTAAGGTTAATATGATCATCCCATAAATATTCACAAAAGCTTGAAATACAAGGTAGTTTAGCCTTATTGGCATGTAGATACTTTGCTTCTATCCTATTTGTCAAACTTAGGTAAAACTCAAAAGCCTGCAATCAGCTCTGATTGAGCAAAGCTGATGCCGGGAGGAGGGTGGAGGGAAGAGACTTCTTTTTATGCTGTCACTTAAAGATGCAATGGTTCTGCTTCCCACTGTAGATTTCCTAATCAAAACAGAACGACTTTATCCAATATGATGCTCTCCAGATTCACTGAATTACAATATGCACTATTTCTTATCTATCCGAATAGGAGCTGTCATCTAACATATCTGATGGCCCTCCAGTTGAGGAAGGCTGAAATAGGGAATTTTACTAGTTAAGGAGAGCTAATGTAAAATGAAAGGAATGGAGAACACTCAAGTCCATCAGGTAGTTTTCTGAGCAATGCACTAAGATAATTAATTTTAAGAAGGATTTTAAAATCACTTACTTGCCATCTTCTCCAGTTCTGACCTTAGATGCCTGGAAATCAACTATTTTCTGGAAGATGGGAGGGACCATTTACAGAAGAAAAGTCACACCCCTTTTCTTTTTCCCTCCTTTTTAAGACACATCCTACCTACTGATAATGCTCTGAAAATGTAGAAGAGTCATACAGCAGCTTTCCTGGGGTTTTAGATCTTGTCTACAAAAGTCCAGAGGACTAGTGGAAGAAGTCAATTTCTCTACTCTCTGCATTTTTGCTACTATGGTGGTCCAGAATTTTGCAAGCCAGATTTGGTGTCCTACTTTTCCACAACCTGGCATGCTTTTGATGTGTTGCAACCCAAATGCTTCTGCAAAGTAACTGGTAGGCTTTGGGGGAACAGAGCAACAACTCCATTCAACTCAAGATACTTTGTCTTGAAGAGCAGCAAGAACCTGCTTGAGAATCTATGGGAGACATTGGGAAGTTGGGTTTGAGCCAGTGGTGAAATCCAAATTTTTTTACTACTGGTTCTGTGGGCCAGGCTTGGTGGGCATGGCAGGGGAAGGATACTGCAAAATCTGCTCAAAATTTCTGCTACCGGTTCTCCAGAACCTGTTAGAACCCGCTGGATTTCACCCCTGGTTTGAGGTATCAAAAGCGAAGATAAATTGTTCTGCAAGGTCAGGAGAGGGATGCTGTGTGAATTGGAGGAACCCCGTCAAGAACAAACAAAAAAAACCAAACTTTAAATGTGTGTAACGTGATATTTTATGTTTAAAAATACATAGATTCTTCCATACTCATCACATTAGTCCCTTTTGGGGAAGCAACTTTATGCAAATCTTAGAAAAAGAGCAAGATATAATGGACAAATAAAATAAAATAAAGGCAGGAGATGAAAGAAATGGAAACCTAAATGTAGTTCATGCCAACACCATTTACTATTCTTCTTCATACCTTTCTATCATTGTTTCCACTCATTCCTATAGACCACTCCCCACATTAACATCTGTTCTTTAAACATCTCACCTCTCTTTTCCAGCATCATGTCCATCACATGCAACCATGATCTTCCTTTTTCTCTCAACCCATTTCCTCTTTCTTCATATATTTATTTTACATTTTGATCCTTATTAACACTCTTTCTGACCAAGCCATCTCAATGTAAAATATTTCTTTCTTTTGTATTCTATCCACATTTATTTATCAGCCACACATTCTAATGTTGACCCTACCTCTTCTTGCTTTATCACATATATTTTTTGAGTATTTATTCAAGTTACCATTATGTTTCTTTTGACATGTCTAACTTTCACTTCCTTCTGACAAAATAGGCAAAAGGACATAGTTATGCACATCTCCACAATGCATTGGACTATAGAATACCCATTACGGTTCTGCCGGCATTTGCATGTCATAGCATTTCTCCATCTATTTTTTTTTCCAGTCAACCCTGGTCTTTGACACATTGACTTCCTTGTATTCCTTGTTACATGCTTGATATTTGCAGCAAATAATTCATATTCTCAATCAACAATGCAACATAACCCACGTATAAAAGTACACACAGTCACAGCCCGTTGCAACCAAAGTTATTGCAAATATTCCTTCTTCATTTGTCCATAAATATGTAAGTTCCATAAACAAAGGAACTTCTTACATATTTATCCTATTCCCTGTTATTCCACTCTTATTCCATTCCATTCCATTTATACTCACACATCCTTTATTTCCATTAGATAAATCATGTGCTATTAAATAAGTGTTTATTTAATCTGACCCTTCAGATCTCCCAATGGTGCATGCTGTAAGTAAGTCCATTTTTCTCAGCTGCTACTCATTCTCTTTTGTTCCACATTTTCTACCATTATGAAAGGTGCTTTTCCAAGAGACAACTAGACTTTCTGGTTTTTCTTTGAAGATGTTTTGCTTCTCATCCAAGAAGCTTCTTCAGCTGTTCTTGGATGAGAAGTGAAACGTCTTCAAAGAAAAAACAAGGAAATCCAAATCCTTGAAAAAGCACCTTTGGGATAACCATGACCTGGATGAATGAGTATCTCCATAGACTACCATTATGAACTTGTCAAAGAATCTGGTCTTCACATAATGTGTCCAAAATGTTGAGCCTGGTCTTTTGTGCCTCAAATGAGAACTCTGAATTTATTGGATCTATGATGCATTAATTTGTTTAATGTTCTATAATGCATTAATTTGCATGGCATATGCATGGCATTCCCACTGGCTCCCTTTCAATCAGGTTCAGAACAGATTTTTGATGTTCTCCTTGAAAATTAGGGATACTGTATATGGTCAAGAATTTATTGTGGAAACCGGTTGTCTTCATTCTGCTTTAGTTTGACTTGAAGTTGCACACAAGCAGTTTGTTCTCCGCAGTCAGTTCCTGGCCACACCTTGTTGTTATGTCTGAGCTCTTCCATCTCTTTGTATCCATTTATTTTATTTGTTTTTATTTATTTATTTATGATTAAACTTAATCTCACCACCCATCTCACCAAAGGTGACTGATAAACAAGTTAATTTTATTTCTTGTGCTGTCTGGTGACATCTATGTACTGTATTATTGATGTTATTTTGGTTGTTTGAAGACTGTTTGCCGGGAAGAAAATATTGGATTGGCAGAGACAAATAAGTCCTTTTCCTGTTTCATTTTGATTTCTTAGGCCACAAGGTCCAATCCTGTTATATATAAAGTCCTTAAAGCAATCAGCTCCAAACTTAAATTTCATATTGCAAACAATATTTCCAAACTAGATATTTCATGTTATCCAAACTGGCAAACATTCTATCTTTACTAAACCTTCTTTTTTCAACTCATACTTTTCTCAATGATTTGTTGCAAAGAAAGAATCTAGTTTTTTAACAGATTAACAGAGTTGGAAGGGACCTTGTAGGTCATTTAGTCCAACCCCCCACCCAAGCAGGAGACCCTACACCCGTGATGGCGAACCTATGGCACGCGTGCCACAGGTGGCACATGGAGCCATATCTGTGGGGACGTGAGAGTTGCCCTAGCTCAGCACCAGCTGATTTTCAGGCGTTCTGGGCCCACCGGAAGTCGGGAAACAGGCCATTTTCAGCCTCCGGACGGCCTCCGGGAGAATGGGGAAGGCCGTTTTCGCCCTCCCCAGGCTCCAAGAAAGCCTTTGGAGCCTAGGGAGGACAAAAAACAGGCCTCCCGGGCCCACTGGTAACCTTTTTGCCGTTGTGTGGTAAAAGCGGGAGGGGAGCGCAGGGGGATCGTGTGTGCATGTGCGGGGCTCGGGGGGGCATTGAATTATGAGTGTGGACACACGTGCATGTGACCCCCCCATGCTCCCCCCACTTTTGGCACGCAACGGTAAAAAGGTTAGCCATCGCTGCCCTACACCATTTCTGACAGATGGCAGTCCAGCCTCTTCTTGAAAGTTCCCAATGATGCACAGTCTGCACATTCCCTGCTCAAAGTAGAGATTCACTGAACTTCTGATTTTTACTCTGTGTCACGTCTTGTACCCTTTCAGTCAGAATTCTGCATTCTACTTAGAAAAAAACTAATCCTCCTATGGTTTTTACATTCACTGGTATAAAGACTGCATCTGAAAGGAAGAAGATCTAGTATGAAAAATGCATTGTGGGATTGCTGTACATGCTTGCCCCTTTCATACGTGCATCACAACATCACACACATAGAGTGTGGAGTTTGTTGTGGGACATCCCAATGCCTGCTAATTGAAAACAATTTCTAGATTCTGGAGAAATCACTGTTTCTTTCTCTTTGAATACCACAATAATGGTATTCTTCCAATTGTTAGTCATGGAGGCAGCTTTCGCACGTTGTCCAGCATAAAACAGATGCTAGGTTTTCTTTGTTTCTCTTAATTTTAACTAGTTCTTATCCCTTTGACTACTGGTTTTAAAAAAATTTTTTCTTCATATAAACATTGTATAGTATTGTCAGAAGAATAATTTGGGGTCCGAACTTGAGCTGGGGATGTGTAAGAATAAATAAAAATGAGATCCGGACAGCTGTGAAGAAAGAAGAAATATTTATTCCTAAAAGCAAACAGTTTGCCTTTAGGGGCAGCTGCAGAGAAATGGGGTATAGCGGCAGACTTTTATAGGGGGAGCTTGTCCAGGGAGTAGAAGTGTCTATGTGCTGATTCTAAGGTGACACTTGAGGGGTGCATGTGTGTGTAGGTATGTATTCTTGTGAAAATGCAGTTCTGCTGGGAAACCTAATTTAATTAACTCTGTTGTGTTTGCAGATCTTATCTTTTGATATGTAGATTAGATCTGGGTAACTTATTTGAAAGTTTGAGGAAGTTTGAGTAAAGGATTGTTCCCATTTGCTATTTTTACTTCATTAGTTTCAGTTTGACTGCCAATTATCTAATGGAGACGCTGATTCCCAGACCATTGCGGATTCTGTTAGTATCTTTCTCACACTTACATGCATTTTTCTCATCCCCAGCTTCTGTCACATTAGCATTCCAGTTTTACAGACTGAACTCTTTCAGATTTCCAATTAATATCTTTCTATACATTTCTTTAGTACTCTATAATAATAATCTGTTTCAAACACTTAAAGATCCTTGTTTCCTATGCCCTACTTTTTCATGTGCCACTCTTGTTTTCTTTTCCTCTAGTCATTCTATATTTACTCTAACTTTTCCTCCCACTTCTTTCCTTTTCTTTCAATTTTTACTTTGAACCAGTCTTGGCCCCCACCAAGAAAATGTCCTAAATCAGATTACCATAGCATCTTCTACTCATTCTCTTCTTCATAAAGACAATAATAGTTTTAAATATATGTGCACTCTTTTCCTAGGTAGATAGACAAATAAATATGCTTAAACTGTGCAATTGTCAGCTTGATTAGATAAGCAAACATGATCAGATAAGCTAATTCTACTTTGTTATTGAGCTACATTAACAGAATTCTGCAAGTTTAAAAGTATTTCTCTATCCCATCCTCTTTATAGCCCCTATATTAGGGAGGGTTTCTTCTGAGCTCCTTGCCCAACCACATTCCTGCTGCGGGCTCATCTCCCTCTTATCTGACCATTCCCTTACCTCAGGGGTCAGCAACCTGCAGCTCTGGAGCCGTATGTGACTCTTTCATCCCTCTACTGCAGTTCCCTGTTGCTGGTCAGCACTCTAATTTTGAGAGGAGCTTCCAGTTGGGGGGTGGGGGTGGGGTGGAAGCATGGCATGCCAGGAGGAGACTCTATGGCAAGGGGCAGGTTTTCCGGTCAGCTCCACAATTGATAGGGCTTTTGGTTAGGACAGGTGGAGGAAAAAAGACACTGCACTAGGAGGAGACTCTATGGTGGGGGAACCGGACCGGTCGGCTTCAGAATTGAATGGGGGGCTTCGGGTTAGAATCTTTGTGGCTCTTTGAGGGTTTAAGGTTGCCGACCCCTGCTAGCTGCACCTGTCTCCCAAGGTTTTTCCCAATACCATCACAGTACACCAAACTTTTTCACCAACAGACTTGGTGTTTGATAAGTAGATACTCACCAAACCCCATTCTCATTCATTCTGGAGTCTTTCAGTGACCTACATATACACTGTATTCTCTCTACTATCTTGCCTTAGTCCCCAAATGCATTCTTATCACTTAACAGAACAACACTTTCCGCTAGATCACAATTATTCAGAATGCTGAACTGTTTTGCTCAAAAATAATCCTTGTTTGTTTCAGCATCAACATTCCCTGAAACATAACATGCAGCTATCCTGAAGCTACAGATTTCTGATTATGTACGTACCCACAACAACCTTGAGGACGAACCTTCTCAGTTTGAGAACAAAATTTTAAACAGGTGCTCCAAGCCTGACAAGCCACATCCAGGCTGATGAGTAGTTTGAAGCCAAAAAGATGTTTTGAGGTTGGGCTGGGCATGGATGCCACCATAGTCTTTTCCCACTCTTGCACAGAAAAAAAAATGCACATTTTTTTCTTAAAACATAAGGAGCCATAGGCATTGCACCAGTGCCTGCTCTCTAATGTCTTGTTGCACATGGTGGGGTGCCCTCGCAAGATATATACAATATTTCTCCGGAATATCTGCTTAATGACCAAACCTAGCAAGGTGCTGCTACTTGCAGAAATGAGTCTATTAAAATCAACCAATTTCTTTCCTCGTAGATTGCTGTCAGGAAAATGTCTTTTATTCTGTACTTGAGCACCAGATATTTCTTTTGCTAGTTGTAATTTGTTGTATGACCTAGCCACGAAATCATTTTAGCTGTGCCCAGGTATAAAGAAGTAATCTCAGTGTGAAAGAAATGATTGTCACTTTTCATAGAGGTGCTGGGCAAATCGCACCAGTGCTCACAATTCTGGATTAGTCCTTGATTTACAACAGTTCATTTAGTGATAGTTAGAAGTTACAATGGCATTGAAAAAAGTTACTTATGACTGTTTTTCACACTTACGACCATTGTAGCATTCCCATGTGATCAAAATTTGATGCTTGGCAACTGGCTCACATTTATGACCATTGCACTGTCTCTTTTTGCGACCTTGTGACAAGCAAAATCAATGAGGAAGCCAGTTTCACTTAACAGCGGTGTTACTAACTTAATAACTGCAGTGATTCAGTTAATAACTGTGGCAAGAAAGGTTGTAAAATGGGGCAAAACTCACTTAACAAATGTCATACTTCACAACAGAAATTTGGGGCTCAGTTGTGGTTGTAAGTCGAGGACTACCTGTAGTAATTAGACAGAATTGTGGCTGAGCAAGAATTTGTACCCAGGATTGTTGCAGATTCATCCTGTAATCTGAGGCAGGAAGAGGCAGGTGATCAACTTTCTAAGCAATTCTGTTCTTTCCACTCTGGAAGTGAAATTGCTTTAAAAAGATGGCACAATCCAAACCAGGAACAAAAAATGTTATTTCTCCATCAAACCAGATCATGCAACGCCTTGCAGCATGTGCTATTTCTATTGCATGAAAGTTCGTTGATGGAGGATTTTCGCAAGCTGAGAGCTGCCTCATGCAATTACTAATATTAGGTTTTAGCAAAGTCAGAAACCTCAATCTGACCAGCTAAAGCAGTGTTTCTCAACCTTGGAAGCTTGAAAACGCTGGCTGGGGGATTCTGGGAGTTGAAGTCCACCCTTCTTCAAGCTTCCAAGGTTGAGAAACACTGAGCTAGAGTGACTGGCTGGCAGATGTTGGCGGTCAGTGCATAATCCAAGTTTTTTTTAAAAAAAGCCAAGATACTGGTACATATTTTTTAAAAGTGGAGCCCTTAGGGCTGCCATCTTGGCCTTTCTGACCATATCCTGAGGTTACCCTTGGAAAGCAGGACCTGGATCAGTAGTGGGCTGTCCCCGGTTTGGACTGGTTCGCAAGAACCGATAGTAAAATTGGCGGGAGGCCCCGCCCACCGCCCCGGATGTCATCATCGGCAATCTGCACATGCGTAGAAGCTTCTGTGCATTCGCTCGCACGCTATCCCATTACAAACCGGTAGTCAAAGTAAGTAGAACCCACCCCTGACCTGGATGTTATTTATATGCCAAAGGAGATGCAGTATAAAGATTCTAAAACATTGCTGGAGCCACAGACACTGAATTCCATGGCTTAGATAAACATTTCTTTACCCTTTTTGCTGTTTCTCATCATTCTGCCCTTAATTGTTCCTTGAGTTGCAGATTCGTTTTGGGATATCTAGTTTTAAATTATTGGATTTTTTTTTTTTTAGCTCAACTGCCACCTCTAATGTTCAGGAAATCTACGTGAGCAATACATGTGTGGCTCTTTATGCACAGAAAGCCTGCCATGTTTCTCAGAAAGAATTTAATTTGCTCCCATTTTCTAGTCTGCTCTATATCAGCATTTCTCACCCTCAGCCAGGATGGGCTTCACATATTATAGCAACCGGTTCGCCTAGCACCAGAAATGTGAGGCCATATCTTGACCTAATTGAGGTGATGGTAGTCACTTAAAAACACTAGATGGCATAGGGCCAGATTATATGCAGGGTTGCCTGTCTGTTGTTACCCAGGCCCACGTAATTAATATTAAATGCAGAATAGTTCCAAAAACAAACAGATTTTATTAAAGCAGCTGAGAATTAACTCATTCTCATCCTATTCCAAATTAAATGAAAGCAAAGTCCTCAAAACACCATTCTTCAGTTTATCTCTGACCTTGGGATAATTAGGCAAACTGCCAAAGGCTTTTCTTGGCAACAGTTCAGGAACAGAAGGCGCTGACAAGAAAGAAATATATCTAAACACGAAGCAAATCTCTCAAAGGTTGTTTTCCAACAAAGAGGCCAAGAGGGTCCAATCATCTCTTGGCCCTACTCCTGAGTTGTCTTCTCTGCTTTAGCTGCTCCTGCCTTCTGGCAGCTCTTCTCATACATGCACTAGGAACAGGCTCCTCCTGTTCCTCTGCCTCTCTATTGTCAGCCTCTGGAGGCTCCATAGTCTGCGCATCACTCCCCGATGGCCCTGGCCCTATCTCTGCCTCCAGCACAGAGCCCTCATCCAGGCCTTCCCCAGCCTCCAGGACTGGCCCATGTTTTTCCTCAGCCTCATTGCTCTCCGACTCCACTGCCAGCTATACAGGCTGCTGGCGGACCACAACACTGTCCCAGTTATTTGTACCTATGTCATGAGGTGCAACAGAGTGGTCATACTCCAGGTCCCTTCTCTGGAACAGTACCATCTAATAGGATCCAGTATATCTGCTTTCTCAGTCACATTCCACCTTATAGAACAGCATCTCCCCGAAGATGCAGATCACCTTGTTAGTTTTCTGGAAAGCCTTGGCTTTTTCCATAGGCCCAGCCTCACATCTATGGGTTTCAATAGATTTTAGGATCCTCAATTTTTGTTGCAATGCTGTTTTTTTTTAAAATTGATTTCTTAAAATCAAGTCTTTTTTTAAAAAATTTTTTATTGAAATTTATTATGATACAATATAATACAATCAGTCAGACAGTGTTGTTTTCTTAAAAGCAATTCTTATATTGTAAGCCACTCGGAATCACTACACTGAGTTTGGTGGCTATATATATTAGTAATCCTCAATGTATGACCACAATTGAGCCCAAAATTTGTGTTGCAAAGTGAAACTGTTAAGTGATTATGGAAATTCTTAGTCATCCAGGTCATGATTGTCCCAAAGATATTTTTGTCAAGAGGCAACTGAACTTTCTTGTTTTTCTTTGAAAACGATTCACTTCTCATCTAAGAAGCTGAAGAATCAGAGCTGAAGAAGCTTCTTAGATGAGAAGCAAAACATATTCAAAGAAAAACAAGAAAGTCCAGTTGCCCCTTGAATAGCAATAGCAATAGCACTTAGACTTATATACCGCTTTACAGTGCTTTACAGCCCTCTCTAAGCGGTTTACAGAGTCAGCATACTGCCCCCAACAATCTAGGTTCCTCATTTTACAGACCTCAGAAGGATGGAAGGCTGAGTTAACCTTGAAAAAAGTACCTTTGGGATTTGTTAAGTGAGTTTTGCCCCATTTTACAAATTTCTTGTCACAGTTGTTAAGTGGCTCATTGCCGTTGTTAAATTAGTAATATGGTTGTTAAGTGAACCTGGCTTCCCCATTGAATTTGCTTGTCAGAAGGTTGCAAAAGTTGAGCATATGACCCATGGACACTGCAACCATCATAAATATGAACCAAGTTACCTGAATTTTGATCGTATGACCGTGGCGATGCTGCAACGGTCACAAGTGTGAAAAATGGTCACCTTTTTCACAGCTATTGTAACTTTGAATAGTCATTAAATAGACTGGTGTAAGTCAAGGGCTACCTGTAAATTCTATAAGCAAACAAATGGTTTATTCACAGATCACTTGCTTGTGCACTAATGGCTCCAAACTCATCTTTGTGACATCTCAGATGCAATTGGGAAATATCCCTGCTTGAAATTCTGGAGATCTGCGGCTGGGTTGGATGAATTTAAAATGTCCATTTGGGGCAATTAAAAAGATCAACATTCGAAGCAATTACAACACATTTCCTTTGAAAGCAACGGTTAGTATGGCCATGTGAGTTGCATTGCAGCTTCAGTTAAAAATGCTGCAGTGCAACTTCCCCCTTCTACACAAGAGGAGCTTTGACCACAATAAATGTGTCACTGAACTTTTGAGGCATTGATCCTCAACCCACCTTTAGGTTAGCACAATCCCTTGAAACTGATTTAAAATGTATCTGTTTTTGAGATTGGCAAAATACATTTGATTACAAATTAAACGAAATGGGCCAGGTTCATATAAAATATTTGACTACACAAAAATAAGTAAACAATTGCCAACCATGATATGCTGTATGAATGTAGCTATTGGGCTCACAGTTGTCCTTCCGTACCTGCATGAGTTAGTGAGATGCAGGCAACAGTTTCTAAATTAAAGATCCTAGTTTGCAAACCCAAAAAACTGGTAAATTCAGAATTAAGTTTAATGTATTACACAATAGAACAGAAGGCAACGCACAGACTTCAAGGCATTTGTTGAATTTTAGACATTGTGCCCAAATTGTCCAATATTAATACCATTAGCAAGGAATGCTGCAAATAACATGGGCACAACGAAGATTGGTAACTAAGGGGTCATCAGGCCACACCCCACTATTAATAGCACCCTCTGGATCACTACTTCAGATTTAAGCTGATGGTAGCCTCTGCTTTTCTTTTTTCTAATTTCTATTCAAGTGGTGTTTTCTGACTTTTGCTGACACAAGCAGCCCTACGTGGTCTGTCTGTAGCATTTCCTTGTAGATACAGTAATGCTCCACTTCAGTTGGCTAGTGAAGGCCCACCTCCTCCAGTCATTGTAGCTGCCTTTCTATTTTGCTCTGCGAAGCAAATATCAATTCTGAATTACCTGAAACACTGGATAACAAAGGCACAGAGAAATTGCAGACTACATTTGTGCTTCAGTTTGAGATGCAGACAACACGGACTCATTCCCAACAGCCTGCACTTGTGTTCAACAATAAAACATCCTGCAGAAAACATCCTGTAGAACACATGGTTCCAACTTCTCAATGACTCAGGTGACCCTGAGGACACAGAGCAGAGTGAAATGTTCCCGGTTTGGTCCGGTTCACCCGAACCGGTAGCAAAAAATGTAAAAAAAAAAGTTCCGATGATCAGGTGAGCGACGTGCGATTGTTGGAACTTTTCTTTTCTTTTAAAAGCATTTTTTACAACCTATTCGGCCGAATAGGTTGTAAAAAAAATGCTTTTAAAAGGTAAAAAAAAGGCTCCGAAGATTGCGTGCCACAGCTGATCACACACCCCTACGCGCTGTTCTACTTGCTCCATGCCTCGTTTTGGTGTGCACTGTGTGTGTGTGCGCATGGGGGCATCTTGTATTTGGCGCATGGTGTGCACTGCACATGTGCACGCAGCATGTGTTTGGCACACGGCATGCATGTGCAGCCAGTGAACCAGTAGTAAACCGGTTCAGATTTCACTACTGACGCAGATAAACCTCCAAGTAGCCTCAACGACCCTCTAAAAGGATGCAAATGACCAGCTGTCTGCAAAGAATATAAATCCTTCCATTCTCCACCATCCAGTCAGAGAAGAAGAAAGTTCTTGGATGAGAAGCAAAATGTCTTCAAAAATATAAACAAAAAAATCCAGTTGCCTCTTGGGGATGAAAAAAAAGCACCTTTCGGACAGCACAGTGTGTCCTGTACAAGTAGTTCTTGACTTACAGCCCAAATTGAGCTTATAATTACAACCATAAACTGTTGCTGTTGTAAGTGGAGGCATCACGGGACCGGATTCAAAGTTACAACCATTTTTACAATGCTCTTTAAATGAACCTTGCAGTCATTAAGCAAATGTGGTGGTCGCTAAATGAATCAATTTTCTCCAATGGACAGGGTTCAGGATTTAATTCTGGAGGAGGGGGCTGACCTGGCATGCATAACTGAGACCTGGCTGGGCCAGGAGGGGGTGTGCCCCTCTCAGAGATGTGCCCAGACAGGTTCTAGATATTGCATCAGCCACGACTCCAGGGAAGGGGTGGAGGAGTGGCAGCTATTGTCCGGAAGAATCTTTGCCCTCGCAGGATCCCTGCCCCTGATATTGTTGGGTGTGAGTCTCTCCTCTTGAGTTTGGGCTCAGGGGCTCATTTGGGCTTGTTGTTGACGTACCTGCCTCCCAGCTGTGTTACAACAGCCCTGCCTGTGCTGCTAGAGGCGGTAGCTGGGCTGGTGGTGGAGTTACCCAGGCTTATGGTACTGGGGAACTTCAATTTGCCACCACTTGGCGAATCCTCAGATGCGGCTCAGGAGTTCATGGCTTCTATGACAACCATGGACCTGACCCAAGTAGTTCAGGGTCCGACTCATAGGGAGGGGACTCACCCTTGACCTGGTGTTTCTCTCGGGGCAGTGGAGATATGATCTGGAATTAAGGGGTATAGATGCTTCTCCCTTGTCGTGGTCAGATCATTTCCTGCTGAGGTTAGACTTCAGGGCGCTACTCCTCCATCGCAGGGAGGCGGAGCCGATTAAGTAGTTCCGCCCCAGGTGCCTAATGGACCCTGAAGGGTTCCAGAAGGAGCTTGGGGAGATACCTGACTCCCTTCTCCACAGTCCAGCTGAGTCCCTGGTGGCTGCCTGGAATAGAGTGGCATCTGGGGTACTGGACCAGATTGCACCTTTGCAACCTCTCCATGGCGGTGGATCCAGGAAAGCTCCCTGGTTTACCGAGGAGCTCCGGGAGATGAAGCGCCAGAAGAGACATCTAGAGCGACGCTGGAGGACCAGTAACTCCGAATCTGACCGAACACTCTTAAGAACCTTTATTAGGACTTATTTAGTGGCGATATGGGCGGCAAAATGCTCGCATTTTTCCACACTCATTGCATCCGCTGATTCGTGCCCAGCTACCCTATTTAGGGTGACTCGCTCCCTCCTTCATGTAGGGGGAGTGGAGGAGCCCTTGCAGGGTAGAGCTGAGGAGTTTGTGCAGTTTCTGTCAGATAAAGTCGCTCAGATTCGGATGGACCTGGACTCTGATTGGGCAATTCTGACCGAGATGACGGGGGCAGGTCTTAGTCCCATTGTGTGGGATGAGTTTGAGCCTGTGACTCCTGAGGAAGTGGATAAGGCTGTAGGAGCAATGAGTTCCTACACTTGTTTGTTGGACCCGTGTCCCTCCTGGCTGGTTTTGGCCAGCAGGGAGATGACACGAGGCTGGCTCCAGGCTTTAGTTAACACGCCCTTGAGGGAAGGGGCCTTCCCGCAACCATTAAAGGAAGCGGTTGTAAGGCCCCTCCTCAAGAAGCCTTCCCTGGATCCAGCCGAATTAAAGAACTTTCATCCAGTCTCCAACCTACCCTTTGTGGGAAAGGTTGTAGAGAAAGTGGTGGCACTTCAGCTCCTGTGGTCATTGGAGGAAATGGATTATCTAGACTCTTTTCAGTCTGGCTTCAGGCCTGGCTACAGCACGGAAACTGCTTTGGTCACACTGATGGATGATCTCTGGCAAACCCAAGATGGGCTCCATCTTGGTGCTACTTGACCTCTCAGCGGCTTTTGATACCATTGACCATAGTATCCTTCTAGGACGACTGAAGGAGCTGGGAGTGGGAGGCACCGTGTTACGGTGGTTCTCCTCCTATCTCTCTGGTCGGTCATAGTCAGTGTTGGGTGGAGGACAGAGGTCGAGCCCTAGGCCCCTCGTTTGTGGGGTGCCTCAGGGCTCGGTCCTCTCTCCCCTCCTATTTAACATCTATTTGAAGCCGCTGAGTGAGATCATCCGATGACACGGAGTGAGATATCAGCAATACGCGGATGATACCCAGCTGTATATCTTTACCCCGCATCAATTCAGTGATGCGGTGGATGTGATGTGCCGGTGCCTGGAGGCTGTGAGGGTCTGGATGGGAGTCACTCTTGGCTCAGACTTAACCCAGACAAGACCGAGTGGCTGTGGGTATTGCCTCCTAAAGACTATGTCGATTGTCCATCCTTGGTTCTGGGGGGGGGGAGAAATTGTCCCCCTCAGAATGGGCTCACAATTTGGGTGTCCTCCTAGACTCACAGCTAAGATTGGAGCAACATCTGACTGCTGTGGCTAGGGGGACCTTTGCACAGGTTCGCCTGGTGCACCAATTGCAACCCTATTTGGATCGGGAGGCTCTCCTCACAGTCACTCATGCCCTTGTCACCTCACAGTTAGATTATTGCAACACGCTCTACATGGGGCTACCCTTGAAAAGTGTTTGGAGACTCCAGTTGGTCCAGAACGCAGCCGCGCGAGCTGTCGTGGGTGCACCTAGGTACACCCACATTACACCAATTCTCCGCAAGCTGCACTGGCTCCCTATTGGTCTCCGGTCACAATTCAAGGTGTTGGTTATTACCTTTAAAGCCCTAAATGGCTCAGGGTCAGGTTATCTTCGAGACCGCCTTCTGCCGCATAGCTCCCAGTGACCAGTAAGATCCCACAGAGTTGGTCTCCTCTGGGTCCCGTCAGCTAAACAATGTCAGCTGGCAGGCCCACAGGGGAGGGCCTTCTCTGTGGCTGCCCCAGCTCTCTGGAACCAGTTACCTCCTGAGCTCCGGACCACCCCCACCCTATTGGCCTTCCGAAAAGCAGTGAAGACCTGGCTTTTCCAGCAGGCCTGGGGCCGTTGATCTCGCTCTTGTGATCTGGCGAGATCCAGCCATGAATGGTGTGAATGAGTTTTAATGTTTTTAATGTTTTTAATTTTTAAATGTTTTTTATAATGATTTTAAATGTATTGTGAGCTGCCCTGAGTCTTCGGAGAGGGGCGCATATAAATTAAATTAAATTAAATTAAATAATTAAATTAAATTAAATTATTAAATTAAATTAAGTTTTGTTTTGTTTTGTTTTGTTTTGTTTTTTTGCCAGAAACCAGAAGTAAATGTTGGAACCTGGTGAAACATATTGCAAATTGTGGTCAAGTAACTGCAGGATGCTGCAAATGCCATAAAGGTGGGCTGGTTGCCAAATGTTCAAAATGCAATTGTGTGACCATGGGATGTGTAAAATGTTTGGCTGCCATAATTCTGAAAACGGGTCATAAGTAGCTCTGGGAAGGTCTGTCATGTAAGTAGACAACTACCAGTATGGGAAAGATGACCAGCATACTACTAAGTAGCTCAAGAATTTCAGCCTGTGTGAATAGAGAAAGTGGCAATCGCTTTCACCTGCTTGTTTGTGTCCTACCGAGGAATATGCCATGTAAATGTCAGGAGGCACTGCCAATTCTCCATAGGATATTTCTGGACCCCGTTACCACTTTCTGCCAGTATTTTCTCATAGCACTTAAGGATTTAAGGTAATTGGAAGCTGCTAAGAAATTAAAAAGTGTTCTATTGGTTTCCTCTTCTAACCCAAGTGCCCAAAGACTTGTAAAGCTGCCCACCAAACTGGTGAGGAGTTCTGGGAGTTGAAGTCCCATAAAGTCATCAAGATTGGGTACACCTGTCCTAGAGGAAAGATGTAAATCAGGATGTAAATCAGGGGTGGGTTCTACTTACATTTACTACCGGTTCACAACGGGGCTGCGCGCGCTCTCTTCTGCGTATGTGCAGAAGCGTTCTGATGACATAGGGCTTGGTGGGCGGAGCCTCCCTCTGGTTTTACTACCAGTTCTATAGAACCGGTCCGAATCGGGGGCAACCCGCCACTAATGTAAATCTATGATCACCATCAGGGCAACTGAATATTTCCATTCAGCCCACATCAATCTCTTCCGAAAAGAAGCAAATTTCCGATAGGAACACTTGATTTTTTGTGAAAATAGACTTTAATATAATAAATTATTATTTTTTAAATAAAAACATAGCTCATCCAACGTCCCGTCTCAATAATCCATACTGAACAAAACAAGAATGGTTCCTTCTCCCAACAAACATGCAGAGGTACATTGGCTGCAAGAATGGGGGATACATTTATTAAAACACGCACACACAAATCTCTCAGTCATGAAATGGGGTTACCTCTGAATAAGGGGTACCCCTTCCCACAGGTTAGGCACATGGGCTGGCACAGTGCCCACTGACCCTCACCATTAGAGCTGCTTGTTCAGCAGCTGGAAATCTTACAAAAGGCAGACCACAGGAGAAGGACACCAGTTGAGTCTGGGCTGCCTTCTTAGTTTAGAATGCCAATAACCAGGGACAAAGAATACACTCATACTTGTACATATCAACAACTTAATCCAATTTAGCCATTCTCTCTCTTTCCCCCCCCTCTCTTCCTCTCCCCCTCTCTCTCTGTTTCTTCAGTAGTGGACATTCACCTCAGAATTTCACTTCATAAGAACATGGTTCCAATTTTAGGTCCAACTTTGAACATGGCAAAGAAGTCTTCTACCAAGAAAAGAATCAAGATGCCATTCAGAGCTATTTTAAAGAAAGTGTTATGTTTCCATAATACAGTACAGTCTGCATTTTGATATATTCTTGGGCATAGGCTAAGGGTGAGTTGAACATCTTTTATGAAATGAAGAAAATGCAACCCAATCGATGGTTCATTTAAGCTAAGCCAAGGTCAACTGGCAATCTCAATGTCAATAATAGGCAGTGGTCAAGAATTGTTCTAGGCAACTGTGAAGCAAAAACTCCAGAGGATTATAAATTATACAGGGGGCATAGAAGAGAAAGAGCAGCTTTCCATAAAATAGGTACTTTCCAGAGTTGTTGGGATTGAAATTCTTAGGACTTTCACTCACAATGTTCAAAGTTGGGAATGGAAGCTGTAGTCCCAATGAATCTGGAAGTTGGCAAATTAGCGAAGGTTGAAACAGTCTTTTCTTCCAAACTCAAAATGCCAGCATTGGGAATCCAACAATGCTGTTGACAGAGTATAAATTCAGGACAGAGACCTTCTCAAAATACATAATTTATATTGCACAATGTGTTAATTTTCATAGGCTTAGATGGTATTAAAGGATAAACTAGTTAACTTCATGGAACAGAAATAAGAGATCGTTTGAGATTAGATGAAATGAAACCTCTCCCTTTCAGGTGTAGTGTACCTGTGAATACCAATAGCCAAGGAGACCTATTACCTTTACATTCTGAGTAGAGAACATAACTAGGGAAAACAGAAAGCTTACTTAAGCTGCATATCTAGCACAGAAGTTCTAAATGGGCTGTTAGAACTCTTCTCGAGCTGCATACATTCTACAGATCTGTAGCCAGAAATCTGTCTAATCACCATCTCCATGCTTTACTAGATGGTAGCATTTTGGGGGATTTTGTTCCCCATGTATCAGGTAAATGTTATGATCTCAAGTTTGGACATGTTTCAACTATTTGGAGGATGAGAGTACTCCCTAACTGAAGATGAGCCTGGCTTTCTGATTCTCTCACCTTTAGCCAGTAACAATCTGTGGACCAAAAGACAGTGGGCATGTCAAAGCCTCCCTAATGAAAACGCAAAGATTGGAAGCAGGGATGTAGGGCAGGGGGAAAAAATCTCCTTCCTAGAAGATCTTGAGTAGCTGGATACTTTGGATGCTTCTGAGAGGCTGCCCCCACATCTTAACTGGCATTGTGGGAGCTCCCAGGATATACCTGGAGCAGAAGTTATGTTTTCCCCATATATGGTACTTTATAGGATGACACAACATATTAATGAGATTTTATATTCAGATGTTTCAAACTGTTTGAATGTAATCCAGGAAAAACTGTGAGAAAGGTAATGATAAATAAAATTCTGTCAGCTGATTAGCATTGATGATGATGATGATGATATTATCCATTCAATTGTGCCCAAATCTTAGCGAGTCTATCGGCCAGGCCTCTTCACATCTTCCAATCTTGCACAACTTCTTCGAGTTTTTCTATGCTCTGGTTGGTGTTAACGTTGATCATATCCAGCCACCATGTTGTTCGGTGGCCTGCTTTCTTTTTACCACTAACTCCTCCCAACATAATTGCTTTCTCCAATGAATTCCCCCGCATGACATGGCCAAAGTAAGTGAGACACAATTTTGTGATTTTTTCCCCTTCCAGTGACATGTCTGGTATTATGCACTCCACTAATGCTTGTTGGTCACATCTGATGTCCAAGGAATGATTAGTGGAAGGCAATCAATAAGTCCTTAACTTACCATCAAATGGTAAATGCCCTGATTTCTACTCAGGGACAGAAATGTGCAAGATACCCAGTTTAGCATTAGAGTACAACAAAAAGAGAAGTCGCTGTCTCAAAACAAGAATCCACACGAAGACAGCTGTGTGAGTCTTCCACTGGCAAACATGAAGGCTCTTGGGCAGGAACTCCCAGATAATATATATTCAACCACCCTTCAGCCACACCCAGCCAAATTAGATCCTTGACCGATTCTTTCTGGGACGGACAATTCCTAGAGGAAAAAAATGTCCACTTGCAACAGATTGGGAAGAGGCAATAAAAGAAAGGATCGAGAGAAGTGATATGCTGAGAGAAAAAGCCTAAGAAAGCAGCTTTGATTTCCAAAACAAGGGAGATATTTTCTGGAAGAAAGGTAAAACAGGGAACATCCACTGAATTATATTTCAGCCGATACCACACACTGGAGAAGAGATTGTGAGCAAGATGTCTCTACAGAACCCGCTTTCTGGAGCTCATACTTGCTTCCCAAACCACTTGACACATCTTGCAATCCATGGAAATAAAATGCCATTGTGGATTACATCGTGATTCATTTCTTTTTTACTGCAACATTCTACGGCAGCTGAGCTCAGCACCATTCTTCTTACTTGACCTGGGGTGGATTTTCCCTCCCTTCAGGAATATGTTCTTCTTCTTACTCTGAAGGGCAGGTCTCAGGATTAAGAGGCCCAAGAGACACCCAACCCTGAGACTCTGAAGCAGTGGACGGTCCAGGTGCTAAGCAAAAATGGAAGGTGTATCAGATGATCTACTGGATACCACTGTGAAATAAAAAGATAGTGAATATGAGAAACAAAATATTGCAAGCATCTCACTGTCTCACATCTCAATAATAAATAATTCAATATCCAAAATAATTTCAAACTTTACGAATAAATATCTACATTAAGTTTTAACTAAAAACCATTCCTGGACTATAACAATACATGGGTTTGCATCTTATTCAAATTTAGATTTGTGGGTGTGGCTATACAGCAGTGGCCCTCAACCTTTGGGCACCAGGGACCGGTAACATGGAGAGAGGTTTTTCCGGGTTGGAATGAACTTGGAATTCCAAGCAGCAGAAAATTGTCCACCTAGCAACTCCAAGAAAACATATTACAGTAGATCTGGTTTTGCAACAACCACCTTTGCACTACAGAATGAAGGTTATGGCAGGTGATCACACAGGTACAAAACTGATCTGGGAGTAGCACAAATGCTTTATGCAGAGGGATCCTGCCCATTACTGAATGTACTTGTCAAATGGACAGTTCTTTCTGAAGAAAAGCAGATACTTCATTTACAAGCTGGAACACTCAGATTCCTGTATTTGCTGACATCAGTGATATTTTCTGGAAGGCAATAATTGTTGTAGAATTCAGCTAGGCAACCTGTGATCCAATATTCATTTCGAAGATATTTCCTTGCCTAAATGCTGGGTAAAAAACAGTGGGAGTGGCTTCCAACTTCCTACCAGCATCCCTATTGACTTTTTTTGTAGGAAACTGGCAGGGAGCATTGGAAATGATAATTATGTCTGATAACTTGGTGTAAAGAGCCAACTTTATACCAAGTTCATACCAGGCTGTAGACAAGCACTGGCTCTGGTGAATGACAATAATTGAAGGGAGATTCAAAGGATCTATCTTGACATTCTTAAGCATCTGTTTGAAGTAGGCCCCTTGATTTGCAGAATGGGAAGGAAAATTTTGTTTCTGCTCTCATCTTGATGCCAATATGTCCAGAGATATAAAAGATTTACTAACTAGCAAAAAGCATTCCGGAAGGATTTGATCTGGAACTTACAGGATTGTTCTCTGCCTTTCTCTCTTCTCTTGACTTTCTCACATGCATCACTGGATTCTTCTTTTTCTCACTCGCTGAGGGATGCCACGAGCATACAAGAATAGATAAATGAAACAAAGATAGCTCAGTTATCTGGGCTGGTGGAATACATGGATGGAGGAAAAGACACCTATTTGCTGGCATCCCAGTTCTGTGATAAAAACCCATTTTCACATCTGGGTCCCAATCAGGCAACATGTCTCCCTCACCTGCCTTCCAAGGCTTGGCTCACTTGCCAGTGCTCCGTCTGATGGCAAAGCTTCCAGGAAATTAGATGGAACAAGACCTTTCTGTCCATTTACCTCCCCCTGCAGATAAAGAAGGGAAATGTTTAGTTGGAGATCACTTGATGATTCAAAACCAATCAGAGAAAGGGACGGCCTTCCTTTTTTCCTACCATCAATCTCTTGTGCACGTTCTATTTTCAAGCAAAGTGATGGACTAGTGATATATCTCCTATCTTGGATCTCTGCCTATTACTCTATGTACCTGTCAAAAGATCAGGAGTCCTTTCAGAAGAAAAGCAGATGCTTTCATTTCCAAACTGGAACACTCAAGATTCCTCACTTTTGCTGATATCAGCAATGCTTTCTGGAAAGCAATAATTACTGTAGAATTCAGCCACGCAACCTGTGACCTGTTGGATTGTCATTTCAGGAATATTTCCTTACTCAAAGAGAGGCCAAAAAGGCAGTGGGAATGACTTTCAATTTGCTACTGGCTTCCCCATTGACTTTCTTTGTAGGAAGCTTGTAGGGAGCTTGGAAATGTCACGGAAATGACAATTACGTGATGAGATTGACTGTGCAGTGGCACAGCAGCAGGCCGGCATTCAAATGGCCACAACTTTGCCAAAATTTCAGTCTCGTGGGAGTCATGGATCTCAGATATTGGATGCATTCTGTAAATAAGCCCGTTTGAGGTTCTTTGATTCAAAAATTGTTGCCCTGTGATGTACCATTTCACCCAAATGAAGGTTAACATCAAACAGACATGAGACTTTAGCTATATACAGTATATTCCACAAACTCTTAATATAGAAACAATCACACCCTCATGTCTATGGAGATTCTCGGTCATTCAGATCATGGTTGTCCCAGAGCTGAAGAAGCTTCTTGGATAAGAAGCAAAACGTCATCAAAGAAAAACCAGAAAGTCCAGCTGCCTCTTGAAAATGCACCTTTGAGACAATCACACCCCCAGGTCCATTCATAGCAATGCAGGTCTCTGATTTACCAGCTATATCACTGTTTGAACCATTTGAATTAAAAAAACAGAAAGAAAGGCATGATACGTACATAGTAGAACCCATCATCATCCATGGAACTGAGCACAGTCACAATGTCCCCAGCACAAAATCTGAGCTCAACCTAGAGGAAAACATTAAAAACAATAGTAGAAAATCACTGAAATATGATGATGTTTTATGGATTTGCTTATAGACAAGAGATGGGATATAGGCTGAAGAGATGTTTGTGACTTTAGAGAGGATAAAGAATTTGTTTATACTTGTGATGAAGTTTGGACATTTTTTTTCTCTCTCTCTCTGTCATACACACACATACTGTATATAAACTTTATATACCACCCATCTCATTATTCAGAGCAATTCTATATTCTTTCTTTATTATATTATTACTTTAGCCTTTCTTCTGTTTTTCTTTTTTCTTTCAATTCATGCATAGTAGAAAATCAGTATAGAAGCAACGGAGAAGGAAGGGATTATTTCCATTTTCAGTTTATACACTGAAACTAGCACTGAAACAAGACAATCTCCAGGATTTATTGGGCCCATGGCAATTCCTTAACTGATACACAAAGCTAAGCAGTTCATACCTCTACCCACTAACAGTGCTGCAAAGATTAAGCTAAAAGCAGCCTCATCTTACCTCAGTGTCTGGATTAGGAGAATTCTCTTGGGGATTGTAGTCAAAAATGGCCACCATTGTTCTTACAGGGTCCTCAGAACTCAGATTTTGCTTTCCAGGTGCTTCTAAACCAGAAAGGTAATTTACAACTAGTAGATCAGAATGGGAAATTGCATTTGTTCCTTTAAAGCAGGGTCTCTCTTAACAAAGCTCTTATCTGTTCATTGCGACCTAGTCATGAACTTATGATCTTCCATGGCCAAGAGCCAATACAGACAAGAAAAAAACCCTTCTCTGCCAGACATAAATTTCAGACATGTTCAAAACATTGACAAAATTTATATGAAATGTTTTGTTTTATATGATTTATGCTGCAAATTTCAAAATGCACTCCATAATTTATTCTGGATTTGCTAGATGTAAGAAAGGTCCAGGTGATTTATAAAGGCTTGACTTTGGCTGCTGCAAATCCAGTTTCCCTACTCTGGATTCTGAGACTGAGACAATATGGATTCTATGCCTCCAAATTCTAGCAAGAATCATTTCCTATACAGACAGGAAACAAAAAACAAATACACAGGACAGGAAATGACAGGACTACAAAGAGAGGGATTCAGTTTTAGTCTGCTTCAACAGAAGCAACTTTTCCAAAACATAGGAAGTAATTCTTTCAGGCACATTATGAACGTAGTTCTCTGGAACAGGGGTCTCCAACCATGGCAACTTTAAGCCTTGAGGACTTCAACTCCCAGAATTCCCCAGCCACATTCCCCAGCCGGCAGAGGTCTCCAACTTTGGCAACTTTAAGCCTGGCAGACTTGAACTCCCAGAATTCTTCCCCCAGCTTTGCTGGCTGGGGAATTCTGGGAGTTGAAGTCCGCCAAGCTTAAAATTGCCAAGGTTGGAGACCCCTGCACTGAAGAACACTGGGAAAGGTGGAAGGAAAGAGAAGATAATGACCAACAGCCAGGTAGATAAACTCAGGGTGTTGATGGATGCACTGTTGCAAGATCTGAAGGATCAGGTGAAGGATAGATCATCATTGAGGAAATCTTGTGGTCACTGAGTAAACAACAACTTGATGGCACATAATCAGTCAATCAATTATGCATTAGTCACATCCCACTTAGACTATTATGCTTAAATAAGATTCAGAGCCGGTTCAAAGAAAGCAGTGAGGATGATCACAGGATTAGAAATTAAGTTCTGTTTCTAAGTATTGAATATATTTAACCCTGAGAAACAAATGACTGAAGGGAATCATCTACCCAAAAAATTTCACATAAAGGAACAGGAGGAAGAGAGATATACATCTACCATTGTACATAAATGGTGAGGAGGTGGAGAGGGTGGGTAATTTTAAATTTCTGGGCATTTATATCTTGGAGGACCTTTCATGCTGAGATGCTTGTGAAGAAGGCACAGAAGAGGCTGTACTTCCTGAGAATGCTCAGGAAGATAAATCTATCTTAGCATCTACTTCTGTCCTACTATCGCAGCACCATTGAGAGTGTCCTGACATATGGCATTTTTGCATGGTATGGGAGCAGCTCTGTAGCGGACAAAAAGGCTCTACAGAGAATCATTAAAACCGCCCAGAATATCATCGGACTACCAGCCCTGGACAACATCTTCGAATCTTGCTGTTTGAGAAAGTTGCATAACATTCTCAGAGACTCTTCCCATTCTGCTTACAATCTTTTTGGATCGTTGCCTTCTGGCAGAAGATACAGAACAATTAAAACTTGGACCACACGTTTTCTGAATAATTTTTATCCCAGAGCTATAATTGCACTCAACAATGAACTAAAGGGCCACCGTCAGTGAGCTGTTGGACAGTATTACTTGGTCTGTTGTGTGGATTCTTGGGTGGTTTAGGGGTGGGGAATTGTGGTGGGTGGGAGTGTGTTTGGGGATTGTTATATGTGTTGGATCTGGTCTTTGGGTGTTAAGTGAATTTCGTTGTATGGGTATACTGTGTATACACATACAATGACAATAAAGTTATTTATTTATTTAGAATGGGAGATCTTTGATTCCAGAGGGCAGGACATAGAATAATGAACTTAAGGCAGAAGAACGCAGGTTCTGATTAAATACTTTAAAAAACTTGGCTTCCTAACAATAAGAACATGTTGATAGCTGAACCAATTACCCAGACAGGAAATGGGCTCTTCTTTACTGAATATTAATGAATACAGTTCATTTAGTGACTGTTCAAATTTACAATGTCATGGGAAAAAGTGACTTTTTCACACTTACGACCACTGCATCATCCTCATGGTCAGGTGACCAAAATTTGGATGCTTGGCAACTGGTTCATATTTATAACAGATGCAGTGTCCCCAGATGATGTGATAAGCTGTTGCGACCTTTTGACAAGCAAAATCAAAGAGGAAGCCAGATTCACTTAACCGGGTTAGTCACTTAACAACTGCAATAATTCACTTAACAGCTATGGCAAGAAAATGGGGCAAAATTCACTTAACAAATGTCTCACTTAGCAACATAAATTTTGGGCTCAATTATGGTCGTAAATCAAGGATTACCTATACATTCAAGGAGAGGCTAAACAGCTATTTGGCAGAGATGTTTTCACTTGGATTTCTGCTATGAGCAGAAGGATAAACTTGACAGCCTAAGTCATAAGGTTCTATGAAACGTAGAAGCATTGTTCTATGATTCTACAATCACAGAGACATTTTATGCCCTTTTAAGATATCATTATAGCCCATAATAATGGATGAAACAGAAGCAACACTTACCTAAATCAGAAACCTGATCTTCCACCCTGATTGATTCTGCAGGGGGACAAAAGGTATTATGAGTGAGCTGTGTTTGTTTGCCAGTGTGTCTTAAGCAAGGCAGTAGCCCAGGAGATTTATTTTGGGAAGTGGTGGAATGATCTGGCTAAATGCAAATGCTTACACAGTCCTATGAAAATATACAGTTCCAACCAACTTATGGATATGCAGAATTCACATAAAAGATAATCCTGCTTAAGACAATAAGTACTTTTATTATTCCCTTTAATGACCTTGTAGTCCCTTAATTTGGGGTAGAGTCAGGATGACTAAATGCAGCTGAGTGTTTATTGGCCAGATGCCTTTGTTTTCTATTCCATGCAGAGTTCACAGCAGATATTTTTTCTTTATGCCCTAGGGGAGAAATACCTAGGATTGCTGCTACCTAGGATTGAATTCTCAACCTTCCGACTAGGAGGTGAGTGTCTTCACCACTGGGCCACCATGCTGCTCACCCAATAAGCACTATTATTGAAGATTGGAAACCTTTTATGGACTTTTTGCTGAAAATGAAAAAAATAAAAATAAACAGATGATTTATGGACTTAAAAGGTAGAATACAAGAAGAATTATGATAAATGTTAATGAGGGAGATGAGAGGATAAGTTTGTGTCTGCTTGAAAGAAGATTGGAAATGATTTTTCTTTTCTTTTCTTTTTTCTATTCGTATTTCTTTCCACACTTTGCTTACCTTTTCATTTCACATTGTTTCTTCTTTTTCTTTTCTTTAATCTTACTTTAGACTACTACCTTTTCATCTTTTATCTCTTTATAAATCTTTAATAAATATCATATATAAATAAATAAATAAATAAATAAATATTATATAAAGAAAGATAATCCTGTTATCCTGATAGGTACAAGATATCAACAGCTTCTATCATGAAATACTGCACTGACCTTTCTTAGACCGTCGAGGCTTTGAAGGGCGATTTGATGGGTGCGATGGAGGGGGAGAAAATGCACCATTCCCTTCGATTAAACAAAACAAAACACAATTAAATTAACAAGCAATACAAATCAATAACTTAGTAAATTATTCTTACAGCCCATTCTCCTGTGTTACTTAATAAGACGCTAGGCTTATTTCTGGATTAATATGATGTAGACAATGGCTTGGGAAATCCATCACTATCCATGACTATGTCTCAAAACAATAGATATATCAATACATATACATATACATACATACATACATATATACATACATACATACATACATACATACATACCAGGGGTGGGTTCTACTTATCTTTACTACCGGTTCACAACAGGGCCGTGCAAAAGAAGCTTCTGCGCATGCGCAGAAGGGTTTTGATGACATCAGGGTCAGTGGGCGGAGCTTCCCACCGGATTTACTACCGGTTCTATAGAACCGGTGCAAACCAGAGGCAACCCACCACTGATAGATACATACATACATACATACATACATACATACATACATACATGTTTTTCTTTTAGCCAGGTTTCTCCTACGTAACCAAGATTTTTCTACAGCCTTAGCTCAGTGGAGTCACATCCACTCGATTCTGGGCTTTTTTTCTTCTGGATGTGACTCCACTGAGCTAGGGCTGTAGAAAAATCTTGGTTACGTAGGAGAAACCTGGCTAAAAGAAAAACACACATAAAACCTACGAAAAGAAACACTTTATATATATATAAAGTGTTTACTGAGACACCTGGTCTACCCCAACATGTGGGAGGGACACACAGACATATATTTATATATATATATATATCTTTGTTGTCCTCAATGGAAGGTTCATTGTTGGGGAACTTGATGAACCATCAAAGTGCCCAGAGAATATACATATTCCTGGTATCACTAAGTGCCCAAAACCTCTCCCCAGATTTTGGAATATTATACCGTTCAGCTAACTGGCAGAAGAACATGGTACAAAGCTGCTACAATGGAAGATTCTGAGCTGAAAAGTCCTACAATGTTATTCTCAAATGTAAGCAGAATCTGTTATTTTGCTGTCTGATTCCATCATGTTGTACATAGAATTTTCTTCTTCTAACAATCTAAACATTGTCCTGGCATTTTACTGTTCAGTATTTAATTCATTATGTGGGCACCTTTGAGGCAGAGAAACAACAAGGCTCAAGTGAATTAACTATACATTCTTTAAAAGGTAAGTGGACACTTATAATCCATGAATTATATGCAACCCTTGACTACTACTATAGAATAGTCTACACTTTTACTCATATAGATCCGAGAGAATGTCTGGTTCCCCAAGGCCCAACTGTTCAATCATCAGACTGACGTTTTCTTGAGCAAGATCTTTGCTAACTCAAGTTTTAATTTGCCTTCCCTGACACATCACAGTGATATGGGTGAACATGTGATACTTTGTGTCTAGTTTTGCATGTGTATCTGAGAGGGTTGTGTTATCATAACCTCATCCATTACTTTTTCAACTGGAACATAGCAACCAGCATGATTTCCCATTCAAAAAGGTTCCCAGCCCTGGCCTGACAAAGTTCAAGAAGATAAATAAATTTGGGCAGAGTACCTAGACTTTCCATCAGCATATCAGTAGAAATATGGCCTTCTTCTAACAGCTGTTTTCTTGCACTGTCACTGTCCACCCGGAGTTCAGACACCATGTTGCAGGGTATGAACCCTGTTCTTCCTGCACATTCCCCTCTGTAGAAGCCATCTGCATCTTTGTGACCATAGACCTGTGAAAAGGGGAGGCAGACAATCAATTGCAACAGTGCCAAAGGAATATTTGCTTATGTCCATTTGCTTCTTTCAACCCATTGCTAAATTCATCCCCAAGAGGTTTGCAATAATGGGATATTCCAATGTTTCTCAGCCTTGGTGTCTTGAAGATGTGTGGACTTCAACTCCCAGAATTCCCCAGCCAGCCAAGCTAACTCATTATTGCAGTCCCACAACTTAAGGATGGCTGGGGAATTCTGGAAGTTGAAGTCCACACATTTTCAAGGCACCAAGGTTGAGAAACATTGGGATATACAAATGCACAGAATATTCCATTCCAATTCCAATTATCCATCAACCCCAAGAAAAGAGATCTCAGGGTCATGGTATGGAGCTCAATATGACAACCAGGAGAAAATCTGAAATCAAAGCTAGAGGTTGTTATGAGCTGAAGATAATACGTGGGAATTCTTTATAAATCAATAGCACATTGGGAATTTTGTACAGCCAGTAGGAGGTAGTGATTAGCAGTGGTATAAGGCTTAGAAAAGGGGCCTTAGGATTCAAATTTCTACTCAGCCATGATGCTTCCTGTGGTCACATACTAATGTTTCTTAAATATTTGGAAAATATCATCATGTACCTCCCCACAGCATGGGCTGGGAAAATTTTAAGACAGGCTGCATCTGTGTTTGGTTGGAAGCATTCACAACGCTCCATTTAATCAGAGATCTTACACAGTTCCACAAAGCACACTACAAGTAGCCCTTGGTCGCTTAACAACTTTTCAACGTTATGACAGACTTTTAAAAAGCTACTTACCATCTTCCTCAAAGTTATGACCACCACCACCAGCCCATCCCCATGGTTGCAAGATCACATTTCGGGCATATGGCAGGTGAATCACACCAGTTACAATGTCCCAAGATCACATGATTGTGATTCACAACATTTTTTGTCATTCCTCAGCACTAAATGTATTGCATTTGCTTAACGATCAGATGGCCCATTTAACAACTACCTAATTTACTTAAAGAGACCACACTGACTCAAACTGTCATAAAAATGATTATCAAATTGAATCAGATCACAAGGTGACCTGCTTAAAGACTACAACAACCTACAACTCTGGGCTCAATTGTGGTCATAAGTCGAGGACTGCCTGTAACTGCACTGGAAATATAACATGACAGCCTCTTTTCAAACCTTCTGGTTCAGCCCAGGAAGATCCAGCAATCATCATTGCTTCCTCCTTTAATGACATCTGCTGAAAACTTTAAGAGGACAATTCTTTCAATCTCATCTGTTTTGAGAATAAAGCCACAATTGGGTTAAGTGGCCTGTGAAAGAAAACCAGGTACACTTCAAGATTGTTGCGGGTGGAGAGATAGACTCAGTAGGTATCTCTCCCACCCTCCACAGCCCTCTTCTGTAGTAAAGATAAAGATAGATGATAAAAAAATAAATAAACTGAAGCTCACTTTTGCATGTATTCTCTAACTTTCTGTACTTCCAAGTTTGATGAACCATCTTGGAAAACTTCTCCAGTTATTTGTAGTTAGTCCAATAAAATTACTTCTGAGCAGAGCACTCTGCAGCTGAACCATTGGCCACAGTCATGCATTCTGCCAAGCTGTAAACTTTTTTTTAAAAAAAAATAAATCAGAGAGTTCTAGATTCATCTACTCTGTGAGAATTGAGCCCTGCCAATATGTCTCTTCTTGGTGTCGTTCGTACCTTCAGAATCTGGCCCTCTTGAAATGGGAGCTCCTCTTCGGCAGCATCCCGATTAGGGGACATTGAAACAGGATCATAATCAAAAAGAGCCACAAACAGACGTGCTGAGCCCTTGTCATATGCTGATTCACTCCTCCGAGTTCCTAACAAGGACACAAAAGCAAACCACAATTGGACCGAGCCTGTCTATCGCAACAGAATTCCTAGCCCTGGTGTTGCGTCTGTGAATTTGGAAGGATGGGCTTGATACTGGATTTTAACTCCTTCGCGTACCTGATCTTGTAAGGAGGTTTGGAGCCATACCTTGTTCAACTCTTGCTAAAATTGTCCCCCCCCCCACCAATTTTAAAACAGCCCTAATGTAAACTGCAACTAACTCACCAATAGTTCCACTGAGTGGTGGGGTCCCTTCTTGACTTTTTCTCGAAGATCTTCTGTCTCTCTGGACAGGGGACTGGTAAGATGTTGAGTCCAACAACCTGGGACTACCTGTCACCTGAAAGAGAACCCTTGGCAGAATCAGACCTGTGTTTATTCACTGACATTTCGGCTACACCCTGCAGCAAAAGCACAAAATGCAAAAGGCTAGAATGCAGCATTCCTCTTTTGCGAGTGTTTCCAGAAAACACTGACCAAAAGCAAAGCAAATTCCATAGGCTCGGTTTTGCAGTTAAACTGTCATTTTGACGCCATAATAAATATTCCCCCATTCATTGTGAGATCTGGCGTTTGCTGTGAAACTGAGAAAATCTCATTTCCTTTGAGTTTTCTATACTTTGTGGACCACTGAATCTTATCAATCCAGGTTACATTGATATAAATTATTCCTAGACCACGCTGATCAGATGACAGCCTCTTTCTGGAAGGTTTTGCAAATAAAAATAAATGTGAGATTTACGATTTATAATAAAGGGTATTTAAGTTTGCAGACTTTCCCTAAAAATTAATGGGGAAAAGGAATACTGCATTGGATATTTTCAGCCAGTGATGTCTGATTGATAGCCAATCCCAAAGTAAAATATGAGAAAAGCCAATAAGGAGTATCACACAAATGGGCTGTTAAGTTTCAAATAAAAACAGAAGCCTCTATTTTGTAAAGCACTCAACACAATAAGCAGAATGCAAGCAAGCATAGGAGCAAAGGGTCAAAAGCACAGTCAGAATTGTTTGCAAGCTGCTGTAACAACACCAGCTGATGAAGGAAGTATCTCACAGACCCATGTTTGCCCAAGTGGGCCCTCCTTCCAAGCCTGCTCTGGCCTGGCTCCCAAGACAGAGGGACTTTTCTCCCGAGTCTTGTTCCATTCTTCTGGGCTACCATTGACCTTCTTCCTCCATCCACCATGTCCAGATGAATGGCTGGGAGATGTGCTCCAATCCGTGCTCTCTCCCTCCCAACTATTGGATCGCTTCAGTTCTCGTCGCCCACTGGATTGAACTGATCCTGACTGGCTGGAGCAGTCACTCCATTCCTCCTCACAATCTGTTGGTGATCCATCAGCCCTCCCATCTGAACTCAACAGGCTCACTGGCGTGGAAGTGATGGTTAAATCCTCTTCTTCGTTTGAATCATACTCAATGTCAATCTCCAAATTCTCTGGGCTGAGGCAGCGGGGGAGGCCTTGCACAGCTTTCTCCCTTTTCTCTTGGGGCATCATTCTCCTTGAAGAAATTTGATCAGGCCTTTGCCCTGCCCAGCTGCACAGCTTCAAGTCATCCTCCGTCTCAAGGTTGGTGATCACATCCAAATTCTCTGTGAGGCTCTGCGCTCTGTAAAGACCACCTCCAGTGTAGTAGGAATTGCTCCGCAGAGAAACACTGGGCTCGCGGATGTCTCCTTTTCGCTTCCTATGTCCCTGGGGTTGGACACGAGTCTTCTCCTTGCAATGACTGGATTTTCTCCATTCCAAAAGAGGAGATCTTGATGGTTTCTTTCGATCATCCCACTGATAAGTCATATCTTCAACATCCCATCTTCTAGAGCAACTGGACGTTTCATTCATACACTCTCCTCTAAATGTCTGTAGAAGGGTCTTTTCAGGTAAGATCAGCTCTGAAAGATTGTGGTTTCTTTTAGACCAAGAACAGAGAGGACCTTGCATTTTTCTGGTATGATTAGGAAGCTTACTCTGGAAGCTTCCCACAGTCTTCTTTTTCAGAGGGATGGAAATAGGTTGGTTTAGGACCGGGTCCCAGCCTTCATCATCATCATCATCATCTTCCTGTTCTTGCTCCTCCTCCTCTTCAGTCACTTCAGGAATACTAAATAGAGCCTTGCTGCAATTTTTTTGCAATGGCATTTCCAGAATCCGTTCCAAGATTTCTTCATCGCTGTCGGTATCACCAAGATCCAACTGTGCTCCAGACCCAGAAACCAGACCATCAAGAAAGAAGCAAAGAGAGAAAGAGGAATTAGGCATTAAAAGGTGGGTAAACAACACTTACCATCACTCCTGTAGATGGCATTAAATAAGGACTAGACAAATTCACAAGGTGAAAAGTCAATCAATTACTATGAAGGAAGGTAATTAAATGGAAGAGTGATACTCAGAGGCAGAATAACCCTTCAAACTTATTGGTGAAGCACGGGTTTTTATTTCATGATTGTGGGCTTCCCTATTGAAAGCAAGATTCTAATTTTGATAAATCTATTTTCATCTGGCTCCAGCAGGGTTCTTTCAATGTTTGAACCTTGCTAGAATCCATTGCCAAGACATGTTACAAAGCTAAAGAAGCCATTTCTTTACATAGAAAAAAATGTGGAAAATGGAAATGGGCAAATAAATGGTTGAATCTCCAGCTATACAGCCAGAACTGGAGTATCTCTTGGTGTATTACATATCACATGGCTACTTCAGTCTACCTGAAATATATTATGATTATCATGATCACCATGATTTATATACTATTCTTCCTCCCATGGAAGGATGTAGGATAGTTTTCCACATCTACATAACTTACACATATATTAGGCAATAGCAATGCTGACAATAGTTGGCTGGGAATTATAGGAAATGGAGTCCAAAGCATTTAGAGATTGTAAGAGAAAATCTTTTAATGTTCTGATGAATTTAGCACATGAGAAAATGATGCCTGTTATTTCCTGTTGTTTGGCTTTTTGAAGCTTTTTCCATAATGGCATTTGCCTGGTCAGCCTCCTCTCAAGGATCATGAAACCCAACCAGGAATTCTTCAGATGACACCCCAATGACGGTCAGTGTTCTACTGCTCTGTCTCTTCTTGATGTAGGGAAAGTCCATCCAGTCAGGGTTTTCCACCATCATCAAAAGTACAAAACTAGGTCATTTTCATTTACACGTTTAAGAAATTCTTCCTTTTTTTAAAAAAAAAAATCCTCTTGTGAAAAACTGACTAGACCAAATGTTGCTTGCAAGTGATTCTGAAAAATGAAATCAGTATGACACAGGACTGGAAAGTTGAAATGTCTGGCGCTATCACCAAGAGCACTGAAAGATACCTGGTGATTCTCCTTGCAATCAGAAAGAGAAGGCTAAAACGATCGTATTATGATTGATAATCTGAGGCTGCTCAAGAATAACCTGATAACCTGAGGCTGCTCATTTGCGATCTTATTCAGGAGGGGGGAGCGGACCTGGCAGGTATTATGGAGACCTGGTTGGGCCATGAGGGGGGGGTTCCTCTCGTGAATATGTGCCCACCAGGTTTCCGAGCATTCCATCAGCCGAGAGCTCAGGGCAGGGGCGGGGGGGGGGGGGGGTGGCGGTTATTATAAAGGAAAGTCTTGATCCAAGGGAGACCACTGTTCCACAGATAGCCGGATGTGAGTCCCTTTTTGTGAAGTGGGGTCGTGGAATACAGATGGGCTTGTTGATCACGTACCTGGCTCCCTGCCGCGTGGCAACGGCCCTGCTCGAGCTGCTCAACGTCATAGCTGAGGTGGCGGTTGGTACCCCCAGACTTCTAGTCATGGGGGATTTCAACCTGCCATCTGTTGGCGAAATGTCTGAGGTGGCTCGAGAGTTCATGGCTTCCATGACGGCCATGGACCTTACTCAGTTAATTCATGACCCTACTCACATGGGTGGACACACTCTGGACTTAGTTTTTGTCTCTGGTCAGTGGTCGAGTGGCCTTGATACAGGGGATATAGTCATCGAACCCTTGTCATGGTCTGACCACTCGCTCCTTCGACTGGACTTTCTAACCGCTACACTCCGCTGCAGGGAGGCGGAGCCGACCAGGTGGTTCCGCCCCAGGCGCCTGATGGATCCTGATAGGTTCCAGATGGAGCTTGGGCCATTTCCTGAGACTCTGGCTCACGACTCAGCTGATGACCTGGTGGCCGCCTGGGATAGTGCGGCCGCCGGGGCTTTGGACCGCGTCGTGCCTTTGCGGCCTCTGACCTGGCACCGAACTCACCTAGCTCCTTGGTTCTCTGAGGAGCTGAGGGAGTTGAAGCACTGGAAAAGACGCCTGGAGAGTAGTTGGAGGACCAGCCACTCCGAATCCGACTGAACACTGGTGAGATCTCATATTAAGACCTACCTAGTGGTGATAAAAGCAGCGAAATCTAGTTATTTTGCTGCTCTTATCGCGTCATCAGATAATCGCCCAGCCGCCCTGTTCAGGGTGACCCGCTCCCTCCTCCATCTGGAAGCGCGGGATGATCCCTTGCAGGGTCGATCTGAGGATTTTGTGCAGTATCTGTATGACAAGATCGCTCAGATTTGGGAAGGCCTGGCCTCTGACTGGGTATGTCCGGACGGGATGACTGAGGCAGGTCTTGAGAGTGTTATCTGGGAGGAGTTTGATCCTGTGGCTCCCGAGGATGTGGACAGGATCCTGGGACGGCTGAACACGACCACATGTTTATTGGACCCGTGTCCCTCCTGGTTGGTACTGGCTTCCCGGGAGGTTACACGAGGCTGGCTCCAGAGGATTATTAACGCTTCTTTGAGTGAGGGGGTCCTGCCGGCCGCTTTGAAAGAAGCGGTGGTGAGGCCCCTCCTCAAGAAGCCTTCTCTGGATCCGGCTGTATTGGCTAACTATCGTCCAGTCTCCAACCTTCGCTTTGTTGCGAAGGTTGTTGAGAGTGTGGTGGCGCGGCAGCTTCCCCGGTACCTGGATGAAGCTGTCTATCTAGACCCGCTCCAGTCCGGCTTCCGACCTGGGTACAGCACGGAAACGGCATTGGTCGCGTTGGTGGATGATCTCTGGAGGGCTCGGGATAGGGGTTGCTCCTCTATCCTGGTCCTGTTAGATCTCTCAGCGGCTTTTGATACCATCGACCATGGTATCATGTTGCACCGGTTGAAGGAGTTGGGGGTGGGGGGGCACCGTTCTGCGGTGGTTCTCCTCCTACCTCTCTGACCGGTCGCAATCTGTGTTGACAGGGGGGCAGAGGTCGACCCCGAGGCACCTTGCGTGTGGGGTGCCACAAGGGTCGGTTCTCTCGCCCCTTCTGTTCAACATTTATGTAAAGCCGCTGGGTGAGATCATCCGTGGCTTTGGGGTGGAGTTCCACCAGTACGCTGATGACACCCAGCTGTACATCTCCACCCCAGGCCACCCCAACGATGCCCTTGAAGTGATGTCCCAGTGCCTGGAGGCCGTGCGGGCCTGGATGGGGAGAAACAGGCTCCGACTCAACCCCTCCAAGACCGAGTGGCTGTGGCTTCCAGCGTCCCGATATAGCCAGCTGACGCCATCGCTGGCTATTGGGAGCGAATCACTCGCCCCCACGGAGAGGGCCCGTAACTTGGGCGTCCTCCTGGACACACGGCTGTCTTTAGAAGATCATTTGACGGCCGTGGCCAGGGGGGCTTTTTATCAGGTTCACCTGATACGCCAGTTGCGCCCCTTTCTAGATCGGGACTCCTTACGCACAGTCACTCAGGCACTCGTCACTTCCCGCCTGGACTACTGCAACACTCTCTACATGGGGCTCCCCCTGGGGTGCACCCGGAGGCTCCAGCTGGTCCAGAATGCGGCCACGCGGGGGATTATGGGGGTGATGAGGCGCTCCCATGTGACACCTCTCCTGTGCGAGCTGCACTGGCTTCCTGTGGTCTTCCGGGTGCGCTTCAAGGTGTTGGTGACCACCTTTAAAGCGCTCCATGGCTTAGGGACGGGTTATCTGTGAGACCGCCTTCTGCCGCCAATAGCCTCCCACCGACCAGTTCGCTCACACAGAGAGGGCCTCCTCAGGGTGCCGTCGGCCAAACAGTGTCGGCTGGCGACCCCCAGGGGGAGAGCCTTCTCTGTGGCAGCACCCGCCCTCTGGAATGACCTACCCCCTGAGATACGCACGATATCAGACCTCCGGACTTTTCGTCGGGCCCTGAAAACACACCTATTCCATCTAGCTGGGCTGGCTTGATCCCATCTTCTCAGTTTTAATTGAATTTGGTTTTAATTGGGTTATTTTTAATATCTTGGGCCGAAATTATTTAATTGTTTTTTAAATTGTTTTTAAATTTTGTACGCAATGTTTTATCCTGGCTGTACACCGCCCTGAGTCCCGCAGGAGAAGGGCGGTATAGAAATAAAATAATAATAATAATAATAATAATAATAATAATAATAATAATAATATCCATAAAGATCTGGG
The DNA here is from genome assembly GCA_022577455.1 of Arizona elegans. Lineage (NCBI taxonomy): Eukaryota > Metazoa > Chordata > Lepidosauria > Squamata > Colubridae > Arizona > Arizona elegans. The sequence continues at coordinate 317,280,648 of JAKOOJ010000001.1, read as the reverse complement.
ATGGGTTGGGACAGGAGTATGGATGGAAAAGAAATTATCTACCCTCACCATGATACTCAAGGTTATTTGAGACCCTGAACCTCCATAGCATGTATTGTCTATGTTAGAGATCCTTCCCATTTTATTTCCATTAACCCAGGAAGATTGTTAGTAGAAAGGGGCCTAATCAGCTCCTCATCTCAGACACAATGTCTTATAAAAGCATGTGCTTTTCTAGCACTTTTTAAAGCTCCTCCTCTTCAATTTGTCAGAGAACTACATACGCAAAATGAGGATGAACTGAGCTATAGAAATCCAGATGACTTTTAGATAGCATGAAAAAGTAAGAGATTCTCTTTGCTGCCGTCTGATGGCCATCTAGATTATTGCATTCCAGATTTGGTAATCCTACTCTTTGCTAGGTTGAGGAATAACTACCGGTAAGTAGGGAGAGTTAATTTGAACCTGGAATAAAAGCCTATTTTGGCCTAAATTTACTCTCCTTAGAGTTGGCTTACTGAATCAAGTAACCTTCCAAGTCCTCCAAGGTCCCTTCCATCTCATCTCATCTCATCTCATCTTATCTCATCTCATCCCTCATATCCCATTCCATTCCATTCCATTCCATTCCATTCCATTCCATTCCATTCCATTCCTAGTGTTCCTATCACACACTAAGCTCCATTAACCATTTAAACCACCTTAAAACCTGAACCTTAAGCTATTAATTTTTGGAATTCACCTCCATTAGTTGAATTAGAATAGAATAGAATAACAATTGGAAGGGACCTTGGAGGTCTTCTAGTCCAACCCCCTGCCCAGGCAAGAAACCCTACACCACTTCAGACAAATGGTTATACAACATCTTCTTAAAAATTTCCAGTGTTGGAGCATTCACAACTTCTAGAGGCAAATTGTTCCACTGATTAATTGTTCTAACTATCAGGAAATTTCTCCTTAGTTCTAAGTTGCTTCTCTCCTTGATTAGTTTTTACCCATTGTTTCTTATCCTACCCTCAGGTGCTTTGGAGAATAGGTAGACCTCCTCTTCTTTGTGGCAACCCCTGAGATATTGGTACATTGCTATGATGTTTCCCCAGTCCTTCTTTTCATTAAACTAGCCATACCCAGTTCCTGCAACCGTTCTTCATATGTTTTAGCCTCCAGTCCCTAATCATCTTTGTTGCTCTTCTCTGCACTCTTTCTAGAGTCTCAACATCTTTTTTACATCGTGGAGACCAAAACTGAATGCAGTATTCCAAGTGTGGCCTTACCAAGGCATTATAAAGTGGTATTAACACTTCACGTGATCTTGATTCTATCCCTCTGTTTATGGTACTGGACATTATATCTGAGAGATTTAAAAGGGGATTAAAGCAAGGGTTGTATTACCAATAGAAAATAGTTGTGAAAGCTAAATGGAATTGCTCATATCTGAGTATAATATTGGTAATATAGCTTATAATGTTTTTGCCCTACTTATGGGTTTTCTAAAGACATCTGATTGTAGTTGGTGTGAAGAGTATACTTGATTCAGCTTTCCACATTTTGGTGTTTTCCAAATATGCTGAGGCCATGATGGCTAGGATAAGTGGAAGCTGCAATCTGGCCATATCTAGAAGGCATCAGTTTGACAAAGGCTGAAATACAGTCTGAAGGAAGGAAGGAGATTTTAGGGAACTCCATGAATGTTTTTTGAGAACCCTATGAAAGCTACCTTGACTGATGCAATGAATGAAAAAGTCCATTCAAATGTAGAGAAGAATATATGCACTCTTTTCAAGCAGAGGTCTATGGGGCCAGGACAAAAACAACATGTCATTGTAGTCAGATTTAATTTAAAAGTATATTATTTTAATTCAATTAATGAAATGCAGTTAATACAACTCCCTGTGTTTCCTCATTTTATCTCCTCTCTATATTAGCAATAGCACTTAGACTTATATACTGCTTCACAGTGTTTTTACAACCCTCTCTAAGCGGTTTACAGAGTCAGCCTATTGCCCCCAACAATCTGGGTCCTCATTTTACCCACCTCAGAAGGATGGAAGGCTGAGTCAACCCTGAGCCTGGTGAGATTCAAACTGCCAAATTGTAGGCAGCCCACAGTCAGCAGAAGTTGCCTGCAGTACAGCACTCTAATCCCTGTGCCACCATGGCTCTTTAATATTATTTTATTTTTATTTAATACTGGTATTAAATGTTATATTAATATTTGCAGCAATTTTTGGAGATGCCCTGGGTTTGGGGAATATCACGAATAAGCAAATAATCTCAGGAAGATGTTTGAAGGAGTTGAGCAAATCTGCAACTCCTCCTTAAGGGCTTCACAAAGACAGCAAAAATAAGAATACCTTGTCTCCATTTTCTCTGCTGCCATATTCACTTGGATTCCATTTCATCTCCCCTGGCCTACCAGAAACTGGCTTCTCTTCTTCCTCCTCCTTCTCGTCCTCTTCCTCCTCTTCCTCCGTGATATCAGAAAGGTCAGAACCACGATTGTGGTCAGTTAGAAGACTTAGTGGTCGATTTCCTGGATCTGACCTTTTCTCTGCTTGCTAGAGAAATTCAAGAGGAAAGGCTTATTAGTGAAAAACCTAAATATTGTATAATTGGAATGAGTAACTGAACCCAAGGGTGCTATTCAGCAGGTTCTGACAGGTTCTGGAGAACCGGTACCAGAAATTTTAAGTAGTTCGGAGAACTGGCAAATACCACCTCTGGCTGGCCTCAGAGTGGGGTGGGAATGGAGATTTTGCAATATCCTTCCCCTGGAGTGGGGTGGGAATGGAGATTTTGCAATATCCTTCCCCCAGGAGTGGGGAGGGAATGGGAATTTTGCAGTATCCTTCCCCTGGAATAGGGTGGGAATGGAGATTTTGCAGTATTCTTCTCCTGGAGTGGGGTGGGAAAGGAGATTTTACAGTATCCTTCCCCTGGAGTGGGGTGGGAATGGAGATTTTGCAGTATCCTTCCCATGGAGTGGGGTGGGAATGGAGATTTTGCAGTATCCTTCCCCTGGAGTGGGGTGGGAATGGAGATTTTGCAGTATCCTTCCCATGGAGTGGGGTGGGAATGGAGATTTTGCAGTACCCTTCCCCTGCCTCGCTCACCAAGCCACGCCCACCAAGCCACACCACACCAAGCCCACCATGCCACCCCCACAGAACCAGTAGTAAAAAAAATTGAATTCCATTACTGACTGAACCCATTCCCAAATCACCACTTCCATACTGAATGTATACCTTCAAATATGAAATTGCATTTAAACTTTGGGTGATGTTAATTTTAAAACTGATCTAGGTGTTTTCGGAGGTAGCTTCAAGGTAGGGTCAAAAAAGCCAAGATGGTAGCTGTAATAGCACAAGAGAGTTTTGACCGCATTTTGACTTTTTTTCAGTGTAGCCCAGTATAGCCTCTGGGTATAACCTTTGATGTTTTGGAATGTATTATTTAAAGCAATTATATTTTGTCTTTTAGCCAAAAGTTTTCCCAGAAAAAGGCACTTCTTGAATCCTGGCTGATTTGGTTTTTAGCAGGCCTCAGACAGGAAATATTACAAACTGTTAATATAAACAATCATTATGTCTGCACATTCACTCCCTTGCACGAAGACCAAAGGGCTTTGCGGTTTGTATGAAGTTACGGATCATTAGGTTTTTCTAAACCAAAGAGGCCTTTGATCAATGAATACCAACCTCTCTTCTGATCCTGGGCACCAGCTGAGAGGAGTCATCTCTGGAGCCTTCTTTCAATGGCTTCATCCTCCCTGAAGACTCAACTAAAGATTCTGGAGTTTGTCCTTCGCTTTGGCCCACCTCCCTGGCACTGTCTTCTTCTTGCATGGAAGGTCTGTCCATGGGTGGTATCTTTGGTTCCAGGGAGTTCTGATTGTTATCTGGCTCTCTTTCGGATGGGACATTGGTCTCCTGTTCTGCAGAGCAGCTTTTAAAGGTCTCCAGGCTATTAGCACCACTGCTTGAAATATGTGGCTCCTGTTTTGTCACAGTGAGCAGCAGTTCCTGGGAGGACATTGTTGCAGAGAGATATTACGTTAATATTCTTAATTATTAATATCTCTTGATATTAAAATAATATAGATATTAAACGTGAAATTAGCAGTTATGTTCTTTTTCTAATTAGGAAGGAGGGAGGGAGGGAGAGGGAGAGAGATTCCTGTAAAGTTATATGAGAACATATCTCATCTAGGGCTGGGGTCACCAACCTTTCGGACCTCAGGGACCACCAAATTCATATTTTTAAATCTCGCAGACCACTAATACGATTTTTTAAAAAAGATAAATAGTATTTAGTGCAATATAAAAAATGCAAATAATTTTTCTGCGAACCACCAAAATTTTCTCGCGGACCACCAGTTGGTGACCGCTGAATTAGGGGATGGTAAGAGTTGATGCTGCACTATGGGTTGGTTATTAGAGGAAAACACAGTGTGAATGAAAATGGAATTACAATTGTGCATAAATCTCCCCTAAGATTCATACTAACAGACTTTTGTGTGCCTTTTGCTTAACTGTGGTTTTGCGGAAGAAGTTAAACTGATTGCTGTTGCTTCACGATATACATTATGGATTTTGACTTCAACAGGTGTTGTGGAACAGGATACATAGCTGTTCTGCCCCAGCTCCGGATTTCCGAGGATATTGACACACACCAACGGTCCTTATCAAATTTATTAAGTAGCAAGAATAAACAAGACCGGCAAAGGTTGGCAACCAGCCCAGAAAACAAGATATGATAAACCAAAGTACTCTGATAATAAAATACAAGTTGTTTCCAGCAAGAAAGCACTAGCTGTGTGCGACTTAAATAGGCTAAGGGAGTGGCCAATTATCCTCAAGCCCTACTCTCAAGTAGACCTCCTCCTCCTGAGTAGCCACTCCTGCCTTTTGGCAGCCCTGCGTGCTTGAGCATTGAGGAGAGGCTCCTCCACTTTGCTCTCTCCACTGGAAGGCGCCTCTGGAGGTTCTGAAGGCCCTGGCTGAGTCTCTGCCTCTGGCACCACATCCTCTTCAGCCTCCTCGCTGTCCAATGCGAGCGCTGGCTGCGTAGGCTGCTGGCGCGACACCACACCAGCCTCCTCTTCGTCAGGATCAGCCACGATCCGTGCAGGCCGCTGGTGGGCCACAACAATAGCTTTATTGCTCTGTTCAATACAAGACGTATTCAACAATAGGCAAAAGGGGCTGCAAAATTTGTTTAAAAATCCTAACAAATGAGGTAATATTTAAAAGCAGCTTAGGCAGACATCTGCCCGATTCAATGGAATATAAAAAAGGGAAGAGATACAGCACAATCAAATTTGTAAGATTTCATTATTATAGCTGATCTTAATACGAGTAGTTTGAGCCTTCCTGTGGATCTGGTTTATCTAAGTGGAACTGACAGTTGGTTACTTGGAAAAAAAGCTGGGTTCACATATGACTCTAAACTATGTTTGGGTTTATTATTATTTATTTAATTGTATTGGCCACCCAACTCCAACAGACCTGGGGTAGCATACAAATAAAACATTAAAACAGCTAAAAAAATTAATCCCTTGTCTTGGGAAACCAGATACTGACTTCTAAATCATGTTTTGCTGCTTTGTAAATTATAGTTTACATAGGTTAAGACAAATCATGATGAAATTGTGGCTTAGTGCAATCTATAAACTGAGCTAATGACTGGCCCAAGATTCCTCACCAACTTCAGGGTTGAAGAAAACTGAATTTCAGATATTCCCTTTCAAAACCCAATGCTTTATCCATTACTGGTAGTACAGTAGCTATTATAGCACGGGTGTCAAACTCACAGCATCACTTTGCTGTCATATGATATTTCGCGATGTTTTTCCCCTTTGTGGAGCTGGGGTGGGCATAGCCTGTACATGATGCATACAGTCCACCGGCCACCAGTTCGACACCCCTGTATTATAGCATACCATCCAGTGGTGGGTTGCTCCCAGTTCGCACCAGTTCGCAAGAATCGGTAGTAAAAATTTGTAATAGTTCGGAGAACCAGTAATAACATTGGCTGGCCATGCCCCCGAACTGGTCACCGGCCCGGTCGCCGCTCACTTACCCTGCCCACCTCATCAGAAGCTTTTTTTTTTTTTACTTTTAAAAGCATTTTTTTACAACCTCTTTGGCTGAAAAAATGCTTTTAAAAGTAAAAAAGTAAAAAAAAAAAGCCTCTGATGATTGCGCGGTTCAGCTGGGATTGTCAAAGGCTTTTAAAAGCATTTTTTCTACAACCTCTTCAGCCGAAGAGATTGTAGGAAAAAAAAATGCCTTTAAAAGCCTCTGGCGATTCCAGCTGAGTTGCCCGATCGTCAGAGGCTTCTAAAAGCATTTTTTTCTGCAACCTCTTAAGGTTGTAGAAAAAATGCTTTTAAAAGTTAAAAAAAAAAGTTGGCCACGCCCACCCAGTCACATTACCCCCCACCAAGCCACACCCACAAAATAAGCCATGCCCATAGAACCGGTAGTAAAAAAATTTAGAACCCACCCCTGATACCATTGCCAGAAAGATGTTTATTTCAGTGTTCAGGGATTCCTCCTCATTCCCCAACCTCTGCTTATCTACTAGGAAGGAAGGAATTTCACATTTACCTGGTTGTCTTCTCCAGATTCCTCCTTCTTGAGTACAGTCAGATATTCCTTCACCACACTGCCTGCAGAGGGCAGAAGATAATTCTCTTCTTCTCTTGGAAGAGTTCCAAGTTCTGGTGACCCAGCCTGCATTGTTGGTGTCAAGGGAGCCTTGACACCGGAGGATGTCTCTGAATGCATGTGATCCCCAGATTTTTCACTGGTAATAGTGGGCTGCAAGGTGAGCTTGGCAACTGAGTTCTTAGTGGCAGAAGGCAGTTCTTTTCCTGGAACCTGAGAAGTTCGTGTGACAGGAAGAGCCTGTGCTTCCCCACCCAGAAGCCGGGAAGGATGACAGTGAAATTGAGATTCAGAAGATTGGTCTACTTCTTCCAACAACGCCGAGGGGATTTGAGCTGGCACAGAATCCACCGATTCTCCATAAAGAGAGACAGTTCTTACAGTTACTTCCTGACAGAGCTGGAGAATCTGCAGCTGGGAAATCTCAATCAGGACACTACCAGCTGTTGGGGAGGTAACTTCCATCACCTGAAAAAAGAGTAATTAACTTGAATAAGTAGGAAGATAGAGGCTGAGGCACCTTCTGCAAAAAAGAAAAAGGAGGGTAAGATTGTTCATTCTTAGTGATGAACAAGCAAGAGGGTCTCTAACAAGAAAGATGGGAGATGGTAGTAGGGCAGTTTATAAATGGGTACATGCAATGAACATGAGGATGGTTTATAAAGATTGAAGATTGGAGAGGTATAGCCAGGGTTGGGCTTCAAAAACTTTAGCAAGGGGTTCTCTGCCTGGTTGCTGGCTATGGTGGGCCTGGCTTAGCCTCCTGCACCATGGGGGGGTATATTTTTGCCCTCCCCAAGCTCAGGAGGCTTTTCTTGAGCCTCCAGGAGGGCAAAAACGGCCTCCCCAGGCTCTGGAGGTCCTCTGGAGGCCAGAAACGGGCCTGTTTCTGGCCTTCCCAAACTTCCGGTAGGCCCGTTTTTTGCCCTCCCCGAGCCTCCACACACACCCTATGCTTACCTGCATCCAAAATGGGCCGTGTGGGGACTCCTGGGAGGGGAGGGGTGGAGTGGGTGGGGCCAGGCAGGAGTGAGATTTGGGGGTTCTCTGAACTGCACAGAATCTTAGCTAGAGGTTCTCCCGAACCCCTGCAAACCCCCAGCAGCCCACCCCTGGATATATTGGTGTAAACTAAATTTAAAACTTTTTTCCTTTTTTAATCTCCTTTAATTATTTCATTACTTCTCTGGGTGTTTTGCACTTTACATAATTTCTCTAACCCCAAAAAGCTACTGTACAAAGATCTTTAATAAGATCTTTGTACAGTAAGGGTGAGTCTTTTAATAAAGCATTAGTTAATGGATAAGACAAACCATCAGAGCTGTCTATTCTGTGTGCTAAAAAATGTACAAACGTGAACTCTACAAACAGTCCTTGACTTACAACCATTCATTTAGTGACCGTTTGAAGTTATGACTCTGCTGAAAAAAGTGATTTACAACCAGTCCTCACACAACCGTTACAGCATCCCCACAGTGACAATTGCAATACAGGCATGGATACTAGCATGTATTATGATGGCTGCAGCATCCCAGGGTCACATGATCCCTTCCAGCTCTATTCTGATTATTGATTGATTGATTCTGATTGACTGATTGTCATTTGTGATCTTCCCAGACAACTTATGACAAGCAAAGTCAACTGGGGAAGCCAGATTCATTTAACAACCATGTGATTCTCTTAATGACTGTGGGGGGGAAAGGTCATAAAAGCAGTCATGGTCATGTGATGACTCACAATGACTGCCTTGCTTAGCGATGGAAGTTTTGGTTCCAATTGTGGTTGTAAGTTAAGGACTACCTATATTCAGAACCAAATCTAATAGGTAAAGAATGATGTATTGAAATGTAAGGTGAGAAGATAAATGTTTTAAATCTTACAGCATAAAAAGAATATCAAACTGAGTTCTGGAGAAAATCCTGCCACTATTAGATACTATTACCTCCATGTTCAGTCTATTTCTCCATGTCTTATTATGGGTAAACATGATACTGTCCTAATTTTCTTCCAGCCCATGCCCAAAACAATTTGGTACCTTTTGTCCATCGGCATACACTGCATAGCCAGTGACACGCACTCCATTGGATGATCCTTCAGCATCAATGGTGACTGGCAACCAGCTGATGACCAGAATGCCAGATGTGGGGCCAGGATCCACTCGGACATCCAGCGGAGCATCTGGAAACCCTGAAGAAAGAGTCATTGGCTATTTCTTCTGCAAAAACACCAGAATGGTAAAATCGATTTGGCCCAAAAAGATTATAGGAAGCTTGACCTAAACTCCCTAAGACTGAAGGACTAAGGAAAAGAATACCTCTCAGAGTAACAGAATAACAGAATAACAGAATAACAGAATAACAGGATAACAGAATAACAGAATTGGAAGGGACTTGGAGGTCTTCTGGTCCAACCCCCTGCTCAAGCAGAGGTCCATGTGGAAGGAGTGAAAATTGAGGCAAAAGAAAAAGAGGCTTATAAGGAGGATATTGAAGGGATGGAAACAAAAGTGTTTTTAGTAAAGTCTTTCAAGTAATGGATTTCAGCCCTCAAAGCAATTTTTAGAACTTTAAACAAAATATTTTCCATCTAACAAAATATCTACCTCTAATCGCTTGCTAAGTATAAGTAGTGCCTGTATCTCAGGAATCAGTACTTATAAGCAATGAACATGATAAACATATTCAAGGTTTGATCCTCTGTATCCTTATAGCAGAAGCCATAAACAGGATTGTAGTTACAGCCAGAAATTTAGTAACAAGCAGATATGCAAAAATACCCAGCAAATCAATAAAACACAAGAAAACTGCTTGATCTATGAAAAGCGCAAAACTGAGGTATCAATGGGGTACTTTTATGGGTCCCCCTCCTTTAGAATTGTGTTGTTGTTGTTAGTCCAACCTACCAAAAGCAACACCATGGGAGACAAAGCCGGAATGCAGATCAAAATAGGCATTTTGATAGGCAATAGGCAATAGAAACTGATAAGAGAACACCTATCCAATCTAGATGAGTTCAAATTGCCAGGACCAGATGGTTTACATCGCAGGGTTCTGAAGAAGAGCTGGTGTCAGGGAAAGCCCGAATCTGAAAGCTTCCAGGTTTTCCCCACCCAAAGGAAAATCCAAGTCCCTGCCCAGCACCCACATGTCCATCACATGGTCCAATCAAAACATCTTCCCTACTGGAGATGCCTCCCAGTTCCAACCCTCCAGGTGCAGGGCAAGATGTCCTTGACTCTCTGAGAAAGGAATGTTATGACTATATATCACCCGTGCTCCACACAATCCCCCCTCCCAATTTCTCACAGTAGTAAATGTGGCAGGCCTGAAGGCCCAATGCAAAAGATGGCTTCCAGGCCTGACAGCTGGCAGATGTGATCTCAGAACCATTGAACAGTGATAATACCACTTGATACTGCATTAGTGAGGCCACAGTTGGAATACTGCGTCCAATTCTCCAGAATCTCTAAAAGCTTCACTTACCTGCTGAAGGTGTAGTGAATTGGATCTCTGCGGACAAGACCTGCTCTTCCACCTCTGGGAATGGTTTCCAGAAAGTCTGTTGAGGCTGGATTTCGACTGTGGCAATATAGGAAGTGTTTGGGTTCAGGTTGCGGAAAGTGTACCAATATATTCCAGCCTTCACTATATCACATGCTCCCCCGTTGAGGTATATAGTATGTGGGAAATTGCTGTTGCTTGACATCCAGGAAAGCTCCACGGAAGTGGCCTTGACACTCCGCACTTGGAGCTGACTTGGAGCTAAGGCAAAACCACACCCCACCAGGAACGTGCACTGCAGTCTGTCTGAGCTCCCTCTCTCTGAAACGCTTTGTATGGAGACACGATAGGCTTTTGTTTTCAAGTCCAGTTTGTCAATCATGGCCTTCATCTGGGAACTGGCCTTCACATTTTCCCGGAGTTCAGTGTCCACATAGACATTGTAGCTTTGGACATCCAAGCAGCTTCCACTAGGCACCAGTGGTGGATCCCATGTCACCAAGAGGCTAGAGGCAAACTGTTTGATTAGAGTCACCTTTCTGGGATAAGGCACTGCAATGGAAATACCTCCTTCTCCTTGGTCCCCTTCTAGCCTAGAGGGAGCTGTGCTGGCATTGAGCTCCTCTGATGAATAATCACTTCTCTCTCCACTGCTGATACTTATGCTGAGAAAACTCCGCTCAAGAGGGGAGCTTTGGGAGAGATCATGGAGTTCCTGAGGCAAGAAAGTAACCAGGTCATCATCTGCAAGTCGCTCCACAAAGTTGGAAGGGACAAGGCCTCTCCGGCCATCCATCAGCTCCCCTGAAGATGAATTTAACAACATGAGAGAACAGAAGACCTGTGGCGTCAGATGAAATCACTCACCATCACCCCCGCGTCCTGTTTATGTAATGTATACATAATTATGTGGTGTATTTGGAGGTGGTGACCCTTTGAAAGCTGTATGCAATGAAATTTCATTTTAATGTATGCTGATTAATGTACATTCAATGTGACAAAGTTTTATTCTGTTCTGTTCTGTTCTGTTCTGTTCTGTTCTGTTCTGTCCTGCCCTGCCCTGCCCTATACACTCCACTCCACTACTCACTCCACTCCACTCCACTCCACACTACTCTACTCTACTCTATTCTATTCTATTCTATTCTATTCTATTCTATTCTATTCTATTCTAATTCTAATTCTAATTCTAATTCTAATTCTTATTCCATTCCATTCCATTCCATTCCATTCTAACACAGACCATTTAAAATATATTTCCAAAACATTTCTCCTGATTTAGATATGTCTTCCCTCTGCAAGATATTGTTTATGATTGGAAAAACAGGAAGATTGGATCTTTAAGATGAACTAACCAGACTTTTGAGAAGGAAGGACTTACTGGAAAAGAAACTAATGCTGGGAAAGATTGAAGGCAAAAGAAGGGGAGGACAGAGAATGAGGTGGCTGGATGGAATCACTGAAGCAGTCGGCGTGAGCTTAAATGGTCTCCAGAGGATGGTAGAGGACAGGAAGGCCTGGAGGAATGTTGTCCATGGGGTCGCAATGGGTTGGAAACGACTTCACAACTAACAACAACAACCAGACTTTACATTCTTATGTTTCTGGTTGCTGAAGAATAGCCATAAATGGCAGCCCAGCATATAGAGTTATTAAAAGTTTATGATTGGTAAATACATTTGGGCTGAGAATGACAGGCCCAAAGTTATCCCGTGACTTTCATGAATGTAGTTGGACTACAGTGTGGACCTCCCTACTCCAATTGACATCTTAATTATTATATTACACCAGGTCTCTTTTATTGTGCTGATTTTATTTCTGTAAGCAGCTCAGATGCAGCTGAGGCCTACAGCAGGTAAAATTAATTTTTAATTTTTTTCCTTACAGTAAGATTAATTGAAAAAAATTAATAGTAATATTGAATTGAATTGAAAAACTGATCTAAACAGTAAAATTGAATAATTTTAACTAAAATCTTCGAAAAGTCAGTTTTCTTACTTTTTTACATTCAAGATTCTTACAAAGGGAATATGAAAACCATCAGTTATATGATCATCTCCTATTCTTTGGATTAGCCCATCCCCTGCTGATGGCTGAATTCCTGTTAAAAACACCCAACTTATCCCAGGTTTTTTATTAGCAATAATAAATATTAACAAAACTTTAAATTTATTAAAGCCGCCCACTCCCATAGAAAAGGCTATTTTGATGAGTTGTTCTGTACTGTGCCTCCTTTACAACTCCATTTTTTCATGCATCTTACAGCATACCTTCAAAAAAGCCATCTTCATCCATTTCTCCATAAACGTAAATATACTCGCCAGCCGTAAGTGGTAGTTCAGCTTCAGGATTCTCATTGGGGCCATCAAAAGGATTGTAACTGAAACGAATGTAAGGAGAACGTTTTGAAGTCTGATAGGAGACTTCAAGAAGGAATTTGGCCACCATCTGAATCTGCTTCTTAAGGTGAGGATGGCAGGGAAACTGTCTGCAAAGGTATTCTAGCAGAGGCATAGAGGATATGAAAATTCAATACCAAAGATGAAGAGTCTTTTCTTTTCCATATGATCCTGTAGTATTGCTTTGGATTTTCCATTCCATTGTCTATGGAGATTCCCAGGCATCCAGGTCCTGGTTGTCCCAAAGGTGCTTTTTCAAAAGGCAACTGGACTTTCTTAGTTTTTGCTTGAAGAACTGAAGAAGAACTGAAGAAGCTTCTTGGATGGGAAGTGAAACGTCTTCAAGCAAAAACAAAGAAGGTCCAGTTGCCTTTTGAAAAAGCACCTTTGGGTCTTTCTTGTAATGTTCATTTTAAATTAAGGAAATATCTAACATTAATTTAAAAAATGAGAGTTTGTGCAGATTGCTTTACTCATTTGTATTTTTTCTCCTTTCACAATTACTTCTGTACAGCTATATATTAAAAAATGCTGCACCTAAATTAAAAAAAACAGACTTGGTGGATTTTATATATGACTGCCTAAGATTGTTTTTGTGCAGGATTTTAATAATGGAAGTGTATGTGTTTGTGCACGGATAAAAAGATTACAGGTTAGGAATCTAGCCTGCTTTTTTGTGCTATGTTACTGATGAGAATTTTGATGCTGCAAAAGAGGAGAAAAGAACACTAAGTGACAAAACTGAAATTTAAGACAAACTCTGCATGGAAGAGTTTTGCATAAAATGTGAAAATGAAAATGGGGACAAAAGAATTCCAAACACACTGGATACAGTTCAGAAAGAAGGTCCAATTTCCAAAAAATTGATAACCTTTTTTTAAAATTTGATTTATATGCCGTCCTTCTCTGGAGACTCAGGGCGGCTTACAATGCGTTAAGCAATAGCCTTCATACTTTTGTATATTTATACAAAGTCAGCTTATTGCCCCCACAAACTGGGTCCTCATTTTACCTACCTTAGAAAGGATAGAAGGCTGAGTCAACCTTGAGCCTGGTGAGATTTGCATTTACAGTAATTGCAGACAGCTGGTGTTAATCACAATGCTTTTAGTCTGCTGAGCCACCAGGTTGCCAGATTAATACCTAAGCCAAATTCCTATAACTATGTTGTGAGTTAGAGAGCAGCAGGTATGAACATTTCTTCTGAAGCATTTTTTGGTCTGTCATCCCTGTTTATTATTCACAGAGTGGCCACAGTGATCCAGCTCAAAACAAAACAAAAAAGATCTAAGTGAAGAATGAAAAAGAGCAGCTATTCTCTGTGCTGTATCAGGATAGATCTTAACTGCTAATCTCCTACATATTTCAGTTTCTACAATCCAAGCTGAAGTCTGCCAATATGTATCTGCAGATCAAATACCCCAGCTGTCATTAGAAGGTAAACTGAATGATATTTTGAACTGAATGGATGACATTGTTATAATCATTGACCAATATGATCTGGATGATATTCATTCCTGCTTTGAAATAAACCTGGTGAATAGGAAAATCTTGAGAAAAACCACGCATGCATATCCCTTCCCCCAGGCTAACCTCTTTAAGAGTAAAACATTACACATAATGCAGATAAAAAAGAAGGAAGGAAGGAAGGAAGGAAGGAGAAGAAAGAAAGAAAGAAAGAAAGAAAGAAAGAAAGAAAGAAAGAAAAGAATAAGAGATGAAAGAGAGGAGATAAGAGGAAAGGAAAGGAAGCCTAACTAAACCTATACCATAACATTCACATTCCTATCCTTTTTTTCCATTTTGTAAACCATTCTTGTCTCCATCATTTCCATATATTGCTTTTTTTCTTGTAAATCTATCATCTTTCTGTTTCTCAGGATATCAGTTCCATCAACTATGACATTATCCACTTCCCATTCTTCACTTACTTCATCTATTTTGCAATTCACTCTTTCATTCTTTTGATATGACTAATATATAACATCATTTTATATTAGATGCTCATTTTTATATTCCGCCCATACTGATTCAACAGCTATTTGGACCCTGTGCATGTTTTAGGGTTAATTAACACATTCTTAATTAACACATTTTCTCCATCCATTTTTGAAGACATTCTATCAAGATACACAAATTCATCCACTTAGTCTTATTCTTAGCATAGCCACTCTTTCCATGTATAACTTGCAATTGTTCATTGCCTTTCCTTACCAAACGCGCAGTGGTGGGCTTCAAATGTTTTTACTACCGGTTCTGTGGGTGTGGCTTGGTGGGCGTGGTATGGCATGGCTTGGTGAGCGTGGCAGGGGAAGGATACTGTAAAATCTCCATTCCCACCCCACTCCAGGAGAAGGTTACTGCAAAATCCCCATTTCTTCCTAATCAGCTGGGATTCGGGAGGCAGAGAATAGATGGGGCGGAACTACTCCGAACTACTCAAAATTTCTGCTACCAGTTCTCCAGAACTGGTCAGAACCTGTTGAAGCCACCTCTGCAAACACGACTCCATCAGTCTCTAGATGCAATAATTTTTCCCGTTACATCACATGAAATCCAACATTTGCTACAAATCATTTGCATTCTTAATATCTAATGTCCCAGTTGGTTTCTTTGTACAACCCTACCTATATCGAGCTAAGAAGACCTGAAGTTTTACTGGATCATGGTTCTCCTGCTCAGGTACCAATGAGATGCTGTCAATGTCCAATTCTTCCATTTCACTGGCTGTATCCACCTAAGGGCATGTAGAAAATGATGAAATGGTGATGATGAAATGATGTATTTGCAGAAGATGCTTAATTAAGACAAATAAAGGCTTAATGGCAAACTTCATTTTAACCTTGAACTGTTCGTTTTAACGATTCAGCATGTTGTAAAAACTCAACCCACTTAGTTATTTTACTGCTCAGTGCATTATGCAAACCTAGAAAACAGTCTAGTTCAGGAACCAAATTTAGCACAGTCCAATTCAGTCCATTTCAAGATATTGGTTATGACCTTTAAAGCCCTTCATGGCATGGGGCCTGGTTTCCTACCAAACTATTTTTATCCCTTTACATCAGCCCGTCCCAACCAATCAGGCAGGGAAGGTATGTTGCAGACCCCGTCAGTTAAAGAATTCTGACTGGCATGGTCCAGGAAAAGAGCCTCCTCTGCCATTGCCACTGCCCTGTGGAACACTCCCCACCCAAAGGTGAGATGGGCCCCCACTCTCCTGGCCTTCTGGAAAAGTGTGACAACACAGCTTTGCAGCTTTACTTAGGATGCACAGAGGAGCCCGTAGCTGTGGGCCTGGTTAGTGGCCTAAATGCCCTTACCCCATGTTTTAATTAATTTTAATAGCAATAACACTTAGACTTATATACCGCTTCATAGTGCTTTACAGCAGGGATCCCCAACCCCCGGTCTGTGGACTGACACCGGTCTGCAACATGCCTGCAACTGGGCCATGCAAACAAGCAAAGTCCCATCCACGGGATGTAGGCAGCATGCAAAGCTATGCCCCCTTCGGTCCACAGAAAAACCTTTCTCTATGGAACCAATCCCTGGTGCTCAAAAGGTTGGAGGCCACTGCTTTACAGCCCTCTCTAAGCAGTTTACAGAGTCAGTATATTGCCCCCAACAATCTGGGTCCTCATTTTACCCACTTCAGAAGGATGGACTTGAGCCGGGGAGAATCGAACTGCTGGCAGTCAGCAGATTTAGCCTGCAATACTCCATTCTAACCTCTGCACCACCATGTCTCTTAATTTAATATTCCTTGCCTCTTTTAAATTTAAATTTATTATTTATTAAATTTTATATACTGTTTTTATGCTTTTAATATTTTTTAATATTTTATTTGTGCACTGCCCGGAGTCCCTTTGTAAGTGAGATGGGCAGTTCTTAAATATATTAAAATAAATAAATAAGTAAATAAGGGCCCTTGAGATTACTTATGCCGCCCCACTCTGCAGGGAGGCTGGAAACATTTAAGCGGTCCACTGATGGACTTTAATAGGTTCTAGACTAGAGGGAAGTGGGGGATATCCTGGGGGCTTTTCTGCATGGTGCTGCTGAAGCTCTGGTTCCATTCTGGAACCAAAGGGCAGCTGAGAACTGCATCTCTCTTGACCCATCTAACCAAAACAGGTTAATATCTGGCCATTGGCCTAATTGGATGCAACCCTCTGCCTCATTTCCAGAAACACCTTAACCTTTAAGAGCCTTGGTAGTACAGTGGTCTAAGGCACCCTGTTATTAAGCTGGTTATTAAGACCAGCTGCCTGCAATAACTGCAGGTTCAAATCTCACCAAGGCTCAAGGTTGACTCAGCCTTCCATCCTTTCTAAGGTAGGTTAAATGGGGACCCAGTTTGTGGGGGCAATAAGCTGACTTTGTATAAATATACAAAAGGATGAAGGCTATTGCTTAATGCATTGTAAGCCACCCTGAGTCTCCGGAGAAGGGCGGCATATAAATCAAATTAAAAAAAACAACAACACCCTTATCCTTTTTTCTAAATCAGGCTAATTTCACTTCTGATATTTTTCCACCCGTAAGCAAAATATATCTTATTTAAACACCTCTTTTCTGGAGATTTGCTGCTGTTGGGTGAGGCTTTTTTTTAAAAAAAATGTGTTTTAATTAAGCTGTAAATTTTTAATTTTGCTTTTTAATTAGACTTTTTGTTTTTATGTATTTTAATTTTATTCGATTCAGGTGCTGTCCAACTCCAAATCAACTCTAGGTGGCTCACAACAATCTTTGTCATTATTGCTGAAGATACTATTTATTATGTTGGTAAGGTAGACCGTAGAGATGGAATAAATAAACAGTAAATAGATACATTATAATAAATGAATTGATCCATCCCCTGCCATATTTTCTCTAATTTTACATAACTCTCAGAATATTCCAGTTGGACTCTTATGATTTGTTTAGTTACTGCACCCTTAATTATTTTCTCTCTCTAGAGAAGCAAGCAGTTGGTTAATAATGTTAGTAGCTGAAAGAACACTCCTGATTTTGGTGCAAGTTGAGCCCCTGGTGATCATTGTGATAAGGCTTGCAACTCTGCTGTTTCCATGGATGGGGAATTTCCGTTTCCTAGCAGATGTTCTCTCTAAAATAGATGAGCCATGGGGGAAGAGCAGAGGGAGAGGAACAGTTAAGCACTGGGGCTTTGCATGTCTTGCAAAAGAGGAGGACTTTACAGGTTGTTGTTGTTAGTCGCAAAGTCATATCCAACCCATTGCGACCCCATGGACAACATTCCTCCAGGTCTTCCTGTCCTCTACCATCCCCCAGAGTCCATTTAAGCTTACACCTACTGCTTCGGTGACTCCATCCAGCCACCTTGTTCTCTGTCGTCCCCTTCTCCTTTTGCCCTCAATCTTTCCCAGCATTAGGTTCTTCCCCAGTGAGTCCTTCTCATTAGGTGGCCGAAGTATTTGAGTTTCATCTTCAGGATCTGGCCTTCTAAAGAGCAGTCAGGGTTGATCTCCTCTAGGACTGACCAGTTTGATCGCCTTACACTTCATAGGTAGTCCTTACTTAACAAGTGCTCACTTAGTGACTATTCGACATTATGACAACCCCCTCCCACCCCAAAAAAAGGTACTGATGACCTGGTTCTGGAGTTTTGATGGTGGTTGCCCGCCGTGTGGTCACATAACTGCATTTCAGACCCTTGGCAACTGGTTCACCTTTACAATAGGTTACAGCATCCTGGGGTTATGCAGCCTGATGTTTCCAGCAAAAAATGCATTGACTTGCTTAGTGACCATGGCATTGACAACCACCGCAAAAAAGGTCATAAAATCAGGTTAGTCACATAGATGCCTCAACTTAACAACCATCATGATTTACCACATACCAAATGCCGGGCTCCATTACATTCATAAGTTGAGGACTACATATATTTGTCGAGACCAGTGTTTCTCAATCCTGGGCACTTGAAGATGTGTGGACTTCAATTCCCAGAATTTTAGGAGTTCAAGTCCACTCATCTTAAAGTGGCCAAGATGAGAGTCACTACCTTTTTGAGTAAAAGTGCAAAAAGACAAACCACTGACAATGGGGAAAATACATCCAAATGTTTGACAGTTTTGTTATGTCAATTCATCCCCTTCAGAAGAGAAAGAAGATTTTTCTCTCTAACTTGCTCAGAAGGAAACAGAAAGTTAGAGCTTGTTGATCGTTATTTTTGGCTAGGTTTACTCTTATTCACTTTTCTGGGTTTATATGCTGGAATACAGGATATAGGTTTGCAAATGGTCAAAACAGCACAGATCAATCTCATGTGCATGTTGTATTGAGAAAGGGTTGAGAGGTAGCCCAACCATCTCTACGCTGGCCATCTCCTCACACATCCATTACTGACCTCAGGAGTGGGGCAGGATTTGGGGCTGTTGTTGTGCATGGACTCAGATCTGGAAGAGCTGGACTGGGCTTCCAACCTCTTGATTGCTTTTTTTGAGGCAACTGGGGGACTGCTTGTATCTGGACTTCGGGCCACAGGAGACACCACAGGATCCATGAGCCGAAGTGCCACTGGGGAGAAACTTTCCACCTCTTCATCTTGAACTTTTCTACTGCTCCGTGGAGACACAGGGACAATTTCGGGATCTGAAACCAAACATTGTACATCACGCTAGGCAGGGAGGACAAGCAAAGCCATAGAGTTCACAGAACATTCAGGTTTCATTACAGAAAGGAACCATAAAGCTGGTATACAACACCAACTTTCTCCTTTTGAAATACAGGTAGTCCTCAATTTACAACCATTCATTTAGCGACCTTTCAAAGTTACAACAGCACTGAAAAAAAGTGATTTCTGACTATTTTTCACACGAGCCTTGCACCATCCCCATAGTCAGGTGATCAAAATTTGGACACTTGGCAACTGGCAAGTATTTGTGAAGGTTGCAATGTCCTAGGGTCATGTGATCACCTTTTGTGACAAGCAAGGTCAATGGGGAAGCCAGATTCACTTAGCAATTGTGTTACTAACTTAACAACTGCAGCGATTTGCTTAACAACTATGGCAGGAAAGGTCATAAAGTGGCCTGCCTTGCTTAGCAATGGACATTTTGGGCTCAGTTGTGGTCATAAGTCGAGGACCACCTGAATAAAATTTGAAACACCTTTCTTCCCAACCCCAACCCCCCACGCCCCCACACACATATACGCAAACCAGAAGAAAGAAGGAATTTTATTCCTCTTCAGAAGTTTCTACTTGAAAAGAATCTTAAATTTACTGCATGGATTTAAATCTACTGTATAGAAATAGAGGCTGAATCTTTTGAAAAACTGTAGACTCTCTAATTTACCCAGACCATCTTTAATATACAATCCAAGGACTTCGTGGCTACTAAAAATTTTGGTTAAGAAAAGGAAAAGTCAATTCCATGACCTTTAAAATACTGCAGTGTGTGAATGAGAAATTACCAGCATGGGGTAAACACAGAGAAAACGTTCAGGATGGAACAAGAAACAAATAAAGAAGCTATTTAAAGCTCCTCTTGAGTCCATATGAAATGCCTTTAGCAAAGATCTCGTGTTCCATGTCCGAATGAGTCACAGTTCTGGGTGTTTTTCCTTCCAAGCAGCTTCCACTGGGTGGAGGTGTTCCAATGCTGGAGAGGGAACTGATCACACTCATTGCCAAGAAGACGAAGCAGCATTAGGCACTCCGCCAATGACCTGGGTTGTCCCCTTTCGCCATCAATCTCCATCAGGTTGGGAAAAACAATCTTAACCAAGCTCATAGGGAAACAGTCCCCTTTAGAGGAGGCAGTCTTTTGGGTTTCTGCGGTCCTGACACAGAAGAAAACTATTTGTTACTGTGAATTTTTCTTTACCAATTTGTTGTGGTTTTTTTTTTTTTTGTTGTTGTTGTTTTTGTTTGCCAAATCAACATCAGTGCCAGCCTTGTATAACCTCATTATGCTATGGGCCTTCCAGAACTTTTCATTCTGAAATTAATTGCTTTAGCTGCTGCTCTGGTGCAAAGGACGAATTTCATTCAAGCTGCTGGATACGAGATGGGCAAGTAAATAAATTTAACCAATCAATAATTTCACAGCTACCGGCAGTGTTTCTGTACTGGGAGGAACTCTGAGGCTTCTGGATTTTTTCAAGTTGCATCATGGCTCATCCCTGGGTTTTGTTTTATTTTTTAATTTGTTAATTGCTTTCTGGCTGCTCTGAGAGGTACTTTTGCTGCATTCTCAACAGTAGCTTGGAGGAGTTTTTTCCCTATTTTGTTCCTTGCCACAGAGAACCAAACATGCTGAAGAAAGAACGGAGAGGGGGTTGGAGTTTCAAGTCTGCCAGTTTTTATTATTCTCTCTCTGGCTGCTTGGGAGGGAACACGGTCTGATTTAGGACAGTCATGGAGCACTGCAGAGCACTGAAAATATGCTGATGGTTTGGCAAGGGCAAAGCTGGTGGCCGTAATTGGATCACTGGTCATTCTAGTTCTGTACCATCTAAACTGACCAGCAGTAGTCCTTCAGTTTTTAAGCAATATCTTTTCTTGAGTCTATTTAAAGTAGTTGTAGATTGAATGGAGGATCTTTTGCCTGCAACACCGTGCTTCTGTATGAGCTACAGTTTCTACTTCAGGTTATGACTGAGATCATCCTAAAATAATTAAAACGTCCTTCCCTAGTATGGCACCCTGACTATAACTCCCAGGATTCCTTTTTTTTTTTTGAAAGATATTTTTTTATTTTTTTCCAAACATAAATATAAAATATATCTTTTAAGAACGAAGTCTTGATCTGGTCATAGATAGGTACAATCGCTTACATTCCTTTAACAAACTCTATTCCCAATTTCCCCGATACATCTTTTAAAATTAAAAATCAAAACAAAAGTTTTTAACACAAATTCTAACATCTTATTCTAAACCAGTCTATTGTATCACCAAAACCTTAATTTCCAAATAAAACTCTATTCTACCCTGACTATAATTCCCAGGATTCCAAGACAGCAGTGCCTAATTGATAAGAAATTCTAAGAATCACAATCCAACACATTTAGATGACATCAGGGTGAGAAAAGCAAGCATTACAGCAGGCACCCTATAAAATACAGGTAGTCCTCGATTTATGACTTTCTATTGCTAAAGTGAAATATTTATGAAAATTTCTGTTGCTCAGTGAAATATTTATTAAGTGAATTTTACCCCATTTTACAACCTTTCTTGCCACAGTTTCACTTGCTAAGTGAATCACTGCCGTTGTTATGTTACTAACACGGTTGTTAAGTGGATCTGGCTTCCCCGTTGACTTTACTGGTCAGAAAGTCGCAAAGGGTGATCATGTGACCCCAGGACATTGCAACCATCATAAATATGAGCCAGTTGCCAAGCATCCAAATTTTGATCATGTGATCATAAGGATGCTGCAATAGTCATAAGTGTGAAAAATGGTCATAAGCCACCTTTTCACTGCTGTTGTAACTTCAAACAGTCACTGAATGAACTGTTGTAAGTCGAGGACTACCTGTACATACTTTGAGATGTATGTTGAAAATTTTTAGATGACTTGGTGCTTCCTTTTCTGAATTATTCTGTTGTCAACAAGAACACCAAAGAAACATGCAAGGGTTCTCTTGTATACTGTCACCTTTCTGCTTGAAGCCATTGGGGAGCTGCGGAGAACTCTTGCAAGTAGCAAAGATGATCTCTGAAGTCGCCAGGGAAGAACAGAAGGAGGGAGTGGATGGAAGACCTAATTTTCCAGTTTGGAGGCGAAATCGATTGAGTTCCTGAGAGAGGAAGTTAAACTGTTCTGTGTGGCTGCGACATTGGTTTTCCAACTCTCTCACACGGGCCTGCATCACAAAGAAAAAACATTAGCTACAGCTGAAGGCAGATCTTAGGAACAGAAAGAGATTTTAAGGGAGCAGAGGAAGATGGTCCATCTTGCAGATTAGTATCCACAGACACACGCTGACTAGCCTAAGTCCACTACGGTCCACTGACAAAAGGTGCCCCCCCTCCTATCTTAAGTGGGCTTCAACCGGAACTCTCAGCATTATTCAATTCTGGCTGGGTAACTATGGAAGTTGCAATCACATTACTAGAAACTTCTAAGATGGAAGAAGTTGGCTTAGAGTCCTTGGGTGAAGGACTTTGATTGATTGATTGAGTGAGTGAGTGAGTGATTTGTTGTTTCTGGGTACTGCATTTTGGATGGATTACATAATCATTTCCCATCCAGTAGATCCTAGATCTTTGAAAGATTTAATTTCATGATGCATCTGCTTGGGACAGCATAGCAAAATTATATTAGAGTTTCTGCAAATGTGGGCATTAATTTCTTGTTTGTTTTTGGACGCAGTTTAAAGCGTTGGTGGTATCTCAGCAACTATTCCCTTCTATATGAGTTTGCCTGCTTGTCAAGATCAATGGAGAGACTGTCTCCATTTCCCAGCAGTGACACAGGTGGAAAGGGTGGGACATGTCAAAGGGCTGATCTAAATTCTGGAATTTGCATCTTCAGGAAATCAAGTTGGCACCTTCTCTGACAGTGAGTACTTTTCTTTTGGGACAAGGGCATTCTCTTCATAAGCAACATAAACTTTAGGAGGTGCTGCTTTCTCACTCTGCATGCTACATAGTGTATTTTTATTACATATTTTGTAATTGTTTTTGTAAAGGTTTTCAGCACTATCTTTGGTAGAGAAAGCATCCAGTAATTTTTTGGGAGGTTATAGGAATCGGTTTTAAAAGGCAGCCCTGTGCTGGACTATGGGATAAACCTTCATGTGCAAAGATCAGCCATTGTAGCTCATCACAAGAGGAAACAGTGTAAAACGTTAGAACCTTGACAAAGGGGGAAGAATTGTGACTGCAAAGAGACTAGAATTGAAAAAAAAAAATCCCTAGTTTTTTTTCCTTTCTGCAAAAGCCTCTGAAAGAATGAAAGAACATCAGTAAAAAGAGGTTCGGTGGGCTATTGCTTTTATGGTTACCAAACGTAAGAGCCCAATTGCAGACTAGACATGTTATTAATGACAATGAATAGAAGACATTCTATTCATCATACATTCCCCCACACACACAGTGCTTCTATGTTAACCACATCTACATTACTACTTTTTCTACAGAACAATACATGCACATCATCTCCTTCTCTGCATGCCACAAAGAACAAGGGCAAGGAATCTTCTTCCAGCCAAATGTTTATGGCTAATTAACAGATACATGAACTCAATTTAAGGATTAGGGAGGGGAACCATCAAGACAAGTGAAACAGGAAACAAAACCATTTTCTGACTTCAAAGGAACAACAAGTTCTTCTCATTAATTAACTTTTCAGCAAGAGTTCCTTCAGACCGGAGAAATCCCACCAGTGAAGCTTAACACTTAGAATGGAAAGAGGATAGCCAAGTAACAAACAAGAGCAAGGTATGGAGAATCAGCAATTTATAGTCAGGTTTGATTAGTGTATCGAGTGAGAATGGGTGACTTAAGCTCAAATCCCTAAGTCTGGGCACTTGCCACCGGCATGTGTTTATGTTGATTGTAGTGTCCCAGGGTCATGTAATCCACCAACAAGCTAAGTTAGTGGGGGGAGTGGGATTTGCTTAACAACCACATGATTCACTTAAGAACTGCAGTAATTTACTTTTAATATCTGGCAAAAAAGTTCATAAAATTAGGCACAATTTACCACACAACTGCCTTCCTTAGCAATGGAAATTCTGGTCTCAATTGCGGTTATAAGTCAAAGACTATCTGGAGTGAAGGACACATTAAGAGTGTCAAATTTACATATTTTCCCATACACCCATTACTGTTGGACATTTCTTCCCTTCCTCTGACAGTCATCGGAAAGAACAACCTTGTGCAATTGAAACCTTGCTCTTGTTCTGCTGGGCTAATACAGATGCAACAATTATATGCAAGTTTGGAAATGAGAAATATACATTATTGCTTCTCGAGTGCCTTTCAATTTTTCTCCAATTCTTTCATTGGCTACTCTCCATAATACATATAAAACATAGTATTTCTCTGTTCCAAACGCCTCTGAAGCAATCAAGATTTGTTGGAGGAAAGAGAGAAAAACAGGACATTTTCGGCACATCTGAAACCATTAGTACCTGCATAGAATCCAAGGAATTCTGACAAGACAAGAAACAGAAGGGGGAAAAAAGTTGTTAACTGCACATCACCATCTTCCTTAAGTACAAATCTGGTGATTGATTGCAGGACTGGATAAATCAATTGAAAACCCACATCTGGAAGTGTAATGGATTGTGAGATTAACCTTGGGAGACAGGAGAAAGAGCTGTAGCCAGGGCAACACTCAGATAAGAAATATTTCAGACCCTCTTTCTCCTGTCTTCCAAGGTTATTTTCATAGCCCATTACCGGATGAGACGTTGCCTTCGAACCAATGAATTGCAGTGGGAAATCTCTTGGTATTTTCCATGGTGACAAATTTAATTGGGTCTTCTTCTCTAAAGATAAGCACATGCTCCACATAGAGCTGGCAGTGTTCGATGTGAAAATTTCTTGTTTATTTTAAATAAACTAAATTATATCTGACTGTCTCTTAAATGGGTTTTTTTCTTTGGTTTTTACCTCCCCTTCTTTTATTTTCTCCTCTCCTTACCTCTAAAAGCTGCACTGCTCCTTCGTGTTCTTTCCTAGCTTCAGCCTGAGCCTAAATCCAAGAGAAAAGAAAGTTTAAGGGGGCTGGCTATCCCAGGAATATTTATCTTCATTGACACAGAAGTGGGTGATTTGCTTGTAGATTTGACTGAATTTATAAATTCTGCCTAGCCATTTTGTATTTGCACTTGGTATACTGATTAGGTTTATGTTAACAGGTGAATACACATAATAGTGTAAACCATAATCAAGCTATATTGTAATGGGGAAATTTGATCTATTCTTTTAAAAAATGTTTTGCTTGACCAACAATATCTCAGTATTCTGTATATGTGGAATTTAGTCCAGGGAGACACTACTTGGGTTGACAAATGCTACAAGGTGAGAGGAAGCGGGGGTACTTGCCATCTTTGCACCAGTGGCGAAATCCTACCGGTTTGCACCGGTTCGGGTGAACTGGTAGTGATGAAAGCTATTGGTTGGACCAAACCAATATTTCCGACGATCAGCTGTGCCACGTGATTTAAAATCGCTAGAAAGCAAGAAATCCTGCTTTCTAGTGAATCTAAATTGTGCAGCACAGCTGTTCCCCCCCTCGTTGTTCTACTTATCTTCCCAAGCCTTCTTTTTCCACACGCAGCTTGTGTTTGGTGCGTATTGTGCTTGCGTGCACGTGCAGCATGCATTTGACATGCACTGCACATGCGTTTGGCACACAGTGCACATGCGCGGGCAGCGAACCAGTGGCAAACTGTGGAGGATTTCACCACTGCTTTGCACCCCAATTATGGAACAGCCCCCCAGTTGATACTGAGTTGGTCTCCACATTATGGCCCATCTGGATTCTATTAGATATTTCAGAAGGCTTACCGCAATTGAGTGATGCCAGTGAATGGAAGACCGTTTTGTATTCCTTGATACACTCTTAATTTTTTTTTCTTACTACAGTTATTTTATTATACAATTGTATGTCATTTGCAGACTGTTTGATAGAACCAAAGAGTTGGAAGGGACTTTGGAGGTCTTCTAGTCCAATTCCCTGCTCAGGCAGGAAACCTTATAGTATTTCAAACAGATGGTTGCCCAATCTCTTCTTAAAAACCTCCAGTATCGGAGCACCTACAACTCCTGGAGGCAAATCGTTCCACTGATTAATTACTCTCACTGTCAGGGAATTTCTTCTTAGTTCTAGGTTGCTTATCTCCTTGACTAGGTTCCATTCATTGCTTCTTATCCTGCTTTCAGGTGCTTTGGATAATAGATTGAATAGACTCCCTCTTTGTGGGAGCCCCTCAAATATTGTTACACTGCAATCATGTCACCCCTAGTCCTTCTTTTCATTAAACCATTATTAAACCCAAACTCAATTTGCAGGATGTTGACCATCCTGCTAACCGAGATGGGGACAGATTGAATAAATGAATGAATGATAAATAAAATGTGTTTAATATCAATAGGGTAGAATCAAATTGTTGGTTGATGAAAGCATGAGCAATTTCACCTTGCCCAATGGTAGGGAGGTGTTTCCCCCATCCTTCGGCAGATTGCATCTGTTCACATCAATGCAGCACTAGGCAAAACTATGGGCTGAATGATCCATCAGAGTAAAAACACCACCGTTAGAATTTTTCCTTAACCTCCGAAGCAAGTCAGTTCTTGCCAATGGGGTCTGTTTACACATTCATATGTGGGCCTTCGGCTGATGGAAGAATCAGGCTTGTGTGAATAAACCTGGAAGAAAGAAGCCTCCTTTTGACAGAAGTCACCTGCTGCAGCTGTCGGACCTCATCTTTTTTCTTCTGCAAGGCCTGCAAGGCCTTCTCGTGCTGATGTTCCAGCTGCTGCCTTCGTTCTGCAACATCTCTCATGTGCTGGAAAATAAGAAGATCAGGAAGAGTCCATTGGGGCAGGTAATTCATTTTAACAAGCAAATAAATTTTAAACATAAGAAAGCCGAGTGGCTTTCTCCCAGACCATTTTTTTTTCATCCTGAGTTATGCCAATTAGGACATTCATAGAACCTAGTTGATGTTAACCTCTGATCAATAATATCAACAATGTCAATAATGATGTTTCCTTCTATGCTTCTAGGAATAGGCTATGTCTAAAAGAAAAAAAAATGTCAGAAGAGGGTCAAAATATTCATTTGATTTGATTAAATGTGCATTTAAATGATAGCATAATTTTCTCCTTGCTATGTTAGTAGTTACCCCAAAGGTTTTTGGAGCTGCAGATAGTCCTGGATCAGTTTGTGGCTTTTCTCTTTCTTAGACCAGTTGTCAAGGAACAATATGATTGCATATGTATAGTCCCCAGGAGCTAAGCATAAATTAGGAGCATCTTTACATTTGCCATAACTGGACAATTATTTCTGACTTGTAGCTCACTGTCTTAATTATTGAATTTCAGTAGCATTTAACAGAAAATAAAGATCACCACCTGAGGGCTTTGCTGAGCCTGTGTATAAAATGGACAGTCTGTCAAGCATTCCTAAGGTCGTCTTTAATTGTTTTATAAATTGTCTCAGGTTGATGCCAGTTCCTGATTTCAAGCTCTTGATTCATCATAGGAGTATGAATAACACAAATAAAGAAGTGACATTTGCGCTTATCCACATCCTCAAAATAAACTTTTAATCAGAAAATCTGGAGTCTATTACAACCTGATTCCAAATTTGCCATTTCTGCTGGTCAATTTTCCAAAATGAAGGATATCAACAGAAGGTAGCTGCTCTGGAACAGCCTTTTCCTACAAACCTTGAGTGCCTGCCCGAGACTCTCCAGCCTGTCCTGGAGTTCCTGGGTTTTCTGAAGAGCCAAATCCCGTTCCTCAGTCACTACAGAAACCTGCAGCCTTAAGTCAGCATTTTCAGATTCAACCTGCAATAGGAGATACAGTTGGTTAGGAGGAGGAGGAGGAGGAGGAGGAGGAGGAGGAGGAGGAGGAGGAGGAGAAGCTCCCTCTGACACAAGGAGCATTACAATCCCTTCTGCTTTAGGGTCTGATTAATTTGTTCCATACAAAATTAATTTGATGGAACTGTAAGCATGATCATAACTGGTGTTGGGTCTTTCTACAGAAATGTATGTATTTGTGTACTGATATCCCAACTTCCGTAGCCAACACACCAGAAAGATGAATGAACTTGGTTTACAATGAAATATTTATTCCTCAAGAAGACCTCCTTGGGGACACTAAAGCCATGATCTACAATCACCAACTTATACAACTTTAAATGGGGGGGGGGATATAAGATAACATCTCATGATTACCTTCTCTGTCCACTCGACTTGCCCCTGTAACACGGCATTCTCCTCAGAGAGTCGGGCATTATCACTCCGCACTTCCTGCAGTTCGATCTCCTGTGTGGGGGAAAGCAAGCATGGATTTTCTGTGAATAAAGGAATCTCTCCCCACTATCACTGTTCAGGGGTTCAGAAAGGACTTTTTAGAAAAGTGCAACCTGGTATAAATATGCAGCTCTGAGACAAAGAAAGTGCAGTTTCTGAATAATATTTGTGCAGACTATATATGAAAATATGAAAACATGATATAAAAAAAGCATTTTGAGAAAAAAAATGGAAAAGATTGTTGAAATTATCAACAGCTGTTCCTCCTGCTAGAAGCTCCATGTTGCTACCTAGCAAAAGCTATTGGAAAGAAGAAGAGAACTCAGGATTCCTTTCCTGATAAATCCTGTTGATAATAATGCACAATGGTTAAGGTTTGACTTTGACTGCAGTTTATTTCACAACATTTGTCATTGCCTCTCGTTTTTTTCTCCTACTAAATACAAAATAGGCACATAGTGTCTCATCATCCATCCATCCATCCATCCATCCATTCATTCATTCATTCAATTTCTATGCTGCCCATCTCCCTACAAGGTGACTCTGGGTGGATTACAAATTAAATTGGATACCATTCACTGGCAGTGTTTCTCTCCTGTCCTTTGTCTTGAAAAAACTTGCACACAATCATGCAGAAACAGATTTACATAGAGGAAGATGGGGGGAAATGTGTAAGATTCTATTCTGTAGCTAGTACTGCATCCTCTCTCATTTCTCTGAAGAAGAAATGACTTTTTTCAGCCAGCCATTAATCCAGATTTGGAATGCATGCTTTTAAAATGTGATTAAGGGACCCCTAACCCACAATTTAACCAATATTCTGGTTTTAAATAACGAGCTAAACCATGGACATTATGGGGCCATGTCTAAATCTGTAAGATGGCAGGTGCAATGCTATGATTGAAGCTCTACCCACTTTGCACATATATGTACAAAGGAAGTATGAAATAGATCATTGTGTGCACAAAAGAATATGTAGTCACAATCATCTTGCAGGCTTTACCATGTACACACCCATGGATGTCACTTAGGTAATTCTTATCACAGTATAGCATTGCTATGCTTTTAAATTGATATATGAATCAACTTAAAATTATGATACATACAGGGAAGCTATTTACTTCCAATAAAACATTTTTAATAGAGACATTTGGGGGGAAAGCTAGATAAAAGTATCTATGCAACACAGAACTTGAAAGCCTTTTAAAATTAGGTTTGGGAGTTTTAAAACAGTGAAATGAGTACTTTAAACACCTGCAAAGCTTAAAATACCAACTGTACTCTGTAAAATCTTCCTCAAATTCCAGAAATACTGAAAGGGAAAAAAACTTAGCTCCATTGACTCAAAGTATTCTGGTCATGACATAAGGGTCTTGATAGGTACTATGTGATTTCCCCAGGCTGTCCTTTCTGCACTCTTGGATTTAGGCATAAAACTCAGCATAAAACTCACTTCCATGTCAATTCCAACAGCAATGAAGATATTTCATTCCAGTCTAAACATTTCACCTTAATGTTGGTTTAGGAATTTAAAAACCTGCAGAAGAAACTGTAAGTAACAGAAAGCTTTCTCACTGAAGGATCCAATGACATGTTTAACATGTGTGTTAAATTCATTTTCTTCTGAACAAAAAAAATCAAACATTATCAATGCTTGATTTCTTAATGGCGCATCCACGATGTATAAGTATGTTGTTGTTTTTTTTAAAAAAGGCAAAATGATGGGTCTGGCTATGCAATAAAAAACCCATTTTTTATAAAGAAAAATATCACAATACGTGTAAAAAAAGAGGCAGGACATAACTCACACAATCACAGTTACCATCTTGAGTTTTTGGTTTTCCCCTCCACACCCAGCAAATACTGTTCTTAATGTATAACTTGGAGGGGAGGGAATTGCTAGCCTTTGTATCAACTATTGCCGCTCTTTGTAATCTCTTGTTCTTGCTGTATTACTTGCATCAGTGATTTGCTATTATTAGCTAGTTATTGCTATTGAACCTTCCATTCCTAGGGAGTTTGTAGGCATCCCTCTTCTGTCTGTTGAAAGTAGCTCTAGGAGTCTGCAGGCAAGCAAACAGCACAATGCCAACAATGGGGGTGGGGACTCACTTACAAGCTCTGCACATCTCTTGTGCTTCTTCTTTACTTCATGCTCCAAATGTTCACATTGCTTCCTCTTCTTTGTGAGCTCAGAGTCCTATCAGAAGAGGAAAGCAGACAATCAAACTGAGAGGCAAATGGCCAAACAAACCTTACCTATTTCAAAAGAGATGGCATCATTTTTAAGGATGCTGAAACCCCAAGTGGCCTAGATTTAGCAGCTTGGCACGCTCAGGTTTTCTTTTCCAGAACTATGTTGCAAAAGCATACAGGTAGTCCTCGACTTATGACCACACTTAAGCCCAAACTTTCTGTTGCTAAGTGAGAAATTTATCTAAGTGAATTTTGTCCCATTTTACGACCTTTCCTGCCACATTTGTTAAGTGAATCACTGCAGTTGTTAAGTTACTAATATGGTTGTTAAGTGAATCTGGCTTCCACATTGACTTTGCTTGTCAGAAGGTCTCAAAAGGTGATTACATGCTCCTGGGACACTGAAACTGTCATAAATAAATACCAAAGAGCCTTGGTAGTACAGTGGACTAAGGCACCCTGTTATTAAGCTGGTTATTAAGACCAGCTGCCTGCAATTACTGCAGGGTTCGAATCTCGCCAAGGCTCAAGGTTGACTCAGCATTCCATCCTTTCTAAGGTAGGTAAATTGAGGACCCAATTGTGGGGGCAATAAGCTGACTTTGTATAAATATACAAAAGGATGAAGGCTATTGCTGAGCACATTGTAAGCCGCCCTGAGTGTCCGGAGAAGGGCGGCATATAAATCAAAAAAATTTTTTTAAAAAAATGAGTCACTTGTCAAGCATCTGAATTTTGATCACGTGATTGTGGAGATGCTGCAATGGTCATAAGTCACTTTTTTCAGTGCCTTTGTAACTTTGAATGGTCACTAAGCACGTTGTAAGTTGAGGACTACCTATAGTTACTTTTGAGGATAATGTTTCTGCAAGGTAAAGATCAAGACTCCTTAAAGATGCGTACAGATCATAAAGTAATTTTTGCCATTTGTTTTTGGAAATTTAATTCAGCACCCCAGTCTACTGAATAGTTCTAGAATTTCCTGTTAATGTCCCATCCAAGGACTAACTAGAGCACCCTCCTTATCTTTGCTAGATGTTGTCCTATGCTATGATAATTTTTTTTTTAAAAAACTCACCAAATGCTTCACATGCTCTTTGACTTCAGGGGCAGAAAACAATGTGTCTTCACTTCTTTGTACTCTTCTGAAAGGAAACAGTCCCGTCTCTGACTGCAAAAGAGACAAATTTCAGCAAAATTGAAGAGCAAATGGCCCTGTTCATTTTGTGATCCACAGTCTTTCTTTACTGATAGGAGTTAGCAAGTTGACTAAATGTATTAATTTATTAAATTTCTACACTGCCCATCTTACCTAAGTGATTCTGGATGGTTTACAACACTGGGCAGTTTACAACACCCAGTCTTAAGACTAAGTTTCTGTCCTGAAAATCTGTTTGCTGCTATGACTGCTCTGGGTGTAGGATGTCACCTCTGAGGTTAGGCAGGAATGTGGACTTCAGTATGGCTGAATTCACACAATAATCTAGACTGGGCTAAAATAAGGTTTGGTGGCTTTGTTATTCAGCACACCATGAGAACCAGGCTATTTATCTGTGCAAATTATGGGGGCCAGGCTATCACATTAAACCATCATATGATTAGTTTAGGCATAACGTATAATCAGAACACAGCACTGCTGTCAGGCCAAATCCAAGAATTACAAAGTAGAAATTCTTCCCAGCTGAGTTCTTTATTGTTTTCACACTTATAGACAAAAATCTTGCTAGACTGTGGACTCTACTGTCTGCAACTACAATATACTATGTAAACTACCACAGAAGGGCTGCCTTCACCCTTTTACTCTCACACGTAACATCCAGACTGAGCTCTCTTACTTCTTTGGAATGTATCTCATCCTTCCTGGGTGTCCACCTTCTATCACAACTGCTTATGGTATGCTGGGAAAAGTGGATTCAACTTGTAAATGGCATCTAATAAAGAACTCCTTATATTTTTACATACAAGAGAGTGAGTTAGTAATCAGTAGGTCCAGGCTCAAATTTCATGTCTGTCAGGTGTGAAGAATCAGGACCACATTTTAGGTTCCAGTTAAGCTGATGTATTCTTCTTGTTTATACACAAGAATCTGTTCAACTGTCAGTACTAATTAGGTGCTAGATAAGAGTTAATGAAATTCAAAAGTGGTTGAATTTAGATTGCTTGTGAGAACGTAATGCATCTAGGTTGATTCCTCTTAATTCCACCCCCAGGCAATGCCACTCCTTCTCCTTGTATAAACAATAAATTTATATTAAAATTATATAAAAGATAAATATATTATCATCCCACACTTTTGATGTCATATAACATTATTCTAATTATTTATTTTAATTATTTATTTAAGAAAATGTATATGGTTGCCCACTCATTCTCAGTGACTCAATAAAAACTCAATATACAACAATAACCTTACACACACACACACACACACACACACACGGCAATAACAATCAATCAGATAAGTCACTTTATGGACTCCATTCCACTCAGAGTTTCCCAGGTCCATTGGCAAAACCAGGTCTTCAGGGCCTTGTGAAAAAGTGTCAAAGTGGGAGCCAATCTAATCTCCATGGAGATAATGTTCCAAGAGGAAGAAACCACCATGGAGAAGGCCATTCTTCTGGGTCCTGCCAGATGTACGCCCTTAGTAGAGGGGACACGCAACATTCCCTGCCTCTCTGCTCCGGTGAGTTGGATAGATGTGTTTGTCTGTATATCTATCAATCATATTTCTGAATTGCCCATCTCTCGCAAAGAAAATGTATAGAAACCAGGCAACCTTGAGTTCTACACCTACCTTAAGCACAAAGACAGCTGGGTGACCTTGGGCCAGTCACTTTCTCTCAGCCCTAGAAAGGAAGCAATGGCAAGCCACTTTTGAAAAACTTGCCAAGAAAACTGCAGGGACTTGTTCAATTTCCAAGAAGTGGACACAATTGAATGGAAATGTGTGCACATTCACACCCACACATAATTTATTTTTCAGTATTGGAAGATATATATAATTCCAATTCTGAAAAAATCTAAGCTCCCTCTCTATACATTAATCATTACTTTTTATTAAAGCTAGATAAAAGCTAAAGTACCACTATATTTAGGTGTCTCAAGGGCTTGACTTCAATCAACACCCAAACCACTAATGTCAGGAAACTCTGTTAGTAAACCCAGAATATCATTTCTCAGCTTCTATCTGTGAATCATGCATGATTAATGAGCAAGAAGATTCAGAGATTTTAAGATTCTTTTTCCTATCCTAGCACCTTTTAAGTAACGGGATTCATCCCCTATTATCCCCAGCCAGGAAAATCAAAGCTAGTACTAACTTACTAACTTACTTACTAACTTATAGTCTTACTAACTATAGAAAATATAGTCTAAGATAGCTGGGTGTAGGGCTGTTCTGTTCTAAGTATACATTAATGTTTATGATTGTAATCCTTACTAATCTGGCAGTACCTGAAAAACTGTGGGAAGAAAATTTGCCTAATACTATATGTTTCTGTTGATTAAAATCCTACTCTTTCATCAAGGAAGCGGTCTCATCCCGAGTTGCAACAGTTCTATTTTCCTGGAATTGAGACATTCTGAGTAGCTCTGAGTTGGGTGGTCTCTAAATTTGATATTTAAAAAAAAATTAAACAACAAGCAAATTATAGAAGCTCCTGAATAGATGGAACGTTTATGTTCTGATCAGGAGGTGGCTCTTTCTACTGTAACACTGAATGAGCAAATGGAAACTGCCTTGTGTGAAACAAGATCTGGGCCAGTATTTCTACTTTGGATTGAAATGGTTCTTCAAAATCCACCTTTCACTGTCCAGAAATGCAGGATGGCTTCAGCTGGAGGTTTCAGGAATTGCCCTGGGAAAGGTAATCTGCCTGCAAGGTGAAATAGATTGGCCACTTCTCTGTTCTAGAAAAAATACTAAAAAAAACCCCAAAAAACCAGGCTCTGTTAGGGAACTGATAGAAGAAGAAGCTAAAGCCCTTATTAATAGCTTTTCAAATGTAGATTTTTATTCTACCCGCTTTGCATTATTTGGAGATCATGTTTCTGAAATATGCTCTCTCCAACTTCCAGCTTCCTAAGATGATTTACACTCTTAAGGAACAAGAATTATATACATATTCAGGAATACTTTGTAATGCATTCAATAGGGGATTAAAACCTACCCCCCTTTAAATTTATGGAACTCTGATATGGACTCCCTCTCCTCAAAGCAGGCAACACAACATTAGGTTTCTCACCAATGCAACGTCAGGAAAGCTGGTTCAACCTCCCGATCCTCTTTTCAGCCAAACGTGCCTCCACCTAGTTAGACCCTTTGCCACCCCAAAGGCGACGCGGCCTGTACAAAACCCGTCTGGCCGGCGCTTTCCTATCTGCCCGCTGCGCCTTCCGCTTCAGCACCAGGGACAGCTCCGCGCTGGCACAGCTCCAGCCCGGTGGATTGCCTGGTGGGCTGAACCACTTTGCCGTCCGGAAGAGGGAGGAATATCCGCAGCTCGGCACGGGACAGGGAAAAGCTCCAAGCTGCGGTCCGAGGAAGGACCCCTTGAGTGCATAGTGGGAACTCCCAGATTTGACCACCGAAACCTCCAAGATCTGAAGTAGGATCCGGAAGAGGTGCAAACACGGCGCAGTTCCAAATCTCCCCCGTTCTCCATTCAGTCAACATTTTCAAGAAAGGTTCAAGTGTGATAGAAGTATGTATTTTTGTTTGTTTCGCATGTAAGGAATAGAGGACAGGATGAAAGAAGAGAACAGTGAGTCACCATTGCTATACCTAAGTATTTATAGCTGGGGTGAGATTAAGTCGGGAATTCCTGATCTGGTACAGCTGTCAATCAGAGTATTATACCTATTGGCACTATAATTTAATGGGTCAATAGGGCAGGGGAAAAGGGCAACAATATGGTCTAGTGATGAGAGAAATGCAGCAGCACATGAGAGACAGGCTCAAATCGCTGAGCCTGCTACTGGAATAAAAAAGCTTATCTCCCAACAATCTTGGCCACATACTAAAATAAAAACTCTCTTGAGTTCAGCTCAACTTTGGTGACATATTCACATCTGTGTAGTTCCCTTGGCAACAGTGCATGATTTGCCACACTTCTTCTGGGATGTTTTTCCCACTTCCCAGTACCGTACACCCCACAGAATTAGCCTTTGATCTTTCAAGCACTACTAGGTTTGATCAAGATATAAATCTCACTTGTCATCTCGTGCCACTTCCCTTTCCTTGAAGCTCTTCTTCAGTCCCAAATGATGTTGGGGGCTATCCTGTATGCTTTCCATAGAAACTCAAGCACTCTTAGCAGTGCTATAAAGTCTATTTAAAAAACCCTTATGGGTGATGCTACAAAGTCAAAATCAGAAGAAATTCTCTGCAGTTGTTTTCATTTCAGCCTTTTTATCCTATTTCCCCTTGTTCTCTACCCCACATTATCTGAACAGAGTGCTTATGTCAGGGGTCCCCAAACTTGGCAGCTTTAAGACTTGTGGACTTCAACTCCCAGAATTCTTCAGCCAGCATAGCTGTCTGGAGAATTTTGGGAGTTGAAGTCCACAAGTCTTAAAGCTGCCAAGTTCAAAGACCTCTGGCTTATGTAGAAATGAAGTAACATCATTTGCTCAGGAAGTCTGCAAAAGACATATTGGTAAACAAATGATGTCTAATACACCCAGGGAGAGCTCAGCTCTCTTCTTTGTGCAAATAGCTCAGCTCCACCCAGGCCTGAAGCTGCACTGCTGGCTCCTCTTCCTTCTCCTCCTCCTCCTTCAGCAGCATTCTGAGGACTCATTTTTAAGCTGTTCCATCTGAATAAGGAATAGAGGAACAAGAGAGATGTGGGGCTATTCAAGGCAGCATCTGCTGGGGTGGGATGAGGGGGGGAGAGATCAGAATCAGCAATGATGGATGGTGCATGCATGTGATATTGACACATGTACAGAAGAGGTGAGGCTTGTGTTGCATACCAACCGTCCCCTTGATGCTCCAACCCCCCTCTTGATGCTGAAGCTGCTGGTGGCTCTTCACCCCTGTTAGCAACTGCAAAGAACCTTTGGCTGTCCAGAAGGTTATCTACATGGCGGGCATTCCATCATGTTGCCTGATCTCTTTTCATTCCAAATAGGCATGATAACAATTGTTCGTTTTAAGAACTTGTACCTGTGCTTGACTTCTCCCCTCTCCCTTTGTTGGTCTGTGTTCGCTCAGCATATTTAACCTAATTGGATAAAAGCCTAGCAGCTACATCTGTACAACAAACTAACCTACTGAGTATTTTTTTTAACAGCATCCAAAGCATTGTGTGAACCCAGCTCACTAGATTGTGAGCACCCAGAAGAATAGGATAGTTCAGTAGCTGTTTAGGCATGTTCTCCGAATACAGAATGTATATGTCATATTTTTAGGATCTCCTCGCTAATGATATGTAAGCCACACTGGTGGTCTTTTAGCTGAACAGTGGGATAAAGTGTTATAAATAAATATACTGTTTATGGCAATGCTTTTAAGCTTCACTTGATTCTCTTTCTTTGCTTTCAACCTGGATGAAACAAGCAGTAGATAAAAAAACAGAAAATACAGACAATTACATAAGAGAATGGCATATTTAATTGTCATTCCTCCTGCAGTTCATCTCTCAAATATGCCCCACTTCCAGTTGAACGTCTTCACTATCTCAGAACTAAAGCGGACCAATGGAATAGTACAACAGCAAATCCCGTATCTCATGTTAGATAGCATAGATGGACTTAGAAATCTGGTATTCTAAGAATGGTGGATTTTGTTCTAGATTTTCCAACATATCGATAATTAAAAGATAAACAAGATGCATGATTATAAACTGGAAGGAGTTCAAAGGATTTACCTGGCTGGTCTCCTCCACTGCTATGCACAGTTCCTCCCATGGCTGTGATACCCTTGTAGGAGAAAAACCATTTGCGCAGGTAGTCCTGGCTGATGTGGTGAGCCCCAAGTCCACTGCAAAAGCTACAGAAATGTCTTCTGATCCCTGACCACAGGGCTCCAGCGCTGCCTTAAAATTCTTCAGAGCAATCTGTCTCTGTAAACGCAGCACTTCCTTCTGAGATTCTCGGAGTAAATGCTGGAAATCTAGAAGAGGCAGACATGGAGGACCTTCCTAGAAAAACAGAAATTATCACTGACCAGATTAAATAAATCTTAGTTGGCTTAAAAACCAGAGAAAACTGCTTATATTTGCATATGAGAAATATATTACACAGCAAATGACCAACTACTGTTTGTTTCATCTTAGATGGTAAATGTCTATGTCATTGTGTCTTTAAGCAACATCTTAGAAGAGCGATTTATCTTCCTCCCACATAGAGGATAGAATCCTTCTTCTCGGATGACACTTGTTGCCTGCACTTGAACAAAAGCTTTTAAAAAGAAAATACCTATGTTGATAAATCTCTGTTATTAACCAAAAATGCCTTTTCAAACACAAATCTAATTCAGATTTCACCAAGCTGTTCACCCTCTAGAATTGTGAGACTTCGACTCTAACTGTGCTGGCTGGAGATTATGAAAGCTGAAGCCCAATAACTCTGAAGGACAACAGTGGGAAGTCTGAGTTATTTAACTGATTAACACAGCAGCCCTAATAATATTAATAGTGAAAAGGGGCATGTTTCAGATTTCAAGCACATTTCATAACATTCTAGTAGTCTGAAAAGAAAAATTAGCAGACATGAAAACCTGCAGCATACAGTTAAGCTGGCTCATTCAAACCAACCAGTGACCTGGGCCTCAGTTTGTCTCTGATCTTCCTACCTCTTAGGTTCCTACATCCTCTCCTTCACTTTCAAACATCTCTCCTTGACAGCTTTAAGATAGGTGGACTTCAACTCCTAGAATTCCCCTGGCCAGCCTGTTGAACTCCAACTATCTTAAAATTGTCAAGACTGAGAAACACTGGTCCAGAGCATGAAGTCCCACTTCCTTTAGTTCTTGATAAGATTTTTCCTCCACCTTTTACATGTTAACAGCATCTTCTTCCAGTCATTCTTACAAACCTTGTTTCCCAATCTTTGGTTTGGCTTATGGACACTTATTCATATTCATTCTGGCATTTAATTGTTCTTCCTACCTAGCTCTCCCTCTGCAACTGTGCACTGCCTATTGGCAGTGAATATTTTTCTTTATCCCCAAATTCTGAGTAGGTTTTCCCCCAAACTGAAAGTTCACTTTCCTCAGAGAATGATGTAGCAGTATTCATTATCTGAAAAAAAAATCTCTCTTAAAAGTTGGAATATTAAATGGAAATCCTTTGATATCAGAGATACTCAGCCAGTGCCCTGACTGAAGATGGCCTTCTGGTCACAGTAATTAAAATCCACGAGGCTTTTCTGAGGACGATGATAAAGAGACAACTTTTCTGTACTGACACACTTGGAAGTGTAGGAGCAGAGACAGAAAAATGTGATAATCCTGGTCCAGATGGGCCTGGATCCAAATCCTAGTGCTCACTCACAATGGATGGAGGTTTACCACATCTGGACAACATCAGCCTGAGTGTATTCAGTGGTAAACATTCACCTTTCCACCCATGATTTTAGCTTGAAGTTCTTGACATTCCCTCTGCAGAGCATTGATCTGTTTGTCTTTCATCAGGAGTGCATTGGCTTGTTCTTGGAGATCTGTGGCCCGTTGGCGTGCCAGCGCTCTTTTGCACAGTCCTGCACAGGAGCTCTTCATATTTATTGGTGCATTCACCTACAGCAAGAAAATACTGACAGTTGTCTAACAGGCCAATCTTTACAGACCCCTCATATCCTGGACATAAACTGTTTTAACTCCTACCCTCAAAACGACGCTATAGAGCACTGCACACCAGAACAACTAGACACAAGAACAGTTTTTTCCTGAACGCCATCACTCTGCTAAACAAATAATTCCTTCAACATTGTCAAACTATTCACCAAGTCAGCACTTCTATTAATCTTCTTGTTCCCACCACCCATCTTCCTCCACTTATGACTGTACGACTGTAACTTTGTTGCTTGTATCCTTACAATTTATATTGATATTGTTGCCTGATTGCTTATTTGTACCCTATGACTATCATTAAGTGTTGTACCTTATGATTCTTGATAAATGTATCTTTTCTTTTATGTACTCTGAGAGCGTATGCATCAAGACAAATTTCTTATGTGTCCAATCACACTTGGCCAATAAAAAATTCTATTCTATTCTATTCGAACAGGCCAATCTTTGGGACGAATAAATAAATGACTAAGAAGATAAGCTGATTTAAGAGACAAGCCATTGGTCTATGTGGCTCTATTCTATCTAACTTGACTAGAAACCTATTTCTAAGGGAAGGGCAGGCAATGTAAGGTCTACCAGTTGTCAATGGATTGCAATTCTCATCATGCCTTACTATTGATCATGCTGATTAAGGTTGATGGGAGTTACAGTTTATTTCTTCACTAAGGATTCTGGTTGGGATTTTCCTAACCATATTTGGCCACACCAGGGATTAAATTGGAATTTTCTTGCAAACAAAGCATGATTCCTACAGATTCTTCCATACAAAAATGACAACACATTTGAGGAACGACCATTAATAAACTACAAAGAATATGTGAGTATATACATGTAAAAGGTGAAAGAGGGTGAAAGACAAGAAATCTAAATCAATCAATAATTATCATAGTTGAGAAGAGATCAGAATTTCAGTCTCTGTAGGCTAGTTATAACAGACTTAATGTAGGGCTTCACGATTCTGATAAGTCAAGAAAAAGTATTCATTGCTTTTGAAAAAAAAATTGCTTTTTAATATCAAAAAGATTGTAGTAAACTGTGATCACCTTTGTGGAGTGCCAAGCCTAACAATATGGGCAGCTTGACTGGGCTTGTCTGCCACCCAGGGTTGGCTCACTTACCACTCTGAGGTTGGCCTCTTGCAGCTTCCTGGCTCTCTCCTCCAGACGTTTTGCAATGACCGCCAGCTCTGCATTCTTCTTCTTCAAATGCCTCACCTTCTCCTGAGTCTCTGGGAAGCAGGTCTTACGCTGGAAAACAAAAAATAAGAGCGAATGGTCTGAACTGCCTTTCTGACCCAGTTTTACTTTTGGAGAGGGATCCATTTTGGGAAAATAAATTCATTCAGCAAAGAGGGCGGTATAATCACCCTTTTCTCCCCCAGGTATGGTATGGTCCGTCAATGATTGTTTAAGTTAGAACATGAATCATAACCTGAGATGAAGGCAGCCTAATTGGATAGAAAGCAGCTTGGGTGATGCGTTTTAGATTAAAATTTAAAATCTCCCAGCTGTTTATTAAGCTTAAAGCAACTTCAGAAATTCCACTCCAGATTTATTTATTAAATTTTTACACTGCCCATCCTACCTAAGTGACTCCGTGTGGTTTACAACAACATAATAAAACAATATAAACACATGAGTAAAAGCACAGGTTAAAAACAGAATTAAGAACAAAATTAATACCTACAAGATAAAAGTGAAATTCAAAAGGCTAAAAGGTTGACTAGGCAGGAGGAATATTCTCAAACCATCAGCCATCCTCAGGGTTACATCTTAGATCCCATGCTAATTGGCAGAGACAGGTCTTTAGACTCTTCCAGAAAGCCAGAAGAGTGGGAGCTCACTTCACCTCTGGGGGTAAGATAGCAATAGCAATAGCTACCTTTAGCTATCTATAAGCACTTAGACTTATATACCGCTTCATAGTGCTTTTTACAGCCCTCTCTAAGCAGTTTACAGAGTCAGCCTATTGCCCCCAAAAATCTGGGTCCTCATTTTACCCACCTCAGAAGGATGGAAGGCCGAGTCAACCTTGAGCCGGTGAGATTTGAACTGCCGAACTACAGCTAGCAGTCAGCTGAAGTAGCCTGCAGTACTGCACTCTAACCACTGCGCCACCTCGATTCTTATGTTTGAAAGGGTGGGAGCAACAGCACAGAAGGCCCTCCTGCTAGATCCTGCCAGCTGAAATTCCTTGACTGATGGGATATGCAGAACATCCGCCCTGCTTGACCAGGTGGGATGGGTCAATGTAACTGGGATGAGGCAGGTCTTAATGTATCTTGAGATTGCCATCAGTTGATCAAGGATATGCTCAATCTGGACTAGAACAGATTGGCTGTTCCTATGCTTCTTGTCCATCCCATCCAAGAAGGAAAGTCAAGCCTTACTGGCTTGCTTCTGCCTAAACTGGTCTACCAGTGCCTGCCCTTTTATTTTAGGGATTGTTCCCTCCTCAATTGTCTCTGTATTCTGCCTTTCCTTCATAGAGACCCTTCCTTTTTTTTTCTTTATGGTATCTTCTGAGCAATAGCAACAGCACTTAATTTATATACCACTTCACAGTGCTTTACAGCCCACTCTAAGCAGTTTTACAGAGTCAGCATACTGCCTCCAATAATCTGGGTCCTCAGACCTCGGAAGGATGGAAGGCTGAGTCAACCTTGAGCCAGTGAGACTCGAACTGGTGAACTGCAGCTAGTAGTCAGCAGTCAGCAGAAGTAGCCTGCAATACTGCATTCTAGCCACTGTGCCACCCTGGTTCTTGAGGCTATACATCTGGGTAGGGGATGGGAAAACAAGGTAGTATGCTTCACCCAGCCTGAGCAGAAACTGAAAGAGTTAACACTGGGAGATACACAGATGTAAAGGTTGAATGGAGCATGAGCTTCTAGAGTGGAGGATGGTTCATTGATTTAATAGGTCATTTTGGATCAACTGCAAGATTATTAAAAATAAACAAACCAACAGCTGACCAGCAGAGAACACTGTATAGTCTGACAGCCTAGCTTGAAATGGGTAGCAACTAATTGCTGGAGGGAAAAGAGGCACGTCAGGTACTGCAGCCAATGAGAGCTGGAACTGCTACTAGACCTGAACAAAACAGTGGAGACCATCTACTCTGAAGGGCTTAAGACATCCCGGATCAAAAAGCAGCAATTTTGAATTGCAACTGGAAAACACCTAAGTGGGATGCACTTGCAATGGACTGAGAGTTGGACGGAGGATGACATTATGTATTCCTGCATTCAGAAAGCAGTGGATTCAGAAAGCCCATATTGGTACACAAAGGGTCACAAAAATTCCTGAAAAAGTAGTAAGCACAAAAACTGGAGAAGAGTTTCTCCTGATCTTCTATTCGGGGGAGGGGCTGTTTTGCATTGCCACATTTACTACTGTGGGAAACTGGGAGTGGGGATTGTATGGAGCAAGGGTGACATATAGCCATAATAACATTCCTTTCTCAGAAGTTCAAGGACATCTTGCCCTGCACCTGGAGGGCTGGAAACTGGGAGGCATCTCCAGTTGGGATGGTGCTTTGATTGGGCCATGTGATGGACATGTGGGTGCTGGGCAGGGGCTTGGACTTTCCTTTGGGTGGGGAAAACCTGGAAACTTTCAGATTCTGATTTTCCCAGATGTGCCAATATGACATATCTAATAAAATGGAACTTTGAGGAAACTCAAGCTTTGGAGTCTTCTTTTGTTGGGGGTGTTACTTGGAACCCTGACAAGTTCTCTGGGAGCAGGACTCATTTCATTGTCTGGAATCTTGGAGAAAGTTTTCAAGTCAAAGCCGACAACTTCAGCCTTGTCCATTGTGATGATCTCCAGATAAGTGGAATTGCAACTGCCATCTTCCCCAGTTGCAGTAGAGATATTTGGAGGGGCACTAGCAGGGGTGAAATGCTCCCGGTTCGGACCGGCTCGGGTGAGTAGGTAGCGATGGCGGCAGGCAGTTCGGAGAACCAGTAGCAAAAACCCCTTCCCCCCACGAGCCTCCAGCTTGCTTACTTTCGCACGCCTGCCTTGCTTCGTTTGCTGTAATCCCTGCAATCCATTGCATCAGCAAGCAACTGAATCTCCCTGCCTGCAATCAAGCTCATCGGTGAGCAGCTCTATCTGCCTGCCTGCCTGCCTGCCTGCCTGCCTGTAAGTTTTTTTCCCCTTTGGGAGCTTTAAAAAAAATAGTTAATTGGGGTTTTTTTTTAGTCGTTCTTTTTTTAGACCTAGCCATTTAAAGTTTAGGAAGTTTTAAATTTAGCTGCTTTTATATAAAAATAAAAATAAAATAAAATAATATTTGTGCAACTTTCTGAGATTTTGTGTGTTTTTGTAGTGTTTCACTCTACCTAATCTCACAAAGCTGTATGTGGAATTTTGTGTATGTAAAGTGTGAAAGTTGGTTTTTCTGGACTTTTTGTTGCTGTGTGAGGTTCCTGCTTGTTGCAGGGGCCATTTTGGGTCTAGCACACTGCTTTTACATTGTGGGTGAGCCAGTTGTGTTGTGTTGTGTTGTGTGTGTGTAAAGTGTGAAAGTTGGTTTTTGGGGCTTTTTGTGCCTGTGTGAGGTTCCTGCTTGTTGCAGCAGCCACAGCTGCTTTTACATTGTGGGTGAGCTTGGTCACACCCACCTGACCAACAAGCCATGCCCACCCAGTCACCTGACCCCCCCAAGCCCTACCCACTAATTAAGCCACGCCCACAGAACCGGTAGCAAAAAAATTTAGATTTCACCCCTGGGCACTAGGTTGGAGAATTTTGCACTAGGTAGAGCAGGTATGTAGAATCTGAGGCCCCAAGGCCTCATGTGCTCACCTTAAGTCTTAGAAGCAGCCTACAGAACCCTTCCAAAAATACTGCTTAATTAATTGTATTAATTTAAAAAGAATGTCCTTGTTGCGTTGGCCTCATGCATTTCTTCATCCTGGCCTCATCTAAATTTTGTAGCCTGGTTCCTATCATTTCAATCAGCAGGTGGGTCCAGCCCTCTAGCCTCAACAGCCTGGTTTAAGATAAGACAGCCCCTTACAATCCAAGGTTCATCAGCGTCTTAAGGCAATACAGTACTTTCAAAATGTTTTCAAGATTGATGGAGAAATGGGAGAAAGATCTGAACCAAGCAGCCAGCAAGGAATTCTAACTGCAATTATAAAGCTATGGAAATCTTGCCCTTTCACTCAGTAGAACTTTGGCAGGACAAAAGCTTGCTAAGTAGTACCCTGTTTTAATTAGCAGAAGTGGAGCATGGCTTAGATATTCTATTTCAAGTGCCAAAACAGTTTGTTCAGCCCTGTGCTGAAAGCATTGGTCTGCATCATTCGGAACTAAGAGTTTTAAGCACCCTTTTTTTTTATTCCCTCAAATGTCATTGCAAAGGAACATCTTCGAAATTAAATAAACCCTCCTTGCTGCCCAGTACAGTAACTCAGGATTGTCAATTACAGATCTCCAGATAGTGTTGCACTTCAATTTCCAT
Source organism: Arizona elegans (assembly GCA_022577455.1). Lineage (NCBI taxonomy): Eukaryota > Metazoa > Chordata > Lepidosauria > Squamata > Colubridae > Arizona > Arizona elegans. The sequence continues at coordinate 317,235,662 of JAKOOJ010000001.1, read as the reverse complement.
CACCATCAGCCTTGGCTAATGGCCAAGGTTGATAGGACTTGAAGCCCAACAACATCCAGAGAGCCATAGACCAGTCAATCCTGCTTGGCTAAACAACATTTGGGTACAGTGTATTCAGCTCTTGCATGCCCCTTACCAGCAGACTGTTTTCCTTCTTCAGGCTGGCACAGCGCATCTGCAACTCCTCTAGGGCTGTCAGAAGCACTTGGTTTTGACGCAGAAGACAAGGATAACTCACACCATACTGTAAAGCAGAAGGAGGAGTTAAAGAAAACACAGAAAAAGGAGGAAAAGGGGAGGATATTACCAGCAATAGCTCGTTCTTTACTAATAACACCATTAATTCCAAACCTTCCAGGAAGATTTTCCTATTCCGCTTTTGTTTAGATGTGTTAACAATAGCTCCCAACATTTATAAGTTTGAACACCAATCCATCTTGATTGGACTAGGATGGAGAGGACTATGCTTACAAAGTGTGTAGAATGGGACCAAATTCTTAATAGTTATCATGAGAAAATAACAACATACACCACCATGTCAATGTCATGCTGGTAGATTTTCTCCTCTTTTAGATAATGGCTCCCACTGACTGCTATGAGGAAATATGTTATGTTCTTCCCTTCCTAAGCGATACAATCTTCATAGGAGATAGTAAGGATAGCTTCCCTGGGAAGGATCTTGCTCAGAATAAAAAAAATATTTGATCAAGGCTTCTTGCCAGAATCATTATACAGGATAAAGATGAGTCCCTCTCTGATGGAGGTGGGTGCTTAAGAAGTGTGAAACAAAACAAATAAGAAAATATAGATGCTGCTGCTGCTGCTGCTGCTGCTGATGATGATGAAATGCTATGATATGGAATCCTAAGCCGCTTTCTTTCAACATTTTTTAACCTGGTTATCCTTAATCTATTGAACGACAAACCAAAGAAGCGGGGAGAATTAATACAAAACGCTAAGCCAAAAATAGTCTGAAGAAAATTAACTCTGAACAGCATTTAGGCAGTCTTACATCTGCTGGGTCTCTAACTGACCTGATTAGACCGATTGCATGAACAGATAGAGATCTAGCAACAGTAGTTTGTCAACGGAGTTAATGACCCAAAGAGATAGTGGATCTCCTTTCAGACAATGTGTCCAAGCACAGTCTGAACAGCCCATCTGTCTAGGATGCTTTAATTTGGAGGTCTGTACACAGCAGAGGTAGGCCTTGAGGACTTAAATGACCCCTTACAATTCTATGGTTGACAGAACGTATTTAGTAGGTCCATTAGATTGGGTGGATTCAATAACATGGTCAAGGATGTTGTGTGAATGCAAGCTAGGCTTTCATATATATGTATCATCCTCATCATCTCTCAGTAGCAGTCATGTGCAGTGAAAAATCCAATTCTGGCAAATACTGTCTCCTTTGCTCTTGATTTTCCACATCATTATAACTGGTTATCATGTCTTTGGAGTAATAGACAAATCCTTTTTCAGAAACATTATTCAAACATCCTCTGGCTTCCCCCCCCCCAGCTGTTTGTTTAGGGAAAAGGGGATTTGGGAACTTTTGGCTCTCTCCCAAAGCGACAGTAGTTAATCTAGCTTCGTCTCCACGCCTCTGAGCCTTCACTGATGATGGCAGACGCACTGAAGGTACGCAATAACTTCCAGGCATCTACAAAATATACTCCCACAGAGCTTTTTGTTCTTCCTTCCCAATCTTACAGCTGCAGGGCTCAGTAAATAAAACAGATATAAAAATCAAAGGCAAAATAATAAAAGAAATCTTAGATGCGTTCTTCTTAATACTGTAAAGGGTGATAGATCTCCCCAGTGTGGAAGAATCGTATTTTTAAACTTTCATTTGCTGTTATATAAAGCAAACCTTTGAGGCATGTGCTGAGTGTCGTTCCCTGAGAAATATCAACCTCGTGTCAGCCTTTTAGAAGAAAGCAGCAGCCATCCCCTATGCTGACTTCACTAGATCCCATCCCCATGATTGAGCATAAGGTACTGTATGCGTGAAATGTTCGAAAGAGTAACAGCATTTCCCCTTCATTTTTAGAAGTATAAATGAAGCAACATTTTCTCAGTCTGTTGCCTGCAGGGATGTAGGACTTTACCTCTTATAATGCCCCAGCAAGCAAGTTAAGGAGATTGACAGCTGTCCAATTTAGAGGAGGTAGCTCTTAAATGGAATGTTGCACCACCACTCTTACCCGTGGAATGTATTCATACAACACATTTTACCAGGTCACTCCTACCAATGCATGCCAACCTTCCTCACTTATCAGCCTGAAGACTCAAATCCAGGAAGCCCCCACTGGCACTGGCACAACATCTGCCCAAGAACTTTAATATCAATTCCCAATGGAAAGATAAATGGGTCGCTGAATGTCCAGTTATAGGAAGACATATAAATGACCCTCACAAAAATGTCTATGGAGATTCTCAGTCATCCAGGTCATGGTTGTCCCAAAGATGCTTTTTTCAAGAGGCAACTGGACTATCTGGTTTTTCTTTGAAGACGTTTCGCTTCTCATCCAAGAAGCTTCTTCAGCAGAGCTGAAGCGAAACATCTTCAAAGAAAAACCACAAAGTCCAGTTGCCTCTTGAAAAAGCATCTTTGGGACCCCACAAAAAAGGTGCCAGGCTTTGAACTACCACGTCAGCAATGGACAATCTGAATAGGATTTGTGTCTCACATGGTGTCTGCTGGGACTCTCTGTGTAAATGGGGCATAGCAACCTCCCCTCAGTGTGATTGCTGGGTGCCATGTCAAACTGTAGATCACATCATGACCAACTGTAAACTGAGGGCATATATCTGACTTTTTAAATATAAACAATGCTGCGCTCCAATGGTTAGATGGCAGAGACATTGGTATTTGAACATAGATCTTTTTGACATTTATATTTTATTGGGTTCTACTAATCTAATTGAAATATTAATTTATACTGCTAGTCCGTGTATGATATGACATACGCTAAATAAATAATAACCAGGTCAGATCAAGACTTAGCAAGTATATTCTCAGAGCATTCTAAGATTGCTTGTCACTAATCAGCTAGTTTAATTTATAGCTTAGGATCTTATGGGAGCCCAGCCAACATACTAAGTTATGATTCCATATATTATGAAAGTGCATTAATTAATTCAATGGCCAGTTTATGCTGGTTGTGTAAACAGAACTGTAATATTCATTGTGTGCAAACATTTGACATGTATGATTTTTATTCTTTCAGTAGGAGGCATAGAGTGAGTAAAGAAAAGGAGCATCTAGGTTAGGGATACATGTGAGACAAAAGATATACATAAGTTTCGTGGAGGTCATAAGCAGCCCTCAGGCTCTGGGTTGTGCTCCTCTGCCCCAGGCAATCTCTCTGTCAGGTTTTCAGTCATCCTAGTGCTGACACTCTCTGTGATTCAGCAGCCAAATACTATCATTTTGCAGCCTAGCAGGAATTACCCCTTGCAAAATCTTTGAAGAACTCAGATATAATTAAATTCATGCTGTTCCAGCAAAGCGTGGTGCATTTAAGGCAGTCAGTTGCACTTTCAATCCTCCCTTAGCCACCCGTCTGTTTGAATTCTTTTTCTATGAGCAACGAATGTTCCCTTCAAATCGACTAAGGACTTAAAAAAACTGCTATGCATTCAAGGTTGAATCTCACGGAATGAGAAGTAATTGGCTTCTCTGAGAGGATAGGTCATTTGATTCTGGAAAGTGGTGACATCCCAAAGAGAATGAATCAAGCTGACATATTAAGACTACAAATCTGGGGCACATAGCTGAGTAGCCTTTTTTACCGTATGGTGGATCTGTGCAGGATGCAAACGATGATGAATTGTAGATCTTTCACCCTTGTCTTCAGATTTATGGAGGGTTGCTGCTCCTTGAGATAAGCCTAGGACCCACAAGATTTCTCTACTGCTCCATGAGGTCTCCCTGTCTAACTCCTCACCTGGGACCTGGGATTCTAAAACATTTCCCCAAGTCTTTTCTTCTTCTTTTTTTTTCATCTCCTCACCAATATGTCTTTAAGCCTTGATAGTACAGTGGTTTAGTGCACCCTGTTATTAACACAGCTGCCTGCAATTTCTGCTGGTTCGAATCTCTCCAAGGCTCAGCCTTCCATCCTTTCCAAGGTAGGTGAAATGAAGACCCAGTTTGTGGGGGCAATAAGCTGACTTTGTATAAAAAATATACAAAAGAATGAAGGCTATTGCTTAACGCATTGTAAGCCGCCCTGAGTCTCCGGAGAAGGGCGGCATATAAATCAAAAAAAAAAAAAAAAAAAAGCATTTCTTCATTCCTGATGAATGAAGATGAATTTACGTGTCCCAGGATAATGTTGCAAGATCCAATCTGGGTCAGTCAACGGGACCACAGGTTTTGTCTTCCGAGCTTTCGGACTTATGCACTGTAAAGATAGCATGGAGGTGGGAGATACTTCCAATGTTATCTATCAGATCCCCAGATTGCCCTTGTAGGACAATGTAGGACAGACGGGGAGGAAGCAAACCACCAGACTGCAAGACCACAAGTGAGAGGTTATATGAGGAGACTCAAACTCATTGGTAGCCTCACATTGAAATAAACAAGGACATACATTCAATTTTGCAGCAGTTAAGATTGTTGGACAAGCAAGCATAAAAACAGCCATGGAAGTGATTGAAGCCTGGGAAATGCCCCCCTGGTCAATCAACAGGAGTGCTGATTTACCACTAGTTTATCAACTACTTAGGAGGCGAGGGCTTGGCAGCACAAGTACTTAATAGTCACCGATCAACACCCCAATCTACATCTAAAAAGCTATACACCACATAGATATCACACACAGAACATCCCAAAGACCACAGAGAAATATATGAAGATGGGCTCCAGCACAATTCCAAAAGCTCAAAAGAGAAAACCTCTGGTCCCAGTGATCAACCCAGATTGGATCCTGCAACTCCTTTCCTGAGTCTTCAATCTCATCTCCCCCTTTGCTATTGAGCTGGGATCATCCCTCACTATTGGCATGCAGCTTCCAATATATATATGTCTGGGAAAATGTGAGGGAAAACAGATTGTCCAGTGCTGTATCAATCTGTGGAATCAATAATCACAAATTGCTGTACTGATCAAATGATACTATACTGTAAATAGATTATTAGATATTGTAAGAGAAGAAATATAACAATGGGTATTGAGTTGGACCACAGGCTCCCTCCCACATTAAAGATCTTTAAGTTCCTCTCTTCTACATAAATCAACATCAGAGTCATGATATTAAGCACAGACTATAGTTCAATAACATTTACTCATACGAAGAATCTTATTGGATCGGTTCCAAAGTTCTGCTGGTTTGGGATCTGGCATTGCCCCAAAGCAAGTAAACAGAAGTTACTGAGAAAACAACAAATGGGCCTCTCACATGCTTCCAGATGTGTAATTCCCAGTCAGGGTTTGGCCATACTAGCTGATATGTACGGGAGTTTAGTTTCAATACATATTTTGGAAGAGCAACATTCATTGTTTTTCTCTCTGCAGCACTGGCTGCTCATACTCCAAGCAATATTAGATTTTTACTGGGGAAGGTAACATATTGGAATCACAGAATAATCAAACATCATTTGGACAGGACATTGGAGATCATCCAGTACAACTTCTTATCCAGGGCAGGAATCCATGACTATTGCATTCCTCCAGATCAGGGGTCTCCAACCTTGGCAACTTTAAGCCTGGAGGACTTCAACTCCCAGAATTCCCCAGCCAGAAAAACTGGCTGGGGAATTCTAGGAGTTGAAGTCTGCCAGGCTTAAAGTTGCCAAGGTTGGAGACCCCTGCTACAGATGTCCATCGAACCTCTGTTTAAGACGGTGTTTCTCGACTTCAGCAGCTTTAAGCTAAGGTTGAAAAAACACTGGTTTAAACGCTCCAGGGGTGGATTCATGTCCATAGATTGTTCTTCCAAAGTCTAAAAGGCTGACTCACTATTTTTCATTATTGAGATCATCAACAAGGTAGTCATTAAGTATCTGAACATCTCATTAGTGAAATTATTAGGCTCAACTTCCTTTCATCCTCATTGCATAAGATCATATTGAATACGCAGGCGGCACTCACATCATACAATTAATTTGGTTATTGGAACAATGCTTTTTTTCTGGTTTTACCTAATATAGATAATTCTTTAAGTCTGAAGACAACACTGCTTTGCTGTTCATCTTTGACATGGAGATGACTATGTAGTTCCAGTGTGGAAGCACAGAATCTAGCACAATGGGGGATGCTGGAAGATCATTGTTATAACTGTGGATGTTATTCTGTGACACTGCTCCATTTTTGGCGGTGCCTCTCTTGCTGCCAAGTTCAATACATATTTTCTAGCACAAGGAACTGAGTACAGTTTAAATAACAAAGACGTAAACAAGATGAGCAATTAATATGAGAAAAATATGACTCTCAACCACTCCTTGTGAACTTCCAAAGCCACCTGGTTGATCACAAGAAGAAAGAGATAATTTGACCATCTTCAACTTTGCTGTATACCTACCCATGATAGTTGAAAATAGATTCTCTACATTCAAAAATGGCCCATCTAAAGGCAAAGGGAACATCTTAAAAAGAAGTTACTATTTCACTGTTCAATTTTTTCAGGACTCCTGTTAGTCCTCCTTCTTCCAACAGAAAACAATTAAGAGAGGCAGTTTGGTCTCATGGTGAAGGCACCAGGCTAGAAACCTGTGAGCCAGTGAGGTCTAGTCCTGTTTTAGGCTTGCAACCTCACCTGGATGACTTTGGGTCAGTCACTCTCTCAGTCCAACCCACCTCACAGGGTTGGTGTTGTGGGGAAAATAGGAGGAGAAAAGAGTATTAGATATGTTTTCCTCCTCCTCCTCCTCCTCCTCCTCCTCCTCCTCCTCCTCCTCCTCCTCCTCCTCCTCCTTCTCCTTCTTCTGCCATATCTGTCATCAGTTGTTGGCAACCATGTTGGCGATTCTTTTGTTATCAACAGCCGCACGAAAAAGTGCTTTTGAGTTTTGTCCAAACCAATCCCTTAGATTATGAAGCCATGATGTTCTTCTTCTGCCTGGACCTCATTTGCCTTCTATCTTTCCTTGGTGGATTAAGTGAAGTATGCTGTATTTTTCCGGGTGTCCCATCATATGTCCAAAATATTCTACCTTTTGCTTTTTTATGGTTTTGATGATTTCCCTTGGCTTTCCCAGGCAGTTTATCATCTCCTCATTTCTGATTTTGTCAACCCAACTAATACGTAACAGTCGTCTGTAAATCCACATTTCAAATGCTTCTAGTTTTCTGCCTTAAGTTATTTATAAAAATAATAAAGGTGGGATAAAAAAAAATCTTAAGTTTTAAGGGCACAGTGATATACAGCACATGTTCACAACCTGGGCTGGGATACCAAAACTTGGTATCACCCTGATAACTCTTCCCAAAATTGCCAATGATTCATACTTCGACAAGAAAAATCAGTAAACATGTGCAGAGCAAACATCTTTTTAATTAAGCTTAAATTTTATCTGGGCTAGCTTTTGTCCTGGTCTCTTTTTGAACTGGCTTAGGAAGAAGGGGGATGAAAGCCTTGTCCCATCATGTTTTTCACATAATGGGACCACTCCATCAAAGCCGATCCACGATCAAGGTGCTCTGTTCAATTTGGTCCATCCAATGACTTGACTGCAGCAACCTGAGTTATGTTCTAGTGCTCAAACCCTTCCTTTGTTTCTGGTACATATTTGACATATTTGCATGAGTGGGCAAAGTCACACTTGAACCAGATCAGATAAACACCCAGCAACACCATCCATTAAAAATGTTAATCTCAGTTACTTTGGAACTTGGTTTGGTTTTGTGGCTCGGTTTGTTCAAATGTAGAAAATGGGAGACTTCAATATCCAGCTTAAGCATGTTCTGTAAATAACCCTAAATAGCCTCAATCATCTTGCCACATTCTCCCAGGCTGTTCCCACAACATGCTAACACAATGGTTGGGTCTCCATAACATACTGAACTACAAATTACATTTTAATTTAACAACAAAAGTTATGCCTTAGATTTACAATCCTTCCATATTTTCCCACCACTTTCCCCCTTTTTATTCTTTTTAACAAGAAAATAAAGCATTTAAGAGGAAAAAGCAAAACTTTATCAGCCCAGCCCATCTCACAGGATTGTTGCTGTGGGAAAAATAGGAGGAGGAATGAGCATTACATATGTTCACCACCTTAAATTACTATAAAATTAATAAAGGTGGGATTAAGGTGGTGAGCCAGTTTGGTCTAGTGGTTAAAGCACCAGATTAGAAAGCAGAAGACCATGAGTTCAAATCCCATTTTAGCAATAAAAGCCAACTGGGTGACCTTAACCAATCACTCAATTCATCACACAGTGTGGTTGTTGCGGTAGGGAAAATAGGAGGGAGGTATGTTGGATGTGTTCCTGCCTTGAGTTATTTATAAAAATAATAAAGGTGGGATTCAAATAAGTAAATAAATTAAAAAAACACAAATATCAAGAGAAGAAATTAAAAAACTCGCTGTCAGAATGCATTCTAATCTGTAGAGTTGGACCTTTTAAAAGCAGAGTTCAGAAACCAAAATGCAAAGCAAGTTGATCTGACCCACACCCATGGATATAGCCACAATGTCACCGTCCCCTTTAGCATCCAGTTCTCTAATCCCAATGAGCAGCTTTTCACTGCAGAAACATCTCCCATTATAGCATCTATGAACTCAAAGAAAGCTTCTCTAAAACCTGTTCAAAGGGAGACGGGGATGCACCTGTGAGAACAGGGATTCTGTTGCCCTCGAGCACCACTAAGTATCTCTTTCATTCCTTCTCTCCTTCTGGGCTGCTAAACAAAAGTATCTAGTGGCTTCTTAGCTTGGAAACAAATTTTGCTCTATCATTGAAGCTAGAATACTGTATACAATATAGTGAAAAATTGAAATCCAGACATTTTTATTTTATTTTGTTTTATTCAATCACTATGGTTGCCCATATGTCTAAAGGTAGCTAACAGCATTAAGAATGGCATTTTTTTAAAAAAAATAATAATAATCCAGAAACCACCTTATCCCCGCCCCCCCCCCCCACACACACACTCACACACTCACACACACAATAAGAGACTATATAGCACAGGATCAAAATTCACATAAACGCTAACGTTGTGGCTCGCACAGTATCCTGACCCATGAACTGCTAGGTCATCAAGGCCTTTTTAAAGGTCAGACAGCTCAGGACCATACAGATTTTGGGGATGAGGGTGGGGATGTTGCTCTACAGGGCAGGAACAGTGACCAAAAAGGCCAGCTTCCCAGGTCTTGAAAGATCAACTATCTTCTGGCTTCCCTTGTATGTGTGAGAGATGGGTGGGGTATCAGCTTGATTGATTGGTAAGCACCATGCAACATGTTACTTGATCTAAAATGTAAAGTACTAGCTGTCGAAGGAATCACAAATGATAACACAGATCAGAAAGTCCCTATTTCAGGAATCTAAAGTAAAATTCTCCTTATTTATCCCAGATTTTTCATTGTGCTAGATTTCTAAAATTGAACATGTTGGGAGACTCAAATCCTATCAGGAAATTATACCCAACTGGCATAGATACTCTCAGTATGCAACCACTTTCTAGAAGACCAAGGAAGCATTTTCAGCAATTAAAAAATGCCTTGATTTATAGAACAGCATGGAGCTAGATTAAAATCAAGGGGTAAGGGGCTCATTAAAAACCAGGGTGCTTTGATCCAATGCAGGAATCACTCAAGGGCCCCGCCTCTTTTGTGTGTCACCATTGTAATTTCAAGGAATCCAGACTAATTCCCCTCATTAAACAGCGTAATGCAGTAAGCTTCTCGGGAATATAAAAATAGCTTTTGCTCTCTTCACAACAGTCCAAATCACATAAATAGCAAAACATCTTGCATTTTTTGGTGGATCCAGGCCATCACCTTTACAAAAGGGTTGGAGCTAAATCCAAGATGCTTAGAAAGTTCTTCCTGTAACTGAGACCCTGAAGTAGAGCCACTCCCAAAAGTAGGCAATATAAGCACAGATGTGTACAAATTGTTTTAGATCCATTGAGTCTATTGAGTTTTGCTTTGTGGTTTCTGATTCAGAGGGGGGGGGGGACAAGCAGTAAGTATGATTTAGGACTTCAAAATTCACCCTTCCTTCTCCAGTGACCTTAAAGGAAACATACCTTCCACCCCCACCCACCCTCACCAATAAGTGGGATAACATAATGATTACGGAGAAGCCCTGATTTCATCTAGCCATTCTTCACCAAGCTTTGATGCTTCTACATACCTTCTGTAATAGTAAAAACAGCTTACTAAAGTGTATTTCGAAACAACTGAGATAATAAAAAGAATATTTTTGAAGGTAGATTTGCATATATACCTTACAAAATTTACTAGTCCTTACAACATACACATATATTCAAACACTACATATCAAAGGAGGTTTTGCATTTATATTGTCCCTTTCTTCCAGGAGTCACAGTGGAATACATAGCATATTTTCTGTCTATTTTTCTCCAGAACAACAATCCTGTGAGGTGGGTTGGGCTGAGGCACCCTCCCACACCTTCATTTCAGCATGTAGAAGATAGCAGTAGATGGAAACAGCCCTATCCATTTCACTAATCTCATTCACTTAAAATGGATCTTTCATAGGTGTTTCTGGCTAGTCTGCTGGTGGAGCACATAAAAGCAAAATATGATTAGCACAGAAGAATATAAGAGGAACTGACCAAAAGGTTTCTTTCTTTATCTGATCCAGCTCCTTGTCTCTCAATAGCTGAGTCTGCACAAATTAGATTAAAATTGGGGAGGGGGGACTTATACATTGGGGTTCGGTATATTGAATGAATTCCATTCATTATATTAAACCATCATGTGATGTATTTATTTGAGTATAGCGGAGAAAATACAGAAAAATTGCATTTTGTTAACCTGGCTTTTGGGTTTAGCATGTTGAATAATACTAGCAGTTCAAAGCAAACTGCCCTGACTGTTCACATGTTACCAGTCATATGTTCAACATTTTCCTAATGACATTTAAAACCCTAAACAGTTTAGGAACCCACTATTAAGAGGGAGAATTTGGCCCAGTATATGCAAGCCTGAAAATTAAAACCTGCAGGGTGGTTCCTCCTTGGCACCTCAAGGTTAGGAAAAGTGGGGGCAGAGAAAAGGACTTCTTCTGTTGTGCAACCCCAAAACAAATGTCCCTTCTTGGAGACCAGGATAAAAGCTACTTTGCTTACATTTCTATGACAAGTAAAGACTTTTCACTCTATCATTTGGAATTTAATAACCTCAGTCTGGTAATGCCCTGTTGATTCTTGTCAACATCTGTGTCTCTTGATTATGTTAGTAGTGTAATTGCTGTGTTTTACCCCCTTATTTTATGGATTGCATCCTACCCCATCCTAAGGACAATGTGCTAGCTATAAATATTAATAAATTAGTAAACTCAATCAAGTGTAGCCGCTGGATTCTTGCAAAGAGGTCTACCAGCAAGGCATCAAGGCAGATTCTCCTTCCTACTGCTGCTCCCATCCATTAAGTACATCGTTTCTGAACAAGTCAACTGCATGTAGCCGTAATAGTTAATGGACACTGCTGCATCTTTGCCATGCTTTAGCTTTTCCGGAAAATAAAGGGGCTTCTTCTAGCTTTGGAAGGTCCTTCTAATGGGATTTTTAAATGGCAAGGGTGCTGCAGCTGGTATGCTATGTGGGAAATATGGTTCCTCCTTAATGTCTTCCTATAAGGTTTGCCACCTCCTTCCTTGCAGCTATAGATTTGTAACAAGAAGACACCCCACTTCCCATGAGAAAGAAGATAGTTATGATTTTGCATTGGTTACCAAGGGCAGAAAATCCAGAGTAAAGTGAGAGCAACCTAGGAGGAGCTACACAGGATCAGACGAAAGGGTCCATCTACTCCATCCTCAGTATTCTGTTTCCAGCGGCAACCAACAGCAATCCCTTGCCTCCTACTCCTAGTAAGATCCAAAAGGCTTCCAGGTCCTATTTTTGGCTTCAGCACTTGCAATTAAAATAAATTATCTTGAGAGACAGAGAGGCAAATCGGTGAACTGATCCTCCATGCTCAAAAAAAAAAATAAAAAAAAATAACGAACTTTTGCATCTCATCCATCTCAAAAGATGCTCTACATTTTACCTGCCACCCATCAGCCTTTAACGTTGTTAAAGACATTTGTCCACCTATCAGCTGGAGCCGGACTATCTTGCACAGATTAGACAGGAAGGCAGGAAAACTCCGCAGGCAGAAACAACCCTACCGGTTCCTATCTGAAGACAACCAAGCGCTTGTGAAAATGTCACCAACCTGGCATCCTCCTAACACTTTCAGGGATAGACTGTCTCTGAACATGGAGGATCTCCTTCGGGAAATCGCACCCAACCGTTGGCTTCCCCGTAAGGAGCACGTACAATACTAGACGACCCACCTCCTTACCTGCACCGGTGCCTCTCCAGGACAGCCTTCTAATCCTTCGGCGGGATAGACTTCAGTGCTCCCGGGCATTTGCTCCGAGCACGGAGAGCTTCCCCGAGACGGGACTTCCAACTCCAGAGCTGTCTGGGTCCCTTCGGCTCCTCCAGGGCTCCCGGCACTTTCCGGCATAGCTCCCACCAAGATGTGCCCTCCGCGCTCAGCTGCTCCGTCGCCGGTCTTGCTCCGCGCCCGATCCTGCAGGAGCTGCGCATTGGGCTTCCCCCAGCCCTGCCTCTTCATCTCTCGGCGCGGAGCCGCGGGGGCGACGTTCCCTTCGGACTCGGCTTGGAGACGGAGACGGAGGAGGAGGAGGCGGGAGCGGTTACCGCAGCGAGACCGACGGCGGGGTTGGGGTTGCCACGGGACTCGGGGACCCGCGTTGGCATCCCAGCGCCAGGCAAGAGCAGCCTTTGAGTGAGGAGGAAGAGAGGAGCTGCGGCTGCTGCTGCGGCTGCTTCCCCCGCCTGAGTGGAAGGACCTGGCGGCGGCAGCGGCTCCTCGGCGAGAGGGGCTCGGCTCGCGCCTCCTTCGCCTGCTGAGCTGTCACTGGTTTGGCAGCAGGAGGAGGAGCCGGAGGCAGCGGCAGCGGCGTCCCTCGCGTTCCGCTATAGTACAAAAGGTCCAGGGCTCCAGCCCGCTTATTGCCCTCACTGACGGCGCCTTTTGCCGGCACTTCTCGGCGGTTTTGCTCGGCTGCTCGCCGTCTCCTTGAGGTTCGGGCCGCCGCCGCCGCCGCCGCCGCCGCCTCCTCCTCGTTCTCGACTACGGAGGTTTCGTCCGGCCGGACGGTTGCCTCATGCTCAGTCGCGCCCCCACCCCCCCCTGCCCCGCCGCCCCCGGGGACCGGCTTCGGAGCCAACTGGCCTCCTTTGGCTTCCCCAAACCCGGCTGGAGCGAATTTCCTGAGGCTTCGGAAACGAGAAGAAGCCGCAGCCGAGCCACAGAGCGGCCGGGCCGGGTTCTTGCGAGCCCTCCAATAAGAAGTGGCTCAGGCGGTTTCCATGGAAATGGTGGCAGAATGGGGGCGCGCGCGGGCTGCTTATTGATTCGAGGTTCCGGGACTGCAGCAAAGCGCCGCCGCCGGGCGAGGAAGGAACTTTTGGTGGCGGGGACGAAGCGAAAGGCTGCCTGCGACCCAAAGCGGGTCCTCTCCTCTCCGATCTCAAGGGTCCCGGAGAGCCCCTTTTGCAACCCCAGGCCACGGTCCCTTGGCTGGGCTCTTCTTATCCCTTGCTAAACCGGTCTTGTCTTTGGCCTTGCCTGCCTAAAGGGAAGCGAAGTGGACCATGTTTTGCACCACAAGGTAGCCTCTGATTTAGTTGGCTTTGATCTGACATTGGCAGGAAGTGTGAAGCGAGTCAACTGGAGTTTTTTTTTTTAAAAAAAAAATTATTTATTTATTTATTCATTTATTTATTTATTTATTTATTTGTCAAACACATAGGTATAAGATAACAGATATAAGTATACAGGATAAGTCGGGTGAAATCTGCTTACCTTAACTACCGGTTCGGAAGTGCATGTGTCACATGCACACGTGGACCCTCTGCGCATGCGCAAACCGTTCTGCGCATGCACAGAGGGTAAAAAAAAGGTTAAAACCAGGAAGTAACGACGACCGGGCGAGTGGGTGGAGCCTCATGCTGCCGTCACTATCGGTTCTCTGAACCACCCGCCACCATCGCTACCGGTTCGGCCGAACCAGTCCGAACCTGTAGCATATCACCCCTGGGATAAGAATACAAATAAATGGGAACAGTAGGAAGGGACAGTAGGTGCGTTGGTGCTCTTATGCACGCCCCTTACAGACCTCTTAGGAATGGGGTGAGGAATGGGGTGAGGTCAAGAGTAGACAGTCTAAGGTTAAAGTTATGGGGCTTTGGGGAAGTAACCACAGAGTCAAGTAATTTAACTCAAGAATTTTGTGATTAACAAAAACGTAGCTTTCTACTGCGGATGAACCCAGCTGCAGTCTTAATTCATTGGAAAAAGCAGGCTAGGATGGGCAGGAGCTTCTGGCTTAATCATGAGCTTAATGTTGTAAGCTATCTAGAGTCGCCTTGTGGGGAGAAGGGTGGCAAACAAATTTAATAGATAATAATTCCTTGACCCAAGTGTAACCAGCTGATTATAAGGCATGGGTTTTCAGGACTCTGGATACTGGCTCAGGCAATTGGCTGCCGTTGACAAAGGAATGTTATGAAAATATGAAAATATCACATGCACACACACTATACTATAACCACAAACAACAAAAGGGCAGTTTTCATCCTACGACCAAATTAAGCTGCCATATTTTAAGGTTCTTAAGGCCAGTCTCTGTTGTTGTGAGGAAAATAATAGAGGATTATGTCCATTGCCTTGATCAATATGAACTTCAGGGTATATATTTAATAAATAAAATTGAAATACCCTGCAAATCCATTTTGGACAATATTGTTGACTCTGTTGGCAGCTTTCAAGTGGGTATCTCCCATCCCTATAATATGGTTGTGTTTTGTTTGATTATTTTCTTTTTATTGGAGGTTTGAGGATTTGAACCTTGGGATTTCTCTTCCTAAACTGATCATTCAGGTCACTGTTTAGCATTCATCTTTTCCAATCTGTTGTCTAGTTTGGTTAAATGGTTAAGGCACCAGGCTAGTAATTAGGAGACTGAGTTCTAGTCATACCTTAGATATGAAAGCTGGCTGGGTGACTTTGGGCCAGTCACTCTGTCTCACCCACAATGATGTCAGACTTGGGTGAAAAACCCATCAGTCAATTCCTGTTGCAACCAATGGATCCATATTCAGTTGATCTAAAAAACTCTTTTTTTAAAAGTGGACCCTGCACTTATGAGAAAATGCTAGGAAAGCAAAAAATACTGGTGTCCTCCAGTTTGGTTCAACTACAACAGTCCAAATTTGATACCAATTTGATTCATATATGCTAAGCCATAAAGGGGTTTTGTTTTAGCTTAGTGGGTTGTTTGTGGGTTATTTGTCCTAGTTAATAAATAGTAACTGATCATGTATTACAATGTGCAAATCTAACCATTTGTTACTCAAGTAAACTATGATATTATGTGATGTACAAACAGCCAGTAGTGGTTGATCAATAAACTGGAAAGTTGCTAATATGCACTGTGAATTCAGCAACTAGATTTGAAATTGAACTCTATATATTCATATATATGAATGCAGTCATTATCTTGGTATGTGAAATGAACCAGGCCATCGTCATAAGACATATATAGTTTCGGTATACCGGTAGAACACAGCAATTATATTTTGATAACCCAAGGTTAATGTTTAGGATGTTGTATGTGTAGAGAGAGAGAGGGAGGGGAGGAAGGGAGAGAGGGAGG
Organism: Arizona elegans; assembly: GCA_022577455.1. Taxonomy (NCBI): domain Eukaryota; kingdom Metazoa; phylum Chordata; class Lepidosauria; order Squamata; family Colubridae; genus Arizona; species Arizona elegans. The sequence continues at coordinate 317,219,779 of JAKOOJ010000001.1, read as the reverse complement.
GAGGGGGAAAACTAGACCAGTGGTGGGTTGCCCCTGGTTCGCATTGTTTCTATAGAACCGGTAGTAAAACTGGCTCCGGGAGGCTCCGCACACCGACACCAACATCATCAAAACGCTTCTGCGCATGTGCAGAAGAGTGCATGTGCGCTTGCTTCGCTTGCGCAAACGTGCGGCCCCGTTGCGAACCGGTAGTAAAGGTAAATAGAACCCACCCCTGAACTAGACCACCTGTGACCTCTTTGGTCATTGTTTCAGAGATATTTCTTTATCAGATTCCTCAATGCCTTGAACAATAGCAAGGTTTCCAAAGCACTTGAAAAGTTGGAATACCTTCAGAGATGTATCTCCTTGAAAATACGCTATGTTGAACTGTATAGCACCGTGATGGCGAACCTATGGCACGCGTGCCAGAGGTGACACACAGAGCCCTTTCTGCTGGCACGCATGCCGTCGCCCCAGGCTGGATCTCGGTGGCATTTCTTTTGTGACCTTCTGTTTCCCTGCAAATGACAAAACAGAAGCTCACGAAAGAAAAAGATCTCATCTCTTGCCACTCTGCTGGTGTTGGGAAGCCCCGCCTCCCGCTAGCCAGTTGGTCTTCGGGTCTCTGCTGCACATGCATGAATGTCTGTGCATGCGCGCGAATATGTCCACACATGTGCACATTCACACCAGAGGTGGGTTTCAGCAGGTTCTGACCAGTTCTGGAGAATCAATAGCGGAAATTTTGAGTAGTTCGGAGAACCAGTAGTAAAAATTCTGACTGGCCCCACCCCCATCTCTTCTCTGCCTCCCAAGTCCCAGCTGATCAGGAGGAAATGGAGATTTTGCAGTAACCTTCCCCTGGAGTGGGGAGGGAATGGAGATTTTACAGTATTCTTCCCCTGGAGTGGGGTGGGAATGGAGATTTTGCAGTATCATTCCCCTGCCACGCCCACCAAGCCACACCCACAGAACCGGTAATAAAAAATTTTGAAACCCACCACTGATTCACATGTCTAGGCATGCACACTCATGTCTGCGCATGTGCACATTTGCACATGTACATGCATACACACGTACATATCCACACATGCACGTGTTCGCCCGCACCTTTCATTTTGGGCATGTGCACATGCGCAGTTTGGGCACTCGGTGCCTAAAAAGTTTGCCATCACTGGTATAGCACAATGAAACATCAGCAAAGGAAATGTTTTATGGCATTCTGTATTCTGTCATAAATTGTTTTATGATAATTTTTATGTCATAAAGTGTTTTATAAAATTTGCCAAATTTCAATTCTACGGGAATTATGGGTCCCAGATTTTGGATGCATTCTGCAAAGTAGCCCATTTGAGTACATTGGTTCAAAGCCTAGGATGCTCTGTTTCATCCAGTTGCACCTGTAACCCACAGCTGCACCCAGTTGCATCTCTGTTTAAACTACAGTCAGAGGTTGCAGGAACACAATTGTTAGTAGTATGTAGAAATGTGGATGTACAAAGGTTATACTTCTGTTCCTTTTCTGGACTATACTATTCTGTCAATCATGGTCCAGTGATTCTGTAAAAGTTAGTTCGCCAAATCGGAAAATTGTGGTGTTCGAGATGGTATTCCAGATAAGACAAGCCTGTTTCAGAATGAGCACCACTCCCTATTTACCACAAACTGTTTCCAGTTCAGAAGATTAACTCCTGGAAAAATGCCAGACCACCCTAGAGCAGCCGGATCAAAGGGAAGTTCTATTCTCCTAATAGTACGTTTTGCTAATGCTGAGTTCATACCATTGGAAAGGGGACAAATCAAAGTCAAAGTCTTTAATTGGCGGTCTGGGGATCCCTTGGGGGGGTGGTCTGTGACTAATTTTTAGGGAATCTGCGAAAATGGATTTGAAAAATATAACAATTTATTTTCTCTAACCTCTAACTGAAATTTAGCTTTTAATACAGTCATGTTATGTTGGCAAAGTGATTTATGGTCTGCAGATTCCAAAAATGTTTGTTAATTTTAATCACTCTCACTATCAAAAAATTATTATGCCCTTAAAACAGTATATATTGTCTTGTTATTGATTTAAGAGATGAGTAAAAAAACACACACATATTACTATACATTTGTTGTTTTTTAACATTTTGATAAACATACTTGAACAGTATGGTTTACTTTCTAATACAACCCATATCTATTCATTTTTGGATGGCACATTACCCATTTAAATTCATTTTTTCTGAGGTTTCCCCAAACTTTCAGGGACATCCAGGGCACGAAAAAAGTTACAACTCACTGTTTTTAGAGCAAGAAGCAGTCTGAAGGAGCTGATTATATATGAAGCGTGTGGCAAAAATGTTAAAAAGCCCATCATAATTACATTCTCAATGAGCAAACATGAAACTATTTACTCTATTTACAAATTCAAAGGTAGACTATTTATACAGTCAATATGTGATGGAGTTACATTCAGAAAATCTCAGAAAGTCTCTGAGGTTTTCCTGATATGTGCTCGGAAGGCACTACTCCACATCACAACTACTATTCCGAAGAGGAGAGCTTTCCCCATTTATGAAGGAGGCTAGTGCACTTGCCATGTTGAGTCCTAATTCTATTGAAGATTGATCAGGTCTAACGAGGTAGATTTAATCTTTTTAGTTCAGCTGTAAAGCAGGGAATATTGTGCCACACTGGAGGAGCAATAAAAAAATCATTCTTGCATCCAAGCCTGAAGCAGATTAAACTTGTTATCCAGTCAGTTTCTGACAGTCCTAATAGGTGGATAGCATCATTGATATCTGCATTGATTGGCAGGTGAATATTACTAATTATTTTTGTATACTCTTGTGATATAGTGTTTTCCCTTCATGGGTGTGGTGGAGGAATATGGCTCAAAACTGGTAACCAGAAACTGGCGGTAGATCTTATTGTGCCCTATATGATGCTCACAATGTGATTTAGCGGTGTATTGATCGGTTGGTTATGGCTGCTATTTATCCAGACCGAGGAACTCAGCTGTTGAAAAGACAAGGCCAAGAGCTGAAAATCTGGAGGAGGTGGTATTCTGGAGGTGCTCATAGTAAAAATTACTTCCTTTAAATTGTGGCTATTAACAAAACAGTTGCTGAATGTCATACTAATTGATGAACCAATTAGGTATTGTTGAATGGATTAACAGCATTAATAGCACTACACACAGCATATGTAGTGTTGTGCTTAAGGTATTGGATTTGGACTGGTAAAATTCAGGTTCAAAACTCCAGTGGACATAGAATTCACAAGGTGAGTTGGGCCCACCCTCTCTCTTTTTCTCAGTCCAACTTACTTTGCTTGTCTATCAATCACTCGTGGTTCTGTCTTTTAGAGTCATTCTTAGATGAAGAAGACCACCAGGAAAAGACATCTCAACAGCCAGATTCCATACTTGCAAGCTTTAGCAACTACGCCGAGCCAGCAAAAGATCCCACCATCTTTGCTTGGACCCAAGGACCTGATCTAATTATGCAGCGTCTTTTCTACCCTGTTGTTAAAGCACCTTCATCTACTAAAGACATAAAAGCAGGGGTGAAATCAAACAGGTTCTGACAGGTTCTGGAGAACCAGTAGTGGAAATTTTGAATAGTTCAGAGAACCGGCAAATACCACCTCTGGCTGGCCTCAGAGTGGGGTGGGAAAGGACTTTTTGCAATATCCTTTCCCAAGGAGTGGGGAGGGAATGGGGATTTTGCAGTATCCTTCCCCTGGAGTGGGATGGGAATGGAGATTTTGCAGTATCCTTCCCCTGCCATGCCCACCAAGCCAAACTATGCCCCCCAAGCCATGCCCACAGAACCGATAGTAAAATAATTTGGATTTCACCACTGCATAAAAGCACAAGATGGAAAGCTATAAAATCGTCACCTTTATTGATGATCAGTTGAATCAAATAATGCCCTTCCATATTAACCTGCCAAGTGTAACTAGACTTGATCAAGGTTAGCAGTGAGATCAGATACTTCTGATAATTGGGGAGCAACTTGGGCATGACAAAGCAACTGGAACAAAACTGATCTTCTGAAGGTCATCCTTGCTGTAAAAATATCCCTTGCGTTTGACTTCAGCCCAACTTGTGATTTCCTTGCTCATTCACATGCATTGATCCTCCAGCAGAATGGTTTTGCATTCTGAACTTGAACTGGATTTATAACTACAAGGCTATCTTGAAGGATTTATCATAAAAACCAGGAGGCCAGGACACTATTGATCGTGACATTAAAAATACTTAGCTTGGTCTAACCTATTCTATACAATTGTAAGTTCCAACTCACCTGTTTCATGATGAAATCAGTCTTTGTTTGCAGTTCCTTTATTCCTTCTTACAGGCCAACTTGAGGTCATTGCCAGAGAACTGAAATGTTCACTTACTGATGTTTGGCCTATTATAGAAGCTTTGGATGACATCATCTAAAAAGCAATAGATCTGTTGCTTTTTACATTGCAGTTCCTGTAGCTCCAAAGACTAAAACATTAAATAGGAGATCTGAACATTCAGCCTCTAAATCACAAGGACCCAACAACATTCTGATTGCATTGGTATAAAACTGGAGAGAGTTGGCAATTCACCCCAAATCTCTCAGATGAAAAACAGTGATATGCCCATAACAGCAAATTTCATCTTAAGAGGGCAGAGTGCGCAAGTCTTCCCCACAATCAGCTGGCAGAAGTTTCTCCTCCACCAGATGTGTGACTTGGCTTTGCAGCAACAGCTGCTGCCTAATTTTGAAAGCTGATTGTCCTCCTGCTTGGTTAACAACAGAACGAAATCTACACACCATTTGTGAAATGAAAGGCTGTACAATGCAGTTATTACATGCACATTGAAAAACCATATCCATATCCATCCGTTTAGAAGCATCTTCTAGAGATGTCTGAAGAATGATAATCATTCTTCCCTCACTTTACAAGAGGGAGCACCAAGGATAAGCAGCAAGGGTGAAATCCAAATTTTTTCCCTACTGGTTCTGTGGGTGTGGTTTGGTGGGCGTGGCAGGGGATGGATATTGCAAAATCTCCATTCCCACCCCATTCTGGGGCCAGCCAGAGGTGGTATTTGTTGGTTCTCAGAACTATTCAAAATTTCCGCTACCGGTTCTCCAGAACCTGTTAGAACCTGCTGGATTTCACCCCTGATAAACAGGCATAAATAGGATCAGCTGGCCTCTGCAGGACTGCAGCTCCTGCCCAGCTTTTCAATAATGTCCTGTCAACTTTTTTCCTTAGGCCTACTCCTATACATTAAGGCATCAGGCTAGAATCCAGAAGACCATAAATTCTAGTCCCACCTTAGCCATGAAAACTGACTGGGTGACTTTGGGCCAGTTAGTTTTTCTCAACTCACCTCGCCTCAAAGGGTTGTTGTTGTGGGGAAAATGGGGGAAGGAAAGTGGATATGTTTGCTGTCTTGAATTATTTCTAAAAATAATAATGACAGGAAATAACAAACGAACAAACTTTAACATAGAAATCTTAGTATTTCAAGGATGTCCATGGAGCAGAAGCAGGGGTGAAATCCAGCAGGTTCTGACAGGTTCTGGAGAACCGGTAGCGGAAATTTTGAGCAGTTCGGACAACAGGCAAATGCTATCTCTGGCTAGTCTCAGAGTGGAGTGGGAATGGAGATTTTGCAATATCCTTCCCCCCAGGGGTGGGAATAAAGATTTTGCAGTGTCTTCCTCTTGCCACGCCCACCAAGCCATGCCCATAGAACCAGTAGTAAAAAAAATTGTATTTCACCACTGAGCAGAAGGGTGATAAAATAAAGCCCTCAAGGTGGCAGCCACAAGACAATAATTAAAATCCTGTCCCTTTTTATATGCCATATAAGGACACACATTAAAAAGGGAGCGGGGGTTGGATTCAATTGTGTAGTTGCCATCTTGACTGTTTTGTCACACATACCCCAAGCATGTCCAGTTTTTCATTTCCTTCTAACATGGAGACAAGAACAATGGAAATTTTTTTAAAAAAAAGTTTTTTATTTTAAACACATTAAAATAAATACAAAACACAAAACATACAACACTTATATACATATCATTTTTCTGTTGTTATCAGCTCATTTAAGGTGATCCTTTCTTATTATTACATATATTCTAACTTTTTCATTAATCTGCTTAAACAATCTAACTTCCTTTATATCGACTACACTATAGTTTGATCTTCAACACAATCTCCTTTTTTTCCCTTTCCCCCTTTTTTTTTTTACTCCTTTTTTTCATTTTTCCTTTTCTCCCACCAATCATACCATCTGTGCCACACTCTATAATAATCTATAATCTATAATAATCTGTATCCTCTCTTTTATTAATTTCCTTTGTTAACTTGTCCAGGACTTAATTAAAAAAATCCTTGAATGCGCAGAAATGGACGCGATGGGAAATTTTTATCTGCTAACTGGTGGGATAGTTGGTGCAACCATTTTAAAATATTGGACTGCTTTCCCCTTCCCACAACTCCTTAAGTGTGCATGAAGATTTGCCGCAATGGAAGAGGAAACAGTTTGCACATTTTCAGAGGGACGATGTTCAGAGCTTTATAAAACCCTAGTAAGACCACACCTGGAATACTGCAACCAATTTTGGTCACCACATTACAAAAAAGATGTTGAGACTTTGGAAAACGTTAAGAGAAGAGCAACTAAGATGACCAAAGGCCTGGAGGCTAAAACATATGAAGAATGGCTGCAGGATTTGGGTTTGGCTAATCTAAAGAAAAGAAGAATTAGACAGAGGTGGTCTGCTGCCAGTTTGGATCGGTTCACCTGAACCGGTTCTTCTGATTCTGCGCAGTTTGGACAACTGGCAAATCAGACCACCAGCTAGCTCTGCCCCCGCCCATTTTGGGGGCTGAAAAATTGCTTGAAAACAGCCCCCAAAAAGGCCTGAAAAAGGCCCAAAAATGGCCTGAAAACAGTCAAAAAAAAGCTGGCTGTGAAAGGAAGAGAAGCCAGGTGAGCTGCAACCAGATGTGTCCCAGGTCCCTTCATCCCAGAAACAGCAACCTCACACTCTTCCCCTCTCTGCTAGCACCCTTCTTTGCACAGGATCACCCAGCAACGGAGAGGGAGAAGGGGGTGGTGTTTCTGTGTGGCACTCTCCCCTCAATGCTAGTGGCCACCACTGTCCTCTTCTCCCTCTCCCTCTCCTCTGCTGGGGGATTCCATGAGAAGAAGGGGATCTGGGTGCAGTTTATCCAGCTTCTCTTCCTCTTGCAGCCAGCTTTCCCAGTCTAGCTTGACACATCCTCTCTCTCCCTCCCTCCCTCTCTCTCTCTCTCTCTCTCTCTCTCTCTCTCTCTCTCTCACACACACACACACACACACACACACACACACACACGCACACACCAGTGGTGGGTTTCAATTTTTTTTACTACCGGTTCTGTGGGTGCGTCTTGGTGGACATGGCATGGCTTGGTGGCTATGGCAGAGGAAGTAAATCTCCATTGCCTCCCCAATCCAGGGTAAGGTTACTGCAAAATCCTCATTTCCTCCGGATCAGCTGGGACTTGGGAGGCAGAGAATAGATGGGGGTGGAGCCAGTCAGAATTTTTACTACCAGTTCTCCAAACTACTTAAAATTTCCCCAGGGGGAATTTCCCCAGGGGGCTGGACTAGAAGACCTCCAAGGTCCCTTCCTGCTCATTCATTAATTCCAAATCTTAAGGCAGCAACTTGGAAATGCTTAAGAGTTAAGCTGCAAATATTACCAGGCTAAGCAGAAATGCCTGTGGTTCAACATTGCACTTAAAATAGGTCAGTACTATTTCCAAATGCATAGGCAGAGGAGGCGCATTTAAAGTGTCACACTTCCTTACCTCATTCCTATTCAAAGTTCAGAGTGGGGGGGAAGGACACATTTTAATCCCAAATGCGGCATGATATGGATTTAGTATCGTTGCTGTCAAAAGGAGAGCACTCATACCCTCAATACAAAGATTGCATTAATAAAAAGGGGACAACATGCACATTATTTTGACAACAGAGCAAGAGCCATCAGACAAGATGAATCATGCCTCTGAAATTCAGCATACAAAGGAGTGCCAGCACATTTGAAAGAAGATGAGAAAGGCTGGGCTGCACAAGAGAAAGAAAAGAAAAAAAAACATCTAGGACTTAATTTGGGCCTGTCAAACTCCTACCACATGCCTGACAGTATTAACAAGACTTAACATTATCTTTTATAACCAGTTTATGCAGCAAAATAGGCCCTCTGATGTCATACGTTCTAAAATATGGAAGGCAGCTCATAGGCAGAACTAAGCCCCCCAAATATCAAGTGAAATAAATGTGTGGATGGACTCAGTTATAGTGGCCATGAGTACAGCATTGGAGAACCTGAAGGACCAGGTTAGGGATGGTTCATTCTGCTAGAGATCCAGTATGGATCCGAAACTTAGAAGACAAAACCCCAATGACTGACCCAGATTGGATCTTGCAACATTATCCTGGGACACCAGTAGTGGGTTTCAATTTTTTTTACTACCGGTTCTGTGGGTGTGGCTTGGTGGGCATGGCATGGCTTGGTGGGTGTGGCTTGGTGGGCCTGGCAGGGGAAGGATACTGTAAAGTCTCCATTCCCACCGCACTCCAGGGGAAGGTTACTGCAAAATTCCCATTTCCTCCCGATCAGCTGGGACTCAGGAGGCAGAGAATAGATGGGGGCAGGGCCAGTCAAAGGTTTTATTTACCGGTTCTCTGAACTACTCAAAATTTCCGCTACCGGTTTTCCAGAACTGGTCAGAACCTGCTGAAACCAACCTCTGTGGGACACATATATATGCCTTCATTCATGGTTCATCATAGGAAGAATACCGGTAGGTCTATGTGCCACTGACATGATGGAAGTGATCAATCCACAAAGTCTAATAGGTGTTAGTAAGTAATTTGAAGGGACGTGGTGGCTCAGTGGCTACGACGCTGAGCTTGTCAATCGAAAGGTCGGCAGTTCAGCAGTTCGAATCCCTAGTGCCGTGTAATGGGGTGAGCTCCTGTTACTTGTCCCAGCTTCTGCCAACCTAGCCGTTCTAAAGCACTTAAAAAATGCAAGTAGAAAAATAGGGACCACCTTTGGTGGGAAGGTAACAGCGTTCCGTGCATCTTTAGTCATGCCGGCCACATGACCACGGAGACGTCTTCGGACAGTGCTGGCTCTTCGGCTTTGAAATGGAGATGAGCACCACCACCCCTAGAATCGGAACAACTAGCACATATGTGCAAGGGGAACCTTTACCTTTACCTTTAACTGATTTGACTGCTGACCAGTTCTTACAGTAAAGAAAATCTTCTTAAATTAGGAAGTTGTTCAGCACGCCTAATGTTTCTGGCTCTGCTTTTCAGAAACTTAAATGCCTTATTTCACAACTTGAGCTCTAAATTGATAGAAAACAGCTTCTGATTGATACCCTTTCAAGTATGAGACAAATGCCGTCTTATCCTCCCTGTTTTAAGAAGACATACATTCCCAATTACTTCAATCTCTCTTCCTAAGGGTTTCTAGTCTGTAGTGCTCTTCTCTTAATTTCTACTTTCTCCAAATCCTTTGTAAAGAAATGGGAAACATAATCATTCAATAAATGTGTTATGCCTCTGCTCGGATGAACAAACTTTTTAAAAACCCTAAAAATAATTTAGGATAAAGACTAAGAGTCAGAGACAAACCTCTTCCGTTCCAGGTTCTGAAACTGGATAATTTAGTTTTGCACTGTTCACATGTGTACACTTCAGTGGTGGGTTGCCCCCGGTTCGAACCGGTTCGCAAGAACCAGTAGTACAACCGGTGGGAGGCTCCGCCCACTGACCTGGCTGTCATCAGAGAGCTTCTGTGCATGTGCACGCAGCCCCGTTGCAAACCGATAGTAAAGGTAAGTAGAACCCACCCCTGATACACTTGTATTAGAAAATGTGTTCATGTTTAAGGGCATAGCTCATCATTATAGAGTCTGAGTGTATAATCTAAGTCCCAAGATGGGAGCATTGGCAACAGAAGGATAAAGGATCCATGTTTTTGAGAATCCTCAACATCTCTATTTTAAAAAAAAGAATTTAACAGACAGGATTTAAAACCCTAGGTAACCAGGAAACAGGCAGCGTCCCCAATCAGCTAAGGACTTTAGAGAGATTCATGCTGACCTACCTGCCACCTTTTCCTAATTAGAAAGCCCTGATTTTTCAGCTCAAGCCATCACCCAAGAGAGCTTAAACAAATTAAGATCTGGAAGCCAAAAAGTCAAATGTGAATTGACACCCGGGCAGCAGACATGAGCACAGCGTGAAAGCGCCAACGTGACAGATCCCCTAAGGCAGGCCTTGTCAAAGACAAAAAGGGTTAAAACAGAAGAGCAGCGGTTCAGGAGCAAACCCTTCTCCTACACTGCAAATTAAAAGACATTCTCTGGCCCAGAAAGGAAAAAAGTATACCCAGTAATTACATTTCCCCCACCCCCCCATGTCATCTCAAAGGAAAGGCAGCAAAGCAAGGAGGAGCAGGGCAAGATGACTCCCACTGTGAGCAAATATAACTCCATTAAAAGGCAGCACGGATGAGCCAAAAATCCAGATTCTGAAGAGGCTGAGCCCTGTTATGAGCAGCGACATAAAACTCTGCAGCCCAGCCTTTGCTTTGTGTTACACTCATGAAAACCCAGCGGTTTCCTTCTCCCCCTTCTGAAAACGAGGAAACATCTTCTTCTGCCAGCCTCTCCCCCAGCACCAGATTTGGTCCCATTCTGTCGATTTTTCAAAGAGTTATTCTGCAGACAGACCGAGTCCTGAGTTCCCTTATGTAATTTCCCTCCACATTCTGCCGGTTTGGCAAGAATATAAAAAAATGGTGTTGCTATTTATATTGCATTTGTTCTTGATAACTACCTAGCTAATGATCAAAATCCTGACTGTGGAAGAAACCTGCTCCCTAGATTTCTGGCATGCTAGAAGAGACATCTTTAATTTAGTATCTTGTTTTTCCACCATAACTAGTGCTTCAGGCAGCCAACAATAATCCAGAATAAAATAATCAAGTTGCATAGAGAGATGTTCACAACTGTATCAGAATAAATGTAACATTCGTGGTTTGCATTGCATATACTACTCACAAAGTCTTAACAGCTGCATGTAAACACAGAATTGTCAATTCAAAGGATTTTTAATTCAAAATCGTACTTCCTGTGTACAGGTAGTCCTCAATTTACAACAGTTCATTTAGTGACCGTTCAGAGTTACAACAGCTTTGAAAAATGTGACATGACTGTTTATCACATTAAAGATCATTGCAGCATTCCCATGGTCATATGATCAAAATTAAGACACTTGGCAACTGATCCATATTTATGATGGTTGCAGCAACCTTCTGACAAGCAAAGTCAATGGGGAAGCCAGATTAACTTTACAACCGTATTGGTAATTTAATAACTATAGGAATTCACTTAACGACTGTGGCAAGCAAGGTCATTACATGGGACAAAACTCACTTAACAACTGTCTCATTAACAGAATAACAGAGTTGGAAAAGACCTTGGAAGTCATCTAGTCCAGCCCCGTGCTCAAACAGGAGACTCTCGTTTAGCAACAAAAATATGGGGTTCAATTGTCGTGCTAAGTCGAGGACTATGTTCATACTCCAGAGAATATCCCCAATTTTTATTCATTCTTATTCAGTTCAGAAATAAGAACTTGTGTCTAAGGTAAATTAGTTGTCTGATCTTTAGAATAGATCTGACACATTTCAAAAACTGAGTCCCACACACTTTCTTCTTTTAATGCCTTCTTCTACAAAGATTGGTATCCAACTATGTTGTATGTTCGTTTGATGTTTCTCTCCAACGTAAAGCCATTGCCTTTCTGCCAAAACACAAACATGTTTTTTCAGCAAGGATGTGTGTTGTTTCTTTCTCCCACACACGTTCTACATTTTCCTTGATATTTTAAGTATTCTGTAAATCTGCACTTCAAAGGCATCTATACTACTAATTGTCATTTGAGCCATTACTCATCTTCCATTCCATATGAAAGAATTTGCTGTACATGACAACAACAACTTCTGACTAGTGAAGCTCCAGTCTTTAGGTCCCAGAGCAAACAAGTTTACTCATTCTTGAAAAGCTACCCTCACCTGTTCATCCTGCTCTTTCTGTCCATGCTATAATCCCATCTATCATTCAATATGCAGCCCAGATATTTATATTGTTGTATCTTCTGCACCTGTCTTCCCGGAGGCATAATATTTGCTAATAGTACAGTGCTATTGGTGTAACACAATTATTTATTATTACACCATAAATGTTTATATTTTCTTGGCATTTTTCTACAAATTATTTGAAAATAACTTCAGAATATATATTAAATAAAAGGAGAAATAATACATATACTAACGGACGGAAAAGATCTCCTTTCCAATCCCCTATCCCCCCAAATATATATCCCCCATAAGGGATGCGGTGGCTCAGTAGCTAAGACGCTGAGCTTGTCGATCGAAAGGTCGGCAGTTCAGCAGTTTGAATCCCTAGTGCCACGTAACAGAGTGAGCTCCCATTTCCTGTCCCAGCTTCTGCCAACCTAGCAGTTCGAAAGCACATAAAAAATGCAAGTAGAAAAATAGGGACCACCTTTGGTGGGAAGGTAACAGTGTTCCGTGCGCCTTTGGCATTTAGTGATGCCGGCCACATGACCACAGAGACGTCTTCAGACAGCTCTGGCTCTTCCGCTTTGAAACGGAGATGAGCACTGCCCCCTAGAGTCAGGAACGACTAGCACATATGTGTGAGGGGAACCTTTACCTTTACCTTTACCTTTATCCCCTAAATAATCAAAGTCCTACTAAAACAAATGATGCTTTTCTGATGCAATATTGCAATATTGCCCTGCACACTGGAGTCCCTCCCTCCCCAATAAACAGTAATATGTCCCATAGTATGTGTGTGTGTGTGTGTGTGTGTTTGTGTGCAGGGCAACACACACACACACATACTCTATGGGCCATATTACATATGGTTTTTGCCAAGGTTTTCTTTTAGATTCTGAATAAGTGGCTGTCTTAGTGATCTCCAACACAGATATCATCTAGATCAGTGTTTCTCAACCTTGGAAGCTTGAAGATGGCTTCATCTTCAAGCTACCAAGGTTGAGAAACACTGATCTAGATGGTCAGTCATTCATCATTTTTAGAAATTAGCGCAAGTTGCAGAAATCATCAGTATATCTCATTGATTTACTGTACTGAAGACTGGAGCAGTCTCTTGGAGACATGCAGTTAGCAAGCTATGCTAAAAAAAAAAGGCAGTCTGGTACTGCCTCCAAGTGGCAGAAAAAAAAAAAAAACTAAAGAGAACCACCAATCTTTTTTTTTTTTAATAAAAAGTTTTTATTTTCTGATCAAACAAGTATACAATATAAACAATCATTCAAACTATCATCAAGAAAAAGAAAAAAAAAATCAATCCTTGGTAAACTCAATCTTCAACCCCCTCCTCACCACCCCCCACCCCCGACTTCCCAGAACAAAAACAGGGCATAGATTTCACCAAACATTCGCTAAAATAAACTAGCTAACTGTAAGATTTAATAACTCCCAAGACCCCTTAACTCCCCTTTTACAATTTTATCAACCTCCCTTTTTATAGACTCAAAGTAGCGTATAATCCGATAACTCTAAGAGTTTTAAAACCATTAACAAATATTAAACATTCAAACCTTAAAAATTCTCTTAATATATCAGTATTCAATTGATTTGCAAAAACATTTTTCCCCCTCCTACTTTTCTCAAAGTTCAGATATTTTGAAATATCATAACAAAAAATAAACCTTAGGTATTCACTAATTAAATTTCTACATTTTTTAAGTTTCTAAATTTCCCCCCTTCATTATTCCTCCCTCCAACTTTTAAAATTTTAAAAGATAATCATCAACATAATTAACCATTAATACATAAACTAGAAAACAAAAAAAAGATTAATCTTACATTCAACCATTAATGCATCATATTTAAACATCAATATTTAACTTTAAACTTTTTCCCCCTCAGTAGTTATAACACCTAAAACATAATCATTTTTAACCATAAGTAGAACAACTGCAAAGCCAAAAGAAAAGGTTAATCTTCCATTCTTGCTTTCTTTTTATATTTTTTCCAGTCTTTCTGCATCCCTCCTACTTCTATTTTGAGGAGGTTTTTCATTTTAATTTGAGGTTGATGTAACTGCAAAGATTGTCCCCTTTTTGAGAAAATTTCCTCTGACTTAGAGCCCCCAAATCGCCTCTTCTTGCTTATATGAATCAGTTCATTCCTTCGTCTGTAGGACCAAAGTTTATCAAGAGTTTGTGAAAAAAAGTTCAGTTGTTTCTTTTCTATTAAATGTATAAATGCCACTAGCAAATCTCCTTCATCTTCTGGAACTTCGAAAGTCTGGTCATTTACTACTTTTTTCCAAACCAAGTCATAATTTTGAAAGATTCTATCAATTTTTCCAAAAAGAGCAGAGAATAAGCTCGAAAATTCTTGAGAAGATTCTTCCACCTTCTCTGCTGCAATCAGAATATCTCCTGAATTGTCATCATGCTCCGTACTTGTTTTTGTCTCCTCAGTCATTTCTGTTGTTATCCCTTTAAGAATTGCTATTTGATTACTTATAGCTGCAGTATGATTATTCATGGCTTCTTTTATAAAGTCTGTAAATTCTGCATCAAAATCCTTATAACTCTGTAAATCAGACAACTGTTTCATTTCTGACACCTCCAAATAGCTTCCAGCACTTTCAAGATCTCCTTTCTTAGAAGCCATTTTATTTTAAAAAGATTTTCTTTCTTCCCACAACCATAAAATCATAAAGTCAGAGCCATCCTTTTGAGCAGCTTTCAGCAATTTCTTTATAAATCACCAAACGAAATAATCTTTTCCCAAACAGCTCTTCAAAATCTATTCCAGCAACTTAAAGCCAGTCTCTGAGCACGAGTCTATTAGCAAAAACTTTCCTTTCTAACTTTCACTTTTAAAATCGCAACAAAGAAACGCCATCTTTACTTCCAGCTCAGAAAATCCAATTAGAAACATTGTATCCCCGGAGTTAAGTATTATACTTGCAAAAAGCTTGTCCTCCTGCTTCTGTTCCGCCTGCTTTTTTGAAATCATTTAATCTTCTGTTTGACAGCAGAAATTGGACGCAACGCCTAGCTCTGTAAAAAAAAACAGAGTCCCCCCGGATCCGGAGCTTCAGTGGGCTGAACGGGGAGCTCTCGCCCTCCTAACCCCTGGAATTAATTCAGGGGTTTTCAGGGAGCTCTACCCTCACCCACCTGCTCTCCTCCCCTTCTTCTCCCGAAGGGGAGATTTTCAAGCCGTTTGACAGCTGATTAGCGCTGTCAGAACGGCTCAACGGGATCGCAGGGGCGGCGGTCTAAAAAGACCGTCAATGGCGCTGCGGAGCCAACCCGGAAGTCCAATCTTTTGAGTCCCATAATTTTCCATCTCTGTTGCCATCAATTGCTACTATTCACGCATCTTATTCCACTGTCCCTAAACATTGATCATATTTCTATATTTGAAATGCAGAGATTATGCCTATCACTTGACAGGGCCTCCGTATACCATGTGACAATATGAGCACCAAAAAAAGGCAGGGTGTTTGAATATTTGCCACCTTATTTCTAAAAATAATTTTTATTTATTTATTTATTTATTTTGATTTATATGCCGCCCTTCTCTGGAGACTCAGGGCGGCTTACAATGCGTTAAGCAATAGCCTTCATGTTTTTGTATATTTTATACAAAGTCAGCTTATTGCCCCCACAAACCGGGTCCTCATTTTACCTACCTTAGAAAGAATGGAAGGCTGAGTCAACCTTGAGCCTGGTGAGATTTGAACTCGCAGTAATTGCAGGCAGCTGGAAGCTAAGTGCTACTTTAACAGCAGCATTAGTCTGCTGCGCCACTCAGGCTTCTAATAAAGGCAGGATAGAAATAAATATGGATTGAAACCAAAAGGGACCAACAAACAACTATGAAAGGCTACTGTACGTTAAAGTGGTTGGATCATATAATGAAAATGGAAAGAAAAATGGAAGCAAAGAAGATGGAAGAAGTGGCTGGATGGAGATGGCAAGATCATCAAAAAGATGTTTAGAGGAAAAAAAAATAGTGTATGGAAATGGTGAAGGCGAGGATTTGCAGATAGAAAAATAGGGAGAGGGACAGTAATTGTTCTTAATTTGTTTTGAATCTCATTTTTATCCTTTTTACAGGGTGACAAACATATCCAGCCTGCCTTCCTCCTCCTCTTTTCCCTCACAATAACCTTGTGAGGTAGGCTGGGTTCAGAGTCACCCAGATGGCTGTCATGGCTAAAGCGGGACTTGAACTCACAGTCTCCCACTTTCTAACCTGGTGCCTTAATCACCAGACCAAACTTATCTCACACCTTCAATTTTGGGGGTTACTGTTCTTACTGTGTCTCTGTGCTTTATAAAGTTGCTGATTCCCAAAAGAATTAGGATGGTGGGTGTGAATGTATAAATGTAGAAGAGAAAGACTTGTGGCTTTGAGGCTTTGTCGCTCATATCCTCTTGCTGTTGTTCAGTGGCTTCTTCATGACACAATTTTTCCAGATTGTAGATAGCTGCTTCCTGAGGCTTTAAGCTCACACTTGTTTGTCTCCACCAATGATGGTATTAGCCATCTTGTCTCCTGTCAACCGTCTTCAGTTTTTAAAACCACTGGAGTTTTCTGCAGTGATTTGTGCCTTCGTGTCAAGGTAGCTAAACTTTTGCTTCGTAATTGTTTCCAGTGAGCAGTCTGATTCTGATCTAATATAAAATAATATTTTAGTTGGATATTCCACATATTTGGAGGGGGATAAGAAAAAAAGCAATTAAAAATATTTCATTAGTATATGCCAGGCAACTTCATCACTGGAAGCTTTCAAGAAGAGACTGGACTGACATTTGTCAGAAATGGTGTAGGGCCGTGATGGCGAACCTATGGCACGCGTGCCATGGGTGGCACGCAGAGCCCTCTCTGCGGGCACGTGCGGCATTGCCAGCTGATCTTCTGGTTTCCAGTGCGCACATGCATGCCAGCCAGCTGGTCTTTGCGGGTGCTGGAACGCCAAAAAAACAGCCTGAAAACGGTCCCAAAAATGGCCAGGCTGTTTTCCAAGCTGTTTTGGGGCCATTTTCAGGTTGTTTTTATGGCCATTTTTCAGGCTAAAAATGGCCAAGAAATGGCCTGAAAAAGGCCCAAAAACGAGTTTAAAATGCCCAAAAAACAGGCATGCACTCGCCGGCCAGCTGGTCTCGGGTTTCTGGTGCTCCAGCGCATGCACATGCATGCGCATTCTGGTTTGGGCACTCGATGCCGAAAAGGTCCACCATCACTGGTGTAGGGTCTCCAGCTTGGCCAGAGGTTGGACTAGATGATCTATAACAGCGGTTCTCAACCTGGGGGTTGCGATCCCTTTGGGTGTCCAACGGCCATTTCACAGGGGTCGCCAAAGCCCTCTCTCGCCCCCCCCACGCCTTCACTCACTCTCACCCTCTGCCTCTGTTGGATCGCTGGTCGCCGGTCGCTTACCCCACCCACTCCCAATCTATTGCTGCCTCCTGAGTCTCAGCTGATGGCTAGAGGGAAACAAACCATTTAAATTCTTGCCGCAGGACTTCAAAGGGCCGCCCTACAGCTGATCAGTGTTAAAAGAAAACAAATGAGAAGACCGGTGCCTGCAAAAATAGAAAAAAACAGCCCCTTTCAGCTTCAGCATAGCTTAATTACCATAAGTTGATTTGATCAGCTTCCGGACTCTCAGCTGATTTGCTCTCAGCTGTTTTGCAGAGGGCTCTGTTGCTAACTGCAAAGAGAGGAGCAGATTTTTCCCCCCTAGCTATGCTAAAAAAACGAAACTGAAAGTAAAGCAGGGTCTTTACTGCAATGTGACAAAATGAGGCAGAGAGAAATTTCTTTTTCTTTTTCCTCACCAAAAAAGGTAGGTGCAAAACTGCAAACAATGGGAAATTTAGGGCAAAAGAGGAGGTTCAAGATTTTAAAACTCAAAAGAAAAAAAACTCTATTTAACTAGGGAATTGTAATAATTGAGATACTATTAATTGTATATTGTGTTGAAAGCAGAAATGGTTAAGTTGTGGTTTGGAGGAATATATGGGGGAAATTATTTGGTTTATTATTATTGGTAAATATAATTAATTGATTTGTAAGAAATTGGATTGCATGGAAATAATTGGAATATTCATGTTCATATTGATTGATATACAAAAAAGATAGTTATATAACTAATTGATTTATATTAAAATGTTGAATTTGTATTAAACAACTGTATTACATAATTACATAATTAACCAATGTGAGGATGGATATAAAAATAGATGACAATGGGAAGGGGTATAATATAGAATAGAAGAGAAAAATTGAATTTGAGTAAGATTAGAGATGAGGATGAAGGGTAATATTGGTTTTTTAAAAAAATAGATGAGGAATAAATATGGCAAAAAGAAAATATAGAAATTGTAAATTTAATTGAAATGACTAAACACTGGTTAAATTTGTGAACCGACCAAATACTGTTCAAAGAAAATACATTGTATGTTTGTATGTGTGTTTCTAATTATTGCTATTTATTCATATTTGTTCTCTTTTATTCTTTAAAGTTTAACAATTCATTCTTTATCTTAATATCTTTATATTTGTTTGGGGTTGGTTTTTTTCCCTTTCATCTTTTTTATTGTACAGCAATCTTTCTCCTCAAACCTACCACCTCTCTCTTTTCTTTCCTTCTTACTTTCTCTTCCCCCCTCTTCTCCTCCCTACTTCCTCTTCCTTTCTCCTTCTCCTCCTCTCTTCCTCCCTCTCCTACCCTCACTCCTACTCTGATTTCCCTTCCCTTCCTTCATCCCTCTCTATTGCTGTATCCTTTTATGCATATGGACTACTCAGAGGGCTGAAAAAGTTATTTTTGACTGGTCCTCGCACTTTTGACCAGTCCTCAAACTTACGACTGTCCTCACATTTTACATTTTTGCCCTATCTTGTCACCATGGTGAAGAGAAACAGTTGTGAAATGAGTGACACGGTTGTTAAGAATGCTTCAATGGGCATGATGACCAATCATAAGTGCGAAGACGGGTCAAAAGTGCGAGGACCTGTCAAAAATCACTTTTTTCAGCCCTCTGGGTAGTCCTTTTGTGCACATTGACTACTCAGAGGGCTGAAAAAGTTATTTTTGACTGGTCCTCGCACTTTTGACCAGTCCTCGAATTTACGACTGTCCTCACATTTTTCGTTTTTTGCCCTATCTTATCACCATGGTGGAGAGAAGCAGTTGTGAAATGAGTGACATGGTTGTTAAGAATGCTGCACGGGCATAAATGTGAAGATGGTCATAAGTGTGAGGACCAGTCAAAAGTGCAAGGACCTGTCAGAAATGACTTTTTTCAGCCCTCTAAGTAGTCCCTATACACATAGCCATGGCCACCCAGTGACATAACCAGCTAGCCACGCCCACCCAGTCACATGGCCTCCAAGCCACGCCCACAGAACCAATACTAAAAAATTTTAGAACCCACCACTTGTTGGGAGTCACCACAACATGAGAAACTGTATTAATGGGTCGCGGCATTAGGAAGGTTGAGAACCACTGGTCTATAAGGTCCCTTCCAACTCTGTTAATCTTATATTTTATTGACTGTGGAAAGTTATCGCTATACATTTTTTAAAAAACCATGTCTGGCTGTTGAATAATGTGCCAGTGAGCATATTTCAAAGAACAAATGAGATAAAGACACTGAAATGAAGAGCAAAAAAATATTTTTAATTTCATGTAATGCAAATTACATTGCCATTAATATTATTGTTCCCAATATATTTACTTCTTTCCTTCTTTCACACCAAAAATGACAGTTCAATAACAACGTAGGACTCTGGAGTCATACTTACAGCTTTCAGAGACTGTGTGTAGCACCAACACAACCATTTTACAACCATGTTTTAAGACCTAGGCAAGCAACCTGTAACCCATAACCCTCAGCCCTAGTGCAATGGCCCATCATGGAAAATATTACCTTCTTGTATTATCCATTCATTTATTTACTAGGTTTTTATCCCACCTTTATTACTTTATAAGTAACTCAAGGTGGTAAACATACCTAATACTTCTTCCTCCTCTTTTTCCCATGACGTCCCCTGCTATGATCATCATTCATGCCACACAAATGGCAGCAGACAACCTGCAATCTGATCTCTGCCAGTCTGCTGGTCCCCTGCTGAAACTACTGGTGTCCTGTGCTGCTCAGAGCAACCGAAAACTGATGATCACAGTGGGATGCTAGGAGTAGGACGGGAGCGATGCACATGGAACCCTAACCAGGATCATCATATGGACAAATGATCCCCATCAGCAGCCCTCCTGACATAATTGTCCCAGCAATAATTGAAGGGGAAAGAGGTTTGGTATGCCAAGATCCCTGTGAATTGGGAGCTGATCCTGAATCTGACCGATTTTTGCTGTGTTTACACAGGTCTATTACACTCTTAGTTGCTCTTACAGGGTATGGATAGACCAATCTTTTAATGTCTTAATATGTTGACTGAACCCAAGCCATTTGATTAATTTACAGTTCAGTGCATATAAAAAAAAAATGAGTTGATTCAGAAATGTCCTTGTGCAAAAAGCTTCCTTATGCAACAATATGGCCAAGTGAGGAAAAGATTGTTTAAAGATTTAACTAATATGGAAGTCTTGAATCCAAAATAATACTACATATTCCATGAAAGATAGAGAAAATCTTATTTCTGTCTTTCATGGAATATGTAATACTCCTCTCAGAGAAAATCCTACGAATTGAGACCAGGCAGGCTAGAAAAACCTCATCTATTACAGGAAGACAAAAAATTGTAACAGCAAAAGCCAGAGCGCAGATTTCTGATGCTATGACCAAATTTATTAAAAACAGCTAAGAGAAATCAGAAACACTTGGGAATTACTGGTACCCCTTTCCTTAAGTCTTTCAGGAAACCCCCCTTCATATCTACCTCAAAACCAGAAAAATGGAACCACTAGTAGGCAGCCCATTAAAAGTCCTTAATAAAAACCCGATCCATGTAGAGATCATCCTCCATATCTTTAGAATAGTCCATATGGCAGCATTTACAAAAAAAGGAAGCTGGAAAGACATATTTGAGAAACAAGGTATTCTTAGGTCTTTATGGCTGTATCCCGAGATTTGTAGACCACTCCACGGCTCTTCAACTCCCGTACGATGCCTGCAACAACAACAACAAAAATATCCATTAATTTAATGGACTTGGATGAAGTACAGCTAATCCTTGCTTACCACCCACTTGCTCAGTGACCATTCAAAATTACAATGATGCTAAAAAAAGGAGAGCCATGATTGGTCCTTGAAGCTGCGGCCCTCGCAGTGTCCTTGGCTCAACAGCAAACAGGGCACAAATTTCTATTCCAATTGTTGGATTTTTAGAAAGAGAAAAGATCTCCAAATCCCAGTCCTCCTGAAGAGGATCATGTAGATTAGGAGTCCCCAACCCCTGGGCCGTGGCAGTAGGCTGCCACGCACCCACATTGCTCAGTTTGCACAAGTAGTGGGTTGGCACACACTTGTGCGGGGCTCAACTTGTGTGAGTGGTGGGCTAGCGTGCACTCACGCACACGCTGGCCTACCGGTTGCACAGCCCAGTTCCCCTCTCTCCACCGCCCCCACCCCCGGGCCACCAAGCCGTAAAGGTTGGGAATCGCTGCTGTAGATTACCTTGGGGCAGACGGCCAGTCACTGACACAGCATAGACACCTGGCTTGAAATTACCTAAGAAAGCAGGAACAAATGTGAATTATGACTGCTGAGGATTGCAGTGCAAAATAATGCTTTTATTTGTTTGTATCCCTCCTTTATTATTTTTACAAATAATTCAAGGCGGCAAATATATCCAACACACTTTCCTCCTCCTATTTTCCCCACAACAACCCTGGGAAGTAGATTGGGTTATGAGAGAGTGACTGGCCCAAAGTCATCCAGCTGGCTTTCATGGTTACAGCAGGATTTGAACTCAGGGTCTTCTGCTTAATAATATGGCTTAAATAATATAACTTTCAGGAAGGGTATCCATGTCATGTGCTTATTTTCTCAGTCTAAGTTACGTTAATAAGTTGTCAGAAAGCTTTTTAAAATATGTTTTGTGTTGTTGTAAAATGCATTGTATTATTTTGATACTTGTACAGCACAGTATTGACTGAAGATAATTAACGCTCTAATGTTTACATAAATGTAGACAACTGAGGATAAAAAAAGAAATAATATACCAATACTGATTACAAACTGAAATATCAATATTAATGAACATAAAACTATTTGCCTATTACATCCAGAATTGATTATTAACAATTAAAAACTGCTTCACAATGTTCAAAGCATTTGCTGAATAGTAAAACAGTACAAATTTTGGTCTTAAACTGTTTAGTTAGCATTAAGGTTACCACTGTGTTGTTACCTAATGTTTTTGTGCAGGTTGATAAGTAAAAAAGCAAAGCAAGCCAGAATGTTAAAAAAGAGACTATTCAATTTCTAACTTGCCCCTTTTTGTGCATCTGCTAATTTACCATATTTGTAAACATTTGGCATTCTTAAAAGTCAGATTACAAATGCTTATATTTGCCATGCTGCATGATATGTGTGGAAACCATTTTTGCTCAAATTTGGTTAAACATCTATTGTGTATACATAGTGTTAATTTTGCCACTGTTGTATATTGTCCAAGTTTAAGTTCCCAATTAGCTATTATCGGAATTATATTTTTCTTCAAGTATTGAGCAATATTTATTCTTGCTGTTGTGAGCATGTCATTAAATTACATTCCTTGTACAAAGTTAAGTGTTAAGACAGACCATTAAAAAGTTCACAATTGAAGAATGTTACACCACAGATTTAATGTTTATCTTTAAAATATTTCAGGATTGTTTCACATGTAAATACAATTCCAAGAGACTGAAAATAATAATTATCAACAAATACACATGCAAATAATGTGTCTACTATCTTTTTTTTCAAATAATTTCATCACTATATTTCCCAATGGACAGTTAAGCTTCAAATGTTCAATTAACCCTTTTAAATGTCATGCTTTTGAGCTCATAGTGCCAAATTCAAAGAAATCATTTTGAATAATACTAGCAGTGTCCCTTCAAAAAATGTAACTAAGAATGTCCCTGGGTTTTGAAATTTTTTCTCACAGGTGAAGCATATTCCATGGGCCGATGTTTCACTCCTGGACCATAATGATGTTTTGTTAATTGTTATATTGTTGTGAAGAAATTCTTACAACACCAAATTGCTAGCAAATTTCAGCTCCTGAAGTTTTCATCTCTGCTGTCAGCATGGGAGGAACCCCTCTTGCAGAAAGCTTCTAATACTGAAAAACATCAGTAATGTGCCCTACTTGTTCCTGTAGACAGAAATTTCCCTTTCAGCAATCTACTATTTGTCTTTA
This sequence comes from Arizona elegans, assembly GCA_022577455.1. Taxonomy (NCBI): domain Eukaryota; kingdom Metazoa; phylum Chordata; class Lepidosauria; order Squamata; family Colubridae; genus Arizona; species Arizona elegans. Next base: position 317,196,281 of record JAKOOJ010000001.1, on the reverse strand, counting down.
ATTTATTCATCAATCTTTCTCAAACTTGAATGCAGTCATTTGTCTAATACATCTTAATTATATAATTAAATATAAGGTAGATGGAAACTCACTGATCCGTTGCCATTTGGAGACCCAACTGTCCTCAGGACTCATCATTGCAATAATACTGCAAGAAGACAAGGAAAGTCAGAAAATTGAAAAAAGTCACACACATATACATACACACCCAAAAAAGGAAGAGATTTGTTTAGCCAAAACAGCAGCAATAAGATTTCAACCCCTCTGGGAAATATGAAGTCAGTTCAAAATTTACAAAATAAAAATGAAGGATGGACAACCAAAGATGGAATCTGAAGCACTATAAGAACTAGAATGGAGGACTAGAAGAGTGAATGGAAGTGACAGGGTGATAGGAGAAATGAAACAAGAGTAAGCAGAAGATCCTGGATGCTGGATCAGGACGTCTGACCAATTGCCAATCCCAAGATACTCCTTAGTTAACTGAGGAACTACTGGAAGGAAAACTCCCAAACAAAGTAGACACAACTGTGTATTGGGGTAAGAGTTCAAAACTGACTTTACAATAAGACTATTGAAGTGACAATTATTCTCTGTACTTATTGTGCCTGCAAATTCCTGTATAGCAGACATGTAAAAAATTATCTGGGAGCCTTTTAGAGAAAAATGGGTGCAACTGAACACCTGCAGGGATGCAGGATGAATTAGCCATCCAAATGTCCAGGTTTCATGGCAAACAACATCTCTTGTATCTGCTGTCCACTGTAATAAGCAAAGTAATGTTTTCTGCTGTGATCTGGGATTCTTTTGATCTTATGGAGTGATGGTTGAGTCTTCTGCAGCGGTCTGAACTCTGCCACCTCTCTGTCCTCTTGGAGTCCACACATAGTTAGACAGGGCATGATTGCTGGCTCCATGAGAAAATCAATGGTTTGCTGTATTACTACATGCTTTAAACAGGTCTTCAAACTTAGCAGTTTTAAGACTTGTGGACTTCAACTCCCAGAATTCTCTAGCCAGCTATGCTATGCAGAATTCTCCAGCCAACTATGCTATGCTGGCTGGAGAATTCTGGGAGTTGAAGTCCACAAGTCTTAAAACTGCCAAGTTTGAGGACCCCTGCTTTAAAAGAAGTGGAGATGCAGTTTCCTACTTTCTCTTCCCAGTAAAAATTATAAGGCGGTATTAGGGAAGCAGCTACAAAAGATTCTGGACAAAATCAATTATTTGGAAACTCTCCTTTACATCTGGATATCCAGACCACGCTCTCTTTCCTGAATTTTTGGAGAACTACAAAATATGCTCTTCCAAAAGCTATATGAGGATGAATAAAATGGTAGTTTGGTTTACAGTAGTACCTCAGTACTCAACTGCTTCAAAGCTTGTCAGATTTGGTACTTGGTGCATTTTGACGTGAAAATGTTGTCCCAGTACTCATTGGTTAGTACTAGACATGCTGCAATAGGAAAAGGGGGATGGTCATAGAGAATGGACAGGAAGTCAGCATAGGAAGAGACAGGCAGGAAGTCCTTCCCAGCCGAAACAAAGGGTCATGTGGTAAGTCACATGGTTTGTTTGGCACTCATCATTTTTAGTACTTGTCGTGCCTTGAGGAACCAATTAACGATGAGTGCCGAGGTACCACTTGTAGTTATTAAGGCATGAGGCCAGAAACAGGAGACTGAGAGTTCTAGTCCCACTCTAAGCATAAAGCCAGCTGGGTGGCCTTGGGTTAGTCACTTTGCCTTAGCCCTAGAAAAATGGTGATGGCAAACTATTTCTGCATACCTTGGCAAGAAAACTTCAAGGACTTATCCAGGAAGGCTCAGACACAATTGAATGGAAGAAAAAGAAATGGGAGAGCATTGGATTGACTGTTTATACTTATCTTGACTGATGCTTACTCAAATTATGACTGTAAATGGCTCAGTCTCCAGGAATTATTGTTTTGCAAAAAGAGCCATCTGATTTATTGTTTTAGGGTTTTATTCTTTTGTTATTTTACTGTACTGCTATATATTTTTTAAATTTTTATGCTGATTTTACTGCTAGTATGAATATTTTAAACTGTTTTTGTTTATTGTGTGAAGTGCCAGAAATTGATTGCAGTGGGTTTTAATGAAATAAATAAATAAATATAACATTTAAATTAGTAATAACAAAAGCAATACAACATATCCAATTATACTATTGGATCCCCAAATTAGTAAATATTAATAGGTATAACAGCAACCATATTTAGGGTATATAACAGAATGAGCTAGAAGCAATTACAATAGCAGAGAAGTTGCCCAAAATAAAGAACAGAAAGGAAATAAGTGATGAGACTATATTAGAATTAGAAACAAAGTTTCTTTGTTCAAATTGTTGTCTTGTACAATTCCCAAAGAAAAAAAGGAAACTATACAAATTACTATGTATAATCAAGAGCAACTTAGTAAATGAACTATTGTTTATTCCTAAAAGGGTAAGCAGGAGGTTTATATATGTAATTACATATATATGTAGTATATGTAACATATGTAATTTGTCATCTATTTCTTATATTCAGGAGGAAAGCTATTTCCTACAATATTCTCTTCCAGTTAGCAGTTTTTCTACATCTTTGGTAAAGATCACTCAACTTTTTAAACAGATTTTTTTTTCAAGAGATCCACACCTTTATTAAAATGTATACATCTTATCAAGGATTTGCTTTCTTATTGGTAACATCATGCTCCATAATGCTAATTCAAAATCTATGTAAATAACCGCCTGTTTAATTCTCATGAATCCAGTCACACTTTTCCTGTAGGCCAAAAGTGGATAACTTACAAACTGCAGACATCACAACTCTTTTTAAATTCTGAACCCACTTCCTTCACATAAGATCATGCTGCTGAAATTTGGTGACAAAATGCCAGTGGTATCATTTTTTGAATTCTTACTTTTTCCAAGTAAGAAGGTGTCTAATATAGATAGTGTTCATTTACCAACTGACAATTGGGACTAACAACTTGGTAGTTAAATGAAGTAGTCGCTAAGTGAAACCAAAACTTTGCTGATAATCTTACTTCAGCTTTCCTTTCCTCTGCAGACCTACAAAGGTCATAAAGAGGATGAGGATGGTTGCAAAGTTACTTTTTCATCACCGCTGTTAACTGTAAGGCAGTTGCTAAATGAAGACTTCCTGTTATAATAATACACAAAACATTAAATGTGAAAGGTTATCTGTCCCATTGCAGACTCTGCACAACTGCAAATTCATTCATAAAAGAAGAGTATTCATTTTGCATCTCAGTTTGATTTCTAGAAACTATAGTCAAAATGTAGCTTTGGGGAAGAGCAATTCTGCATTTCCTATTTGCCGTATTTACCGTAAGTCACAACTAATTTAAAACTATACAAATAAAATTCAAGAGGTATTATGTTTGCAAAGGTATAATCAGAGACAAGATGGATAACTTGCAGAATATTATTGACACATAATCATTCCTTTAGTAACCTTCCATTGCTGGAGAATTAAACAATACCCTATTTAATTTTGCCTAGTAAAGATTAGATGTGCGTATCTTTTTAGCAGCCAGGGGTCTTTAAATATTGTTAAGGTGGCTGACAGCTAGGAAATGGGTGGACCAGACCATGCAAATGGAAAAACTTGGTTTTCTGAGTATTTATCTTTTACATTACTATAACATCAGGCTGGAAGGTCAGTTAGCAAGCTTTTAAAAAGCTTGTTGCATTTTTTTTTGAAAAGGAAAAGTTCTTCTAACGATTATTATCTCACCAATTTATCAAATGATAATTTATAACTAGCAACAGCAAAAGAATGTTGGATTTCAGGCAGATATCTCACCCTCAAGACTTATCTGAAAACAACCCTGATAGTTATGTGAGGAACTGATACAAGGACACTTACCCATCAAAAGAAGAACTGGTACAGTCGTAAACCATCTCACGGTTCCCCTTCATTTGGAGATAGGAGTCACAGTTGTCACAACCATCAAACTCAAACTGGTCAATAGTCTGGTGAAGAAGAAAAAAGTTATAACAGAAAAATCAGAAGTACTGCTACCAAATGACAAGCAAATTTAAATTGGAAGCATCCCTTAAGGTTCCAATATATCTTTTTTTAAACAGTTCTAACCTCAAAAATGGGAACTATGTTTGCTGCAACTAATTGCAAAAATTGCTTTTCACAAAAAAGAGTAATTAGATTTATTCACATTTATATTAAAAGCATACTTCCTAACTTTCCCTTAGATTTTGTTGCTTGTATCCTTACAATTTATATTGATATTATTTCCTGATTGCTTATTTGTACCCCATGACTATCATTAAGTGTTGTACCTTATGATTCTTGATGAATGTATCTTTTCTTTTATGTACACTGGGAGCATATACACCAAGACAAATTGCTTGTGTGTCCAATCACACTTAGCCACTAAAAAAAATCTATTCTATTCTATTTAACCCTTCAACATGCTTTTCCTTTGCAACTCCCTTCCCATTTTATAACTAAGGCAACAATACAATAAGTTGCCACAAATATTTTTTCAATACAGTTACGGTATTGCATTCGTTTTCTTACTTTCCTTTCGGATACTAGTAAGCGACTTTCTCCCATTTTCATTTTGAATAACCACAGTTGTTGGGAGAGACTAAAAATAATATGACTAGTGAATTAGTACAGCAAATAAGTAAAAAAATCTGAAGTCAAAGCTTGTGCTCATTGCAAAAATTTAAGGCTTTTTAAAAATTAAAGGGGGGAAAAATTTACTGTTACAGTGGGTGCATATTAAAATTGGCTTTTAAAATTAAACACGATACAAAGAAATTGAAGATGTTTTCTTTTTCACATTTAATACTGGGACTTAAGCTATACACTGAAGTTTGAGATGGACAAGAGTAAAAACAGCTTATAAGGATAAAAACAGCCCATGGAGGTAGTGATGTTTGACAAGGTACTTAACCATGGTGGTTCTATGAAACCTCAGAAGCAAATTATGTCTGAATAGTAGTATTGCGAGTATCTCTACCACTCTTTAACATGTGGTTTATTAATTTGATTTACATGTGTCATCCAAGTAAATAGCAGCACTTAATTAACATTAGCTGAATTGGAAAAGGCTGAACTGGTTAAAACTTGGCTGGGAGACCACCAGAAAACCCCAGAATTTTTTTCTATAAAGAGGCAATAAGCAAGCCATTTCTACATTGTTGCTAAGGAAAGTTTAACATGGTGGGAGTTACCTTTATCTATTCAGATGTATGTTCAAATTGTCTAAAGAAGGGCAAACTACACTCTCTTACATAAATAATTGCTATAGATTAGAATATTTATTAGAGAAAGGCTTTATGAACACTCCCAAACACAAATCTGGCTTGTTATGGTGGGAACTCAGGCTGCTTTTTAAAATCATTTCAGTTTACAATCTTTGTTACATACATTATCCCAACTGACACATACCAGTAAAAACACAATTACACATATTTGCAAATAACGAAGAACGGCACTGAGTAAAAGCAATTACGAAGCTAAACACATTCAACAGTGTTCACGGTAAATGAACTAGAATTCAAATAACTCAAATAACTAAAAGCAAATAATTTTAGAAAGTATTGAAGGGTAGAAAGGGAAGGGGGAAAAAAGGAGGGGAACTTCTGTTTGTCAATCTGTGTGAGAAAAAAAGGTCTAAAGTGTGGGAAGGCTATCAAATATGCCCATACTGGGAAGGGTAGAAGGCAAGAGAAGAAGAGGAGGAAGATCAACAGCAAGGTGGATGGGATTCAGTTACAGTGGCATGGGTGCGCCATTTAATGACCAGGTTAGAGACAGATCATCATGGAGAAAATCTGCCATGGGGTTGCCAGAAGTCAAAAAAAAAAAATCACTTGAGGGCACATAATTGACTGCTGGAACGGAGAGAAAGGGAACAAGAAACGCCTGGTCTGTTGGGTGGGATGATTTTCACCTCCTATATCAGGGGTCTCCAATCTTGGCAACTTTAAGCCTGGAGGACTTCAACTCCCAGAATTCCCCAGCCAGCAGAGCTCAGCCACCAGGGAGTCGAAGTCCTCCAGGCTTAAAGTTGCCAAGGTTGGAGACCCCTGGCCTATATCACTCAAGGGACAGCCTCTTTCTCACAATCGGATATTTCAAGAGACAACACCATAGAGCAGGGGTGGGCAACTGTAGCCCTTTTACAACCTGTGGACTTCAACTCCCCAGCCAAGCTGGCTCAGGAATTCTGGGAGTTGAAGTCCACAGGTTGTAAAAGGGCCACAGTTGCCCACCCCTGCCATAGAGACAAACTGGGCTAGGAAACCCATCCCTGACACCCAACTTAGAAATATATTGGGCGCAGTACTATTCCAACTAGGATTTAAAAGAGAGAGAGAGAGAGAGAGAGAAAGAGGGAGGGAGGGAGGGAGGAATTTCCGCTTCGCTAAACGGAAGGCACACCTTGACCAACGAGCACAGCAAGCAAGCCCTCAAGTGCCGCAGATCCTTAGGCACCGTTTCCAACGCCATGACCACCACCAACCGGCAGCATACACCTAAGGGAAGAAAGCAGACAGCCAAACACACGTCACTTCCCTCGCCGACAGGCTTTCCTGTCTTATATTACTCTGTGCCGCTCTGGGAGTCCTCTCGTTGCACCGCTTGAGAGGCGCAGGCGCACAAACAGTCTACGAGGAACTGGCGTCATTCAGCAATGGCGCGTTGCCTTAGTCGATGCTTTTTTGTGCGCAAGCGCCTGAATGGCGCATAAGCTCCGCCTCTAAGAAACCGAGCGATGTTTTTTTCAGATTGTAGTCACGCGAGGTTTCGAGAAGGGAAAAGATCTTGGCGCCAAAATCGAACCTCCCCCTTACAGTTGTGTACGAAACAGTCCAATTCTTTTTTGCCTCTGGCGAACGTACACAAGGGCTGAATTGTTCTGAAACAATTACAATAGAACAATAGGTTCTCCTGCTTGAGCAGGGGGCTCGACTAGAAAACCTCCAAGATCCCTTCCAGCTCTATTCTGTTCTAAATATTTTAAATTCTATTTTGTGTGTCGCTTAAATGATTCGAAATTAACTTTGGTATTAGGTAACCTGATTTTTGCCCCTAAAAATATGCGATCCTGAAAAATATTTGATGGCAATTGGTGCTATCAAGACACCTCAAATATCACTTTGCCCTGGTTAAGTCTGTATATCCTGTAAAAAAAAATAATCACAAGAAGCCCTGCTGAGAATCCTTCCCAAAGTGAGAATGATAGGGATGAAAGGGACCTTGAAAAATCTTCTAATCCAGGGGTCTCCAACCTTGGCAACTTTAAGCCTGGTGGAATTCAACTCCCAGAATTCCTCAGCCAGCAAAGCAAAGCTGGCTGGGGAATTCTGGGAGTTGAAGTCCACCAGGCTTAAAGTTGCCAAGGTTGGAGACTCCTATTCTAGTCCAAGCCCCACCCCAAGGTTTACCATCTTGAACAATGGTTGTTCAAGTCTTTTCTTTAAAACCTCCAGGGATGGAGCAACCATGGCTCCAGGAGCCAAGCTGTCCCATTGCTTAATAGTTCTTACTATCAGAACTGTCCTTATTTCTAGATTGGATCTCTTTCTGACAAGCTTCCACCCATTGGTTTTTGTCCTACCTTGAGATGCTATGGAGAATAAATCAATGCCCTCTTCCCTGTGGCAGCCCTTGAAATATTAGATGTGGAGCAGTTAGCATGTCTTCTCATGTACCATGGGTACAGAGCCATTTTCACTTTAGAAATGGTGTCCTTGCAACACAAACCACTAACTTTTGCAGCATTTGCACATCATTTTTTCCCCATCCTTAATAAACACTTTGCTGTAATTTTTTGCTTTTTATATGCAGCTTACAATTCTTCCCTGTATTTCTTTCAATCATCGCTTAGGGTAACATTCTCTGGGATTTATAAAATTGCACAGGTTGCAATAGTATAGCAGTAAGTATATGCTGTATGTGCATGTTGAATTTATCTATTACATTTACCTCACAGGTAGTTTCATTGGAATGCATATATTGAAATATCCATGATCCATCAGTTGTTTTGCATGGTAAGTCAAATAGGTTTGACCAATTCTACTGGATAATTGCATTTATGAAGAAAAGTTGATGCCAAGTTGTAAGAGTTTTAAGATCATAGAATAACCCAAAGCACATATTATAGTAGAGAGAAGTTCCCTAGGGATGGGCTCCAGCATGAGTCTGAAAGCTCTGGTCCCACTGACTGCCCCAGATTGGGTCTTGCATAAGAGTGTTGATTAACACCAGCACTCCAAAGTCTCCATGGGCTCGTAGCATAAGAATAATGGGCTCCCACTTATGAACATACACAGGCCAATGCAATTTGGACCAATGTGATTGAAAGGCAGCCCCTTTGTAGAGTGAATTTCAGTAGTATAGTTGATGATGGGGGCATGAGTAACTAGCAAAACCCTCTCACCATACCTAGGGCCACAACTGGTGCATCATGTGCAACACCGTAAAGGCTCTCTGGCCATACCTCCCATCTGCTATTGAAGAAGGAGCAGCAACTCCAAGTCATGGAGTCAGCCTTTAGGGGTAGTGCTTCTCCACCATGAGACAACATTGGAGCCACCATCTATGGCATTATATGTGCATGCTATTTATCCCTTTTTTTTGAAAATATGTTCCCTGTTTTTGCTCTGTAGGAATGGTTTGTCATAAGTCCTTTTATGACTGAAATAAAGAGGACTGATGTTCATATGTTCATTTCACCATTGAGTTTTAAGCCTATACTTGTTATGATTTTTTTAATGATTACTTTTCTTGAGCTTTTTTAATAAAGGGATAAATTCTCCACAGAAATACAGTGCTAAATCTGACCTCCTTTACTACATTGTCTGCCACGTATTTCATGTTTCCTCCACTGGAGGTACTACAGAAAGCAAGAAATCTTTCTTAAATTATCTAATTGCTAGACTCCAGCACTGAGCAAATATCTGGATTACCAGAGTTTTAATATTCAATGGCTTTATAATTCTCCCCATTAAATCCTGCCAGTCTCCAAGCTTTCAAAATAAGAGTTGATCACCAGTGCATTCCCACATAATAACCATGGAGAAGAAACAAAATGAGAACCCGATTCAGGTAGATGATCAGTGTTATCAACTGATTTTGATCATACCATGCAATGTACAGGAAACTTCTTTCATATATACCTCGATGATAGGAATGTGGCAGTCTCATGGATTATGCTGTTTTGCTGCAGTCTCCTACTGTCACAAACTTGCTTTTCAAGAAACAAGCATAGGCTACGACTGTTCCTATACAATCTAGGAAATACTAAAGGAAACCCATCAAAACCATACCCAAATTTCCTTCCAGTGTTATTTCTCATGTACATTACAAGCCAGCATATAGATATTTTAAAAAAATTTATTTCTGACAAATAAACAGGAAGAGGCATCTCTTGAACATAGGCACCCATGATTTTATACAGAAAAAAAAAAATAACAGCCACATGAACAGCTTTACACGTGGATAAATATATTAGCAAAATAAATAGATTTGAGCATGTCCCCATATTCAAACAATCTTTCTCTCTCTCTCTCTCTTAGACATAAATATTTGGTTTTGCATATGTATGTACATAAACATAATTTTTCCCTTTTGGTTTATAAAAGTACCCAAGTGCCTGAAAAGTAGATTCAAAAAAGTAATTACAAAGTATAAAAATAAATTCCTTATTCACATTTCAAAGGGTCTGAGGTTGCCAGGAGGAAGGAGCAGAACAACTGCAGCTCAAGAAATTTGAAGGAGAAGGTGCTGAAAGGAAAAGAACTACTCAATGTGTTCTCACTGACTCACTGTTTCCCTGTGGAGTAAGTTTTTTTCATCCTTTCTATGGCTTGTGCTTTGACTCCAACTGAAACAGAACTACAGCCAAACTGGTGCCTAGTCTTCAGATGTTTTCTGACAGGTTCTGGAACATCTAAATGAGTGCTATTTTTGCTCCTGAAACATTTTCCAGTGCTTAAGTCTAAAAATACAGCAAGGTTAATTCCAGTTTTTCTAGTCTCTCTTATAGTTGCCACTAAATTGCTCCATTTGAGGTACTCCCAGCATACAAGAAATTGTGTATTGACCTGAAAAGACTAGTACTTTCCCCCAAATGTGTAACTTTGAAGTATGAGAGAGGGGTTGGGTCCATGTCTTAAAGTCAGTAAGAATGAGATAATAGGACAGGGCTTTTTTCTGTGTAATTTTCTTGGATTTAGGGGTGGTGATGATAGTGGGAGGGCTGAGGAAAAAGAATCACTGTGAATGTACAGTGCTCTTCCTGTTATGCAGTGTGGTGGAAAACATCCCATTGAATCTCACTAATAAGGCAGTGGTAGCTCTACAGAACACACAACCTGTGACTTGGGGCCCCCCTTTATAAAAAGATCTGGTCACTCTGTTCCTGTTCTGTACCCAAGAGGAACATAAATCTCTTCCAAAGTAACGTAAGTCATTATCCTATGATACAATGCTTTCTTACCTGTGATGCTTTTTAATATATTTTAGGACTGAACTCCCTATTTTGCATAAAATGTTGTTTTCTTGCATTTACAGCTTTCTAACACCTAAATGCCATGAACCTTCTTTTTCCATGAATATGTCTCCAAGTTCACATCCAATTTTTGGATGACTACTCATCAAAGGATGTACAAAGCACCCCTCAGCAATTTCTGTGAATTTTCAGGGACTTTTTTAAAACTTGTATTAATTACTGATCTGTCTCATCAATATCACCTATAATAGTTCCTCAACCTAGTATTCTCCAGATGGCGTAGGACAGGGGTATTTAACTCATTTTAATTGGGGGCAGCATCAGGATTGTGTTTGACCTTGTGGAGGGGGGCAAGGGAGCGTGGCCAGCTCAACATCACTCATGTCAGGGGCACCTGTGGTGGTTCGAGTGCTAACGCGGCCCTCCAGAGCTCCTTTTTTGCTGGCAGAGGCACTGCAGGCTGGTCCTTCGCTGTTTCCAGGGCAGCCCTGCAGGTCAGATCTAAGCCTTGAGTTTGACACCTCTGGCATAGGATTTTAATCACCAGGATTCCCAGACACACTATCATGCTATCAACCCCAGGTAGCTCAGCAATTCTGATTTAAATCTTGGAAAGCACTATAGATCAGGGACCTTAGCCAGCTCACCCTGGAAATGCTATGATTTGAATTTGCTACTTTTTGCATGCCAAACATGCTCTCCCTCTTCTCCCTCTTTCTCCCTCCAGTTCATTAATATCACAGCTGCATATAGCCTGATCAACACTTTCCTTACATTATTTTATCAAATATGAAATGAGTATATATTTTGCATTTCCATTAATCCTAAAAAAAATTAAAGATACATCTCTGGCCAAATTGGTCCTCTTTCATTAGTTGCAATGCATTATGAGGAAAGTGACAGTAATAAGTCACACCTCTTGGTTTCCTTGCTCACCTCACAAAAAGCCTGTAATCTGTTTAACCTTTGGCAGGTTCTTTAGAAAGGAATCATTTTAATCATAAATCATTTTCATTCTATGTCCCATTCAAAATCTTACCCAATAAGTGAATGTCTTTGCAATGCTTCAGGAGTTAATAGTCTTGTATATTCAGTGAGATTCTGAGTATATCTAAAGTAAAGATTTATATCACTCTTTATGCCAATTCAATTGATACAGTTTCTCCCCAGAGAATCCAGGACTATTAGCTTGGTAAGCAAGCTGATTATTCTCAGTCAGATTTAAATCAGTGTCTGGATGTACCTAAAATGCCAGAGTATTTTAAATCAGAAAAATGTCCTTAGCTAGATCTCTAATTTGCCATATTCACAATAGTACCATATTAGTATTCCAAAGCTTGATGTTTGACAACAGGTTACATTTACCAATTAGTAACTTATCACAGCATTGCTATTCAATTATGCCTCAGGATGAGGTGTTTTAGGCGTACCAGTTACTAAACCGCTTGCCTGTATTCACTCAGAGCAAAGAGGAAAAAAAAGATACCTGAAAATATTAACTCTAATTCCACAAACTTCAGCTCTTTGTCTTCCACATGTAAAGTGCAGCATGACTGTCTTCAGATCAGAATTGTTACCTATTCACAATTGGATACTGAGGAGGAGGAGGAAGAAGAAGAGAAAATAATATTGTGGGATATGTTGTGAAGTAACAGAGCGTTGGATGTGAGGATGAAAAAGAAGGGTTTAAATCTTTGATCAGGGCTACTCAGAAAAACTGAAATGGCAAAGACACTCAGAAATGTCTGGGCATCTCTTTTGAGGCTGGGGTGGTGATGGTAGTTTATTTTTTTGACAATTTTAAGAAGCTAGGCACGAAGATTCTTGGTCCAAATCCAGCCTCTGAAAACACTCTCCCCTCCATATCAGTACCAATCTAGGGCTGAAAGATGTGTAGAGAACTTTACACAGAGTTTTGTACTGTAGTTAACAGATGTTAGCTCATGGCTGTGATGGCGAACCTGTGGCACGCGTGTCAAAGGTGGCACACAGAGCCTTCTCTGTGGGCACGTGCGCCGTTGCCAGTTGGTCTTCTGCTTTCCGGCATGGCAGCTGGTCTTCATGCGTGCCGGAGCGCCAGAAACCCAAAGACCAGCTGGCCAGTGCGCATGCGTGCACCAGCCAGCTGGTCTTCGGGTTTCCAGCGCTCCGGAGCATGCACACACACATTCCAGTTTGGGCACTCGGTGCCAAAAAGGTTCGCCATCACTGACTTATGGCATCCTGCAATATTCCTATCTGCCATGTTTCAACTGAGTTTTCTACATGGTCAGAAATAAAATAACCATCAGTTAGTGCTATTAGGTCTTTTTGCTCCTCAAGGATCAGGCATTTCAGTTAGTACAGCCAGTAGCTGTAATTCACATGCAGCAGATTTGAAATTCTCCCATGTTATTATCTGATGTAGCTGACAGTATTTGGAAGGGAAGAAGATATGCACCTTCTAGACTTCTTGACAAATTGAACAGGAACAACATTCCTACGAGACAGAACCAGAGTGACTTCCAATACTCCCTTTGCTGAGGATGGGGAAGAGAGTTTGGATCTTGCAAACTACATTCATCTTGAACCAAGACTCATAGGCACATCAGAAGGAAAAAAAAATAGCAGGAAAATGGAATGATTCCTCTGTCTAATTTCAACCTGCATATATCATATATGCTCTTGGAATGGGGTGAAAGTGTAGGGTTGTTCCTGCATTCTATTTTGCAGCTGAAAAGCAAATGTAAATGAACTTTATGGTGGCTCTTTTTCCCCCTAAAAATTTTAAATGATTTCACTCCACTCTCCTTAAGGAACAATATGAACAGTAAGGATCCTCCATTGCAACAAATGAAAACATGTTCAAGATGGCAGCTTCCCAAAACAATGCAAGTGACATTGGCAGCTTATAGTTCTGACAGTCAGGTGACCACTTGTGGGTTGAATTGTCTGGACAGAAAATGTAGTAAGATTTTAAGTACTGCAACGCCAACGAAAGAGGCATGAAGAGTTTGTAAGAAAGCCCATTCTCACTGAGTTTCTGGTCTCTTCTCTTAGGCTGTCTGATAGAGTAAAGTTCACCTCACATCAAACTGAATGTTCATACACATTGGGGATATCTTCTGTAGATCCTGTAATTAAGAAAAAAACCAAGCAACTAGATTGAGAAAATTGATCTTTTTTATGTTGATCAACTGCAATCTAAACTGATATTGAGACTTAAATAAAACCTTTAAGTAAGATTACATCTTCATTAGATTTGGTCTTACAAAGAAGTTGCAAAACAGAGAAAATGGACACTGAAGACAGGGCATTACAGTCATGTCAAGACTGTTCTCATTTCATAGATAGAAAATTAAACAAAGAGAATGCATTTATGGCATATTTCAATCCATCCTCAGGCACAATTCAAAGTCATAAACATTTTGAAACCTGGGAATATTAAGGTTATTCTTTTTCTTTTCAATTGTAAAGCTGCCACCATTATCAGAGGTTAAACTTGATTCTGAATAGCCATTAAGTTTGTTTGTCACAACTTCCAAGCTTTAGGGCCATTTCTAGTAATTCAGTTTGAAATCTATCCACCCATTTTTGAAACAGTAAATTATACCCAGTATTTAAACTGTTTTGACTAATTCCTTATTTCTGAATATCTCTAATTACCATGAAACCACCCACAAATTATAGCACTTTTGTCATTGCTTTTGACAGACATGTAGACCTACCAAATGTTGATATTTAAATATATTGCGTACTGATATATGTTTTCTTCTTTGTTGTATATTTATCATAAACAGATGGTCCTCCACTTATGATCAGAATTGTGCCCAGAATCTCGAGTGAGTGAGGTGAGTGAGGTAGTCATTAAGCAGGGGTCCTTGGTGCTCTCTGAGCTTGCTTGTTTTCTTGCAAACATTTTATTACCCTAACTCGGTAACATCATCAGTGCTAGTAAATAGGGTAATGAAACGTTGCAAGAAAACAAGCAGGCTCAGAGAGCACCAAGGACCCCTTATTTCAACCCTGAGCTATAAATGTTCTCCTTTATTGGAGTCATTAAGCAAGATGCCATGTGATCATTTTGTTTAGTGACTGCAATCCCAGCTCTCCCAGTTGCAGTATTTAAGTGACTGTGGGAATTGTTAATCAGAGCCCGATGGACTAATTTCTCAGCACACTGAAGGAATGGCCTCAAATCTGGCAAAAATAAAACCCTAGCCAATATTATTGCTCTGGAAGACTCAAAATGCTGGTGTTCACTAACATTTTTCCCTCCAGAGGGGCAAAAACAATAGTATTCACTAAAGCGCTAGGAAACAATATTCTGAAAGGCTCAGAATCCTGGCGTTCGCTAGCATTTTTCCCTCTGGAGTGATGGAGACTATGGTGTTTGCTAAAACACTATTAAACAGCAGTGTTCTGAGCTTTTCAGAATACTGGCATTCAATAGTGTTTTCACCAGCTTTGAAGTCCATTCGTCCAGTGCACAGAGAGGAGGGGAATTCCTTTGGCATGCTGGCAGCGGTGAAATGCACTTACCTTCGCTACCGGTTCGGGAGTGCATGCACAGAGGGTCAAAAACGGGACATAATCACGTCCCGGCAGGTGGGCAGAGCATCCTGACGATGATGCTACCGGTTCACGCGAGCCAGATACATCCGGCTGGATTTCACTGCTGCATGCTGGGGGAACAGAGCTCAAATCCCCTTGCAATGTTTCCTCCCGGCTTCCCCATTGATGTTCTGAGGAAACCGGCGGAGGAGATTGTAAATAGCAATCACACATGATTCCAGGGAACTTGGCATCAGCTCATGAATGCCAACAGGTTGCCAAATGCCCCAAATGCAGTCATGTGACTGGGAGGAGGGGCACTGCAATGTTTTACAATAGTTGGAAGTTCTGAGGGTCTTGTGATTGTGAATGGTAATTAGACCACTTGTAAGTCAAGCACTACCTCTATTGCAAGCTACTTTATACAAAAAGATAAACATACAAAGATAAATTTTATACAAACAGTAAATTCACAGCAGGAGAAAAATTTCAAATGGAATAGCATAATCTGAGTTGGGAGCTACTTTATAAATCATTTAGTCCAATACCCAACCAATGTAGATAAATCTCCTATATCCATATCACTGGAGTATGCTTCCTTTATCAAAAAATGCTCTAATAATAAGCTTTCCATTTTGCAATACTTGAAAGTATTGTCATCGGAGAGGAAGCTTAAGTGCTGATTCCTAGAGAGAAGGTGCAGAATGAGTAAAACATGTCATGCTTGAGTTCCCACAAACTGAAGGTGTTGGCATCTTTGATCAAAAGCTCCCATCCCATTCATATTATATTGAATACAACCCTCTAAAGCCAGGATTGTACTAAGGCTTACTAACGAACTAACTTCTATTCCCAGAATTCTATGCGGGAAGCCTGACATACATTTTAGAGCAGTCGTAACAAGGTGTTCAAAAGTACTGCGTCTACATAGTGCAGATGGAAAATAGAGGTGAAATGATCCTGGAAAATAAAGATATATAAGACTCTAAAGGTTCAAACTTACCCTGAAGGTTTTGCAGAACTCTATTATTGAGGTAAGAGCTTGTGTTGCTTCTTGTTGCATCCATGTCTGAACATTCTTCTGGAAATGTGTGTTTACAATCTAATTGTCCCAGCATGTCCCTCTTTTCCTGGGTCTCCATGGTAAAACATGGAGTTAGGCATTTTGATACCTCCGGCAATGCTGCAAAATTATGTGCAGGAGGACCACCTACTAAAAGAGGTTGAATTTCTGAGGAACTCTGGTTTCTAGAAGAACCACCAGGATGGCTAGCAATTCTGCATTCCAGGGTTGTGCTGGAGTCCTCTGGTGACGTCTCAAGAGGACACTTCCATCTCCTACCTGGATGGATTTGTGCATGGTGTTTCTGAGTACCCCACAGTCCAATAGTTCCAGCTTGGCTACTGGCTGTCATGCTAATGTCAGACCCATCTGCCAAATACAGTTCAGTGTGTCCTTGCCTAGAAAGATCTAGCATTTGCATTTTCTCTGTCCTTTTTGGTACCACTTTTGTCCTGGAATATTTCATCTTGCGTGGGTTAGACTCTTGGTTTGGTCTGCCACTTGGACAGCTGGAAGGTTTCTGCCCATAATGGTGATGCCTGTGGTGATGGTGATGATAGTGGACATGATTACTGGCTAGTTGTGCTCTACTTGTTACCCTTGAATCTACCGACTGCAGCTGTGAATCCTTCCCAGATGAAGAAGAATCTTGTTTGTTTTCGGTGGTCAGCTTCTCTGAGCCACAGAAGGTGAACGGATCATAATCACTGCTCAGGGAGCTATGAAAAGTAGAGCAACTGCCATGGATAGCCTGAAGACTGACATCAGTGCAATTCAACATGGAGTCACTGGAGCTGCCATGGCAAGGACCTGAACTGGAATCACTACCAGGGCCATCAGGAAGGTATCCACTGGGTTCTGTAAGATAACTCTCCCCAGAACCACTACTGTGGTGGTGGTGATGCCTCCCATGGCGAATTCCTCGATGTAAAGGAACAGCATGATTTATCTGAGCTGCAAGGGGAGCCCTGAGACCTTGGCAAGAGGGCTGGTGTTGAAGCAGACACAGCCTATGAGAGGGCAGGGCTGGCTCACACACTGGGGACTCCAGGTGATGCTGAGAACGTAACAAGCTTCTGCTGAGAGGCGCTTGGTGGCCACACCAAGGCTCAAAGCCAATTGGCCTATAGGGCAAGTAATGCATAGTTCCAAAATCCAACTGGGAGAGTTCAGGAGAGTGGAAGAAAGGGTGGCCACGGGAGTCCACTGAAGAGCAGTTCCTGGAGGGCATTCGAGGGACAGTTCGTGAGAAGTGGTATAAGGCACGCCCGGGTCGTTGCCGGAATAAATGAGGCCTCTGTCTAGATCCAGAATTGTGTCGGTCCTCACGAGATTGCCTGGGTAAAGTAGGGGGAATCCGATCTGGAAAAGAAAATGAATTTTGAGCAGAGACTTAAGCCTTTGTGAATCCTAATCATGCAGTATGGTAATTTTTTTTTTAAAAAAATCTTCTCTAGGACTAGCAACTATCTTTTTATCTAAATGAGTTTGCAATGTCTCATTTGGAAGTAAAATGCAGGATCTCACTGTGTTCTGGTAATGACCAACATCTTCAACTTGGGCAGCCAGATTCTCTTCAGCCAACCTGTTTCTTGATGAACTAACTATTGCAGCAGTTTGACCTCAACATGTGTGGAGCCTCCAGTACGAACTCAGCACTAAAGCAGTACAAACAAATGAAAGTTTATACTGAGTCAGACCATTAGGTCATCAATCTTAATATGGTTCTGCACTGATATGTGGTGCCTCTCACAATTTCAGCCACGGGTCTCTCCGAGCCCTACCAGGAAATGCCACAACACTGTTAATCTGCAGCAGTGCCTGAATAAATACCTGATAAAGCGGTAGCAGACAAATCAGCAAAGAACAAAACTGCTTCATCAAATTGGGAGCAGTTAATTTTACTAGTTTCTCAGCTTCCTTTGTGGAAGCTGGATGGCTGTTTCCCTTTTTTTATTTAGTTTTAGTTTTTAGAAAATATTTTAAAAAAATCTGGAGCAGCCCAATCTAGGTTTATCCTGACCCTTTTCTGTCTTTCTATGCATTCATGAGGGATTCAGAACCCAAACAAATAATCAAGATGGTGTAACAAGAGAAAGGTGTTACTACTATGCTGATTTTGTATCTAGTGATTAGAATCTTATGTGAAACTGACTTCCCATTTGTAATGGAAAGATGCTAAATTTGGAGTCTCAGTCTTCTACCATCTTTTGACTGCTTTAATGCTTAACTGGCAAGTGGAAAACTCTTTTGGCCTTTTTTCAGTTGCTTATGGGTTTGAAATCAAGGCAAAGAAAGGAAGAATTATACTGTCATCTGAATGGTCAAAGGTCTAGGGCCAGTGGTGGGATTCAGCCAGTTCGCACCTATTCGGGAGAACCGGTTGTTAACTTTCTAAGCAGTTCAGAGAACCAGCTGTTGGAAGAAATCTTATTTTGTTTTTTCCCACTTTATAGGGCTAATCCTGTAAGGAAGGCAGGAAGGAAACATTCTGGTGTTGTTTCTAGCTTAATCTTTATTGCCCTGCTTACAGAAACTGCCTCTCTGGTTAACCCTTATTACATTGTAATAGCTAAGGTAAAGCACCCATCGATGTGAGTGACATTGAGTTGACCATGCCTACATGGTCACATGACCACCGAGCCACGCCTACCCAGCTGGTCATTAGGGCAGAGAACAGGTTCTTAAATTATTGGAATCCCACTACTGTCTAGGGCCCAAGTACAGCTAAAAGCCAGAATTATTTCTGAGCCACAAGAGAGAGCTAGTAAGAAAGTAATAGGAAGCTACATGGAGTTGCTTATCTATTTAAAAGCCCTTTATCAGGATTTACCACTTTCAGAAAGACTGAGTTTGTGCAGGTAAAAATTGCAGAGGGTAAGGTGAAACAAGGTTTTGAGGATAAGACAGAGAATTCTTTACATCTGAAAATGAAAATTAAAAGCCTACATGTTGATTTAATATGTAAAAAAAGAAGTAGGCAGTTTGAGAAATCTGATAAATATACCACAGCCATTAACAGCATTGAAATAAATATTCTAGATAACATGACCCATTTTACAGGGTCTGCTTTATAGAAATAACTTGCAGTTTTTGAATATAATACTCAAGAAGATCAGTCATAGTAGTTTTATAGAGAAGTTTCCATATAGAGATTAAAACTTCTATAATTTAACAGGGTTTACACCATACCTCATACAGAAGCTATGTGAAAATACTTTGACTTCAAATAATCTGAATGCTTCTGGGAAATACCATCTTCCTCTCCCATACAAGAAGACTGTCACTGGGCAGTCAAAACGGATAGAACAATGTGGGTATTGCAAAATGTGGGTGTTTCATTTTCCTGATGACTGGATTACAAAGCTCAGGAATTTAAAGTAATTCACCTATTCAGTATTATGTTAGTCCAGAATCCAGGGCAACTTTGGGGAGGGGGGGGGGCAGCTTATAGTCTATGATATGAGGTCATATCCTATCTTTACCTTGGCAAACAGGATTTTTGAAATGGTATACAAAGGTACTAATATTTTTGGAACTGCCTCCACAAACTCTTCAGGAACATAGACCATTTAATAAAGCTTGTTTGGCAGCAGAAAAAAAAAAAGACGTCTCATGGAATTTACTAAGGATGCCCTTTCAGTCTTTTAGCTAAGACATTAACTAAGTATAGAACACCCATTTTTTTTAAAAAAAAGTTTGAGGGCAGCCATAGAGAAGACCTGCTTTTATTTTCTCTTTTTCATATTTGAATTCATTTTCTTATTTTTCTTTCAAATGTGTATACTTTTATTCTATTCAAAAATTCTAATAAAACTTAAAAAAACGACCTGCTTTCTAGTATATGGCTTTCTCCAATCTTGCAGAGACTGCATCTTAAACAGAACTTGCTTCAGAAGTCCTAATAGTATACATATTTTGCATAATACAGTCCCCAAGATAACCCTCTGCCAAGCCACGCAGGGTTTCTAAATCATGTCCAACACTTTGAATTGGATCCAAACCTGACTATCAAATACAGAAATCACATTTGGTATTTCTCCCAATAGCAGCCTGACTACTGTATTCTGCACCAACTGTTGCCTCTAAATTGCCTGCAATGGCAGCCCCATTTAGTTCCTGTTATACTTTCTAGTCCAAGAAATTAGATGAGATTCATTCAACCGAATTCAGCTGAGTTAATGGCTACAGATCAGTGGTGAAATGTAAAATCTGTTACTGCCGGTTCTGTAGGCATGGCTTGGGGAGGTGGGGGTGTTAATGTGACTGAGTGGGCATGGCCAACTTTTTTTTAAAAAAAACGTTTAAAACCATTTTTTCTACAACCTCTTTGGTCTAAGAGGTTGTTAAAAAATGCTTTTAAAAGCCTCTGATGATCCCAGCTGAGTTGCCTGATCGGCAGAAGCTTTTTTTTCTTTTAAAAACATTTTTTCTACAACCTCTTCGGCCGAAGAGGTTGTTTAAAAAAATGCTTTTAAAAGCTTCCCAGCTGAGCTGCGCGATCATCAGAGGCTTTTTTTTTTTACTTTTAAAAGCATTTTTTTGGCCGAAGAGGTTATAGAAAAAATGCTTTTAAAAATAAAAGCCTCTGATGATTGCGCGGCTCAGCTGGGCATGGGGGGGGGCAGGGATTTTTGCTACCAGTTCTCCGAACCACCCGCCGCCATCGCTACCTGATTGTGCAATCCGGTGTGAACCGGGAGCATTTCACCCCTGCTACAGATCTCGTTAAAAAATTCAGAATCTTTATGCTCTTAGGTAGAATACCTCTGAATTCTGATGCCTGAGTCTCGAGAACAACTGTGGAAGAATTGTGCCCTTCATCCATTTGGGGCTTTCCCAAAGGCCTTTGATTGCCAATGGTATACACGGTGCAGTCTTAGGACTGATCCAGCATGGCTGATTTTAACTATTACGCTCAGAGATGTTTCTGCTCACTCTTACCAACAATGTTGAACATGCATAATGGACATGTTTGGTGCTGCTGGAGCCAAGGGTCCACACATTGCCGATGGAACTCATGGGAACAGGTGATTATCCGTAATTCCTGTAAAGTAGGAAAAGGCAATGGGATGGGAAGGCAGAATCTAGATTCAAAGGAAGGAACAGTCTTGATTTGGGTGGGTCAGTCTCCTGTTTCTTGTGGCATATCTCACTGGAAAGGTCTGGTGGGAATGTGGTTAAATCTCCGAACTTCAAACAAGTAATGAGGTTTAGGAATCAAAGTCTTGTGAAAACATGTCCCAAACCTCACTACTCATTTGAGGTTTCGTGTGTTTTTAATCTAGTCTATGGGTAAAAAAAATTACAAAATGATGATTTATAAACACTAAAATAAGATAGTTGAATGATTGGGAAAAAATTAAAATAGGCATTAATTCATAGTTAACAAAGATATTTTTTTTTGGACATTGCTCCTTCTCCTGTTCACAGATGGGGCCAGACTGATCTCAGTGGGGAGGAAAGGGTGGTCAGGATGATCCAACCAGCCTTCTAGCACACATATGACCTTTTTCTACATGCATTATATCATCATACTACTCAAAGGGGACAGAACTTGCAGTGCAATGCTGTTTTCATCATGTGCAAAATGCACTAAAATGCATTTTAGATTTATTTTTCAAATTTATATAGCCATTTATATAAGAAAACATGACTCTGGGTGGAGTACAACAAATCTGAAATAAATAATAATTAGATCCAATAATATATGCAAGAGCACTCCACAGTGCACACTAAGGGACTCTAGAATAGGAGTGTCAAACTCAAGGTCCGGGGGCCAGATCCAGTGCCTCTGCCAGCAAAAAGGGGGGACATTGCAGCTGAAAACGGAATATGCGAGGGACACAGGTGGCCCTCCTGAGCTCTGTTTTTGCTGGCAGACGGCGGCAGGAGGCCGTCGCAGCCGGAAATGTAGCTCGGGAGCCTGTTTTCACTGGCAGAGATATCGGGCCACCACAGGTGCCCTCAACATGAGTGATGTCAAACTGGCCACGCCCACCGTGACCATGCCCACCCTGGGTCCCCAAGGTCAAACACAACCCTTTTGCGGCCCTCAATGAAATCGAGTTTGACACCCCTGCTCTAGAATATAGAATGCACATGTAAAAAGCCATGTTTTTTATCATTTCATCCACAGATTGGCTAGACTTGGTTTTCACCTTGCTCTCAAAACAGGAGGCTTTGGCGTTCTTCTTCTCCCTCACCATAGTGGACTCAGAAAGGCCTCGCTTATTTGATCTGAGAATCTACATAGAGAACTCCCAAACCCAGAAATGTCGGCTTACCTGCCCCTCACAAAATTCTTCCAAGCAGATTGCACATATGGGAGGAGAACTGCAGGTGCTAACAGAGTCCGCTGTTGGGGCATGCCGATGGGGGATTTGATACCTCCGTATGGCCAGCCGGTTGATGGCTTGCATGGTCGCTTCCTGCACATTTGTCTGAGGAAGGATGAGAAAATAGAGGGAGGGAATCTTCCAAGGCCTCACCTCCTGCCCAGCTGATATGGGCCACAACAGTCAGCATTTCCTTGCAGTTTAAATAGATGACCAAGTTAAAGGGGTTTGTGGCAACCTAATTCAACCAAACCTCTCTTGCTTAATACAGGAAATTTTTTAGGGAGCCGTATCTTCCTACAGTGTGCTGCTAAACCATTGCTATGGCAATGGCAATGGCAACCCACCTATGAAAATTTCAGGAGAATCCTGACAACTTTTGTAGCAGCACAATGTATGGCAGATATGGTTGGGAGGATGCAGACAAAAAAACTCGACTTTTTAGTCTTT
Source organism: Arizona elegans (assembly GCA_022577455.1). Classification (NCBI taxonomy): domain Eukaryota; kingdom Metazoa; phylum Chordata; class Lepidosauria; order Squamata; family Colubridae; genus Arizona; species Arizona elegans. Next base: position 317,173,377 of record JAKOOJ010000001.1, on the reverse strand, counting down.
GATCTTCTGCCGGGAAGCTAGGCTGAGTCAGACCAGGAAGAGAATTTAGTTTTCCTTATACAGTAAATGACTATTAAAAGAGTTGTTGGGAGCTGGATGGTATATAAATTTATAAATAAATAGCTAAACTCACTAGGCAGCTACTTTTTCAAAATCCCCATAAAATCCTTCTGTAAAACCTCTTTATTATATCAGATCAAATCAATTTCTGTACCAAAAGCCTGATATAAAGCAACCTGCTGCTCAGAGTCTCCAGAAATGGAATGATACAAATTTAAGTACAATATTAAATAAGGTACAGATAGTTCTCAACAGTTCACTTAGTGACTGTTCGAAGTTACAATGGTACTGAAAAAAGTGATTTATGACCATTTTTCACAATGATGACCGTTTCAGCATCCCCACGTGATTTACATTTGGATGTCTGACAACTGACTCACGTTTTTGATGGTTGCTGTTGACCCAGTGTCAGGGGATCCTATTTTATCACCTTCTGACAAGCAAAGTCAATGGGCAAACCAGATTCACTTAACAGCTGTGTAACTAATTTAAGCACTGCAGGACAGAGGTGGGTTTCAACAGGTTCTGACCAGTTCTGGAGAACCGGTAGTGGAAATTTTGAGTAGTTTGGAGAACTGGTAGTAAAAATTCTGACTGGCCCCGCTCCCATCTATTCTCTGCCTCCCAAGTTCCAGCTGATCAGGAGGAAATGGGGATTTTGCAGTAACCTTCCCCTGGATTGGGGAGGGAATGGAGATTTTACAGTATCCTTCCCCTGCCACGCCCACCAAGCCATGCCACACCCACCAAGCCACGCCCACAGGAACGGTAGTAAAAAATTTTAAAACTCACTACTGCTGCAGTTCGCTTAATGAATGAGGCAAGAAAATGCGTAAAATGGGGCAAAACTCACTTAAAAAATTTCTCACTTAGCACCATAAATTTGGGGCTCAATTGTGGTCATAGGTTGAGGACTACCTGTACTATTATAGGTTTGGAGTGATATACCCAGTTCTTGTGCTTTGTGAGTTTTTGATGCCACTGTAAAAATATGTGTCTGACATCCAAAGCCTATAGTTCAAATTGGGGACTTATGTTGCATACAAAGATTCTCATGATTTTCATGGATCACCAGGAAATATTAAGTAAAATATTAATAATGTTATCAGAGAGAGGAACATTTTCTGGAAGGATTGAGAACACCCGATATCAGATGGAGTACTACTAAACAATTCTTACCTGATTTCTGCTTGGCTGACAACGAGTGCGAACGAAGAAGATTACAACAATGACCAGTACGGTACTCACAACGGTGAGGAGTATCCAAACATCGTAATCTGGCTGTTGGGAAGACCCAAGAGATTAGAGCTCTGCCATTCATTCAATGGGCAACCTCACATGATACGCCAAAACAAATCAGAATAGTGTGGTGATTAAGCATCAATTCAAATCTCTATATACCCATAGCATTCACTGGTTTATATTACATCATCCTATAATTTAGTCAATAATTTGATTAAACCATATAATTTATCTGAGCAGGAAATCAAACAATATCATGGTAACATGCAGGAGAAAAGTAAGATACATAAATATTGCTAATGCAAAAAGAAGTAAAGGAGAAAAGGTTAGATTAAGCTGGAATAACTAGAAATTCCACATTAGAATATTAAGTTTCAGATGGTGATGATTAGGCAGAAAATAACAGAAATATGTAGAAATATCAAATATGGATACATATAATCAACATAAAAATAATACTTAAATTCAAGATACAGAAAAAAACTACTGGGAAGGAATTATAAAAATATAAAGGGGATTAAGGCTAGAAATATGAGGGATATCAGCAGAGAAGTGAAAGGATAAAGAATGAGAAATCTGAGTACAAAAGGAACAAATAAGGAAATAGGAATGAAAACTATTAAGAACAAATCCTACTCCCAATCAACAGATTTACTACAGGGGAAAAAAAATCTGATAGTATTATAACTAAACAAGAATGCAATAAAAGCTCACACATTAACAAAGAAAAGACTATTAAGATAGGACTGAGTGGTTCTCCAGAGTAAGAAGCTTGAAAGCTAGACTGATAGGCGTCTAGATGAAAGACATCTAAGACAACAAATACAAAGAACAGGACATGAGGCAAAAAAATGATTGCAACAGGTCTGCAACAAATAAGTTATTGAGCCAGACTGGGAAGATGGAATTACTACCTAAAGTGAAGGAATCAAGGTTTAGGGCGTTAGCTCACCTAAAAGTGCTAATCAAAAGAAACCTTTCAGATACAGCAGCAAGAAAAAAAAATCACCAAAACTGGGACTGAAAAAAAACATGAGGATAATACAGGTAGTCCTCGACTTACAACAGTTCGTTCAGTGTCCGTTTGAAGTTATAACAGCACTGAAAAACGTGACTTATGATCATTTGTCATACATATGACCATTGCAGCATCCCCATTTATGTTTGGATGCTTGGCAACTGGTTCATATTTATGACGGTTGCATTGTCCTGGGGTCGTATGATCATCTTTTGCGACCTTCTGACAAGCAAAATCAGTGGGGAAGCCAGAGTCACTTAACAACTGTGTTACTAACTTAACAACTGCTGTGATTCACTTATGTGGCAAGAGAAGTAAAATGGGACAAAACTCAGATTTAATATGCGGTATTTCTCATTTAGAAACATAAATTCTGGGCTCAACTATAATCGTAAGTTGAGGGCTAATTATACAAAAAACACTGAGATGTGCGGATTTGGCAATAAACTGATTTTAAAAAAATAAAACTAACTGACATTTCCAAGAAAAAGAGCAAAAAACAAACTCAATTACATTTCTGTTTTGCTTCAAAAGTAAATGGCCACAGCAGAGACTAAAAGCATTCAACAAGTGGTTTGAGGAAAATCAAGGACCATTAGCCAAAGAAGCAAAATGATAGCCGAAAATCAACAGGAAAAAAGGAGGAAGAGTGGGTCAAACTCTTTCACAATTCAAATCTGCACCGTGATAGGATTAGTGGCATCTTTTGACAGCTTTGATATGAAAACAAAAAAATAGCTTAAGTTGGGAATAACCGAGGTGCAGATCAAAGAAGATAGTAGATAGATAAAATAAACAGAAACCTCCTTTAGAGCAGCTAAATTTAACCGAGGCATGAAGAAAGGATGAATAAAAAAATATGAAAATCAGCAGCATAAATATCACAAATATGCCTTAGCTAAATTTCCCCAGTCAGCAGTTCCTTATATCAAAGCTGGCTGGAGAGGGATTGGTGTTATAGCCAAACACCTCTGGAAGAGGAATCAATTTGAGGAAAGTTGTCCTAGGCCAGGGGTGTCAAACTCAATTTCATTGAGGGCTACATCAGGGTTGTGTCTGACCTCAGGGGGCCAGGGGTGGGCATGGCCAGGGTGGGTGTAGCCAGCTCAACATCACTCATCGAGGCTCTGTTTTGGTCGCAACAGCCTCCTGCAGCCCTCTGCCAGCAAACGGGCTCTGATTTTGGCTGCAATGGCCTCCTGCAGCCCTCTGCCAGTAAAAAGGAGCCTGGATGGGCCACACACGGCCTCCCCACGCTCCATTTTCGCAGGCAGAGGGCTGCAGGAGGCCATTGCAGCCAAAAACGGAGGAGGGCTGCACAGAGGCACCATGGGCTGGTCCTTCACTGTTTCCAGGGCAGCCCCGCAGGCCAGATCTAAGCACCACAGGGGCCAGATGCGGCCTGCGGGCCTTTTTTTTTTTTTTTTAATTTGATTTATATGCCGCCCTTCTCCGAAGACTAAGGGCGGCTTACAATGTGCTCAGCACATTGAGTCTGACACCCCTGTCCTAAACTAAAGAGGAGACAAAAATGCAGCAGAGATAGAACCATGGCTAATTGCTGTAAATTGTCTATGATAAAATGGAGAAAACTGGGGCTAGTTAAAGTATAGGTACGCAATCAACATTACTGTGATAATGACTTCAGATTTTCAATCAGAATCCAGGGAAGAAAAAAAAAACTTATTTACCCAAGCTGGCATTTCCTTCACCTCAATCTTCACATGGGCTTCACGGTTATTGTTCACCACTCTCATGAGAAGTTCAGCATTGTGGCCCCAGATCAGAACAACAGGATGACTCAGCTCTTGAGGCTTCCTCAACTGTAGAGAGATGGAATATGAGTTAGGTTCTCTGGACCATTCTACAAAACACTCACTTGGTTTGGGGGGAAACCTGGAAATCATTTCCTTAGCATGTTTCAGCAAGTATTGGATTCAAGTCTCATCTCTACTGGGAAGATGGCTCTCTTAAAATCTGAGTCATATGGTATTGACCAGAAAGCTGCTTGCTTAACAGTCAGTTTAGTGATAAGAAGGCAATCCTAATGACCAGGTGAGACCATCAAGCTGCCTTGAAATCCAAACGGTACTCCTTTCTGATTTAGCTAGTGATACACTGAGCTTATTTAATGAATTTATAAGGCCACCCATCTATCCAATGAAATGCTGGATAGCAAACATAAAATGCAAAATATCAACAGTTGTAACAAACACACCCACACCCCAGGTCAACGTTTCCTCATTAATATCTTAAGATACCCATACTATACATCGACACTGGAGCTTCAGAACTAACAGCCCGGCCTGAATGCCTGAAGGAAGAGTTGGTAAGATTAGGGGTCATCCATATTTAGGGGCAAAGATGTTCCATATGGCAGGAACCATGACAGAGAAGACATGCTTCCTAGGATCCACCAGGTGAAATTGCCTCACTGAGGGGACCAGGAACATGCCCATTCTACCAGATCTAGTGGGTCAGGCAAAACCGGTTGGGGAGAGGTGGTCCCTCAATTACTCTGGCCCCATGCCATGCATCGCATTAAAAGAGATAACTAGCCTGTTGAAGTGCAACCAAAATCCTGCTGGAGTCACTGCAGAGCACGTAGCTACTGTATGTGTTATGTGGGAGGATCATGGTGCATGCAATTCTGCACGTGCTGCTGCTTTCTGGACAAACTGATGCTTCTAAATACTTCTGAAGGCAGCTCCATGAAGAATGTGTCACAACAGTCCATGTGTGAGGGTGATTAACATGACCCAATCCAGGAATGGATGCAACTGGTGCACAAGAACTCTTTGTGTGAAAGCCCTCCTGGCTATAGGTGCCATCGGCTCCTTAAGTATAAGCTGCAAGACCATGAAGACCCCAAAATTACAAATCAACTCTGATTGAGGAAATGTAACCCCATTCAGAGTTAGCAGTGAAAAACTACCAGGTATTGGGAGCTCTAGAACACACAACCACTCAGGGTTCTCAAGGTTGAAATGAAGCTGGTTCTTCTCCATCCAGACCTACATAGCCTCCAGGCACTGGGAAAATGCAAGCGTTTCAACAGCACCACTTGGAGAGCCTGAGGCACAGATGTACAACCCTAGTAGCATCAGCATACTGATGAAACTGCACCCAATGCCAAACCATAAGCAGTGCTTTCATATAGACATGAAATAGGACCCGGGAGCAAGTCAAGCCCTGTGGCAGCTGAAAGGCAGGTGGCCTAGAGCTGGACCTTTCCCTCCTACCAACCCCAACTGGAATTGGGGGACCACTGTTACAGTGTCTCCTACCTCCCAGGATATTACAACCGATGTTATCAAAAGCTACTGAAAGATCAAGAAGGGACAATATGGACACATTACCCCCATCCCAAGCCTGCCAGAGGCCATCTGCAAACATAATCAATGCCACCTCAGTGCTATATATATAGCTTGAACCAGGGATGAAATCCAGCAGGTTTTGACAGGTTCTGGAGAACCAGTAGCGGAAATTTTGAGTAGTTCGGAGAACATGCAAATACCACCGACCTCTGGCTGGCCCCAGAGTGGCGTGGGAATGGAGATTTTGCAATATCCTTCCCCCTGGAGTGGGGTAGGAATGGAGATTTTGCAGTATCCTTCCCCTGGAGTGGGGTGAGAATGGAAATTTTGCAGTATCCTTCCCCTGCCACGCCCACCAAGCTACACCATGCCCACCAAGCCACATCCACAGAACCGGTAGTAAAAAAAAAATTGAATTTCACCACTGGCTTGAACCCCAACTTCAATGAGTCCAGTTCCTCTAAATCCACTTCCTCCAAAGACTTTTGAAACTGTATCTCTACTACCTCCTCAACAACCTTGATTGGGAGTTGGCCAGAGTTTGTAAGAAGATAGGCAGCTGCCGGTATATAAATATTTTAAATAAATAAATAATCTTTCATCTGTAATGTTTAGAGATTTGATAAAAATTGTCCAGTACAGCTGGGTACAGTGATGCTCTCTTAACGAGGAGCAGACTACTACCTCTTTTAAGGCAGGTGGAACCATTGCCTCGGTCAAGGAGATATTTACCATCGCTTGAGCACATTTACATGTCACCTCTTAGGAGGCTTTAACCAGCGAGGAGGGGCCATGGATCTAACACACAGGTAGCATTCCAAGGTTCCTGTCCATTTCTATGGAAGTAATTGGATCAAACTCACAGGCCAGATAACTGGGCAGCACAACTGAAAACAGGACAACTCCAAGCAGATTCAAGCAACTTTATCCATCAGATACTCAATGTAATTCTCACAATGAACCTGCAAAGGATCCCCAACTCCACCTTACCCAAAAGGGACCGAATCATCTAAAACAGGGTCGCTGGTTAGTAATCTGCAGGCGCAATAAGGATGAAGAATTAAGTACATTTCACCACCCTTATTGCCTTATCTGTATTCAGTCTTGCTCTTTGTTTTTCAGTTTTCCTGCACATATTAATTCTAAAGCGTGGGTGCTTTTTTGCCATACTGACTATTGTAATCACACAGTGGAAGTTTTTATCTTGTTAACCCAGTATGAATATGAGTGGTCAACGCCTGGAATGCCCTACCCGACTCCTCAAACCCTCACAGCTTCAACCTTAAACTGTCTACCGTGGATCCCACCCCATTCCTAAGAGGTCCATAAAGGGGGTGTGCATAAGCGCACCAGCGTGTCTACTGTCCCTGACTGTCCTACTGTCCCCATTTATTTGTATTCATTTCCCTCGTTCATGTCCATGTTCATATTCATACCTGCTATCTTGTACATGTTTGACAAATGAATGAATGAATGAATGAATGAATGAATAAGGGAGACAAGAACAAAAGCAAGTATCATTACAAAATATGTGGATTTAAGATTGTATTTGCTGGTGCAAATATTCAGTCTTCAAAACTACAAGATAGGGAAAGGAGTTGGACCAGATAATTTCAAAAATCTCTTCCAATCTTAAACACCATGATTCTATGACTTAAGGCATTCTCTTTCATGGGCCAGGGATGAGATGAAGACAATGTCATGGGGACAATTAAAAGATATTACCATAACACGTTTGTGCCATGTTTTACTCCAAGCAGGGAGGTCTTTAGAGACTCTGAGAAAGCAATCAGAAGCTGTACTATTGTTGTGTGCCACCTTATAAATCTGATAAATAATTAAATCTGATTAACTTCACTGTAAATACAAGCTATTACTTTTTTTTGAACAGGATTGTAAAATGTCCTTGCCTATCAACAATTAGGCCATAGCTCCGAGATTAGAAGACACATTGAAATCTACACCATCAAGAGGTACCAAAAGAAATCCCTGAATACTGTTTTCCTAGTATTCCATTTAGTGGTGAAATAAAATGAAACAGTATTTGTGGATCTGGAGTGATGGAATTGGATTCCAAAGAATATTTAGGTCACATCCACTTTCACTTTTAAAAAAACCAAGCACTGCTTAGCTCCACTTTTCCATGTTTCATTATGACAGAATGGCAGGCCTAACATTAAGAAATATGAGGCTACCTGGCCCAGATGGGAAAATCTGTATATCACATGAAAGAGCAGTTACAATATATTTGTTCTTACAAGCCACCTGACACAGGAGGAAAAGGAGTCATCTAAAAGCCAAAATAAGGGAATATTAATAGTGCTGTCTTTTCCCCCAAAAGCTTAGTTGCCTTCTTCTCATATTCATTTCTATGCTGGTGACCAACATGCTTCACATGTATGAAAAGAAATGGACCTGACAATTCCCTCTGGAGGGAAACACAACAGGGGAATACAGTCTGAGGAAACAGGGCTACCAGAGATGAAGAGATAAGAGAACCAGGCCGTGCATAATCAGTTCAAATGATATTCTGGGATTTCTATTTGCCCATCTACTTATCAACTGTCCCAATTCACGATGGCACTTCTGAAGACATTACTTCTGTCAAGTCATCTAACTAGCAAATTAATAAAAATTCAGAAATATTTAAAAAGAGGGGAGTGAGAGAAGGAAGTGCTGGCCTCTCACTTCTTTTTAAAAGCAAATCTGTTAAAACAAGAAAGGGACATTTCCCCTTTTCTTCAGAATCTCCTTACCTGGTCAGCAGCACTCTGGTCATCTGTAATGTCAAAAAGAACAGCCCGAGCTCCCCTCTCCCCTGCCAGTTTTGCCTGCAAAGAGAGGAAAGAGTTCAAGAGAATATATGTGAATAACTGCATCATCGTGACCACGTAGCACCTCTCATTCTTTGTTATCCACCTCAATTATTAGATTTGGACATCTATGGAGATTCTCAGTCACCCAGGTCATGGTTGTCCCAAAGGTGCTTTTTCAAGAGGCAACTGGACTTTCTGGGTTTTCTTTCAAGACGTTTTGCTTCTCATCCAAGAAGCTTCTTCAGCTCTGACTGGATGGACAACACAACATACGTGCACACTTCAAACCCCAAAATACACTAAGGCAGAAGCTTGTCCACTCCAAGGATATAATACCCAGACACAAACTGAGCAAACTGGTATATGCAGTACAATGCAGTGAGCCATGTGCAGATCTGTACATTGGGGAAACAAAACAACCACTTCATAAACGCATGGCACAACATAGGAGAACAAATCCATCAGGATTAGATTCAGCAGTCCATCTGCATTTAAAAGACAAAGGCTACTCTTTTAAAAACAGCAAAGTCCACATTTTGAACAGAGAGGACCGCTGGTTTGAAAGAGGGGTCAAAGAGGCCATCTATGTCAAAATTGAACAGCCCTCTCTCAACAGAGCGGGAGGGATAGAACATCATTTATTTCCAGTCTACAACACAATCCTTTCAACAGTTAGTTCCAAGAAGGCTCCACACCCATTTGCACCACTCAGGTGACCCTGATGACACAGATAAACCTCCAGGTGACCTTAACTACTCTCTAAAAGAATGCAAATGACCAGCTGTCTTCAAGGAGTATAAATCCTTCCATTCCCCACCATCCAGTCAGAGCTGAAGAAGCTTCTTGGATGAGAATTGAAATGTCTTCAAAGAAAAACCAGAAAGTCCAGTTGCCTCTTAAAAAAGCACCTTTGGTACTACTAGATTGCATGTTTATTCTGTGGTCCCCATCTGTGGGAAAAGAAGGCCTGGTTTGTACTGAGTTACCTGTGTCTTTCATAATTGGAACACAAGCTACTGAACTCGGGAGACCCACACTTCATAAAAATTGATTCTTCACATCTAAACAATGCATTTATTTATTTACCTATATGTTTACAGAATATAATCCCAGTTTGGGAAAAGGAGGATGCCTACATTTAGAGTTGTATAATATCACAATTGAAAAGGAAGAAATAGTCAGAAAGGAGAGTGTGATTTGTAGTACAGGTAGTCCTTGACTTACAACCACAATTGAGCCCAAAATTTATGTTGCTAAGTAAGATATTTGCTAAGTGGAGCGTTGCCCTATTTTACAAATTTCTTGTCACATTTGTTAACTGAATCACTGCAGTTGAGTTAGTGTTAGTCACCCGGATGTTAAGTGAATCTGGCTTCTCCATTGACTTTGCTTGTCAGAAGGTTGCAAAAAGCAATCACATGACCTTGGAACACTGCAACCAACCGTCATAAATGTGAGTCAGTTGTCAAGCATCCGAATATAAATCACGTGACCATGGGGGATGCTGCAATGGTCGTAAGTGTGAAAAATGATCACAAATCACCTTTTTCAGTGACTTTGTACAGTCACTAAATGAACTGTTGTAAGTTGAGGACTACCTGTACCGAGTCGCAATGAAACGAACATTGTCTTACCTGAATGTTCCTTTTCGGAGTACTGCGACTGCAGTCCATAGCTGGGTTCCTTCTTCATCACTTCCTTCTGACTGGGTGATATTTCAAACTTATATCCCTCTTCGTCCTGTGGCCACGCCCCCTGCTCCCATAATGCACCAGTCTTTGAACGAAGGCGCGACCACCTAAAATAGTCCAAGACAACACCAGTAGGGAAAAACAACAATAACAACTCCACCCCGGCTCAGACACCAACAGACAAGAAAAGTAAATTGAAATAATGGGAGGGGATGGACTGCAGTCGCAGTACTCCGAAAAGGAACATTCAGGTAAGACAATGTTCGTTTTCCAGAGTACTGCTCCTGCAGTCCATAGCTGGGATATACCCAAGTTCAGAAATTAAGGGTGGGAAACTAAAGGTCCCCGGAAACCTGCGGTGCCAGAACACTCTGCAGGACCCGACGGCCAAAGGAAGCCTCAGCGGAGGCAAAGGAGTCCACCCTGTAGTGTCTGATAAAGGGTGTCACCGAGGACCAGGTGGCGGCCCGGCAAATGTCAGAGACAGAAGCCTGAGTGGCCCAGGCAGCAGATGTCGCCGCACTACGAGTGGAGTGAGGCAAAATCCCAGACGGGACCTGCTTGGCCTGGCGTTCGTAAGCAGTAGAGATGCACGCCTTAATCCATCTGCCCACAGTCGATGGAGATATTTTCTGGCCCAAGGACCTCGGTTGAAAGGAAATCAAAAGGGCCTCCGTTCTCCGGAACGATTCAGTCCTGCGGATATAACGACGGAGGGCCCTGCGCACGTCAAGGGTGTGCCAATCCTTCTCACGTTGGTGCCTGGGCGACGGACAAAAGTCAGGCAGGATTAATTCCTGAGCGCGGTGAAAATATGAGTTCACTTTAGGCAGAAAGGCCGGGTCCAAGCGAAGAACAACAGTACTGGCGTGAAAAATACACAAGTCTTTCCTGATGGACCGAGCTGAAAGTTCGGATATCCTCCTGGCGGATGTGATTGCCAAGAGGAAGGCCACCTTATAAGACAAATACTTAAGCGATATAGAGCCCAGCGGTTCGAAAGGTGGACACATAAGCGCTTGAAGAACAAGGGAAAGGTCCCAGGTCGGGTATCGACGAACCGGAGGCGGACATAAATTCACAGCCCCATGCAGGAATTCTCTTATTTGGGGATGTTGAGACAGAGAGGAGTAAGGTGGACAGCGAACGACAGTGGACAGAGCAGCAGTCTGTCGGCGAAGAGTAGACGGCGACAAACCCTTGTCCAGGCCGGATTGTAAGAAACAGAGAATATCAATGACCTGAGCCGATGTAGGGTCCACCAAGTTGTCAGTGCACCAGGTGCAAAAGGCCCGCCACGAGGCCTCGTATATGCGCGATGTTGAAGGTCTACGAGACACCTGTATGGTGGTTATGACGGAATCGGGGAGACGGTCCTTGCGCAGGATGACCCGCTCAAACGCCAAACGGCCAATTGGAGCCATCCTGGATCTGGGTGGAACACTGCTCCTTGGCGCAGCGAGAGACGGGCCGGTGGAATCTCCCACGGGGGAAGAATGGCCAGAGCCACCAGGTCGGCATACCATGGCCGACGAGGCCAATTGGGGGCCACCAGCAGCAGTTCCGCACGTTCGTCCAACAACCTCCGAACCACCTGAGGAATTAACGGAATTGGAGGAAAGGCGTACAACAGGCCGGGGGGCCAACGACAGCGTAGGGCGTTGTGATCTTCTGCCCCCTGAGATGGGTAACGAGTCATAAATCTGGGGAGTTGGGCGTTCGCCGGACTGGCGAACAGGTCCACAACTGGCAGGCCGAAGATGGCGGTAATCTTTCGGAAAATCTCGGGGTCCAGCTGCCATTCCGACTGGTTTATTAGTTGCCTGCTGAGCCAATCGGCTCTGACATTGTCCACGCCCGAGATGTGATCGGCCTTCAGAGATAGAACGTGACCTTCGGCCCAGGAGAACAGCTTCTCCGCCTCCAACATCAGGTCCCTCGACCTCGTGCCCCCTTCTTTGTTTATATGGGCCTTGGCTGAGATATTGTCCGTGAGGACGAGGACGTGCTGGCCCTGCAGCAGGGGCTGAAAGTAACGAAGAGCCAGGCGAATCGCCCTCAACTCCAAGATGTTGATGCTCAACGTTTGTTCCGAAAGTGACCAACGGCCCTGTACCATTTGATCGTCGAGATGGGCTCCCCAGCCCAAGAGGCTGGCATCCGAGGTCAGTGTCAATCGATTCAGGAGCAGGAACTGAGCACCTAGAAGAAGTTTGGGACTTGTCCACCAGTTGAGGGACAGGGAAATTTGAGGGGGAAGAGAGACCTTGTGGAGGGAATCGCTGCGACCCGTGCGTTGAAAGGGGAGTAGGAACCACTGTAACGGCCTCGTGTGTCTGCGCGCCCAAGGCACTATCGAGAAACACGAGACCATTTTTCCCAACAACTGGGATAGCTGTAGGAGAGGGACAGACCGCTTGGATTGGATGAGCCGAATCAAATTGCGAATGTTTTCCACTCTGTCTGGGGAGAGGGAGACTTGACCCCGAACAGAGTCGATCACCGCCCCCAAATGTTGGAGAACCATGGCCGGGTGAAGATGACTCTTTGGGAAGTTGATCGAGAACCCATGGTCCTGAAAGGAACCGATGACAATGGCCAGATCCCGAGATGCCTGGCTTCTGGAGGAGGACAGGACCAGAATGTCGTCCAGATAGCACAATACCCTCACGGGCAACATCCGGAGGGTAGCTGCCACCACCGCCACCAGTTTCATGAAAGTCCTTGGAGCAGATGACAAACCGAAGGGCATTGCACAGTATTGATAATGGTCCTCCCCAATCTGGAAACGCAGGTATTGGCGGTGGGCCGGAAGGACCGGAACGTGCAGATAAGCCTCCTTGAGATCGACAGACTGGAGGAAGTCGCCCCTTCGAACCCCTGCAATGATGGATCCCAAGGAGTGCATTTTGAATCTGCGGTAGCGGACCGACAGATTCAGTTGCTTTAAATTTAAAATGGCTCTCCAACCCCCCGAATGTTTGGGGACCAAGAATAGAGTTGAATAGAAGCCCTTGCCCTGCTGATCCAATGGGACAGGTTCTATTGTGCGGATAAGGAGTAGGTGGAGAACCTCCTTCCGCAAGAGGGCCTCTTTGTCGAGAGACAGGTGGGTCGGACAGCGGACATGGCGAACAGGTGGACGTCCCAGAAACTCGATGGCCAGACCTTGAGATACTGTCCGAAGGATCCAGGCGTCCTTGGTTGAGCGTTCCCATTGGTGGCTGAAGAGTTGAAGACGTCCACCAATGGGATCTTGCAACTCATAGTCATTTTCCACGACGGGCCTGGCGGAAGCCCGCACCACGGAAGGGACATCTGGAGCCACTGGTCCTGGATCTGTCTCTAAAGCGTTGTCTATCTGACGACCGGTCGACCCCAGGAAAAAAACTGCGTTGTGAATAGGGGCCGCCCGACCCCGATGAGGCCCGAAAGGGCTGACGCTGAGCATATGGTGCGTAGCGACGCTCCGGTCTGCGGTACGAAGATGGGGGCATCACCTTCCTTTTATCCTTGTCCTCGATGAGTACAGGATCAAGGGCGGGACCGAACAGGTTCGGGGCTTTATAAGGAGCCGCCGCCAACTTCCATTTTGCTCTGGCGTCCGCTCTCCCATTTCTGAGCCAAAAAAGCCTGCGAGATGTCACAGACGAGGCCAAGGCTCTCGAGGCAAACTTCACCGAGTTTAGCGAGGCATCCGCCAAATACTCGGTGGCGGCCACAATTTTATTTATGTCCTGGTGAAGACATGTGTCTTCTGGCGGCAGTTTCTCTTGAAGTTGCTTCAGCCAAAGCAACGTGGCCCTATTAAAGAACAACGTGGCAGTCGCAGTCTTAATTGTCCAAGCCAGGGACTGATGTTCCTTGCGAAAGGAGAGTTCAGTTTTCCTGTCCTCCGATTTAAGAACGTCCAGCGCGTCTGACGACAAAAGCGACGAGGAAGAAAGGCTTGCAATCGGAGGATCAACTACAGGCAAAGATAACAAGGCATCCAATTCCGGAGCTCCACAGTACAACTTCTTGTCTAGGCTTGTGGGGCCCATTAAGGAGCCCGGTTGAGACAAAGGGGCCTGCAGGACATCGGAGAAGAGCTGAGGGCAGGGAATAAAGTCTTTCCCTGGTTTTGACGATGAAAACAAGGCCTCATGGGGGGCTGCAGAAGACGCCGGATCAGCAGGCGGGGCCCCCATATTGGTGGTCTGTCGGGCTTTATGAAGTAATTATTTAAATAAAGAAGGCCGAAACAAGCCGGAGAAGGCAGGAGTGTCCGGTGCAAGGCCCTCATCTTCCGAGAGTTCCCATTCTTCAGGCAGCTCCTCCTCCTGGTCGGAGTACCCCGAAGAGACGTGAGTCAACCTCGATGGGGACCTGGCGCGCACAGGTACATTCGAGTGGTAAGCAGAAGGTGGAGCTGGGAGAGGGTGCTGCAGAGCGGATTGCTGAAGTCCCGCAGCCAACAGAGAGGAAAGAGCATTAGACAACGCTGCCTGAAAGTCCACCTGGGGGGCTAGCGATTGACCATCTGGTCCCCGAAGCCCTGCAGCGGTCGGTGTAAAAGTTGCCTCTGCCCGCCGAGAGGAGGGAACTTGGGGTTCTGCCAGACCTACAGCCGAAACATCAGGCAACGACATTGAGGTCATTCTGGAGAGGCCCCGCTGAAGCACAGACGGGTCCACAGCTGAGGAGCAGGCACGATCCGGGGCAGGGTCCGTCCCACGAGCAGACGTGGCTTCAGGAACCAAGGTGCGACCATGTTGAAGCGACTGTTGATCAGTGGCGAAGACAGAAGCCAACGTGGCTTGTCTTGCCCTATCACACTGCCTCTCGAGCGCTCTGTGACGGCGCAAGGCGTCCTTTTCTGCCGCTGACGAGGGTCTGTACTGGCTAGATTCAGCAGAAGTGGTGGCAGACCTCCCCCGCGATTTGGTCTTGTGCGTGGACGGGGCCCTAGGTGGGCTGGGCTCCCGCTCCGAGTCCGAGGATAGGTATGAATCTGCCATTCCAGATAGGTAAGTCTATATACAATAATAATCAAAAGTCTTCTTTTTTTTTTTTTTTTAAACAGCAGAACTATATACAAGAGTCACCAAACACCCAAATGGCGGGAGGGGGGGATGCACAGATGGAAGCACCAAGGAAAAAAACCCCCAGAAGCAAGTTCACGAACTTCCACAGACAGGACAGATCAAGCCTTGGTCCCAACACAACAAGGACAGCAAGGAAGGCAGAGGCAGTGAAACAAAATGAGGATTCCAAAAGTAAAATCCCTCAAAGGACAATCAAAGTCCAGCCGCAGGGAAAGTCAAGGTTCCTTGCCGGGTGATCGAACTAAAATGGCCGCCGGAACAAACGGCAGTCTCAAAATGGCGCTCGCAAGGCACAGGCGGTAGAGAACAGCAACGCCGGACTTTCACAGAGCAATTAAATCGCCACGATAGCGCCCGCCACACGATCCCGGCTCTAATGTTATGAGGGCACCGCCCGGAGGACGGATGCCCCACCCGCTCACCACCGGCGCCTCAGGACACAGCTGGAGTCTTCAGCGACGATAAACGAGGCGTCCTCTCAACACGGGAAAGGCGGTTGGGAGGGGGGGGGCGGCTGAGCCAGCTATTTTTTGCCGCCACACTCTAGCGCCGGTAATACATCAGAGCCTGCAGGGCAAACCATGCAGGGCTCCGGAGCCGCCCTTACGAGAGCCTTGAAAAAACAAAGTAGAGGTGTGGGGGGGTAAAATAGCTCTCCGCAATCCCCACGCTCACACCGGCGGCTAGAAATGCGATCGGGGACCGCCCCAAAGGGTCGGAAACCCCAGCTGCAACCTGACGGCCGTCAGGGGATCCCGGGGAGAACGGGCTGGAGCCCCAGCGCCGGTTCCTGCTCCCTGCAGCTCCTTTTAAACAGGCTCTCACCGAGAAAAAACACTAACCAAAAATAAAGAAAAGCCTAAAACGCCAAAAGACCTAAGAAAAGGCACAATTATGCACGAAGAGGGAGAAAAACACACCAGTCTCCAGTGACTGAGTGAAAAGACTGGTGCATTATGGGAGCAGGGGGCGTGGCCACAGGAGGAAGAGGGATATAAGTTTGAAATATCACCCAGTCAGAAGGAAGTGATGAAGAAGGAACCCAGCTATGGACTGCAGGAGCAGTACTCTGGAAAACTGGGGAGTTCCAAATGTCTTGGGATCCGTAAATTTTATTGCCAGCCCAGTCCGTTTGTTCAGATATTTGGAACATTTGAAAGCAGCAATCTTCCTCCCTGAGCCCCGAAGATGTTCCCAGTAGATTGTGTCCCCTATGGGCCAAAGCAATGCACTGACCCCTCTGCCATGCTCACGGACACTCATAATGGAACTAGACTAGCACTGCACACTCTGATCTGAATCCTTGGGCAATGCTCTCTGCTTGAAGGAGGAGTGATCCGCTACCTCCAAAAAAAAATAAAAAAAAAAATAACCCCAGGCCTCTATCAGCTGTCATACAATGTTTTTCTAAGCAGCGTACAACTTTAAAACAGCTTTTATTCAGCTTAAAAATAGAAACGTACCAATATATTAAACTATAGAAACCACATAAATCAGTGGTCGTGAGCAGTGGAGCAATATCATGAAATGCAAATGTTAAAATGAGTCAGCCTGCTTTCAGAGTAGGTCCAGACTATAATTAGGACTAGGGATGGGCCACAACACTGGCACACTGAGACCTGCTTTTTGGTTCAATCCTTGGCATCTCCCGGTTAAATACTTTCTTAAACCAGAACTGGAGGAAAGGCCTATGGCGCTGAAAGGATAGCTCCTCTCCAGCCTTTCATCTGTTGCAAAGCCGAGAATTGCATCCAAATTCAAAAGTGATCAAAAAAGTAATTTGTGGTGTGTGTGTGTGTGTGCGTAACCTTCATATGCACATGGATGTGGACTCCTGGTTTCAGCTCCAAAGAGGACAATGCCGCAGCCCTCAACAAAAGGCCGGCCCGCTCTGGGTCAGCAAGGTGTGATCTTGCTTCTCAGGAGCCATCCAGGACTTTGACTTTCCATTCCCCTCCTCTCCAGCCCAGCCCAGCCCTGCCCTACTTGGAGGAACAAAGCTCTCCTCTGTTCCTGCCCCACACTGAAAACAGCCCTGCCACCCAAGCACCGTAATGCACACGCCTGCTCCCACTTCTCCCTGGTCTACCTTAAATTCCCTTCCCCACCCCTTCCGCCCTAGCTAGCTGGCTCACCTGCTTCCCTCCCCCACATCCTATTGGCACTGGATCCCTGCCAGGCCCAGCAGGCCCCAAAGCCACCCGCTGGCTCTGCTTCAAAGCCTAGGATGTGAACCGCAGCCCTGCCTCACCAAAGCCTGGGGCTGTATGAGCCATTCAGCAGGGGCTTTTCGCCAGTTCTGAGCTTTGAGCTTTGGTGCGGGCAGCCTTCAGGCAGGCACATGAAAAAGGCAAACAAAGGGGCAGTGGGCACTGCCAGGCTCAGCCTCTCCCTGAAACAGGAATTTGGGAATTAAGTCCCCCAGAAGACCTAACCTGTCCTTTAAGATCTGATAGTTAGAGGTGAGCAAAGGACACAGGCAGACACTTGAAAGCACTCTGGTTTCCTTATCACTCTTAAGATCGAAGGCTGAGCCCTAGCATGTTCTACAATTAGCATATCCATGGGGAAAGCAATACCATGATCAGGGCACTCTGTTTATGGCCAAAGACTTAAATGAAGCAGGCACGGTTCATGTATGATCAGAATATAAAGGGGACTGGCCCACTCTCCAAGTGCATTAAGAGCGCCTCCTTACAGGTAGTCCTTGATGTACAACCACAATTTAAGCCCGTAATTAAGTGAGACAATTGTTAAGTGAGTTTTGCCCCATTTCACGACAGTTCCTGCCACAGTTGCTAAGTGAATCACTGCAGTTGTTAAGTTACTTAACCCGGCTGTTAAGTGAATCTGGCTTCCCCATTGACTTTGCTCGTCAAAAGGTTGCAAAAAGTGATCACACGACCTCGAGACACAGCAACGATCATTAAGTACGAATCAACTGCCAAGTACCTGAATTTTGATCATAGGAACACAGGGATGTTGCAAAGGTCGTAACTGTGAAAAATGGTCATGTCACTTTTTTCAGAGCCGTTGTAACTTTGAACGGTCACTAAAGGAACTGTTGTAAGTCAAGGACTACCTGTATTTAAGTCAACTGGATGGTCTAAACAGGGAACCTCTTCCCTAAAGCAGGGGTCTCCAATCTTGGCAACTTTAAGCCTGGCGGACTTCAACTCCCAGAATTCTCCAGCCAGCTTTGCTGGGAGTTGAAGTCTGCCAGGCTTAAAGTTGCCAAGGTTGGAGACCCCTGCCCTAAATGACATACAATGACTCTCCTTTTTCTTTTCCCCCTAATACTCAGACAGAGAAGTTAACACTGCCCTGATGATAGCAAGGGTGGGTTTGGGCAGTAAGGCCAAAGCATAGGAGCCTTCAGTCTTTTTGTCAAGAAATGCTGGCAGAGTGGGCCTCTTCTTAGCCAAGCTAAGCCAATAGTGACTTCTTGGCTCTTTTTATTTCTTCCTTCCCTTTTCTGTAAATCCATCCCACCCACTCCCATTTATAATTATACATAAGCCTTGCAAGACCAACTTCTTACATGTCCGCTGGAGTCAAGATTGCCAATATCTTTCCCTCCTTCCTCACTCTATTCTCAGAAACTGACTGGCTATCAGGATTGATGCAATGCCAGAAAAATGTACCTTTGATGATTTTGCAACCTGTTCCTTTGGAAGGTGTCATTTTTCAAGTTGGTATAAAAGCTGTGCGGTATCCAAAATAATGTCTCCAAAATCCCTTGCAATGTTGCTCAGAATCCAGAGATTGGTCACTTGACAATTGGGGTAGCAAAACAGACTCTGCTGCCCTTGATCTTTGCGACCATCTGGTTCCTTACATTACATTAGGAAGTGGGTAACCTTTGGGACACAAATGTCCCCAACCCTCCTCTGTGGTCCCAAATTCTACAAGACCATTATGCAATGGTCAACCACCAAATCACAGGAGAGCAACTTTTGCTTAGCAAAAACAGGAAATCATCAGAAAAGTGCATTAAGAATTCAATAAGCTCATTGCTATTTTAATAAATCCAGTCCCCAAAATTTAGGAAAATAGGGACTGAACATCGTAGATCTTCTGGTGACATTTTTATGTTACTTGCAAACAGTGGTGAAATGTAAAATTTGTTACTACCAATTCTCTGGGCGTGGCTTGGTAGGGGGGAGTAATGTGACTGAGTGGGCGTGGCCAACTTTTTTTTTTTTACTTTTAAAA
Organism: Arizona elegans; assembly: GCA_022577455.1. Taxonomy (NCBI): domain Eukaryota; kingdom Metazoa; phylum Chordata; class Lepidosauria; order Squamata; family Colubridae; genus Arizona; species Arizona elegans. The sequence continues at coordinate 317,153,931 of JAKOOJ010000001.1, read as the reverse complement.
CCATTTTTTCTACAACCTCTTTGGCGGAAGAGATTGTAAAAAAATGCTTTTAAAAGCCTCTGGCGATCAGGCAACTCAGCTGGGATCGTCAGAGCCTTTTAAAAGCATTTTTTCTACAAACTCTTTGGCGGAAGAAGTTGTAGAAAAAATACTTTTAAAAGCCTCTGACAATCCCAGCTGAGCCGCGCGATCATCAGAGGCTTTTTTTTTTTTACTTTTAAAAGCATTTTTTCGGCCAAAGAGGTTGTAGAAAAAATGCTTTTAAAAATAAATAAAAAAAGCCTCTGATGATTGCGCAGCTCAGCTGGGTATGGTGGGGGCAGGGATTTTTGCTACCAGTTCTCCGAACCACCCGCCTCCATTGCTACCGGATCGGACCATCCGATCCGAACCGGGAGCATTTCACCCCTGCTTGCAAATGCCAAGAGCAAAAGTAAAGGCCCTCGGCTACAGTCTTATCTGCAACTGCAATCCATTTCTTGGCTTGTTTATATGCTGGCCTCTGTAATATACATGATGATTTAAACAGGCCACTATACAGGTAGTCCTTGACTTACAACGATAATTGAGCCCAAAATTTATGTTGCTAAGCGAAACAGTTAAGTGAACTGTGCCCCATTTTATGTTCTTTCTTGCCACTGTTGTTAAATGAATCACTGCAGTTGTTAAATTAGTAACATGGTTCTTAAGTGAATCTGGCTTCCTCGTTGATTTTGCTTGTCAGAAGGTCACAAAATGTGACTACATGACCCCAGAGCGCTGCAACCATCATCAATATCAGTCAGTTGCCAAGTGTCTGAATTTGGATCACGTGACCTTGGGGCTGCTGCAACAGTCATAAGTGTGAAAAATGGTCATAAGTCACTTTGGTCACTAAATGAACTGTTGTAAGTTGAGGAGTAGCTGTACTATTAGATCTGCAACTGATCTATTGTTCATGCAATTTAAGAAAGCTTAGAACAAGTTCCTAGAATTGATCTGAACATTTCATCAGAACTTTATGATACCCAGACTACATATAACCTTCTAAAATCTAAGGCTTTGTATCCTGTTCTTCCAAAATCTATCATTAAACTATATGATAAATATTTGAGCTGCGTACGCTTTAAAAATGATTCAGAGGAAGAGATTCACACCTCACATGAACACAGCACCTTTCTGCTACTCATTAAAGCATATGTAATTTTCTTCAGGTTTTCTGAAAGATACTGATGTTTTAAGGAGTCAAATCATTAAAGCAACGTACGTTTAATGAAACTCTCAAAGCAGTCGCATTTTATTCCAGGCTCAGGCCTTGAAAAGAAACATGTGAGCTTTAATGAAGAGCAGAGAAGAGCTGCCCTTGCACAAGATCTGAAAAAACTTCTGCCAAATTATTTTTGAAGCATGCAATGCTAACCCTAAATGTATAGTATGAAATCTAATTAACTCTAATTAAGATATATTTAAATTAACTTCAATGCCATTGCTATACTAGTCCTTGTTTTGGAGCGCAAGCACCAGCACACTACTCAAAGGGCAAAGAGCAAGTTCAGCCCCCCAACACCCCCACACCCCACCCCACACATCCCTAGCAAGAGTCTTTCCCTCAGAATCTGATACTCTGGAGCAGGGGTCTCCAACCTTGGCAACTTTAAGACTTGTGGACTTCAACTCCCAGAATTCCTCAGCCCTGCTCTGGAGTATGTTGCCTCTGAAGATAGAGTCTCCATTGATAATTCTTATGGGTAAGAAACAAAAACCTCCTCCTGGATGAGATCAAATATCCATTTATTTTATTTATTTGATTTATTTGATTTGATTTCTATACCGCCCTACTCCCAAAGGACTCAGGGCGGTGCACAGCCAAACAATAAAACACATACATACAAAATTTAAAAGTAGAATAAAATCAAATTAAATAATTTTGGCCCCGACAAATTTAAAACTCCAAACTTTTAAAACCAATTTAAAATTGAATGTATAAAATACTAAAAGATATTTGAAAATTAAAATTAAAATTAAAATTTAGCCTAGTACTGCTCGGTTAGGATCTCTCCAACTAAGCAGGAAAATTAAAAGTGTCCTTTCCAAGTGCTTGAGACCCTGGGATTGGAAGGACACACTCAGGCCTTTGGAGTAGATCAGTATTCCTCATCCTTGGCAATTCTAAGAGGCATGGACTTCAACTCCCAGAAATCCTGATGGCTAGGGAATTCTAGGAGTTGGAGTCCCTGTCTCTTAAAAGTTGCAAAACTGAGAAACACTGGAGTAAACTATGAGTCCCTTTGAGTTGTTGAGGGGGGAGGACTTGCCACTAGCTATTTCTATACAGTCCCTAGCACTTCTAGCACTGAAGAATCACAGCTGTGGACAATTCTGGCATGGAAACGGTTAACACCTGCCTCTTTTTGGAAGGAAGGAAAAGAGGAAGTCTGATGAGCAAAGTGCAGAGGCTGGAACACTCTCAGCAGCTGCCTTTGATCTTAGCGTCCTTGGAAAGCGTGTGTGAGCAGGTATCCGCCAGAATTGCTCCAGCAGGCTAGCTTCGCAATTGCCAAGCCTGCCTTGAACAGGGAGGTCAGAGGTTAGCAGCACAACTTCTCAGCTGTAAGATCAAAGGCACTGCAGATCTCAGGCTCCAGGATTGCCCTGGGAGGTTGGGAACTGAGAGAGTTTAAGTTTTGCTGTAAAGGTGCTCTGAAACTGGGAGACTGGTTACACTTTCTTTAAACCTTTCCAGCATTTCATCTGTGGTTTGCACATGTGTGTGCATGTACATTCGAGATGGATTCCTAAATGAATTTCATCCAAATCATTCGTAAAATAATACAAACCTTAATGTTCAGCAGTGGCCCCTGTCTTTTAAAAATTACACTGATCCAACAAACATGGGCCTTATAGCGCCTCCGATTCTACAAAGCTTTTCAAGATTCTTTGATCTGAGAGATGAATTCGCTAAAGGAAACTTAACTCTCATTTTCAAAGCAAGGAGCACTGTGCAAATTTGCTCATCTCCTGAACTTGGAGTCTAAAGAATATAGCAGAATTTTATTTTTTTTTAATTTGATTTATATGCCGCCCTTCTCCGGAGACTCAGGGCGGCTTACAAGGCGTTAAGCAATAGCCTTCATACTTTTGTATATTTATACAAAGTCAGCTTATTGCCCCCACAAACTGGGTCCTAATTTAACCTACCTTAGAAAGGATGGAAGGCTGAATCAACCTTGAGCCTGGTGAGATTCGAACTTATAGTAATTGCAGACAGCTGGTGTTAATCACAATGCTTTTAGTCTGCTGAGCCACCAGGCTCACCAGGCTCAATGATTTCATCATTGTAGATGAAATCATGGTTAACAGGGATGACTAGCAAAAAGTCCCATTTGTTCCATCGAAGTCAGGCAGCAGTTGTAAGCTGAGTTCAAGACACAGGCTAATCAGTATTCCTTCCCTCCTTTAGGAAATCCAATATTCTCTTGTATCATGCTGAGTATTTTTGGGAAGCAACAACTGAGATAAAATCACATTTCCACAACCAAATTTAACAATAACATGGGTTTTTTTAAAATTTGTTCAATTATGTCCAGTTTTTTGGAAACTGTCAGGAAAAATCCCTGCAAATTGCAAGGTTTTTCGTGGCAAGGTTTTTCAGAAGTGGTTTTCCACTGCCTCCTTTCTAGAGTTAAGAGAAAGAGATTAGCCCAAGATTACCCAGCTGGCTTCGTGCCCAGGCAAGACTAGAACTCATAATCTCCTGGTTTCTAGCCTGATGCTTTAACCTCTATACCAAACTGCCTCTCTTTACATTAAGTTAAAATAAGGGAAATGCATTTCTGGCAGATGAATTGATGGATGGATAGGCAAATAGGTGACAGAAAGCCAGACAGACACATGGAAATCTGACACATGCACACATTTACTGTGTGTATGGAACCTTTAAATACCAGTTCCCAAAGGCTCTCCTCCCCTAGTATCTTTGTTAATGGAAAGACGAGGCCCAGCAATACCAGCTCAATTGAAATGATCTGGAATCATTTCAAATTACTTCTGAAAAGTCTTGTTCAAGTTTCATCTTTCTCAATGGAAAAGAGTGTAAGGAAGAGAAACTAGAGTGTATGAGAGACTGTAGCGTTGCCCATTTAATTTGGGCCTTACCTACTTTGAATATAAAGATACTCAGGAACTTAATTTGCAATCTAATCAACCAAGGAGCTGATCAAAAAGCTTTCTGAGGGAGTTTATTAAGTCTGTTCTCAGCACATATACCTTATTGGCCAATGACAGGCATGGCCGGAGATCCCGCTCAGGCCTTTCCAATTTGACAATGGAGACAAATCCTGGAACAGTATGTTCATCCTCGCTGGTATTACACAAAGAGAGGGGGTGGAACTGTGAAGAGAAAAGAAGGGAAAGTTACTACTGATATATCATAGGACGATTATGGAATCATAGGGCCGGAAGGGACCTCAGAGGTCTTCTAGTCCAATCTCTGCTCAAAGCAGGAGCCTTATACCATCCCAATCAAATGATTGTCCAGTCTGTTCTTGAAAACCTCCAGTGACTGAGTACCCACAACCCCGAGGCAAGCTATTGATTAATTGCTCTCACTGTCAGAAAATTCCCCCTTTCTTCTAGATTGAATCCTTTGATAAGTTTCCACCTATTGCTTCTTGTCTTGCCCTCTGGTGTCCTAGAGAATAAGTCAATCCTCTCTTCTTTGTGTCAGCCCCTCAAGTACTGGAAGACGGCTATCATGTCCCCTTAATCCTTCTCTTCAATTGGCTAGACATTCCTAGCTCCCTCAGCAGTTTGCCGTACAATTTAGCCTCCAAACCCTTTATCATTTTTGTTGCTCTTCTCTACACGCTTTCCAGTCCCAACATCTTTTTTTTGTATTGTCATATAATGCTGGTATAATATAATGATGGTGATATAATGTAATTGGTTTATATTGTAATACAGAAGATGGACACTGAATTATTGAGGAAGGACTGTAGATCAACACTTGATGTGCAACTCAGATACAGGGTAAAGTGCTACAGTAAACTTTTGTCTGTTTCAGACAAACGTTTGCACTTTTTCATTATCATTGAGCTTAGCCATTCTTCCATTTCTTAGACATAAGCTTAAGAAAAAATGTTAAAATATCTTCTGGATGACCTAACTCATAATCTATCATAATTCACAATCTATCCAGATAAGCTTGCATTACAGCTCAGTTATCATGTTTGTTGGGAATTCTGAGGATCTGTTGACTCAGTACACCCATTGAGCATAGATTACAAGGTGCTCTGCAGAGCACAGTCAGGTATTTGATCAAGAGGTAAAAAAAAAAATAGATACCCTGTGCTCTACCTACAGTCACCCTTGAAGATCTTTTAGTAGCTGCCACCACTACACAAATGTTGCTGCATTATTTGTTAATATAGTAGGTTTCCAGGAATGCATGGGACTTTTCTTCTTTCATTGCATCATTAGTTAGTTTGCTTCTTAGCCCAGTTAAAGATTATCTAGCAAAGATCCTGGCTAAAATTGGATATGAATTAATCACTTGCAAAGACACTGTCTCTAGATCAGAGGTCTTCAAACTTGGCAGCTTTAAGACTTGTGGACTTCAACTCCCAGAATTCTGGCTGGAGAATTTTGGGAGTTGAAGTCCACAAGTCTTAAAGCTGCCAAGTTTAAGACCTCTGATCTAGATCATTTGTCTTGGTTTAAATCTTAGCTTTCATTTAGCAAGTCCCACTTTTAAAGATACCTTCATAATTAATTTGTCAAGAATTCTAAGGAAAACAAACAGGACTGAAAGAAGGAACCATTCCTGTTTAGAATAGAAAGCTGGCAGTAAGGAGAAGGATTATTCTTGCAAGATTACAATTGCTCCATAAACACAGAGAGGTGTTACCTTTGAATTCAAAATGCCCTGAAGCTTTGCTCATGCGATCTTGAATCACATCAACACTTATAAATACAACATACATGTATATAAGTGTAAGAAAAATAATTTACTTTCATTCACAAGAATTTCCTTTTAGAATTTTAATGGAAGACTGTTCCATAAAAAACATAGAGAGCCTTGCTGAATCAAAGCAATGTTCACCAGCATTCCAAGTCATTCAGTGGCTGGTCAGATTAATTTAGGAAGCATACAGTATAAGGATACACCCTTTTCCACCTTTTTGGTCCTGTTTTCAGTTCTACAAAGCTTTTTGAAGTATGGTAGCTATTTCACTTGTACTCAGATTGTTATGAACTGGCAAGTTTCTCCACAGGGCCATTGTGGGCTGTTACCATTGTGGACATCAAATGGAGGAATTGCTTAGAATCTGGCCAGAGAGACAAAGAGAGAGTATGTTATTGGGAAGTTGCTCTATCTCCAATACCATTTGGTTGCTTCCAAAGGGTATGGGCTACATAAAAATAGCCCTGTCTAATGGCTGGGATGGGAATGGGAGTACAATGTTCCAATCACAAAACTGAGTTTAAAAAATAAAAATAAAAGGAGTAATTGATCAGTCAACTTCAAGTAAAGTGAAATTACTTTAAGAAAACCTTTGCAACTGGATGATAAGGGGCAATTAAACAACAAAAAATGGCCACTGGCGTCAACCCTTATTCAGCTGGTCAGGAGAAGAGTTTATGGCTAATGTAATGCCTGTTCTTCTGAGGAAAGAATGGCCATCTGCGCTGTTGCATCTGTTGTCTGATAGACCAAAGGTGAGCTCACACCTGCTGCCAGCTTTGGCAAAGGATCAAGGGAGAATTTCATTGAAAGACTGATAGCATCTCTCCCCCCACCCCCCTTATATACACTGGTTAAAAGAAAGCTGGCACGCCTGTTTTACACAGCAGCTTCTCTGTGTGGGGCCAACAATATATCTGATGGATCAAAGGAAGGAGTGCTGCATCTCAAAGATATGGTTCTTCATCTCCTAGCCATCATGGTATGGTTCACTAGCCTTAATAAACCAAAAATTGCAACCTCTTTGCTGCTGCATTTCCAGAAATCTTTATCACTGCGTATGTAATTCTATTCAAATTTTTAGAGAGACTGTGGCTATTTAGAGTTGAGGGACCTATGGTCCTGCAGATGCTGTTGAATTACAACTAGAATTCTTCACCATCTACCATGCAGGTTAGGCTACTAGTAATTCAGAAAAATCTGGAAGGCTATAGATTCTTTTATCTTTTGCTTGCAGTTATTTTAATATACAACACACATGTGGACATTAACTCTCAGAATGCAGAGGGAAATGCCTCTTTTCTCTCAGCACCGATGCCATGGCATACACTATAGATAAAATTAGATTCTGAATTTAATAATCTGATTTAACTAAGCAGACCCTAGATTACTAGTCCAGAATCCTGCCTTAATTGCACATCCATTGCTGATGTACAAGGTTATTATCAGGGAACTAGGGAACTATATGCCACAGAGACCTCCGTTTTTGTGCCCTCACTGTTGCCAAGGTGTATTTTGAACTCCTAATAACCTACTGTGGGACAATGAGACTTTGTAGCCTATATTTAATGAGAAAAACAAACACCCTCCTGATTTGTACATTACTGGAAGGCAGGGTAGAAGGTTAGTTTTTTTTTTTTTTTTTTTTTTAAAGTGACTGCAATAGAAAGCTATCAGAAGACAGGAAAGCAGAAAGGGAAGGACAGAAATTCCGTGGAAAAGCATGTGTGATTTCTCCATAACTGGAGACTGGAACAGAACATATCTAGTGGAGAAGGGGAAATTAATCTGACCAGGTGGAAGACCTGCAAATAGCTGGTCTTCCACCTGGTCAGCTTAGTATATTGCAAGCTTGCCCTTGACTTTACTGGTGAAATACAGTATGGGTGATCTATCATATATTGAAGATTTCCCCATCCTAATTTCCAGATGTTTTAGGACTGAAACTTTCAGAATTTCCATCGAGGCGCTGTCCCAATTCATCCAGCAATCCATTTTCTGTGCTTCCCCAGTAGATTGCACCACAAACCGAGCAAACGTTCTGGGCTCCCACAACACACCAAACCTGGATGCACCATAACCAGGATTAGCGAGCTGCGGAAACACAGCAGGGTGCGTTTGTATGTAACCTTTTAAAGCATGTCGTGTGAACACAACCATCGAGGGGGCGCTAGGCTCGAGAAGCCCGCTCCATCCCGCTGGCCTTGAAAGCCAGAGGCTCAATCGAGCCGGCCGGGCCGGGCGAACAGAAGAGGGCTGAGAAAGCGGCCACGAAAGACGCGCTGCCGGCGGCGGCTCTCGTGGATTTCGACCACGTGCGGAGCAAAGGAAACATCCTCAGTTCGCTCCAGCGCGGTAGGTTTGAAGGTCAGCCCTTCGCAACGAGGCCCTTTGTCTGGGCTGGCCGGGCCTGCCCGTGTCCCTTGCGGCTTGCCTGCAGGCCCTCGTCTCCAACTCTCGCCACAGCCAGCGGGAGCGGCCAACAGGGCCTGCGAGGCTGCCTGTGGCGCGGCGAGATGAAAGGCGGGCCGCTAATGTAAGAGCCGGTGGCCTCCCCAGTGCCGTTTGAACTGTTTACAGATCGAGTTAACTATTACAGGCCGTGTGTATCTTGGCCGCCTGCCCGAATTCTTCCGCGCCCGTCAGATATTATTAAACAACCCTTTCGATGCTCGCCTGGAGTTCTTCCAACACACCTCAGAGAGTTGCCGACACTCCAGGCGGAGCCTTTGGTTGGCACTCTTGTTCCCGAGGCCCAAACAAGAATCACGGTCTCGGCCCCGGGGAGGCGGGGAGGGGGATTTGGCTGGCTCGTGGCGGCGACTCAAAGGGAGAAGAAAACAGGGAGAGTCAGGCTTGGTAGACACGGAAAAAGCCCCAGGGTGGGCACAGGGCCTAAGAGCCACCCCCTCACCTCAGCTCCCTGGGCAAAGTAAATGCAGTGTTTAAACTGCCGGCCCCGCATCTGCAGGCGACGGTCGAGTTGAATGGGTGTCTCTGGGCCGCTCATTATGGCCGGGCTATTTCCGGGGGGGGGGGGGGGGCAACAGGAGAGACGCCTATGGCCAACCCCCCCCCCCCCCCCCCCCCCCCCAGTATTTCGGGATTATTTCCACCCCTGGTTATCTGAGGGTGCTTTTCATAAGAGTATCTCTCAAACTGTGCCTTTTATTAAATAGGGCAATTTATAACAATTATGGCTCATGGTTGAGAGCTTTTTTTTTTCCTATTTAGGTGACCTGTGGCACAAGTACTGACTTAAATGGCAATTTATCAGTGGCCATAATTGTGAAATAAATCAGAACTGGTTGGATGTAGAGAATTCACTCAGTCATAAACCGTGGTTTTTAAGCCACCATTAGATGGGTTGGAGGGGGGGAAAAACCAATTCAACCACTCTGGCTCAGCCTGTCAAATGCAACTGATAAGTTCTTTTGCCCCTGCATTGACCCAAATTAGCTTAATAAAAAACGAAGTTCAACTATTATTAATGAGTTATGAGAACTAGTGTGATCTAGTGGCTGGGGGAAAACCCAATCAGTCAGGCCAGTATTATCTCCGTTTCAGAGACTGAATGAGTTTGAAAGACATTTGTATTAAAACCACCAAGCTCAAGATAGATGAGAGTAGTTTTGTGGTATTTTGGGTGTCACTCATTTTTCTCCAATGTATTATGTTTTCAGAAAACTTGTTGGCTTAGTTGATGAACATAGCCTGTCAATTTGAGCCCTAGATAGTATGAATCAAGACTGAGATTCTTGGAGCATATACAGAATGTCTTTCCTTCAGTATAAAGCAAATACATATTCCTCATTGTAATATATCATTTTTTGGGTAAAAGAAACCAGAAGCATTATATTTTTTAAAGCTAATTAAACCGTCTCAAAATGTTACATAATGGGAAACTTATGGTCATTGCTCAGTAGTAACAGAAAAGTTCATCATCTCAGAGTTGCTCTTTCTCTCTTTGGTTTTGGATCACCAGTTCATTAATGACCTGCATCAATTAGCATTCCAGATTTTTTCAAGATATAGGTAGTCCTCAAATTTATAACAGTTCATTTAGTGTCTGTTCAAAGTTACAACAGCACTGAAAAATGTGACTGACCATTTTTCACACTTAGAACCGTTGCAGCATCCCCATGGTCATGTGATAAAAATTCAGATGCTTGGCAACTGACTCATGTTTATGACAGTTGCAGCATCCCAAGGTCATGTGATCACCTTTTGTGTGCTTCTGGCAAGCAAAGTCAATGGGAAAGTAACATTAACAACTGTTTTCCTTAAACAACTGCAGTGACTCACTTAACAACCATGGCAAGAAAGGTCATAAAATGTGGCAAAGTTCACCTAACAACTGGCATAGCAATAGAAATTTTAATTCAATTGTGGTTGTAAGTCGAGGACTACCTGTATTCCCAAACCACATAACCAGGTAGCTGTGTCTTTCTGAAAAGACTTTATTTTGTTGCAGATCATTTCAGGGGGTGGTATTTTTTTAAATGTGGTTGTAGTAGCAGAGGTACACTAGGACTGTCATGCTGAGTGCTGTAACATTTTCCCCCAAGGCTCTTTGCTCCCACTACTTCTGAAGGGGCAGACTGCTTTTGGCTGCACTCCAGCCACTATAAATGCAGGCTTGAGAAAGCCAATGTGCTTTGAAGGGCTCACTCCCCCCCCCCCAATCCAGGCACAGCAGCTTTTTTTTTTAATCTGTTACCCTTCAGGTGGGTTGGATTTCATTTTTCAGAGTTCCCCAACAAGCCATGGGTTGTAGCCCTACCCATCTGCTGTAGAGAGCAAATAATTAGAGTAGCCAGCCAGAGAGACATAATTCAATCATTGTGCCCCAGATCAATTAGCACCATTGTAATGGAATTTTGATACAGTACATTACCTAAATTGTGCTAGAAATCTTAGCAACTATGACTGCTTATAAACTGATGCAACATTCTTTTTGTAGTGTTTCCCTACCACCTTTATGTTCAGACTCCCTATTTAAATAAAGCACTTCCAGTGTTCATAGCAACTTAAGCAAGACGTTGGCAGATGGGGAGCCTCGGCTCAGGCAGGGAAGCCTGAGAGGAGCTGAGTGGGCAGGGAGGTCTGTAAACAAGTGTGCAGCTTGGAACTCTGGGCTGAGTTAATGTGCTCCTGCTGGAAAGCCTGGGAGCTTGCTGTTGGCAGGTTTCGATCTCCCGCATCCCGTGTCACTAGGAGCCATTTGCTGGCTCCTCCAGCATCCCAGCTTGTTCAGGCAGGCCTGTCCTGCTAAGAGAGGGAGGAATTTGATTCTCACCCCCAGGGGCTTGCTAAGTAACTCTCCTGCACTTCAAAGGAGCTCTTTATTTTGCCTTAGTGATCACACCCTGCAAAAATTTCCCACTGACAAAAGAAATCGTTTTATAGGCAAAGGAGGGATTGGAATGTCTCCTCAACTCTGATGAAGGAAAAAGGGCTCAACACACACCCTGGAAGAGGCAAGGCATGGAGTTGTGGTCTCTGCAGTGATAAGTGCTGAGACATAAGATGATCTGAAAGTTGGAAGAATCCTGTTGGATCCCATTCAGCAACCTGTTTCCCAAAGTGATAAACCACATGTCCTCTAAAAGCCTATAATGTTATAGGTTGCACCAGAGAGTCTAAATCAATTTCATTGTATATATGATGTACAATGACAATAAAGGGTATACTACTACTACTACTGCTACTACTACTACTACTACTACTACTATAAGAAGGGTGAGAAAGCTTACCCCTATACATAGAATTCCAATGTAAAATATCATCACAGACCTCTGCCACGGATTGTGATCTAAGATTGTTATAACAATGTCAATCACAGTCTTCATTCTGGAATTCTATGGCATTAATCCCAAATCTTAATGCAGAGAGAGAGGCACAGGCTTCCATTAGTAACCTTGAGACTGGACCAAATCTAATATATTTTCATTCTTAGATTAAGCTAAAAGGTCACACTATCTTCAACTGAACTCTCTCTAGATCTCTGGAACTTCAAGTACCATAGTTTCCAAGAAGTTTTTGACCTTGCTGGTTTGGGAATAATAAAGGTTGAATACCAGTAACTCTGAAGGACAAGGAGATGTTTTCTGGATACCCAGAGGAAAATTATTATCAACTAAGAGTACAAACCTGGATAAAATGCCCTGCTCATGCTTTTGTTTAATAGTTGCAATATCTGGTCTCTGACCTATATGTAGGTTGCTAGAATTAACTAGCCGAAACCCTAGCACTCATGCAGTGACCCAGATAGATAGGCAACTAGGCCAAGAAGCCTAGTATAATTTGGGGAAACACTATGCTAGTGAAGCTGCATGCAGCCTGGATAGTGCACTTATTCCTGACATTGCAAATTAACAGAGGATTGGGGATATGGATATGGTATACATCTGGAATAGGATTAGCTTCTTTTAGATTGTAGCCCCATCTGGGGCTAAAAGGTCTTCCTTATCTGCCCATAGTACTTACATCTGATATCTGAAAAATCAGAAACTGACATAACTTAAGTCATGGCTATGTTCACAAAGCATGTTTATCCTGGTTAAGTAATGACTTGGCAGGGGCAGCATTTGTAAAACATTACAAGCTTTATTAGTTTTAACCTTGGTTAGGGGTTTTTGTGGCCCAGCATTTTGTAAAAACACAGCTCATTGCATTAACTTATGGATCATTATATTTGCAAATCCAGAAAATTAGTTAATTAGTACCCAGGTGAAGTAGGTTGTGTGAATGCTGCCAGTGAGGAATATTAATGGAAATTCTTAAAACTATGTTACCACACAAAAAGTTTACATTTTTCCATTCTCCCTTTTCTCTGCTGACCCTCATCCCAACAATCAGTTACAGGTGATAACTCAGGTTGCAGGAGAATATGTACCAGCCAGCACTCATTGTCAATATATAACAATTGTGGGACTTAAAGTCATAGTGGCTTCAGTCTCCCACAAAAATACTTTCGAGCAAGAAAAATAGTTAATCATCTGCTATGGTCTCTTACATATATATGCTCATTTATGTGAGTTGAAGACATTTCTGTCCCAGTCCTTAAAGACAAATATAGTGCAAGATACCGGTAGTAGCTCATGAGGCCTGTTCCAAAGTCAGATGCCTCCGTAAGACCTAAAAAGAGCTATTTTTTTTACAACCAGTTGCCTGAGTGCCATTTTTTAATTGGAAGGGACAGCTAGCTATAAATGTATGAAGCTATATTGTGCACATCTTTCCAGTAAGTGTTCTTAGGATAATCAGTGTTTTGAAAGTCAAGATTAAAATTCAATGTTTGGAGAGAGCGAGCAGAGCCAGAGGAACTTCATCTCATGATGAACAGAGCCGGGATCTGATAAGCTTTTTCTTTGCAACATGGTATTAGCATTGTTTCATACTTTTATATTTTGGGTTGTTCCTCAAAAGAATTGGAAGTTGTAGATATTTGTGGCCGCTCAATTTCCAGCTCTGTATTAGATGAAATAGAGTTTGACCCGTGAGTTTGCAGCTATTCATAAAATCTACAAAAGATCCTGGTCTTTAATTTAACCTAGCCCTCTTTTATCTTGGACCTTTAAATGTACTGTACTTGGTGCTGATGAGAATTATGGGAATTAGACACATTTAGTGAGAATCAGGTTGGGGGAAATAATTAATAGTTAATATTTGCCTGACCACAAGCAGATGCCATTGGTTTATGCAACGTACTAGAAACTCAGAAAAATCCCACTGGTAGAACCATAAATGATCCTACCATTCTCCAGTGGTAGTATTGTATATGCAATTGTTCTAATTCTTCAGAATGGAACATTTTAGAAACTCTACAACCATAGTATCTGAACATATGTAGATCCTTGAAGGATCAGCCTACATGTGTATTTAATGATCAACTACAGAAATCTGGTGAGATTACTAGATTGAAATATGAAGGCTCCAGTCCTCCCTCTTTGTTTATGCTTATTCAGGTGGGTGCTCTATAGTATCATGCCACTATGTTTTCTCCATATTTTTTCTGCTCCAGATTGCAGCCCTAAAACCCAACATTTCAAGGGAGCAGAGTTTTTGTTAGACTCAGTGGGGCTTCCTCTCAAAAAAAATGTGGATCGAGAGATTTCAATTTATATTCCCCAGCTGTCTAAAATGGTAACTGTTTTCTGTGTCTGAGTGATCTTGTGATTCCAAATATATACCTAGTTTAGAAGCACCCTTAAGTACTTCAAAAGAACATGGAAATCTAACTTAGAGCCCCTGTGCTGGTGTTTAAAGAAATAATTGTTAGGGGGAGAAGAAAAATGTGAGGAATATTAGTGCATGTCTATTCATGTTTATTCAGAAGCAGCAGCAGTGATGCTGTCCTTTTAACACTTGCTGCTCATCCTAGATCAGCATTCCCCAATCCAGTGTTCCTCAGACAACCCATATGGCTAAGGATTTGAGGAGTTGTAGTCAAGATGGGGATGCTTCTCAAAAACATCTCACCCGATTTTTCTCCCAGTAAGACCTTTTCCAAGGTGGGATTCTGTACAGTTTTGTCTTGTCAAATTTTAAACAGAATACTATGCAATCAACATTTGCTGTAGCCTTTCTTTCTATTTTGCCTTTTCACCTTTTCTGTGGCAAAATATCTGCTATATAATAAAACTTTTCAATCTCACAATTCAAATTTTGGGGAGGCTAGTTCAGAATTTAATACATTTAAGCTTGGAGGAAGAGAGGAATTCTTGTGTTCCCTTATAAATTTCACTGGTCAATCTACGCCTATTGTACAGTGTTTGTATAGCTAAAGCAGCGTTTTGAAGCTGTACTGTGTTAACTCTTTTGATGTAACATCAGATCTAGATCTGTGTCTCAGCATAAGAATGGAGGGTCAGTCTTCACAGCATCCATTTCAAAGGGCTCCACAGATCAATTGTACTTTGTGCCCAAAAGCCCACTTATTGGTTAATCATTACACATATCAGCACTAAGGAAATGCAGTCAATGGACAAGGGAAGTTAAAGATACCCATTAAAAAGTTTATGACCCTTACTGGGTCCAGGACAGTCAAAGGATATTAAATTCAACTGAGATTACACAGACAACAAATATCAAATTATATATGAGATCCCGCTACCATTGTAACATTAGACACTTTTTTTTAATAATAGAAAATATATGGCAGTAATTTTTTTTTAAAAAAACCTACAAATTGGTTTCCTTAGAAGTTCAGCTTTTGATATGAAGAGTTTGCCTTTCTTTAAACTAAAGTCAAAGGTAGAAAATGCCCTCTTTGATGGCCATATGTGTCATGAACATTTCTCTTTATATTAATTTAAAACATGCACACCTGTAATACAAAATCTGGGCCAGATCTACATAGGCTCTTCATCTTGGCACTATGACATCTATTTTACACATGACACATGTCAACTTTATCTCAGCATAGCAGTTTTCTTAGCCTGCCTTTTTAATGAGTCAGTGGTGTAATATAGCAATTTGTAGTGCCCAGTAGAACGTTTTTATATAGGAATATTTAAGGCAGTTTCCAATATGGAAATATGTTTGCTGTTTGTTAGAAACAGTGAGGAAGTAGTGAAGGAAGGAAAAGAAACAAGGGTCATAAAGACAATTAATATAAAATATATAAAAAATAGGTTGATGGGAAGAACAATCCACTGGGTCTAAGACTTTGGAGATATGTCTCTAATGGATCATCATAACAAGAATTAAGATTTGGCAGCTTCATAAGCTAACTGGATACCATAATTTGTATTTTAAAAGGAGTTACTTCTTTTCCTTTGGAAGATGACAGTTGTTATGTATTCCTGCATCTAACTGGAGTCTTAGAATCCATGACAGAAAGCAACAACTAGAACTTCTAATGAAATGTATGTACCTCATTTAAAACTTCCAAATTCTTAGTATCTGAATAGTCCTAGTATTGTGAAAATGCCCCACTGCACCATAGTGCATATGCCATTGCATTAATTGCCACATGTCTTTAGATTATTAGTTATAGCAAATATGAAAGCCATGGTGTCTCATCGCTCTAGTCTAGAGGGGCTCTAGTGTAAATCCTCACTAGAGACATATAGTAGGATTTACCTTCATCATCAATTCAATTTATGGCAACTAATATATCAAATCAGGGATGGGCTAATTAAGGATTGTCACCATCAAAATGAGAGCTCTGGATTGGGAGAATGAGACAAGGGTGCTCAAGCCTATGAATATTTATACCACGTGTTGAAAGAAACATGGCTAACCATTCGTGGGCAAGACGGATGAATAGAAAGAAACCAATTTTAAATGAAAATAATAATTTGCAGACCCTTTCCAGTCTAGATTTAGACTTCAGGAAATGGATCTACTTTATTGCTCTGTTCAAAGAACTGGTTTACAACCATACTGGAGTGTCTGGGTGCGTCCACTGCAATTTCTACCTGAGACTCCCAAAAATATTTTAAGTGATGTTGGGGGGCTCTGTAATTACTCCACAATGTAAGGTAGTCCCTTCCTGATGTTGTTTAACATTAATTAACATTCAGGTTCATTCGTACCTTTTGAAATACAGCATCTGTTTCCCAAGAATTTAAGATCTATCCAGATGAGGTTCTTGTTGTTCAATCACCATGTTTCTCAGAATTTTATGAGAGTCAGATGTGATCCTCATTCACTCATAACACCCCCTTTTTCCCTTTTCACTAAGAAATATATTAGCAGCCTAATAACAATATTGGGAATCCACCTTCTAGCTAGAAGCATGCTAAATTAGACAAGGGACTATAGCATTAACCAATCCATCCATGTGTGAAGAATTGGGCCAATTATAGGTGATCTTATCAGACAGCAGGAATCCCAATCCTTCAGACAAGGGGTATCTTAGTAACTATATCAAATGATGCCCATCTATTACAGAACCAATATATCTTTCTGCACATTAAAGAAAAGCCTCAATTATTCCTCTGTGACTTTGTACCGTTTGATAGTTGATGGAGATGTAGAAAGTTCTCAAATATGAAATTTTAAGATGGCACTGTATGAGGATTGTACTGCTTCATTGTACATTTTTGGATCAAACTTTGTTTTACTCACATTATTCATCAGCTTAAAACAAGCTAGCACTATGAGAGGAAAGCTAGGTATTAAGCATCTTAAAACTATTGCCACACTCAAGGACATAGTAATACTCCTCTTCCATATATTTAATGCATGTAAATGCTGTTGCATGTTTCTTATTGATAAAAACAACCATGGGAATTTAGGACAAATGTAATTAAATACTATCTATAAACCGGGCCTATGCCATTTGATTCCTACAGATCAACTTCTTGCCACCAAAATGGCAAGATGAATTTGAAATACCTATAATTCTTCCTCTTTATAGAAATATCTGTGGCTTGCACAGGATGGGGATAGAAAAATGTGTTTTTCCTTTCCCTAGAAATATAATGAAGTTACTGCCAGACCTTCCAAATTGTTGTGGTTAGCTAGTTATACGGTATAGCACAACATAGCCTATTGAAGAGTATGAACTGCTGGGTGAGTAGCAATTCTGTATGCTTTGACTACAGAATTGAAGAATGAAGAGAGAAAAGCAGGGCTGGGTAGGAAACCCCCCCTCCCCCCCAAAAAAAGTATAACTGGCAGAAAAAATCGTTGGGAAGAACAGGAGAGAGCGAACTAAGAATTGCACAGAAAGAAAATGCAAATTCTATGAGCTACAACGATAAGGGAAGGGGTTCAAAGAAAGGCTTGGTAATGACAAAATGAAAGTATAAACTGAGATAGGTAGAAAAGCATGAATACATCAAAGTTAAAAGGATTGGGTTAAATCTATGGCAAAACATTTTATATTGTTGCTATAGTGATGAAGCTCTCTTGGATTATTATATCTGTTAAAAACCAGCCTTTTGAGTGTCCAGTTTATATTGCACAGTTGGGTTGTCTTGGCATCAGGATACACACCTCCAATTCTGCAGGTTTATTCCTGGCTAAAAGCTTGCAGTCCAAAGCTACACATGTATACACATGTATACAAAGCTACACAAGCTATATATTTTTAAAAAATACAAAATTGGAAGAAATGGAATTTTATCCAGTTTCAAGACATACCACCTTCTATGACGCAGCACAAATGTACAGTATAATCAAAAATGATTTATGAATTTCTCTCTTCTCTTTTATCCTAAGTCTACTATAACATGGGACTATCACCAACCTGACTTAAAATGACACTGCATATTGTTTTAAACTCACATTGAGAATTTGGGCTTCAAATTTAGCCTGTTTAAATCCCTACCCCATCCCTTATGCTTCTTTCCTCTCAGCTGTTCCTTTTATTTATCTCAATTCCTTTTCTGCTCTGTACTCCTTTCTACAGATAGCAACACTTGAACTTTCATTCCTTTAATGGTCAGCTACTGATTCTCCTGGGGACCATCTGAATGTTGATTGCATGAAGATGGATAAGCCCCACAGTCCATTTCTATAACTGACTCTTAGCAAGTCTCAGGTTCATGGCCACATTACATTCTGCAGATATTTCTTTTGTCTCCAGATTAGCAAATGGGGGGTGTGTGTTATTTCAAAGATATTGCGTTACTGATCTAGAGACTATGAGATATTTTCCCCTATTCTTTTCCCTGTAGCCTGCTCAATTGTCAGTTCACTCCCCTATTGAGCTTTCAACTTCCAGTAGCTGATTACCTACTGGGATCCCTTCTGTTTCTAAATGCACCATAACTTGAGCATTTGCCATTCCCACCTTCCACTCTTCTGCCTTTTCCATGAGGAACATCTGATTTGGGAGATAGTCTATTAATGCCAGTTGCCCAGTGAAATGGCAGACATCTCTCTTTTTCCTTAGCCACATTGACACTGCCTTCGCACCAAGCTAAACTATTAATTCTCCACACAAGCAACCGGTCAATATAATAATCCTTCAATCTGGCAGTTGTAAATTATCCACCTTCAGCAAGTCTGTTTTCAAACTGTACCAGGGTTTGGTTACTCAGAAGAAGTGCCTGCATAACAACATCTTCCTCTTCTGATACAAAAAGAACACCTCCTGCATTCACCAAAATCAATTGCCCTCTACTCTGGGATAATCTTATATGTAACGTCCAGGATGCAATATGACAGTGTTTTCAGTGGAGCTACCCCTAAAAAACATCTCAGAAACTTCACTTAACCTGAAAAACAGTAGCTTTTTGCTTTGAAACATCTGGAAATGGAAATCTGTATCTACAAAATAACTGCTCAGCTGGTTCAGCTATTTGTTTCTTCTTCAAGTTACTTGCTTTCACTTATGCAGTCCAAAATGATCTTGAGTTACGATCAAATGAATAATGCAACTATCAACCTATAAAGCAGAATTTTGACAATTGTGGCACAATAGTTCTCCAAAAATAACCCCACTTGAAACACTTTTTTTGCCTTTCAATTTTGTTTTCCTTTAAGCATTGCAGTTTCCCTTTTTATTAGCTAATACATTGTCATTTTTAGTAATTTTAGGATTGGTACATAATCTATCTTCTTTTGTAAACTGCTCTGAAGACATGTTAAACAATAGTCATGATATTTTTTTAGAATTATTCATGGTAAACTATACAAAGGGTATCACCTCAATTTGAGGCCATAGATACATCTAAACTGATCAGAGCATTGAATATGACCTATGTACTTCCCGAAAACAGATTCAGATTGCCTTACAATTAGGTGGAACAGACTGTAGCAAATGGACAGACTTTAACTGGCTGAGTTAAGGATGCTGATCTATAGGTATATGAAATTCCTTCCACTTTCTATTACAGTATAACATCACAAACTAAAGCATTCTCAATATGGACTTAAAAAGTTAATAAAATTTTCTCCTTTTTGTATCTTACTGTAACCTAAGCCTGTAATTAAACCTAAAAAAATGCATTTTGAAACATCCCGTATTATGTCACTTCCTCTACTTCTTTTGTTTTTCTATTTGGGTATGCTGCATGCCTTGGTTAAGCAGGGACTGTCCTCTTCCACTCTGTAAATTGCTGTGCACACAGAAGATACTGCTATTACTATGAAGTTTTGTAATTTTAAATGACCTCAAGCTGGTCACCTTTTCAAGCTAACTTTCCTCACAGGTTTGTTATAGAGATAAAAGAAAAAAATACTATTTACAATAATAGCATATGGAACTCTTGGGAAGAGATTGGGTAGGAAAGTATGATATAAAATCATGAATAATTATAATTGTACAGCAATGAAGGGGGTCAGAAAATGTCATCTCTATTAATTTTTTGACTTAAGCCCTTTAAAATTTGAAATGGCATGCACAAGAAAATATACCTTATTCTGACTTTTGCTTTTTGGAGAAGTCCTATTTTAAGATCTGTTACAGTGTGTTTCTAATTGATACACTTTGGGAACAGAATGATTGTGATTTGCTCAGAATTACCTAGAAAAGGATTTAGAATCAGGACTTACATTGTAGACATCACTGGCAGCTTGAGGCCACAATGTACATTGCAAATATGAAAGACTACTTTTCCTGACACACACTATGATTATATTTTCAAAAATAGCACATGAGCCTGTTTTATGCGGTGGTAGCAGATTACAAGATCTAAGACAGAGATTATTCCTTCCTTGTTACTCACATACATTTAATAGGTTTTGTTAGCATGTAGTTCATAAATTTGTCATCCTAGGAAGAAATCCTGTCATTAAATTATTTCTATTTCAAAAAAGACACATGTTCGTATGAACAGAGTTGCCTTATGTAGTCAGAGGATGTCCCCAGTTTTTTTCTACTGGAGCTTTCTCAGGTGGGGAATCTTTTTTCAGTTCCAATTGAGATCATTTGAAATGGATATATCAGGAACATGATTGGGGATCGTTTGCTTGCAAACTGGATGAGCTATCAGTGGGCTCCTAAACGATAAGATACAAAAGTAGTATGCAATGTGTGTTTGTTTGCCTTGTGATTTGAATTAACTTCACAGGAGAAACCAACCAGAACAGTCGCAGTGCCTTGATACAATGTACTCTGACCATTCATTAATCCCTAATAACACCTTCAAGTTCTTTTCTCTCTCCATCCCCCTGCAGAGTATCCTGAAACTGATTGATTCATTCTAATCAACAGTTCCAACATCCTTGCTATTTTAATTTCACCCTGAATTTCACTCTACTGGAAGGCATCAGCTACTTAATTATCTGCATTTTGTATAATATGACATTGCTTGAGATTTGCACCATTCTGCTTGTGAACAATGAATTCAAGTCATGTGAGGACCCTGCAAGGTGAGTCACAGGTTGCAAGACAAGATGGCACATGAAGTCAGGCCAGCAACTGCACTTCATCACAATAGACTGAACTTTACAACAGAGAAGTTCATTCAGTCTTTCCATTTGGTTCTTCTTGCTCAAACTATGGAAGGTTCCTCCAAGCATCTCTCTCTGATCAAAGTAAGAGACTGACATCCCTGAGTCATTGTGGGAAAGAAGAGGCTTGGTTGTCACTTGAAGCACTTTCTGAAAGGCATGGTAAGATCAGTAACATGTGGAAATATCCAATTTGGTATATTCCTTATGGCTAAAAGGAACCAAGTGAACAGAATTTTTTATGTAAATAAGCATAAAAGCGTAAAACCAAAATCATGGGTCCAATGAGAGTGCCTCTGATAGTTCATGCCTTTGTATTTCATTCATACAGAATAAAATTAAAATGTTCCTGGGAACAACAATGTGCACCTGCCCATTCATTTGTGTTTGCTTAGCTGAAGAATAGCTCTAAAAAGGGATACAATGAGGAAAGCTTTGTGAAGCTATAAGGTGGGCAGTTCTACTTGATGGTTTCAGTTACAAAGCAAAATAAAACACCACTGTGGCCAGCAGATCTTGCATGGGAGTGAACAAGTGCAACAGAATAAAGATTTGCTTACCTGCAACAGTTTGCCTTCAGCAGGGGTGATCTCTGCAATGCTAGCAAAGACTCCTTCCAGTGTGAGGGGTTCCAGTTTGAAAGGAATTACCCGAATTATTGCCTTCTGGGCCAAAGTCCGCTCGGCTTCCATTGCTGCCACCAGTGCCAGTCCCGAGTAGCCTAGTCGTATCTGCAGCATAGCCATTAGCAGCCAAGGCCAGAGGACTGCCAGCTGTAGCTGGGGGCCAACACTCATGCTCCCAGCTGCAGCAGTGTGCTCTGGCCACACATACTGCTCAGGAATGTGTCCTCACCCCACCAGCAGGTTCCAACAACTGGTAAAATTGTTGAGGATTATAGCCCTCTGCAACTGCAGTCAATGGGGCAAACAAGAAGCAAAGGGTAGTTACCTGGAGCTTCTTCCAGGCTTTCCTCTCCCCCTTTTCTCAAAGTTTCTTCATGCCACGTGTTTGTAAAATCCTTGAGCTTCACAAGATTATAAGAACCCCAGATCAGGTCTTCCTCCTCCTCCTCCTCCTCCAGATAAATTCAGACATGGTGAGAAAAACCAATGGGGTATGAATAGCATATGGTATGAAGAGCACTTGGTTTCTTCTAGGAATTCTGCTATACCTGATTTTAGACAGTTCCCCATGGAAGACAATATCAGCTTCTCAAATCCTTTCAGGCTTTTAGATCCTAGGATGGCAAACAGGACCAAACCTGATAACAAGGGCTGCTAAGGTCATCTGATGACTCCTGAAAAGTGAATTGCTTTTTTCATATATTCTTTTCTCTGTTAATGCCAACTACTTTTGTCTTTTGCTTCTATTTATGCCACACATTAAAGCACAGAGTAACCATGCGTGTACTTGCATTTAGGAATTTGAATGCAAACCTGGTTTTTCTTACTCATTGTCATCTGTTTGATCTTTTATTCATATTTGCATGCCTCCAATGCCTCCTCCAATGCCTTACTCACTTTGTTGAATTAAAAATTTTTAAGTTGGAATTTTCCAGCGGTTTGTCATTTTTAATACAGAAAATATAGTCCGTAGCTCCCCAAATTTATGAAATAAAAAAGGCATTTCTCAGATGTTTTCCAGAACTTGGAAGCTAAAAAAACAGGAAAAACAACTACAGATACACCTGTGTTTTATTTCATAGCTGTGCAAATCTCAGAATGTGTTTCCTTTTAGAAGTTAAATGCAAATTAACACAATTAAACAAAAAACATGCTTGTTATTAAAGCTTTAGAAAAGCTGCAGAAATTTATCAGTTAAACTGATCAGAGAAAGAAAAAATAAATTTAAATGGGTATGCAAACCTGTTACATAGTTGTGCCTCTAAAAATCCATGAGAAAAAAAACCCAGCAGCTTTTTGAAAAATCTTGGACAAAATATTTAAATTATCAAAATGTATTCTGAATCTTACCTACAAATTTCAGGTAAGGAAAGGGAAGTAGGGAAAACTCACAGAAACTCTTTATACAGGTAAATGTGAAATTCCAGTCTGAATCAGAAAGAAAAATTGACTCTCGGCTGAAGGCTTGTGAGTCAGGCGTGGCTGAAATCTAGTTTCCAAAAACAACTTAAAAATCTTGCTAAAAATCCAGGAAAATTTCTAGAAACTCCTTTTGAATTTGAGTAGTCGCTCCTTCTTTCAGCAAACATAGTAGGCATATCTAAACAGTACGCAGGATGGCAGTTGCTTGAAACAGCAGATATCCATCAGAAGACTGCATGAAAAACACAATGCAATCATTCTTCAAAGGCAAAACGGCCCAGTGGGATGAAGTGAACTTGAAAAGTTCTGCAGAGCTCTTGAAAAAGTCTTCTTTCCCGAAAATCACAACTGGCTTAGCTCCTGGAAGGCAAAAGTAGTTTGTAGCTTGTGCTCTTGGCTTCCCTCCCCTAGGACTACAAACACTTTCTACCTGCTGACACAAAGTGAGGGTGGAGCAGCCAAAGGCAATAACTCCACCCCCTGAATGTGATTTTCAGAGTTCTTAGACTCCCTCTCCTGATTCAGTAGTAAATTGCACTTAACATTTGCTTCCTTTTGACATGAATTGGCTAACTAGTCTATATGAGCAAGATTCGCTGCATTTTCCAAAGAATTATGTACAGAGAAATGGAAAGGGAAAATAATTTGATCAAATGTGTTAGGACAAATCTGTGTTTCAAGATTTTTAGTATGACACTTTCAATTATATCGAAATTAGAACTACAGTAATTTCATTACTGAAGGAAGGATTGACTTACAAATGGAATAGCTAAACTCTGCAGCTACCATAGCTTTTCTTAAGTCTTAATTTTGGTTGTGTTGTTTTTTTCCCAATAGCCACTGCAAGGAAGATTTTAGGTAATGCTGATTTTTAGAAATCTGGAATTCAACTATTACTGTCTTCTGACATCAGCTGGGTGAGTAATACCACAGGCCAGACAGGAAACTTCAAAGCAAGATTACCCATTTGAAGCTGTAATTTAGGATGTGGTATAATTCCACTGGGTACGGCATTCAGGTTACTAGAAAGTCAAGTATTCCGTAATGTACAGAACTCCATGCGAAAACCAGTTTTGCAATAATTTTATTTGTATATGGAGAAAGGTCAATTTTCCTCAAATAAAAGAAGGAAAATATGGATATTTGATGTTTTGATTTGTTCTTTTTATTATAATGAAGATCTCCCATTTGTAGGCTGTTACTGAATTTTTTATTTTAAATTGCTTACTATACAGTGTTAAAATGACTATGTGGACTGTCCTTTCACTTTAGTACACTTTTGAGGGTGGAGTGATTTAGTACTTAATTTTATTCAAATAAAAATCAAATAGGACTATTAAGACCAAAGCAGCAAAAATCCAGATAATCACTAGATGATAGCATATAGATACAGAAAATTCAACCTATCATTCTGCTGTCTAGCTATTCTGGATTTTTGCCAGAAAATCTGGTAGTCCTACTCAAGTATTACTATAGCAAACACTGGACTTCTTTGGAGTAATCCTTTTTATTATTTATTGATAGAATACATTTTAGCTGAAAGCTGTGAAAGTACTGAGAAGGTTGTTCCAGATAGAGTTATGCTGAGTATTAGCATCAAGAAATATTGTAGAGATTCCTTAAATAGTTTGAATATTATTTTATCCTTTGTCAGTTTGAATATTCTTTCTTTTCTACAAATGCTTAAGAGTCAAGTAACTGAGTCTATAAATATGGTAGGAGATCCAGCTCCTTGGCCTCATTTTCCAGTTAGTTTAGAGACAGATGTAAAGATATAAATATCACCATTTCCAGACTGAGCCTTAAAAATAGAGGCCCATTTAAATGTTCTTTATTAATAATTTTGAATTATTAATAAAGCTATGCTACAATACAATTATTTCCTGTAGTCCAATCAGGTATGATAAAGAATGAGCTTCATTTGCAACATTTATTTGGATCTGCAACAGACCTGAAGAAATGCCTATTTTTAATTAAAATCAAGACTGATATACAAGCACCTCTTATCATTTTTTAAAATTCAGAGACCTTGCTAAGTATTCTCCCTGCTTGTGTAGCATTTTATTCTTCACTTAATTTTATCTTAATATTAGACTGAATGTATATAGATGGACAAATGGAGCCTCTGAAAAATGATTGGAATTATCTCAAAATAATCAGTATATCAAAGGAATGGAAGCTTTGCAAGAAATAATATATTACTGTCTTGCAAATCAATATGAGGCAATAGCTGAGTTTGTGTGGTTGACTTTGGTTCATCCTACCTTTCATTGAGAGATAATGGATGTAAGAAATCTAGGAATTGCAGAAAATCAATTGGAATAACAGATCTATCTGATATGAGTTTTTGAGGAATTATATCCTTATGCATTTTTCAGAGTTCTGGGAAATCAGAATAGTCTTATAACACATTCTCATCATGCTACATCATTTGCATGTATTCTAATTACAACATAAATACATTCAAGTACAAAGTCATTACTCTTTAAAATCTATTGTCAATAAATACAATCATATTGAACAAGTTAAATAGCTTGCAAAGACATTTAAGATAAGCAATAAAACAACATAAGCCTTAACACTTGTTTTATGTTGGCTCTAGAATGAGGAAATTATTAAAACACAAGAATGTACCATTAACATAAAATATCCAGCAGCTATTAGAGATGGAAAAATGAAGAAAGAAAGAAACCGCTTGTGTAATTAACTAGAAAATGAGATAAACAGTCTTCAAATGAAATTTGAACAATCCTACGGGGACATTTGTGGCAGCTGTTTGAAATACAGCTTTTCTACTTTTAACAGATTTGGACAAATAAGTTTATTAATTAGATGAAACAAGTTAAAAAATAATTTAAACCTATTAAAGAGGTATTAAAAACAGTGGTGGGATTATTTACAAGTGTGACAAAAATGAGCAATGGAAGAGAGTTTTATTTGTCATAACAGTCCCCAAAATACTCTTGGAATGAAAGCCACTGCTCTTCCCCAGCTGGCTACTGCTCTGCATTTGTGCATACTTTCCATCAACTTCTCACTCCCTTAATTCTTCTTCCTTTGGAAAATGTTCTTGCTTGCAAGCCACATCCACTAGCAAATGTAGATCTAGGAAGAACACAAACGGCAATCCAGTATTTATTCTGTAGTTTGGTTCTTAAGATGTAAAGTACATCTTAAGAGATAGAAAATGTACCCTTGTCTGTCTTAACTAATGGGTTTCCAAACCCATATTTGCCAGATAGAGTTCCCCAGCAGCTGTGGCAGAACAGCGTTTCAGTGAAAAATTAGGCATTTTCTTTCTTGCTACATTGTACAGATACAAATTGGTAGGGGAAGTAATGCACAGATAGCCACTTACAAATCCACAGCTGCAGTTAACTATATTTCTGTGGTCTCTCTATTATGTATATATGTGAATAGTTAATTATTAAATAGTTAAAGAATATAGGATAGGTATATAACATTAAGATACAAGGGAATACAACTACTGCTAAAGATCATATCTGCATTGGCTTTAACATGTTATCTGTAACACCAAATAAAAGTAGTGAGTTGAAATTATTGTTGTTTATGTCAAGGAGACACCCTTCTCAGAAAGGCAGCAGATAAAGCTGAAACATAACAGACTGAACTTGCAGATTTAATAATGTTACTATTAATATTTTTATTTAATACACTTGTATGTAAGTGCAGTCCAAGCAGATAACAAAGAAATCACATCATGCTATTTTTTAAGAAGAGACACCTGATTAGCATCATCAGAACAAGGAAGTTGCTGCCACAATTTTTACACTCCTGAAACAAGATTTCAAAAGCCAAAGAATTCATGTCTCCAAAGAAAAATATAATTCATGGACCAAATAAAGTGCAATCAAGGAAGAAATTATTAAAGTCACAAGGATCCATTCCTAACCATCATGATGCCAAAATGATTAGACAGACATTGTGATGTCATGAAATAAGCTCTACTCTTTCATATTGTATCACAACAGTGTGCAAGTACATAAGGACAGAGTTTGCACGGTGATGTCACAACAATATTTTGTCAATTGCACTTCCACCTTGTAGATGCCTATTGTCCAAGTACCAAAATTTCCTAAGCAAAACAGAAAGCTCTCAGAGAGGCAATTACTATGGTGTTAGAAAAGAAGTGAATGAAAATCACCAGGAATAAACCCTATGACATGGAGGTGAGGGTGGGGCTTCCTACCAAAGATTTTGATTTTACAACATTCCAAAAATATTTCACACAAGCCCTAAACCATAAGCACTGCAATTATAACCAAGACATATCATTGCAGAAAATATGATTTTGGCATAGCAGTTCAAATTTAGTGATAAGAGTTGTTTAACATGTAAACAACCTATTTCAGGAGTTGTTGGGTTTTCTTTTTGCTAGAGATACGTATGGCTGTGAAGTTCCATTCTGCCCTGCAAATCCTGCACCAAGCAGGCCTAAATGATACTCTAAATCATCATAGAGGTCAACAGATTGTACATTTTATTTTCCCTCCAATCTAATGCTCAAATTCTCCTTCAGTTGAAATCTTACACATAAATCTTCTAAACATAGACGGGACTAACTGAGCAGAAACACACACGCACACACACACACACAAAATTCTACTGCACATCTCTTCATTCACAGAATCGCATGAAGGTTATTCAATGTTTATTATGAGGGATGATCAATAGTGCATTAGTAATCAGAATTATTAACATGTCCCATACTAATACAGGTAGCCCTCAAATTACAACAGTTCATTTAGTGACTATTCAAAGTTACAACAGTGCTGAAAAAAGGGCGTTATGACCATTTTTCACACTTACAAGATTGCAGCATCCCTGTAGTCACATGATCAAAATTCGACAGTCATACCATCCCAGGGTCATGTAATCCCCTTTAGCGATCTTTTGACAAGCAAAGTCAGTGGGGAAACCAGATTCACTTAACAACCATGTTACTAAATTAGCAACTGCAGTGGTTCACTTAACAATTAGCAATATAAATGTTGGGCTCAATTGTGATCATAATTCGAGGCCTATCGGTATTTCAATCTTTGTACAAAAGATAAATGTAATTCAGGTTAACTCCATGCTGGTGTCTGAGGAATTAACAGAAATAAAATTCCTCTAAAAATTGAGGAAAAACATAGCCTCGTTTTTCAATATAAATAAATTTATATGACAGGGGGACAGAGGTCGACCTCGAGGCGCCTTGTTTGTGGGGTGCCACAAGGGTCGGTCCTCTTGCCCCTCCTGTTCAACATTTATGTGAAGCCGCTGGGTGAGATCATCTGTAGTTTTGGGGTGAAGTTCCATCAGTACGCTGATGATACTCAGCTGTACATCTCCACCCCAGACCACCCCAATGATGCCCTTGACGTGATGTTCCGGTGCCTGGAGGCCATGCGTATCTGGATGGGAGAAACAAGCTCAGACTCAACCCCTCCAAGACCGAGTGACTGTGATTTCCGGCGTCCCGGTATAGCCAGCTGGTTCCATCACTGACTATTAGGGGTGAGATCTTGGCCCCCTCAAAGAGGGCTTTCAACTTAGGTGTCCTCTTGGATGCACGGCTGTCCCTAGAAGATGAGGTGACGGCTGTGGCCAGGAGAGCTTTTTATCAGGTTCACCTGATTCACCAGTTGCGTCCCTTTCTGGACCGGGACTCCTTGCACATGGTCACTCATGCCCTCGTCACCCCCCCGTCTGGACTACTGTAATGCTTTCTACATGGGGCTCCCCTTGAAGAGCACTTGGAGGCTCCAACTGGTCCAGAATGTGGCCGTGCGGGTGATTATCGGAGCGACATGGCGCACCCATGTAACACCTCTCCTGCGCGAGCTGCACTGGCTCCCGGTGGTCTTCCGGGTGCGATTCAAGGTGTTAGTTACCATCTTTAAAGCACTCCATGGCTTAGGACCTGGGTACTTACGCGATCGCCTTCTGCTACCGATAGCCTCCCACCGGCCAATACGCTCCCACAGAGAGGGACTCCTCAGGGTGCTGTCGGTCAAACAATGTCGACTGGCGACCCCCAGGGGGAGAGCCTTCTCTGTGGGGGCACCTGCCCTCTGGAATGAATTGCCCCCGGAGATACAGATGATCCCTGACCTACGTGCCTTTCACCGTGTCCTCAAGACGTTATTGTTCCAACAAGCTGGGCTGGCCTAAACATGAATTTTAATGGTTGTTTTAGTTTTTTAATAATATAGAGGCCAAATTATTTAATATATTTTTAAATTGCTTTTAAATTTTTTGTATATGTGTGTTTTAGTGTTGGCTGTGCACCGCCCTGAGTCCTTCGGTAGAAGGGCAGTATAAAAATTTAAATATTAAATAAATAAATAAATATGAGAAGACACCGAAAGCCTACTATTCTTACCAGGGGATTTGCCCTTCTGTGAACTGCTCCTTCTTTCTCTGCATTTGCTTTGGATGGATGAAACTGAATCTTTGGCACATTTGTTGAGAGGACCCACTTCTGAAACGAGGAAACCAATTTGTTCTGAGGATGCAACAGTCTCTGATGTATTTGTCTCACACTTTATATTAGGATCCTCCTTATAAAGAAGTAAAACACACAAATAAGCAATACATTTATTTCAAAAATTTCGGAAAACGGCACAAGTCCTTGAAGCCCTTTCTCCACAATATAATATTTATTTCATTACTATTCCAGGGTCCCAGGATGGTCTGTGTTGTTTCCACACATGATGCCATAACAAAGACTTAAGAAGGAAAAGTGGGAAACCTATCATCCAAGATTTTTTTACAAAGGCTACATGTGCAAAGGCATATTCAGAACAACCAACAGACTATATGAGCTATTGTGGAAAAGGAGGTTATCTTTCAAAGAACAATTAAAATTTAAAATTATCCCCATCGTCTTAATTACCAGTGTCATCCAAATAGGTATCATCGCAGCAACAATGGTAAAAATATTTCAGAAACTCAATTATTTTCAGAACAATTACCAGTATTTGGTAGAAATATTTCAGAAACACAATTTTCAGATATTCGCTGCCATTATTTAATGCCTTGATACATGACTTAGTTAACCCTAACTATAACCCTACTTGCCCCATAAAGTATTAAATCTATCATCTCGAATTAACTCATTGGAAGGGCTTCCAAGAACCAAACCCTCACAATTGGTAAGGAGTTACTGAATACAGTTTAAAATGCTTTATGAACCAAATTAAACAAACCGTATTTTAATGCAACTTGTATACCCAGCCAGGGGTAATTGGTCTGAGGCAGTCCAGTAAAACTTTCGGGGTTGGTTGAGGTTTTGAGTTCAGACTTCCTTAGTTACAATTTGACTTATGATCATGACAATAATCTTAATATTATGACTGCAATCATGCAATAAACTTAAGCTGCTTTTTAAATTAGCCCATTTTCTGAGTTTACACAATTCAGCCAACAATAACTAATGAAACTGGCTGGGTTCACACAACATGCTGAGTGACAAAAAAAGCTAAGCAAAGTTAATATTAACCTTAGAAAGTTGTGTAAACACAGCTGCTAGTTTTTAACTGACCTGTCAAGTATGTTATATGAACACAGATGAATTCGTTTTAACAAAACTTTAATAGTGAAAATTATATTCAATTGTGTTAATTATGCACATTAAGCAATATTTGTATTTTATAATTTTGAAAATCAATGATTTGATGATGCCATGAAATATATTGCTTTAATTTGCTTACTACTGAAGAATATAGAGATGAGATTATCAGTCCAGAATATAACATAGTTGTTACATTGTTCCCTACCTGTGGCTGACTGAATGGAAGTTCCTCTTGAACAAATACCATGGGAGACACTGCAGAAGACTGGTTCAGTTGTTCTTTGACCTTTGCTGATGTTTGTGGTGTGACTGTAGGCTGTTGCACTATTTGAGCTGTGGTATTCTCCACAGGTTCTGTGGTATGAATAGCGTAGATAAACTCTGGAGACTGTGGCAAGGAGCATGCTATAGCTTGTTCAGACTCTACAACAAAGGATGTGATATCTGAGCCTACAGGTGTTAGAGGTTCTAAGTGGCTGGTTTGACCTGAAGAAGCTGTATCACTATTCCCTGAATTAACTATTAATTGCTGGTTTCGATTTGACTGTGAAGTTGGACATTGGTTCTCCACTGGTTCTACTTTTACCATTTCCAGTTTTGGGGATGAATGCATTTCATCAACAATCTGGAAGACAGCTTCTAGATTGACTTCTGTCTTCTTGTTTTCATCAGAGGTGTTGCAGGACCAATTAGAAGGCAAAAATTCAACTGGATATGAAGATTGCATTGGTGGATTCTAGTGAGACACAGACATTTATTTGTGCATTTTAGCACTGCTGAGTAAAACAAGACTATATAACCCAATAATACATCTGTCTTTAGCGTATGTGTTTAAAATACAGTTACTTTTGAAAAAAATACAAAGACTCCAAAGTCTTCATTAACAAATTTTAATTCTTTAGAAGGGTGGGCAGAATAATAAAGATACCAAGAATTGTTATATATGGAAATTTTTGTAGGGAAGTGGGTGGAGACAGGCTAGTTTACTGATTGTTTAGTTTATAAAAAAAAAGGGGAGGAAGTTTCAGAGAAATATTTATGGGAGTGGAGGAGATGGACAGACTATGAGTTGAATGAATGTTGAATTAGGATTTATTATATAGATTTATAGTGGAAGGCTGCTTTGAAATGTTATATTAATATACACAAAAGATTAAACATTAAATTAGGATTTATTATATAATTTTAAAGTGGAAGGTGGTTTTGAAATGTTATATTAATATATGGGGAGGAG
The DNA here is from genome assembly GCA_022577455.1 of Arizona elegans. NCBI lineage: Eukaryota > Metazoa > Chordata > Lepidosauria > Squamata > Colubridae > Arizona > Arizona elegans. The sequence continues at coordinate 317,121,772 of JAKOOJ010000001.1, read as the reverse complement.
AAAAAGGGCAGATTATTGCTAAATTGGGAGTTATAATAATAATACTATGCTAAACCAGAAGCTATTACATAATGTTATAGTAGAATGTTATTTTGAAATGTATAGTATAAGGGGGATATCATAATATTATTAGAAAGAAAGGGTCAATATTTGGGGGATGGAGTAAGGGGATGGTAAAGTATTATATAATCTGTTATGAATTTGGATTTTACTTTGAAGAAGTCACAGGGGGAGGGGTGGAGGGGGGGTTAGGGAGGAGGGGGGGAGAAAAAAGGGGGGAAAAATCTGTATTTGAAAAACTTTTTCAATAAAAAAAAACAAATTTTAATTCTGGTGTCCTTTTTGTAACTTATCTCTAAAAGAAAAGGCTATAAGTAAATCAACTAAATATTATTTGAATTTAATATAACAATATTGCTGCAGAGATTGAATTTGAACTGGGCTTTCTGACATTCTTCAGAAATCGTGGGAGAAAGTTTATTGTTTGAACAATTTATATTACTTTAGAGTCAAAGCAATTAATATAGAACATTTAAATATAGAATTTATGGTTTTAGGAACTATTTTCCTTAAAAAGAAAATACTTAACAGAATTTTTAAAGATTATATATCATTCTATAACTAATTTTTGGTTTTTGTAAACAAGAAATTTCTAATTATTGAAATAATTTACCATAAACAAAATTTTTACGTGTTCAGCCACAGATATAATAAACTTGTGACCAAGGGGGAATCGATTTGATGTTTCTTAAATTTACTTTTTAAGCTTAATGCCATACACCTAACTACTACAGAAACAAAGTGAATTTTCAAAACTTCACTATGTTATGACATGCCATTAAGGTCAGGATTCAGAAAAGCATACAATATATTGCATTGGACATGCCTTAGATAGGTCACTGGAACTTAGCCAATTCATTCACCTGAAAATAGCTGCAGTGTGTATAGATTGAGGCTGTAGGACTACCACAACCACTTAGGGGATCCATGTGGGTAGGTGGAGAACAACATTGTAATACAGCTAGAAAGAAAAGAAAAAAAATTAAAAGGCAGAAATGATATTTCCAATTAATTAAAAGGATTTTCTAAATTGCATTTAATACTATTATAGTTCTCCCACCTGTAATCTAGCAGTGGATTATGGTATAGTATAGGATCAGCAGAAATGGGCTACAGACCTATATAAAAAGCAGACATGATCTGAGGACTAATCCCTTTCCCTAAGTAAATAATTTATGTTTTAAAGAGTGTGTTGATATAGAGCAGCCCAAGCACAAGAAATGTGAAAAAAGACTCTTTAGGGAAATTCTTTATTAATCCAAAATTTGTGAATAGCTAGGTTCAGCTTTGGATTGCCAAACACAGTTTTGTAAGGAATTGTGCTTTCTAGATCACTCTGTCTTAAAACCTAGGCCTGTGATAAAATTTAAACCTAAAATTTAAACCTAGATTGGCTGGTTTGATCAAAATACATGGGTCTTCAAATAGGCAAATGCATAACAAAGATTATTCTATTTCTATTTCTCCCACCACTGGTTCGTTAATGTGTTTCACATAAAGAAATTTTTGAGTCCATGAAAACAGAAGTATGTGCAGTTTTTTCACAATTACTAAGCTCAATTTATATAGAAAGTCAGCTAGTTACCATTCAATGATAATTTCTTTACCGTAGTAAACTTTTAAAGGCAGAGCATCACCAAGGAGTATTGTAGAATTTATGAAGGCAAATACAGGTAGCCCTCAACTTACAACCATTCATTTAGTGACCATTCGAAGTTACAACTGAAAAAAAAATGTATATAACTGCTTTTCACACTTATTACCCATGGTTATCTGATCAAACTTCAAATGCTTGGCCACCAGGTTCATATTTATGACAGTAGCAGTGCCCCAGGGTCATGTGATCACTTTTTATGACTCTCTGACAAGCAAAGTTAATAGGGAAGTCAATTCACTTAACAATCAGGTTACTAACTTAACAACTGCAGTGATTCACTTAACAACTGTGGCAAGGAAGGTCATAAAATGTGGTAAAACTCACTTAATTGTTTTGCTTAGCAATGGAAATTTTGGATTCAATTATGGTCATAAGTCAAGAACTACCTATATTGCATAAGGGGAAAAAAAGGATTAGCATTTAGTGATAATATTCAAACTTACTGGATACTGTACACAACTAATTTATAGAACCAACTTTTAAAACAACTTTTAAAATAAGTTTCAAATGTAAATAATAATAATAATAATAATAATAATAATAATAATAATAATAATAATAATAATAATAATAATTTTATTTCTATACCGCCCTTCTCCCGAAGGACTCAGGGCGGTGTACAGCCTATTTAAAAACAGAATGATCAGATAGTCATTCAGAAAAATGACTGTGTTGAATGAATCTTCTCTATTCTTTGACATTAAACGCTTTCCCTTCACAGGCTTATAATCCTACTGCTCAGAAGTCATTTTTAACCAAGTATCTGCTTATGACCTCAGTAGAAGAGCACAGCTTTGACAGCATTGATGTTTAAAATAGAACAGTCTGTCTGAACATTTTGTTTGCTTGTTGTGTTAAGGCAAAACCCCAGGGCTGCTTTAACTAATATGAACAGCAAAAGCTAATATGACAGAGCCATAAGTCCCTGCTAAAACTTCAGTGGGTGCAATGTAAACACTAAATAAATGTATTCCTTTGTATGATGACATATATTAGAAACATTGCATAGTTTATGGATCTGTGCAGCAAGTTTCCAGGATGTTTGAAGTTTAAAAAATAGACATATTGTAAGTACTTCACTAGTCCATGATCAAAGTGTATGATGTGGACTGTGAATACATATGAAATAGCTTTTAGATTTACTGGTAAGCCATAAATCAAAACACTGCCATTTCCTGTCATTATTGAAAACAACTGAATATAGATATTTGGGGTAGGTCACATCAAATATCAAGTATTTTAAGAAGTAGCTGTGTAATTCCGTATAAATACAATTCTAAAGTATAAATTTAAGTGCAGATTAAACTATAAATTCCAGGCTAGGCTCTTTTTTCTTACATTTCCAGCTAAAAGAATTGTAGGGAGCTGCCATGAGTATTTTAGATGCTAGCTCCTGGCTGGATTATTACATTGCTTTGAGACAAATGATTACTATTGCAGAAATAAATTCAGATATTGTTGGACTATTACTGCTTCCTTGTATTAGCTGCAGGTGGCACAACCAGTGGTCACAAAAAATAGCTGTAACACAATATGTGGCAGGACATAGAAGCCCCAAATATTCCCTAGGGCTCTTTTCGTCTAAACAACAAGCAGATTTGCCATGGTATTTCTATATTATCAGGGATACCTTATCACAAGTCCTTCAATGAGACAATCTACATACTATACATTACTATAAATTTGCATCTGTATTTTTATATATCAGATATTTTAATAGTTTTGTGATTGGATGGGAGCCTTGCTGGAGGTTGTTGCTGCTGTTAACACTAGACTTGTAAAAATTTTAAAGTATACTTTTAAACTTTTGATGAAATAAACTAATATTGGAACATGTTACCTGTTGGATAGTAAGCTTGGGAGTATGGTGCTGAAGCTGCATAACTGGTATATTTCTGGGAAGATGGGGCCATTGTCTGAGGCCCTTGTTGAATATGCACAGATGTAGAGCTGGGCTGCAGAGTATAAGTTACTTCTGTTGGGAACCTCTGCAACACAGGAAATGGAACACCTTTGTCTGAAAAAGCTGATGTCTCCACCTGTCCTGGGAGCATTCCAAGGGAGTTCTGCCATGTTCTGGGAGGAAAAGGAGTCCGATCGGAACCTTTCAGTGGAAAAGCATTTTGGTTGTGAGATGATGGTGACAGGTAGGAATAAGGAGATAAACTGTCTCGCCGAAAAGATCGATGAACCTGTTCTAAAGTCAATGGAGCTGAAGATGGAGAAGAAAATGAGAAATTTGAAATATTTTCAAACATATGTCAGAAGTCACTAAGTCTCTAATATTGTATAATCACTGCTAAGCATATTTGCCTAGATTAGTTTTAATCAAATGATATAGCAAACAGTACTCAAAAAAGTAACTTCCTAGTTAGAATTGGAACTCTTAATTTGCATCAATTGACATATGTATGATTCTGGATAGGATTTCTTAAGTGAGTATTAGCCCTGCTTTGGAAATCAAATCATTCCTAGGACATTACCATAGGATTAGGAAGAGTCTAGAGTGATAACATAATCTGGACTGATGTACTGATTTGTCACTACCCCTTGATTTCTATATTTAATTTCATACTAGGAATATCCATTTCAGAATCAAATACGATAGAGCCCTTTTCAATAATATTTAACAGTAATAATAATATGCATTTAAATTAAAAACTAATAATTGAACATCTAAAAAATAATTTGGGCTAAAAAATATATACCTAAAAAGTGTTTATCTGGGCCAGGGGAATATTAGAACATCAGACTATTTCGCAAAATGAAGACTTTTTCCTCTGTTTGCTAGTTGCCATATCTCTGAAAATGAGTTATGGTGAGTAGACAAAGGCCTCAATAATCGTCTACAAGTGAATTATGAAAGTGTTCTTCATTTTCAAGTTGTGAAGAATGTAAGATAATAACCAGCAGCCTAAATTAGATTAGAAACGGGCCAGAAATCAGTCCAGTTTTCTGTGCTATTAAGTGTATTCTAAAAATGTCTTAGGTGCAAGCTCAACAGATTTTAAAATATATTTTTTATAATTTCTGAGCTTCTATACCTTTTGGGATACATTCATATCAGGTTTGTTTTTATAATATTTATTTTTGTTGCTGTCTCTGTTGTATGCTGCTCATAGTTGCCTTTGGTGAGATGGATGGCTATATAAATTTTATAAATAAATAATGCAGTAGTCTAATTTATAGACATATTACTGTGGGTTAGTGCATCTATACCTATTCTTGACGATCACATCTCTATCAAATGACAGATACCTTAGGAATACTATATTTGTGTATTACAGCAATACATTCTATATGAAGCTATCTTTGAAACGTGCTGAGAAACTACAAGTGACCCATAATAGACTTACGCAATTAAGGAATTGTCACCTATTGGAAGTATGTGATTCTCTTATTTTAAAAAATGCATGGGCTTCTCGTTTATTCCCGACCAAATATGGAGAACTAGTAATATCCTTTAAAACATTTGGGACCAGAATATCCAAAAGATTACTTTCTGCTGTTTAACAGCCTGAGGAAATTTTCAACAGAAGTAGTATATTAGTTGGTCCTAATATACTCTCAGTAGTAGTCTTATCTGGAAAGAGAGCTTTTTCAGTAGCAATATCTTTTTCCTCCCAAATGAGATTTGTCATAATCATTGTTTTAGACTTACATTGGATAGTTCAAATATTCTAAGAGTTGCTTTAACTTGCTAGGTGCTGTTCAGTTAAATTATTTAAAGGATTACCTATAAACATAACTTGTTTTTTGCTATTTTATCAAACCCTCATTTTATTATTTTACGTATTTTACGTATTTTGTCAATAGCAATAGCAGTAGTATTCAGACTTATATATCACTCCATAATGCTTTACAGCACTGTCTGAGCGGTTTACAGTGTCAGCATATTGCCCCCAACAATCTGGGTCTTCATTTTACCGAAACTGGTACACATGTATTTGTTACTTCTTGTGATATATGTGGGATTTTTTTACATGGGTATATTTGTGTAGCAACATTATCTTACATGAAACAATCCTAATAATGAATGCAATGAAAAATGAGAATTTATAGTTCTTCTAAATTTATAATGACCATCTATGAAATACTTCCAGCTGTTTGTGAGATTTCTACTTTTTCTCCTCTGTGATACTGGGTCTAAATGAAAAATAATATATCCTATTAAAAATGGAGAGAACATTATAAAATGCCTGCTCCAGTGCTCTCCCTCCTGTTCTTTTTGTTTCAATTTTATTCATCTGCTAGTAATCTCCAACAGATCTTGATGAATAATTTAATCTATTTCCATCCTGGTCCTATGACTGACAAGTATTATTTAATGTGTCTATAGCCATAGCAAAAGGGGGTACATTGACTCAGCGGTTAAAGATGCTGAATTTGTCGGTGGCAGCCCAGGTTTGAGACCTGAATGCCACATGGTGGGGTGAGCTCTGGTTACTTGCTTCAGCTCCTGCCCATCTAAAAGTTTGAAAGCTTGTAAATGCAAGTAGATAAATAGATATCACTTTAGTGGGAAGGTAACAGCGTTCCATATGCCTTAGCATTTAACCATCCTGGCCACATGACCATGGAAAATGTTTTCTGATAATGCTAGCTCCCTCAGCTAAGAAACGGATGAGCACCGCCCCCTAGAGTTGGACACGAGTAAATGGGGAAACCTTTACCATAGCCATAGCAACTAGTAAATTTGGTACTCATTTATCAGTCATATGCTCCTGTTTCTTCATATATTACTGGAGACTTGAAAAAAGAGCTGCATTAACTAACAGAATGGTGATAGTATGAAATGCATACAGCACCAATTATTTAAAACAAATACTGAAAAACTGCAAAAAAGGAATCACTGCATAGTCTAACAAAAGATGGAGCAAATGGAACATGCATAAAGGATATCTCTTGTTCCAAATCAGCCAGATATACTTTTACATTTTTTTCAGATTTTTTTAAAAAATGAATTCCCAGCATCGTTTGAGGAAGAGAAATTCTGCAATTAAATCATGTTTAATTATTATTTATAAAATGAATTGGCTGGATTCACAAGATGTACTAAGCTCAAACCTATTTTATGATTTTCCATGATATAAACTCAACAACTGGTCAGGTTATTTAAAGATTTGGCAGAGTAGTTCCACGTAGGGATGATTATTCTGAATAATTTGTCATTGAGCAGGTGCACTAAATGAATAGGTGAATTCTGTTCCTCATTAAATCTATCAGCCTTGAAAGGCACTGCACAGCTCAAATCTGCAGAGTAGGAGATACTTGTTAAAAAACAATATTTTAGGCTTAACATTTAGCGTTAATATTTTTTCAAGCAGAGTGGATTCAATAGGATGCAATAAATAGTGATTGAAACGTGTGAGATTTTGTTATAGTGTTGTTTCGAAGTACAAGGATTTATCTGGGGATATCTTTAACATTTTAACATTAAAGAAATGTTTCTGTTCTGCATTTATTTATAGAAGAATTTTGTTGACTTCAATGCGATCTACTTTAAAACCTTACCTAGTAAATTGGAGGAGTGGAGATTCTATAACTAAAAATCATCTATCCACAGACTTCTAATTACTTAAAGAATACAGGGAGTCCTCAACTTACGACCACAACAGAGCCCAAAATTTATGTAGCTGGGTGAGAAATTTGTTAAGTATGTTTTATCCCATTTTACGACTTTTCTTGCCACAGTTGTGAATCTAGTGTCAGCTTTGGAAGCCATATTAGGCCTGAAGCTGCAATGCTGCCACCTTCTCATGTGTGGGAAAGTAGGAGGGGGGATTAAGGAGAGGGGGTTAGTAGACATAATAGCATTCTTCCTCTCGGTCAAAGTCATGGCTATCCAGCATCTGGAGGAGTGGTCAGGGGGCTGGATCAGGATGGAACGGATGTTCATTGGAGCATGTGACCCACTGGGTGGAAAAGGGGATGGTTTTGGGAGCTTTGATTTACTGATGGAAAACCCGGGCTTTTCAGATTTGGGTTTCCCCAGATGTGCCAGTTTGCCTATTCTAGTAGAGAACTTTGGGAAATACTTGCTTCCACGTCTTTACTTGGAATTGGGGTTTTTCTGGAACGCTGACAAACCCCATTGACTTTGCTTGTCAGAATGCAAAAAGTGATCACATGATTCAGGAACACTGCAACCATCATAAATAGAAGTCAATTGTCAAGCATCTGAATGTATATCATGTGACCAGGGGGATGTTGCAACATCTTATGTGTGAAAAATGGTCATGTCACTATTTTCAGTGCCATTGTAATTTCAAATGGTCACTAAACAAAATGTTGTAATTTGAGGACTACCTGTATAAAGTATGCATGGCAAAGTAAAGGACTTTAATCACCAGACTTCAATATAGTAGTGAATGGATTCTGCATTGACATTGGATAACCAAAGATTTGAACCAGGGCCTTTAGATAATTAATATTGCTTATTAGTGATTATATGGCTTTATTCACACAATATTTAACTTGGTTACAGATAATTCATTTTCTGATTCATATAATACATTGAACAATTGACTAATCAAACAGTGTGGCTTTGAATAACATACTAGGCCACATAAAAGCTAACCAAAACTAGTAGCAATCAAGCTTAATATATTGTGCAAATACAACCACTAGAACTTTAATTGATCTGGTTAATTGTGTTTTGTGAACAAAGCAAGTGAGTTATTAGTTTATTCCTATGAGATATTGAAGAGTCAATCATATATGACTGGATGAATCTTGACTATGTGTTTCGTACTTTAATATGCAAACCCATAATCCTAAATTGAGCAAATAGCGGTCCAGTTGGAGTAAAAATGATATACAAATACAGGTAGTCCTTGACTTACAACCACAATTGAGCCTAGAATTTATGTTGCTAAGTGAGAAATTTGAGTTTTGCCCCATTTTACGACATTTCTTGCTCCGTATGTTAAGTAAATCACTTGGTTAAGTGAATCTGGATTTCCCATTGACTTTACTTGTCAGATCTCAAGGATGATCACATGAACCCTGGGTACTGCAACCGTCATAAATATGAACTAGTTGTCAACCATCCGAATGTAAATTACCATGGGGATGCTCCAACCCTCCTAAGTGTAAAAAATGATCCTGTTGTTGCAACTTCGAAAGGATCCTAAACAAACTTGTAATTCGAGGACTACCTGTACAGCCATAAGGGCACAGAGAAAGCTCACTATTCTTAAAACTAAAGGTAGTAACTCTTCGGGTTTTTTAAAATAAACATTTAGATGCTCAGGATGAAATGGGAGAGCTTCTGAACATGCTTTCTCATTGAACTGGGGCTGAACTCTGGCAGACTGGTTCCTCAAGGTGCACTCTGCAAGCGCTCAGTACCATGTGCCCAACACTGAACCTTTATTATTATTACGATATTGTTGTTATTGTTAGTAACTTTCTTTTTGCACAAGGGAGAAGGTGCTGTTCGTGGTGATGACAATCACGCCCTCCTCTCTCACCGGGCTTGTTGTCGTTCTTGGCAGCTACAGCCCCTGCATGTGCCGGCGGGGGATTGTGATGGTGCTGATGTTGCTGGCTGAGGAGGGCCTCGCCACCGTGAAGGGAGGTGCTGAGGAGGCGCTGGAAGCGGTTGGGTGGCCGGCTGGTGACTTCCAGGCCTGCGGCGAGCTTGGCCTTGTTCGCGCTAGTCAGGCGTTTGAGATGAACCAACAGATCGGGCCGGTCGCGGCGAAAGTGCGGGCTGTGAAAATGGTGCAAGGGGCCGCCGGGAGCCGAGGCGGCGGCTGAGGCGCCTGCGGTGGATCCACCGCCAGACGAAGAGCCCCCGCTGCCTCCCGGCGGGCCTAGCACCACTTTGCGGAAGCCGTACAAATTGAGCTGCCGGATGAAACTAGTGAAATTGGTTGTCTTGAACAGCTCCGGCGAGGAGGAGGTGGACGATGAAGACGGAGACATTGAAGAGCCGCCGGCGGAGGTGGGGCCGGCGCCATCGCCCCCAGGGCCGCCTCCCACTGCGACGGCCATTCCGCTGCCGCCCGCGCCCAGGAGCTCGGCTTCGAACAAGGGCTGGTCGATGAGGAGTCCCTCGCCCCGGGCGTCCCAGCGGATGGAGCGGAAGCGCGGGCTGTTGACCAGGCGCCACAGTTTGGCGGGGAAGTTGTTGGGGTTAATGGGCGCGGCCGAGAGCAGTGGGTCCTCCATCGAGGTGGCTCGGTCTGCGGGGAGCCGCCAGGCTTTCGAGGCCGTCTCGCGCCCGTTCGCCTTCTCTGCCTGCCTCCCCACCTCAGTCCAACGGACGGTGGAAGGCCCGCGTGGAAGGCCGATCGGCTTTTTTCCAACGGACGCCGCCGTCAATCATCGCCGCCGTCGGGGCAGAGCGGGCTGACCGGGCTGTTTGGCGGCGCGCGCTCGGCCCACCTCCTCCCGCCAAAAGTGTCGGGCGAAGATGCTACACCGGGTGGCTGCCCGGTTTCTGCCTTTCAGCCTTTCGCTTGAAGGCTGAGGAAACAGTTAAAATCACACCGTCCCTCTTGCTGAAACAAAAGGTCCACACAACACAACCAGGCCTGATAGCTGCATTTTTTGGTCTTTTCTGACCAGTGGTCTTGGAGAGCAGGAGGTTCTGTTGCCCAGTGCTACCCACACTTGGCTTTGATATCCACCCATTTTCCCTTGATAAGAAGAATAACTTTAAGAAAAAATGGAAATGATAATAATATATAATTATTATATATAATAATAAAGTACTTTTGCAGAGGACAGAATCTTTGCTATCATCATCGGGCTGATTCTCATTCAGTATTCTTAGAATGGTAGAGAAGGGGCCATTGAAGTTCCCTGCAGGAATCCACATTAAAGCATCCCAACAGATGGCTTACCAGACATCCAGAGCATAGGAGCTCATAGTTCTTGGTACAGGTGGTCCTCATCTTACAACCATTCATTTTAGTGACTGTTTGAAGTTACAGTGGCGATAAAGTGACAACTGCTTCTTCACTTATTGTACAAACTGTTGCAGTATCTCCACAGTCATGTGTTCAAAATTTGGACACTTGGCAACTTGGCATGTATTTATAAGGCTTGCAGCATCCTGGGTTATGTGATCACCCTTTAAGACCTTCCCAGCCGGCTTCCAAAAAGCAATGTCAGTGAGGGAAACTGGATTTGCTCAATGACTGTATGATTCCCTTAAGAACTGCAGTGATTTGCTTAACAACTCTGCAAAAAGGTCATAAATTCAGGCACAACTCAACAACCAGAAATTAGCTTAGCAACAGAAATTTTGGTCACAGTTGTCATAAGTCAAATATTACCTGTAATTATTACTCTGTTCAACTGCTGTTCAACATCCATTCTAACATTCAGTAGTAATGTACCTCGTTCTTATGTAAGACCATTTTTCTATATATATATTTGTTTCTGGGATGTTAGGTGATCTTGACTTTCTGTGCAAGAACCCGAAGGCACTCTCCTTCCCTTGGTTGGCTTTTCTCCAGGTTCCCCCCCCCCCCAGATCTGATCTAAATCATGAATTTAATGTATTTAACACTTGGGTTTACAGTTCAGATACTTTAATAATAATAATAATAATAATAATAATAATAATAATAATAATAATAATAATAATAATAATAATAATAATAATAATAATAATAATTTTATTTCTATACCGCCCTTCTCCCGAAGGACTAAGGGCGGTGTACAGCCAATTTAAAAACACAAGACACAACAATAATTAAAAATTAAAATAATTAAATAGATTTGGCCGATTTAAAACCCTAAAAAAATTAAAATACCCCAATTTAAAATTCCTCCGCAATTCCTGGAGGAAACATCCTATCTAGATCCGTTCCAGTCGGGTTTCAGGTCTGGGCACAGCACGGAAACGGCATTGGTCGCGTTGGTGGATGATCTCTGGAGGGCTCGGGACAGGGGTTATTCCTCTGTTCTGGTCCTATTAGATCTCTCAGCGGCTTTTGATACCATCGACCATGGTATCATGCTGCACCGGCTGGAAGAGTTGGGGGTGGGAGGTACTGTGTTGCGGTGGTTCTCCTCCTTTCTCTCCGACCGATCGCAGTTTGTGTTGGCAGGGAGGCAGAGGTCGACCTCAAGGCCTCTCATTTGTGGAGTGCCGCAGGGATCGGTCCTCTCGCCCCTTCTGTTCAACATTTATGTGAAGCCGCTGGGCGAGATCATCTGTGGCTTTGGGGTGAGATACCACCAGTACGCTGATGACATCCAGCTGTACATCTCCACCCCAGGCCACCCCAACGATGCCCTTGAAGTGATGTCCCAGTGCCTGGAGGCTGTGCGGATCTGGATGGGGAGGAACAGGCTCAAGCTCAACCCTTCCAAGACTGAGTGGCTGTGGCTTCCGGCATCCCAATATAGTCAGTTGACTCCATCACTGACTATTGGGGTGAGTCTTTGGCCCCCACTGAAAGGGCTTGCAATCTGGGAGTCCTCCTGGATAGGCAGCTGTCTTTAGAGGAACATCTGACAGCTGTTACCAGGGGGACCTTTTATCAGGTTCGCCTGATTCGCCAGTTGCGGCCCTTTCTCGATCGGGATTCCTTGTGCACAGTCACTCATGCCCTCGTCACCTCTCGTCTTGACTACTGCAACGCTCTCTACATGGGGCTCCCCTTGAAGAGCACCCGGAGGCTCCAGCTGGTCCAGAATGCAGCAGCGCGGGTAGTGATGGAGCAACATGGCGCTCCCATGTAACACCGCTCCTGCGCGAGCTGCACTGGCTCCCAGTGGTCTTCTGGGTGCGCTTCAAGGTGTTGGTTATCACCTTTAAAGCGCTCCATGGCATAGGGCCTAGCTATCTGCGAGACCGCCTGCTGCTACCGACGACCTCCCATCGACCCGTGCGCTCCTACAGAGAGGGCCTCCTCAGGGTGCCATCAGCCAAACAATGTAGGCCCCCAGTTGCCCCCGGAGATAAGGAGAATCCATGACCTCAATGCCTTCCGTCGTTCCCTGAAAACCCATCTTTTTCAACAAGCCGGGTTGGCTTAAGAAGAAATTTTTAAAGTCTGTGATTTTTAACTTTCGGGCCAAAATTTATATATATTTTTAAATGTTTTAATATTTGTATTCTATGTTTTTTATCTTGGCTATACACCGCCCTGAGTCCTCAGGGAGAAGGGCGGTATATAAATTGGAAATTAAATTAAATTAAATTAAATTAAATTAAATTAAATTAAATTAAATTAAATTAAATTAAATTAAATTAAATTAAATTAAATTAAATTAAATAATTAAATTAAATTAAATTAAATTAAATTAAATTAAATTAAATTAAATTAAATTAAATTAAATTAAATTATATTGACAGCCCTGCCTGGCGGAACAACAGGGTCTTCAGTGCGCAGCGGAACACCCGGAGGTCGGAGATCTTACGTATTTCTTTAAACAAATTACTTACTTTAAACAAATAGTACTATCCCAATGCAGTAGTTGAGTTTAGGAGCTGTAGTGTTGCAGTGGTTAGAATGCAGTATTGCAGATTAACTCTGCTCAGTGCCAGGAGTTCAATCCTGATTGACTCAAGGTTGAGTCAGCCTTCCATCCTTCTGAGATCGGTAAAATGACCCAGGTTGTTGGGGGCAATATACTGACACTGTAAACCGTTTAGAGAGTGTTGTAAAACACTATGAAACAGTATACAAGTCTAGATGCTATTGCTGTTGCTAAGTTTAAGATAAACATTAGGATATATAAATATTCTGCCACTCCATGAACCATACCCAAGATCCATAACTATTCTTTTCTCACTTTCCCTTCTCAAAGGCCCTCTGGAAATGCCAGGTCTTAACCATCTTCCAAAATAGTAAGAGATGAACTCATCCTTGTCTCTAGAGACAATCTGTTATAGAAGGAGGCCATTACAGAAAAATTTCTCCAGGCTTCCTGTCACCCTACTATGACTTCTCTATTGGTTCTTACCAAAGTGGCAGATTCTGTTTGGAGCAAACCCTGCTAACAAAGTCTGAAGCCATATAGGACTTTATAGGTGATAGCCACTTTAAATTGCTCCTAGAAGCTAATTGTCATCAGTGCAATTCCTGTGATAATAATGCTAATTATTAATCCAAGCTTGACCATTATTATATGGGGAGTCTCATTTAAACTAGCTATAGTTTCTAAATGGTCAGCAGGGACAGTGCCATGTTAAACAATATACAGTAGTCTAGTTCTGACATAGAAGCGTTATACGAAAGGTTTTATACAAAAAGGTTACACATATATTTTAACAAATAGAAATTAAGAAGCCTGTCCTATAATTTTAAGAGTTTAAAAATACAATATTTTTTTGTCACTGCTTAAAATGTCATAGGATTTACTGAAAAAAACATGAACAAGCTGCCTCAAAGTATTGGAGACCATCATTTTAATTCTTGGAGCTAAAAAGTGAGATAGAAGAGAACAGAGAACTGCTCTAAATGGATAAAAAGTGGTTCTATTCATTTGCATTATTAGCCAGAATTTTTAAAATCCTTTGTGAGAGTGGCAGATGGAGTGGCAGATAGAACACTTAGTTATGGGGCTGAAAAACAGTAGGAGCTTCAAAGTCAATTCAAAATAATGTTTTAAAAAAATCAATAGATTGTTATGTTTTCTCTGGATGGGCATGCTACAGATACCCTCCATCCATTGTAGAAAAGCCCTATCCCATTAAATCCAATTTTTGTCCAATCCTTGGTTCTTGGGGGGAGAAATTGTCCCCCTCAGAACAGGTTCGCAATTTGGGTGTCCTCCTAGACTCACAGCTAAGATTAGAGCAACATCTGACAGCTGTGGCTAGGGGGACCTTTGCACAGGTTCGCCTAATGCACCAATTGCGACCCTACTTGGATCGGGAGGCTCTCCTCACAGTCACTCATGCCCCTGTCACCTCACGGTTAGATTATTGCAACACACTCTACATGGGGCTACCCTTGAAAAATATTCGGAGACTACAGTTGGTTCAGAACGCAGCCGCGCAAGCTGTCGTGGGTGCACCTAGGTACACCCACATTACACCAATTCTTCACGAGCTGCACTGGCTCCCTATTGGTCTCCGGTCACAATTCGAGGTGTTGGTTATTACCTTTAAAGCCCTACATGGCTAAGGGCCAGGATATCTTCGAGACCGCCTTCTACTGCATAACTCCCAACGACCGGTAACACAGAGTTGGTCTCCTCTGGGTCCCGTCAGCTAAACAATGCTGGCTGGCAGGCCCGCAGGGGAGGGCCTTCTCTGTGGCTGCCCCAGCTCTCTGGAACCAGTTACCTCTCGAGGTCCGGACCATCCCCACCCTATTGGCCTTCCAAGAAGCGGTGAAGACCTGGCTTTTCCAGCAGGCCTGGGGCCGTTGATCTCACTCTTGCGATCCGGCCATGAATGGCGTGAATGAGTTTAATGTTTTTAATGTTTTTAATTTTTAAATGTTTTTTAAAATTTTAAATGCATTGTGAGCCGCCCTGAGTCTTCAGAGAGGGGTGGCATACAAATTGAATTAATAAATAAATAAATAATAAATTTTCTGTTTTCTTACTGTGGAGAAGAGTAATCTGAGAATTGGGAGATATTGAAACAATCCCCAGGACTGATGCAGTTCACAGCTGATGCTTGTACTGTCACGATGGCTGGAGTGGATAGATTTTGTGTGCAATGACTATGTTGTAAAATTTATAGACTTGATCTGAATTTAATAGCCTGGCATCTAGGCAGTGGCCTGAGAAAAACAAACCCTAAGGAATGTAGCCTTAGACATTGCAAAGACCAATTAACCCTGTTTGAAATCAGACCAGAATGGAGACAACTACTAGGTGAAAAATGCACATCAAATAGCCCAGAAGTGACTGTAGCTATGGTGAAAAGTATTATTAGCATATTACAAATGGCTAGAGATAGGAATCTGGATGAAGATTATACCATATACATGCAACATCTAGATTGTGATCCATTTTACCTACTCTCCTCCAGATTCTTGATCTGTTGTGTTTTGTGAATCTGTAGTTTTATGAGTGTGTGCTGAGGCAAAATCTTTCTATATTGTAATTAATAAAGCTAGAGATTAACAAAGGATTCTATGTAGTCTCATCCATTAGTGTGAATCATTTGCCTGATTACAATCTTGTGGAGGTTGGTATCTCATTGATAGGTACGGTATATGTAAACTGATCACTGACCACGGCTATGCTGCAGGAGCCCAATCTGGATCGATCCTCTGGTCCTTGTGACTGACCCAGATTGGATCCTGCAACATTATCATGGGACACATACCAGTATATCTGCCTTCATTCACCAAGGCTATGTGTCCAGTGGATGTTCATATCATATAGTATAGACTGTTCATTTTCTTGTATTAAAAAAAAATCTCACGACACTTCCCCAAATTTCCGGTCTCATAGGATTATTGCTGATGAGCCCATTTGCTCATCATTTCAGAAAGCAGAATATTCCAATGATAAAGAGCATTTAAGTATCAAGAACTTTTTGATGGCATGAACTGCTTACCAAAGGCACAGATTACTTTAGGTGATGGACTCTTGTTAAATATTTGTAGTGACTTACTCTAAGTAGTTATTGAGGTTTCCTGGACTCGCAGCTCTGCTCAATGATCATGTAGCCAGAAAGCCCTTTGGATAGCTTCATCTGGTATCTGTTGCACCTTTTCCAGGTTAAGTTACTTCAGTCACTCACTTTGTGGCTCAACTGTTGCAATGTAATGTGAATGAGGCTGCCTTAAAGCTTCACCTGATCCAGATTCTGTAGTATGGAAAATGATGGGCATGCCTTGATATGTTCATGTAGCACCTCTTCTTCATGATTGGCACTAGTTGCCAGCTTGCTTCTGATATGATTCAAGGTGTTGCCATTATCTATAAAAATCCTTCATGACATAAGGTCTAGTTACTGAGGGACAACCTGTCGTCTGTCCTTGCGATTTCCTCTGGCAAGGTTTCTTCAATTAAACAATGCCATGTAAGGAACCCATGAGGGCCATCTTTTCTGTAGCAACCCATTCTCTGGAATGAATTTCCCCTAAAAGATCTGGGATAGTCATCAGCCTGCTGGGATTTCAAAGGGCTCTGAAGACATGGCTCTTTGCCCAGGCCTTTGGCAAGGGTGAGTGAAGCCACCTGAACTGAATGGTTGTTTTTTTCTCGTTCCTATCATCTTGTCATATTTTATTATTCTTGATTGTATCCCCCCCCATTTTTAATATTTTGTTTAAAATTTGATTTATATGCCACCCTTCTCTGGAGACTTAGGGTGGCTTACAGTGCGTTAAGCAATAGCCTTCATACTTCTGTATATTTATACAAAGTCAGCTTATTGCCCCCACAAACTGGGTCCTCAATTTACCTACCTTAGAAAGGATGGAAGGCTGAGTCAATCTTGAGCCTGGCAAGATTTGATCTTACTTTAATTGCAGACAGCTGGTGTTAAATTACAGTGCTTCTGTCTGTTGAGCTAAACCATGTGTATGAATCACAAAGAGACACTGGGAGGCAGGCAGCATACCAATTTAAATAATAACAAATAAAAAATAGTAATAAACCTCTGTACCTACTCTTCTCAGGATTATCCTGTGCTTCAAAACTGGAGGAAAAGGACTTCCGATTGGCACCGCAGCGATCCAGTCGGGGGAATGGCGGGGCTCTGATGAGCCCCACGGAATCCCCAACTGTTGAGCCGTCACCGACAGGTCTGTGGACCTACCCTGTCCTGGAGGGATATAGGGAAAGAGAGGGACCTCTTGGATGGCCGAGAGGAACGGGCAGGTTCCTCGGGGCTGGAGGAAGCCCTCTGCGCCGGCGGTGGGGGAGCGGCAGCCATGGCAGCTGCCTCGAAGCCGGGGCCAACTGGAGAAGCATTGTGCAAGAGGAAGAAAGAGGAAAAGAGCGAAGAGTTTGGAAGCCGGGTAAGTGAGACCTAACCCAGGTGGGAACAGCGCTCGAAATATGGATTTATACAAGTGAGCCCCTAGCCTTAAACAGCGGCTACGGACTATTGGGGCAAGAAGACTTATTAAAGCAATTAACAGGAGGAAAAGACCCATTAAAGAGTTATTTTTATTACTGACCGATTTGGAATGACTGTTTGCTGTAAAGCTATTGAAACTTTTTAAAAGTTGAATGGATTACTTTTGAAGAGAGAAAGAGGGAAGAGGCAATAAGCAGGAGGGGAGAGGAAAAGAAAAGACAAGTGGACAATTATATAATGGATAAAATGGAGGACTGCCGTGACAAAGTGAAAGTCTAAACTGTGGATTGCTTTTGACTTGAAAGAGAAACAATGTATTTAGCCACTTAAATTGGATTACTTTGAAAACAACCAAGGAGGCTTGACTCTGGGGATTCCTAATCTGCCTTTTGGTGGTTTTATTGAGGAAAAGAAAGAAGAAATAAAATGGAACATTTAAAATGGAATTAGCAGGCGCAGCAACAAAAGGAAAGGGTGTGGCAATAAAAAGAAGGGATGATGATACCATATATGGAATAGATGCTACAAAGACCAAAACTTTATAGAGTTTTTAATTCTGATAACATTGAACTTGAAAAGGAACAGCTTTAGACAGATGGGAAAAAGAAGAAATAGAATATAGTTGGTTGTGAGACAAGAAAAATAAAATATTTTGATTAAACATGGAAATGTAATGATTAAATGCTTAAATGAAGTTTGAATACTGATAGGAGGTGTTTTTTCCCCCTTCTTTAAAATCTTGTTTTCTTTTTGCTCTTTCTCTTTTTCTCTTTACTCCCTTTTTCTTCTCTCTCCCTCTGTTTTTTCTTTCTTTTTTTACTTTTTATTTTCATTCCTTTTAAATTTGACTATATACATATATTAATCTGGTCATGAAACAAGAACATAAATGATTAAATGATAATATGTTTTAAATGTTTAAATGAATTTTGAATATTAATAGGAGTTATTCACAAATTTAACAACTAGAGAAAATTGATTTTAAGATGGATAAAAATGTTCTCATAAAAAAATAAGTATATATGAAATGTGATGAATTTAAGGGAAATTTATAATTTAAGAGATAATATATGAGAAGATATTTGCTGCAACACGTTTCTATTTTATATTGTTAGGAGATACGGAGGAGAATATGTTAGAAAAGTAATTTATGTAATAGGCTGTGAATTAGTTAAACAGCTAAAATAATAGAAGTAGGAGCGGAGGAAAGCATGCTGGTAATCAGCAATAACAGATTTGGGAGTGGAGGAGATTATGCTGCAATTAGTGGAAAGAGTGGAGGATACTATGCTGGAGAACACTGAAACAAAATGCTGTGAACCAGCCAAATAAATAGAATTAGGAGTGGAGGAGATTATGCTTGTAATCAGCGGAAGGAGTGGAGGATATTATGCTGGAGAACAGTTAAAACAAAAATACTGTGAATGAGCCAAACAAATAGAGTTAGGAGCGGAGGAAAGCATGCTGGTAATCAGTGACAAATAGATTTAGGAGTGGAGGAGATTATGCTGGTAATCAGCAGGAGGTATGGAGGAGATTATACTGGAAAACAGTTTGCTGTGAACCAGCTAAATGATAGATTTAGAAGTGGCAGAGAATATGCTGGTAATCAACGAGAGGAGTGGAGGAGAATACGCTGGAAAACAGCTAATTCAGTTGTGAACCAGCAACATAATAGATCTAGGAGTAATGGAGAATACGCTGGAAAACAATTAAACAATTAAAATTAAGTAGGCTGGGAACTAGATAAAATTATGGATGGAAACGTGGAATGAGTGATAATGTGAACTGATCTTGAAGTGATTCTATGTAAAATGAGAAGTGTATTTCATGACAAGATAAAGGAAATTGTAATTCAATAGAGGTTAAAACAGATTTGATGAAATGGGTCTTATGATTTAAGGAACATATATGGAAATCTGATTGATAAAATGGAAAAAATTAAGATGGTGTTTATTTGGAAATGGAAAATTGTATATAAAAAGGAGCTGTGTTTATTTGGGATTTAAGATTTATGGTGATACAATAGAATACTAAATGTTTAGAATAAGATGTTAGAAAGTATGATTAAAAAAAATTGTTGATTTGATTTACTTTTTAAAGATGTAAATGGATGAAATTTGGAATCAAATTGGTTAAAGAAGTGTGAGCAACTGTACTTATTCAATATCGGACCAAACCTTTGCCCTTAAAAGATGTATTTTATGTTTAAAAATAAATAAATAAAATATTTCAAAAAAAAAAAAAAAACTGGAGGAAAGGAAAAACCTATGTTCTTGAAACGGATAACAAATAGAAGTTTGGAAATTCGGATGGCAAAATTAAATTAAATTAGATCCAATACTTTGACCAAATGATGGAAAACTGATTGCCACATATTTAGAAAGACTGAGGAGGGGTAGATAGTTGTGCAGTATATAATATAACTAAAAGTTTATTTTCTCTTTCTCTGTTCTACTGTTTTTTTAATCAAGAACACTGAGGTATACCACCACCTTGCCTGCCAAGCTAATTTCTGTTGCTTAAAAGCCACTGTAAATAAAATTGCCTGGAACTACAAAATGATTCAACCATGGATTTCATTGTGAATAATGATTTTGTGTAAACTGTGAATTTTACTAAAAAGTGTTACTAAGCATTTTTAAAAAATACTTCTCTGTTATTAAATATTTCAGTAAACTTTTCAAACAAGGAAACTATTTTCATTGTTATTTGTAAAGTCTCACAGAAGTGATATGCTACGAAACCAAAAACCCAGAAACAGACCCCTGGTTATCTTAAATTCTCATTTTTGGGTGTTTAGAAGAAATAGAGTAATTCTGCATAATATATCCTGGTGGAAGCCAGTATTCAATGGAGAAGAAAAATATTCAGTGAAAATTAAATAATATGGTCCAACAAAACAGCACTAATATAGAGATTTTATTCAACTGTATTGAATTCTTACAGCACATTGTTTGTCACAAAGCTATTGATCCGATTTTGGAGTTGTTTTGCCTGAAGACAGTGACACAAAATTCATGAGAGCTGAAAGCAGTATTGATTAATCATGGCTAACTTGAAGGGTCTTTTTCTCTCTTTGATTTCAAATTTTTGTTTTACATCTGTGCAAATGAGCTGAAAAAGGAACCAAACCCGAACTCTCCTACTAATTACATCACTCTGTACAAAGTTCAGTGTATGGCAAAACCAGATTTCATCTTTTACCGCTATGAGGTCATGCTGTCTGGAAGAGGCCAAAGGGCAATTCAAACAGATCCAGTGTATAAAGATGATGCTGGCTCTAGGGCTTTTGACTCAAAGCAGGTTTAAAAAATAAAAAGTAAGAAGTGGTAGCTTGAACCATTAATTCTCCCAAAAACTAATCAAGAATGGGTAGCTGGTAAGAATTGAACCCAAGCACGAAGTCAGTATCTTCCAATTCTTGAGGAAAGAGATATTCATGCACCCATCCTTTGTAACTGCCTAAGGACTGTTGATCTGGCTTGAGTCATCCACCTCAAAATCTTGTTCATTCTATAGTCCTACAATGATGTACATTTCAAAATAAAATGATTATGAACACTGCTCATAAAGATCTATGGAAATGGTGGTAACGTTACGCTTGCCTTTCTAAAACATTTTAGTTCTTGTTTAGATTACATGAGAGTAGCAGGATAAAATAACTGCTATACTGCTGCCACAGTGGAGCATCCATAAATCAGAAGAATCACTTTGAAGGGAAATTTATTGATGTCAGAATGAACAGAAAAGCATTCTTGCAGTGATGATGATCACTATAGTGTCCCTCACACCTTCTTGGGTGTAAGAGGGAGAATCCCTGTTTGTCAATATTCCCTGTTTTCCATCTTTAAAATTGGCACCTTCCCCCAGCCGTTTATACTCCAGATAAATTTTAAGTGCAGAGAAGTAACATTAGCAGCATTTTGGACTGAAACCCTCAAGCACACAAAACAGCACATTCCAGGAGGTAAAGAAAACCCACTTAATAGTCTGCCTTGAAGCATCAGGTTTTCGGAATAAAGAGCAACCAGAAATATGGAGATACAAATGCAGCATAAGGGAGAGGGAATACACTGTGATGTGACTCAAGAGGAGATTTAAGCTGTTACTCCTATAAAGACACTGGTTAGGAGCCAGCTGTTCAATACCCACAGTGGGCAGGAAGTGCACCAAGCCAAAGTTAATTCTGCTTTCCATACACAACAGCCCAGCTGCTGGAATAAAGTCTATTCCCTCAAGGAACACAAGGAAAGTGCAGATACACACTCTGCCTTATAAGGGATCTCTTCCTGGTACAGTACTACTGCTGGCCTTGGGCTGGATATCCAAAAAGGTTGGCAAGCTGAATATGACTGAAATATGACTAAACCAAGCCAAAGAGAGCTCCCGGAGATATCACACTCTGGGCCTGCATTCTTCTTTCTTACTCAATTTAACCTGACTGCTTTCTGACATGGGAAGAAGGGGGTTCTGATTAGGTTCATGCCTTTCTATTGCTTTTGGAAGGAAGGCAATTATTTGCACTATATCATTTGCCATCCCTCTGAAGAAAGACACTGTGGTCTCTAACTTGGCCTCATGTCTTGAAACCACAAACAGTACCATAATGTAGGCCGTGTCACACTCTTTAATCCAAATTCCTCATCTCCAATACATGGGGCACCAAGTGGGGAAAATTGCCGACAGTGCATACAAGGCTTGGTGATCAAGTGCTGCGCTACCGACCTCTTCAGCTGCAGCAGAGGCAGCCTTCTCCTTCCAGTCTGCAAGTGAAAAGGCCAGGCTTCCACAAATTTCCTTTGCTGGTATTCAGCTAGAAGCTGTGGCAATAGGCTTCTTCAGATGCTGGCTCATAAGTTCCCTGGCGCGGGATACCTGGATGTGATCGTAACAGGAATTGCAGACAAGGACTGGATCATAAAGCTGCTGATCAGGAATGGGCAGCTTTAGATGGCAGCAGCCAGCACAAAACACATTCCCACAATTCCTGGGTAAAAAATAACACAAAAATAACAATGATACTAGAGCCAAGATAGGATGGTATATGGAGGATCTTGTTTTCAGTTAACTGAGGAATACAGCTGACAATGTAATCTGGGATCTTTAGATATCCTGCTATGCTGTGTGTTTTTGCAAAACTTTCCTGAAGCCTAAAGAAAAATACTACATAAAAAGGTAAACACTGAGAGTTTAGCACATATTAACCCAGCTCTTCATATGTATGAGAACTCTCCCTCCCTCCCTCCCTCCCTCTCTCTCCTACCCCTACCTCCTCTCTCTCTATACGCGTCTTATAGATAGGAATAAAATAATACCAATTTTGAGACAGCCTGGGCAGGGCCAATTAGTCTTGATTCAAAATATCTGAATTTTGAGATACACAAAATACCGTGTTTCCCCAAAAATAAGACCCCGTCTTATATTTTTTTGAACCCTTGGCCTTATTTTTGGGGAGATCTTATTATTTTGGGGCACGTTGAGCAAAACAAGGCTCCTCTTGCTGTCTTACCAGCTCTGTCTCCCTAACCCTAACCAGAGGAAATGGCGGGGACTGACTGCACATGTGTTTAAATATTTTTGGGGAGGGCTTATTTTCAGGGAGGGCTTATTTTAGCGCATGTGCTCAAAAGCCCGAATGGGCTTATTATCAGGGGATATCTTATTTTCAGGGAAACAGGGTAGTACAGCATAGAAGAGTTGTTACAGGCAGTGGTAGGAACTTTCAGCTACTATTTTGTCTGATATATGGAGGAAGAGACATATGCAGGACTTCCAAGGTCCCAAGCAAACCTCACAGATGGGGTCCCCAAATAATCAACGAACTCAGGTACTGAGCTTCTCAGGCACAGGAGGAAGACAGTGGCTCTGCTTTCACTGTGAGGCCTAGGTTTTCCTTGTCCTGCTTCCAGATAATCCAGTTTGTTAAAGAAGGTGGGCAGTGGTGGCAGATTGAGGTTATAGCTGTCTCAGGAGCAACAGTGGAGGAAAATATTATGGCTCCTACCAGGGCCATAAGATTCTATGTTTGTTGAAGGCATTCACAATGCAAATTTCTGTTCTATAAAACTTCAGTCTATTTACATAATATGGCCCACCAGCAACAGGGCAGACTGAAGCCAATCTGTCAGGATTAAGATTTTTTAAAAAGTTTTTTATTCTCTTTTTGTAGAGAATACTTTTTCCAATTGTTTAATTATCATAAAGCCACTTTTTTTCTGAAAAAGTATTACATGCTGCCAGTTAACATTATTTCCAAAAATAAAGGATATTAAAATCTTAATACTTATACCTCAAGTATACCAACACATGATTGGAAATTGGTAGTTGATAATTATTATTGTTTTGTCAAACTTTGGCTAAAAATAAATATAATGAACTCCTACTTCCCAAGAAGACACTATTCTACTATATTCCATTTATCCTCTATATAGAACTTGTTATTCCCTTTGTATTGCTCTCAACATTTGCCACATATTCTGCAGACATACTTAATAAAATGAAAAAAAAAAGAGATGGGAAAATGAGATGTATCATAGTAATTACATTACCTGCAATGGTGTCTGCGTTTGGCCAACCAGAACTCACAGTCACAGTTAAAGCAGTGTGATGCCATATGGTCTGGAACCCAACGTGTGACCTGTTTAAAAACACAAAGTGTCATGGATGATTTCGGTTCTGTTTCTTACAAATAGCATATCTGTAAGGGAGGAAGCTACATAGCACACACACGTTAAGCTTTACTTTCAAAACAACTGTCTGAAGAATAATTCAAAAGGTGAAAAAAGGTAAAAAAAAACTTAAAAAACGAAACATAGAATAGAATTTTATTGGCCAAGTGTGATTGGACACAGAAGGAATTTGTCTTGGTGCATATTGGTTGTTTCATTAGAAAGAGTAATGTTTATTAAAAAGTTAAAAAAATGTCAGAGGAAAAAAAGAAGATCCTTGAGAGTAGACAACAAAAGAGAAATTATCTGTTTGAGAATGTTTTTTTTTACTAAGGGGAATCAGATACAAAATATATGTTTATACCTCAATAGGAGAGAGCAGAATAGGGAAATATAGGGGAGGAAGCAGCAATGGGAATGGTTTCATCTTACATCATACCAAGTTAAAATACATAAATATCTCAAAGCAAACTAGTAAATAAAGAAATGTAACATGCCTCAGTTTCCCTTTTATCAACAGGCTCCCAGCTTGCTTCAGATAGACAGTCTTCACTATGATCAGAGTAAAAATCCTCATTTTCACTGCCATCTGACTCCTTGAGGCAGGTCTGCAAGGAAGACCATGAAAGCCATCAGATTATCTATATCACACATATGATCACTTCCTTCAGAGTTTCAGCCTTCCTCCAAATGAACTGAAAATAACCACAAGATCATGTATAATAGCTTTCTAGCACTTCAGGCGTTATTCCAACTAGCTCAATATCATCTGCTGTGATTTCAGGTTCTACCATAATTGATCTTTTAACAGATGTGCAAAAAAACTGGCTCTTCTCTGTTTCGTGTGCTATTTGATAATGTCCATGCTATTATTATATTCAATACAGCAGAAATGTGGGAGATAGCATGGAATGGTAGAATGGAATGTGTGCTGCATATTTACGTCCAGAGAGGAAACATGTATCTTCATTAGTATGTTCACACATTTGTAGATACAGAGTGCCTACAAACATGTTGATGGTAGCAGGATCTGTTCATTTTATCTAACTATGTACATGCCTTCCTGGGGAAAAGTTAAGGAAACCATTAAAAAAGCTCTACCGGTGTCACTTACAAAGTCATCTTCATAGTCCATCTGTGGTTCAGCTGGAGTTGGATAGCAATGACGGATGTCTAATCTATGCTGAAGTTCCCGCACCTGCCTACGCAACTGCTCAACCTCCTGCTTATAGGTAGCTTCAATTTGCCGCAACCTATGCTGGATTACATCTGTGGGGAAGGGAAGTCCATCATCATCTAGATAGAGGGGAGGCACTGGAGAAGGGCTGTTTGGTGGCATGTGTTTGGAGCCAGGTGCCTGCTTCAAATGGCAAGGGAGCCACAGTTTGTTGGACCTCCCCACAAGGCCTGTGCAGTGTGTGCCAGAATGGATGGAGCAGCCAGGAGGCTTCGCACTTTCTTTCAAAGGCCATTGGCCACTGAGGCACAGTCCAGAGGTCCAGAAGTGTCTACTGTTCAGTCTCTTGTTACAACAGCCATAGGACAGGAGTCGTCGGGGACCCACATCACCCCCGGGAAGTGATGTCCCCATCCCTTGAAAACTGTCCCAGTTTGCTGCTAGAAGAGAGAATTCGCTCATCTGGCTTTGAGAAACTCCTTTTCGCCACAACTCTGTCTGAATTTTCCCTGTATGGTTGCCATCCTCTCTGTGCTTGACGTTGCCAATTTTCCCATCCAATTCTTCTTTTTGACAACCTGGAGCACTGTGTCTTGGAACAGTCAGAGCTGGCTGACCTGAACTGGGATGACCTGCTGAAGTCTGGCTGGAGGAGGATTCTGGATGAGAAGTTTGAACAAGATCCCAAGTGCCATTGGATATCAGGCCAGTGTCTTTGACATGATTGCAGGATAATTTTTCAAACACTTGTGTTTGTCCAGAATTTGGAGTTGGGACTGGGTCTTCTGTTGCTTCTGAATCCTCTCTGCTTACTGCTTTTACCTCAGAAGGCACAGCACTTAACTGCTGAGACACTTCATGTTTCTGTGGTCTTTGTGGTCGACTGATTCTGTGACTGTCAGAGGTGGCGCTGCCAGAGCTATGCAGGGGATAGAATTCCTGCTGGTGTTGAGGTACTTGAAGCAACTCATCTTCTCTGGTTTCTTTGCTTGTCACTGTCTCTTCAGCACTGGTATGTCTGCATTCCAAACCCACCCTGACATCTTGACAATGATTGTTCAGATTTGGATCACTTGATGTGCGGGTCAGCAGACTGCTAGGATCACATGCTGAGAGAAGATCATCCATGGATCTTGTCTTTGGTAATCTGAAACAACAAAAGTCAATTCACACAACAGGGATAATACATATATTGCCTAGAGATACATTTACAAGAAGTTGCCCACTGCAGAGCCTTAGAGGAAAATATATGCATGCATGTATGTTTTCTCCCCCATCTCCCCCCAACATGCTTGCATGCACACACACACACACACACACACATGGAGACCTTTTATAATTCAAAGGTTTTCAATTATTTTTTAGTATTATAGTAAGTAGTCAGAAGGAAGGAAGGAAGGAAAAACTCTAGTCAGGACTGCAAATGCAAAACAGTTCCTTATGGTATTTTCCCTGGATATAGTTAGGACAGATCCTTGATTTTTTTTCCTAAATCATTTTAAAGACTCATAAATAATCACCAAATTAGTGGGAAGCATTATTTCGTAATCTATAAAATTAAAAAGGTCACATCAAACTACCCTTTTAAAGCAGTGAAAATTTTCAGACAATACAGATAAGTAAAATGATTAGCACAACCCTAAATCCAACCCTCTAGAATCTTCTATAGAAACTACACTGTAATTGATCAGGATAAGTAAGATAAATAAATAAGAGGCCATTACAGAGGTATCCAAAGTAGTGTTAGAAATCCTGAATTGCACAATTCATAGAACTATTTTTCTCCTACCTGTCAAGTGACCGACTGCTGAACTCTTGAGTCTGAGATCCAGAAGGCAAGTAAAGATCCATGCCTTCTTCTCCTAAAGGACATGGAGATGAAGTTGGAAGATATACAGCTGTCCAGAGATGCAATGCACGCACATGGCACACTGGATGCAGCACCTTGACATAAAGGATGGAGGAAAGAAGATTCAGGAAGAGGAGGAGAAAACCAGCATAAGCCAAGAGTCTGGTAGCTCGTGAAGGTGCACCTCAAACTAATAATTGATAATGAGCTATAATTCCAGTTGTCCTATCTAACTGAAAGATACAGAGGAAACCACTGGACCTTCTTCCTCCTTCCATTTTCAAAGAAACAGAGGGGAAAAACAAAGGCTTCACAAAGCCCAGCCTGCCAGAAAGAGGCAGAACTCGAAGTGGTGCCCACAGTAAGGACTGTTACAAAACTTTTAATCCTGCATGAGGGAGAAGCAAGCTATATTTGGGCTTCTGTCCCCTATTGCATGAAAAATTTTCTCTCCTGCCAACCTGGCACAAATGGGAATTTTACTTACTTGCTCATTAGCAGGCATGTAGAGCAGATTGTGGAAATTTTTGTTACCAGCTCTCAAAAGGGACCAAACTGAGCAGGTGCGTTTGGCAATGTTGTGCAGCTCACGTTCACAGGGGCTATTTCCAAGGAAGGTCCCATAAAGGCAGGAATATGTGTGTTGGACTAACTTTACCTGCAAGTAAAAGAGAAATTTAGGAATTTGAGAGAAATTTCACAAGAGCCCATGGTGGAGGCAGCTTATTGATATAGTGCTGCTTTAACAACAATGTAGTGCATTATGTCAAACCTTTGCAATGGGTAAGCAGAAGTTCAAAAAATAATAATAATAATTACAATTTGGATTTGGTTAAATGTTCCCAAAGTCAAGATCATAAGTTTTGCTCTTAGCTTAGTTAGACACAAAAAGCTTTTTTTTAAAAAAAATGATACACTATTTTTTCTGGTTTCTTTTACTCTTCACATAGTGGGATTAAATGGACTGTATCCACTAACTAACAGGTGAAAATCAGGATAGTACAACATGTTACCTGCCTTGCTATGTATGAAATGTATGCATTTTGATAAACAGCTCTTTCTCATTATTAGAGAAATAAAGCACACTATGTTAGCATACAGATTATAGTACAGCATTTTAGTAGCACTTTCAGAAAAATCTATTTTGTATAATAATTCAGTGAAAGAGAAATAAATGCTTTTTTCAAAAGCTTCATAATTTATAACACAGAGATTTATCATAGTAATTCAACTAGCGTGGACAATCGAAAGGAAAAATGACCCCATAAAAACCATAATCACTTTTGCTTTAGAAACATCAAGCTGTCATTGAACACTGATCTATCTTGGTATTGAAATGTATATCCTCTAACACTTGCCCTTACCAAGAAAGCTTCATTAAATTCAAAAAGACAGGGAAACTGCTTGAGCAGCTGGTGAACAGAATCCAGCCACTGTAAAAAAACTGGACACTGTTCGTTCTGATCTTCTGCCTTTTCCTGGTGTCCACATCGATCCCCAAATTTATGGCCAAAATCCAGCCAATCTGATTCAACCAGCACCTGGAAACCCTGGCAATGAAAGGAGATAATTTCAGTAATATAGATTTTCTGAGTAGGCTGCAATAGAAAATGTTAATTCCATAGCTGCTGACATTATTCACCTGTTCTCAAATCATTTGTGGATGTATCATAGCATCTTTAGTTCTTCTTCCTTATTTTCCTGCCCTTGCTTTCATATTGTCATCTACAGTAGTGGCCAAAATTGTGGAAACCTTTTGGGGAAAGTGTATTTTTGAGGTTTGATGGCTAATAACACCACTTTTTTTTGGAGTTTCAAGGTAATCATATTCCACTGCTGGAATGGCCTGGGAATAGCCCAGACCTTAACCCAATTGAAAATCTATGGAGCTGACTAAAGAAACTTGTTAGTCAGAAGCAACCCAGCAATAAAATCCAGTTAATAGAAGCAATCATTCAATTTTGGTTTCACATTATAACAGCTGCAGAACTAAACGACTTGGTTCATTCCATGGGAAGACATTGAAAGGCTGTAATTCATGTTAAAGGTTACCCAGGTAAGTATTAACTGATGTGACAATTTTTGTATATCTCGTTTTTTCTATGTGTTTCATTTTTTCTTCTTTAAATTGTAACTGCTATTCTAATAGCAAATCCTTCATAAAACTTCTTGCTTACATTCGTGATTAAATTATCTTTCCATTGATATATAATTTTATGGTACTATTCAAAAAATAAGTGGTGTTATTAGCTAGTTTTTAAAAATACACTTTTCCCAAAAGGTTTCCACAATTTTGGCCACTACTGTATAGTGTTTTTATTCCGCCAGTTCATCAACTAGGCTTCAGTAGGGGAGCTTCTGCCCAGCTATGGCTACTGCATAGCTGCCCCCCTTTTTGGAACAAGATATTTTATTGATAGTAACCTCAACATCTTGCCCTCACCTCCTTGAAATTAAACCAGTACAGTGACAGTATTAGTTCGGTGACAGTACAGTACAGTCTATTTGGGACTCCCTTTGAAAATTCAACAAAAACTGCAGTTACTTGAGGCTGCTTAGTTTCTGGTAAGTAAAAGCCAATGCAGTAATATCAATTATGTTTTGTGGGTATTGTATTGATTTACCATTAGGGTTTTGAGTACAATTCAAATGCTGGTGTTAATTTATAAAGTTTTATAATAGGCGTGGCTATCTGTAGCCTTGGAGACTATTTTCTCTGTACTGAATCATAAGGGTTGCTTCAGCTCTCCTCCCACAAAGAGCAGAGAGGAATAGGAGATAACTCTCCTGCCTGAACAGCTCACCCTTGCACCATAGACATACTTTGAAAGTCGTAATAACATCTAAATGATACTGGGTGCATCATGAGTTATGACATACTGTAGGTATATTCTTTTATCATGTGGCATGCAATAGTATTTGCCTCTTCCCTGGCTACTTTGCCCCACCATTGGAGATGTCCAAGTCTTGGAGGCCTGAATGTTTTCCAGACTGTCCATTTTCAAGAATGGACACTTTCCCTTATCTTCCTTTTGTCAATTTAATATCAAGCCACAGGGGGATCTTTTTTTGTCAAGAACTAGAATTTCTTACCAGAAAACTGTCAGGGGATGCATGCTAATGATAGGTGAGTTACATACCAACTGTAAGAGATCAAGCCAAAATGTGGCAAGACTTCTCTTTTCAATCCACTTTTCTTACTCCAAATAAGTAAACTAAAAGATCTATTAAATACAGCATTTTCTTTCCATGGTAGCATCTAACCAGATGTCAATGGGAGGCATATAAGAAGGAGCATAAAGACAATGCAGCAGCTGATATCAAAAAACATGATTTCCATTATCAACTATCATCAAAGGTTAATCATGGCTAGGTTTTCTAGGACATAACTGTATCTTTACTATGAACAGAACATATGCTGATCTAATCTTCTGAATTCTAAATTACTTTGGAATCTGGTATCATTACCTATTGCATTTGCTAATTGATTCCTTGCAGAAACTTTTAAAATCAGGCTGTGACTGAATGGAATTATATAAATAACAAAACCATGTGTGTAAATTTATCCTCGTATGGCATGTATTATTAGTCTTGACTGATTAAATCCTGAAATAAAAACACAGGCTTAACCCAAACCAAAGAAAAAATAAGACAAATGTCTATTGTCTCCAATTGCAGATCACTCAGACAAAAAGATGGGGAAAAAATGCTTTGCTTTAGGCAATTCTGTACAGCATCTCCCATTTAAGTTCTCCTAAATTCTCCTAAAACAGCAGTTCTCAACCTGGGGGTCGTGACCCCTTTGGGGGGTTGAACGGCCATTTCACAGGGGCCACCAAAGCCCTCTCTCGCCCCCCGCCACGCCTTCACTCACCCTCACCCTTTGCCTCTGTTGGATCGCCAGTCGACGTTCATTTACCCCGCCCACTCCCAATCTATTGCTGCCTCCTGAGTCCCAGCTGATGGCTAGAGGGAAAAAAAACTGTTTAAATTCTTGCCATGGGGCTTCAAAGGGCCGCCCTACAGCTGATCAGTGTTAAAAGAAAACAAATGAGTAGACCGGTGCCTGCAAAAATAGAAAAAACAGCCCCTTTCAGCTTCAGCATAGCTTAATTACCATAAGTTGATTTGATTAGCTTCCCGACTCTCAGCTGATTTGCTCTCAGCTGTTTTGCGGAGGGCTCTGTTGCTAGCTAGCTGCAAAGAGGTAAATTACTGGAGCAGATTTTTTCCCCCTAGCTACGCTGAAAAAGCGAAACTGAAAGTAAAGCAGGGTCTTTGCTGCAACGTGACAAAATGAGGCAGAGAGAGATTTCTTTTTCTTTTTCCTCACCAAAAAAGGTAGGTGCAAAACTGCAAACAATGGGAAATTTAGGGCAAAAGAGGAGGTTCAAGATTTTAAAACACAAAAGAAAAAAAGCTCTATTTAACTAGGGAATTGTAATAATTGAGATACTATTAATTGTATATTGTGTTGAAAGCAGAAATGGTTAAGTTGTGGTTTGGAGGAATATATGGGGGAAATTATTTGGTTTATTATTATTGGTAAATATAATTAATTGATTTGTAAGAAATTGGATTGCATGGAAATAATTGGAATATTCATGTTCATATTGATTAATATACAAAAAAGATAGTTATATAACTAATTGATTTATATTAAAATGTTGAATCTATATTAAACAACTGTACTACATAATTAACCAATGTGGGGATGGATATAAAAATAGATGACAATGGGAAGGGGTATAATATAGAAGGGAAAAATTGAATTTGATTAAGATTAGAGATGAGGATGAAGGGTAATATTGGTTTTTTACAAAAATAGATGAGGAATAAATATGGCAAAAAGGAAATACAGAAATTGTAAATTTAATTGAAATGACTAAACACTGTTTAAATTTGTGAACCGGCCAAATACTCTGTTCAAAGAAAATACATTGTATGTATGTGTGTTTCTAATTATTGCTATTTATTCATATTTGTTCTCTTTTATTCTTTAAAGTTTAACAATTCATTCTTTATCTTAATATCTTTATATTTGTTTGGGGTTGGTTTTCTTCCCTTTCATCTTTTTTATTGTACAGCAATCTTTCTCCTCAAACCTACCACTCCTCTCTCTTTTCTTTCCTTCTTACTTTCTCTTCCCCCCCACTTCTTTTCCTCCCTACTTCCTCTTCCTTTCTTCTTCTCCTCCTCTCTTCCTCCCTCTCTTACCCTCACTCCTACTCTAATTTCCCTTCCCTTCCTTCATCCCTCTCTATTGCTGTATCCTTTTATGCATATGGACTACTCAGAGGGCTGAAAAAGTTATTTTTGACTGGTCCTCGCACTTTTGATCAGTCCTCGAACTTACGACTGTCCTCACATTTTACGTTTTTGCCCTATCTTGTCACCATGGTGAAGAGAAGCAGTTGTGAAATGAGTGACATGGTTGTTAAGAATGCTACAATGGGCATAAATGATGACCAGTCATAAGTGCGAAGACCGGTCAAAAGTGCGAGGATCTGTCAGAAATCACTTTTTTCAGCCCTCTGGGTAGTCCTTTTGTGTACATGGACTACTCAGAGGGCTGAAAAAGTTATTTTTGATTGGTCCTCGCACTTTTGACCAGTCCTCAAATTTACGACTGTCCTCACATTTTACGTTTTTTTGCCCTATCTTATCACCATGGTGAAGAGAAGCAGTTGTGAAATGAGTGACATGGTTGTTAAGAATGCTGCACGGGCATAAATGTGAGGATGGTCATAAGTGTGAGGACCTGTCAGAAATTATTTTTTTTCAGCCCTCTGAGTAGTTCCTATACATATAGCCATGGCCGCCCGGTCACAAGACCAGCTAGCCATGCCCATCCAGTCACATGACCTCCAAGCCACATCCACAAAATAAGCCACGCCCACAGAACTGATAGTAAAAAATTTTAGAACCCACCCCTGGTTGGGGGTCACCACAACATGAGGAACTGTATTAAAGGGTCGCGGCATTAGGAAGGTTGAGAACCACTGTCCTAAAAGCTACTTCTGAACTGCTAAGACAACTGAAGTCCAATACCTCCATAGTTCTATAATAGGGATCCAGAAGAATCTTTGCCAAGGCAACAATCTGAGGGGTCCTGTCCCAACCATCAGAGCAGTGAACCAACACAGGGCGTCCTTCTCGATCAACAGCATTTGAGACCAGCACAGCTGCCTTCAGCATGATGGAAAGATGCTGTAGCCACTTGGTGCTCTCTAGTGCTGACAGCCAGCTGAAAGAAAATGCATAAAGATTATGGCCAACATAAATACTTTTTTTAAGTGCTGGAAACAAGAAACCCAAATCCAGCTTGTGCCAAATAGAAAGTTTTCACTGAGAAAAGGGATGTGCAAAATGTTTCAAAGTCAAAATCAAAAACTTGTTTCAGCTCAAATGGGTTAAATTACCGATTCTGGAATGTTCCAAGTTTAAAACAGCTTTACTTCAAATTCAAAAGAGGTTCTAAACTATTGAAACATTTAAAACATGTTGCTAACTGTACATTGATGGTGTGTACATAAAAATATTTTTGTTTGACTGTGTTGAACCTGCCCTTAATCAATTTAACTTAGCGACCTAGTGCTGTGAAGGACCAAAGAAAAAAAAAGTCCCCTGTAGCCAAACTTCCCATATTATTTGCAGTTATACAAATATCTTTGATAATTTTTCTCTACCAGAATAATTATGTATCCCCACATATAAACCTAATGAAAAACAAGTGAATTATACAACAACAAAGAGATCACTGTGCACAGGATAAATCTTCAGAGCATTCCTCTTTTCTTTCAGTTCTGGCAGAAAGAAAATCTGTGTTTTATAGTCCCTCAGATAATGGAATTCCATAAAGAACATAACTGTTTGACAAATGCTACTTGGAACTTACTTGCTAGGATCTGGCATTTGACTGCATACTGCCCTCAGGTACTGGAAGCTATTACGGATGGAATGAATGTTAGCCATACCCATGAACACCACTTCACAGT
This sequence comes from Arizona elegans, assembly GCA_022577455.1. Taxonomy (NCBI): domain Eukaryota; kingdom Metazoa; phylum Chordata; class Lepidosauria; order Squamata; family Colubridae; genus Arizona; species Arizona elegans. The sequence goes on along the minus strand of JAKOOJ010000001.1, from coordinate 317,087,396 downwards.
TAGGGTAATATTCTGAAAAATGTCAAATAGAAGAAGAAAATTAGTTGGAAGTTAAATAAGCCTATCTAACACATAAAATATCTTCAACTGTAATCCTCTTTAATGGGAATAGTTCACATTGACCTATCCATAAGGAATCACCACTATGATTATGATATGTATATTGGAAAAAGGTACCTTATGATTTTAATTCCATACAGACTCAATAACTTTATTATTTCAAGTGAGTTGTAGTTTCCAATACATCCTGTGGATTTTTATAATTTAATGGCTCCACTGTAGTCAAATGAGCCTCCTAAAAACTCATTATAAACTCAAGAAGTTGGGATGGAAGTAAAAGTAGAACCTTGATGGGGAAGGTGCTCAAAAATAGCTTCACTTGCTTATGCACCCTTTGTAACTAGGATGTAACACTGAATAGGTGGCCTAAGAAAGCCAGAAAATCATGCTTGTACCTTCACATTCACAGCCTCCTCCTTTGGCTCTGTTGGCAACCGCTGCAGTGTAGGACCGAGCATCCAAAATCAGCAGTTTCTGAGGTGTTGCTGAATTCTCTACACTTGAACATGCAGTCAATGATGAATCTGCAAAAGGTCAAATAGGAATTTCTCATATCTTAAACAGACATACAGTTTGATCAACAATACAGAATTCAGAATGCTGAGATCAGCTGAGGTCACAAAAGCTGGTTACAACAGACATTGCCATCCATCCAAAAAGTACAATCTTTCATAATATGCTCTTTTGGAGTTTCACTGGCTCACTGAAAAAAAAAAGGTTTCTGTCAAAAAAAAAAATCTTTTCCAAAAAAGCAAGAACAATGTTCAGTTTCTTAAGCACTACGTTCTAATACCATTGGGATTAATTATATTGAATGCACTATAAAAGAATGGTTGTGGTTCCACGTTTTTAATTTCTACTTTTATTTTTGTTTTTGCTATTGATGGTTTTTATATTGTTTTATACTATTTTATTGTTTGTAAGCCACCCAGAGTTCTTTTTAAGATAGGCATATACATACATACATACATACATACATACATACATACATACATATAAAACACACACACACACACATATATATGTTTTAAAGAAAGATACATCAACGGCGTAATTTTATCCAGATTGGTAGGCATTACAAATGAGATTATATTCGGTATTGCCATGAAAAATTCATCAAATTCTGTCGAAGGCTAGGTAGCATTTGTGCAGCAATGGAAATCAGAATGGAAATAGAATTGGCTTACTTACCAAATCCTGCATCGCAGGCCTCATTTCCATCACTAAGCCCAGATGGTGGGGTCCCCCCAGCCAGCCTCTGTCCAGGGTTCAAGGCACAGGCTTTGGCAATGGAAGTTACCAGATATTCATCATCTGCATTGCGCCAGCCCCACCAACTAATCTCAGGTTGACTGCAGCGTGCAATCACTGCCCCATTGCGCAAATGTCTAAAAAAGAATAAGTCCTATTAGTTCTAAAATGCAAAGTGTTTCAACAAGTCCCAGTTTGACTGAAAAATCAAATACTCCTTTCATAGTGGAAGCACCAAGTATATGCTTATAATAATAGATTAAGGAGATGAGGGGTCCTTGGTGCTCCCTCAACCTGGTTGTTTTCTTGCAGATGTTTTTTTTTAACCAAATTAGGGGGGTAATGAAATGTCTGCAAGAAAACAACCAAGCTCAGAGAGTACCAAGGACTCCTCATTTCAACCCTGAACTACATTCTCCTTTATGAGATTAAGGAGAGGCTTGGTGAAATTTTGACTGGAGAGCCAATTTAAGACAAGGCAATATTCCTGACCCTCCAGATCTGCTTAAGTGTAGCTCCTATCATCATCATCATACATCCAGAAGACACAAGTTGAACTTGGAGATTTCAGATACAATAGTAGATACAATTAGCAAGTATGAATAATTTTTTTGGCTTATGAAGGAAAATGCAAGAAACAGTGATTTGAAGTCATACACAAAAAGGATTTGATTAGCTTCCAAATATGCATTAGAAAATTGAAACTATATAATCTGAGATAGCTGTTAAACGCAAAATAGGATGATACTCTTTCCTCCTAGTAGTACCTGTTTCGGAAGGAGGAGTATTAGGTATATCTTCCACCTCTAATTATTTACAAAAAATAATAAAGATGAGTGAATGAGTGATTGAATGAATGAATAAATGAAAAATCTCTGAGATAACTAGGCAGGCACCAAATTGTGCTTTAAATAATGTATTATCTGATACATTCTCATTTTAATCTCCATGATCTATCCTAAAATGATACTGTTGTTTCAATAATGGAATCATATTTTTTTTTAAATTTGATTTATATGCCGCCCTTCTCCAGAGACTCAGGGCGGCTTACAATGCGCTAAACAATAATGCAGGAGTGTCAAACTCAAGGCCCGCGGGCCAGATCCAGCCCACAGGGTGCTTAGATCTGGCCCGCGGGGCTGCCCTGGAAACAGTGAAGGACCGGCCCAGGTGCGCTCTGCCAACGAAAAAGGAGCTCAGGAGGGCCGCATGTTGCAGGAGGCCGTTGCAGCCGAAAACCGAGCCTGGGAGGGATGCCCCGACATGAGTGACGTCAAGCTGGCCATGCCCACCCCAGCCACACCCAGCCGGCCCCCAAGGTCAAACACAACCCTGATGTGGCCCTCAATAAAATCGAGTTTGACACCCCTGATTTAATGGAATAGTGTCAATAATGGAATCTTAAAGAAGAGCTTGGCTACACAGTTAAACAAAAATTAGAAGAAAGAATACTTTATCACTAGGGTATTAGAAAAAATACCCTAGTGATAAGATTTCAGTTGACACATAAGTCTTTGCACGGCCTTCTTACAAGACATGAGTTTTGTACCTATAAACAACCACTGGAATCCTCTTCCAAGATCTAAAAGAAGCTACATTCTCCAGTTCCTTGTCAGTGATCCAAACAGGAACCAAAAGTTTCTGTGGGTAGCTGGTACATAACCTAAGGAGGAAAATTCAAACTGATGATCAGAAATTGATTATGGGGCAGGGGGCGAGAATAAAAAACCAAGATCAAATTCCAAATCTTTAACCTGCCAGATCATATGAATTAACTAATTGATATTTTTGGTATTTTCAAGTTTTCTTTAGTTTACATAAATAGGTAAGATGACAGATGATCTTAGTTCATCTATAATAGTGTTTCTCAACCTTGGCAATTTTAAGATGTGTGGACTTCAACTCTCAAAATTCCCCAGCCAGCCATGTTCAAGACTGATCTATAATCATACAAAAGCTGCAATTATGATTCTGTACTAATAGTCATATAAACCGCAGATCTGATGTTCTTTTGGATGAACATGAAACATCAAAATTACTAACAGATTACTTATACCAGATTCATACTATTGGTGATATTATGGCTGAAAACTGTTAGAATCCCCATAAATATAATAATAAGAGCAATATCAATTTTAATTTGACTCAAGGCACTAAGGATAGAATGACAAGCAACAATAGATGTGGGTCTCCTTTCAGACATGCAATGTGATGAGGGCATAGGAATATAAAAAGAAGTTCTTGGGATACGTTTGTGAGGTACAAGTGAGAAAGGCCACTGTAATAACACATAAAATAACAATAAATGCTATTTTATTATCACAAGATAGATATTTTAATATTACATTAGCTTGAACTGATTTATATGTTGTCTAGCTATAAGATTATACTGTTACATCCTAGCATTTACAAGACAGAGGATATAATGCTGTGATACAAACCCCCCCCCCTTTACAGTTATCTGGTAAATTTAAAGGCTCACTTGTAGTTGTTATTGATGTCAGAAACCCTCCACACATTCTGCAAGTCAAAGCCCATTCGAGCTAATTCCATTTCAAACCGATATTTCACATGGTCTCCTGCAAAACGAACAGTAATTAACAATAATCAACAACAATCAATTTTGTCAGAAATTATGACAAAATAACTCAACAGATCTCTGTATTACAATATCCAACTAGAAATTGATAGAATTGGTTGCATAACTAACCCTGGACAGTGGCTTTCAAGAGGCTTGGATCTATAGCTGTAGATGCAATGTAACTCATAACAACTTACCTGGGCGGCAAAGGTGGGCATGCTGGTCTTCCTCATCAGTACAAACTCCTAAGCACCAGGCATGATAAGCAAATGCAAATAGGTCTTCTAGTTTGGTGGGGCGTGCAATGGCTCGGCTCAGCCTTTTCAACCATTCCTGGCATTGCTTAAACGTAGAGAAATGGCACCTACAGAAACAGAAGTACACATACATTCAGTGCCTAGGAAAGATGGTCTAACGAGGGAATTTCAGGTAAACTCCTGAGGGGAAAGGGAAGGGAAAACAACCTATTGAAAAATAAAAATGCTAGGGACTCCCTGACGCAAAGGGCTACTTAAATCACTGAAAAAACTTAGCAACGATAGCTAACAAAAAAAAAAAATTTTTTTATAATAGAGGATCTATTAATCGCCATCAACTGTGGCAGAAACTGAGCCTTTGCTTATGTATATTTTCCAAGATTCTTAGCTGTCCACTGCTGGAAAGCAAACAGATTAAAGAATTTTACTTTACTTCATGTTGGCAGCTTCTATGTTTAGAGTGACAGGAACCTGGCAGCATCATGGTTCAGAGCAGAAGTAAAAAAAGTCATGGTATCCCAGTTTGTTGCTGGATTACATTTTCCACCAATAACTATGCTGGCATATGTTGTCAGAAGCTGGAAATCAAAAACATCTGCAGGCCGCATGTTATCCATCTCTAGTTTGAGCGAATCACATTTGCTGACTCTCACCAAACTTTAGGAGTAAGATGTTATTAGACATCCCCTACCTGACTACTTTGGAATCTTTGCAGACAATATGGAGCTGGAACATATCCCGACTCTCTACACTTTCCATCATTCTCAAAGGCACCTAAAAACAAAGGCAAAGGATTGATGAACAGGTATGTAGACAGTCAACTAGACAATAAGCTAACCTAATATTTTATCAGGTATTCCAATGGTATTATGGAAACAGTAACATTAGTTGTAAGTTATAGTAGGAGCAGGAATAAACTCAATTTGGCATGTAGCAGATTTCCTTAGTAATGTAGGGATAGTATTGAAGAGACATCAAGGCAGTTTCTAACTTTTCATCCTTTTCAAATGAACTTTCACTAACAACTAATCAAGTCCATCAATTGCACCCTCACCTGGATTGGGAGGTCCATCAGAGAGTCAAACAGTATTTGCTTATATGATGCATGGACTATTGCAATACACTCTAGATCCTGTCCTTGAAAACCACTCAGAAGCATAAAAGTATCAACTATTCCTAAATGCAACAGCACGGGCAATTATGGGGACATCTCATAAGAGCCCTTATAACACCTTTGTTCTATGGTCAATTAGTTACCAGAAGGCTTCTACGTACAACTCAATGTGATGGTTATTACTTATAAAGCCTATAGCACAAGGGCTGGTTATCTAAAGAACTATCTGCCTTCTGTGACTTTGATATGGCCTGTATGATTTGGCAGAGTTGACATGTTCCAGGTCCTATCCATTAAGCAGTGTAACCTGGGAGGGAGGAAGGGAAGGGGATAGATTAAATTGTCCAATGTATGGTAAAAAAGGAATAGCCAATGAATATCGGAAATGTATGAATCTCAGTGAAATTAGAAACCATGTTTTATCATTGAATATGCACAGCTTACTCTTTTCAAAGCAGATGGCAATCTGAAGCTACAGCTTTTCCATAAACAAAGCAAAGATCATGCTAGGAGTTTGCCTTCATGAAGGCAATTTTTCCTTAAAGAAATAATTCCCTAACTCAAATTGACAAACATTCTCTTCTAAACATTTTGCAAGGCATGGTGGTACCTCACTTGAGATATCTGAAGCTGTCTGATCAAGAGAGTTAAAGGACAGGGCCAGGGGTGGGGACCGTTTGGAACTGGGCTGCACAAGTGGTGGATGAGTGGCAGGTGCTTGCCCTTGCACATACCACTCACACAAAACCATCCCCTCTCCTCCCCCACCCCCTCTAGGTCATGAAACTGGAAAGGTTGGGGCCCACTGGGACAGGGGATTCTTCAAATTTGCTTTGCAGCTCAGCGAGAAGATAAACTACATAATTTGTTTCAAGAAAAAAAAAAGATTAACATAGGAAACTATCAGCTCTGCCATAAATAACCACAAAGTATATTAAGAAGACTTGCATTGATTACAGAATCCTTAAACTTGATATGGAGCCGGTAGTTAGAGATGGCAATGATGGCATCACTTGCATGGCCCAGATATTCCACACCCTCTCCTTGTAGCACAGTAAATGGAACCTAGAAAAGGGAAATTCACACTTTAAAGTAGTTGCCGATTAACCAGGCAAGGCTACAGGGAAATATATCTCCACATAACCAATGGAATGCTCCGTTCAGAGAGAGACAAATTAAACACTTGTTTTCCAGTCTAAATTTCTAGTATTAAATGTGTTGCGAATACATTATCTGAAGAAACTTTTATTTTGTTCCTACCTGAATTAAAATATCATTCTCAGAAATTCTACTCCAGGTGTCCCTCAACCCTGGCCTGTTTTCAGTGCTAAGCAAATATATTTTATTTCCAAGGTCTTTTTATATTAATTTTGTTATGTAGCAAATGAAGCGTTCTAATACATTTTTGAGTTTTAAACTACGCCTAGCAATAGATGTTTCAGCCGGTGGTGGTCTCTGGGCGACCATGTCTGGGCTCAGAAATGAGCAAGGTCAAGCCTGGTACTTAGATGGGACACTACCACGATGTTTCATGACAAGAGGTAGTCCTCATTTTACGACCATAATTGAGCCCAAAATTTCCTATGAAGCATGGGAAAATCAGAAGTCCAGGCAGTTCAAATGAACATAAAGGTTTATTGCAAGCTTATGCTCTCTACAGGAATCTGGCCAAAGCAAATTGGAGGTAGAGAAGAGTCAATGGAATTCAAGGTGGAATGGACTAAGATGTCTTGTGGGTGCAACGAGTCTCGAGGCTGATGACATATTTGACCCCTCCCGTGGGCTCAGCCTGCTCATCTCCTACATTTCCATTGCTAAGCAAGACATTTGTTAAGGTGAGTTTTGCTTCATTGTAGGCCTTTCTTATCAGAGTTGTTAAGTGAGTCACTGGAGTTGTTAAGTTAGTAACCTCTTAGTTGTTAAATGAATCTGGCTTCCCCTTTGATTTTGCTTGTCAGAAAGTCACAAAAGGTGGTCACATAACCCAAGGACCCTGCAACCGTCATAAATACATGCCAGTTGCCAAGCGTCTGAATTTTGATCACATCACAATGGAGATGCTGCAATGGTCATAAGTGTGAAAAAAAGTTACAAAGGCACTTTGTTCAGTGCCGTTGTAACTTTGAACAATCACTAAACGAATGTTTTTAAATCGAGGACTACCTGTAAAGGCTATAGTGGGAACCTGAAAAACATCCTAGAAGAAGGTTAATGGCAAACCATTTCTCTACTTCTACCAAGACAATTACATGGTGATATTCATCTGATCCCCAGGACTAGTACTTAAGTGGAGAATTGCCTTTAATTTTGGAAATTGGTTTTGCTTTAATGTTTTGTACTTTAATCTGTTCTTTTAGTTGACATTTTTTAAATTATGATTTTGAAATATTTTGTGAACTGTCCTGGCAATGTTTTTATTTTGAAGAAAGGTACTGTATCCCATTTATATCATTTTAAAAAGTAACATTTCAGGTCAAAAGCATTGTCACTGGCACCTTATTAGGAAGCGTATAGAGAATGATAACATCTATTTGGAAATGACTGGAACAAGTAAGAAATATTATAATAAGAAAATCCTAAGAGAATTATATCATGAAGAATGATACCAGATCTACTATGTATTTATAGTGCAAATGGATGCACAGCAGTTAAAACTTCTGATGTATGCACCCTTCCTAAAATTAAAATTAAGAAGTAAACTACTTTCATTTTCTCCTCAGTTCTAAAATAATCTCTATAGACATATTTTAAAGTGACATTAATAATTAATTGTTTGAAAGGTCTTTGTTGTTGGTCTGCACTGCATTTGCATTGAACTAAAAAAAGCTTTTTTCCAGCTTTAATATTAAAGGGATGTCTTTCCTATTGGCTAAACATGTTTTTTATTGGACAACTAGAAAGTTTAACACATCCAGTGTTGAACAGAGGTCAGGATATTCCCACAAGACTGGAGTGCAATTCAGGCTATGCTGCTTCACTCTGAAAAAATACAAGATTAAAACTAATATATATATATATACATACATAAATACATACATACATACATACATACATACATACATACATACATATATATATATATATATATATATATACTTGGGAAAAAAAATACATCCAGGGAAAAAACAAAAAATCCTCCCAAATAATGTTGAGTGCATATATGCATTATATATTCATACATGTGCTGAGTTACTGAGAAATTATATGTTTAATATATCCAAAAGGAAACAGGATAGCAACATTTACAAAAATATTGTTATTATACCTAATAAATGATCACAGGATTTTGGCAGATTTGTTCCTCCAGGGCATAATTTTCATACATCGATTTTTTAAAAAAACTTGTTCTATCTAATTTACCCATGGTCGAATATACGGATTTAATAATATACATAATTTAGTTTTTCAGTGTTTTGCGATAATAAAAGTGGAAACTAACTAGAGGAATTGTATCATTTAAATGCTTTAGAAAATGAGCCAATAAAAAAAAACATTGGGAAAGATTGTTGGGTGTTTTTCCTGAATTCTTCAAACATTTTTAAACAGAAGGACTGACTAATTGGACAATATATACTAATTTACTTAAAACTCATCCAAAACAATTTAGGGAACTTATAATTCATATAGTGTAATTTCACTACAATTGTGTCATATGGATTATCTTCATTGTCTGTTCTTGATGAATTGCTGAAATGGGTTAAAAAGATTTGTTGCAAAGATTTTCATGAGATTCACCTCTTTCAAATTCCAAAGGTTTTCTACTTCAATTTTTTAAATATGTTTAATAAATCTGGTTTGTGATTGTAAACATGTTTTAAAAGTCATCCTGGGAAAGTCTTTATTTTCAAGGGTGGCATATAATTTTAGTAAGTATATAAATGACATCCCTAATGAAATGCACTGTCACTAACACCTTGGTAGAATATTAGCAGGGAATGACCACCTCTGCTTGGCAATGAAAACACTTTCCTCCCTGATTCCAAAAATGGGGCATGCGGAGGCAAAAAAAAGAACATCGCGTTTTTGGGCGGTTCCAGGTGGCGGAGATTTCAGCAACAGTGTTTTCGGGTGGCAGTGCCTTGCCTTACGCCCCTGCGCAGCCCCCATTTCGCCAACCGAGTCCTGACCTCCGTGCTTCCCCGGGCTGCTTCCGGAATCAGGCTCTGACCAAGGCAGCAAAGGCGCAGCGGGCCTGCCAGGAAGCTCAGCACCATGTTTACGAGATGGCAGCATCCAGGAGGACTGAAGTGCTGCATCTCTATCAGGCCTTCCTGTGAGAAAGCCAGGCTTTCAACGCCTATGACTATAGGTAGGAAGATGGGGATGTCTCAAGAGTGGAGCCTTCGGTGCCAAGTCCCTCTTCTGCCCCCATGAAAATCATCCCCCACCCCACCCCACCCCCTCCAGTTAAATGCGCCTAGGGTGCTAGGGTTTGTTTTAAATAGATAAAAAGATCTGTGCTGCTCGTTATCAAAATTTGAGTGGAAGTGAGGATCTCCGCCACCTAGAACCGCCAGAAAATGGAGGCTGACAACCTCCGAAGGGTGGGGGCCGGCAGGTGGGCGGGGCTACATTCAGTGTATAAGGCGCACCCAGATTTTCACCCTCTTTTACTCCAAAAAATATGGTGTTTTTATTGAGATTTATTTCTTTGCTCTGGTTAACTGGAAAATTGAAACTCACAGGTCTATATGAAAATGTATAGGGGATATGAAATTTGCGTAAGAGTGTACTAAAATTCCATATTTAATTAATATTTTCACAGCTCATTTTGTATCTTTGAAGTAGTTTTTTCTCTTACAATTCTTTATGGCCAAAATGATATAGCAAAATTGAAGAAAAGCTCAACAGTACCTCACAGGAAGCAGATGAAGTATTTTTTTAAATCACTGTTGTTGTTTTTAATCTAAAGGAAACAATGGTGTAAGTATGCTCATACCTAGACTAGCAAGTCCCAAACTGATGTGAACCTTTTGTTTTATCTGACTGTGCGGACTTACTATGAGATATAAAATAATTTTAAAGGTCTTTAAAAAATTACACAAGCCAAAAGAAAAATGCATGTTTTAAATTCATTCCTGTGAAATTTTTAATTATGTTGTGCCAAGAATGCCCATTCTTAGATTCCTCTTCACATTGTAAGCCGCCCTGAGTCTTCGGAGAAGGGCGGCATATAAATCAAATCAAAAAAAAAAAAAAAAAAAAAGAAAAGTTTGTCAGTCTCTGGAGGAAAGAAAAGCTCATTAACTGGATGACCAATGACCATACTTTTCTCTATGATCCCTTTTTTCCTAGGGCTAATGGCAAAATTCACCCCTCCCCCTCCAAACTATCACTGAGGATATATACTCAATAATGGTAATACTGAAATTCTCCATCTGTTTGAAATTCAATAGTACCATATTTATACAGAATTCAATTACCGGTATATGCCCTTTTTTAAATCAAGGTGGAAAAAAAAAACAACCAACCCTGTTAAGTGAATTAATTAAAACATCTTTATAAACCAAAGGAAACCAAGATACAACAGCTACAGTATGTGCAGATGAGCAGTTTGAAAAAGTAATTTAAAGAACAAAAAATCTGGATATATACTAGTGACTAGTCAATCTAGAAAGCTAAGTTTCAACACTTGCATTCATCTAAGACGTAGAAAACCAATAGTTGGATTCTAATTCCTTTTAAAGCCATTTGGTCAAACTACTGAAGGATTGTCACACTAATATTTTGGGAAGTCTAAGTGCTCATCCTCCATCCCACTTATCAAAGCTTTTTAAGGGACATGTTCTCATGATATTAAATCACCCCCAGCGTGCTGTGAAGGCAGTTTGAAGTTGCCCTTAGTTATTCTGCTGAAATAGTGCTTTCCCTCTTCTTGCATATTTGCCATATGGACAACCTAAGGTGCCTCAGTAACAATACTGATGATAATATAGTCAAAGATTCGGATCAGAGGTATCACATGCACATAAAAGGGGTGGGGCTTCAATTACAATTAGAATAGAATAACAGAGATGGAAGGGACCTTGGAGGTCTTTTAATCCAACCCCCTGCCCAGGCAGGAAACCCTACACCACTTCAGACAAATGGTTATCCAACATCTTATTAAAAACTTCCAGTGTTGGAGCATTCACAACTTCTGGAGGCAAGTTGTTCCACTGATTAATTGTTCTAACTGTCAGGAAATTTCTCCTTAGTTTTAAGTTGCCTCTCTCCTTGATTAGTTTCCACTCATTGCTTCTTGTTATGCCCTCAAGTGCTTTGGAGAATACTTTGAGTCCCTCTTCTTTGTGGCAACCCCTGAGATATTGGAACACTGCTATCATGTCTCCCCTAGTCCTTCTCTTCATCAAACTAGACACACCCAATTCCATCAACCGTTCTTCATATGTTTTAGCCTCCAGTCCCCTAATCAACTTTGTTGCTCTTCTCTGCACTCTTTCTAGAGTCTCAACATCTTTTTTACATCGTGGCCACCAAAATTGAATGCAATATTCCAAGTGTGGCCTTACCAAGGCATTATAAAGTGGTATTAACACTTCATGTGATCTTGATTCTATCCCTCTCTGTTTATGCAGCCCAGAACTGTGTTGGCTTTTTTGGCAGCTGCTGCACACTGCTGACTCATATATAAATGGTTGTCCACTAGGACTCCAAGATCCCTCTCACAGTTACTACTATTGAGCAAGGTACCACATATACAGTACCTGTGCATTTTGTTTTTCTTCCCTAAATGTAGAACCTTGCTTTTTTTCACTGTTGAATTTCATTTTGTTAGATAGTGCCCAATATTCAAGTCTGTCAAGATCCTTCTGTATCTTGAGCCTATCTTCTGGAGTGATGGCTATTCCTGCCAGCTTGGTGTCATCTGCAAATTTGATGAGTTCCCCATCTATCCCCTCATCCAAGTCATTGATGAAGATGTTGAAGAGCATTGGGCCTAAAACAGAGCCCTGGGGTACTCCCTCCATGTAGATGCAGTTCCATTGAGGACTACACGTTGAGTGCGATTGGTCAGCCAGTTACGAATCCATCTGGTGGTGATGCTGTCTAACCCACATTTTTCTACTTTATCTAGTAGTAGGTTATGGTCTACTTTATCAAATGCTTTACTAAAGTCCAAGTAAATTATATCGACAGCATTCCTCTGGTCCACTAATTTTGTCACTTTGTCAAAGAATCAATGTCAATTGATGCTCTTGACCTCATCCCTATCCCTCCAGTAGATTCTCATGACTGGGATTAGTCCAGTTTCTGCTAACCATTTAGAGCTGCTGCAAGTGTATCCTCTCTCCATCTGGTTTCTAGGCATGGCTATCTATATACATTTTGAATTGGGCTACAAAAGAGCTTTGTGTACCTGGTTGACTTCTTTTTCATTGTAATATCAATCACCCAGGAATTTAGTGCTCTTTGGAGTTTGTGCTGTGTGTGTATTTTCTGGAGAATAATGAAACAGAAAAAGTATCTGTCCCATACTATCCTGCTGCGTTTAATACTCTGTCCTCAAAATAGGAGAACCATGGGGTAGTTTTTAAAATATGTAGATCTGCATAGAAAAGACTTGAATGGCATTTGAATAACAGTAAGTACTTGCAGCTACTGCTGTAGGCATACAATGCATTCAGAAAGTACTCGAACCCCTTTCACTTTTGTCAATTTTGTTATGCTGAAGCCCGATTTTACAGCTGTTGAAATTCATTTTTTTTCTCATTAATCTACACTCAATGACAAAGTAAAAACAGAATTTTAGAAATTTCTGTAAATTTATTAAAAAGAAATAACTGAAATATCACATTGGCATAAATATTCAGACCCTTTGCAACAACACTTGGAATTTAGTTCCAGTGCCCATTTCTCTTGATCGTTGCAGACATGTTTCTACACCTTGACTGGAGTCAACCTGTGATAAATTAAATTGATTGGACATGATTTGAAAAGGCAAACACTTCTCTATTGAAGGCCTGACAGCTGACAATGCATACTGTAGCAGAGCAAAAGCCATTAGGTCGAAGGAACTGTCTGCAATGCTCAGAGATTTCTGCTGCACTGAAGAATCCTAAGAGCACAGTGACTTCCATAATTCTCAAGTGGAAGAAGTTTGATACAGCCAGGACTCTTCCAAGACACGGTCACCCAGTCAAACTGAGCAATTGGGGGAGAAAGGCCTTAGTAAGAGAGGTGACTGTTAAGGATATTGGTGTTGTGTTACCAACCAGCAGAGTAAATGCACAAGGAAATGCTGCTGAGAGCAATGAATAAGAGTTATGCAAACTGGTTTATCAAAAGCTTACTTTATAGTAGAAAAACAGTCTCATAGTCTTTAAACAAATTCCAAGTCTTTGCCAATAAAATCAGTCCAGTAGTTAGAGATATCTTCTACACAAACAGTAGTTGGTTAGAATAACAAACTCATTCTGGTTCACAAACCACGATGGTTGCAGATCCATCAAATGATGATTAGCAGATAGCAACTCCTCTCAATGGTAGCTTATCATACTCTGGTAGCATATCATATCAGCTTCATCATCAAACTGAATATGTTACAATATCTTGCTTAAATACTCTCACAACCAGTCATTACCTAATTACAGCATGACTCAGCATTACAATGAATACCTTTAAAGTAACATAATACATTTACAGATTAAAGTTACAGTACACATATATTGCCTGGACAACTTGTTAGGCTCAAACCATATCCTAACAGTGACCAAGAACCTAATGGTCACTCTGACTGAGTTCCAGAGATCCTGTGTGGAGATGGGACAGAATTCCAGAAAGACAACATCACTGCAGCCCTCCACCGATCTGGGCTTTATAGCAGAGTGGCTAGACAGAAGTCTCTCCTCAATGCAAAACACATGAAAGCCCACTTGGAGTTTGCAAAAAAAGCACCTGAAGGACTCTCAGGCTGTGAGGAACAAGATTCTCTAGTCTGATGAAACCAAAATTGAACTCTTTGGCCTCAATTCTAAATGTTATATCTGACATATGTTATCAAGTGGCATATCATCTCAACAGTGAAGCATGGTGGTGGCATCAGCATCATGCTGTGGGGGTATTTTTCAGCAGCACAGACTGGCAGACTGGTCAGGGTTTTCTACAGCGCTCAGGATCTCAGACTGAGTTGAAGGTTCACTTTCCGACCTGACAACAATCCTAAACACACAGCCAAGACAACACAGAAGTGGATTAGGGACAACTCTGAATGTCCTAGAGTGGTCCAGCCAGAGCCCTGACTTGAATCCTATTGAACATCTCTGGAGGTACCTGAAAATGGCTGTCCACTGATGTTCGCCATCCTACCTGACTGAGTTTGAGAGGATTTGCAAGGAAGAATGGCAGAAAATCCTCCAATCCAAGTGTGCAAAGCCTGTCGCATCATACCCAAAAAGACTCGAGACTGTAATTACTGCCAAGGGTCTGAATACTTATGCCAATGTGATATTTCAGTTTTTTCTTTTTAATAAATGTATAGACATTTCTAAAATTCTGTTTTCATTTTATCATTATGGGGTACGGAATGTAGATTAATGAGAAAAAAATGAATTTCAACAATTTTAGAATCACGCTGCAGCATAACAAAATTGACAAAGTGAAGGGGGTTGGAATACTTTTTGAATGTACTCTGTATTTTATTCTCCTCAATTACCAACTGTATGGAAAAATATATTATGGGCATCTTTTGTCCCTACTTCAGACATACGGTTTTGTATTATACACCATTCCTTTGCTAATGAAACCCAAGTAACTTACTTGTAAAGACTCTTCTTCTTTAATTAGTTCTTTATGTGGAAACAAATCCTTAGCTTGGATGTATTCTAGACTGGGGGGGCCTTCTTCACCCTAAAAACCAAACAGAAACATTACCTGTCAAAATATATTGAACTTTTACTTATTTCTTTATGAATTCCATCTTTTTACTCAAGGTATCACATAGTACTGTCTCATGGAATTTTTGATTCATATATGATACATTGTATTTAGACATAGTGATTGATCAATACAAGTAGTCCTTGACTTACAACAGTTCACTCAATGACCGTTCAACAGGGAAGCCAGATTCATTTAACAACTGTGTTATTAACAACTGCCGTGATTCACATAACAACTGTGGCAAGAAAGGTCATAAAATGGGGCAAATTCACTTAATAAATGTTTTGCTTAACAACAGAAATGTTTGGCTCTGTTGTGGTCATAAGTCAAGGACTACCTGTAGTTTCCCAGTGAACTTACATGAATGAGGGTGGATATTAATCAGAATTCTTTGTGTCCATTCTCCTAACCACTATATCCCCACTACTCTCATATGCACAACCCACATTGTGTTGATGTCTTGTATATATACATTCTCCAAGCACCCAATATCCATAAATATAATTTAATACTTTTACTAAACATAATATAAATGTACAATAAATCAGTTTGGGATTAAAGGCAAACAAATATAATCATTCCTAATCAACTAGCAATTCCAACAGTGTCTCTTTAGCTCCTTTTAATTAATAGGCCAGCACTAACTTCACAAACATTCATAATGTACAAAAATGACATAGCATAGTAATAGTAGCAGCAGCCACAACAGCAGTAACAACAATTTGGAAAAACTGAGCTAAATTTCTTTAATTTACAGTGGAAATATTTCTGTATTTCTATTTTACAATTGAAACTTTCGACCTAACCTCTACTTGAGGGATCTTCTGATATTCCCCCACAAACTTAGGTTTCTGACCTAATCGAAGTCCACTATAGGCTTCCAGTGATATTCTATTTTTTTTTAAAAAATATTTTTATTATAATTTCAACAACCAAGTTATTTTAATAATCATAATGATAAGTGGACCCCTCTGAGATTATATTCAAAATGATCATCTAATCCATGTTCCTGTTTCCCATAATAATGAATCAAATACCACTGAAAAGTCCACAATAGTGAATATTATCAGATTGTGAAGGTTTCATAAGGCTATAGAAAAGAGGTTGGTGAGACTAAATGGTTATTAACGTGAGCTAGATTTGTTCTGTGGATAGGTTCCTGTCACTTTTTCCAGTCTGGCTGAAATTTATCACCTTGATTTGTGCAAGTAGGGATTTTTAAAATTCTAAACAATAAAGTTTCCTTAACATTGCTCTTATTTATCCAGGAAAGCCCTCAGGCAGTTTCTTAGGTGAGATTGCATTTTTCAGTTTCAAATCAAATTTTTTCAGTGTATGGAAGAAGCTCTTAAGTAAATAAGCTATAGGAGCTTTGCATGATTGGAAAATACTTCAAATTCTCAGAACTAGCCCCAGGATTAGCCTGCATATTTTTACATGATCATGATGGATAACGATGAAGAATTTCTCTGTTGTTAAAACTGTTTGGAAAGAAAAGTAGACTATTAACGGATAAATATTCACCTCTAAAAGAATATCTGAGAAATCAAGGCATTGCACGTATTTGCAACTCATATTATCTGGCTCTAAATTATATGGATTTTCTTATAATGCCTGGTACTTTTTCTTAGAAAATACTAAGAGGAAAATGGATTTAATCCTAGATTTTGTTGATAGGACCAGCACTGACCTTTAAGTGCATATGCACTAAACTGAAGAGGCCCAGTTTGTGGGGGGGAGGGGGGAGTAGGACAAGGAAAAATGTCTGTAAAAATATTGAGGCAGATGGATTATTACTCTGACCTGGTATAAAGTAGTTTTGTATGAGAACTTTCATCCTGATATATGTTTTTGAGGTAGATCATGCTGATATAGGTGCTCCAGTAACCTGAAATGTTCCTATATTCATGTATGGAACAGGAACGGTATTCCATTTTTCTTCACCAGATATAAGATTTTCATTGCCAAGTATAAGCAACTGTTATCACTAAGAGCAGCATTAAACCAGCTTTATTAAAATAACATTAAGTGTACAGATTTAAAAATAGTAAAGCTTTTGTGGAGCTATCATAAAATGTTAGCTCATTATAGACACAAACATTTCCACTTGAAACTGGAGACACTATTTTCGGAAGTTGATAACCAAATTTATTTACATTTATCTATCATATCTAATAACTATCCATCTTCCTCACATAGGGACTCTGGACAGTGTACAATAAAATATTAAACAGGATAAAAACAGTATATAAAAGTTAAAAGAAGGAAGAATGTTAAAATTAATGAAACAGCCCTACAGTTACGTGCTCCTCTGTGTGCCCCAAGAAAGCATGTGTTTTTATGCCTTTCTTGAAGACCAGGAGTGTAAAATTAATTAGTGATATGGAGTTGCTTCCTGCTAATCCAGTAATCACTTCTGCCCTCAGATATTAATAAAGTGTCAGTTCATCTAAATGCGTTTTTTACCTCTTGAAACCTCTTGAAAATGATACAACCCTTCCCTTGAAATTCAACACTAAAACATCAATCATTCTAAATATTTCACAAAGGTTTTTTTTTTTGCTCACATTAATATTTCACAATATCAATAAATTCACATTTTATTAAAAATATTAGCCATTTGAAATTGAGGAAAAAAGGTCAGATGACAATAAAACAAAAATCGGGGAGAAAGTTGCTTTCAGTAACATCTACTTAAAAGTTAAGAGAGCGATATATATTAAAAAACTGTTATTTCTAGTCAAAAGTTATTTCTCCTATAAATAACTATTCAATATATCTTGCATACTTCTTGTGCAAACATAAGACACACAGTATGTCAGGTAGCAATGAATGTGATTCAAGATGATAGCACCTAACTCATGATAGGAATGCTCTTAGCATAAAGGAGTTGTGTTTGTGTTGTGTATTAGATCTCAACATCTTGATTTATCATAATTTTAAAATACAAGTTCCTGATATTCAAATGGATGGACACAAAGGCCAAGTATTTTATTCTTATCATTCCCAATGGCATTTTACTATTAGGAGACAGGCAGATATGCTCAGATACATCCCATCATATAGGATGAAACTGCTAAAACTATTCTTAATCTACAACTATGTGTATTCATGCACACTTTATCATATGGGTCCTGGAAATATAAACATTATAGGCTGTGCCAAAGCTACTACACAGTCACACACCCCTTCATAGATACCTGATGTTGCTTTTCTCTCATCTAAATACGTACTCAATTATTTTTTCCCATAAATAGCACAGGTTTTCATATCTTAATTAAATTAAACCTCAGAGCCCTGTGAAATGGTTCACATTTCTCCATTATATTTCTCGATCCTGCTACTTACAGTAAATGAAACTAAATTGGCCTCCCATTTAGGCTGACCAGATCCAGACCTATAAAGCCCAAGACCACACCTCCAGGGAAATCTCAGGGCTCAGATCAGTCTTTTACATCCATTCCCTTTTATTAACCTGCATATATAGCACTCTTATTAATTATCTTGCCAATTGGACGGAGTGAATCATACAATTTCTGTCATGCTTTTAACATTTGGTCTGCTCTGTCACTGAACAAATGTTTCCCTACGGTTGCCCGTTTAAACCTCTTCTCAGGCACATTAGCAACGGACAGGTTCTGTGTATCTTGGGTACCAACACAATATCACCAAAGCTAGAATCAGGACAACTTTTTATCTATATGACATTGTAAACAGCTAACTAACCTTGAGAAGTCCTTATGCTTCCCAGCAAACATTCCCATGACTTCTCCAACAAACTCATGTTTTCAGATAAGTTTTCTTCTTATTATGCTTCTTCCTCAAGTTTTTTTTCTCATCAGATTCAGGTCAGAATCCTAGCCAGATGTACTCAGGAGGTAGAGCACCATGCTGAATAACTGTACTGAGAAATGCTGTCAAATGCTGCCCACCTTATGAGACCAGCTTCAATTGGTATGAAGTGGGTATGAAATATGAAGCATCTTCCCTTATATCACAAAAGGATTTAATAACATGCTAGCAAGCACAGTGGGGAATTCTAATAGGAAGACCCAAGTCTCAGTAAACCTAAGCCATCTCTTTGGCAGCTACATGGCTGTGATTCAATGAAGCACAAAGCAGCCAGAAAGTGGGAATCACAGGTTCTATAGGTGAATGTGAACCTGTTCTCAGCAGGCCAACATCAATATACTGGAATACACCGATGCCCTAGATTATGAAAACCAAACTTCTCCTTGTACATTTTGCTCAGTGAGATCACTGGAATAAATTTGGCATCCCCAACTGGAACCTCTAAGGTCCAGGTGAAGACGAGGTACGTATTCTGGGAATTATTCAAAAACAGAATTAGGATATGAACGAGAAGCACGTAAAATTAAGATAAGGAAGAAGAATGGGGAAGAAGAGCCACTCCCCAAGCAGTAGGGAGAGCTGTAAAAAGGGCCAGATGTCTCCAGGCTGACAGTACATTTTCTTCCTGGCTCCGCCGCTCCACCCCCACCCCAAAATATCAAATGCAGAGAGAAATGCAGACGGAGAAGCCAGTCAGTGGAGAGAAGAAAAGGGTGGGAAACAGGGAACCTACTTACAAAGCAGTTCAGCATGGAACAGGAGACACGGCCCGGCAGAGTCATGGTCGTTTCCAAAGCAGCTTGCTGTGCCTGGGGCATGCGAGTGGCATTGCTTCCCCCTGCCCCCTTTGGCATAAATGGCTCAGGCAGACGGACTGTGAGAAAAGCAACCTCCTAAGCACGGCTAGAGCATCTCTGTCGCCAGAGACAGGAGCAGGTGCGCTGGCTGCTTCAGCAGCTGCCGACAATGGAGGGGAGGGAAAGGCAGGAGAAGGAGGAGGAAGAGAGACTCCACCTCCCTCTGATGAAACCAAGATGAAGCTCTGCCATGCTAGGGGTTCCCTGACAGCAAACACAGAAAATGGAGTCATCACTTCAGCCTACGGAGGAGAATTCATGGCTCTGCAATTCTCATTGTCCTCTATCGTGGGGCTACAGCACAAGACTGTTTGGTATGCAGCTTAGCAGCCAGGCAGCATGTGCAGGAATGTCTGGAAACAATAGCAGCCGCCGCCTAGCTCAGTATATTACAGTAAGAGAAAGAAGCAGTAAGGATTCAGCTTGGCGCTTGTATTCCCACAGTAAGGACGGGAATCCTGGTGGCAGAGCTCTGCCAAAGGGACACAGGATCTGCCAGCTCTGCTGCATAGCTAGCTAGGCCTGCAATCTCCTCTGGCTATGTGCCAAAGAATATACAGCTGACATCTCAGAAACGTCCCCCGTTCATAGAAAACCTGACACAATCAGGCAACAATTGTGTACACAAATTGTATATTTTCATTTTCATTTTCAACATGTTCTTTGACCTACAGCTAAAGCTTTTCTGGGACATACATTAAATAGACAAAATTAATTTTAAAATATCATAATACCTAAGTTTTACTCTAAACTGGCTTTCAAAAGCTATACCTGTGGTAGGTATAGGTGAAGGGATTTCTTTGGGTTTGTTACAAACTCAGAGGCAAACCTACAGAATAACAAAGGGACTACAAAGGTGATCTAAATCAATCCCCTCATAATACAAAAAATCCATCCTTGTACCAAACTTGAGAGATGGTCTGTCTGAAAATTCTAATTAAACAAAAAATACAGGAAGAAGTCTGCCACTTTTGAAGACCCAATAGAAACTGCAAATTTCTACAAACATTCATAGCCATCACATTATTCCTTTTCAAGATAAGCAACATTGTGTAGAGCATAGAAAAGGAGGAAGAAATAACAAGCCAAATAATTTATAAATTTACAATTTTTCTATGCCTCCATCTTTGAGAACTCCAAATAGTTTACAATGTTAAAATAACAATAAAACAAAAATACAGTTTACTTTTCAACAAAATATCAGGCAGTAAAAAAAACAAAGATACACACACAAATGCACACACATTGACATACATAATATATATGTATATGTATATATGTCCCTGTAAATTTACCATCAGTCCCCAAAAACCTTCTGGAAAAGTAAAGTTTTCAAAAGTTAATTTTTAAATTTACATGAATCTCATTAGCTACAGTTCTTTATACCTTTCATATCTTTCCTTTGAATGGTCATTCACTTTTGTATTCAATCCTTATTCTTTCAGTACTCATTCATTGCTAACCATATCTTTTCTTCCTTATCACATACACTTAAATTTCTCATTGTATACAACTTAGTTTTTGTTTTTCTTAACATTCAATATGGGCTACCATATAACAAAGTAGAAGGAAGATATCCTTACACACAACCATTTTCATTTATTTAGGCATTTATTCCTTGCAAGAGAACACTATTTACTCACTACTTTTCAAACATAGTTTGCATGTCTTAAAATTCTTTATCCATTTTTTCCATCTTATAAACATTTTACCAAATTCTTTCATTTGCTTTAGATTTTCATCATTTATATATAATTTGCAATTACCTATCTTCTGTAGGTAATTTGTTCTTTAATCAATTAACTTTTAGATCCACCTCCCTTGTGCTACTTAACCATTTAACTTTCACTGTGAATCATTCAGGTGTTCCGACAGCAACTGTTTCAACTACATATAAAAATATTCATATTTTCTCAACCATAACACCATTAAGATCACTATGAACATTTCTTACTCTTTTATCCATAAATATACTAAACAATTAGGAGAACCATTTGGCTTAAAAATAAACCTGAAAAAGAACCAGATTATGTTTAATAAATTCATCAACAAAAGAAAAAAAATTATATCTGGAGAAGAACTAGACGTAGTAGACCATTACAAATCTCAATGGAAGGTGATTGTAATAAAGGAAATTGAAAAGTGTGTTAAATGGTAGGCATTCAACAAGCTAAGCATAATTTTCAAGAACCTCCTCCTATGCCTGAAGAGAAAAGTTTCCAATCAGTATGTGCTACCTACTCTAACATATGTTGGTGAAACATGGACTCTAACTTCACAATTGATACAAAAGCTATGAGTGGTGCAAAGAGCCATGGAAAGATACATGCTTAGCATTACAAGACAAGATAGAAAGACCTTTACATGGATTAGAGAACAATAAAAAGCATCCATGAAAGAGACCTAAACGAGATGGATCAGCAAGTATTGCAGGTTCAATTGGCAAAAGAAAGCTCAGGAACATATTGGTTGGAAACATGCAGGAGAAGCCTTCATCCTGCAGTGGATAGACTATGGCTAAAACGATGATGATGATTGATGTAGTTGATGGTGATGACACTAAACAATCAAGAGGATACCATACATCTTTGTCTTATGCCTTACTCAATGATGAACCATGTTCCACCTATACACCTGCATGCTTGTTTTTCATGATACACTGATCTTTTTGCATTCAGCAAAAGTCTGACTCAAAGGTGCACATAAACACAAAGGATTTGTTATCAAGAACTGATGAGTGATCTTTCATATTTCAAAATATCTGTTGTAAAAAAATAATTTGACACTTCCACCAAAATGGAACATGCAGCAATTGCAATACACATAGTCCTCGACTTATGACCACAATTGAGCCCAATGTTTTTTTTTTGCTAAGCAAGGTACAGTGTTTTCCCGAAAATAAGAC
This sequence comes from Arizona elegans, assembly GCA_022577455.1. Classification (NCBI taxonomy): domain Eukaryota; kingdom Metazoa; phylum Chordata; class Lepidosauria; order Squamata; family Colubridae; genus Arizona; species Arizona elegans. The sequence goes on along the minus strand of JAKOOJ010000001.1, from coordinate 317,064,640 downwards.
CCTGTCTTATATTTTTTTGAACCCCGAAACAAGTGCTTGGCCTTATTTTCAGGGATGTCTTATGACTTTGGGGCGCATGGAGCAAGATGGGGCTCCTCTTGCCATCTTACCTCATTTCCAGCTCTGTCTCCCTAACCCTAACCAGAGGAAATGGTGGGGATCAGCTGCGCATGCATTTAAATATTTTCGGGGAAGGTTTATTTTCCGTGTGTGTGTATGTATTTTAGCGCATGTGCTCAAAAGCCTGATTGGGTTTATTATCAGGGGATGTCTTATTTTAGGGGAAACAAGGTAGTTGTTAAGTGAGTTTATACGACCTTCCTTGCTACAATTGTTAAGTGAATCACTGCAATTGTTAGTAACATCACTGTTAAGTGAAACTGGCTTCCGCACTGACTTTGTCAGAAGATCACAACAGGTGATCATGTGACCTTGGGACACTTCAATCATCATAAATATGAGCCAGCTGCCAAGTGTCCAAATTTTGATCATGTGACCACAGAGATGCTGCAACAATCATAAATGTGAAAAACAGTCATCAGTTATGTTTTTAGTGCCACTGTAACATTGAATAAGTACTAAACAAATTGTAAATTGAGGAGTAACCTTCCAACACAATTTAGTAAAGTTGCAGTTTTCATCTGATGTAAGGTTGAACAAAAGAGGACAACCAACAAGATGGATGGACTCAGTTATGATGACATTGAGTGCACACTGGGAGACTTGAAAGAACACGTTAGGCTAGATCAGTGGTTCCCAACCTTTTTTTGGACATGCCCCACCTAAGCATCTCTAAAATCCTGATGCCATCCCATGACATATAATTCTTACTATTGAAAAAGTGAACTCTACTCATGCGGAAGAAGCCTAAAAGGCCATTAACATGGTTTAAACAAGGTTCAAATTGCCCCCTTGTGGGGCATGGGCCCCACGTTGGGAACCATTGGGATAGATCATCTTGAAGAAAATCTATCCATGTGGTTGCTAGGAGTCTATCATGGTGTTCCTATAGATCAGTGATGGCGAACCTTTTCAGCACCGAGTGCCCAAACTGGAGCCTCAGAAACTCCAAGACCAGCTGGCTTGTGTATGTGCACGCCGGCCACCTGGTCTTCTGGTTTCCGGCACACGCATGGGCGCCAGCCAGCTGGTCTTCACATGCACTGGAGCCCCAGAAACCCAAAGACCAAGTAACCGGCGTATGCATGAGCACGGCCAGCTGGTCTTCAGGTTTCCAAGGCTCTGGCACGCGGGAAAACCAGAAGAGCAGCTGGCGACGGCAGGCATGCCCACAGAGAAGGTTCTGCGTACCCCCTCTGGCATGCGTGCCACAGGTTTGCCATCACGGCAATAGATCATAATAGTGGTGGGATTCAAAATTTTTTACTACCAGTTCTGTAGGTGTGGCTTGGTGGGCGTGGCAGGAGAAGCATACTGTAAAATCTCCATTCCCACCCCACTTCAGGGGAAGGTTACTGCAAAATCCCCATTTCCTCCTGATCAGCTAGGACTCGGGAGGCAGAGAATAGATGGGGGCGGGGCCACTCAGAGGTGGTATTTACTGGTTCTCCGAACCACTCAAAATTTCCACTACCGGTTCTCCAGAACTGGTCAGAACCTGAATACCACCTCTGGATCATGGTTCATTTTTAATGATTTGGGGACACAGATGTAAAATGAATTTTATACAGTAATTTGCCATTCAAATCTCTTATTATTCCTCCAAGGTTTTCTCAAACTCAAGATTATCTGTCCTGTTTGTGGAATGGGACGCCTCCCCGCAACCAGCTCACCACTGCCAACTCACCTCTACCAACTTGCCACTGCCAAGTTGTTGCAAGACAACTCCACATGGCCAACTCACCATGGGAATAACTCGCTGTGGGTGGCCAGAGGGAGAGCTGAGCAGGCAGGTGAGCAAACGAGCAGTGGGCAGAGCACAGAGCGCATTAGGGCAGACACTGGGGAGCCAGGGGCTTTCCATTTTCACACACACCGCCTCCCCAACATCTGCCCTGATGTGCTATGCGCTCTGCCGCTTGCTCAGCTCTCCTTCTAGCCACCCGCGAAGTGCTAGAGGTGTGAAGGGAATGAGTAAAGATGTGGCGAGTTTGGGGAGGATGTGCAGGAGCACAAGAGACATGGCATGGAGATACATGAAAAACATAGTGCAAACGCAGAGAGCCTGAGAAATGATGCACAGGTGGGGGAGACTTACCCCAGGGACTTGCAACCTTTAACCACTGACTTTCTGGGGAAGCCAATGAGGAAGACTGCAAACGGTGGTCATGTCATTGTGGGATACTGCAACTGATCATAAGTGTGAAACAGTTACCAAACCCAGATCATAATCATGTGACTGCAGCAATGTTGGGATTGCTGGAGCCTCAAGGACCATTCATAACCACCATTCATTCAGCGCTGTCATAGTTTCAAATAGGTCAAGGACTACCTATAAATCATAAGTCTGAGAGCTTAGCAGGAAGAATAGCACAAATGTTAAGGATCTCAATATTCCCAACAGACAATTAAGGTATTTTTTTTTCTTCTGAAATCTAATGATGATTCAGACAAAGAAAAATGACCTCAAAAGAGATACAAAATGCTTCCAATGCCCCACTTATGCAGCGCTTAAAAGAAAATGACAGGAACAGAAGTGCATATGCACAGTGGGCAGAGTACAGTTTCTATCAAAAATCTTCAACTTGAGAAAGTTATTGATGTAGGCTTTGTGTGAAACACAAAGATCATGTCAAAGAGTTTAAGTTAATGCGCATGTTCATAGAATCACAGTTGGAAGGAACTTTGGCAGTCATCTGGTTCAATTTTTTGCTCAAAACAGAATCAGCAATCCAGGATGGTATAGTACTAACAGCCCTTTCTCTTTCTCAAATATTTACCCCTTCTCTTGCGCATTTGATACCATAGTTCTTTTAATAGCTAGACTCCTCAGAGACAGTTTCCAAGTGCAGCATTATCACCCTTTTTTGTTTAAGCTGCCACCACCCATTTCAGTTATGGGGTCCCACCACCCGTAGATAAAAAGGAAATTCTCTTTATTTTCTACTGTCATATTTGTAAGTAATGTGGACTAATTTTTTAACTATGTCTTGCTGGTGCACAATACCTAAGGACTGACAACGATGAGTATAATCTAAAATACAAAAGTATGATTTTACTAAACCTTCACCCTACAAAACAAAACTACCTATCTGGTCACTGGAGATTGGACAACCATTTGAGTTAAATGCTACAGGCTTTCCTGCTTTAGAGGATAGACTAGACTAGAGACCTCCAAGGTCCTTTCAACTCTGTTATTCTGGTCACTAATCCTTCTCTACAGTGATAATTCTTTTGACACTCGGGATCTATTTTAAGGTTTAAAAATCTTTCCCTCAATATGAGTTCAATATGCTACATTTTTTCTCTCATTAATCATCTATTCTTCCCTCCAACTAACTTCACCATATTCGCAATCTATCTCGTTTCAGCATCCCTCTTCTTAATCCTTCCTGGATAGAAAAAAGAAATGTAAGAAACCTAATTCTTCAGTGGAGTCAGCCACTATAGCAGGTACAATGCCTCTGACAGAGGCTATAACCTTGGAATTCAGTTCCATTGCCAATTAGCTCATCATTAAGAATGTCCCTATTTCTCCATAATTTCTATGGTTCTGGACTTGTATTTGAAAACAACAAAGAACAACTTTGTTCTATCCATAAAACGCTTTCAGGCAACACAATCATCATAGTTTGTTTTAATTTGTTCTTTTTCTTAACACTGACTATTATAAGACTTGGTTTTTGTACCACTCATTATGCAGGCTGCTCTTTTCTGAACATGCTTCTACAAGTTGTCCTCAATTTATGACCACAATTGAGCCCAAAATTTCTGTTGTTAAGCGAGACAGTTGTTATGGGAATTTTGCCCCATTTTACGACCTCTCTTGCCACAGTTTTAAGTGAATCACTGGAGTTGTTAAGTTAGTAACATTGTAGTTAAGTGAATCTGCCTTCCCCACTGACTTTGCTGGTCAGAAGGTTGCAAAAGGTGATCACATGACCCCAAAACACTGTAACCATCCTAAATATGAGTCAGTTGCCAAGTGTCTGAATTTTGATCACATGACCAAAGGGATGCTGCAGTGGTCATAAGTTTGAAAAGCAGTCATAAATCACTTTTTCAGTGCCATTGTAACGTTGAACAGTCACTAAATGAACTGTTGTAAATCAAGGATAATCTGTATTTGCAAATATTCTTAAAATGCAGCACCTAAAGTTCAATTTAACATTCCACATATAACTTAACATAGAATAAGGGATTATTACATCCTGTAAGCTAAACACTACTTTTCTGCTAATACAATCTGAAAATTATATAAATTTTCAAAAGAGTCGTATTATGTATGATTTGAATTCACTGAGGACACAGAATCTTTTTCTGTTCTGCTTCTGAGGTAGATGCTTCCCATCCTATAGCTACACTTTCTATTTTTGTATCTAAATAAATATTTTCACATTTATTTCTTTTGTAGTTTATCATTTAATTTCAACCATCAACTTTTTGTAAAATCTTGATGCAATCACTAAAAGCGCATGCAACTACAAGATTTCTAGATTAGAGATCAGTTTCCATAGAATGTATTTATTTATTTATTTAAATTTACATTCTGCCCATCTAGCCTTCTAGCGATTCTAGGCAACTTACAAAATAAAAACAACAATATAAAACATTAAAATATTAAAATAAATATTAACATTAAAATTAACAAAGATGGCTAAGGAAAGAAGTAATATACAATGGGTTGGATGTAGAATTTTTTCTAATTCACTAACCACCTCCAGTATAGAATACCTCCATCAGGACTCCAGACCAATCGGCAGAGCCAAGTTTTAAGGCCCCTCCAGAAGGCCACGATTGTGGGTGGGTGGGTGGGTGGGGGAATCCCAGCTCGAGGGGCACAATGTTTCAGAGGGTGGGAGCCATAGCGGAAAAGGCTGTCTTCCTGGACCCTGCTAGCAAGAATTCCTTGACCAACAGAGTCCGCAGCATGCCACTTCTGCCAGCAAAGGTGGGGCAGAGCAATCCCACTGGGGTGAAACAGTTCCTCACATAAATTGTGTGAGCATGCTTGGAATAAAACTAGACCTTGGTGCACTCATGTCATACTGGGCAATTGCTACAGACCTTCCCATTAGCAGGAAATGCTGCATGAGGGGCAGGTAACCAAGCCTACAAATTCTGTAAATTATTAAAAAACATTACATGAAAATGCCATAATGGGAAGTCAGTATCTGTGGGCCCACACAGTGAAGATTATGGCATAGGAAAATTACAATCTGTAATGAAAAAGGAATATATGGTAGAGTATTAACTAATGAATGAACTGCAAAAAAAGTTTGAATGAAGTAGTTTCATTCTGTAGAATAAAATTCATAAATATGTTCAGGGAAGTAAAGGCTAGGTTTTAATTATGAATGAAAACATTAGAATATCAAAAAGTATAAACTGGGATTATCTAGGTCCGTGATGGCAAACCTGTGGCACGCGTAACCATATCAGTGGGCATGACAGCTCAGCTCTGGTGCGCATATGCACTCCAGCCAGCTGATTTTTGGGCCTTCTGGGCCCACCAGAAGTAGGGAAACAGGCTGTTTCCTGCCTCCAGAGGGCCTGAGGGGATGGGGAAAGCCTTTCTCACCTGGCTCCAGATCCTCTCTATGCATCTGGGAAAGGCGAAAACAGCCTTTCCTACTCCCTCAGAGGCCCTCCGAAGGCTTGAAATGGCCCATTTCCCAACTCCCAGTGGGACAGGAAGTGAGATTTTTTGCTGTCCCCAGCATCCAGAGATTCCTAGAGAGGCCATCGTGTGCCAGGAGCGGGGTGGGTGGGTGGGGTTTGCGTGCGCATGCACAGGGCAGGGCGCATAGAATTATGGGTGTGGGCACACACGCACATGAATCTCCCCCCTCTCCTGGCACATGATGGCAAAAAGGTTAGCCATCACTAATATAGGTTATTATGAGTTCATATGAAAGTAGAAATCGATAGGTGGTAATGGTTGCATTAGGTTACACTTCACTGATTGGTGATAATGGAAGAATCAGGGATGAGTTCTGTGAAAAATTGCAACATTCTAAATCAGGGGTGTCAAACTCGCAGTGTCACGTGACATATTGCAACTTTTTCCCCCTTTGCTAAACAGGGCATGGGCATGGCTAGCACATGATACATCTGGCCTGCAGGCCGCGGGTTTAGTATCCTGTTCTAAATTAATGAGAATGACATGGGAAATACAGAAAAAGTTACTGGACCAACTGGAGACCCAAGAATGAACAAAAATAGTTATTATTTGATAAATACCTGCTTAAGAGAAGTTTCTGTTTCAAATACATGGGTTAAGCATAAATGAATCCATGTATGGAAAATTAATTGGAAAGCGTGGCTGATTGTATTTTTAAAATGAAAGACTGAACGAATTAGTGAAATGCTATGAAGTGCTATGATGTTCTTGATATGGGACAGGTCATAACTTGGCAGTGTCCCCACGTTCCAAGTATTTTTAGATCTTGGGAAAAATGATATGCAAGAAAAGGAAAAATGTGAAAGGAACTAAATTGTCACCGTTCCTCTATGCAGAGAGAAATATTTTTTTAAAAAGTGAAGATCAACTCACAAGATATTAATCTGTCATGCAAGCCTCTGGCAGAATTAAAAAGATGCAAGTGATGACAATAAGCAAAATATGGGAAGTAGAATGCAGCTTTACTCGAGGCAGAGGGTGAGCAGATCAAGCCCACAAAGCTGCCAGTGGAGTCATTAAGATTGCCAGCTGCAGTGAAAACATATATTCCTTGCAATCATTAAAGTTTTCAATGCTAATGGACTGAGCCTACTATTGTTCAGGGTTGGTTCTGCACATATTCAGATTATTCATACTTTGAAACCATCCAGTCCAAAATCATCAGAACTTTATTGTAAGTTTTCTGTTCTACTTCGAGTGAGCTTCTTTAGTTAGAACTTAGTTGCCCCCTATATCACTTCAAATGAGAATGAGGATCTGTTGCCTGAAAAAAGAAGAAACAGACTCTCTGCGGTGAATTATGCATAGCTTACTTTGGTTGATTAACTTCACTTCCATTTAGAAAAAGACCTTTGCCAACTATTCGTCCTCCAATGGTTTTTTTCTGTCCCATTCCAATTGTCACTTGGAATAATTACCTATTTAAGTAATTAAATAGGGAATCCTTTATCTAGACATATAGATTGACAAATCTAATATTTCATCTTATTAATCAGGGACCTTTTTCAGGGACAGTGAACAAAACTATTGCCATGTTCATATAACATGCTATTCTTGAACAAATAAACCACACTGTGGTTGTTTTGTGTGTGCTGTGTGAACTGAGCCTATCACCATCACTCTAACTTGCAAAAAAATGTGGATTTTCTTCCAGTGATCATTTAAAAATATTATCATAAATGTACAACTCTGAAAAATTACTGGTAATCACTATAGAAAAGAAAGGTCTTCCCCACAAAACTAAATATCTACAGTAGTTCCTTTTACATTACTGTGGATGGATGTTCCTTCCTACTCAATTTCTTTCCATATTCCTGTCTTTATTAGCAGACTGTAAATTCTTTGAATAAAAACAGCATCCCTTTAATGTGGAATCAACACATTACACAAAACACGAACAACAAAAAAGCCTACTCTACCTGAAAAATGCTGTATCTACCCCAGTTCTGCAACACTTGAACTTGGATCGGCTCCATTTTAGCTCTTTCTGAGCATATTCTTATCTTTCATTTACCGTTACAGAAACCAAACATCAAGCAATTATGGAACAAATCCTCTTCAAGCACACAGTTAAGTTTTGCAAACACATACAACAGAATGAAATAGAAATAAAAATCACATTCACCATGGTTTTCTCCGATTCCTGCCCGCTCTGATTTTTTTCCAGAACTGCTGCTGGAGATCCACCTACTGGGAGGAAAAGAAAGAAAGATTAGGTAAGATAATGGATCAGCAAAATGCAATCAGAAGCAAAAGCAAATCTTCCTTAAATGATATTTTACAACACCATTATTTAAAGCATTTAATTAGAAGAATATATTATAGTCTATCATGCAACACTGTACCCAGAATGAAACTCCTAAACAGCAGGAGAAAGTAAATGGTTAAACTCCTCCCTCTTTGAAGCTACAAAGGTGAAAGAACAAAGTACATGAATCTACCACTGTTCCTAAAGCATGCTTCAACAACTGGCTGTAATAAGAAAAATACCAAAAAAAAAAAAAAAAATTACTAAGCAGAAAATCTAGAAAAACAAGATTTCTGGTTTAATCTCCTGCACCTTGCATTAATTCAATTATTTACAGTTAAATATGAAAATGTGCACCTGTGGTATTTGTGAGAATCTATTTGGGGGTGCATATATGTTTATATTTTACAATGTTTGTATATTTCCTCAATGACAAGGCTCTGGAGAGGGCATATGTACCAGTGCGTGCAGGATCTGAGCAGAGTGGATATTTTTGTGCTACCCCAGTATCCAATATGTGTGTTTTCACTCTCAAAGTGTCCCTGTTTTGTGCATGGCTGTATTGGCAAGCACAGAGCAGGTTGCATACACTCCATTCTGGTCAGGAGAGAGGGGGAGGGGCTTAGAATAGAGTATTTTGCAGCATACCAAGCTGCTACCTAATTGCCTCCCCCATGGAATACATTCCAGATGTATTTTTCTACAGTGCTTCTTTCCGCAGACTATCGATGAATCTGGTCCATCTTCCAACTTGATCATTCATTAACAGACATTTCCTGCTATACTGAACTTAGTCTTGTGTTCTTTTTTTATTGTGTTACGCTGTTGATAGACAGGATTCCCAGGTCCCTTTTACATAACTTCCTTCCAACCCTTCTGCTGGGTTGCAAACAAGAAGGTATGGGAAAGAAGTCACTTCTGGAACTGTTTCCAACCTTTTTACTGGCAGAAGTTGTGGGACGGATATCTATTTCTTCTTCTTTACAATGAGCTAATGTACTGTGCTTCTGCTTTCCCCTCATGTTGCGATTATGTGTACCATAATCAATCCTGGGAAAGGAGAAATAAGAAAAAAATCCAGATTGTCCTGTATAAGAGGGGCAGAGGGACCAGATTCTGTTATTATAGCCTAAAACAGTGAAGAAGCATTCCAGAAACCCTTCTTCAGTCTGTTTCTTAACCTTCCCTTCCTTGAAGGGCTCACAACTGTTAACAGAAATGGCAATAGATGGAAATCTGATTTGATTCTGGAGTGGTTCTGTGTGAGGAAACGAAATGGGGAAAGAAATGCATACTCCTTTGTTTTGGATTTTGCTGGGCATACCTATGACATATATGTCAAAGTGTGTGCCATGATGTTGTGGGTGACACACCAGCGTACACCAACACCCAACAACTATTCTTGAGAAGACCAGTTCTCATGTGATATTCGTTTGCTCTGGAGGCCATACAAGAGAATGGGGTGTGCTCGTGCCCGGCTTCTGGAAATCACATGAGAAGGCTGTCTTCTTATATGGACTCAAGAGTTCCAAAAATCATGCAAGAATGGAGCTGCAGGTTTTTGGAGGCTGCAGAGGCTGAAGAAAAGCATTCTCCTAAGCCATTGCAAGAACAAACACCTTGTGCAACCTGGAGGAACTTCCAGCAGGCTTCAGGGGCCTGTCAACGGTGCCAGAAGGTAAATGGAATGCAGATCTTGGGGAGCACGGGTCACATGGGACAACTGTGCCTTGAAGAATGACACGGGGTGGTCTTTTTAAATGACAGTGGTGATACTAGGGCTGATGTCAAGGCCGGGACCTCTACTTCAGACTCAGCCCAGGATACCATTCAGAGTTCTCACTTGAGGCACAAATGAGAGACTTAAATTACAGGTAGTCTTAACAACTATTTGTTCAGCAACCATTCAAAGTTATGACAACATTGAATAAATGGTAGTTATGACCAGTCCATGAACTTATGGCTATTGGGGCATCTTGCAGTCATGTGATCAAAATTCTGCCCTTTTGGCCACCCTGTACTCCATCTATCTACTCCTGCCACCCACCTCCCTCCGGCTGTCTTCTTCCTGCTGGCCCAGGATCCAGGGCCTGGGTGAAGGTGTGAATTTGACATGGCTAGTTTAATGAAAAGAAGAGGTGACATGATAGCAGTGTTCCAATATCTCAGGGGCTGCCACAAAGAAGAGGGAGTCAAGCTATTCTCCAAGGCCCCTGAAGGCAGGGCAAGAAGCTATGGATGGAAACTAATCAAGGAGAGAAGCAACCTAGAAAACTAAGGAGTACTTTCCTGACAGTTAGAACAAGCTGAGTGTGACAGAGCAATGGTGCCTTGTCTGCCAAAGGGACAGTGGGATGGAGCTGGTGGAGGAGGTAGAGCAGCTATTTGGGTGGCAGTTCCCTGTATAGATGGCATCTGTCAACACTGAACAAGGCCTTATGAAACCATCTCCTTTGTCTGGGTAGCCACTGCCTGCACCTCTCCTGTCCCTTCCACTAGCTGTGTCCCACGGCCTCCTCCCCATCTAGGCTCAGTGAATTCCCTTCAGTAGATGAGGCTGTGCCATCCTGCCATGCACATCCTGAATCTGCACCCTGGGCCAGCAACAAAAACAAATGCCAAAGTACAGCTAAGAACAACTTATAGAGATAGTAGCAGTGGAATAGAGGGCATCCAAAAGTGCAAAGATGGGAAGGGGAGATAGACAAGTGAGGGGAACTGAAGCAGAGGCAACTGTGGCAGGGCAATGATATCTGAAATGGTATCAGGTGGTATGAATAAGGAGCAAAGTATCAAAAGTAACACTATTCCTATCCCTGCACATCTTCAACAAATTATAACAGAAACCAGTTTTGCCTGTAAGAATGATTGGAAAATTAGAACTAAGGCAATTAGATATAGTAAGTTATCTGAGCGTTTATTTTGATAACTTACATTTTAAATAAAACAAAATAGCTATAACTTTGTTCCTTCTTACTATTCCTTAGTGAACTAAACAAGTCTTACTTGTGGAACAATCCTATAATATCTATTCAGAATGAAATCCCTTTTAATTCAATGGGAGTTATTACTCGGTAAGTGGGTTTAGGACTACAACTCGAATCTTCTGAGCAGAAAACTGGCTTATGCTTATTTAAAAACATAGTTATTTTGACCAAAATTTAAGCACTCAGTAATTGGACTGTTCATTCAATAAATTGGATTACTCCAGAAGCAGCCGACATGTGTCAGTGAACACGCTAGATCTGGCACTTGGCTGTGCTAGCAGGTAAACTAAGCTATATGCAAACATTGATTAATCAAGTCATTGAATTACACTCTTATATCTACTTCCCTGGAAGCTAAGACATATAACTCTATGATATTTCGTGCTTTAAGCTATTGTCAGCCTTAATATAAAATTGTAACAAATTATGGGTGAAGGCTTAAGGACAAATGCTAATATATTATTGTAGATATAACCGAAAAGTATCTCTATTTCTGTATTTATGTGAATCAAAAGACAAAAAGTTCTCGATTTTATCAAATGAGAGTAGGAAAAATAGTGTCATTTACTGAAATGTTCCTTTCTACATAATTCCTGCTGGTAAAAGTTTTTCTCCCCTTGCAGCGTTGGCCATCTTACACATCGGTCTTCTGTTGCTCCCCAACGAATGCATTTTTGCCAAGAAACCAGAATTTATTAAGAAATCCAACACTATAAAGGAAGATAGGGGTGACCTCATTTCTGAAAATAGCTACTATTCTTTCAAAGTTAAAAGCAATTCTCTTAGGTTCATGTCTCCCTTTTTTTGTACAATTTTCAAAGCTAAACCCTTTCAGTATAGTATTTATTTATTTTCTTTTTCATTTTTGGGAACTTATACCTCCTTTTCCAATGTACCATACTCAGAAACTGTGATGTATCAAGAGTCAGAATCCTGGTTCCTTAAGTGATCAGTCAAATAATTTTAGGAACCAGTGCATGAAAGCAATGGCAACTTTCACATAGCAGACTGCCTCTGATTATAGTTTCACACAGCTATCATTACAGCTATGGTAGTAGTAGATGACAGACCTTTCCTTCTTGAATCTATCCAAGCAGCCAACCTCTGACACTGAATACCAAAAACAATGTACAGATTATATAAAATGTTATAAACACCAGGGTAGCCCAACTATCCAAAGGGCATCTAAAGAGAATCCTCCATTTTTCATACTGTCCACAGACTTTGCTTTCTCCAGAAGCAGCAGTACTCTCTATGGTCCATTCAGAAGTAATCAAAATAAACTGGTCTCCAGCTTCATAAATGCTTTGTCTAGGTGTACTCACAGGTAATTTGTCTCTGTGCTCCCAGAAAGGTTTGAAGTTTTGAAGACAAAACTCTATGCATCACATAGAAAGAAGTGAAGAATTGTCCCAGCCCTATCTTACCTCGTTTCTTTGTAAGGAGGAGGAGGAGGAGGAGGAGAGGAGGAGGAAGAGGTAGATGGTCCTAGTCTTCTCTTTTACAAAGAGGGTCCTTTTATCACTGACATGAGAACTGGGAATAATTCTTCACTGTGTCAGTATTAGCAAAGGAGAACTGGATTACAACAGCAGGGGACAGGGTCTTGAGTCATAAGTCTTGCTTTTCAGGAATCTTTCCATATCATCTGGATGAATTGGAAGCAAAACATATTTAATTTGAGCTAGTTTGAGTTCAAAACACTCTAACTGGATTTAGAGTTTGATGTCCAATCTAAGAATGGCCTGAGCTTCATTATGAAAACATCTATTGTGAACTTGAAGCTGTTTCAAACCAACATCCTTTCAGAGATAATCCATTTCGACTAAAAAAAAAAATCATGTTCTTAGGCTAAAAGAGCCTAAACTCAGAAAACTTCAAATTCAAACTATCTTGCAAATCCTTAATTTGAACTACCAGGATTTTGTATGGGATTTTCTGCTTGCTTCATGGTGTAAAATTCTCAAGATGCAACATTGAGTTGTGTGAAAAACAGAAGGTCAAGTAAATTAGGCAAAGGAAATCAACAATGCTTCATTTCTCACAAACTGAAGCATGAACACAAACCAAATTGCTAGACCACAATCTTCGTTCACACAACTCTGATCTCAAGAAAACTGAACAAATAGTTTCTAATGTGTCATAGCATTTATCCTCATTAACAAAGATTAATTATGCTTCCCCAACAAATAAACATAGGTGGTAAAACTAGCTAAACTTGTAAATTTATGAAACGTTTACAAGATTACTCTGTGAAGATATTTATCATACACATAGTCCGTTAATACTATAAACAATTGTTTCCCTAGAAAATTTTATCAGCTGTGTTGCAGGTTTCTAACAAATTTGGTTTAATTTTTTAAACATTTTAATTGTAAGATACTTAGTTAATGTGAACTAGACAAATGTAAATATTGAAATAAAACAAAACACAGAAAAGATTATTTTGGAAGTGAAAAGGACTTAAAGAAACTATAAGAAATTATTACCATAAGCACACAAAGGTAATTCCAGTGGAAATTTAAAAGCTAACAGATACATTACAAGACTTATCTGATAATCTACTCCAGGAAATAAATGTTAGGTGGCTAGTGATTGAAAATTGCATTAAATTTATGAATATTCATAAAAATATTTCCCATGTGAGCGTTAGAACTGATCTTTTATCTACAAAGCATAAAATAAAAATTTTAGAATTTTTTAAAATTCGAGAATATATGAGAATCTGGAAATTATTAACTTTAAAAGATAAAATGTTTAGAAAGTCATCCCAGACAGTTACAGTAACTTAAGGAAGCTTATACTAGATAAGTCTATTTCCTTTACACATTTAAATATTAAATGATATAATTTAAAAACATGTTTTAGTAAAAGCAGATTTTTATTAAAAACAACAAAGATAAAAATCTAATACCAGAGAATCTCTATAACAAAAGGATATTGGAGGGGCCGTGGCGGTGCAAGTGGTTAGAATACCCTATTGCAGGCTGACTCTGCCCACAACCAAAATGAGGACCCAGATTGTTGGGGGCAATATACTGACATTTTTAAACTGCTCAGGGAGTGTTATAAAGCACTATAGAGCAGTATATGTCTAAGTGAGATTGCTATTTTAAAAGATATTTTTTAGCTTCATATCTCCTCCCATGGTTGAAAGAGAAACAAAGAACACTTACCTAAATAGGACTGATTAAACAAACAAACAAAAACTACTTGTATCCTCAATTTGGTAATACTAATCAAAATACTAAGAATGATAAACCACAAAACTTTCTGGGAAAAAACTGCAAGCTGAAAACAGTGGAACATACAGTTGTTCCTCATGAGGTGACCATAACACAATGATCTCCACTGGGTTTAGAGCTGTTTAGAGCAATCTTTACTCAAATCATGGTTTGTTCCTTTAAAAGGACCCTGGGTTCACACATAATCACTTTTGGAAACTGTATGTTAACTGCTTCTCAACCATTAGGAACCTTTAGATTGACAGGGTTTATAGCACCGGTTGAGCGTCTTTTAATTCTTAGTGAAAGAAGTTTTAAATACAAGTTTAAGAATTTTTAAAAATGGTATAAATAAGAAAGGATAACTAAAATTTTGATTTGGGAAAGTTACAGACTAAGGGTCCAGATGGATTTGAAATAAGATTTTACAAACAATTATAAAAATCTTTCCTGTGGAATAATGCTTTCATTTTGATTTTTTTTTTTAAATGATGAGATGAGACTTTGAAGGCCAAACCTTGGAGGGAACCAAAGAAACTAAACATTACAATTAAAGGAGAGTGCTTAAAATTTCCTTACTAATACAGAATAAAGCAAAATATTTTAACAATGGACATACTGAAGGATATTGTTGAATAATGGACCCAGAAGTTAAAATTTTAAGAACGACTGCCTCTATAAATAGACCGTGTTCAAAAGATGCTATGGAAGAGTTTTAGTGGATCAGACTGAAACTGATCTGACAGGCTACAAGAATTGTGCACCAAAAAGATACTATACTAGACATACAAATAAAGCCAATTGATATCTCAATAATTAAAATGGATATACAAATAACAAAAAAAAAGCAACCTGGGTAACTTTCCTATATTGTATTTACGGAAGAGGCTTGTTTGAAAGATTCTATGAGAAGGGATAAAGAAAAAAAAAAGAAATCAAGTTGTAGGAGATTATTTGAAGGGAATAAAGATCAAGATTGTTAAAAGTAAAAAAGGAATATAAAGTTGTTTATTTGATCAAGTTTAAAATAGATATCTCTAGTAACCTTGGCTGTATTTTAAGAGGCGCTAAATTACTAAAATTGTTTGTACTTGTGACGGGAAATTTATATATTTCTTTTCTTCTTTACTATATTCTTATTTTTTCTTTCTTTCCTAAACTCCATATACAAGCAACCAATATACAAGTGATTTAAAGACAGGATCTATGGAAAATCTGCAAGCTGCCTCATTTTAAAATTAAGCATAAAGTTTTGCCTACACCCACATATCTATTTTAGAATCTGTTTTGAATATACCGGAATTGATCTGTAACATATGAAAAGCTCACTATTATAATGAAATGAAATCATCCTTCTGAGAATATGAAGTGATTTTCTGTCATCCATCTGTAAGCAACCAAACATGTACCAAGCCCCTTCTCTCATATCTCAGACTGCAAACATGTCAATTTTCTTCTGCTTTTCAGAATTAAGATGTTCTAAATGAATCAATATTACTCTCTTTTTTAAAGTTATAGTTTATTTCAAAAGATATTTAATATCAAAGTGAACACGAGGCTACTTCACAACATATACTCTTGCAGTCTACTTATGTATCTACATGAAGGATTTAAGAAAGGAGAGTAATAGAGATATTTCTGTTTGGAAATCTACCCTCATCACGTTTTAGAGCTCCTATGAAGCCACAGTTCAAAAATCACATCTGAGGACAGCCCATTATTCAATGGAAGAATGCCTTCTATGTAGAAAATCTCAGATTCAGTACTGCTCTTTTTTATGCTGCTTATTCAATTCAATTCAAAGTGGAAGCAATATAAACAGACAAAGGGTTGTTTCTATCCATCTTATATACAGATGTGAATTTCTATGAAGACTGAATATGTAGCTATTAAAAATATCTAATTGGAGAGAACACATGCAGGTGCAATTTTACACATTCCATCCCCGGCCGAGCTTAGTTTAAAGCCCATTAATTGTTCTTGGTGTCTATCTTGATAGAAAAATAAGCACTTGATACATGCACACACTTAAAAACAGCACAGAAAAAAAATAAACTTTTTAGTGGATAGCACCACTTTGAACTAATATATTGTGAACTTACATACTCAGAATCCTATATGCAAGCATTTACTTTGTTGTAGTACTTGGAGTGCTAATACCATTCTTTCTAAATATAAGGAAATATAATTTTATGAGAGGGAAGGGAAATAGCTGAATGCTTTCAAAAATAATAGAATGAAATTTTGTGATAAATGAAAAGCTTGTCAGATGGGAAAAAAATAATCAAAAGTACAGAAGGTGGGATTCAGACAAACTAGAACAGATGCAAAGAAAAGCAGCAAAGATTACCCATTTTATGAGAAGAAACAGGCATGTCTGTCTTAAGAGAAAATACAGCAGAGGATGACTATGATCCTATTTTTCAAACATAAAATGAATCAATAATACAGATAAGACCTTGTACTCATTGTGCTGCAGCCCAATGAACAGGACATGGGATAATGCTCTTCAAATACAGAAAGATAGATTCCACTTGAATCTTAAAAAGTTCCTAAGGTAGTAGTAGCTTTTTCTGCAAGGTAGTTGGTTACCATCCTTTGCAGAAACTGGACAAGCTTCTGTTAAGGATTCTTTAATTTAGAGTTGCCTCTATATTGGGGGAGGGGGGACTGGCTTAAACAGCTACTAATTCTAGAGCAAATTATTATACACTACCTAACCATCTTAAACACAGCAATATTAGCCTTTTTTTAAAAAAGCACAAAGCCACCCTGGATAATGTTGCCAGTTTTCTCCCATGAAGATGCACAGGAACATCTTGCGGCCACCCTGGTTTACGATCCTAGCACTGGAATCGTTTAGATTGGCCTGAATTAAATAAAATTCTTTAAAAGACACAACTTTATTTTTAGGAAACCTATACACATTTCACAGCAGGTACAGTCTTTTAAAAAAGCATTCTCTCCTATATAACAGCGAAAGAAAGCAACCGCCACCTTTTTTGTTTTTTTGAAAGAAAAACATTGTCATAGGCACGTCCCACCCTATATGTATACTTTTTACATAATGAACTCACACTTTAAAAGCTAGTGTGTACAAATGCTGTTTACAAAAAAATCAGGACTCTCTTCTTAGGCCAAAAAAAAAAGTTGTTCAAAACTGAATTCTGAAGTCCTAATCTGTAGCATAAACATAACACTGCTATTACGTTTAATAGTAAAGTGTAACCACTTTGAAAGGTATTTTTTATTGTAACCTGTAACAAACCCAAGTCCTCCTTAAAATGAGCAAAGCACGTCGGTCCAATTTACTGTATTACTGGTTTGCGATTTTGACTTTTATGCTAATAGGCTTGAACAATGGAAGGCCCGGTTTTTCAAGGCTCCTCCCACTTGTTTTAAGGAATGGCACTAGAAACTGGTGACAGGAGACGAAGACAAGGGAAAAAAGAAAGCGAGACCGACGTTTTCTCGTATTCGAGAAAACGAAAGTGGGCGAACTGGGCCCAATGGAACCGGAGTTCTCCTGAGCACGTCCAAAGCTCATTCTGACAACTCGTTAGAACTTTACGGGGGTGTGGCCTGATATGCCCTCAATAGGGCGAGGTTTGTCCTGGCTCCTCCCCTTGCTTTTAAGACTGACAGCAATTAGGGAAAGGCGTCCGGCCTGGGCCTTCGCTGTCTTCCCCGCAAAACGAAGCGAGGCCCGGAGACGTGAAGGCCCCACCCACGAAGCCCGTCGCCGCCACCGCAAAATGAGGGGGACAAGAGGGGAGAGGGCGGCCGGTTGAGCGAGCGCGAAAGGGGTCTCCTCACCTGCGCTCCTCCTCCTTCTCTTGACGGCGCTGCTCCCACCTCAGGCGCCTCGTGCAGCTCCCGCCCACCCGCCTAAGCCAGCCACTCCTTCACAGTGCCCGCGGTCAGCCAATCAATGCCCGTCACTGAGATCCAATCCAGAAACCGAGATTGCGCCTCCTGGAGGAGACAAGTCCATGCTTCTGTTGCTCGGATTGGCCAACGCTCCCATCAATCATTCTGCCCCAACGTGACAAAGGAGGAAGAAAAAGAGTGGGTGGGGAAGGGGCAGGCCACGACGGCCAATGAGAAATCACAGCGCGTCCTTCACGCCAGCCAGTCAGGATGAGAGAGAAAAAAAGAGGCGCCCACGGCCATTTTCACCTCAGTGCTGTCAAAAGAAGGGAGGGAAATGAAATATTCCAGTTGATTGGCTGCGACGAGAGGCACGCCTGGGTGCTGCAGCAGTTAGGACATTTTCATACCAACTTCTGCCTCTCAGCGTTAACCCCACCGCCTGTGTTCAATCATATCGCCCCGCCTCTACTACGCCTCCGTTTTAGTCCAATCAAAAGTGAGGGTGGGACCTTGGGCCTGTATGGGCCAATTACTGCAAACTATTCCTTTGGTATGCCTTGAAAGGAAAGGGGTTGGTGCGCGAGTGTTTGTGTTAGCGCAGAGGTCTTCAAACTTGGCAGGTTTAAGACTTGTGGACTTCAACTCCCAGAATCCTCCAGCCAGCATGGAGAATTCTGGGAGTTGAAGTCCACAAGTCTTAAACCTGCCAAGTTTGAAGACCTGTGCTAGGCGTTTCATGTATCGACCTCTGAATGCTTGTGTTTAAATAAAATTTATTTATTTATTTATATTTATTTATTTATTTTTATTTTTATACCGCCCTTCTCCCGCAGGACTCGGGGCGGTGCACAGCCAAAATAAAACATAGTATAAAAAATTTAAAAATAATTTAAAAACAATTAAATAATTTTGGCCCAAATAATTTAAAACAACCCAATTAAAACTGAATCAATTAAAACCACAAGGATGGGATCAAGCCAGCCCGGCTAGATGGAATAAGTGTGTTTTCAGGGCCCAACAAAAAGTCCGGAGGTCTGATATCATGTGTATCTCAGGGGGTAGGTCATTCCAGAGGGCAGGTGCCGCCACAGAGAAGGCTCTCCCCCTGGGGGTCGCCAGCCAGCACTGCCTGGCCGATGGCACCCTGAGGAGGCCCTCTCTGTGCGAGCGAACCGGCTGGTGGGAGGCTATTGGCGGCAGAAGGCGGTCTTGCAAATACCCCGGCCCTAAGCCATGGAGCGCTTTAAAGGTGGTCACCAACACCTTGAAGCGCACCCGGAAGACCACAGGAAGCCAGTGCAGCTCGCGCAGGAGAGGTGTCACGTGGGAGCACCCTGTCGCTCCCATAATCCCCCGCGCGGCTGCATTCTGGACCAACTGCAGCCTCCGGGTGCACCCCAAGGGGAGTCCCATGTAGAAAGCATTGCAGTAGTCCAGGCGGGAAGTGACGAGTGCTTGAGTGACCGTGCATAGGGAGTCCCGATCCAGAAAGGGGCGCAACTGGCGTATCAGGCGAACCTGATAGAAAGCCCCCCTGGCCACAGCCGTCAAATGCTCTTCTAAAGACAGCCGTGAATCCAGGAGGACGCCTAAGTTGCGAGCCCTCTCCGTGGGGGCCAATGATTCACCCCCAATAGCCAGCGATGGCACCAGCTGGCTATATCGGGACGCTGGAAGCCACAGCCACTCGGTCTTGGAAGGGTTGAGTCGGAGCCTGTTTCTCCCCATCCAGGCCGGCACGGCCTCCAGGCACTGGGACATCACTTCAAGGGCATCGTTGGGGTGGCCTGGGGTGGAGATATACAGCTGAGTGTCGTCAGCGTGCTGATGGAACTCCACCCCAAAGCCATGGATGATCTCACCCAGCGGCTTTACATAAATGTTGAACAGAAGGGGCGAGAGGACCGACCTTGTGGCACCCCACAAGCAAGGTGCCTCGGGGTCCACCGCTGCCCCCGTCAACACCGATTGCGACCGGTCAGAGAAGTAGGAGGAGAACCACGGCAGAACAGTGCCCCCCAGCCCCAGCCCCTTCAACCGGTGCAACATGATACCATGGTTGATGGTATCAAAAGCCGCTGAGAGATCTAACAGGACCAGGATAGAGGAGCAACCCCTATCCCGAGCCCTCCAGAGATCACCCACCAACGAGACCAATGCCGTTTCCGTGCTGTGCCCAGGCTGGAAGCCGGACTGGAGCGGGTCCAGATAGACAGCTTCATCCAGGTACTGGGGAAGCTGCCACGCCACAACACTCTCAACAACCTTCGCAACGAAGCGAAGCTTGGAGACTGGACGATAGTTATCCAAAACAGCCGGATTCAGAGAGGGCTTCTTGAGGAGGGGCCTCACCACCACTTCTTTCAAAGCGGCTGGCAGGACACCCTCACTCAGAGAGGCGTTAACAATCCTCTGGAGCCAGCCTCGTGTAACCTCCCGGGAAGCCAGTACCAACCAGGAGGGACACGGGTCCAATAAACATGTGGTCGCGTTCAGCCATCCCAGGATCCTGTCCACGTCCTCAGGAGCCACAGGATCAAACTCCTCCCAGATAACATTCTCAAGACCTGCCTCAGTCATCCCGTCTGGACTTACCCAGTCAGAGGCCAGGCCTTCCCGAATCTGAGCGATCTTGTCATGCAGATACTGCACAAAGTCCTCAGCTCGACCCTGCAAGGGATCATCCCGCGCTTCCAGATGGAGGAGGGAGCGGGTCACCCTAAACAGAGCGGCTGGGCGATTATCTGATGATGCAATAAGAGCGGCAAAATAGCTAGATTTCGCCGCTTTTATCGCCACTAGGTAGGTCTTAATATGAGACCTCACCAGTGTTCGGTCGGATTCGGAGCGGCTGGTCCTCCAACTACTCTCCAGGCATCTTTTCCGGCGCTTCATCTCCCTCAGCTCATCGGAGAACCAAGGAGCTAGGTGAGTTCGGTGCCGGGTCAGAGGCCGCAAAGGCACGATGCGGTCCAAAGCCCCGGCGGCCGCACTGTCCCAGGCAGCCACTAGGTCTCCAGCCGAGTCATGAGCCAGAGTCTCAGGAAATGGCCCAAGCTCCATCTGGAACCTATCAGGATCCATCAGGCGCCTGCGGCGGAACCACCTAGTCAGTCCCGCCTCCTTGCAGCGGGGTGCAGCGGTTAGAAAGTCTAGTCGAAGGAGCGAGTGGTCTGACCATGACAAGGGTTTATACTTCTGTCAGCTCAGATTGTGTAAAATACACTGCTCAAAAAAAATAAAGGGAACACTTAAACAACACAATGTAACTCCAAGTCAATCACACTTCTGTGAAATCAAACTGTCTACTTAGGTAGCAACACTGATTGAAAAACAATTTCACATGCTAAAAGAGCCTTGGTAGTACAGGGGTTTAAGGCACCCTGTTATTAAGCTGGTTATTAAGACCAGCTGCCTGCAATTACTGCAGGGTTCGAATCTCGCCAAGGCTCAAGGTTGACTCAGCCTTCCATCCTTTCTAAGGTAGGTGAAATGAGGACCCAGTTGTGGGGGCAATAAGCTGACTTTGTATAAATATACAAAAGGATGAAGGCTATTGCTGAGCACATTGTAAGCCGCCCTGAGTCTCCGGAGAAGGGCGGCATATAAATTAAATTTAAAAAAAAAAATGGACTAGACAACAGGTGGAAAGCATAGGCAGTTAGCAAGACATCCCCAATAAAGGAGTGGTTCTGCAGGTGGTGACCACAGACCACTTCTCAGTTCCTATGCTTTCTGGCTGATGGTTTGGTCACTTTTGAATGCTGGCGGTGCTGTCACTCTAGTGGTAGCATGAGACAGAGTCTACAACCCATACAAGTGGCTCAGGTAGTGCAGCTCATCCAGTATGGCACATCAATGCGAGCTGTGGTAGGAAGGTTTGCTGTGTTTGTCAGCGTAGTGTCCAGAGTGTTAGATCAGGCGCAGGGAAAAGAAGACGTGACCAGCTCGATACATTTAGTAAGTTTATTGCAACAGGAACAGACTGGTGCTGCGCTGCCGGAGCTCTCCTTATATTCGCTCCGGCAGACGCACCGCCCCTAAGACAGCTATTCAAACTTCCCACCCGAGGCTTGCAGCCAATCCGGACGGATGTCCTTATAAGGACATAACACTCCTCCCCCCTAGTTCTTAGTCTGTCCATCAATCACATAATCGCGCAGGTACACGGAACGTCGAGAAGTCCTAGATGACTTGCGCAGTCCCATTCTGGTTTGGCCATCTTCTTGGACGGAGGGAGTTCCTGCGTCTCCCGGTCCCCTCCCGGGAACCGGACCGGATCCGGCTGTCGAGTGCATGGGCTGGGTCCCCGCGCCTCCGGCCGGGTCTCAGACCTCCGCCCGCTGGCAATGCTGGTCTTCTTCCCTGCCTGGGTTGTGGATTACTTGCTGCTGGCTGTTGTCGCCGACCGGTACGGAACTACTGAAACCTGGTAAGTCTCTAATGTCCCATTTGTTTTTTACCGGTTCGGTGGTGGCTGGTTCCGGTCGGGGCTTCGGGTCTCATGGCTCCATCTGGTTCTGGTCCCGGTGTCCCTCGGTTGAGGCCGGTGCCCTCCCCTGGTAACTGCAGGGACGTGGTGGTTCTTGTCCGACCTCGCCGGGGTGGTGCTGGCCTCCTTTGCAGGGGTGGTGTAGGCCTCTCTGCTGGGACGGCGTTTCCCGGGTGTCGATGATGTCTGCTGCCATCGTACTGGAGTTGGTTGTCCCTGTCGGGTTGGTGCAGGCCTCCCTCGCGGGGGTGGTATAGGCCCTCTTCGCAGGGTTGGTTTGTTTCTTCTCTGGGGTGTGGTTGGTGTGCCTGGTAGGGTCGCTGTAGGTCTCCCTCCCCGGTGGATTGGGCGCCGACCTTGCTGGGGCGATGTGGAACTCCTGCTGTGGTTGGGTACCAGTCTACTGGCTCTTTTCGTGGAGGTCTCTCCTCTCTCGATGTTATTGACCGAAATCCCCGGGGCGTTGTGGGGTGCGGCTGACCTCTGGGTTCCGGTCTACTGTTCCATGGTCGCAGGTTGGGGGGTCTCTGGTCTGGGGGGTCGCCGGCCGCCCTCCCTGCGGGGTTGTGTGGTGCCCCTCATGGATGGTCCCTGATCTACTTGTGCCACATCTTGATCAAGGTTAACGCTGGGTGGTGGTGATCCTGCCTCGTCGGGGTGTGGGAGGCCTACCTCGTCAGGGTGTTTCAGTCCTACCCCATCTGGCTGGGGGACGCCTACCTCTTCAGGGTGTTGCAGGCCTACATCGTCGGGCTGGTTTTCCTCCACTCCCTTCCACCTCTTCTGGAGCTGGTTGATGTGACATCTAGAGACTTGTCCATCTTCCAGCTCTACCCAATAGGACTTCGGGCCGGTTGTGCTCTCGATCTTCCCCTTCAGCCATTTTGGAGAGCTGTGAAAATTCAAAGCAAAAACTGGGTCTCCTATGGCGAAGGTGCGAAGTTGGCGGCTGGCGGTTGCGGGTACCTCTGAGTCATATTGAGGGTGCAGTCTGTCCAGTGGTGACCGGAGTCTTTTGCCCGGTCAACAGCTCCGCCAGGCATTTTCTTGTGGTGGCATGCAGGGTGCTGTGTTGGGTGAGGAGGAAATTGTCAATCCGTTCCTGCCAATCATCCATGCCCATTTTGGTGAGCGCTTCCTTGGTGAGCCTCACCATCCGTTCCACCTGCCCATTTCCCGCCAGCCTGTAAGGTGCTAAAAGGGCATGGCGTATGCCCAGGCCGGCCAGGAATGCCTCCATGGCCAAGGACGTGAGTTGGGGCCCGTTGTCGGAAACCAACACGTCCGGCAGCCCATGGGTAGCGAAGAGTCGACGTAGAGCCCAGATCGTCGCTTCGGTTGTGGTAGATGCCATGGGTACCACCTCGAGCCACTTGGAGAAGGCATCAACGACGATGAGTAGGTGGTGCCCCTGCATCGGACCCGTGAAGTCGATGTGGATCCTAGACCAGGGGCTGCTGGGGGTCTCCCACTTCGTCAGTTCAGCTTGGGGTGGTGCTGAATGTACTTCTTGGCACGAGTCACATCTGGAGACCCATTCCTCGATGCCTTTGTCCAGTGATGGCCACCAGACGTAACTCCGTGCCAGGGTTTCATGCAGACGATGCCAGGGTGCCCGTTGTGCAACGTTTCTAGCGTTCTTCGTTGCAGAGTGCTGGGAATCAGCACTCTGTCTCCCCATAGTAAACAGCCTCTCATGGTGGATAGCTCCTTTTGCTTTCTGGCGAATGGGCTGAATTTCTCTTCTGCCTTCTCCGTCGGCCACCCTCTGAGGATCCAGGACTTGACTTGTCGGAGTGTGGGGTCCTTTTGTGTATGGACGGCCACGTCTGCAGATGTGACTGGGCAGCTGTTGTCGTTGTCGATGTGGAAGAGGTCGAGCGTGGGAGCTGGGTCTTCCACTGGGTCTTTGGATGGGCAGCTGCTCAGCGCGTCGGTGTTCCCAATGGACGTGCCTGGTTGGTGCACAAGTCTGTATGAGTAGCCGGCTAGGAAGATGGCCCATCTTGTCATCACGGGGACATGAAGGTCGGGGTTGGTTGGTCGCCTGCGAGGAGCCCCAGTAGCGGCTTGTGGCCGGTCACTATGATGAAGCTCCTCCCATAGACGTACTTGTGGAATCGTCTGACTCCTGCGACAATAGCCAGAGCCTCTTTGTCCATCTGGCTGTAGTTGCATTCCGCGCTGGACATCGTCTTAGAGAAGTATGCTATAGGGGCTTCCGAGCCATTCGGTAGTTCATGGCTGAGTACTGCTCCAACCCCGTATGGTGATGCATCGCAGGTGAGCTTGATTGGGAGCGTCTCATTGTATTGTATGAGGATGCTTTTGGATGTTAGTAGTCCTTTGATGGCCCGGAATGCTACTTCCTCCTCTTGGTCCCACTTCCAGGAAGCCACTTTCCCCAGTAGGCGGTGGAGTGGCTCAGCAATCATGGCTTTCTGTTTGAGGAATATGGCATAGAAGTTAAGCAATCCAAGGAATGCCTGAAGCTCCATTTGGTTTTTGGTCTGGGAGCTTCATGGATAGCTTTAACTTTTGATTTGGTGGGGTGGATGCCTGTGCCATTTATGAGATAGCTCAGGAACTCGACCTCCTGGACCCCTAAGATGCATTTATCTCTCCTGACTCTCAAGTCCTTGGCCTTGAAGCGCTGCAGGACAAGCCTGAGTCTTTCAAGGAGTTGGGCTTTGGAATCTCCGGAGATTAATACATCGACGAAGTATGGCACCACCCCTGGAATGCCTTGAAAAATTCCTGGGGCAGCGCTGACTCCAAATTGGAGATGGTTACATTTGAATGCCCCCCTGTGAGTAACGATTGTTTGGGCCTCTGCCGTTTTTTGATCCACTGGCAGCTGCTGGTAAGCCTGGGCCAGGTCCATTTTAGCAAAGATTGAGCCAGTTCCTAGGGAATGCAGCAGATGCTGCACCACTGGCACTGGGTATACGCTCTGCGGCAACGCCTTATTGATGGTACATTTATAGTCGGCACAGATGCGCACAGATCCATCATGCTTCATTGGGGTCACAGGAAACGAGGGCTGCCTTGCGCTGCAAATATACCAAGGCGAACTGATCTGGCTTATGATTGATCTTTATTATCAAACTATTCTCCGATTATGTTATCTAGTTTGGGTAATGAAACATCTGCAAGAAAATAACAAAGCTCAAGAACACCAAGGAACCTTTAAGCTATTCTCTAATTGGACTTTGTCATGGGAGTTACTGAGAACATATTCCCAATTGTTTCTTCATCTAGGTGAAATTTCAATTGAATTTATTTGAGGAAATTTTAAGGGAACTACCAGTAATTCCCGAGTAGCCTGTATTTGAGACAGACCATTCATTGTAAGTGTTTATTCATGGGGGCTATTGTAAATTCCCATGCCTGTAAGCTGACAGGAAGACAAACTGTAACTATTTTCATAAATTTCATTATGCTTTAATGGCTAATTCCATTAATTTTAAAGACACAAATCACATAAATTTCCGAAAAGGGGTTGATTGAAGTTTACAATGAGGAATAAGGTGGAGAAAGTACAAGGTGTGGTCAATCCATGTATGTTCCATATATCTGAAAGAATTATCTGCTTTTAGGCCCAGTAGTTTCTCCTTCATCTGAGAAAAAAAATAAGCAGCCACTATTTATTTATTTAAACAATTTATAGTATAAGGCATATGTTGCTTGTATAACTCTGAGTGGCTCACAATACATTAAAACTACACAATGTTGTTCCCCCAAAGTATAATAAAAGTCCACACTTCCATTCAAACAATGGCAGAGGGATATTTTCAAGTTTACATGGCAAGGGAAAAAACCAAGAATTAGATATAAACTACTGCAAGACGCTAAGGAAAAAGGGGTTGAGATTTACCAAATTTGAAACTGTATTTTGATGCTTCTTGTTTGGTCTGGCTAAAAGAGTGGGTGAACCTTTGGAACAAGAGGCCACTTGATTTAGGTCATGAATTAAGGTTTGGATGGCAAAGTGGTATGACAAACTTAAAGTAAATATTGATTTTAAGAACCATTTTGTTAGATGTGCCATACCAAGAGTTTGGAATAAATACAAAACAAGATTTTCTATGAAGATGCCTCTTTGGGCGTCCTACCAGGAAGCCTTTTTCAGAAAAGAAATAGTGGCGAAGCCGGACCAGTGGACTTATGGTAAAATAATATATTTTAATTTTGGTGACCCCACCCTCAAGTCTAAGGAAGAGTTAGAATCAGAAGGTTGTGTCTGCCATTGGTTTACATACTTACAATTGAAAGAAATATTTAAATTACATAAAAAGAGTTATGTGTTTGACTTTGTTAAAAATGAATTGGAAACCTTACTGTTTGGTAGTGATGAACATATCATTGCTAAGATTTATAAAACGTTTGTCAAGTTTCCGAAAGATGCCCTAATTAATTCATGAGCCATGATCCAAACTTCAAAGGTTCAAACTGCAAAGCTTTCAAGTTGCCAACGTTATTGAAATTGAATTTGGAAAATGAACATGTAAAGTATGGTATGATTCAGTGGGCAAGGAATTTTGGATATAATGTGATGCTTGACTAATGAGAGAATATGTGGACAAAAGGTTTTAAATTTACATTAAAATATAATTTAAAAGAAAATTTCTAAAAGATAATGTATTGCTGGTATTTAACCAGCGATACATCATCCAAACAACTTATCCAGAATGTATAATAGTATTTCAAATGAATGTGATAAGGGTGGAAAAGAATGAAACTTTGATTTGGGGTTTTACTGTTTAGATAGATATCTTGTTATAGAAATAGCTAGTTTATACTATTATGAAAAAGTAAAAAGTTGAGGTTTGATGCATTAGTAGAATGCATTATTCTACTGCACCAGAGGGAGTTGTTTTTCTATACTTCTCTCTTCCCCTTTCCCTCCCTTTTGTTTCCTACTATTTGCTCCTTTTATTTTTGTATTTTTTATTATATCCTAATAAAAACTGTAATACAGAACAAAAGTCCACCCCTGTTATCATGCAATTATTCAACTCAGCTACTTAACATTGTGATTAAACATTTAAAAGAATGTCTAGGTCCTTATGTCACACATAATTCTTTACATCAATATTTGTTATCTATATTAAATATTTAAAGTATATACAGATGATATGCAGTGTCTCTTAGGATACCACATACAGGTATACCTGTGTTACAGGTATACATGTGTATGTTGCACTTTCTGCCGCGAATTAAAAACATGGCTGTTCGCGGCACCTAGCCTGGACTGAGGGGTTTTTTGATTATTTTAACGGGTTTTAATATTTGTTTATGTATGTATTTTATGTTTTTATTGGCTTGTTTTAATTGTTGTGAGCCGCCCTGAGTCCTATGGAGATAGGGTGGCATATAAGTTATATTAAATAAATAAATATACAGGTAGTCTCAACTTTTGACCAGTCTCTTAGACCCCAAAGCTCCTTATGACCTAAATCCAAAATTTCAACATCTGGGCCACCCCAAGGTCATGTGGCTGTGGATGCCGGCGTCCCGATATAGCCAGCTGGTGCCAACTCTGGCTATTGGGGGCGAGTCAGTGGCCCCCACGGAGAGGGCTCGCAACTTGGGCGTCCTCCTGGATGCACGGCTGTCTTTAGAAGAACATATGACGGCCGTGGCCAGGGGGGCTTTTTATCAGGTTCGCCTGATACGCCAGTTGCGTCCCTTTCTGGATCGGGACTCCCTATGCACGGTCACTCATGCCCTCGTCACCTCTCGCCTGGACTACTGCAATGCTCTCTACATGGGGCTCCCCTTGAGTAGCACTCGGAAGCTCCAGCTGGTCCAGAATGCGGCCGCGCGGGTGATTACGGGAGCGACTTGGCGCTCCCATGTGACACCTTGCCTGCGCGAGCTGCACTGGCTCCCGGTGGTCTTCCGGGTGCGCTTCAAGGTATTGGTTCTCACCTTTAAAGCGCTCCATGGCTTAGGGCCCGGCTATCTGCGAGACCACCTTCTGCCACCGATAACCTCCCACCGGCCAATTCGGTCCCACAGAGAGGGCCTCCTTAGGGTGCCGTCGGTCAAGCAATGCCGACTGGCGGCCCCCAGGGGGAGGGCCTTCTCTGTGGGGGCACCCGCCCTCTGGAACGAGCTCCCCCCAGGAATACGACTAATCCCAGACCTCCGTACCTTCCGTCGAGCTTTGAAGACCTTCCTATTCCAGCAAGCTGGCCTGGCTTAAAATTTTTTAAAGGGTTTTTAAGGGTAATGGGTTTTAATACTTCGGGAAGCCAATTGGATTTAATTTTGTTTTAAATTATTTTAAATTTTGTATTGTATGTATTTTAATTTGGCTGTGCACCGCCCTGAGTCCTTCGGGAGAAGGGCGGTATACAAATTTAATAAATAATAATAATAATAATAATAATAATAATAATAATAATAATAATAATAATAATAATAATAATGTTTTTGCTGGAAACTGGCATTTACTTTCAGCTTCTGGTACAAAAGCCCCATAGAGAACAATGACTTTGTTTAATGACCTCCGTGTTTGTGGCAGTCATTGCACTGCAAACAAGGTAATAAAATCAGCTCTGGTCATGTGGGGATTTGCTTTATAACCATCACAACCTATAATCGTAATTGTGGGACTCAGTAACAGTTGTAACTCGAGGACCTGTATGATAGAGGAGATTTGAAGTAACTTTAATTTCATCATACTTCAATACGTTACCTCAGTGATGGGTAAACCTTTTTGCCGTCGCGTGCCAAAAGCAGGGGGAGTGGGGGGGGTCGCGGGTGCAGGTGCCCACGTCCAGAATTTTTTTTTTTTTTAATTTGATTTATATGCCGCCCTTCTCCGGAGACTCAGGGCGGCTTACAATGTGCAGAATTCAATGCGCCCCACCCTCCCGCGCATGCGCACCTGATACCCCCAACACTTCCCCCTGCTTTTGGCACGTGATGGCATGGTGGGCACGGTAGGCCCATTTTTCCCCCTCCCCAGGCTCCAGAGGCTTTCTAGGAGCCTGGGGAGGGCAAAAACAGCCTTCCCCATCCTCCCGATGGCCTTCCGGAGGCTGGAAACAGCCTGTTTCCCGACTTCCGGTGGGACCGGAAGGCTTGAAAATCAGTTGGCCGGTGCGTGCATGCGCGTTGGAGCTGAGCTAGGGCAACACTCGCGTGCCCACCAATATGGCTCCGCGTGCCACCTGTGGCACCCGTGCCATAGGTTCGCCATCACGGCGTTACCTTAAAAGGTTACTTTTGAAGCAGGATGAGCTAAGAACGTAGCCTCTAAATCATTCCACCCACATTTTATAATAAAATCAGAGCTTTCTGTGGTTTGTGATTTCCTATTACTGAGGTTTAAAAAAGGATTATTTTTTTCCATATTACACAGAGGCTGAAGATCTCACAGTGAATTCATGATAATATTGAGATATGAAGAACGGATTTCCTGATTTGTCAGAAAAGGGCTTCAGACTTACCCAAAAACTCCAAGAAAAATCAGATGACTCTGTTGTCCCTGTCCCCAAATATCCCAAAATCTGGTATTACAGCTGCAAGAATAAACACTTACCTGGCTTCAATGTCCTGGGAAGAGGTAGAGCTTTTTGGTCAAGGTGGTTCTCTCCTTTGAGGGCATATTACGTGGGTCGCTTGCAAAATGGTCCATCACCTGTAATATGGAAGGTACAGAATGCTCACTTTACTAATGAAACATTGTAGAAGGATCGGATTATACAATAGCCCAGATCAGAAAGAATCTATTGACAACTTTTAAGACTAATGGTTTTATCTCAAGGCATAGCATATTATAGTTATTGATAGGTATTTGTAATCTATACAACATAGAACCTTCATCTGCATAACCACCTTTCTTTGGCCTACATCTCATCCAATTTATTTAAATTCCACATCAATCAGTTGACTCCATGGGACCTGATAAAGTGAGTTGAAGTTCACAAAAGTTTATAGCTTAAAGTTTAGTTTTAAAAGGTCTTACAGGACTCTTACGATGGAATGCTTAATAGACCTTGAAACACAGAGGAAGCAGGAAGATCTTAAGGCAGGAAATGGGTCTGTTACAAAACACATTTTTGAATGGGAGGGAAGCATGAGAAACAGACTCAGAGTAACTCCATGTTGTGGCCCGTCAGCAGCCTGTGCAGTTAGTAGCTGATTCTGACAGCGAGGAGGCTGGTGTGGTGCTGCGCCAGCAGCCTGTGCAGCTGGCGTTCGAGTCAGACAATGAGGAGGCTGGAGAAGATGTGGTGCCAGAGGCGGAGATTCAGCCAGGGCCTTCAGAACCTCCAGAAACTCCCATAAGTGAAGAGGAAGAAGAGGAGGAGCCTCTTCTCGATGCATGAGCGCGCAGAGCTGTTAAAAGGCAGGAGTGGCTCCTCAGGAGGTCTCCTTAAGAGTAAGGCTTGGGGCTAATTAGCCACTCCCCTAGCCTATTTAAGGAAGGACGACGACTGATACAATTTGCAGGAAACAACTTCGTTCATATTCCTTCGCGTCTTGATTCCAGAAACGTTTGATTCGGCTCTTGTTTCTCTCTTGTCAGTTTTCCTGCAAATTGCTTCTGGACATTTTGCCAACCACAGTAAGATTACAGTTATCTGAAGTACTGTGCCTCAGAATTGAGTTCTTTGGATTCTTGTCGGCTGTTAATGAAGTTAAATTAACAGCCCTTGTTCAGAAAAGATTTAAACCGTACTTGTGTTCAAACAACAACTAAGAAAGCTCATTAGTAGTCCTTAATTAGTAAACAAAGGTTTGTACAGACTTTGTGTGTGCTGCGTTCTTTGGGGTCTGTAGCTGGGGCAGAACACTCCATCTTAAGTATATCTAAGTATACTGAATCATGTAGTATGGCTGTATCACTATTATCCTTCTCATCTGTTCCACTTCCTCATTATTGTGATTATTATTACAGGTAGTCCTTGACTTACAACACTTCGTTTAGTGACTATTCAAAGTGACAATGGCACTGAAAATGACTCATGACCATTTTTCACACTTACACCCTTTGTAGCATCCCCATGATCATGTGATCAAAATTCAAAAGCTTGGCAACTGATTTAGTTATGACCGCTGTTGTGTCCGAAGGTCACGTGATCACCTTTTGGAACATTTTGACAAGCAAAATCAATGGGGAAGGTAGATTCACTTAACAACCGTGTTACCTACTTATCAATTGCAGTTATTCACTTAACAAGTGTGGCAAGAAAGGTCATAAAATAGGGCAAAATTCACTTAACAAATGTCTCCCTTAATAATAGGACTACCTATACTTTGTTATTATGATTATTATTACTTTGTTGTTTTGCATGTACACTGAGAGCTTCAGGGGTGATATTCACTTACCTTTGCTACCGGTTCGCAAATGTGAGCACGCGCCTCCTCTACGAATGCGCAGAGCCTTCTGCGCATGTGCAGAGGGTCAAAAACAGGACGTGATGATGTCCGGGCGGGTGGGCAAAGCCTCCCGCCACCAGCGCCACCAGATCGCGTGATCCAGATAGAACTGGCTGAATTTCACCACTGGTGACCTTATGCACCAGAGACAAATTCCTTGTGTGTCTAATCACACTTGGCCAAATAAAGTATTCTATTTTTTCTCTTTCTCTCTATTCTGTTCTGTTCTGTTCTGTTCTATTCCACACTAGATATAAATAAATTGTATAGGGAAAAACCTTTGTTAGGTTTTCACAATTCTGTTACATTATTCCACTAGCAAAAAAAGATCTTTCCAGAAATCCACACGGTTCTTGTTTCCTGAGCTTGCTAACCATATGGGGTTTGACGGTGGGGAAATCAGACAGAAAAGCTATATAGCCAGGTTTACTATTATAATCCAAAGACTGTATATAGATAAAGAAGGGATGCAAAAGCTTGAAGGACAGTTCAGAATCACCAGAGAATTAAAGTACCTTGGACTTTATTCTCAAAGGATTATTTTTATTTGCACGGGGTAGCAATAAGCTTGATTTCTGGGTATTTCTAAAGTAGAATACGATGGATAATTTTGATCAATTCTAATTATAAAATTGATGACATGATAGCAGCTCTTTGTTAGCTTTCCTCCAATTGGATGGCTTGCTGGCAAGAATTATGGGAGTTGAAATTTTTTCCAGATTTTTGAAGGTGGGGGATGAAGGGAGTTGATACAAAAAAAAAAGAAAAAAGGCTCTTGTTCCTTTTTTGGCTACCAAAATTTTTTGCCCACCAATCAATTTTATTTTATTTTATCTTCATCATAATTACAAAAAGAAAATCTTCAAACACAATCTACATGATAAATCTGTGCAATATTCTTGCAACAGGATTGTTAAATGATAGAAGTTTGCAGAATCTGCCTATGTTCTTCAATTCCGTTATGGACTCTTAGTTTTTGAACATGAGATTTAATTACTAAAGCCGGAAAAAAGAAACAGGAAGTTAAAAAATACATGATTTAAGGCCGCTAACAGCAATAGCAGTTAGACTTACAGTATATACCGCTTCATAGTGCTTTACAGCCTTTGCTAAGCGGTTTACAGAATTAGCATATTGGCCCCAACAATCAGGGTCCTCATTTTACTGACCTCTAAAGGATGGAAAGCTGAGTGAACCTTGAGCCAGTGAGAATTAAACTCTTGGCAGTGGGCAGAGTTAGCCTGCAATACTGCATTCTAATCACTGTGCCATCACAGCTCCTAATGCTATTCCAAAGTGGGTCTTTAACAAAAGAACTTCATTCCAAACATGACAGCCTTGCGTAGAAAGATCTGAGCAGACCTACCTTCCGGAAGACCTCTTCCAAATTGCAATTCCAGGCATGTTTCTTGATAGTATCTATTAGCTGCATGATGAAGAATGATCCTGTTTGAGTGTGTCTCCAGGATAAATTATCTAAACAGACAACAATGATCAAGCAATAATGATTCTTCACGATATCAGACTTCATTCTCTACCTAACAAACTTTAAACCTATACAAATTGTCTTCGACCCATCACAGTAATGGAGCCTGCCCATTACCTCTGCAAGTGGTGATGGCCATTGAGGGAGATGGCCTCACTTAACAACCATCATCCCTGCTTTCCCTGATGCAGTCATATCAACATATGGATCGTTAAACTGAGAAGAGCTTCAGGGGTGGAGAAGGCCTTGAGAAATCTAATGCAGATCCCAGCCCATCTGCCTTCGGCTTTCCAAGACCTCCCCCCACCCCTCACCCCTAAGAAACCTTACACTCCATTCCTGCTCCTTGTCATCCCTACATCCCTTGGGCCTACTTCCGCCCTCCACCAGGTACCCACAGATTTTCTCTCGGGTCCCTCACAGGGCTTGGCCTCCTGTGCTGAAAATAGCAGCTATTTCCCAGAGGCAGCCAAGTGGCCCAGCAAGGGACCCAGGAGAACAGGCCTGCTCTCCTTTCCCAATATGAGGTCTGGAGACCTTCAAAAGGGTACAATAGGTATGAGTAGGTGGCTAGCAGGCCCAAGGCCTATGGAGACTTAGCAGGGTGGGCTGGATAGCTTACAGTTCACTTACTAAACAACGAGCTTAGTTCATACTACATAATCATCTTTGTTCGTGCTGATTAGATTTCTGGTAGCTTAACTTATTAGGGAGACTCAATCTCTTTGGGTGGGATTTGGTTCAATAAATTGACAAATCCCCGAATATATCTACCTCACAGGGTTGTTGTGGTGGTCATGAGTTACTTACAAAATAATAAAGAGTGGGATAAAAATCTTATAAATGAATGACTAGGCTTTTTGCAGTGAGCATGCCGGTGAATTTCTGATACTTAGCAAAGAGGTCCAGATCAGGTTTTCTAAGTTGATTAGTTGCCAATCTTGGACAGACAGCTTTGTGAACTAAATGCCTGTATCGCTAAGGCAGCAACTCTTTTCATTTCTGTCCTGCTTTGGACCCCTACTTAGCAATTTTCTTTTAACAGTCTCTTACTAGGGGTGGTGGAATATAGGCAGATGAAGTCACTCTCCACATGTACTCTCTGAACGGCATCAGCTTGCAATAGCATGGGGTTGTGTGAATCAAACTGGAGAGAGGCAGCAGCAGATGCAGCTGAGTCTTCCACGTTTTCCACCCTGTACCGTCGTTGCTCTGGAGAAACAAAATGGGGGAATCAACAATCATTAACAAAAGCCTCTGACAGATCAGAGGTTACTCATACAAGGCTTTATGATCATCATAAAAGTACAGCATAGCCTTTTGTTCCTAACAGGTTTCAAACTCCCAAGGTTTAAGACAAGGTTCAAAATTAATTTTTCCCTTCCCAACAATCGTATTGCCATTTATGGAAAGTCATTATTCCAACACACCTGAAGACCACAGATCTTCTGGAGATAAATACAATCAGCAGTAAATATCTACAAATCAGTTTGCCAAGAGCAGAAGTGGAGAACTATGGCCCCTTTATGACTTGTGGACTTCAAGTCCCAGAATTCCTGAGGCAGCATCGATGACTCAGGAATTCTGGGAGCTAAAGTGCACAAGTCATAAAAGGGCCACAATTCCTGACCCCTGATCTAGAAGTTGCTTGATCTAGTTAAGACTATGTGCAAGAGACTATATGTTCCTGCTAAATACTCATCTGCCTTCTCCCCTCCCAGATCTCAACTTCAGCAACCTACCAGCACGACCTGCTTGAATAATGACCACCTTGGGCTTTCCCCTCAAAGCTGGGCAATTTATGTTGTTGAAGATGGAGAAGACAGTTTTGATGGGGAAGATGTCAGAGTGTTGGTTTCCTGAATGGACTCCACAAAGGATGTCTTGAAAGCCATGAGACATCAGTACCACAAACATCCCATCTGAAGTCTTATGCTCTTCCCGAGCTGCAAACTTCTGCAAGCAAGTGTTTATATCCTGAAAGCAATGAAAAAGGAAGGTGGGTCAGGAGTGGAAATGGAGTTTCTAACTAACTCTGCACTCATCATTAGAGTTGAGAAGAATGGGGGTAGCATTCTTGCAATTGCACTAGATTTCAATTATTATTCAAGCATAGCAAAAATTCAGTGCATAAACAATTACTAGCTTTTTCTCTCTAGATTTGAATGGGAGGGCTGTGCAGCAAATCTCCATATCTGAGATGTGTGAACACCATCACAAATCTCCAATATGGCGAGGGGTCTGTGTGACAAGGGGAGTATTATGTTCACAGCTGAATGGAAGGCTGACCTCATCATGCTCTCCAGAAGGAAAAAACCAAACATCCTGGCCAGTATAGTAGTATATTCTCTCTGGAAAGCTAGCTTCCTCAACTGTTTTTTTGGAGAAACAATTATGGGAGCTGAAAAAGAAAGCAATATCCCAATAGTTGAAATTAAAAAGGATTAGTCCAGGAGAGAAGTTCAATTACCATTTCAGGCACATTTTTCTTATACTAAAATTAGATATAAACAACTTGATAATCTACAGTTTTTTGGAATTGAGGTCCCATCAACTCCAATCAGCATGGCCATGAGCCAGGGCTTGCTGGATTTATATTTAAAACATCCTTATTTTCTACATCTGTGCTAAATATTATTGTATAGGTAGTTTAAGAAGATTGCCACACTTTATTCAATTTTGAAGCTGCCTAGGTCCAACTAACTATGGGTGGCTAGAATTAATACACGTATTAAAGGGCAAAATCAAAACTTCCACATCCATTCCTTGAATGTTTAGGTTTCACTAGACTTTTTTCTTGAGTAACAAATTACTAAACTTTTTTTTACCTGTGAGCTTAAATTGGTCTTTGTTTCCACATTGTATCCCAGATCTTCTAGGAGAAGTGTCATCTGTTCCAAGTCTATCTCAACCCCGCATCTATAACCCAAGTAATCAAATTTGATATTGCAGATTATCAAGGCCAGGCGCGTACGAGTCTTGGGATCCTTGATAGGGTAGATCTGCATGGGGAAAGAAAAGTGGTTCTTATCCTGAACTATAATTATGCCAAGCACCCATCTAGTTTAGGGCTCTCCCAATTTTTATCAATCTTAGCCAGTGGTTGGGGATCCTGGAAACTAGTTTGGTAATATTTGAATGATTTTGATGGTGTTGCAAAATCTACAAACAAGGCTAACAGATAACTATGGTTTTGCTATTACTCAGAATTTAGTGTTCAGAGATTATTTGAATCTGAAGATTTGTTCCACTTAACCATAAAAATAAAATTGGTAAATCAAACTCAAAATAGTCTAAATTCCTGTTTGCCATAGTGGGTGGCTAGGCACTTGAGGAAACCCAAAAGCCTGATTTGAAGGCAAGACTTCCCTTTCCTTCCCTTTCATGTAACCAGAAGCAAATATTAAGAGAGCATGGCAATTCTGTGAAAGCATAAAGTCCATGAGTTCAGTCTCTCAGGACCTCCAGGTATTTAAGTGTGCAGAGATTAACAGAGTTGGAAGGAACCTTGTAGGTCATCTAGTCCAACCCCCCATCCAAGCAGGAGACTCTACACCATTTCTGACAGATGGCAGTCCAGTTACATCTTGAAAGCTTCCAGTGATGAAGCTCCCACAACTTCTGAAGGCAAGCTGTTCCATTGGTTGTCTACTTTAAAGCCAATGAAGGTATTGTGGTCACATTATATTTAAACCTCCCTTAATTTCATGTTGTCTGTTTTATTTGTGTTAGATATGGAACAATAGAAGATCCCCAGGTCTTTTTTATTTTTTTTGCTTTAGAAATAAAACAAGGTAATATTTCTAAAAGCCAAGTTGAGGAGAATTTAAGATATATTCAAAATTTCTGCTGCAAAAGATGAATTTTCAGTTCACATCTGTGGCTACCTTTACAGCAGCTGCTGCATGCAATAAAGTGCAGTATTTAAGCTCAAGTCTTGGATAGATCTAACTAGGTTTGCCAACTCACCTCGGTGCCTTCATTAGTCTGAATTTGCTGAAATACATTCTGAGGACAAAGCCTGATCCCATTTTTAGATTCTAGGAACTGGACCTCTTCCTCTGAGATGTTACCTTTCATTGGCTGGCTAACTGGAGATGGAAGAAAGTTGAACACCATATTCAGCTTTTTTATCACAGTGAATTATTAAGTATCACATGAGACAGTCGGACCTTTTAAATTGCTAAACTACAGTGCCTAGCAGCCCGTCAGAAGGGCATTGGGAATTGTAGCACATCACAGGGACACTTGTTTTCTTGTCAGCTCCAACAGAAACAAAAATCAATTAGCAATTAGCAAGTCTGGGCCCTCAGAAAGAGCATGTCCTCCAGCTTATTGACTCCACTGCCATAGCAAATCTAAAAAACATGCAGAAAATTAAGCAACATGAACAGAGCTGCTGACAAAGGATAGCTTTGAAGACCTTAGCCTTTCCTCCACATTGGTCTCCTAGAAAGCCTACAACATACTAACTAGAAACCTAGTTGATAGCCTACCAATCTTTCTGATTCTTGTGGCCTAAACTTCGACCTATCCCTTAAAATTATTTCTTCATTTAAGAAAATATATATGGCTGCCCTACTCAGTCTCAGTTGAAGTGAGCAATTGAGAAAAAATAGCAGATGTTTTTAGTCCATACTACTGTCTAGTCTGGTGATAGCAAACTTATGACATATGTCACAAGTGACATACCCCTGTCATTTTTGGTGACACGCCTAGGGGTCGCATGAGAATGTTATGTACTCTTGCACTACCTCTGGATCTTCTGGAAGTTGCTTGAGAGAGCCTGCTCTCATGAAATCTCTGGATCTCCCTGAAAATCATGTGGGAATGTTCTTGCCCAATTTTTGGAGGCTCCAGAGGCCCTGTAAGACTAAGACTCTCTCACATGACTTCCAGTGGGTTCAGAAGCTGAGGAAGAGGCCACCACAATGTCATGTGGCCTTTGCAGCCTCCAAAAGGCATGGATAGTTTTCACATGGTTTCTAGAGGCTCCAGACACCGCACAAGAATCTGATATGCTCTCACCCAGCCTCTGGAGCCTCAAAAAAGGGTGCAAGAATGGGACATGCTTTCCTGTTCTTTTCAGAGCAGGCCAAGCAAGAGCATTCTCCAAAGTTTTCAGGCCTCATACAACCTCAGATAGAGAGAAAAAGGCAAATCAGAAAACGTTTGCAATTATGTTTTTATTTAGTTTATTACATTTATATGCTGCCCATCTTACTCTCCCAAACAAGTTTTTGTTAAGAATTGTTTCTCCTTTGTCTGATGGGGATGGCGTGACACACCAGCAGTCAAGTTAGGCTTTTTCTGAATTTTTGACACGCCAAGCCCAAAAGGTTTGCCATCACTGTCCTAGTCCAAGAAAAAAAAAATAAGGGAGAGTTTTTATAAGATACAATGAAGCTGATTAAAAACTGGAAGGCACCCAAATTTCATGTACCTATATCTTAGTATATAGAAACATTCTTTAGAATGTGCTCCTAAAAAACAGGGGAATATCAATTTATGGTAAAGTTTCCTTTCAAAATGACTTATTACACCAATATGACCAAATCTAACCAGCCCAAACAGTTTGGGGGCACAACACAAAGCTTTTGCATGATTCTGGGCCACAGTTACTAAATTAGGGAGAGAGATCAGTAATTTTGGCCCAAAGCTAGATGATATGCTGTAACATCAGAAGTACCAGAAGGAAAGGTTTGGAGATCCAGCTGTCCAGCTAAGTAAGCATTTCGGGCCAGGAGGAAGTCAATAAAGAGGCGGCTAGCTTCAGGCCCCTTTTTTCTCACATTATCGATCATAATTCTTGCTTGATCTTGCGTCTTATCGTACACATTCACTCCTTCCACCTCTTCATCATCCATGATATCCTTACTGAGCAAATCATCTAAGAGTTGCCTGATGATAGATTTGTTAACACGCTTTATAAACTCTGCACGCACTTCTTTCAACTTCTTGTCTGTAAGGAAAACAAGTGCATTTTTCTAAATTTATCACTCTGACTTGAACAATTACAATTTTACTGAGATACAGGTAGGCCTTGACTTAGTCAGTTCAAAGTTACAACAACCTTCTAAATTTATGACACTAATTTGAAGAATTACAATTTTACTGAGATACAGGTAGGCTTTGACTTATAATCTTTTCATGTCAGTTCAAAGTTACCATGTCCTTGGAACAAGTGGCTTATGACCTGCAGTTTAGGATTGTTGAACAACCTCTGCACTCATGCGATTGCAGTTTGGGCAATTGGCAACCTGCTTGTATTTACAATTAGTTGTAGCATCCTGCAGTCAAGTAGTAGTAATTTGCTACCTTTTTCCCCCCTAACTTCTGGCAAAGAAATGCCCATTGAGGAAGCTGGATTACTTAGCTCGTTTTTCTGCCCAGAGAATCCTTAAGTGGTTAAGTCTGACCAATGACTGGATTTTATTAATTATTAAATTAGCATAGGATTCTGCAGAAAGTGAAAAAAGTGATGTTGGATTCTATCTAATCACAATCCCTTATATACATACACTCTCAGATATTGTTCCTACAACAATTAAATACCACCAGTAGCTGATTTGTGCCACATACTAAGCTTTTCTAACATTAATCTGAGTTTGCTTTTTTAGTTTAGGATGTAAAAGCTATACATTTTGGTTAGTTTATGATTTTTTTTACATAAGCAGAGAAAACGGATTAATTGAGGAACCTAATAAACATATTGTATGAAAAGGGCTCCATTTTTTCTTTCCCTACTGCATAGCCAAATACTTTGATAGATATTACTGACAAAATATGGGAATAAATGACCCCAGGAAAACTGAAATTTGTTTGCGGGAGAGAAGGGAAATGTAGATATCCGTTCCTTATCACTTAAAGATATTCAGTGAAAGTGTAGAATAAGTCCCATCTTAATTTGAGTTGTCCTCTACATTTGGCTGCTACTGTAGGTCCTGAAAAAATAAGGAATATTTTCCCTTTATGGTCAATCAGAGTTGACTAATGTTGAAGTGGAAAGCCATGACTCAAGTGAGAGAGAATAGTGAGGTAAATGAACATCAGGTGTGGAGGGTAACCTCTTCCCTGAAAAGCAACAGGTAGGATCTGTATATGAAGTTACTTTATACTGAGTCAATTCATTTGTCCAATGTATTGCTCCAAACATTGTCTCTGCTAGGAATCCCCAATCTTTGGGTTGGAATGAACATTTGAAATTTTTAGAGCATGCTATAGAACAGTGTTTCTCATCCTTGGAACCTTTAAGATTCTCAAACTTGGCAGCTTCAACTCCCAGAATCTCCCAGTCAGCAAATTAGGGAAACACTGCTATAGACACCAACAAATCATGGAGGAAGGTTTGCCCAATTGCAAATAGTTTACATTAATGGGCAATCACTACCACCGTTTATTTGAAGGCAAACTGGTGAATCCCTAAAATGTAGGCTCACTACCGGACCAAACACTGAGTTGCAGTCACCTCCACATTTTGATTTTCTAAGAACATGTACCGGGCCCGGAGTATCCGTCCATTAATTCATCCACCTATGCAGTCATTCATTCAAAAGAAGCAGAATAAAAAAAGCAGATCGAGCCAAGAGCCTTGTGAATGCCAAAACATTAAGTTAGCAGGCAAGTAAGTCTTGCAGGCCCTGCATTATTAATTTAAGATCTGTTCGTTCTGAGATATCTCGTAAGTACTGTATGGGGATTCTTTTTTCTAGTATACTAATACTAAAGGCAGTAGGAAAGGTCTTGACTTCCAATTACTGCATTGCAAGTCTTTGTGATATTATACAGGATTGTACAGGGCCCAACTCATATTGGAGGACACACACTCAACCTTATTTTTCTCTCTGGACAGTGGATAAATGATCGTGGGGAGGGGACTCTATCTATTGACCCTCTGTCATGGACCGATCATTCCCTCCTTAGACTCGACTTTTCCTCCGCCATCCCCCGCCGCAGGGGTGCGGAACCAGTAAGATGGTTCCGCCCCAGGCGCCTGATGGAACCTGAAAGTTTCCTGATGGAGCTTGGGTCATTTCCCGCCTCCTTAGCCCACGATTCATCTGAGACCCTTGTCGCGGCCTGGGAACAGGCTGCGGTAGGGGCCTTGGATCGAATCGCGCCTTTGCGGCCTCTGATCCGACGCAGATCCCTGGCGGCTCCTTGGTTTACCGCGGAGCTCAGGGAAATGAAGCGTCGGAAAAGACGCCTGGAGGGTGGTTGGAGATCCTCCCGATCCGAGTCCGACCGAACACAACTAAGAACCCATCTTATCTTGTGGCGATGGAAGTGGCGAAACGTAACTATTTCGCCACTCTCATTGCATCTGCAGAAAATCGCCCAGCAGCCCTGTTTAGAGTGACCCGCTCCCTCCTTAATCAGGGAGCGAGGGAGGACCCCTTACAGGGCCGTGCTGAGGACTTTGCACAGTTTCTGCAAGATAAAATCACTCAGATTCGGACCGGGTTGGACTCCGACTGGACAGAGTCCATTGAGGTGACAGGGTCTAGTTTCGGTGGAGACATCTGGGTTGAGTTTGAGCCTGTTTCATTGGATGACGTGGACAGGATTATGGGTA
Organism: Arizona elegans; assembly: GCA_022577455.1. Classification (NCBI taxonomy): domain Eukaryota; kingdom Metazoa; phylum Chordata; class Lepidosauria; order Squamata; family Colubridae; genus Arizona; species Arizona elegans. The sequence continues at coordinate 317,022,553 of JAKOOJ010000001.1, read as the reverse complement.
GGCTGGGGTCTTCCACATGTTTACTGGACCCTTGTCCCTCCTGGCTTGTTTCGGCAGCCAGGGAAGTGACTGGAGACTGGATCCAGGCTATTGTCAACGCTTCACTAAAGGAAGGGGTCTTTCCCGCTGCGCTTAAAGAGGCGGTGGTCCGACCCCTCCTTAAAAAGCCTAACCTGGATCCTGACATACTTAACAACTACCGTCCAGTCTCCAACCTTCGCTTTTTAGCGAAGGTTGTTGAGTCCGTGGTGGCACAGCAATTCTCTCAATTCCTGGAGGAAACTGACTACCTGGATCCTTACCAATCTGGTTTCAGGCGTGGCCACAGCACGAAACGGCATTGGTCGCCCTAGTAAATGATCTCTGGCGGGCCAGGGATGGGGGTTGCTCCTCCATCCTGGTCCTTCTTGACCTCTCAGCGGTGTTCGATACCATCGACCATGGTATCCTGCTGCAGCGGCTCAGGGGGATAGGGTTAGGAGGCACTGTTTTACAGTGGTTCTCCTCCTATCTCTCGGGCCGTCTGCAGTCTGTTTGGGCAGGGGGTCAGGGATCCTCCCGGAGGCCTCTCACTTGTGGGGTGCCTCAGGGCTCGGTTCTCTCTCCTCTGCTCTTTAATATCTATATGAAACCGCTGGGTGAGATAATCCGAGGTTTTGGGGTGAGGTATCATCAATATGCTGATGATACCCAGCTTTACATCTCCACCCCTGACCACCCTAGGGATGCCCTTTCCGTGATGTCCCACTGCCTGGAAGCGGTGCGGGTTTGGATGGGGAGGAACAGGCTTAGACTCAACCCTTCCAAGACTGAGTGGCTGTGGATGCCGGCATCCCGGGATCTGGAGGTTCCATCCTTAATGATCAGAGGTGAAACCCTTGCTCCCTCCGATAGGGTCCACAACTTGGGTGTCCTCCTGGATTCTCGGCTGTCTTTAGATGACCATCTGACGGCCGTAACCAGGGGGGCCTTCGCACAGGTCCGTCTTGTGCGCCAGTTGCGCCCATTCCTAGACCAGGATGCCCTCGCCACGGTCACTCACGCCCTTGTTACCTCTAGGTTGGACTACTGTAACACCCTCTACATGGGGCTGCCCTTGGGATGTGTCCAGAGGCTTCAGCTAGTCCAAAATGCAGCCACACAGGTAGTTATGGGGGCGTCTAGATACTCCCGTGTAACACCTCTCCTGCGTGAGCTGCACTGGCTACCGGTGGCACTCCGGATACGTTTCAAGGTGCTGGTGTTCACCTATAAAGCCCTTCATGGCTTAGGCCCAGGGTACTTGCAGGACCATCTCCAGCCGTTCTCCCATCGTCCTGTGCGCTCTCACAGAGTCGGTCTCCTCAGGGTGCCGTCGGCCAAACAATGTCGGCTGACGACCCCCAGGGGGAGGGCATTCTCTGTGGGAGCCCCGACCCTCTGGAATGGATTGCCCACTGAGCTCAGGACAGCCCCCGACCTTCTTTCCTTCCGTCGTGAGCTGAAGACGTGGCTCTTCCGCCAAGTAAACTGATCCGTTTGGGGGTACACTGGTATAATTTTAAATCGTTTTTTAATTGGGTTACTGATTTTAATTTGGTATTGTATTGTGATTTGTATTGAAGTTGTCATTTTGTAAGCCGCCTTGAGTCCCTAGGGAGAAAGGCGGCATATAAATCGCAATAAATAAATAAATAAATATCATCCTGTTGAATTTTGCTCTTAGATATTTTCCTTTTGGGCCTCTCATTCTTGGCCCTCATATCCTTTTCCTAAAATTCCTGGAAAGCTACAGAAATAGCCACATCAAGGAACTCATAGTGTTGTGGCCCCGCCCTCTGAGCCTGTCCCATCGGAGGAAGAAAGCTCCGAGCATGAGGAAGAGGAGTCAGCCAGGCCTCCCTCTCCAGGCCCCTCCCCTCTGGCATTGTCTCAGGTGCCGGCCGAGGGAGAGGAGATCAGTAGGGAGACAGGTGGCTCGGATCAGAGTGACGAAGAAACATCATTCCTGGACGCACGCCTCCGAAGGCGTGATAAACGATTGCAGCAGTTTAGGAGGCGTGCTAGGGATTAGAACTGAGTCACTGGACCACACCCCAGAGACTATATAATAGAGGGTGGTGGTCAGTGACCCTTGTGACGAACAAAGCAAACCTTGGATAGTCACTAAAGCCTCGTCCGGAATTGCTGAGAGAAAGATTTCTTGTTGTCGGACATTTGGACTCTTGAGTATTTAATCTTTCTGTTTTACTGTGAAAATAAAGGCACTTGGCAGGCGGTGTGTCTATCGCTGCCAAGTGGGAGATAAAGAAACTGGGTGCGTTCCAAAGTGTTTCCTTAACCCTCGGCTGGCTGTGTTTGTGTGTGTGTGGGTACGGGGACAGATCACATACCAGGCCAGCAGTTGGTTCAGGGTTAATTCCCCTTGTTGCAGATAAATTAACTAGAAAGTTTTGAACCAACAGTTATGTTAGGGACAGGATGATGAGAGCTGTAATATTATAGTAATGAACCCAACTTCTGGGAGGGCCATCTTCTACCAGGAATTGTGAATAAAGATAATCCTTGAATTACAAGTTGGTTTAGTGACCTCTTGAAGTTACAACGGCACCAAAAAAGTGACTTATGACCATTTTTCACACTTATGACCATTGCAGCTTCTCCATGATCATATGATTTAAATTCAGATGCTTGACAACTGGTTCATCTTTATGATGGTTGCAGTGTCCCGGGGTCATGTGATAATCTTTTGCAACCTTTTGACAAGCAAAGTCAATGGGGAAGTCCAATTCACTTAACAACCGGGTTACTAATTTAACAATTGCAGAGATTCGCTTAACAAATATGGCAAGAAAAGTTGTAAAATGGGACAAAACTCACTTAACTGTCTTGCTTAGCAACCGAAATAATGGCCTCAATTGTGATCATAAGTCGAGGACTATCTGTGTTCTGTTGCTTGTTGAGTATTGCTTGCTAATGATTAGTGTCCCTTTGTTTTCTGAAAGGGTATAAAAACTATGCTAATTTGTGTATGTATCTCGATTTGTGATGTAATCCAGAGAGCACAATTCTTTGCGTTCCACTTGAATCGTGCAAGTGAATCCAACTAAATACCAGGTAGAGGAAGAATTATATTATATATTTTATCTGAGGAAGCAATTTTGTTTGCCTACTCATACACTATTGATTGATTGATTGGTTTATTGATTTGTATGACCTGTCAACTTAAGCAACTCTGGGAGGTTTACAACGGCAATAAAACCAGTAACTATGAAACAATTTCAAAACAATGAAACAAAACTCCTGCTCCTTAATCGATGCCTTGCAACCAGCTCGTTGCTCTCCTCCGGTACTTTCTATCTACCGGTATATACGATCCTTCCAGCGTCTTGATTTAAAATCCTGATCTTTTTTCTTATAGACGGGAAGGCAGCCAAAGCAACCCGCTTTAGGAATAAAGTTCTTTTTTTTTGCACGTTGCAAGATCCAGAGTGGGTGGAAAAAGGAAGAGGCCCTCCTCGCATAGTACGTGTAAAAAATGCAGCGCAAACTGCCACTCCCGCTCTTTCAGGATTTAAGGTTTTAAGAAGAAAAAAAAAAGGTGGGAGGGGCTGTAGAGAGGTATCTATGATCTTACCTGCCATGCTCCCTCAGCTCATACTGGGCAGCGATGACGGGGAAGGGAAAAGCTCAAGACACAGCAACAGTTCCAGCTTTGGAGGCAATTCTGAAAGTGAAAGAACGCACACCCATTGTTTCCTTTTCCCGCCCATGAATTGAACAGGCGGAAAAAGTTGGCCCCAATCGCCGTGTGAGTATCCTGGAAACAGACAACCATTTGGCGGAAAAACTAATTTGCCTTTTTTCGTGAGCCCCTGGCTCTTACATTTTATAAAGTTTTTGGTCTCAGCTGCTCTCCTTGTTATTTTCACCAAATAAGAGGGGAAGGACAAAACTGGATTAAAAGTTGCTCCAAATACAGGCAGAGGGCGCAATCGTCCCTTTCATATTCAGCCACGTCGACAGGCAAAGTATCTTTTGCCCTTCAGAATTTTGGATTGCTTTGAAAGTTTATGTGCCATCAAAACGTTTTCCTACTCTTAATGAACACATCGATAAGATTTTCTCCAAGTTGAACATTTATTAAAAATGGGCCAGTCTCCTGTTTTCTGTGTTTGAAATGTTCAGCTCAGTGCATTCCTTATTCGGTAGCATTTATCCTGCCAAGTTGCAGGAAGGAAAAGCATTTGAGGCATTCCTGGGCACTGTTGAAAAATCTGGCTTGTTCCTCAGCGCTTTTCCGATTTCTATGTCAGCTGACATCAGAAGAATCCCTTCCTCTCAGCCAGAACTGGATGTTTGTGGTCTCCATCCCTTGTTTCCCCCACCCCTCCTTTTATGCTCTTTTTTTTTAGGTTGCAAACCAATCAGGTACATATAAAAATCTCCAAACAAAAGAACAGAACTGAAGTAGCATCTTGGATGAAATACTAAACATCTTCAAGGAAAAACAAAGTCCAGTTGCCTTTTAAAAAAGCACCTTTGGGACAACTATGTGCTGGATGACTGAGAATCTCCACAGACATTCAAGCGAAAGAATACTCTCTCAACGTGGTGAACAAATCTTTTTTTTTTTTAATATACAATGAATAAAACTACATATCACAGAGAAAACAGGTAGGATATTAACAGTTGTTTATTTAATTGGTTACTCAACAAATCTGTACTCTGTTACACAATGATAAAAGGTTTGTTGCAGTGAGGCCAGATGGCCTTTGGGAACATTTTATTCCACAACTGCTACATCAAAATTGTAGGAAGTTAGCACCCACCCCTTTCCTAGAAGAATGAAATATTTTGGGAAATATTAAAAAGGCAGAATATTATGTTTCCCTGCATGAAAAATGGAGAAGCATGTTTTAAAGACGAAGCAGCTCCCATCTTCCTGTCCCCACCCTTTGTCAATGGGCCAGAGGCAGAAACTCAATCTTTGTCAATGGACCATCATCTGCAACACAATAGGACCCATCTAGCAACAGAAACTCACCACATAGCAACTGGGAAGATTACATCAACCAGCAAGGCTAGCTATGACCCCCACCCCCTGGGAGTCTGACAATCAATCAGGATACTCTTCCTGAGCCCCAGGAAGTTCAAAACCCAGAGAGAGCATAAAAACCCAGGGACTCTCAGCATCTCGGCCCTTTTCTGTTCAGGAACTTGAACCATGTGATCCTGTCCACCATTAAGCCATCTTTCCAAGCAGTCTCCATGTTTCCAGTGTCTTTTTCCCCACTTGGAGCTGAACCCAGAAGGATATTTCTTCCTACAAAAATGAAAAATATTCTTTCCTGTATCCCTCCTCCTCCTCCTCCTCAGTTGAGTAACATAGGGTTCTGATCCCAAACTTTTTAGGCCTTTTAAAATACTTAAAAATACAATGACTTTTAAAATATTTGAGTTAAATTCAGAGCAGGGTAGCAATCAGGAAAAATTCTATTTCTAGTATTTTGATATGTTCTGTGGGACTGAACTCACAGCTTGAGCATATCTGAACTCACAGCATATCTTGAAACCCCAGTCTGCTTTGAAATCTTTGCCTGGAGAGATTTTGCTGATGTAGTAGAACAACTTTATGTCTTGTTCCTGTGCTCAATTTTGCCATGTGTATGACCTGTGACATGAAGCTATCTTCCACAAGCTCATCTTAGTAGCAGGGTTTGGCTGTTCCTCACCCAGTTTTAAGCCTCCTACACAGCTGTTTCTGTTTCTGGCTGTATTTCAACCTACGTATGAAATTGATGATCATTAGTAGCTGCTTGGTGTAATTAGTTAATCTGAATACTTGACTCTTAACTCTACAAAATCCCTTACTTTGTGCAAGTGTAAGAATTGATGCTGTTTGGAAGGCAAAGGTCAGACCAAATATTGTTTTGATTTAGACTTCTCTTCTGTTCATGTATTTTCCATTTTGTTAATTGATACAAATAATAAACTGTTAATACTTCCATTTCTTAAAGCATCCTTAATTTACAGCACTTTTGCACAACTGCCTAACACTTTTGCACAGTACTGATATTTTTAGTTTGATTGTATTTCACTAAATATTTTTAAATTGCATTTCACACTTTTCCATAGCTTTTCTAAAATAACGTACAATTTTGAGTGGTTAATATTACTCCGAATATTTAACTTTCTTTCCAATTTAAAAGCCATGTTTGTCCTTAATTTATTTTGATCTGGTATACTCATATTTTTGACCAACGCCTTGGTTTTCTGTTTGTTGACCTTAAAAACCAGCTATTTTATTAAAAATCTTTAATTTCTTTATTAATTGTTCCTTACCATGGAGGGGGGAGAGGGAAGGACCCACTACAACTGAATTTTGACTCAGTTAAAATTTGACTCAGTTAATTTCTATTTTAAGCATCATAGTTAAACGTTTCTGCTGTGGGAAACAAATACTAATCACACTGAATATGATTTAGACAAAAATCACATAAAATTCCCAAAATGGGTTGATGGAATGAGGAATAAAGTGGAGAACGGACAACGTGTGGTTAATCCATGTTTCTTCTATATATCTGAAAATTGTCTGCTTTTGGGTCCAGTCGTTTCTCCTTCATCTGAGAAAAAGAAGAAAAAGAATGAGCAGCAGCTATTTATTTATTTAAAAATTTACAGTATATGGCTTATGCTGCTTGTATAACTGAGTGGCACACAATACATTAAAACTATACAATAATGCCCCCCAAAGTATAATAAAAGTCCACACTTTCATTCAAACAATGCCAGAGGGATATTTTCAAGTTTACATGGCAAGGGAAAAAACCAAGAATTAGATATAAACTACTGCAAGACGCTAAGGAAAAAGGGGTTGAAATTTACCAGATTTGAAACTGTATTTTGATGCTTCTTGTTTGGTCTGGCTAAAAGAGTGGGTGAACCTCTGGAACAAGATGCCACTTGATTTAGAAGGTCATGAATTATGGTTTGGATGGCAAAGTGGTATGACAAAGTTAAAGTAAATGTTGATTTTAAGAACCATTTTGTTAGAAGTGCCATGCCAAGAGTTTGGAATAAATACAAAACAAGGTTTTCTACGAAGATGCCTCTTTGGGTGTCCTCCCAGGAAGCCTTTTTTCAGAAAAGAAACAGTGGCGAAGCCGGAACCGTGGACTTACGGTAAAATAATATATTTTAATTTTGGTGACCCCACCCTCAAGTCTAAGGAAGAGTTGGAATCAGAAGGTCATGTCTGCCATTGGTTTACATACTTACAATTGAAAGAAAGATTTAAATTACATAAAAAGAGTTATGGGCTTGACGGAAAAAGACTTGGGGAAAAATGTGGAACTTTGATGTTATATATTTTGATGGTAGCAAGATTATTTTATATGCACAACAATGGAAGGACATTTCGATTCCCACAATGTTACGAATGGCTGCAAAAGTTGATGGAGTCAGCAGACATGCCTGATTTGACAGTTTTGATCAAAGAAAAGAATTAGTACTTTTGTTTCTACTTGAAAACCGCTTCTGGACTTTGTGCTTAATGTTATTGAAATTGAATTTGGAAAATGAGCATGTAAAGTATGGTATGTCTCAATGGGCAAGGAATTTTGGATATAATGTGATGCTTGACTAATGGGAAAATATGTGGACAAAAGGTTTTATAATTTTAACATAAAAGAAAATTTCTATAAGATGATGTATTGCTGGTATTTAACACCAGAGAAGTTATCCAGAATGTAGAGTGGTATTTCAAATGAATGTTGGAAATGTAAATGTAAAGAAGGGACTTTTACCGTTTGTGGTGGGCATGTGATAAAGCAAAGAAATACTGGAATAGGACTTTTACTGTATTACAGAAAATTATTAAAGTGAATATAAAGATAAAACCAGAAACTTTTCTTTTGGGCTTAATAGAAAAAAAAACTTGGAAAAAAAACTTGGAACTTTGATGTTATATGTGTTGTTGGTAGCAAGATTACTTTATGCACAAAAATAGAAGGACATTTTGATTCCCAAAATGGACGAATGGCTGCAAAAGTTGATGGAATTAGCAGACATGGCTAATTTGACTGTTTTGATCAAAGAAAAGAATAAATACTTTTATTTCTACTTGGAAACTGTTTTTTGACTTTGTGCAGTCCACCCCTGTTATCACGCAATTATTCAACTCGGCTACTTAACGTTGTGATTAAACACTTAAAAGAATGTCTTGATCCTTATGTCATACATACTGTAATTCCTTACATCAATATTTGTTATCTATATTAAATACTAGCTTGTACCCGGCCACGCATTGCTGTGGCCCAGTCTGGTGCTTCCGCTGGGCTAAAAGAGTGAAGCTGAAGTTCCAAACTCTCCACGAACATTTGGTGGGCGTGGCCAACTCGACATCACTCACCTTCATCAGTCACATGACAGCCCCTGAGCCACGCCTACCCAGCTGGTGCAGAGAACCAGTTGCTAAAAAACAATGGGAACCACAAAATCCTCCCTCTCTGTCTCCCCCTCTCTCTTTGTATCCCTCTCTCTCCCCCCCTCTGTATGTGTTTCTCTCTCCCCCCCCTCTCTGTATCTCTGTCTCTCTTCTTCCCTGTATCTCTCTATGTGTGTCTCTCTCTCCCCCTCTCTCTGTATGTCTCTCTCTTTCCCCCCCTCTGTATCTCTCTATGTCTCTCCCCCCCCTCTGTATCTCTCTATGTCTCTCTCTCTCCCCCTTTCTGTATCTCTCTCTCCCACCCTCTCTCTCTGTATCTCTGTATGTGTCTCTCCCCCCCCCCCCCGTCACTCTGTATTTCTCTGTTTCTCTCTCCCTTTATCTCTGTCTCTGGCACGGCCTCTTCTGCATCCCCTGCCATCGCCCTTACCTTTTCAGGCCGGGCCTTCGTAGCTCTCCGCACCACAGCAGAAACTCGGGGGCCCTCTCCATCCTCCCTACACAGATGTTGTCTGGGGGCTTGATGGGGAGACACATAGCAGGGAAGGGAAGGGAGGGAGGGAGGGGGTACGGCAGGGATTCGAGGCTGGTTTGGGGCTTCCCGCCCGAAGGAAGAAAGCAGCAAAGCCAGGAGCCACGCATACCCCACTGGACGCCTGCTGCGCAGTTCTCCCCCGCCTGCCAAGGGCAGGGGAATGATTAAATCCCGTGCTCTTCCAGACGAAATGAAGGAGGGCCGGCCATCCTCCCTCCTGCCCGTTTCCGCCCCCCGAAGCCTCCCCGGAGCCCCTTTTCTGCCAGAGGCCGAAATTTTCGTATAGGCTCCATGAACTACCAGAGCGCCCACCTGGGAATCAAAGGCGGCACTGGTCAAAGGTGACCCCGAGGCTCCAATTGCCTCCACCTCCCGCTCACTGACCAGATTCGCATAGCAACAGTTAGCAGCTGGTCTTTCTGACCTCGGGGCCCGTGGTAGCGCTGGGCCAGGCGTGATATGGAGGGTTGCCACTCGGCAGACTCAGGCAGCCTCATTGCCAGGTGTTCTTTGGAGGGAGCCCCGAGAGCGGCTGGCGGGGATGGGCAGCAGCGGTGGGCGAAGCTAGTTCGCGGGGTGCCCAGGGGAGTGGCAGGTCAGAGCCAGGCTCGGGTGGGCCCCGCCTAGCCCTAGAAGCGCTGGCTACGAGGGCTTCCTAGCGGGGAGCCGGCTGCCCACCTGCCGAGCCTGGTGGCAGGATATGGCTCTCGGGCGTCTCTGCCTTCCAAATGTGCAGTTTCTTGGAAGCAATATGGAGAGTCTAAATATACAGAGCAGAAATCTGTTGAGCGTAATCAGGGCTGGGAGGCTGCCATGTTGGTTTTACGTCCAGCAGATGGCGATGTTTTTCAATGTTTGTCCATGTCTCTCAATGTTTTCCAAAGTTTTCCATGTTTTTACCTGTCACAGGTGTGGCATGTATATAATATAGGTATATAAAAACATGCCCATAGTTGAATGCAACGTTGTGTCAAAATTTGAAAGCAATCGGTGAAGAACTTTCAGAGATGTGAGGTTATGTACAAATGGATATTTACATTTTTATTTATATAGATTTAAAGTATATATAGATGATATGCAGTGTCTGATAGTATACCACATACAAGTATACAGGTAGTCTCAACTTTTGACCAGTCTCTTGGACCCTGAAAAAGCTCTTTATGACCCAAATCCAAAAGTTCAACATCTGGGCCACCCTGAGTTCATGTTGCTGGGCACTCAGCAACCAGCCCCTGGTTGCTGGGGAATAGGGGAATATTTACTTGGGGAATAGGAGAGCCTGCATGTGGCTTGTGATGTCCTATTACTGAGGTTTAAAAAAGCATTATTTTTCTCCATATTACACAGAGGGAAAGAGGCTGAAGATCTCACAGTGAGTTCATGATAATATTGAGATATGAAGGTGGGATTTCCTGATTTGTCACTAAGGGGCTTCCGATTTACCCAAAAACTCCAAGAAAAATCAGCTGACTCTGTTGTCCCTCACTCTATTGCTGCCAAATATCCTAAAATCGGGTATTACAGCTACAGGAAGAAACACTTACCTGGCTTCAATGTCCCGGGAAGAGGTAGAACTTTTTGGTCAAGGTGGTTCTGTCCTTTGAGGGCATCTGACATGGGTTGCTTGCAAAATGGTCCATCACCTGTAATATGGAAGGTACAGAAAGAAAAGCTGGTGAGTGCATTTCCAAGAAAGTCAAGTAGCCCCATCTAAAAATTAGTAATATTTTATCAGCTTATACATGCTCACTTTACTAACTAGACACTGTAGAACAGGGATGTCAAACTCAAGGCCCGTGGGCTGGATCCAATCCACGGGATGCTTAGATCTGGCCCGCAGTGCCGCTCTGGCGCGGGAGAAGGACCAGCTCGCTCTGCCTCTGCCAGTGAAAACATACCAGCCATGTGTGGCCCTCCCAGGCTCCGTTTTTAGCCGTGAAAGACTCCTGCAGCCCTCTGCCAGTGAAAACGAAGCTCAGGGAGGCCGCATGCAGCCCACCCAGGCTCCGTTTTTGGCCACGACAGCGTCCTGCAGCCCTCTGCCAGCAATAACAGAGCTCGGGGAGACTGTGCAAATGCCCCCCTGGCTAAACACAACCCTGATGCAGCCCTCAATGAAATAGTTTGACGCCCCTGTTGTAGAAGAATCAGATTAGACTACAATAACCAATTTTGTTGTATATATGATGTACAATGACAATAAAGGCTATACTATACTAGTAGGCAAAATCAGAAAGAATCAATTGACAACTTTTAAAACTAATGATTGTATCTTATGGCATAGCATATTAGTTATTAGTTGATAGGTGTTCGACATGGAATCTTCATCTGCATAACCACCTTTCTTTTGCCCTCATCTCATCCCAATCTATTTAAATGCCACATCAATCAGGTGACTCCATGGTCCTGATGTAATGAGTTCCAGTTCACAAAAGCTTATCGCTTAAAATAAAGTTTAAAGGGTCTTACAGGACACTTATGATGGAATGCTTAATAGACCTTGAAACACAGAGGAAGCAGCAAGATCTTAAAGTAGGAAATGGGTCTGTTACAAAACACATTTTTGAATAAGAGGGAAGCATGAGAAACAGACTCAGAGTAACTCCATCTTAAGTATGTCTAAGTATATTGAATCATGTAGTATGGCTGTATTGCTATTATCCTTCTCATCTGTTCCACTACCTCATTACTGTGATTATTATTACAGGTAGTCCTTGACTTACAACAGTTTGTTTAGTGACTATTCAAAGTGACAATGGCACTGAAAAAAAGTAACTCATGACCATTTTTCACACTTACACCCTTTGTAGCATCCCCATGATCATGTGATCAAAATTCAGATGCTTGGCAACTGATTTACTTATGACTGTTGCTGTGTCCCAAGGTCATGTGATCACCTTTTGCAACATTTTGACAGGCAAAATCAATGGGGAAGTCAGATTCACTTAACAACTGTGTTACCTACTTATCAACTGCAGTTATTCACTTAACAAGTGTGGCAAGAAAGGTCATAAACTAGTGAAAAATTCACTTAAAATGTCTCACTTAACAACAGGACTACCTAAACTTTGTTATTATGATTATTATTACTTTGCTGTTTTACATGTACACTGAGAGCTTATACACCGGGCATAAATTCCTTGTGTGTCTAATCACACTTGGCCAATAAAACCTCTTCTCTTCTCTTCTCTTCTCTTCTCTTCTCTTCTCTTCTCTTCTCTTCTCTTCTCTTCTCTTCTCTTCTCTTCTCTTCTCTCTCCTTCCCTTCCCTTCCCTCCTCCCCTCCCCTCCCCTCCCCTCCCCTCTAGATTTAAATATATTGTACAGGGAAAAATACTTTGTTAGGTTTTCACAATTCTGTTACATTATTCCACTAGCAAAAAAAGGTATACACAACAAGTATATACCGCTTCATAGTGCTTTACAGCCTTTGCTAAGCAGTTTACAGAATCAACATATTGTCCCCAACAATCTGGGTCCTCATTTTACTGACCTCTGAAGGATAGAAAGCTTGAGCCTGTAAGGTTCGAACTCCTGGCAGTGGGCAGAGTTAGCCTGCAATACTGCATCCTAGCCACTGTGCCATTACGGCTCCTAATGCCATTCCAAAGTGGGTCTTTAACAAAAGAACTTCATTCCAAACATGACAGCCTTGTGTAGAAAGACCTGAGCAGACCTACCTTCCGGAAGACCTCTTCCAAATTGCAATTCCAGGCATGTTTCTTGATAGTATCTATTAGCTGGATGATGAAGAGTGATCCAGTTTCAGGGTGTCTCCAGGATACATGATCTAAACAGACAACAATGATTAAGCAATAATGATTCTTAACAATGTCAGACTTCATTCTCTACCTAACAAACTTTAAACCTATACAGGTAGTCTTTGACCTATGACAGTAATGGAGCCTGCCCATTTCCTTTGCAAGTGGTGATGGCTGTTGAGCGAGATGGCCTCACGTAACAACCATCATCCCCTCTCCCTGATGCAGTCATATCAACATGTGGATCGTTAAACAGAGAAGAGCTTCAGGGGTGGGGAAGGCCCTGAGAGATCTAATGCAGCCCCCGGCCCTCCTGTCTTTGGCCTTCCAAGACCTCCCCCATCCCTAAGAAACCTTATGCTCCATTCCTGCTCCTTGTCATCCCTACAGCCCTTGGGCCTACTTTCCCTCCTCCACCAAGGACCCACAGGTTTTCTCTTGGGTCCCTCACAGGGCTTGGCCTCCTCCCAATCCCCCAATATCCACTTACCTTTTAAAGATCTCTAAAGGTTTTCTCAGCACTGTGCAGACAATATTAGGGAAGCAGAATGGAGTGCTCCATCTGCAGAAGCAGCCACAATTTCGGTACGACTTCAAGAAATTGTGGGTGTGCCAAAAATGGCAACTATTTCCCGGAGGCAGCCAAGTTGCCCAGGGATGAGTGGCCTGCCCTCCTTCTCCAATATGAGATCTGGAGACTTTCAAAAGGTAAGGGTACAATAGGTATGAATAGGTGGCTGGCAGGCCCAAGGCCTATGGAGACTTAGCAGGGTGGGCTGGATAGTTTACAGTTCACTCACTAAACAACAAGCTTAGTTCATACTACATACTCATCTTTGTTCGTGCTGATTAGATTTCTGGTAGCTTAACTTATTAGGGAGACTCAATCTCTTTGGGTGGGATTTGGTTCAATAAATTGACAAATCCCCGAATCTATCTACCTCACAGGGTTGTTGTGAAAAAGAAGAAGAGGAAGGAGTATTACTATGGTCTTTGTGAGTTACAAAATAATAAAGGTGAGATAAAAATCTTATAAATGAATAACTGAATGACTAGGCCTTTTGCAGTGAGCATGCCAGAGAATTTCTGATACTTAGCATAGAGGTCCAGATCAGGTTTTCTAAGTTGATTAGTTGCCAATCTTGGACAGATAGCTTTGTGAACTAAATGCCTGTATTTCTGTCCTGCTTTGGACCCCTACTTAGCAATTTTCTTTTAACAGTCTCTTACCAGGGGTGGTGGAATATAGGCAGATGAAGTCACTCTCCACATGTACTCTCTGAACGGCATCAGCTTGCAATTGCATGGTGACGTGTGAATCAGACTGGAGAGAGGCAGCAGCAGATGCAGCTGAGTCTTCCACGTTTTCCACCCTGTACCCTCGTTGGTCTGGAGAAACAAAATGGGGGAATCAACAATCATTATCAAAACAGAAGAGAGGTTACTCGCACAAGGCTTTATGATCATCATTAAAGTACAGCATAGCTTTTGGTTCCTGAGAGGTTTCAATGAGGTGAACTGCAAAGGTTTAAGATAAGGTTCAAAATTAGCTTTTGCCATTTGTGGAAAATCATTATTCCAACACACCTAAAGATCACAAGTCTTGTGGAGATAAATACAATCAGCAAATCTACAAATCAGGTTGCCGAAAGAAAATGTTGGTCTAGAGTAGAAGTAGAGAACTATGGCCCCTTTATGACTTGTGGACTTCAAATCCCAGAATTCCTGAGGCAGCATCGGTGACTCAGGAATTCTGGGAGCTGAAGTCCACAAGTCATAAAAGAGCCATAGTTCCCCACCCTTGATCTAGAGGTTGCTTGGTCTAGTTAAGACTACGTGCAAGAGACTATATGTTCCTGCCAAACACTTGTCTGCCTTCTCTCCTCCCAGATCTCAACTTCAGCTACTTACCACCACGACATGCTTGAATAATGACCACCTTGGGCTTTCCCCTCAAAGCTGGGCAATTCATGTTGTTGAAGGTGGAGAAGACAGTTTTGATGGAGAAGATGTCAACATCTTTGTCTTCTGAGTGGACTCCACAAAGGCTGTCCTGATAGCCATGAGACATCAGTACCACAAACATCCCATCTGAAGCTTTGTGCTCTCTCCGTGCTGCAAAATTCTTCAAGCAAGTGGTTATACCCTGAAAGCAATGAAAAAGGAAGGTGGTCAGGAGTGGAAATGGAGTTTCTAACTAACTCTGTACTCATTATTAGAATTGAGAAAGCTATTCTTGCAATTGCAAGAATAGCCTTCTTGCAATTGCACTAGATTTAAATTATTATTTAAGCTTAGCAAAAATTCAGTGCATAAACAATTACTAGCTTTTTCTCTCTAGATTGAATGGGAGGGCTGTGCAGCAAATCTCCATATCTGAGAAATGTGAACACTGACACAAATCTCCAATATGGTGATGGGTCCTATCTTCACAGCTGAATGGAAGGCTGACCTCATTATGCTCTACCGAAGGTAAAAAAAACATCCTGGCCAGTATAGTAGTATATTCTCTCTGGAAAGCTAGCCTCCTCAACTGTTTTTTTGTAGAAACAATTATGGGAGATGAAAAAGAAGCAACATGCTGGCAGTTGAAATAAAAAAAAAAATAATCCAGGAGAGAAGTTCAATTATCAATTCAGGCACATTTTTCCTTATACTAAACTAGGTATAAACAACTTGATAACCTACAGTTCTTTGGAATTGAGGTCCCATCAACTCCAATCAGCATGGTCATGAGCCAGAGCTTACTGGGTTTATAATTTAAAACATCCACATTTTCTACATCTATGATAAATATTATTGTATAGGTAGTTTAACAAGATTGCCACATTTTATTCAATTTTGAAGCTGTCAACTAACTATGGGCTGTTAGAATTAATACACATATTAACGGGCAAAATCAAAACCTCCACACCCATTCCTTCAATGTTTAGGTTTCACTAGAATTATTCCTTGAGTAACAAATTGAATTTTACTCTGTGAAATAAGCTTTTTTTTTTTTTTTTACCTGTGAGCTTAAATTGGTCTCTGTTTCCACATTGTATCCCAGATCTTCCAGGAGAAGCTTCATCTGTTCCAAGTCTACTTCAGCCCCCTTTCTATCACTCAAGTAATCAAATTTGATATTGCAGATTATCAAGGCCAGGCGCGTACGAGTCTTGGGATCCTTGATAGGGTAGATCTGCATAGGGAAAGAAAATCGTTCCTTATCCTGAACTATAGTTATGCCAAGCACCCATCTAGTTTAGGGCTCTCCCAATTCTTATCAATCTTAGCAGTGGTGGGGGATCCTAGAAACTAGTTCAGTAACATTTGAATGATCTTGGATGGTGTTGCAAAATCTACAAACAAGGCTAACAGATAACAATGGTTTTGCTATTACTCAGAATTTAGTGTTCAGATATTATTTGAATCTGAAGATTTGTTCCACTTAACTATAAAAATAAAATTGCTAAATCAGACCCTGTTTGCCATAGTGGGTGGCTAAGCACTCAAGGAAACCCAGAAGCCTGATTTGAAGGCAAGACTTCCCTTTCCTTCCCCTTCATGTAACCAGCAGCAAATATTAAGAGAGCATGGCAATTCTGTGAAGCCACAAAGTCCATGAGTTCAATCTCTCAGGACCTCCAGATATTTAAGTGTACAGACATAACAGATTAACAAAGTTGTAAGCAACCTTGTAGGTCATCTAGTCCAACCCCCCATCCAAGCAGGAGACCTTACACCATTTCTGACAGATGGCAGTCTAGTTACATCTTGAAAGCTTCCAATGATGAAGCTCCCACAACTTCTGAAGGCAAGCTGTTCCATTGGTTGTCTACTTTAAAGCCAATGAAGGTATTGTGGTCACATTATATTTAAACTTCCCTTAATTTCATGTTATCTGTTTTATTTGTGTTAGATATGGAACAATAGAAGATTCCCAGGTCTTTTTTTTTTTGCTTTAGAAATAAAACAAGGTAATATTTCTAAAAGCCAAGTTGAGGAGAATTTAAGATATATTCAAAATTTCTGCTACAAAAGATGAATTTTCAGTTCACATCTGTGGCTACCTTTACAGCAGCTCCTGCATGCAATAAAGTGCAGTATTTAAGCTCAAGTCTTGGATAGATCTAACGAGGTCTGCCAACTCACCTCGTTACCTTCATTAGTCTGTATTTGCTGAAATACATTCCGAGGACAAAACCTGATCCCGTTTTTAGATTCTAGGAACTGGACCTCTTCTTCTGAGATGTTACCTTTTATTGGCTGGCTAACTGGAGATGGAAGAAAGTTGAACACCATATTCAGCTTTTTTACCACAGTGAATTATTAAATATCACGTGAGCCAGAGTAGAACCTTTTAAATTGCTAAATTACAGTCCCTAGCAGCCTGTCAGAAGGGCATTGGGAATTGGGTCCAGAAGCGGCATAAGAGCACACCACAATCTACTGTGGCCTCTGTAGCGTCCAAAAAGCATGGGAAGTTCTCACATGGTTCCAGAGGCTCCAGACACCGCACAAGAATGTGGTATGTTCTCACATGGCCTCTGGAAATTGTGCAAAACGGCTCTGCTCTCACCCAGCCTCTGGAGCCTCAAAAAAGGGTGCAAAAATGGGACATGCTTTCCTGTTCTTTACAGAGAAGGCAAAGAGCATTCTCCAAAGTATTCAGGCCTCATGCAATCTCAGATAGACAAAGACAAATCAGAAAATATTTGCAACTATGTGAGTTTTTATTTAGTTTATTACATTTATATGCTGCCCATCTCACTATCCCAAAGAACACTTTGTTAAGTATTGATTCTCCTTTGTCTGATGGGGAGGACGTGACACACCAGCAGAGTCAAGTTAGGCTTTTTCTGAATTTTTGACACGCCGAGCCCAAAAGGTTCACCATCACTGTCCTAGTCCAAAAAAAAAAAAAAAAAGGAGAGTTTTTATAAGATATGATGAAGCTAATTAAAAATGGGAAGGCACCCAAATTTCATGTACCTATATCTTAGTATATAGAAACATTCTTAAGAATGTGCTCCTAAAAAACAGGGGAATATCATCTTATGGTAAAGTTTCCTTTCAAAATGTCTTATTACACCAATATGGCCAAATCTAACCAGCCCAAACAGTTTGGGGCACAACACAAAGCTTTTGCATGATTCTGGGCCACAGTAACTAAATTAGGGAGAGAGTCCAGTAATTTTGGCCCAAAGCTAGATGATATACTGTAAGATCACAAGTACCAGAAGGAAAGGTTTGGAGATCCAGTTGTTCAGCTAAGCAAGCATTTCGGGCCAGGAGGGAGTCAATAAAGAGGCGGCTAGCCTTAGGCCCCTTTTTTCTCACATTATCGATCAAAATTCTTGCTTGGTCCTGTGTCTTATCTTTCGCATTCACTCCTTCCACCTCTTCATCATCCATGATTTCCTCACTGAGCAGATCATCCAAGAGTTGGCTGATGATAGATTTGTTAACACGCTTTATAAACTCTGCACGCACTTCTCCCAACTTCTTGTCTGTAAGGAAAACAAGTACATTTTTCTAAATTTATCACTCTGACTTGAAGAATTACAACTTTACTGAGAAAGAGGTAGGCCTTGACTTAAGTCAGTTCAAAGTCACAATATCCTTAACAGGAACAATTGGTTTATCACCTTCATGCACATTTAGGATTGTTGAACAACTCTGCACTCATGTGATTGCAGTTCGGGCAATTGGCAACCTGCTTGTATTTACAATTGGTTTATTTTATTTATTTATTTTATAAAATTTGTGGGTTGTAGCATCCTGCAGTCAAGTGATAGTCATTTGCTACCTTTTTTTTTTTTTTTTGCTAACTTCTGGCAAAAAACTGCCCCCTGGGGAAGCTAGATTACTTAGCTCGTTTTTCTGCCCAGAGAACTCTTAAGTGGTTAAGTCTGACCAATGACTGGATTTTATTTATTATTAAATTAGCATAGGATTCTGCACAAAGTGAAAAAAGTGATGCTGGACTCTATCTAATCACAATCCCTTATATACACACACATGCTCAGATATTGTTCCTACAACAATTAAATACCACCAGTAGCTAATTTGTGCAATATGCTAAGCTTGTCTGATGTCAATGCGAGTTTGCTTTTTTAGTTTAGGATGTAATAGCTGTAAATTTTGATTAATTTATTATTCTTTAGTTAAGCACAGAAAACAGGTTAATTCAGGAACTCAGTAAACATGTTATATGAAAAGGGCTCAATTTTTTCTTTCCCTACTGCATAGCCAAATACTTTGATCGATATTACTAACAAAAGATAGGAATAAATATCAAACTAGGAAGTATCAAATAGTTTTTATTTGAAAATGTTATATTAAGATAGAAACATTTTAAGGTAATGAAGACAAAAACTTATTTGAAAATGTTATATTAAGATAGAAATATTTTAAGGTAATGAAGACAAAAACTTATTTGAAAATGTTATATTAAGATAGAAATATTTTAAGGTAATGAAGATGAAAATTTATAAGGGGGAGGGAGGGGTTCAAGTTTTATATACAAAGGAGGGTTTTTCCTTTTACTTGATATGAGTATATTGTGTGGAAGTCTGGGGGGGAGGGGAGGGTTAGGGTGGGTGAGGGAGGTTGGGAAGTTTGGGGTGGGTTGAGGGGGGGGGGAAAGGGGCGAAAATGTAATTGTAAAACTTTTGCAATAAAAAAAAAAGATAGGAATAAATGACCCCAGAAAAACTGAATTTTGTTTGCGGGAGAGAAGGGAAATGTAGATATCCGTTCCTTATCACTTAAAGATATTCAGTGAAAGTGTAGAATAAGTCCCATCTTAATTTGAGTTGTCCTCTACATTTGGCTGCTACTGTAGGTCCTGAAAAAAATAAGGAATATTTTCCCTTTATGGTCAATCAGACTTGACTAATGTTGAAGTGGAAAGCCATGGTTCAAGTGAGAGAGAATAGTGAGGTAAATGAACATCAGTTGTGGAGGGTAACCTCTTCCCTGAAGAGCAACAGGTAGGATCTGTGTATGAAGTTACTTTATATGGAGTCAATTCATTGGTCCAATGTATTGCTCCAAAGTACATTGTCTCTGCTAGGAATCTCCAATCTTTGGGTTGGAATGAACATTTGAAATCTTTAGAGCATGTTATAGAGCAGTGTTTCTCAGCTTTGCCGCCTTTCAAATTCTCAACCTTGACAGCTTCAACTCCCAGAATCTCCCAGTCAGCAAGCTAGAGAAACACTGTAGACGCCAACAAATCATGGAGGAAGGTTTGCCCAATTGCAAATAGTTAACATTAATGGGCAATCACTACCACCGTTTATTTGAAGGCAAACTGGTGAATCCTTAACATGCAGGCTCACTACCGGACCAAACACTGAGTTGCAGTCACCTCCACATTTTGATTTTCTAAGAACATGTACTAGGCCCAGAGCCTAGTGTCCATCCATCCACCTACCCATCCAGTCATTCATTCAAAAGAAGCAGAATAAAAAAAGCAGGTGGAGCCAAGAGCCTTGTGAATGCCAAAACATGAAGTTAGCAGGCAAGTAAGTCTTGCAGGCCCTGCATTATTAATTTAAGATCTGTTCATTCTGAGACATCTCATAAATACTGTATGGGGATTCCTTTTTTCTAGTATACTAATACTAGAGCAGGGGTATCAAACTCGCTTCATCACGGCAGCATCACATGAGGTATCAGGACTTTCCCCCCCTTTGCTAAACTGGGCAGGAGCGTGGCCAGTACATGGGTCTCGACTTCCAATTACTGCATCATAAGTCATTGTGATGTTATACAGGACATAGTATCCTGTTTGAATTTTGCTCTTAGATGTTTTCATTTTGGGTTTATCATTCTTGGCCGTCACATAAGCAGACCCTGCACTTGGCTAGGAAGCAGAATATGCTAGGAAAAAGAAGATTCTTGGCTCTCACAACGGTTGTCCTAAAATTCCTGGAAAGCTACAGAAATAGCCACATCAAGGAACTCATACCAGGCCAGCAGTTGGTTCAGGGTTAATTCCTCTTGTTGCAGATAAATTAGCTATAAATTTTTTACTGATTAGTTATCAGTTAGGGACAGAAGGATGAGAGCTGTAATATTATAGTAATGAACCCAACTTCTGGGAGGGCCATCTTCTACCAGGAGTTGTGAATAAAGAAAATCCTTGACGTACAACAGTTGGTTTAGTGACCGTTTGAAGTTACAATGACACGAAAAAAGTGACTTATGACCATTTTTCACACTTATGACCATTGCAGCTTCCCCATGATCACGTCATTTACATTCAGATGCTTGACAACTGGTTCCTCTTTATGACGGTTGCAGTGTCCCAGGGTCATGTGATAATCTTTTGCAACTTTCTGACAAGCAAAGTCAATGGGGAAGTCCGATTCACTTAACAACCGGGTTACTAATTTAACAGCTGCAGATATTCGCTTAACAAATGTGGCAAGAAAAGTTGTAAAATGGGACAAAACTCACTTAACTGTCTTGCTTAGCAACCAAAATATTGGGTTCAATTGTGATCATAAGTCGAGGACTACCTGTGCTTTGAAGCTTGTTGCCTACTGCTTCCTAATGATCAGTGTCCCTTTGTTTTCTGAAAGGGTATAAAAACTATGCTAATTTGTGTATGTATCTCAATGTGTGACGTAATTCAGAGAGCACAGTTCTTTGCGCTCCACTTGAATCATGCAAGTGAACCCAGCTGAATACCATGTAGAGAAAGAATTATATTAATCGATATCTGAGGAAGCAATTGTGTTTGCCTACTCATACACTATTGATTGATTGATTGGTTTATTGATTTGTATGACCTGTCAACTTAAGCAACTCTGGGAGGTTTACAACGGCAATAAAACCAGTAACTATGAAACAATCTCAAAACAATGAAACAAAACTCCTGCTCCTTAATCGATGCCTTGCAACCAGCTCCAGTTGCTCTCCTCCGGTACTTTCTATCTACCGGTATATACGATCCTTCCAGCGTCTTGATTTAAAATCCTGATCTTTGTACACAGGAAGGCAGCCAAAGAAACCCGCTTTAGGAATAAAGATTCTTTTTTGCCCGTTGCAAGATCCAGAGTGGGTGGAAAAAGGAAGAGGCCCTCCTCGCATAGTACGTGTAAAAAATGCAGCGCAAGAGAGAGAAAAGGAAATAGTCAAACTGCCACTCCCCCCCTTTCAGGATTTAAGGTTTTAAGAAGAAAAAAAAGGCGGGAAGGGCCGTAGAGAGGTATCTATGATCTTACCTGCCATGCTCCCTCAGCTGATACTGGGCAGCTATGAGGGGGAAGGAAAAAGCTGAAGACACAGCAGCAGTTCCAGCTTTGGAGGCAATTCTGAAAGTGAAAGAACTCACACCCATTGTTTCCTTTTCCCGCCCATGAATTGAACAGGCGGAAAAAGCTGGCCCCAACCGGCGTGGGAGTATCCTGGAAACAACCATTTCGCGGAAAGCCACTCGATGCAAGTTTTTGGTCTCGGCTGCTTGTTATTTTCACCAAATAAGAGGGGAAGGACGTTGCAAAACTGTATTAAAAGTTGCGCCAAATAGAGGCAGAGGGCGCGATTGCCTCTTTCATATGCAGCCACGTCGACAGGCAAAGTATCTTTTGCCCTTCAGAATTCTGGATTGCTTTGAATATTTATGTGCCATCAAAACGTTTTCCTATTCAGTGAACACGTCGATAAGATTTTCTCCAAGTTGAACATTTATTAAAAATGGTTCAGTCTCCTGTTTTCTGTGTTTGAAATGTTCAGCTCAGTGCATTCCTTATTCGGTAGCATTTGTCCTGCCAAGTTGCAGGAAAGGAAAGCTGAGGCATTCCCAGGCACTGTAGAAAAATCTGGCTTGTTCCTCAGTGCTTTTCTGATTTCTATGTCAGCAGACATCAAAAGAATCCCTTCCTCTCAGCCAGAACTGGAGGTTTGTGGTCTCCATCCCTTGTTTCCCCTCCCCTCCTTTTATACTCTTCTTTTTTTAGGTTGCAAACCAATCAGGTAGATATAAAAATTTTCAAACAAAAGAACAGAACTGAAGTAGCATCTTGGATAGGAAATTAAACTTCTTCAAAGAAAAACGAAGTCCAGTTGCCTTTGGGACAACCATGAGCTGAATGTCTGAGAATCACATATATTCAAATAAAAGAATACTCTCTCATATCCACACACACACACACACATACAATGAATAAAACTACACATCACAGAGAAAACAGCTAGGATATTCACAGTTGATTATTTAATTGGTTTCTCAAAGAATACTGTACTTTGTTACAACATGACAAGGACAGGAGACATCAGGAGTCATATTGTAACAATAACAATTCACAAATATCACAAATACTGTCACATTATCAAATATTGTCAATATCACAAAGACTGAGTATGCAAAATGCTCACAGCCTCCTTGCCATGGATTAATTTAGATATCTCCTTTTAAAATTGCTTAACACATTGTAAGCCGCCCTGAGTCTCTGGAGAAGGACGGCATATAAATTAAAGCCAAAAAAAAAAAAAAAAAAGTATTCAATTACAAGTACAAAAATAGGCCTTAAGTAAATAACTCGTATTTAAAAGCCTGCTAAATAATCCAAACAATAGCAAAAAATATATAGCTGAAACTTACCCGTTTTCTTTCTTTCACTTCAAGGACCAGCAGCAACCGAAAGAGTTGATTATGACTGGGTTGTTATTACCTTGGATCAATCACTTTTAAAGAAGTACAAGACAACCTGTGATCCCACTGGGTCATTCTTTCATCAGAGATGTTTCCATTGCAAATTCATTATGTCTTCAACAATGACAAAGCTTCTAATATTCTGTCTTCCCTGGAAAGGTTGGGATACTTTCAGAGATGTATCTGCCTTGCAAATAGTCCACATTGAACTCTATACCATGGTCAAACATCAGCACAGGAAATGTTTTATGACACATTACAGGTAGTCCTCGATGTACGTCCACAATTGAGCCCAAAATTTCTGTTGCTAAGCGAGATAGTTGAGCTTTGCCCCATTTTGCGACCTTTCTGGCCACAGTTGTTAAATGAACCACTGCAGTTGTTAAGTTAGTAACACGCCTGTAAAGTAAATCTGACTTCCCCATTGGCTTTACTTGTCAGGTCGCAAAAGGTAATCACATGACCCCGAGACACTGCAATTGATGTAAATATGAATCAGTTGCCAAGCATCTGAATTTTGATTGTGTGACCATGGGAATGCTGCAACAGTTGTAAGTGTGAAAAACAGTTATAAAAGTCATTTTTTTCAGTGATATTGTAACTACATGGCTCAGGGCCAGGTTATCTTGGAGACCGCCTTCTACCACATAGCTCCCAGGGATCGGTAAGATCCCACAGAGTTGGTCTCCTCTGGGTCCTGTCAGCTAAACAATGCCAGCTGGCGGGCCCACAGGGGAGGGCCTTCTCTGTGGCTGCCCCAACTCTCTGGAACCAGTTACCTCCTGAGGTCCGGACCATCCCCACCCTATTGGCCTTCCGAAAAGGGATGAAGACCTGGCTTTTCTGGCAGGCCTGGGGCTGTTGATCTCGCTGTTGCGATCTTGTGAGATCCGGCCATGAATGGTGTGAATGGGTTTTAATGTTTTAATTTTTAAATGTTTTTATAATGTTTTTTTAAAAAATGCATTGTAAGCCGCCCTGAGTCTCCGGAGAAAGGCGGCATATAAATTGAATTAATAAATAATAAATAAATAAATAAATAAATAACTGAACAGTTCCTAAATGGTTGTAAGTAGAGAACTACCAGCATGTTCTGAACTGGTCAATCTTTTTCCATTGTGGGTGGGTGGGTAGTTGGTTGTTGCCAGTGTCTGGAAAATGCAGTGTACAATGATCAATGTCATCAGAGAAGCAGATAGGACTGCCTTGGGGGGTGGGCAGGTATTTGGAGTGATTATCTTAAGTTGTGCAAAACTTATGAAAAGATTTCACACAGATGCTTTATTTCCTTTTCTTCAAAAGAATGCTCTGTTCACTTTCAGAAATTTGTCAAATACATTACTTGGGGAATAGGGGAGCCTGCATGTGGCTTGTGATTTCCTATTATTGAGGTTTAAAAAAGGATTATTTTTCTCCATGTTACACAGAGGGAAAGAGGGAGAGGCTGAAGACCTCACAGTGAGTTCATGATAATGTTGAGATATGAAGAAGGGATTTCCTGATTTGTCAGAAAAGGGCTTCAGATTACTCAAAAACTCCATGAAAAATCAGTTGACTCTGTTGTCCCTCACTCTACTGCCCCAAACATTCCAAAATCTGGTATTACAGCTTTTTTACCACAGTGAATTATTAAATATCACATGAGTCAGAGTCGGACCTTTTAAATTGCTAAATTACAGTCCCTAGCAGCCTGTCAGAAGGGCATTGGGAATTGCAGCACATCACAGGGACACATCTCACTTGTTTTCTTGTCAACTCCAACAGAAACAAAAATCAGTTAACAATTAGCAATTCTGGGCCCTGAGAAAAAACATGTCCTCCAGTTTATTGACTCCACTGCTGTCGGAGATCTAAAAAACATGGCCTTTCCTCCACATTGCTGGTCTCCTAGAAAGCCTACAAGATACTAACTAGAAACCTAGCCGATAGCTTAACATCCAGACTGAAGCCTACCAATCTTTCTGATTCTTGTAGCCTAACTTGTGACCTATCCCTTCAAATTATTTTTTCATTTAAGAAAATGTATATGGCTGCCCAATCCAGTCTGTTGAAATGAGCAATTGAGAAAAAAAAGCAGCAGACCTGTTTCTTGTCCATACAACTGTCTAGTCTGGTGTTAGCAAACCTATGACAAGTGTCACAAGTGACACACCCTGTCATTTTTTGTGACATGCTTAGGGGTCGCATGAGAATGTTGTGTACTTTTCCACTACCTCTGGATCTAGTGGGAGTTGTTTGATAGGGCCCTGCTCTCGTGCAAACTCTGGAGTCCCTGAAAATCATGTCAGAATGTCTAGTATGATTTTTGGAGGTTCCAGAGGCCCTGTAAGATTAGGACTCTCTCACTTGACTTCCAGTGGGTCCAGAAGCTACGTAAGAGCCCACCACAATTTCAGGTGGACTCTGCAGCCTCCAAAAAGCATGGGAAGTTCTCATATGGTTTCCAGAGGCTCCAGATACCACACAAGAATGTGGTATGTTCTCACATGGCCTCTGGAAATCGTGCAGCTCTGCTCTCACCCAGCTTCTGGAGCCTCAAAAAAAAGCTGCAAGAATGGGACATGCTTTCCTGTTCTTTACAGAGAAGGCCAAGCAAGAGCATTCTCCAAAGTTTCATGGAACCTCAGATAGAGAGACAAAGACAAATAGAAAAATATTTGCAATTATGTGGGTTTTTATTTATTTTATTACATTTATACGCTGCCCATCTCACTATCCCACACAACACTTTGTTAAGAATTGTTTCTCCTTTATCCGATGGGGAGGGTGTGACACACCAGCAGATTCAAGTTAGGGTTTTTCTGAATTTTTGACATGCCGAGTCCAAAAGATTCGCCATCATTGTCTTAGTCTGAAAAAAAATTAAAGGAGAGTTTTTTCTAAGATACGATGAAGCTAATGAAAAACTGGAAAGCACCCAAATTTCATGTACCTATATATCTTAGTATATAGAAACATTCTTAAGAATGTGCTCCTAAAAAACAGGGGAATATCATCTTATGGTAAAGTTTTCTTTCAAAATAACTTATTACACCAATATGGCCAAATCTAACCAGCCCAAACAGTTTGGGGCATAACACAAAGCTTTTGCATGATTCTGGGCCACAGTTACTAAATTAAGGAGAAAGGCCAGTAATTTTGGCCCAAAGCTAGATAGAATGTAAGATCAGAAGTACCAGCAGGAAAATTTTGGAGACCCAGTTGTTCAGCTAAGAAAGCATTTCGGGCCACAAGGATGTAAATAAAATGCTGGCTAGCATCAGGCCCCTTTTTTCTCACATTATCGATCAAAATTCTTGCTTGGTCCTGTGTCTTATCTTTCGCATTCACTTCTTCCACCTCTTCATCATCTATGATTCTCTTATGGAGCAGAACATCCAAGAGTTGGTTGATGATAGATTTGTTAACACGCTTTATAAACTCTGCACGCACTTCTTCCAACTTCTTGTCTGTAAGAAAAACAAGTGCATTTTCCTAAATTTATCACTCTGACTTAAAGAATTACAACATTTTTTGAGAAAAATGGGCCCGTTTTTCACATAAACGGGGTGCGCAGAGGGTTTGGTAGGCCTGCAGAGTGCTCCTGGGGGCTGGGGAGGGCAAAACCCTTTTCTTTCTTGCTTAACTCTTCGAAATCGTATACACCAGCGCGTGTCTTATAGTCTGAAAAATATGGTAATTACTTTCTTTTGTGAGCTAGAGATAAGCTAGCAAAAAGCATAAAAGGAAGTGTAAAGGCCCTTTAGAAGGATCATAGCTATAAGTAGTAAGGAAAAAAGCTGAACGCTCATTGTTTCAGCTCCCAGGAGTGATTAAGCAGACAAAAGTTTTAAAACTGCCTAAAATGGGGAATGCAGGAATGACAGACTTGCAAGGAATGGATGGTGGAGATACTTCTACCCTTCTCGGATGTCTATACCAGAATTTTTTAACAGCCAGCGGGGAAAAAAAACAAGTCTTGTTAAAAATTTGTAAGCATATCTAGCCATAATTAAAACTCCCAAATAATTACTTGTGGCCTTCTAAATGCACCTTTGAAAAACCAGTTAGTTATACTTGCTCTTATGACTGAATTATGGGAATCTGGAAAATTTGAAGAACAGTAGTATGCTCAGCTGTTTTTAAATGTCAGTAGTAATACAGAGTTATTGAGCTAATGCCAGCATGTTCAGTAAAGTGGACCCCAACAAAGGAAATTCTTTTCAAATGAAGTCATCTTTGAGAACATCTGCACCACATTTAAACGACTCGAGTATTTTACCAGATGCTCCCTTGGAATTTCTCCCACCATTGTATAGCCCTCCAAATGGGGCAGCCCCAATTCAAATTCAAATTGACCCGCAACAGGAGGTCCCTAGATTGGTGCAGGGACCCTCGGACCACCCAGTTGTGGCCTCAAGTGTTTTAGATTCTCCACCAAACAGTGGCTCTCAAGAATACCCACATCTTGCTCATTTCCTTGAAATGGATCAAGCCACCCCTTAACTGCCTTATCAGTTTCGAAGGCGAGGGAACTCAAGGCTTTTGCCTTTGTGGGAGCAAATTGTTGTGTCACCTGCAGGTGCTCCCCAAAGGATGTTACTATATACGCCTTTTTCCACCAGTATTTTATATAATTGGAAAAATAATATTCCAGCATATAGTGAAAAATCCTACAAAAATGGCTGAATTGTTTAGATATATTGTTCCTACTCATAATCCTACATGGAATGACTTACAAACTATGTTTAATGTTTTTCTGACTGAGGAGGAAAAATGGATGGCTGTGGAGAAAGGTAGTTTAGAGATACCAGAGAATGTTAGAGATGCTTTGTTTCCCTTCAAGAGCCTATGTGGGATCCAAGCATCCCAGCAGATTTGAGAACTAACAGAGTAGTTGCAGCTTTACTGATTGCTATTCGAAAGAAGAAAAAATTAGGGAAGATTTATGAAACTAGACAACTTCCTAATGAGACTCCCAAGTTCATTTCTAAGTCGTTTATGTGATAATATGAGGCAATATTCTGATTTGGATCCCGATGCCCCAGAGAATCAGAGGATGTTAAACATATTGTTCATGGGAAGGTATTAGAAGAAAGTTACAGAAGTTAGAGGGACCACTGGCTCTTCTAGTCAGCCAGCTTGTGGAAAGTGTTTATAAAGTGTTTGTGAATAGGGATAAAGAGAAAGAGAAGCAGGAAAATGTACATGCAAGAAAGAATGGTGTATTTTTGGCACAGGCTTTGCAAAGCAGTGGTAGGGATAGTAATTTTCCTGGAAGAGGGGCCCAAGGAAGGACAGGAAGAGAGGATTAGGAAGACAAAGATATAATGTATTTCCAGGACAAGGAAACAGAGCACCTTTTAAGAAAAATGAATACGCTCTTTGCAGGAAAATAGAACATTGGCAGGTTGCATGCCCATTAAATGCAAAACATAAATTTGTTGCATCTGGGGATAACCAGCATGCATCTACCAGTCAAAATCTTCTTATGATGGAAGAACAAGAATGAGGCAGCTATATAGATATATTGGACTGTGTTACTCCAAGGATTTCAAAATAGTCCAACTATTTTTGGGGAAGCTCTTGGGTCTAACTTACTTAGATGGACCCCCCTATCAGGAATGAATAGCAGTGTTGCAATATATGTATGGTTTATTACTGGGAGCTCCTTTTAAGGTAGAATCTGCATTCAATGCATTCCAAGGCACAAGCCTGAAAAAGCCATATTTGACCTTCAATATAGCCATAGGATAGAAAATTTTCCTATATTGCAATCTAATAGTTTTATAAAACCTTATCAACATTTTAAAAGAGAGAAAAGTAAGTCAAATCAAAATATAAAGTAATTATGTTTAAAACACAAAGTAAAATATAGAATAACTTATTAACTAACAAATTACAAAATCCATGTCATTTGCCCCTCAATTTACAATGGCAATAAAACCAGTAACTATAAAACAGTCTCAAAACAATAAAACAAACCCCCTGCTCCTTAATCATCCCCTTGCAATGCCTAGCAACAAGCTTCTGTACTTTCTATCTATGCAATCCTGTCGCCAGCGCTTTGATAAAATCCTGGTCTTTTTTGCTATAAACTAGAAGGCAGCCAAAGCAACCAACATTGCAAGACCCAGATTGGGTGCAAAAAGGAAAATAAATGCAGTGCAAGAGAGTGAAAAGAAAACAGTAACGCTGCCAGTCCAGCTCTTTCAGGATTTCAGGCTTTAAGGGGGGGAAAAAAAGGGAGGGAGCGGTGGAGGAGGAGAAGCACCCTATGATCTTACCTGCCATGAGACCTCAAGATTCAGCCGATACTTGGCAGCGATGATGGGGAACAAAAAAGCTCACGACCAACAGCAGTTCCAGCTTTGGCCAACTGTGAAAGTGGCTGAGTAAGAGCACACCACACTCTCATGTGGCCTCTGCAGCCCCCCAAAAGTATAGGAAGTTCTCATGTGGTTTCCAGGGGCTTCAGACACCAGACAAAGAATGTGGTATGCTCTCACATGGCCTCTGGACCCCCTGGAAATCATGCAAAATGGCTCTGCTTTCACAGAGCCTCTGGTGCCTCAAAAAAGACTGCAAGAATGGGACATGCTTTCCTGTTTTTTTCAGAGAAGGCCACGCAAGAGCATTCTCTAAAGTTTTCAGGCCTCATGCAACTTCAGATAGAAAGACAAAGACAAATCGAATTTGCAATTATGTGAGTTTTTATTCATTTTATTAGATATATATGCTGCCCATCTCACTATCCCAACAACGCTTTGTTAAGAATTGTTTCTCCTTTATCCGATGTGGAGGGCATGACACACCAGCGGAGTCAAGTTAGGCTTTTTCTGAATTTTTGACACGCCGAGCCCAAAAGGTTCGCCATCACTGTCCTAGTTCAAAAAAATTAAAATAAAGCAGAGTTTTTATAAGATATGATGAAGCTACACTTGAGTCACCAGAATGCCAAAGAGAGAGACTCAAGACGAGGCTTGCAAAAAAGCAGATTTATTTATGGCCAAAAACAAAATACTGGGTGGAACTATATCCAGAACATACAGATACAATTCATGTGAGGAGATAGCCACACCTTGGGAAAGGTATGGCATCCTTTTATACCCTCAGAGACGTCAGCTTTGTACCCAATTCTGGCCTCCTAATTTAGGTTTGTGTATTCCTTGTTTATTTATTTATTTATCATATTTGTATACCGCCCTACTCCCAGAGGACTCAGGGCGGTGAACAGCCAAGATAAAAATACAAGAACATACAAAAGTTAAAAACTATTAAAAATAAATTAAATAATTTGGGCCCAAAAAAGCAATTTAAGACATCCAATTTATCTAAAAACATTTAAAACCCAATTTAAAAGGGAGAGTTAGGCCAGACCAGCCTGTTGGAATAGAAACGTTTTTAGGGTGCGGCAGAAGATGCGTAGGTCTTAGATCCTCCATATCTCCGGGGGGAGCTCGTTCCAGATGGCAGGTGCCCCCACAGAGAAGGCTCTCCCCCTGGGGGCTGCCAGTCGACATTGTTTGGCCGACGGCACCCTGAGGAGCCCCTCTCTATGGGAACAAACTGGTCGGTGAGAGGCTACTGGTGGCAGAAGGTGGTCTCTTAAGTACCCTGGTCCTGAGCCATGGAGCGCTCTAAAGGTGGTAACCAAAACCTTGAAGCGCACCCAGAAGACCACTGGGAGCCAGTGCAGCTCGCGCAGGAGGGGGATCACATGGGAGCGCCACGTCGCTCCCGTCACCATCCGCGCGGCCGCATTCTGGACCAGTTGGAGCCTCCGGGTGCTCCTCAAGGGGAGCTCCATGTAGAGACCATTGCAATAGTCCAGGCGTGAGGTGACAAGGGCGTGAGTGACCGTGCGTAACGAGTCCCGATCCAGAAAGGGACACAACTGGCGAATCAGGCGAACCTGATAAAAAGTCCTCCTGGACTCGGCCGCCATATGCTCTTCTAAAGACAGCCGTGAATCCAGGAGGACGCCCAAGTTGCGAACCCCATCTGTGGGGGCCAACGACTCACCCCCAATAGTCAGTGATGGCGCCAACTGACTATATCGGGATGTCAGAAACCACAGCCACTCGGTCTTGGATGGGTTGAGTCTGAGTCTGTTCCTCCCCATCCAGATCCGTGTGGCCTCCAGGCACCGGGACATCACCTCGAGGGCATCATTGGGGTGGTCTGGGGTGGAGATGTACAGCTGGGTGTCATCAGCGTACTGATGGCACTTCACCCCAAAACCATGGATGATCTCACCCAGCGGCTTCACATAAATGTTGAACAGAAGGGGTTAGAGGACCGATCCTTGTGGCACCCCACATACAAGAGGCCTCAGGGTCGACCTCTGCCCCCCTGTCAACACAGACTGCGACCAGTCAGAGAGAAAGGAGGAGAACCACTGTAAAACAGTGCCCCCCACCCCCAACCCTTCCAACCAGTGCAGCATGATACCATGGTCGATGGTATCAAAAGCCGCTGAGAGGTCTAATAGGACCAGGACAGAGGAGCAACCCCTGTCCTGAGCCCTCCAGAGATCATCAACCAATGCAACCAATGCCGTCTCCGTGCTGTACCCGGGCCTGAAGCCCGACTGGAACGGATCTAGATAAATCAATTCATCCAGATACTGAGGCAGCTGTCGTGCAACCACACTCTCAACAACCTTCGCAACAAAGCGAAGGTTGGAGACAGGACAATAATTTGCTAACACAGCCGGGTCCAGGGAGGGCTTCTTGAGGAGGGGCCTCACCACCGCTTCTTTCAGGGCGGCGGGAAAGACACCCTCACTCAAAGAAGCATTTATAATCCCCTGGAGCCAGCCTCATGTAACCTCCCGGGAGGCCAGCACCAGCCAGGAGGGACACGGGTCCAATAAACATGTGGCCGCACTCAGTCTGCTCAGTATCCTGTCCACGCTTTCGGGAGTCACAGGATCAAACTCTTCCCATATAATATTCTCAGGACCAGCCCCTGTCATCTCCCCTGGATCTACCCAGTCAGAGTCCAGCTGTTCCCAAATCTGAGCAATTTTGTCATACAGATATTGTACAAAATCCTCAGCTCTACCCTCCAAGGGGTCCTCTGCGCCCCCTGGTGGAGCAGGGAGCGGGTCACCCTAAACAGGGCGGCTGGGCGATTATCAGTGCAATAGTTATTCTTCTCTACTCTTATCGCCACTAGGTAATTCTTAATATGAGATCTTAACAGTGTCCGGTCGGATTTAGAACGACTAGCCCTCCAACTGCTCTCTAGGCGTCTTTTCCGGTGCTTCATCTCCCTCAGCTCCTCAGTGTACCAAGGAACCAGGTGAGAGTGGCGCCGGGTCAGAGGCCGCAAAGGCACGACTCGGTCCAAAGCCCCAGCAGCCGCCCTATCCCAGGCAGCTACTAAGTCCTCAGCCGAGTCGTGTGCCAGAACCTCAGGAAATGGCCCAAGCTCCATCTGGAACCTATCAGGATCCATCAGGCGCCTGGGGCAGAACCACCTGGTCGGTTCCGCCTCCCTGCGGCGGGGTGTGGCGGTTCGAAGGTCCAGGCGAAGGAGGGAGTGATCTGACCATGACAAGGGTTCAATCGGTATATCCCCTATCTCAAGATCACTCAACCACTGTCCAGAGACAAAAACCAGGTCCAGTGTGTGTCCCCCCCATGTGAGTAGGGCCATACATTAACTGGATCAAGTCCATGGCCGTCATGGAAGCCATGAACTCCCGAGCCACCTTGGACTTCTCGCCGACTGTTGCCCTGCAAGAGGGGAATAGAAACTTCCCAATTAGTCATCCTTAAGCATTTCTTTGTTTACTCAATTGGCCACTTTGGCCCCCTGGCTCTGGAAAGCAGGAGTTTATCCAGATCAAACATAAATTAGGGCTGAGGTGTAAATTATCCAGTGATGGGATTCAATGTTTTTAACAGCTGGTTCTGTGGGCGTGGCTTAGTTGGGGGTGTGGCTTGGTGGTCATGTGACTGGATGGGCGTGGCTAGCTGGTCATGTGACTGGGTGGGCATGGCTATCTGCATAGGGACTACAGAGGGCTGAAAAAAGTCATTTCTGACTGGTCCTCGCACTTTTGACCGGTCCTTGCACTTATAATCATCCTCACATTTATGCCCGTTGCGGCATTCTTAACAACCATGTCACTCATTTCACAACTGCTTCTCTTCATCATAGGGCAAAACGTAAAATGTGAGGACAGTCATAAGTTCAAGGACTGGTCAAAAGTGCGAGGACCAGTCAAAAATAACTTTCAGCCCTCTGAGTAGTCCATATGCACAAAAGGACTACCCAGAGGGCTGAAAAAAGTGATTTCTGACTGGTCCTCACACTTTTGACCGGTCTTCGCACTTATGATTGGTCATCATTTATGCCCATTGTAGCATTCTTAACAACCGTGTCACTCATTTCACAACTGCTTCTCTTTACCATGGTGACAAGATAGGGCAAAAACGTAAAATGTGAGGACAGTCGTAAGTTCGATGACTGGTCAAAAGTGCGAGGACCAGTCAGAAATAACTTTTTCAGCCCTCTGAGTAGTCCATATGCATAAAAGGATACAGCAATAGAGAGGGATGAAGGAAGGGAAGGGAAATTAGAGTAGGAGTGAGAGTAAGAGAGGGAGGAAGAGAGGAGGAGAAGGAGAAAGGAAGAGGGAGGAGAAGAAGAGGGGGAGGAAGAGAAAGTAAGAAGGAAAGAAAAGAGAGAGGTGGTAGGTTTGAGGAGAAAGATTGCTGTACAATAAAAAAGATGAAAGGGAAGAAACAAATATAAAGATATTAAGATAAAGAATGAATTGTTAAACTTTGAAGAATAAAAGAGAACCAATATGAATAAATAACAATAATTAAAAACACACATACAAACATACAATGTATTTTCTTTAAACAGAATATTTGGCCGGTTCACAAATTTAAACAGTGTTTAGTCATTTCAATTAAATTTACAATTTCTATATTTCCTTTTTGCCATATTTATTCTTCATCTATTTTTGTAAAAAACCAATATTACTCTTCATCCTCATCTTTAATCTTAATCAAATTCAATTTTTCCCTTCTATTCTATATTATACCCCTTCCCATTGTCATCTATTTTTATATCCATCCTCACATTGGTTAATTATGTAATATTACAGTTGTTTAATATAAATTCAACATTTTAATATAAATCAATTAGTTATATAACTACCTTTTTTGTATATTAATCAATATGAACATGAATATTCAAATTATTTCCATGCAATCCAATTTCTTACAAATCAATTAATTATATTTACAATAATAAACCAAATAATTTCCCCCATATATTCCTCCAAACCACAACTTAACCATTTCTGCTTTCAACACAATATACAATTAATAGTATCTCAATTATTACAATTCCCTAGTTAAATAGAGCTTTTTTTCTTTTGTGTTTTAAAATCTTGAACTCTCCTCTTCTTCCCTAAATTTCCCATTGTTTGCACCTACCTTTTTTGGTGAGGAAAAAGAAAAGAAATCTGCCTGCCTAATTTTCCAACATTGCAGCAACAGCAAAGCCAACAGCCTGCTTTACTTTCAGTTTCGTTTTTCAGCATAGCTAGGGGAAAAAAAATCTGCTCCAGCAAGCAGCAGAGCCCTGAGCAAAACAGCAAATCAGCTGAGAGTCGGGAGCCGATCTAATCAAGGGCTAATTAGCCTATGCTGAAGCTCCGCGGGCCAATAAAATTACAAAAAACACCGAA
Organism: Arizona elegans; assembly: GCA_022577455.1. Lineage (NCBI taxonomy): Eukaryota > Metazoa > Chordata > Lepidosauria > Squamata > Colubridae > Arizona > Arizona elegans. Next base: position 316,987,480 of record JAKOOJ010000001.1, on the reverse strand, counting down.
CCGTTTGTTAAATTGCTGGCTCGCCCGCCCCTCGCCCACCACTATTTATTGGCAATAAATAGTGGTGAGGAGGGGCGGGGCAAGGGGCGGGGCGAGCCAGCAATTTAACAAACGGTTCGGCCGAACCCCCTAGAACTGGCAGAATCCCACCACTGAAATTATCCCTTGGAGATAAGTACCATGCTCTTAGATAGCACAAGGAAAAACAGGGAGAAGATTGATATGGGTTCAGGTCAAATGGCAGGGACATATGTTTGACAAATACCAGATACGTTACAGAGGCCTAATAACAGAATATGTTTGTTACAGGAGATACAAATATAAAGACATAATATGTGTGATACAAATACAAAGGCATATATGTACTACAGGAACCTAATGGTTACAGAATCTAGTATACCAATATATCATATTCTAGTATTATTTATTATATCATTATTGTTTCCCTTTCACTAATTAAAAAATGGAAGACACCCAAATTCCATGTACCTATATCTCAATATAGAAACATTCTTAAGAATGTGCTCCTAAAAAACAGGGGAATATCATCTTATGGTAAAGTTTCCTTTCAAAATGACTTATTATACCAATATGGCCAAATCTAACAAGCCCAAAGAGTTTGGGGCACAACACAAAGCTTTTGCATGATTCTGGGCCACATAACTAAATTAGGGAGAGAGGCCAGTAATTTTGGCCCAAAGCTAGATGATATGCTATAAGATCAGAGGTACCAGCAGGAAAGTTTTGGAGATCCAGTTGTTCAGCTAAGTAAGCATTTCGGGCCAGGAGGAAGTCAATAAAGAGGCAGCTAGCTTCAGCCCCCCCCCTTTTTTTAAAATTTGATTTATATGCCGCCCTTCTCCGGAGACTCAGGGCGGCTTACAATGTGTTCAGCAATAGCCTTCATACTTTTGTATATTTATACAAAGTCAGCTTATTGCCCCCAAACTGGGTCCTCAATTTACCTACCTTAGAAAGGATAGAAGGCTGAGTCAACCTTGAGCCTTGGCGAGATTCGAACCTGCAGTAATTGCAGGCAGCTGGTTTTAATAACCAGCTTAATAACAGGGTGCCTTAGACCACTGTACTACCAAGGCTCTTTTTTCTCACACTATCGATCAAAATTCTTGCTTGTTCCTGCATCTTATTGCTCTCATTCACTCTTTCCACTCTTCATCATCCATGATTTCCTCACGGTGCAGATCATCCAAGAGTTGGCTGATGATAGGTTTGTTAACACACTTTATAAACACGCGCACTTCTCCCAACCTCTGATCTGTAAGGAAAACAAATGCATTTTTCACATTTAGGATTGTTGAACAACTTCTGCACTCATGTGATTGCAGTTCAGACAATTGGCAACCTGCTTGTATTTACAATTGGTTATAGCATCCTGCAGTCAAGTGGTCGTAATTTGTTACCTTTCCCCCCCTCCCTAACTTCTGGCAAAAAAAAAATGCCCATTAGGATTCTGCAGAAAGAGAAAAAAGTGATGCTGGACTCTTTATCTAATCACAACCCTTTATATACATACACATGTACATGCACAGATATTGTTCCTACAACAGTTAAACACCACCAGTAGCTGATTTGTGCCACATGCTAAACTTGTCTAATGTTAATCTGAGTTTGCTTTTTTAGTTTAGGATCTAAACGCTGTGCATTTTGGTTAATTTATGATTCTTTATTTTATATAAACACAGAAAACAGGTTAATTCAGGAACCCAGTAAACATGTTATATGGCAGCTTCAACTCCCAAAATCTCTCAGTCAGCAAGCTAGGAAAACACTGCTGTAGACGCCAACAAAATCATGGAGGAAGGTTTGCCCAATTGCAAATAGTTTGCGCTAATGGGCAATCACTACCACCATTTATTCAAAGGCATACTGGTGAGTCCCTAACATGCAGGCTCACTTCCAGAGAAAACACTGAGTTGCTGTCACTTCCACATTTTGACTTTCTAAGAACATGTACTGGGCCCAGAGCCTAGTGTCCATCCATCCACCCATCTACCAACCCATCCAGTCATTCATTCAAGAGAAGCAGAATATTTGGGATACTCGATTGAACTTGAAAAATGGGAAGAAATTTGGGGGAAAACCTTAAAATTAACAATGTCGGTTTCCTATAAAGAAAATATATACAAAATGCTGTATAGATGGCACCTGCCCCCGGCTAGATTATCGAAGATGTTCCTGGGAACCTCTACGGTTTGTTGGAAATGCAACGCTGCTATGGGAACTTACTTTCATAGTTGGTGGACCTGTCCCCGAGCAAAAGAATATTGGACTAGAATTCAAAAATGGATTTTAGAAATCATAGGATGTAGAATAGATTTGAACCCGGAAACGTTTTTACTAGGCATGAAACCAGAGAACTTAAACAAATCTAATTGGTATCTCGCTCTCCACATCATCATTGCAGGCAGGATCTCGTTCACGCAAGAATGGAAATCCAAAAATATCCCATGGGAGGCTACGATAATTGCAAAGATCATGGACTGTGCAGAAGCAGACAAGCTTACTGGACTTTTGTGAGATAGACAAGAATCGGGGTTATATAGGAGCTGGGACAGATGGTATGCTTGGCTGAAAAAAAAAAATCTTAAGAAGAATAAAAATATTAACCTTAATGTGAACGTGAGTAAATATTTATAGGAGCATTGCATGACAGTTGAGAATTTTTTCTCCTGGATAAACTTTTCTTTCTTTTGATGAGTTGGCTTAAAGGAGGTTTGTACTTTCTCTAGGCGAAAATTGACTTCCAACTACTGCATCACAAGTCATTGTGATGTTATTCAGGACATAGCATCCTGTTTGAATTTTGCTCTTAGATGTTTTCCTTTTGGGTCTCTCATTCTTGGCCCTCACTTCCTTGTCCTAAAATTCTTGGAAAGCTACATAAATAGCTATATCAAGGAACTCATACCAGGCCAGCAGTTGATTCAGCATTGATTTCCTTTGTTGCAGAAAAATTAGCTAGAAAGTTTTGACTGATTAGTTATCAGTTAGGCACAGAAGGGTGAGATCTGTAATATTTTAGTAATGAACCCAACTTCTGGGACGGCCATCTTCTACCAGGAATGTGAATAAAGATAATCCTTGATTTACAATAGTTGGTTTAGTGACTGTTTGAAGTTAAACATCACCAAAAAAGGTGACTTATTCACACTTATGACCATTGCAGCTTCTCCATGATCACATGATTTACATTCAGATCCTTGACAACTGGTTCATATCTATGATGGTTGCAGTGTCCCGGGCGGTGGTGAAATCCAAATTGTTTTACTACCAGTTCTGTGGGCGTGGCTTGGTAGGTGTGGCTTGGTGGGCGTGGCAGGGAAAGGATACTGCAAAATCCCCATTTCCTCCCCACTCTGGGACCAGCCAGAGGTGGTATTTGCCGGTTCTCCAAACTACTCAAAATTTCTGCTACTGGTTCTCTGAACTGCTCAAAATTTCCACTACCGGTTCTTCAGAACCTGTCAGAACTTGCTGGATTTCATCCCTGGTCCCAAGGTCATGTGATCATCTTTTGCTATCTTCTGACAAGCTAAGTCAATGGGGAAGTCAGATGCACTTAACAACCATGTTACTAATTTAACAACCGCAGAGATTTGCTTAACAAACCTGGCAAGAAAAGTTGTAAAATGGGACAAAACTCACTTAACAACCATCTTGCTTAGCAACCAAAATGTTGGGCTCAATTGTGATCATAAGTCGAGGACTACCTGTGCTTTGTTGCTTGTTGCCTACTGCTTGCTAATGATCAGTGTCCGTTTTCTGAAAGGGTATAAAAACTATGTTAATTTGTGTATGTATCTCAATTTGTGACTAGTCCAGAGAGAACCCTTCTTTATGCTCCACTTGAATTGTACAAGTGAACCCAACTTAATGCCATGTAGGGAGGGAATTACTGGTGTACAATCTATATCTGAGGAAGCAATTGTGTTTGCCTACTCACACAATATTGATTGATTAAGTTGATTGGTCAGCCTAAGCAACTCTGAGAGCGTTACAATGGCAATAAAAACAGTAACTATAAAACAATCTCAAAACAATAAAAAAAATACTCCTGCTCCTTAATCACCCACTTGTGATGCCTCGCAACCAGCTCCAGTTGCTCTCCTCCGGTACTTTCTATCTATATATGATCCTGCCAGAGTCTTGATTTAAAATCCTGATCTTTGTATATAGGAAGGCAGCCAAAGCAAACCGCTTTAGGAATAAAGTTCGTGTTTGCACGTTGCAAGATCCAGAGTGGCTGGAAAAAGGAAGAGCCCTCCTTGCATAGTACATATAAAAAATGCAGCGTAAGAGAGCGAAAAGGAAACAGTAAACCTGCCACTCCCCCCCTTTCAGGATTTAAGGTTTTAAAAAGAAAAAGGTGTGTGTGTGTGTGGGGGGTGAGTAGAGAAGTATCTATGATCTTACCTGCCATGCTCCCTCAGCTGATACTGGGCAGCGATGACAGGGAAGGAAAAAGCTCAAGAAACAGCAGCAGTTCCAGCTTCACCAAATAAGAGGGGAGGGACTTTGCAAAAATGTATTTCCGCCAAATACAGGCAGAGGGTGCGATCGCCTCTTTCAAGATATATGCAGCCACCTCGACAGGCAAACTATCTTTTGCCCTTCACAATTCTGGATTGCTTTGAATGTTTATGTGCCATCAAAACGTTTTCCCACTCTTAATGAACACATCGATAAGATTTTCTCCAAGCTGAACATTTATTAAAAATGGTCCAGTCTCCTGTTTTCTGTGTTTGAAATGTTCAGCTCAAGTGGATTCCTTATTTTGTAGCTTTTGTCCTGCCAAGCTGCAGGAAAGGAAAGCTGAGGCATTCCCAGGCACTGCTGAAAAATCTGGCTTGGTTCCCAGCGCTTTTCTGATTTCTATGTCAGCTGACATCAGAAGAATCCCTTCCTCTCGGCCAGAACTGGATGTTTGTGGTCTCCTTCCTTTATTCCCTCCCCTCCTTTTATGCTCTTCTTTTTTTAGGTGGCAAACCAATCAGGTTGATTTAAAAATCTCCAAACAAAAGAACAGAACTGAAGAAGCTCCTTGGATGAGAGACAAAACGTCTTCAAGGAAAAACAAAGGAAGTCCAATTGCCTTTTGAAAAAGCACCTTTGGGGCAACCATGAGCTGGATGACTGAGAATCTCCACAGACATTCAAACGAAAGTTTACTCTCTCAAAGTGGTGAACAAATCTTTTTTTTTTTAACTACATATTACAGAGAAAACAGCTAGGATATTAACAGTTGTTTATTTAATTGGTTGCTCAACAAATCTGTACTCTGTTACACAATGATAAAAAGTTCGTTGCAGTGGAGCCAGATGGCCTTTGGGAACATTTTATTCCACAACTGCTACATCAAAATGAAAAATATTCTTTCCTGGATCCTTCCTCCTCCTCCTTCTCTTCACTTGGGTAACATAGGGTTCTGATCCCAAATTCTTTAGGCCTTTTAAAATACTTAAAAATACAATGACTTTTAAAATATTTGAGTTAAATTCAGAACAGGGTAGCAATCAGGAAAAAATCTCTTTCTAGTATTTTGATATGTCCTGTGGGACTGAACTCATCAAGTACTTCTTAAAAGAGAGAGATACTGCCTAAATAAGATGTTTATTTCTTCACCCTCTTCCCTCAAATGGAATAGGACTTTGCTTTCTTCTTGCTGAGGTCTAAAGAGATGCAAAGAATTATGGGATTCACTTCACTGGGCAGGGGTTTTGCACCATGCCAGATTGGTGTAGGTAGTGTTGAAGGTGCTGGACTAGAAACCAGGAGATTGTGGGTCCTAAACCTCCCTTAGGCATGGAAAGCAACTGGGTGACTTTGGGTTGGTCACACTCGTCAGCCCAAGCCACCTCACAGGGTTCTTGGGGAAAATAGGTGGCAGGAATACTGTATAGGTAATCCTTGATTTATGACCATAATTGAACCCATAACTTCAGTTGTAAGTCATGGCTGCACCCAATTTTATGATCTTTTTTGAGGCAGCCATTAAGTGAATGTGGGAGTCATTAAGCAAACCCATTGTTCATTATAGTTTTTTGTTGGAAACTTGATGTAATGCAAGCTTGTGGGGAAAACATAAATTGCAGTCATGCGACCATGGAACGCTGCCAATAGTTGTAAATGCGGGCCAGCTGCCAAGTGCCCAAAATATGGTCATGTGACTGCAGGGGGCATGTCAGAATTTCAAAACCAGTTTCCATTTTTAGGGTCTCTTGTAAGTTCGAATGGTCACTAATCTAAGGCCATAAATTGAGGAGTACTTGTATTATCTACATTTGCCACGTTGAATTATATATAAAAAAGGCAGGAAAAAAATCTAGCGATAATAACATTAGTAATAATTCTGCAAAATGGATGAAACCATTTAAAGGCAGTCTTGCTGGTTGCCAAGACTGAGAAGAGAAACATTTTTTAACCTTACATTGGTTAAAATTCTACTAAAAATGTTAGGTAATTTGCAAATTGCTGGAAAAGACTATAGAAGATGGGTACAATTGAGGACAGGAGACATCAGGAATTGTGTTGTAACAGAATACCAATTCATAAATATCACAAATACTGTCACATTATCAAATATTGTCAGTATCACAATTACTGAGCAAAATGCTCAAAACCTCCTTACCATGGATTCCTTTTAAAAGTGGTATTCAATTATAACAAGCAGAAAAATAGGCCTTAAGTAAATAACATATTTAAAAGCCTGCTAAATAATAAGCATAAGCATAATAGAAAAACACTGCCAAATTCTTTCTTTAAAATGACAGAGGAAATAAATTTGAAAGATATATGGAGAGTTAGAAATGGGAAGAATAGACAATACACTTTCTACTCAAACAGGCACTCATCTTGATCCAGGTTAAATATGATATGGACAACAATGGACTTGATTCCGAAAATTGAACAGGTGGAAATAGACATTAACTTATGGGCTGACCATAATCCAGTGATAGTATCTTGGAAAGGTCAAAAAAGGAAAGCTAGATGGACTTTGAATAATACAATTTTAAAAGAAAAAGAATTTGTACAGAAAATGCAAAGAGAGCTGGAGTTTTTCTTTAAGGAGAATAAAAAGAAAGATACATTGATACAAAACCGTTGGGATACAATGAAGGCCTACACTAGAGGTATAATAATAGATTATATAAAGAAAAGGAATGTGAAAAAAAGACAAACTTTTACAATATTAAAGAATGAATATAAGAGATTTGAAAAGGAACTCCAGAAAGATCCACATAAGAAAGATGTAAAAATAAAAATGGATATGCTAAAACATAAAATGGATTTCCTGGAGAAAGAAGAGCTAGCCCAAAAAATAAGAAGTGCTAAACAGAATTATTTTGAAAATGCAAATAAACCAGGAAGGTGGCTAGCATATAAAATGAAAAAAGAAAGGGAATAAAAAAAAATGCAACTGATTGACGACCAAGGACAAAGTAAATTTGGAAACAAAGAGATGGGAAAAATAATACAATATTATAGGCAACTTTATAAAAGAGAGCAGGTTGAAGAGGGGAAAGTTAAAAAATACCTACAGAATGCAAAACTACCTTTGATCCCCAAGGACACTGAAAAAATGCTAAATGGGCATATAACAATGATGGAACTAACAGAAGCAATTAAGAAACAAAAAAATGGAAAGACACCAGGACCAGATGGTTTGCCTGTTGAATATTATAAGACATTACAAGAATCCTTATGCCTCCCACTTTTGGACGTTATGAATGAAGTAATGATAAATAAAACAATACCCCAATCATGGATTGAGGCTTATATCACACTGATTCATAAAGAAGACACAGACCCACAGCAAGTTAAAAACTATAGGCCTATATCCCTGCTAAATTCGGACTATAAAATCTTTGCTTCAATACTGGCAGAAAGACTTAAAAGATACTTGAATAACTTTATACATCCAGATCAAAATGGATTTCTTCCAAAAAGACAAATTAGACACAATATAAGAATAATTTTGAATACACTAGAATATTATGAAGTGCACCCTGAAAAACAAATGGCCTTGGTATTTTTAGACGCACAAAAAGCATTTGACAATGTGAATTGGCAATTTATGATGTTACAAATGGAAAAGATGGGCTTTGGAAAAAAATTTATTCAGGGAATTGAAGCTATATATACGAAGCAGATGGCAAAGGTAATGATTAATGGAGAATTGACTGATGCTATTGAAATAGAAAAAGGTACTCGACAAGGATGTCCCTTATCCCCATTGCTATTTATATTGACGTTGGAAGTGCTGAATAGAAATGTTAGAGAAGAAAAAGAGATAAAAGGAATGAAAATTAGAAAGGAAGAATATAAATTACAAGCTTTTGCTGATGACCTGGTTTTTATTATTGAAGAACCATTAACATCAATAAATAAATTGATAAAAAAATAGGTGAATTTGGGGAGGTTGCTGGTTTGAAAATTAATAAAGAGAAGACGATAATGACCAAAAATATGTTTAAAAAAAAAGAAGAACTGAGGGAGATCTCTAAGATGCAGGTCACAAATAAGGTAAAATACTTGGGGATTCAATTAACAGCAAGATGTAGTTCTCTTAACAAAAATAATTATAATAAGCTCAAGCAACAGATAGGACAGGATCTGGTGAAATCGGGAAACTTGCAGCTATCTTTGGTTGGTAGAATTGCAACTATTAAGATGAATATTTTACTAGAATCTTGTATTTTTTCAGACGATTCCTGTAAAGCTGGGTAAGGAATTTTTTGCAGACTTAAATAAAATGGTTTTGAAATGTTTGGCAGGGAAAGAAGGCAAAGATAAAACTCAAACTGTTACAAGATGCTAAAATGAGGGGTGGTTTTGGATTACCGAATTTTGAATTATACTATCAAGCTGTTTAATGTGGATTAAAGAATGGGTAACATTGAAAAACACTAGATTATTAAATTTGGAGGGACATGATTTGCTGATGGGATGGCATGCTTTCTTATGATATAAAGGAACTAAAATTCAGGGGTATTTTAGAAGACATCAGTTACATGAAGCTTTATTTTTGACATGGGAGAAGATTAAAAAATACCATTACTTGAAGATTCCAGTCTGGGTATCTACAATTGAAGCCTTTTCTTATCCAGTGGTATTTAGAGGTGAGCAAATTGTTAGATATAATGAACTATTGGATGAAAAGGGTGAACTTAAATTGAAACAAAACTTAGATCAGGGAATTAAGATAGATTGGTTTTTATACATGCAAATACTTTCTAGATATCGAGAAGATTTTAAACAAGAAGGTATTTATAGTATTTCGACTGGTTTAGACAAGATATTAATGGGTTCGGATGACCATGTAATTAAAAAGTTATATGGATATTTATTTGAAGTAAAATTAGAAGAAGAACAAGTCAAGGAATCAATGATAGGATGGGGGAAAAATTGGTTATAGTATTGATTTATAGAAATGGCAAAAATTGTGGTTACATAATTACAAAATGACAATGTCAACAGCATATAAAGAGAATTTATATAAGATATTTTACAGGTGGCATTTACCCCCGACGAGAATAGCCAAGATGTTTAAGAATAAATCGGAGAAATGTTGGAAGTGTCATCAAACTCCAGGATCGTACTACCATATATGGTGGACAGGCGTGGAAGCAAGGAGATTTTGAACTAAAATACATACGTGGTTAGAAAAAATGACAAAGAGACATATTAACTTTAAACCAGAAATATTTTTATTAGGAATTTTACCAGAGACATTTAATAAAGAATTACAATACTTAATTGTGTAAATTTTAACAGCGGCCAGAATTGTATTTGCCAAAAACTGGAAAGGAGAGAAGATAATTACTGATGAAGAAATTATGAAAATGTTGGATTGTCCTAAAATGAGTAGATTGACATTTGAAACAAGAGAACATGAAGATAAACAATATTATTTGATATGGGAGATATTTTATCAATGGTTTGACAAAAAAGTATGGAGACGAGATAGCATATATGAAATGCTTAAATATTTATCTTCAGTTTAAGTATAGAATAATTGTTATATGATGAGATCTGGAAATTTGTAAGCACGAAATGATTTTAACCGATTGAGACGCTGTCTATAATTGTTTGTAAGGATGATATTTTTATGTTGTTTTTATTTATTTATTTTTTATTTTAATGTAAAATAAAACTTTTTTCAAAAAAAAAAAGAATTTCAAAACCAGTTTCCATTTTTAGGGTCCCTTGTAAGTTTGAATGGTCACTAATCTAAGGCCATAAATTGAGGAGTACTTGTATTCTCTACATTTGCCATGTTGAATTATATATAAAAAAGGCAGGAAAAAGATCTAGTGATAATAACATTAGTAATAATTCTGCAAAATGCATGAAGCCATTTAAAGGCAGTCTTGCTGGTTGCCAAGACTGAGAAGAGAAACATTTTTTAACCTTACATTGGTTAAAATTCTACTAAAAAAGTTGGGCAATTTGCAAATTGCTGGAAAAGACTATAGAAGATGGGTACAATTGAGGACAGGAGACGTCAGGAATTGTGTTGTAACAGAATACCAATTCATAAATATCACAAATACTGTCACATTATCAAGTATTTTCAGTATCACAATTACTGAGTATGCAAAATGCTCAAAACCTCCTTGCCATGGATTCCTTTTAAATGTGGTATTCAATTACAACAAGCACAAAAATAGGCCTTAAGTAAATAACTCATATTTAAAAGCCTGCTAAATAATCCAAACAATAGCAAAAAATATATAGCTGAAACTTATCCGTTTTCTTTCTTTTATCTTCAAGGACCAGCAGCAACCTAAAGAGTTGATTATGACTGGGTTGTTATTACCTTAGATCAATCACTTTTAAAGAAGAACAAGACAACCTGTGATCCCACTGGGTCATTCTTTCATCAGAGATGTTTCCATTGCAAATTCATTATGTCTTCAACAATAACAAAGCTTCTAATATTCTGTCTTCCCTGGAAAGGTTGGGATACTTTCAGAGATGTATCTGCCTTGCAAATAGTCCACATTGAACTCTATACCATGGTCAAACATCAGCACAGGAAATGTTTTATGACATATTGTATTACAGGTAGTCCTCAACGTACATCCACAATTGAGCCCAAAATTTCTGTTGCTAAGCGAGACAGTTGAGCTTTGCCCCATTTTGCAGCCTTTCTGGCCAGAGTTGTTAAATGAACCACTGCAATTGTTAAGTTAGTAACACGCTTGTAAAGTAAATCTGACTTCCCCATTGGCTTTACTTGTCAGAAGGTCGCAAAAGGTAATCACATGACTCCGAGACACTGCAATTGACGTAAATATGAATCAGTTGCCAAGCGTCTGAATTTTGATTGTGTTACCATGGGAATGCTGCAACGGTTGTAAGTGTGAAAAACAGTTATATAAGTCATTTTTTTCAGTGGTATTGTAACTTTGAACCATCACTAAATGGTTGTAAGTAAAGGACTACCTGTATGTTCTGAACTGATTTATGATAATGTTATATTATAAATTGTTTTATAAAATTTACCATGTTTCAATTCCATGGATGTCACAGATCCTGGATTTTGGATTAAGTCTGCAAGTTAGCCCATTTCGGTTTCTTGGTTCAAAAACAGCTGCTATATGATGCATTGTTTTGCCCAGTTAAAAGCTACAGGAACGAAAGTTTTATTACTATATAGATTGTCTAAGGAAGCATGTGTCCTTGATTATATGTCTAGTGTTATCAAGAATTATGGATTGGGGGCTGGCTGAATAATTAAGAAACACTGGAGGGTGAAATCTATTTCTCATCTGGAGCAATGAATTTGTCAGTGTGGTGTTTGCTTTTTTTTTTAAGGGTTATTAAATAAATAAACAAACATATATACATACATAGACTAGAGGTACCTGTTAACCACAAGTAGATTATCTTATTTATCACATGCTATATAGTTGAATAAATGGGTAAGATTCTGAGTGTCTCAATATCTACGTGCTCATTTAGGTCCGAAGTGGGAAGCCTGAGGGCATATTCAAAAGAGCCTTGATAGTACAGTGGTTTAGTGCACCCTGTTATTAACACAGCTGCCTGCAATTTCTGCTGGTTCGAATCTCTCCAAGGCTCAAGGTTGACTCAGCCTTCCATCCTTTCTAAGGTAGGTGAAATGAGGACCCAGTTGTGGGGGCAATAAGCTGACTTTGTATAAAATATACAAAAGAATGAAGGCTATTGCTTAACGCACTGTAAGCCGCCCTGAGTCTCCGGAGAAGGGCGGCATATAAATCAAATAAAAAAAAAATAAAAAAAATATTCCATTAAGTGTACCTACTTGGAGTTTGCATGGAATGACTGGCAGAATTGGAGCAATTTGGTTAATTGAACCAAAGCCAAAAGTGAGTAAGATTCCTCAGTTTTGTTTTCTGACGCTCCTTTTTTCTAACATCTCTCTTTTCTCTCATTCTCCAACTCCCACTTCTAACTCTTCCAAGCAGCAGATCACCAGGGAAAGGACTGACAATTTGACTGAAACTTTGAATGGATTACTTGCACGGAGCTTTTGAAATCAGACTAAGTCCAAGGAGAAAACTTCCAATCTTGATAGGATAGTTTGTGTGGATCTTTTTCAGAAATCCTAGAGTGGATGGAGTGCAATGAAGTCGCAAATGGTAGTGATGAATTCTTGGGGTTGATCTGCATGAACCCAGTGCCCTGCATCAGGAATATGCTGGATTTCAGCATCAGGAAAGAGCCGTTTGATCTCAGGGTAGTTATTGGAACTGCAGAAAAGTAGATACAGAAATGGGAAGAAAATAGGAAAAATTGCAAGAAGAACTTTGTGGAGTATATAAATTATATCAATCAATATAATAATAAAACAACTTGTTTGTACTACTGGTGTGTAAAATAAAGATAACTAGTTGTTTGTGAAGGAGTGAAACTAAAAGGAAGTAAAAAAAAACTCAGTGAAAAAGGACCTGATGATTTCAACTGACCCTGAAAAGCAAGGTGAAATGGTAGACCATTCTGAAAACCAAAGTTAAACAGCAAGACTATTGTAGAAACATCCACCAGATCTAAACTTCCAAATACATTTGATTTAGCTGTGCAAAATACAATTCAGATTAAATGATGCCTATGTTCAAAAACATCATCTGCAGACACTCAGCAAGATAAATTTACCGTTTGGGAGATGTAGATTATAGTCTACTGTTTACTGGAAAGTGTTTGATATGCAACGTAAAAAGACTTCAGGCTGCAACCCTGCAGATATTATTTTAAATGATGCTCCAAGTCTCTTACCTAATATAGCCAGATTTGGAACCCCCAAGAAAGAGAGTAGGCCCTAGATAAGATGTCTGGAAGACAGGAAAACTCATGAGGTCATTCAGATGCTGTGAAATGGCCTCTAGATTCACACGCCATACAAATTGGTCCTCCACATTCATTAGGTTGGTAAGTAGAAAATAGAGGATGGTTGGCTCCTACACACACAAAAAGGTAAAAGTACTGGGATGATGACTTAAATGTGAAACATAATCCTTGCACATGTAATTTTGTGTGAATACATCCACATTGTTGTGGCCCCGCCCTCTGAGCCTATCTCATCGGAGGGAGAAGGCTCCGAACATGAGGGAGAGGAGTCAGCTAGGCCTCCCTCTCCAGGCCCCTCCCCTCTGGCACTGTCTCAGGTGCTGGCCGAGGGAGAGGAGATTAGCCAGGAGCCAGGTGTCTCTGATGAGAGCAAGGAAGGAGAGCCGTCGTTCCTGGATGCATGCCAACGAAGGCGTGATAAACGGTTGCAGCAGTTAAGGAGGCGTGCTAGGGATTAGAACTGAGTCACTAGACCACACCCCAGAGACTATATAAGAGAGGGTGGTGGCTGGTAAAACTCTGTGACGAACAAAAACTAACTCTGGCTAGTCACTTGAACAACGCCTGAAGCTGCCGAAGGGATATTGTTTTGCTGGACCATTTAACAATGCGTATATAATGTTATGTTATCTGTTGAAGTAAAGCTCTTGGCAGATGGTGCTTATATTGTTGCCAAGTTTGAGATAACGACCTGTGTGCTTGCCAAGTGTTTTCTTAACCCTCGGCTGGCTGTCTTTGTGTGTGTGTGGAGACGGGGACAGATCACACATAAAGCTGAATTTGGTAAACTGTTTTACATTTTGTCCCTTTAGTATGGTCAGACTGCAGTACATGCCCAGCTCTGAAGAATGATATATTCTGTTTTTAAAAAATGCCACATACGCCTCACTTAGAGAGGTGAAGTAGTTTGGATCTGAAATATGTAATGTGTGCTCTTTGACAAAAACGCTTTACCTGAATAGTAGGGCGCAGTTGTTCTTCGGCCATACGGCGTGCAGTGGAACGAGGAATACCTTTAGGGATATCCACTGCTTTCATGGCAGCGATGAACTTCTGAAAGCCACTGACATCTTTTGTTTGGCTAGGACTGATGTCAACACACACTAAGCGCTCTACCACTTCCGGCTGCAAAGGAACAAATTTTTTTTTGGGGGGGGGAGGAGATCATAGGAATCATTGGCTGAAAGAGCTATCACACCAGTCCCTAGCCTAGACTCTAATAAGAATTCTAAGCCAGGGGCAGATTCAGTGTATCAGACAAGAATTTTTATTCTGTTTCAGTTTTCATCATAGACATTGTAAGAAGAAGACAATTGTGTTTCAGAAAAAAAGAGATTTAAAACTTTATGTTTGACTATAATCTATGTCCCCTATCCCCTCTTCCAGAGGAGAATGGGTCAACTGTGACTAACAGTTGCTGCACCTATTCTGCATTTTGCTCTTCAAACTGAGTATAGTGACTAAAAGAGTAAATGTGAAATTATACTTAAAAATTGTAAAATTGGCTACAAGTCTGTTGGTTCACAATTGTTTCAAATTTTATATTACTGTTAACTTTACCATCCCAGAAAATTAGATGTTGGCTGTCCTTGTTAATTTGAAATACAGTATGTACGTTTTGAGGTACTTCAGTTCTTGTCTGTTTGTGTGTTCTGAACTTGTACAACTGTTTAAACCTGGGATTTTGTAGCTAATTTAAAAAAAAAAGAATAAAGGAAATGTTTTTAAAGCACCTTTTGTGTGCTGTGGTTTGAGACAAAATACACACACACACACACACACACACACACACACACCCTGAATTGTAATACCATAAATTATGCAAAATGAGATCATTTGATATCATTTGTCTCCAAACTGGCCCCCCAGGTTTTCCAATGGTTTCCAATGTCCCTTTCATTTTCCCTTTCTTCTCACCTTTCTCAGTATTATAGACTTGTCTAGAGAGCTAGGTCTTCAAATAGTGTTCCAAATATGATAATTTGAGCCTGCAGATTTGTGCTTTAAGTGGCAACTCCGGATCAATTTGTTCTGTTATTATTTGTTTTTATATTAGCTATCCATAGAAATTACAAATTGTTATATTGTTGTTCACAATATTGTATTATAGGATTCCCTGACGCATCCATCCATCCATTCATCCATCATCTGTTTATGATATCTATTATGTACAAATCTTTTAATTGCAATGGATGCAAACTTCCATGTTCCCCCTTCATCCCTATAAACAAATTTCTGGTAATAAAATATTTCTACGTCCTAAGCATCTACTTTTCCTCCTCTCTCAATAATCAACTTCCCTTTTGTCTAAAAGGCCTATTACTCCAATATCAACAGTAAAATACCAGAAGAAACTAGTCAGAGGTGCTTACCCATTGTAGCGCGAATACCATAGCTGTCTTGCCGCCCATGCTGTGGCCAATTAAGACACACCTACTGAGATGCAGTTGGTTCAGAAAGAGATGGATGTCAGCACTCATTGCTTCGTAGGTCATGATGGGGCTGTGGGAGCTATCCCCATGGTTGCGGGCATCTACTGTTAGCACCTATCTGGGCAAGAGAAGAAGGAAGCCAGCAGGTTGGCAAAGATAAGGCCTTACTTACTTAAGAATCTCCAGAACTATATTTCAAACATAATTTCAATGAAATTATGATGATCCACCAAGGAACAGTCTAGCTATTGAATTTTCTAGTAACCTTCTGGAGATTCTTCCAAGATAGCCTCATTTAGTGCACAGTTGTGCAGTCTAGTAGTTTAAACATAATGTCACAATTGCACAGATGATTATTACCAGGTCTGACCACCTCAGAAATTGTTGCAATACATACATTTGAGGAAGTTGCAGAAAAGCTTAATTACTATTTCCATCCCATAGAGATTAAGGAACAGCTCTGGGTCAAAGAAGTTCTTCAAAGCTGCAAACCAGGCCTTGTTGGGGGAGTTTAGCTCCTTTTAATAGGTTGATTTTCCTAGTTTGCTTTTGTTTCTCTTGCATAGTTTTTATATATTTATATTAAATACTTAATATAACTACCTGGGGCTGCCCTTGAAGACCACTCGGAGGCTTCAGCTGGTGCAGAATGCGGCCGCGCGGGTTGTAATGGGAGGATCCCGATACTCCCATGTTACACCTCTCCTGCGCGACTTGCATTGGTTGCGGTTGCCCTCCGGGTGAGATTCAAGGTGCTGGTGTTAACCTATAAAGGCCTTCATGGCTTAGGTCCAGGATATCTGTCGGACCACCTGCAACCAGCATCGACTTCCCATCGCCCGGTGTGTTCCCACAGAGAGGGCCTACTCAGAGTGCCGTCGGCTAGACAATATCGGCTCGCGACCCCTAGGGGTAGAGCCTTCTCTGTGGCTGCACCCACCACCCTTTGGAATCAACTTCCCGTGGATCTTTGGCTAGCCCCCGACCTTCGTACCTTCCGCCGTGAGCTTAAGACCCAACTGTTTAAATGCCCTACCCAGGACAGATGGGGTCTACTATTTTAAATTGGTTTTTAGTCTGTTTTAGTATGTTTTAATCTGTATTTATTGGGATTGTTTCATTGATGTGAGCCGCCCTGAGTCCTTTGGAGAGAGGGCAGTATATAAATCCAATAAATAATAATAAATAATAATAACTATAATCTATAATTAATATAATATTTATATTAAAACTATGCAAGAGAGAGAGACAAAACCAACTAAGATTTAAAAGAAGCGATTAATTTAGAGCTTTGGGCTTTAATTCCAGCCCAATCTGGACTCATTATGAATCATGGGAAAAGATATATCTTAGCTAAGCTTGCAGACTTCCAAAAAAAAAAAAAAAAACCATTGCATAAGATTTGTATTAAGGTCACCAAATTATAAAAATCAGCAGAATAACCTGCAGATTCAGTGTTGTAAAAAGCAGAACAAATTATTTGAGAATTTTTAAAAAGTTGCATTTCTTGTTTTATTCATTTTTATTTATTTATTAAATATATATGCTACCCATCTTGTTATCCAGAACGATTCATTTTGATGCATTATGCACTATTGTAATCTTTCCAATATTATCCAGAATATTATCCAATATTATCCAGAAAGCTCATATTTTTGTACTTATTGTCTCAGAGCATGAAATCTAATGAGAGAAATCTAGAGGACTCTTAGTTCAGATCAGTTCAATTCTACTTTCTCATTTAGCTAATGACTACACCTGCTTTGTGGTTCAACACCTTGTTTTTGATTAATGTTCTCCTTCATGTACTTCGCTTGTTCTTGTTTGCAACACTATCTTAATCCCGTCTTAATGTTTTGAGGTTGTTTATGAGACAGTAGACATGATGAAGCTGCAGCAAGAGACATTAGAAAGAACAAAGACTCTCCGTTGTATTGAATTTAGAGCTGCATTAAAAAACCATAAAAAATATGGCTCACCTGAGTCAGACTGAAAAATATTTTAGAATGTTCTGTTCAAGTTATACAAAATCCTGCAAAAGAACTTCTGAGTACAGTATAAACATAAAACATAAATATAAACATAAAAATGGCTAGTTTTTGGCAGCAACTGACTTGCAAACCAGTCGGAACCCTTCTCTGGATGACCATACATCTTTTACCCACCTTGCGACCAGTTTGGAGCACTAACTTTTTTGCGAGGGATGAAAAATTGGATTTGCTTCCAAACAGCCCATGCAGGAAAACAAGTGGAGGATCTGATGAGGGTCCATCAAAAATGGCATAGGATAGAGGCACTGGCCTATAAATAAAACAAAATTCATGATCAAGTTGATGGTTAGGCTAGCAGACTCGGACTGCAATTATGTGGATGACCACAAAGTGGCAGATAGTAACCGAGATATGTAGAAACCCTCCTTGCTGCCATCCCATGGCCTTAATTTTTTCAGCTAAAACTAGTAGCAAGGTTTACAAGGTTTATAAAGACAAATGAATGTAAGGACAGATTTATGAATGACTATTAGCTAAAAAGAATCTCCAGGAAGGTTCTTTAGGAAGTCACCTTCTATTGTAAAAAAAAAAAGTCATTTTACTTGTGCCCTGCTTGTGGGTTTCTTTGAAAAATCTGAAAGCTTCTATAAGGACCAGTAAGGTAGAATAAGCAAACCATAAACAAGATTTTGGTTATTGATGCTCCATCTTTCCCATTAGGAGTCTCTGAGGCAGCTTACTATCAACATAAATCCATTTCAAAGGAATCAATAAATAGCATTTTAAAAACAGACTCGGCTGAAAATATTCTGCATTTGTATGCTGCCATCTACTGGTAGTAATCTTATGGGCTTTTACAACCAAATTGGTAACTATTATACAGGAATTTCGGACAAGAAACGACGGGGCATTGCACAAATTCTAGGTGAAAGGCCACCAAATTTCATTTTAAGGAACAATCTCTAAAAGCCTCCCTAAAAATATAAGAAGACTCTAGGATGAAACAAAATCAGTTATGAAAGATGCATAACTTTCTCCTGTTGACACAGATCAGACATCAACATATTGAACTGTCAAACTATTATAGGTAAGAATAATAGGAGAGAATAACTGTAACTAAACACCAAACTATGTAATAACAGCAATATGGCATTGTTGGTAAATTTTAAAAAGGTCGTTTAAGGAATAGATTTATGACTATTTATATTTATTTATCCACTTCCATGTCTGTAACTTTTCCTTGAGATGCCATTTGAAGCTGGCCTGCTTTAAATTTTAGGTTGATACGGAACATTATTCTTTTACAGGTGGAAACGAAAATATGCTTGACTTGTTAACTGGTGGCGGTTGGCTTAGTTTACAGGGCTCCCAAAAGTCACCCTTACAAATCACCTAACTAGGTGGCTCAGTGGCTAAGACACTCAGCTTGTCGATCAGAAAAGTCGGCAATTCGGCGGTTCGAATCCCTAGTATAGGTCTCCTACGTGAGCAGGGGGGTTGGACTAGATGACCTCCAGGATCCCTTCCACAACTCTGTTACTGTTACATTATCCAGAAGGGGAACCAGGATATGAGGGGACATGGCAACAATATGGGGTGCTCTGTTCCCCTGCAATAGGTAAGGTTTGGTCTGACTTTCATGGAGACCATTTCTGCCGCCCCATCGCAGCTGACCGCCAAAAAGAGGGAGGCTATTGGGACGCCATCATTTTAATGTCTATCTACAGCCTGTCCCTTCCATCTCTATGATGACTACATCCGGTCCATGATCCTGACACAACCGGAAACATGGAGGCTTCATGCACCTGCCAAGCCTTTGCAGGAGGTTCGTTCCAAGTTCCACTCCCTTCCCGAGCTCTTACATCGTGGCACGACCGGCGAAACCCCTTCTTTCCCGGGCTGTGATACTGAGGCGGCATCGGAGCGTCTGGGCTCGCGGCCAGCGAAACGGAGAAGGCGGAAAGCCAAGAGCGCGAAGCATCATTGGCCGGGCGTAGCGGTCACCAAGGTGACAAAGAGACTAAAATTAATGAAGGGACGTAGCTACAGATCTACTTCCGGGTCGGTTGTTAAAGTGTCCGATATCATCGAACGGGGTCGATTCTCATGCTGGTTGATGAATTCTGGGAGTTGGAGTCCACAAGTCATAAAAGGGCCGTACCGTTTCTCACCCCTGCCATAGAAGAAAGTAATACGAACGTCTTGTCCCTTCCGGCTTTGTGGGACACGCCCACTGGCGCTTGTCTGTCACCAGAGGGAGCCACGAATTCCCCTATTCGTATTTGGTTGCTAATCCTGTAAAGCCAAGTTTCGGAATTGCATAAAACACTTTTTTTTCAACTAATACTTGTAAAATACATATAAAACATCCAGGAAAACGTTATGATGGATAGCATTCTTAGAAGAAAAAAAAAAGGTTCTCCGCAAGTCAGATAGTCTGTCGGAAACTGAACTCCATCCATGCCTGTTGATTGCAGGCAAATATACTGCTCAAAAAAATAAAGGGAACACAAGCAGAAGACATCCGAGATCTGAATGAATGAAATAGCCTTATTAAATACTTAGTTCGTTACATACAGTAGTTTATAGACTGCTCACACAACTAAAGGGAACACAAAACTACTGTATGTAACGAACAAAGTGTTTAATAAGGCTATTTCATTCATTCAGATCTCGGATGTTTTCTGCTTGTGTTCCCTTTATTTTTTTGAGCAGTGTATATCCGCGGTGCTGAAGTGCGATGCCATTGCTCTGTTCCGCAAGATACACAACTTCCCAATCTCACGTTTATCCCCAGTATTCCTCGGAAGTCTCTCATCTGAGAAGTCACCTTTTTGAGATTAGTTTAGTTCAATCCAATCCAATCAGGAAGGCGTTCCCGAGATGTGGCCTGGGGATGCCTGGATGTCTCTGTGACCACTTTTCTTTCTTTTCTTTTTTTTTTTAAATCAAGTTTTTTATTTTTATAAGTGTAACAAATCAATGCGTGAACAGTGTGACATCTGGGTGTCATACATTCTAATACAAATAAAACTATCAAAGTTAATCATAATTATTACATTCAATCAACTTATATATTTCTGGTAAATAATATGCATTTGTCTTAGATTGCAATCTATCATTGTTCAGTTATTCCACGTTTTCTCTTGTTATTGCTTTCATTATATAAAAATGTGTACATTTATATTCCCCTTCTCTTATTTCTATCACCTATTCTAGCTTTTAATTGTATCATCCTTTATTAAAATACTTTTGCTTTCTTTCCTTTCTAACTTCTAATTATGTCATATACCTAAAAAAAAGAGAGAAAAGAAAAGAGAGAGAGAAAGGGAGGGGCAATTCCTAACAACAACATAAAAGAAAAGAAACCATCCATACATCATCTCTTGCCCGCTTCAATACTTTTAATTGCTATGCTTTAAGCGAAAGAGAGGGAGAAGAAAAGGCAAATCAAAACGATTAAAATAATAATAATCATCATCTATCCATCATCTCTTGCCTGCTTCAATGCGTTAATTGATATGCTTTTTTTTTGACTTGCCTTCCATGCTCCTCTCTTAGATCTTGATCTTGATCTCTGTCTACATTTTTTTTCTTGGATGGTCTGTGACCACTTTTCAAGTGGTCCATGAAGTCAAATAAATATTGTAAAAAAATTTAGTTTTAATTTCTAATTCAGTAAATATCAATAGGTATAATCCACATAAACAAAGCTTTTTAGAGTCCTCAACCATTTTTAAGAATATAAAGGGTCCTGATGTCGCCTAGAAACTCAGGCAACAAGTTTATATGGAGCTGAAGAACTATTTCCTGAATTTGAGAGAGAAAAACCTCTGCTAAGGTTTGTTGTTGTTTTTTTGGCCACGAAAATACAAATCACCAAATAATTCAGGCAAAAAAAAAAAAGTATCTATGGAGGGGGGGGTTATCTATACCTTTTTATAGGGTATAGAAACAAATGTTAACATTTGTTATAGGTGATGCGCCAGAAAGCAACAAATCAAACAGTAAGGCATTTCTTAAACATGAGAATTAAACATTAGAAAACATTGATCCTAGAAAATATTCCTCAGATGGCAAATTTATGGGTTTTGTCATCTTCTTCCAGTCCAATTGGTATCTTTCATAATATAACATGTATTCAGTTAGTTCTCACTTAACGTTTGATGAGTGCATATTGGGCGGATCAGTTTTATGACTGGTTGCGGCATGGTCATGTGAACACAATTTGTGATGGTTTTTTTGTCAGTTTCCTGCAAAATATGCCCATTTAGATGAACTGGGTCACTTAACAACCAGCATGTTTGTTTAACAATTGCAATGTTTGCTTAATGACCACCACGTTTCCTCAACAACTGCTGCAAAAAAGGCTGGAAAATTACTTCCGGTCATGTTGACTTACAACCATAGTGACTTAACAATCTTATTCCTGGGCTGAATTACAGTTGTAAATCGAGGAGTGTCTGTATTCAAGGATCTCCAGAATATGCTCCCTATTGTTTAGTTGCTGAAAAGGTTGGTTCTTGCTATCAAAAGAAAAATGACTTCAATTAAAAAGAAACATGTTTTTCTGAACTTCAAAAAGAAATATCGATGCCATGTTAAAGTACTAATAACACCCTTATTAAAAGGCAAATAATGAAGTCTAAAATTCCATTTAATGCTAACACTAAGACCAAAATGTTTGAGAACCATTGTTCTAGGGAAATACCAAATAATAATAATAATAATAATAATAATAATAATAATAATAATCAAATGTGATTGTTCAAAGCTCTTCCCTTTGCCCTTTCATTCTCCATTATCTCTAAAAAAGATGTTCTAGTAAAGGAAATAATTTGAATATTGATTGTTTTGTTCAGCATTGCAAGACCAATCCATATCATAAAAATGTATGTAGGCTTTACGCTGTCTGTGATGCTATTTACTGTGTGTTTATTTAATATACATAAAATATAAAAATGTTTTTACTAACTTTTAGTTCTCCCAGAGGATTTTAGTTATTGACTGGATTAGTAGTATAATAAATATTAATAGCTTTCAGGCAAGCAAGAGGCCACTTTATTTTAATTATTAGCCATTTCCTGCATGAGGAAAAGAACAGAAAATTCTTCCTGCTTCTGCCTTTCTATACATGAAGCTGTTGACAGTAATATATGGAATTAAACTGACTTTCTTTCTCAAAGAAAAAATAGCTAATAGATAGTAGCTAATGCCACTTATTTCACAAATAAAATATATTGTCAAAGAAGCAAGATTCTCTGTGTTACCATTTTTATGTAGCACTTACAGTACAAAGTAGAGGTTTGTACTGTAATCTTATACTGATTGAGGGTGTCGTAATCCTAATTTTCATTTCTAATTCCCGCTTTTTAATTCAGAAGGGAGTTACAAACTAGATATAGTAAGAGCTTGTCTCAGCAGGTGGCAGCACACATCCAATTATTGCCTGAGCTAAGCAAAATGGGGCTTGATTAGTATAAGAATTTGAGATCACCAGAACATATTAAAAGTATAGACTAGACTGGGAAATCAATCTTAGAACAAGAAAAATGGAAAACTGCTTCAAAAAATGTAAAAATCATATGGATTTGTTCCTCAGGAGCTGAACCTGACTTGGAATGGAACTATCTGTGCAGTGAGAATGTATTTGGAATGGTCGTGAATCATGATCATTTACAAGTTTATTGGAAGGATTTGGCTGGCTTATATACATTGTAAGGGTGGCATTAAAGTGGTTAGAGGTCTGTCTAATCCAGGTATGGAGTTACCTTCCTCAGTAGTCTGAAGCTTATAAATCACATGCAGGCACCTTGGGTTTTTTTTTTCTTTATGACCTCCCATGATTGCAGCAATCAACCATCAAAATTCAATGGTACAGATTGAACTAAACTTCTGGTTTAATACCACTTTTTTATTTATAGGTATAGTGGAATGTCTTCTGCATTCTTTGGAGGCTGAAAATGCGAGAAAGAATAAACACACATTTCTGTCCTATAGAATTATTATTTGCTCATTTTCATAAATCAGCTGTTTTGCTGTGCATTAAATTTTCACACATTTTACTGGCCCAATTTATATTGTGGAACTGTGGAAGCTGATTGATAGACCATGTAATACTTTTTAGTCTCTCTGTAACTTACCAGCTCCTTCCACAGCAAAACTTTAAAATTTCCTCCCTAAAACATCCTTCTGTGGAAGTCTATAGAACCTGCCTGGTTCATACAACCTGCTAAACTAGGTTAACATTAAATTAGATAATTTACAGTTCAGTGTTTTGTGGAAATTCAGCCACTGCCTCAGCATGTTATGTTAGCCAAGCAATCCTGCTGAACCATAATTTGTTTGCATCATGTGCCATGTGAATGCAGCACTTACGGTTTGTTAACCTGATTTTTGTGTGTGGTGTGAACCCAATTAGATAACAGTGATAATGCAGTTGCCTCTGAATATGTGAATGTGACTTCTGAAACCACATCTATTCTGTACAAGCAAGAGATTCCACAATAGTGTACATGTTTTCCCCACTTGATACACCCATTTTATTTTTACCACAGAACTTTGACATTAACAAATAATAATTGATCATAGATATCTGGAACTCCAACAACTACTATACATGATTGCAGAACTACTAATCATTAATCTTCAGGCTCATTCTGTTCTTGTTTAGTTGCTATCTGATTCACAGGTCAAAAAAGAAAAGCCATCCACAACCTGGAAAATACCGGTAGCGCTTTGCTCTTTGGTATGATTAAGATCCTGTCACAAACTTCAGCAGAATATAGTGAAGAAAACATGGAAGATGGGGACCTTCCTCACCCAAGAGATCCAGAGACCTGTGTCCCTTTCCAGTCCTCACACACCATTGTTCCCTATTAGAACTGCTGCCTTTGAAGACTGGTGAAGAGTTAAACTACAGCCAGGCAGCAAGTTGGCTTGAGGCCAAGTATCTTCCATCTGTCCTGGTATCGGTCATGTGCTCTGAATGTGGCAATCACAAAACCTATCCTTTCTGCTGAAGTGAGTTGTATAGAACAGCCTTTCGTTGTCCTGGTGAGGACAGACTCCACCACTTCTAGAGTGCTTATTAAATTGCGTCTAGCTGGTTGCCTTCTTTTCTCCCATATACTCTCTCAAGTGCAATTAGCAACTGAACAGAGTTACGTGCCCCAGAACAGGTTCCTCCTGGCTCAACTGATAGCTGATCCTCCCATGCGTTGGATCTTGATAACCAGCATTTTTCACCCCCTGAAAAGCAATAAATTGGGCAACAGTGAACAGTACTAGGAATTTCGTAGGTTGTAATCTGAACGTATCTGGAAAGCATTAGGTTGGGAAAAAAGCATTAAAGCCTCAGAGCACGTGCTACATGCTACATCTAAGCAGAAAGCGAACTCCCAAAATTACCCATCTAGTTTGTGGTGTTTTTTGAAACCACATTTTCAAAAACATTTCATGGAAAATTACCTTCTGAGAAAATTCAGCTGAGGTTAATTTACTTTACTTTTATTTGATTTATATACCGCCCTACTCCCGAAGGACTCAGGGCGGTGAACAGCCAACAATAAAATACATACATACAAAATTTAAAAAGCAGAGATAAAATCGAATTAAATAGTTTGGCCCAGACCGATTTAAAAACCCAATCAATTTAAAACAAATTTAAACTTTGAATATTAAAAATATTAAAATGTATTAAAAAATATTAAAAATGTTTAAAAAGAGGGAGAAAGTTAGTCCAGGCATAAATTACTATAAAAGAAGGATATCCAAGATGAAGTTATACTTGAGTTGAACTGCGCTTCTGATCATGTCATAGACCTGTCAAATAAAACTGCTTAACTCAATTGCTTAATGCATTGTAAGCCGCCCTGAGTCTCCGGAGAAGGGCAGCATATAAATCAAATTAAAAAAAAAAACATCATTTTTTTTTATTACGGTCTTTGACTAGTCTTTACAATAAAAAGAGCATAGTAAAAATGAGAAAGAGTTTTTTAACACAGCAAATTGTTATTTGGGAAAGGGTCATGGACATGACCATACAGGATTTGGAGATTCAGCGGGAGAGGGTAAAATCCAGAATACTTTATTTAAACCTTCTGAGAAATTAGTAAACTTGTAGTTGGAAGCCCATTCCTGTCCTTCATTAATCCTAGATATATTGGGACAGATCCACATTAGCAGCTGAAATCACTCCAGTGATTCCATTCTGTAGGGGGAGGGTCCTCAAGCTTTTAAAACAGGGGGCCAATTCACGGACCCTCAGACTGTTAGTGGGCCAGGTAGGTGTGGCTAGGTGGTCATGTGACTGGGTGGACATGGCCAATTTAGCAGTCCATTAAACTTCAATTTGTTATGCTCCTGGGGGTGGTAAGCAGGTTAGTGAAGGGATGTGACTGCCTTGGGGTGTGTATAAGGGACTTCTGTTTGTGTGTGTATGTGTGTGTGTGTGTGTGTGTGTGTGTGTCTTTCTCTCCCTCTCTCTCTCTGGAGGCCGAGGAGGCCAAAAACGGTCCCATTTTTGGCTTCCTTGGCCACCGTGCATCCCATTTTTGGCCTCCTCGGCCTCTAGAACAGCGGTTCTCAACCTGGGGGTCGCGACCCCTTTGGGGGTCGAACGGCCTTTTCACAGGGGTCGCCAAAGCCCTCTCTCGCCCCCCTCCCCCCACGCCTTCACTCACCCTCACCCTCTGCCTCTGTTGGATCGCCCGGTCGCCGTTCGCTTACCCCGCCCACTCCCAATCTATTGCTGTCTCCGGAGTCCCAGCTGGTGGCTTGAAGGAAAAAAAACTTTAAATTCTTGCCGCGGGGCTTCAAAGAGCTAGCTGTAAAGAGGTAAATTCCTGGAGCAAATTTTTTTCCCCCTAGCTATGCTAAGAAGGGAAATTGAAACTAACGTGACAAAATGAGGCAGAGAGATTTCTTTTTCTTTTTCCTCACCAAAAAAGGTAGGTGCAAAACTGCAAACAATGGGAAATTTAGGGCAAGATTTTAAAACACAAAAGAAAAAAAGCTCTATTTAGGGAATTGTAATAATTGAGATACTATTAATTGGATATTATGTTGAAAGCAGAAATGGTTGTGGTTTGGAGGAATATATGGGGAAAATTATTTGGTTTATTAGTATTGGTAAATATAATTAATTGATTTGTAAGAAATTGGATTGCATGGAAATAATTGGAATATTCATGTTCATATTGATTAATATACAAAAAAGATAGTTATATAACTAATTGATTTATATTAAAATGTTGAATTTGTATTAAACAACTGTATTACATAATTAACCAATGTGAGGATGGATATAAAAATAGATGACAATGGGAAGGGGTATAATATAGAATAGAAGGGAAAAATTGAATTTGATTAAGATTAGAAATGAGGATGAAGGGTAATATTGGTTTTTTAAAAAAATAGATGAGGAATAAATATGGTAAAAAGGAAATATAGAAATTGTAAATTTAATTGAAATGACTACATACTGTGTTGGAAGAAATATCCTTCTGGGTTCTGCTCCAAGTGGGGAAAAAGACACTGGAAACATGGAGACTGCTTGGAAAGATGGTTTAATGGTGGACAGGATCACATGGCTTGATGGGGCCCATTGTGTTAGTTTCTGTTGCTATTGTGTTGCAAATGTCCTTTGACAAAGGATTGACTTTCTGCCTCTGGCCCATTAACAAAGGGTGGTGGGCAGGAAGGTGGGAGCTGCTTTGTCTGTAAAATATGCTTCTCCATTTATCATCCAGGGAAATATAATATTCTGCCTTTTTAATATTTCCCAAAATATTTCATTCTTCTAGGAAAGGGGTGGGTGCTAACCTCCTACAACTGTTTAAATTTGTGAACCAGCCAAATACTCTGTTCAAAGAAAATACGTTGTATGTTTGTATGTGTGTTTCTAATTATTACTATTTATTCCTATTTGTTCTCTTTTATTCTTTAAAGTTTAACAATTCATTCTTTATCTTAATATCTTAATATTTGTTTGGGGTTGGCTTTCTTCCCTTTCATCTTTTTTATTGTACAGCAATCTTTCTCCTCAAATCTACCACCTCTGTCTTTTCTTACTTTCTCTTTCCCCCCTCTTCTTCTTCTCCCTACTTCCTCTTTCTTTCTCCTTCTCCTCCTCTCTTCCTCCCTCTCTTACCTTCACTCCTCCTCTAATTTCCCTTCCCTTCCTTCATCCCTCTCTATTGCTGTATCCTTTTATGCATATGGACTACTCAGAGGGCTGAAAAAGTTATTTTTGACTGGTCCTCGCACTTTTGACCAGTCCTCGAACTTACGACTGTCCTCACAATTTATGTTTTTGCCCTATCTTGTCACCATGTTGAAGAGAAGCAGTTGTGAAATGAGTGACATGGTTGTTAAGAATGCTGCACAGGCATAAATGTGAGGATGGTCATAAGTGTGAGGACCAGTCAAAAGTGCGAGGACCTGTCAGAAATGACTTTTTTCAGCCCTCTGAGTAGTCCCTATACACATAGCCATGGCCACCCGGTCACATGACCAGCTAGCCACGCCCACCCAGTCATATGACCTCCAAGCCACGCTCACAAAATAAGCCACGCCCACAGAACCGGTAGTAAAAAAAATTTAGAATCCACCCCTGGTTGGGGGTCACCACAACATGAGGAACTGTATTAAAGGGTCGCGGCATTAGGAAGGTTGAGAACCACTGCTCTAGAACCACTCTGCCACCCAAAAACGGGCCCGTTTTTGGCCTCCTGAAGCCTCTGTGCATCTCATTTTTGGCCTCCTCGGCTTCCAAAAGGTGGGTGGGGGCTGGCGGGTAGCTTGGGCAATGTGGGTGGGGCAGCCTCGTGGTCCCGCGTGGGCCAGATTAATGGCTTTGGCGGGCCATATCGAGCCCGCGGCTGTAGTTTGAGGACCCCTGCTGTAGGAGTCTGCAGACAGGGACAGGAGGAGGCATATTTCACAGAATATTCTCCAAGGAGCCTGGAAAATTGTATTTTTAGGGAAATTCTCAGAAAATAATTTTTGGAGGGAGATCATCTCATTAGTATCCTAATCACAAAGTTAAGTATAGCCACACTATATTTGCATGCCTCATTAAATGGGATGCAAGGTGCCAGAAACCATAGCAGGGCTCTGCTCATCCTTGCCGTTTCTTTGACATCATTTTCTCTTTTTCTGATGCATCCTCCTACCCACCCACCCCCCACCTCCCTTGGTTCCAGAAGACTCGAGAGCCAGCATTGTACCCAGGGCATTTATGCTGTGTTTCTACACATGGAAAGGTTGGGAGTTTTTGTTTTTGCTTTGTTTTGGCTCTTTAATGAAACTCTTCGGTTGGAACCACAATTGCTGCCTTTTTTATTGGCTTTTAGTTGCTGATGTTACATGTAGATAAAACATTTTATGACGAAGGTGGGGCCTTTTAGAACAGGTTACAATGTTTGATATGAGGGGAAATGTAAAGTTTTATAGTAAGCAGAAGAATTTCCCCAACATTTCTCTTCCCCTTTCTGCAATTCTTGCGACCTGCCAAAGTGTTTGAAACTTTGGAAGGATGCAGATTTGGGAATCTCTTACAAACAAGGAACATCAGTATTAAATAAACCTTTGATTTGATTCTTCTGTAAAGATATTAAAAATGTAACCAAGTTCTAGAGGTGATTCCTGGCTCTATAGTGGTAACTGTGAGAAGGGATCTTGGAATCCTAGTGGACAATCACTTAAATATGAGCCAGCAGTGTGCTGCAGCTACCAAAAAAACCAAGGACTGCATTAACAGAGGGGTAGAATCAAGATCACGTGAAGTGTTAATACCATTTTATAATGCCTTGGTAAGGCCACACTTGGAATATTGCATTCAGTTTTGGTCGCCGTGATGTAAGAAAGATGTTGAGACTCTAGAAAGAGTGCAGAGAAGAGCAACAAAGATGATTAGGGGACTGGAGGCTAAAACATATGAAGAACGGTTGCAGGAACTGGATATGTCTAGTTTAATGAAGAGAAGGACTAGGGGAGACATCATAGCAGTGGACCAATATCTCAGGGGTTGCCACAAAGAAGAGGGAGTCAAGCTATTCTCCAAAGCATCTGAGGGTAGAACAAGAAGCAATGGGTGGAAACTAATCAAGGAGAGAAGCAACCTAGAACTAAGGAAAAATTTCCTGACAGAACAATTAATCAGTGGAACAACTTGCCTCCAGAACATGTGAATGCTCCAACACTGAAGGTTTTTAAGAAGAGATTGGTTAACTATTTGTCTGAAATGGTATAGGGTTTCCTGCCAGAGTAGGGGGTTGGACTAGAAGACCTCCAAGGTCCCTTCCAACTCTCTTATTCTGTATTGCTTAAAACATTCACACAGAATATTAGACACAATGCTGGAGAGATGGACTATAATCCTGTGCACAACAGAGGATAAAAGAACCAGTCAAGGAAGTCTAAAAATGAGGTGGGAATGTTCAGATGCAAATGAGCTGAGTACATGCCAAGCTCTGCTTCAAAAATTACATTAAATCAATTCTTTATGTAGTGCTAAGCATTTATTTATCATGTTTGCTGGTTGCTATCCACGAAATGGTAGATAATAAAGTGTTTAAAGTTTGGTTTAGTGCCAAAGGAAATATTGGAAGCATTTAATTAAAAGGGTGGGGGTGGGGGGGAAAGACACTGCTAAAATGGTGACTGGGAATCTCAGTCCCAATACATCTGGACTGGAGCAACCAGATTTGGGAATGCTATTCCAAGATAATGGGGACAAAAGAATTCCACCAATTGTGTTGGGATAAGAAAGACGTTTTGTTCTGCTTCCTTTCCTGTTGTAATCCTGCCCTCTGAAACTTCTCTATTTCTTCCCCAGCCTCTGCAGTTTGCAGTATTTGTTTCATTCCTCATCTACAGCCGGTTAAACCAAGCCAAGCAGAAGGGTGTGGATCGTTTGTTACTCTCTCTAAACCAGGAACAAGAGAAAATAAACAGAAGCTTGCTCAATCCAATCCTGCCTGAGAACATGCAAGTGAGAAGCGGCCGGAGATCCAAACCGTTCTCATGAGGGAATGAAAGAAAACAGGTTCAAGCCACTCTCTGCAGCTTAAGGAGAAGCCAAAGCCCCATTCACACCTGAGTTGAAAACACTGGCCGCTTGCTCTTGAGAGCGTTCTCAGCATAGGAAATGGCACATATAAAGTAACTATACATTGAAGAACGCTTTTGAACATGCAAAGGTTATAAAAAAACCACGTCTCTCCTACAGGTAGTCCTCGATTTATGATAGTTCGTGAAGTGACCGTTTGAAGTTACAATGGCACTGAAAACGGTGACCTATGACCGTTTTTCACACTTATGACCTCTGCAGCATCCCCATGGTCAGGTGATCAGAATTTGAACGCTTGGCAACTGACTCATATTTATGACGGTTGCAGCGTCCCAGGGTCACATGACCACCTTTTACAACTTTCTGACAAGCAAAGTCAATGGGGAAACCAGATTCACTTAACAAGCATGTAATTAACTTAACAACTGCAGTGATTCACTTAACAAACGTGGTAAGAAAAGTCGTAAAAAGGGGCAAACTCACTTAACGAATTTCTTACTTAGCAACATAAATTCTGGGCTCAATCGTGATCATAAGTTGAGGACTACCTGTATTATATCCACCCGGTTTACCAGGATGAGGAGGCAATGTATGTTATGGGTCCCATTGATTAGGGATGTACTGTATATCTAGTGGGACAGAAAGGCCTTCTTGGTGGTGACCCCTTCTCTGTGGAACATCATCCCCCACCGCAAGGCATGATTAGCCTCCACCCTGTTGCTTTGCCAAAAGGCCCCTGAAAACATAGATTTGTTAGGAGGTTTGGGGACCACAAATGGAGAAGGAGCTGATCCAGGACTGATTTGATTATGTTCTTGCTGCCAGGTGAGGTGGGGTGAGGGTTTTTTTTAAATCAGTTTTTATTATGTGGTGGATTTTTTAAAAATTGTAAATCGCCCAGTGTGAAATGGGCAGTGATATAAATTTATTTAATTAATAAATAAACAACGCAAGCATCTTATAAATTGTGAGAGAAGAGATAGGTTTCCAATCCAAACATAAGAACAATTCTTTTCTTTTATTTTTTTAATTTGATTTATATGCCGCCCTTCTCCGAAGACTCAGGGCGGCTTACAATGTGCTCAGCAATAGCCTTCATCCTTTTGTATATTTATACAAAGTCAGCTTATTGCCCCCACAACTGGGTCCTCATTTCACCTACCTTAGAAAGGATGGAAGGCTGAGTCAACCTTGAGCCTTGGCGAGATTCGAACCCTGCAGTAATTGCAGGCAGCTGGTCTTAATAACCAGCTTAATAACAGGGTGCCTTAAACCCCTGTACTACCAAGGCTCTTCCTTGGAACCTTTTCTTATAAGCAATAAAGTACTTTATAGTACTGGTATCTCATAAGGTACTGTAGTTTGGATTTGTTTTGGGTTTTTTTAATATAGTATAAGAAATGAATATGATGTAAAACAGTGGTTCTTAAACTGGGGAATAATTATCCTGGGGGTGGGGAGGGGGTAATTCAAGCATATCCTGAGGGTAATGGAGCACTTTGTAATTGCTTATATTTGTGAATTGAGGATCCAGTTTGTGACTGCTGCTGCAGAGATACTTGTGTAAAACAATCTGTTGAGTTTTTTTTTGAGGACAATGATGTTGTTTGAGACCAAAAAAGGGGTAATTGGGTCAAATGGTTGAAGAGCCCCTGCCTTAGAAAGGGAGGGTTATGCGTTTCTGCCCCACGTAGGTAGAACAGAAGTTTTCATTCAGAGATATCCAAACCATCAGCCCAGTCAGTGGTGGGATTCAAATAATTTAACAACCTGTTCTGTGTCTTAATGATTTCTTCCAACAACCAGTTCACCAAACTGCTCAGAAAGTTAACAACCGGTTCTCCCGAACTGGTGCAAACTGGCTGAATCCCACCACTGAGCCCAGTGATTGTGTGTGTGTGTATGTGTGTGTGTGTGTGTGTGTCTTTCTCTCTCTCTCTGTAGTCTGTATGTGTGTGCCTGCCTGCCTGCCTGCCTGTCTGTTATATTTGTCTCCCATTTTGCTTCCCTGCCTAATGTAGCCAGTTTTCCTGCTTGCTTCTGATCATGCTTCAGTAACATGGTTTGAACTGGGGTGGGGGATTCTTGTGACTCCGGTCATCCCATTGGGTGCAAAGGCCAAAGGGAGGGGCGGTGTTTCTTTGACTTGGAACTCAGATATTTGTGTGTTAAGGTCAAAGAGCTTATACACATTCTAAGAGAATAACATGACCTGAAGCTTGTGATAAATCCAAGTGCCTTCTCCATGTACGGGCATATTAGTCTACATCAGGGGTGTCCAACCTTAGCAACTTTAAGACTTGTGGACTTCACCTCCCAGAATTTCCCACCCAACCATAATTGAACACCCCTGATCAACATTCAGGCTTCGTCAACCAAGACAACTTTAAGATAGGTGGACATCAACCCCCCAGAATCCCAGCTATGCTGATTGGGGAATTCTGGGAGTTAAAGTCGACTTTTCTTAAAGTTACCAAGATTAAGAAATGCTGATCTAATTTAATATATCATTTCTGAATCTTATTAAATAACTGCTTTTAGAAGAATATATTTGGGCTGATTAGACAAAACTGGTCCCATCTAATTAAGTGTATTTAAGCACCAGAGGGCAGGACAAGAAACAATGGTTGGGAACTAATCAAAGAGAGAAGCAATGGAATTAAGGAGAAACTTCCTAACAGTGAGGACAATTAATCAGTGGAGCAGCTTGCCTGCAGAAATTGTGGGTGCTCCATCACTGGAGGTTTTTAAGAAGAGTCAAGACAATCACTTACCTAAATTGGTATAGTTCTCTTGCTTAAGCAGGGGCTGGACTAGAAGACCTCCAAGGTCCCATCCAGCTCATTCTATTCTAAATGTACTTGTGAGCTGGGCCATTATGGCTTCTTTTACTGGTGTCTGCTTCTACTGTTTTAGATAGCCAGAAGCAGTTTGCTCTGTACCTGGATTTAACCTGCAAGGACAGTGCTCACTTTTCATTCTCCATGCTTTATCAAGCCTTTGTTAAAGTCATCTTGCTGGCCATCGCTGTATCTTGTGGCAGTGGGTTCTGCAGATGAATTTACATTTTTCATGTGAAACAGACTTTTCTTGTCATTTACTGACTGAACTTAATTAACTGGCATATTAATATAATCTTATATCCAATGTTTCCACTGTATTTCTACACAACTTTTTGAAATAGGAGAAGCAAATCCCCTACGGCTGTTCTAATCCATCATCTTTACTACTTAATCTCCCCATTTTACCTTATTCATCAGTCTCTTGTGGTGTACTTTCAGTCTGGTACAAACTGATGTTATGAAAACCCATTTCCAGCCGTTTGTGCAGAGACCGTACACAGATTTTTTCTCCCCACTCCAGAATGTTCAGGACCGTTGCTGTTGGCCACGTTCAGAGTTGAGCTCATATTTTTAAACAAAAACTTGGCTTCTCTCAAGCCCCCAATGGTCTCTTGACTCTTGGCAGGGTCGTGAGCATAAAACAAGCAAAGCCTTGTTTATGTTGCCGGGGTGAGTCGGGGTGGGGTGGGGTGGGGGGAGAGAACCTTGGAGAAAAGATAATAATGACAAAACTAACTTGTGGAGCAAAGGGAACAAAATGTTCACCAGCAGAGAAAGATGGATCTCTTTGGGACTCGCTAGTACAGCTCACTTGTTCCCAGGAGAATGGAATTTGCCAACTCCCAAATAATTAAGTATGCAAGGTTTGGTTGGTTTCTCAAACAGTTTTATTAGGGGGAACAAAGAAGGAAACACACTACAACTTATTATATATACAGAATAAAAGAGGGAATCATGCTTACCCTCAACTATGTATAATAAAATCCCATCTGCCCACCCCTATAGCCCATTTCCAGCAAGTGCCCTCTCTGTATCATCTTGGAAAGGAAGATGGGGAAATGATTTCTAAGGACACAAGTGTCTAGAGATGAAACTTTATTTGGCTAGAGGGGCCACTGGCAGTTCTTTACCTCTCTCCCTTCCACCAGTTGCTGTCAACATGCAGTTCAAGGAGCAGTACCTTCATGGCTGGCTGGTTCTTTATGATGGGAAGAGCAGACCTTGCTCTCATTCTAAAAAACTCAGAATGAGAAGAGGAAGAGTATAAGCCTTCTTGATTCCTCATCCACACAAATTCCCATGCTCAGATGCTCAAACGTGGCTGACAAATTTCCTCGGACAGCTGTTCCCCCCATCTCAAATACAGGACTTGTTGTTCAGTGTAGGAAAGGCTTGTCGGTTGTGTCCTCCCAACACATTCACTTGAGTACTGAATTAAACCATTTCTCCAGACTCAAATATGCATCGAATCATAAAATTAAGCAATTGGGTTGGGTTTCTGCAACACAATAGCCTTCCAAACTAACCATGATTCAAGATAAGCACTAAACAGTCTCTGCCACTTGCCACCCATGTCCCAGGAATATTCAACAACTGTCCAGCCACCCCAAGTGCTGATGTTGTCCTCATCCCCAAGTCCAGCAAATGTTCATATTTCTTCCCCCGTTGCTTGAAGGGTCCCCTTTCAGAAACCACAAGTGGTTAGAAAACACAGGTGTCCAAAGCTGGGAGCTGAGTGGCGGGGTGGGGGCTGGGTGGGAATCCAACAGCAGAGAAACCATCATTCAAAGAAGTAATCCACTTGATCCTTCCAGGTTTATACTAACTGTCTGCAGTCTTTTTGACCCCTGAAGGGAAGACTGAAGGCTTAGCTTGAGCAATAGGGATGGGGTCTCAGCAGCCACATGTTCGATGAAAGTCTGAGAATGTTTTATGTCAGAGTCAAACAAAGACAAATGGGGCCAGGCAAGTTCCTTCCCCTTCTTGGGAACTCCATGAGAAGGGAGTCCTACAGACCATCGCTGTACAAATTCTCACGGAACTTGAGAATAAATCTTGATGGAAGTTTTTTCTGCTTGAGCAAGCAACAGTACAAGCAAAGTAACCCATCCTTGTAGGCATGCAACACTTACAACCATGGGAGTGTTCTGTCACTTCATACATAGTTCTTCTTGTCGTAGCTCATAGCAGTAGACCTGGGTGCAGAGTAGACCATGGGTGTGGGTCTGTACTTCTCCTCCTTGGGGGGGCAGGAACAGCAGAGCAAGCTTCCTCCAAAAAGAAAAAGGGCCGCTGCTGCCCAACCAATGTAGAGTGAAGGCCCTATTTCGCGTTTCATGGGGGCTGGGACTGCTATATTGTAGAAATCGCGGACAATTTGATTGGCAGACCAGCAGACGGGGATGAGAATCAGGATGCCTGTCAGCAGGAAGATGACCCCAGAAGTGATGGTGATCTTGGCCTTCGTAGATTCATCTTCAATGCAGCGAGTGCACTGTGCTCCCATCAGGAAAATGAATATCCCCATCACCCCAAGGACAATGGCAATGACGATTAAGGCCCGAGCAGCCTGTAGGTCCGGTGCCAATGCCAGCATGGAATCGTAGACCTTGCATTGCATCTGGCCAGTACTCTGGGTCACACAGTTCATCCATAGCCCTTCCCCGGTGAACTGCGCAGTGACGATGTTGTAGCCGATGAAAGCAGTCACTTTCCACATAGGCAACCCGCAACACAAGATGGTGCCTATCAAGCCCAGGATAGATAGGGTTACACCACCAATCTCCAAACCCATCGACATGTTGGCGCCGACAAATCAGCCACTGCCTTCCCAATTGCAATGCGATCTGCTGCTTTCTAGTCGTGAGGTTCTCAGCAAAGCAGGTGAAGCACCCAAAGCTTTCAGCTGATTTATAAACTGTCCTGTCACCTGGGCGGGCTCTTTAGCTCAAGCATGGGTGGGGCGTCACCAACGGACTCTCAACCTGCCCTACCCTTGTACCATCCTCTCTTTTTTTTTCTTTGTTTGAGATGGCATTTATGAGAAATGGAAGTTTGCTGTAGAGGGCAAACGGGAAATTACCCTTGAACTGAATTCCAGCTGGTTGTTTAGCGTGACACTTGGTTTCAGAGCAGACTGGCAGGCAAAGATTGGTAGCAAAAAAAGCAAAACTCCTTGTAAGGAGGCTCTTGATTCACCTGGGCTTCCTTTGTTGCATTTCAACTTTGGGTTGGGTCTCCCAAGTCCAAATCAAGCATGTCTGCTGATATTCAACAAACTGCCTTTATATCATAAACCTCAGGTGTACATCAGAATTTCTTGATATTTCATCACTTTTTGCTGATTTATTGAAGACATGCATAGTTTCGGCTAACATATAATAAGCACAGGGTGCACTTAATTAGCTAAGCTCTCCACTTCTGGGTTTTTAACAGGATCATGTTGAACCTTTTACCTACAAACCATTTTGTGACATTCTTTCCCACAGTTTAAGCGAAGCTATCTGAGGGACCATCTCTTGCCGGTCACATCTACCTGACCCACTAGAGTGGGGAGGCAAGGAATATTGTGGGTCCTGTGCCCTAAGGAGATATATCTGGCATGAGGGATCCAGAAGAAGGGACTTCTCCATGGTGGCTCCCTCCCTCTGGAACATCTTCCCTCCGGAAATTAGACTTGCCCCACTCTGACACTCTTTCAGAAGCCCTGAAGATCAGGGGTGGTATTCACTTACCTTCGATACCAGTTCGCAAATATGAGCGCATACAGATCCTTCCACGCATGCACAGAGCATCAAAAACGGGACGTGATGATGTCTGGGCAGGTGGGCAGAGCCTCCCCCAGCCACCGCTGCCGGTTTGCCCGAACCTGATAAAACTGGCTGAATACCACCACTGCTGAAGATGTGGTTTTGTCATTGGGCCTGGGGAACCCACGGCCGGATGGAGTCCATTAAATGGCTTTTATGAATGTGTGTTGTCACCGGGGTGGGTGGGGGGTATTATTTTTATTTCTTTTATATTGTGTTTTTATTTCCTGTAAGCCACCTTGAGATGCTGTGAGCGAGTAGGTGGCAATATAAATTTTCCAAATAAATAAAGTGCCATGTTATCTTTCTTTTTTTCAATAATAGGTCCACTAGTAAAATTCTTCAGCACAGTATAAAGCCACAATCAGTCAGCTAAACTAACATTTTACACAACTAAAGCATTTATGGTCAGCCTCTTTAGCTTCTTCTGATAAGTGTCAAAGTAGGTGTTGGCAGTTATATCAATATATTTATAACTGATTCTAACATTGTTTGCATCAAGCATAAGATGGACAAATTGATTAAGATGGATTAGATCTAGTTGAAACTAATTTATGGCTCACTTGCAAAAGTCCCTTAATAGTTTGCTAATAAATTAATAGACCAGACTCTCAGGCCCTCAGGGATTCTGGGAAAATATTTAAGACTTCTAATATAGTCTCATTCTCCAACCTAGTTAGGCAGAAGAAATGACCAGCCATTAAGATTGGTAGTTGAACTGTCTAGATCAGCATTTCTCAACTTTGACAACTTAATTGGGGAATTCAGGGAGCTGAATTCCATACATTTTCAAGTTGCCACGGTTGAGAAATTTTCCCCACAACAAGAACCTTGTAAGGTGAGCTGGGCTAAGAGACAGAGTGATTGACTCAAAGTCATCCAGCTGGCTTTCATGCCTAAAGTGGGACTAGAACTCACAGTCTCCTGGCTTCTTAGACCCAATATCCCCTGAAATCCCTAGGAGCTGCTACCAGCAAAATACTTGGTTAGATGGGTACAGCCGACTCAGGGTAGAGCCACATTTCCAGTTCACTTCAGCATCTCCTGAGAGGACAACATTGGATGATGTCATTCAGAAACCAGCTCCAGCCAGCAACTAACAACACCTTGCCTGTATTTTCTGACTGTGCATCACAAATAGCTCTGACTCAAGCCATTCTCCCTGACTTCGGTGCTGCATCTTAATTCCTTGGAAGCAAACCCCTCCACTCCTCTCGTTGGTATCACATCTACTCCAGCAATCAGCTCTCTTTCTCTCTCTCTCTTTCCCCCCCTCTTCCTCCCTCCCCCTTCCTCTCTCCCTCCCCCCTCTCTCTCCCCCCTCCTTCTCCCTTTCTCCCTCCCTCCCCCTCTCTCTCTGTCTCTTTTACAGGTCCAGCAGTAACATGGTGAAAAACTGGGCTTTTTTCCTTTTTAAACTTCAGAGATAGAATAGTGAAACAATGTTTTTCAGATTTTAAATAAGTAGAAAGGAATCCTCCAAGGCTGATCTGTCTTTGGTTTGTCTGAGTGAAATTGGCAGGAATTCTGTGACTTTCCCTTTTAGCCCCAGTGAAAGGAAAAAAATAGTATTTTTTTTTCTTTTCTCTTTTTCCACTCATAAAGGGATATCTCAGGCCACTATCCTTTCTAGTTGGTTTACACACGGCAAACAAGCAGCCAATAATACCGTTTAGTAAAGCCATCAATCTACAAAGTAGTTTTGCACTAAGGTTGTCTGACAATATTGGAGGCAGCAAGTTGAACCAGATAACTTTTAGCTGAATCCTTTGAGCAGTCCTCGACAAATCTCTTTTTTTCTGCTTTCTGTTCCGGAGTTTATTTAAGACTTAGTGACCTTTGAGCCAAGCTTGTTGAATAAACTATCTTAAGGAAAGTCAGTTTGTTTGAACTTGCATTTATCCCACCCTTGAGTACACACTCCCAAACAGCTCCTGATCCACAATCTAATTAGCACACAGTCCTTCCCAACTTGCTTATCTTTAAATATGACAAAATGCCCAAAATGGCAGATTAGTGGCCAGGTTGAAAATCTACCTTATTCTCTGTCACAGCACAGCTAGCAAGCCAAGAAACAATCTTGCCATCTCCTGAAGAAGGCATTATGGCCAAGAATTATGCGCATTGGTGCCAAAAAATCTGTTACTGTATGCATAGAACTAATGGGATCAGAGCTTTCCTGATGAGGAAAGAGATCCTGAAGGAACAGTAAACAGTTCAATTAAGGTGTAAATGCTATGTGCAACCATTGTAAAAAAAAGACCAACAGCTTGTTAGGGATAATAAGAAATGGAATTGAAAACAGAGATGCCAGTTTCATAATCTCTTATATAAATCAATGGTATGACCACATCTGGAATATTGTGTGCAATTCTGATCACTGCGCCTAAAAAAGGGGACCTAGAGAAGTTCAGAAGAAGGCAGCTCAGACCATCAAGGGACTGGAGCTGCTTCTCTAGGAGAAAAGATTGTGATATTTGGGGCTTTTTTCATCTACAAAGCATGCAAATGAGAAAGGACATGACAAGATGTACAAAATGTTGCATAGTTTGGACAAAAAGAAGCTCTTTTCCCTTTCCCAAAATATTAGAATCAGAGGTCACTTAATGAAATTGAATCATGGAAAAATCTGAACAGACAGAAGGAAATAGTTTTGTACACAACATATAATTCAACTTTTGAATTCATTTCCCCGGAGAAGTGGCTTCAAAAAATGGGTTGGACCAATTCATGGAAGTCATGGAGATCAATGGCCATTAGCCTTGATGGTAGTGGAGCTGCTTTTGAAAGCCAGTTGCTGGAAAATTAGGGAATTTTCTTTTGAGGTTGGCCACTGTGAAAACAGACAGTTAGACTAGACTAGGCCAAGAGCCTGACCCACAGGGATGAGGGCAGGGGTGAAATGCTCCCAGTTCGGACCGGATCACTCGATCCAGTAGCGATGGCGGCAGGTGGTTTGGAGAACCGGTAGCAAAAATCCCTGCCCTCCCCACCATGCCCAGCTGTGCCGTGCAATCATCAGAGGCTTTTTAAAAAAATTTTAAAAGCATTTTTTCTACAACCTCTGGCTGAAAAAATGCTTTTAAAAGTAAAAAAAAAGCCTCTGATGATCACGCAGCTCAGCTGGGATCATCAGAGGCTTTTAAAAGCATTTTTTAAACAACCTCTTCAGCTGAAGAGGTGGTAGAAAAAATGGTTTTAAAAGTAAAAAAAAAAA
Source organism: Arizona elegans (assembly GCA_022577455.1). Classification (NCBI taxonomy): domain Eukaryota; kingdom Metazoa; phylum Chordata; class Lepidosauria; order Squamata; family Colubridae; genus Arizona; species Arizona elegans. Next base: position 316,946,757 of record JAKOOJ010000001.1, on the reverse strand, counting down.
AAAGTTAGCCACACCAACTCAGTCACATTACCCCCCCCCCAAGCCACGCCCACAGAACCGGTAGTAACAAATTTTACATTTCACCACTGGGTGAGGGCATAACTTATCTTCTTATGCTTATGTTCTTATATTAAATTTATAGAATGCCAACTGGGGCATGATGAAAAACACCCTCATATATCTTACAAAAAAAAATCTTTTCAGCTTCCCAGCACAGTAGAAAGATCCAAAAGATCTGGACCACTGTTAGATGACAGTAACGTGATACAGAAAATTAAACCTTTGTCTGAAGTTTTTCAGCCTGGACTTGGTAGTCTAATCATCAGTCCCAAACATCTTTGCTGCCTGACAGTCTAGTCAAGATACCTTTCCTTCCATGGCCAAAACCTAATCATGTTGTTGTGGCCTGTGGGCTGCCAGCCCCTCCAGCAGCTGAATCAGATGAGGAGGAGGCGTGGGAGTCAGGATCAGCATCAAGGTAACCTGAGAGCTCAGACAGGAAGGAGGGAATGGAGCTGTCAGAGAGAGAGAGAGAGAAAGAGAGACAGAGGTGGAGCCTGGGACGTCCGACAGCCCTCAGATGGAGAGTCAACAGCCCCCAGGTTTGGAGGAGGCTGATGAGGATGAGGAACAGCTGGGTCCAGTACTTGATGAGCGGATGCGCAGAAAGCAGAGGAGAGGAGAGCAGTGGAAATCTGTGGGCTGGTCCTCAGGATGGAAGAGCCATGGCTGCTAGTGAAGCCCCACTCTAGCTCTGGGGATAAAAGGCAGGGGGCGGAGGTGAATAGGTGTGGCAGACAACTATTCATCTCCCTGCCGGACAGACTTGTTAGCCTGCTGTGCGAGAGAGAGACTTTTTGCCGGGGCTGCTGGCACTCCTAATAAAGGAAGTGTTGATTGATTACAGAGGGTTTGACATGTTGGGGGAGCTGGGTCAGAACACATGTTTTCAGCACAATCTAATTTTAACATTAGTAAAGGATCAGCACCCTCCAGAACAGATTGAGACAATTAAAAGGAGCCCAATAGCTTGCCACCAGCCCTTTCCCTCCGCATCTGCTGCATTAATTGATGCCCAAAGACAGGACCAGCCCTTTGTGCAAATTCTTCTTTCTTTGAAGATTCGGTTTTCATTTAGAACAGGAGTGGATAAATGCTTTGGCAGTTAGGGCTGTACTTTTTCCCTTTTCTTTTCTTTACCCCAGGAGTCAAGATATGTACTGGATTGGGTGGTGACATAATGATGACACTATAGAGATGGGATTTATGATTTCCCACATTTCTGTTTTTGTTTTGAATACTTTTCTTTGTATGTAAACTGTATCTAATGCTTATTACTCATTGAAAATTAGTGAGCAACTTTGCTGGTATTTAATGACACAATTTGGATAAGTGTTCACAGGGGGATGGCCAAAACAGGTGAGACGGGGTTAATAGGCAAACTTTTCCTTTTTATAAGTGCATGGTGCGGATGTACCAAAGAGGCGGAAGTTGCACCGGGATGCCACATCCACCTTCTTGCTGCTTTGACTGCTTCCCCTCTGGATCTGGCAAGATCCAGCTGTCTCCTGGAGGAATTAGAATCATGTAGTTCCTGAATTAACCCATAGTCTGGATTTGCACAATAAATTGAATCATCAACTCATCAAATGAGCTGAGCTTAACCACAGACACAAAAACATCATCCAGTTAGTATGTTTACGAATGCATCTGCTTGTCTTCCTTGACCTGGCTTTGCGTGCTGTATGAACACTGCCAGTATATTACTTTATTTTCTTTCTTTTATGGTATTCTAAACTGGGCTTGGACTAAGATGGCTGTGCTGTTGGAGTCTGGCCACATCTGATATCTCACTCTGCCCTGTTGATATATGGTTTCACTTTGTTGTTTTTCAGTCTGAGTTATTGAGAAATCTCTATCTCTCCTTTTGTTTATGTCTCTCCTGTTTCCTCATATTTGAGACATGACTTCAGAAATGTATGATTCTTGCTTTCTGGGTTTCAGGTTTCCTCCAAACTTTGTGGGGATCTACAAATATAAATACTGTGTTTGCTATGTTTTCATCAAGATGTTAATTTCTTGGAACTGAAGCTTGGAACTATGATGAAGCTGTAGTAGAAAGTGTGTGTGTGTGTGTGTGTGTGTGTGTGTGTGTGTAAGAAAGACAGACAAACAGAGAGAATGATACAGTGATATATGTTATAAACTTTGGGACAGGCAATTTAATACTATTTCTTAACACCCAAGTCTTTTTATGCTCCCTCTCAAGCTCTCTGAAGTGTATGTATTAGATGGGGCAATAATTAATATAGTTTCCCACCAAGTTGAGCCCATGAAAACTATATTGTAAGCCTTAAAATAGGCTTATTTTTTTTTAAAAAAAACAGAAAATCCCATCCCTGCTTGCAATGTGCTTCCATCCGTTCGATTCCTGCCCTGCTCATTGTAGCCCAGCCCCTCCTCACAGTAAGAGCACCAAAGAATTGCTCACCTACTCTACAATGCCAACCTAGCTGCTTCGTGTATGGATTTGTGCTCTGACTAATCATATTGTCACCAGGAATATATTCTGTAAGATCAAGGTTATTCTCAGGAAGCCATTAAAAAAAAAATGAAGCGAAGGCTTGATTGCACTATCATGACTGCCATCTCAACTTTTTTGATCATATCCAATTGGGACTTTTGTATAAGGTCTAGACCTGTGATGGCGAACCTATGGCATGCGTGTCAGAGGTGGAACGCAGCACCTTCTCTGATGGCACGCGAGCCGTCGTCCCAGTTCAGTTCTGCTGTGCATGAATGTGTTGCTCCCGCCAGCCAGCTGGTCTTAGGGTCTCTGCTGCACATCCGTGGGGGCCGTGGTGCATGCATGTGCGGGGCAAGTGCAAGGGGCATGTGCATGCGTAGGGGGCAGGGCACATGCAGGGGGTCATGCACACATGCGTGGGGTGTATGCATGGGGGCCACATGCACATTGCATTTTGGGGGTTTGGACACGCATGCACCCGTGCACTTTGGGTCGGTCTGGAAAAGTTTAGCTATCACTGGTCTAGGCAAACAAGTGTGTGGTTGGCCATAGGGAAACCACGCATCAAAAAAGAGCTGTATCAAGGCAGTGGGTACATATGCTTGTGCATCTGGTATGGTTCAACTAAAGAAACTATCTCCCTTTAGTACAGTGGCTCTCAACTTTGACCACCTGAAGATGTATGGACTTCAGTTCCTAGAATTCACCAGCCAGCATGGTGGCCAACATTGAGAAACACTGCTTTAGTAGATAGCATCCTGTTACTTAGAACCAGTAGTGGGATGCCCCTGGTTCAGACCGGTTCGCAAGAACTGGTAGTAAAACTGGCGGGAGGCTCCGCCCACTGACTCGGATGTCATCAGGAAGCAGAAGCGCACGAGTGAGCAAATCGAGCACGTGCGCATGGTCCCGTTGCAAACCGGTAGTAAAAGTAAGTAGAACCCATCCCTGCTTAGAACCATTGCAGGAGTATTATTATTAGTAACCATTGCTGATTAGGTGGCTCAGTGGCTAAGACACTGAGCTTGTCGATCAGAAAGGTCGGCACTTTGGCGGTTCAAATCCCTAGCACAGGTCTCCTGCATGAGCAGAGGGTTGGACTAGATGACCTCCAAGGTCCCTTCCAACTCTGTTACTGTTGCAAAGAGGGCAAGCATTCCTCCTGTTGTGGCTCTGTTGCCTGAGCCTGGGCTATCGACAGATGCAGACTCTGAGAGTGAGGGAGAGGAGTTGGCAAGGCCTCCCTCTCCAGGACTCTCCTCTCTGGCAATGCCTCCGGAGGACACCAAAGGCCAAACGATAGGCTCAGAGCCAAGCACGTCCCCGCAGCCACTGGTGGACAGCGATGAAGAAGATAAATGCTGGCTGGACCCTCGACAGAGGCGTAGGGAGAAGCGTGCGCAGCAGAGGGGAAGGTGTGCCAGAGATTAGCTGAGTCACTGGACCACACCCCACAGGGTATAAATGTGGGTGTGGTGGCCGGTTCAGTTTGTGACAAGCAAAAACTGGAAATAATCCATGATCTCTGCGTTACTGGACTTGCCTACTTTATCGGACTGCATTTGGATTAATCCTTGTATTGTTGAAACTCTGCCTGTTTTATCGGAATGCTTGCAGTCTAATCTTTGTTTTGTGTGAGTAAAGTCTGAATTGGCAGCTAGCCACTGGGTTGCTGCCAGCTTTATCTTCAAAGAGTTTTGTCATGTGGCTTATTAGCTCTGGGCCGTCTGTGGGGGTGCGTGTGTGCTACAGGAACAGAACACCTCCCAGGTGCAAGGATGTCAGGCAAGGCATAGGTTTTGACTGCCTTCTCAGGGCTACTGCATGCTCTGTGTCAGGTGGCAGAACCATTAAATATGAGAGTGCTCAACATTCTCTAGAGTGTCATTCTAGACCAGGGCTGTCAAAAGCCACGGTGTCATCATGTGACATATCACAACTTTTTCCCCCTTTGCATGATGCATCTGGTCTGTGGGCCGTGAGTTGGACACCCCTGTTCTAGACCTTTCCCCACTGCTGAATTGAAGTCTTAGAACACAGACCGACAGCCATGTTAAGATGCTTCTCTCCAAGCTGTTGCCCAGCATCAACTATGCTGACATGCTGAACGTTTGTGTTATCACTGAATAACAAGCCAAGCAAGCAGGAGTGACCTTGCCTTTTTCACCAGGGACAAGGAAAGGAAAGTGATGGGTATTTCCCTGTCTCCGTTTCTCCTCCCACTGAGTGAAAGCAATACAATCACTCTCCCTAATCAATGGGAGTATATGTGATAGGTTTGATTGGCAGGTTTAGCCGCTCGACTGACTAAGAGGCCACAGGTGTAACGCTTGGGAAAACATGCCAAATACGTATTGAGAAATTGACCGGGCAGACAAATCTGCAGCATCATCTACTCTAAACAAAACCAACCTGGCCCGATTGATTTGATTCAACACTGAAACAGATTCCTGATTGAGATCAGGATGCTGATATTCAGGGCTGATATTGAATATCGTGATACTGATATTGATATTCGGCCTTTTCCTGATTTTTATCAACTTTTGTTTTTATTGTTTGCATTTTTATGTTTGGAGGTTGATTGTTTCTATTATTTGTTAGGGGTTTTATAGCATGGATGTTCAGTCACTTATATTCTATGTGAGCCTCCAACACTCTTTTCAATCCATCCATCAGAATAGAGCTCGAAGGGACCTTCGAGGTCTTCTAGTCCAACCCCCTGCTCAAGCAGGAGACTCTATACCAGTGATGGCTAACCTTTTTGCCATTGTGTGCCAGGAAGGGGGGCGGGCGGAGGATGTTCGCGTGCATGTATGCCCACACCCATAATTCTATGTGCCCCACCCCGCGCATGCGTACACGACCCCGCTCCTGGCACGCAATGGCCCAGTAGGCCCGTTTTTCTTTCTCACCTGGCTCCAGATCCTCTCTATGCATCTGGGGAGGGCGAAAACAGCCTTCCCCACCTCCTTGGAGGTCCTCCGGAGGCCCGAAAGGGCCCGTTTTCCAACTTTTGGTTAGACAGGAAGTGACTTCTTTGCTGTCCCCAGCCTCCAGAATCTCCTAGAGAGGCTGAGAGCTGAGCCAGCATGCCAGGCAACATGGTTCCGCGTGCCACCTGTGGCACGCATGTCATAGGTTTGCCGTCACGGCTCTATACCATTTCAGGCAAATGGCTGTCCAGTCTCTTCTTAAAAACCTCCAGTGATGAAGCACCCACAAATTCTGAAGGCAAGCTGTTCCACTGGTTAATTGTCTTCACGGTTAGGAAGTTTCTCCTTAATTCCAGGTTGCTTCTCTCCTTGATCAGTTTCCATCCATTACATCTTGCCTTCTGGTGCTTTGGAAAATAAGTTGACTCCCTCTTCTTTGTGGCACTGAAAATTTTGTTTGCAGTGGGGTAGAAATGGGCACAAATGAATTGCAGATGCAGAGGAAGTGCAGAGGAATGGGGTGAATTGGGAGAGAATCAGGGGTGGGCTTCAAAAATTTTAGCAAGGGGTTCTCTGCCCGGTTGCTGGGTGGGTGTGGCCCAGTGGAGGGTTGCTCCCGGTTCACACCGGTTCTATAGAACCGGTAGTAAAATTGGCGGGAGGCTCCACCCACTGACCCTGATGTCCAGAAGAGCGTGTGCGTGCGCGCACAAAGTAAGCTCATGTGTGCGGCCCCATTGCGAACTGGTAGTAAAGGTAAGTGGAACCCACCCCTGGTGAGGCCATGGTGGGTGTGGCCTAGTCAGCCTCCTGCACCACAGTGAGGGGGGGCATTTTTGCCCTCCCCGGGCTCTGGAGGCTTTCCTCAAGCCTTTGGGAGGGCGAAAATGGCCTCCCCAGGCTCTGGAGGCTCTCTGGAGGCCAGAAACAAGCCCATTTTTGGCCTTCCCAAACTTCTGGTAGGCCCGTTTTTCACCCTCCTCGAGCTTCAGCACATGCCCTGCACTTACCTGCATCCAAAACGGGCCACTTGGGGACACCTGGGAAGGGAGGGTCAGGGTGGGTGGTGCCAGCCAGGAGTAGGATTTGGGGGTTCTCTGAACTGCACAGAATCTTAGCTAGAGGTTCTCCTGAACCCCTGCGAACTCCCAGCAGCCCACCCCTGGAGAGAACCTCCCTGTCAGCATATCGGGAGAGTTCCCTCCTACTTCATCCCCTGGCCCTTCTCTGGTTTGGGGACCTCTCAGCTAGGCTAATGGAAGGGTGTGTGGGGCAGTGAAGCGGGAAGGAAGAATCAATAATGAGCAAGCACTGTTTTCAACTGTTTCTCCAAGGGCATGTCAGGGCTGGTTGGGAGAGGTTGTGGCCAGTGGCTCCTGGAATGGATAAAACAGCATTTCCACAAATAATAAAAACAGAAAACAAAGACAACCCCCCCCACACCTTTTCCAACAGAAACATAATGTTGTCATCATCTGTACTACATCAAATTAGTAACACACAGAGGTGTCTCTCTTTCAGGGATGTCTGTGGGAAGCGGGGGTCAAAAAAGTCAAAAGGGCAGCCAAAACTATGCAATCAAAACCTTGTCCTTTTTTTTTTTTACATGTGTTGACAAGTAAGCATATATTATTTAGTAAAAACCCCTTGGGCTGCCAGATTCTTTCTGATTATTTGCTACCACAGAGCAGTGTTTTTCAAACTTGGCAATTTAATATGTGTGAACTTCAACCCCCAGAATTCCCTGCTTTTATGACTGTAATTGAGCCTGGAATTATGGCCATGAGTCAAGCCAGTCATTAAGAAGGTCACCACGTTGCCACACCCGATTTTACAACTTTTTAAGGCAGTCATTAAGCAAACACTGTGGTCGTTAAGCAAACCCATTGTACCCAATGGCTATTTTTTTTTTTTTTGCTGTGAACCAGAGTAAATACCAGTTTCAGACAAAAAAAAGTAACAAATCACAGTTGTGTGACCATGGGGCAGTTCAAATAGCCATAAATGTCGGCCATTTGCCAAGTATCCAAAATGTGATTATGGGACTGTGGTGGTGGATCATTGGAACTTTGAAATCGGGTTGTCAGTGGCTGTAGGGAGTTATGTCATAACTTCAAACGGTCATTAAATGACTAACTGTAATTCGAGGACTACCTGCAACAGGCTCCTTTATAATGCTTGCTGATTGAAAGTGGCATCCTGTGGGCAATGGAGGACTGTTCTGTCCTCCATTGGGCTAAACTTTTTCATGTGAGTCACCCATGTAGGACAAGGGGAAGCACCTCAAAAAACTCTTGCAGAGGTTTGTTGTCCACTTTTTCTTATAGCTCAAAACAAAGCCCAGTAAACAATAACCCAGAATGAGCCATGGGTTTGCAGCAGCCCAAAGTGACCCATAAGAGCTGAACAAACCTCAGACCATGTCATCAGTCACACTGTGGATGAAATACAATAATTTAATTTCATGTATTAGATTTATGTGGTTGCTCCCTTCATAAGACTGTATGAAAATATCACCGGGGAATTCACGGTGCTCCCTGAGCTTGGTTGTTTGCTTGCAGACTTTTCTTTACCTAACTATATAACATCATCAATATGACAGTGTTGTGCTGATGATGTTACCCAATCAGGTAATGGAATGTCTGCAAGTAGCAACCAATCTCAGAGAGCATCAAGAATCCCACAGTTCCTTCCTGAGCTACAGTTATTTTCTTCTATTGGACACCACAAAGGACCCACCAATACATCATTGAACACATTAACTCCAAACCTGGGAACAAAGCCAGGGATTAAGAGCTTTCTGAAATTCCAGAAATATGAGTGCCCTCCATACCTCGGGGGTGGGAGGGGGGAATGCTGTTCCAGAGAACAGGGATCTTAGCAGAGAGGGAATTTTCTTTGATTCCACAAGATGCCAGTATATAATTGAAGGGATTTGGAGTGCACCCATTCTGCCCAAATGTACTGGGCAAACAGAAATAATTGGAGAATAGTATCAGAAGAACAGATAATTGCTACTTTAAAAATAGATTAATGAGTCGGTCACCAAGACCAGATTTGATCTTATAATGTTATCCTGGGACATGTATTTTTGCCTTCATTCGTAGTAAAGTTGGCTTTAAGCTGCCGTAGCTGTGGGTTGCTATGAGACTCAATAAGGGTGAGTTATCAAGACTTATTATATTATCTGAAATCGAGAATTCATTCAATAGAAAATTAAACCAGAGTGAAATTTGCTGTCCTCATTGCTGGTTTCGATCCTGCCTGTATTACCCCTGTTCCAAATCACTGCACTTCTCCAAGGTGTCAGAGCCTAACTGATTTTATAACGGATTTGTGCTCAAAAGAGGGGGAAAACTGTTATGTAAATAGGTTTGTTGGCGGGAAGTTCAAATTAACTGACCCTCAGCTGATTGGCTGACCACCACAGCTGCAAGGTATATAAAGGGAGCTGGCTCCCTGGGTCAGTTGCTGGAGTCTCACTCTACAATAAAGAGCTGTTGTCACTTACTACTCTGGCTTGCTGCGTCCTCATTCACCCAACCTAACATTGGCGACGAAGGTGGGATTTTGAGGCCAGAAGCAGAGGAGAGCTGAAGCCACACTCAAAAGAGCTGAAGCCACGTTTGGAGAAGGGGACCCGAGACCGCATCTGAATCCAGCCAGGCGAGCGAGCGGAACACAGGAGAATCCCGAAACGATGTCTGCCTACACCCCGCCAGAGCCTTTCGACCCCAAGGAAGAAAAGTGGGGATCCTACATGTCTCGGTTCGAGTGCTTCATGGTGGCAAACGACATGCAAGGGCTACCGGACGTTCGGAAGAAAGCCCTGTTCCTGAGTCACTGCGGGCCAAGGGTTTTCGACACAGCCGAAGCATTGTCGGAGCCGAATTCGGTCCACAACATTTCCTGGTCAACGCTACAGACCCTGCTGAAAGACCACTATGCACCAACGCCATCGAAGTACGTTCAGCGCTACGATTTCCGGCAACGGCTCCAGCAGGAGGGAGAATCGATCAGCGAGTACGTCGCTGCCCTGCGTAAGGCTGCAACCCAGTGTGAGTACCGAGACCTGGATGAGATGCTCCTAGAGCAATTAATTTGCGGAGTGAGAGATAGCCGGCTCCAGAGAAGACTGCTTGCGAGGTCAAACCTGACCCTACACATTGCGCTAGACGAGGCCAGGGCGCAAGAATCGTCAGTAAAGGCCGCAGAGAAACTAAAGAGCTCCCACCTCACCAGAACAATGCAGAAGACGGCGCCGGTGCACCGAGAGGCCGTAAGCACCGCCAGCGAGGGGGAGTCTGAAGAAGAGGTCTACCGCACCGAGCAGTCCCGCACAGCCCGCAGAGAGCCCAGAGACGGATGCGCCAGCTGCGGAGGGTCCCACTCACGACAAAACTGTAAGTTCAGGGACGCCGTTTGCCGTTCCTGTGAGAAGAGGGGCCACATCGCTAGGGTCTGCAGATCCAAGGCACACCAGAGCTACAAACCACGTGGCCAAACCTCCCAATCCGAGCCAGCGCCATACCGAAGGCCCAACAGAGATGGCGGAAACCGGAAGGGCGCGAAGTTTGAAAACGCTGGGGCCTACACCATACGCATTGCACAGACCTGCACCTCACCCGGAGAGAAGACCTACACCACGGTCGAGATCGAGGGACGGGAGTGCCGGATGGAGATCAAACTAATGAAGGCCACTACCACCGACGCAACCATCAGGGAGTTAAGACAGTTATTCGCCACCCATGGGTTACCGGACATCCTAGTGTCAGATAACGGGCCACAATTCACCGCAACACAGTTCGAGGGCTACTTAGCGGGACTTGGGATTAGACATGTCCTTTCGGCCCCGTTTCATCCGGCCAGTAACGGGCAGGCTGAGAGATTTGTAAGGTCAGCGAAGGAGGCCCTGTCACGTTTAAGCCCCGGAGACTGGCAGGAAAGGATAGACAAGTTTCTAATAGCCCAGCACTCCACACCCTGTACAGCCACAGGCCGAAGTCCGGCAGAATTATTAATGGGGCGGAAACTCCGAGGAATACTAGATAGGCTCAACCCCAATTACTCCCCAGAGGTCTTCAAGGGGGGGGGGAGAGGAAGTTTAGAGAGTTCACCATAGGAACACCAGTACACGCTAGAAACTATGGACAGGGCCCACTCTGGGAGTCCGGGACAATCACAGAAATCACGGGTCCCAAATCATACAGGGTAGACATGGGGGACGGGAGAGTTTGGCGCAGGCATATTGATCAACTAAGAAAAAGGGTGACCGCAGACACCGACGACAAATTAGACGACCCCATCCCTGACCACGACTACCAACCAGAAGCGCAAACCACTAGCCCGAGTAGAGCGGAGGACTTAGCTGAGGATTCTGGTATCCAGCGCTGCCCCATCGAGGTAGTCCAAACAGCCGGAGAAGTCGCCGCCCACGAGGAGGTACCGGAGGCCTCATTGGCGGAGCAGGGAGAAACAGAAAGTCCCTCCGACCTGCTCGACGCCGCCCCTCCGACTGAACTGCGCAGGTCAACTAGGGCTCGCACACGCCCTAGTCACCTGAGAGATTTTGTATGCAAATAACACCCCAAGTGACTTCTGGGAGGGGAGGAGTGTTATGTAAATAGGTTTGTTGGCGGGAAGTTTGAATTAACTGACCCTCAGCTGATTGGCTGACCACCACAGCTGCAAGGTATATAAAGGGAGCTGGCTCCCTGGGTCAGTTGCTGGAGTCTCACTCTACAATAAAGAGCTGTTGTCACTTACTACTCTGGCTTGCTGCGTCCTCATTCACCCAACCTAACAAAAACTATAGCAGATGAAGGTAACAATGTGAGCAGGGATTTGGTGTAAAAAACAGGTTGCCGGGTTAGGCTTGTGTCATGATTAGATGCACATGTAAATCCTGTTTAGCTTTGGAATCAGGCAAAATTGGCTAGGTGCTGCCATTACCCAGTATAATTTATCTGATAAGAGGGATCAAAGAAAAGATTATATCATTGGTTATTAACTTTTATGTATAGGGCCAGTCTATTTCTGATGATAGTAAGAGGCTGGAGGGGAAATGATAGAGAGCAGTAATTATTTTCTGATCCAGTTGCGGAGGTTGCAAACCCGATGATAAAACCTGCATTCCACTTTCAGTGAATCTTGGTTTTTAATGCAGATTAGTAAGGAAAAACAACAAGAGGAACAGCGGTGTAATTTATACAGAATTCAGTTTTGCTTGCTAGCAAAGGAAAGGTATCTCAGGATTGCTGCCAGGTACAAGGTACTTGGAGATCAGTGTTGTGATGGCAGAAATGTCTACGTATGCCAGAATGGGCACACCACAATATTAACCATTGCAGTGCTGGTTAATCAAAGGAGGAGAATCAAAGGAGGAGATTATTTTTAATTGTCCATGTAGCTGAATGCACAAGCATTACCTCTTACAGATTCGGTGGTCCTACCATATCTAACTAGACCCCAAACCCCCTTCTAACATCCTTTTTCTTCCATGTCTGTCTTATACACCTGGCCTTGATCTCTGCAGCTTTCCACAATGTCTTCCCCGCCTCCCCTGGCCACCTGCCTGGCCCAGCCTCCCCTCTCAAGGAACTTGTCCTGTGACTTTATTTGATGCACAGGGACCCCTGACAACTCCCCCATTCCTTCTTCCTTCAGTCTGCCATTTCCTTGGATGGCTCAGTTGCTCGCTGGCAGGTGCACAAGTTCTGCAGGTGAGTGAGTCTCCCCTTTCTTTGCCCCCACCTCCCCAGCTAAGCAGAGGCCGGCTGAACATTCCAGATGTTCACCAGATAAACTCCCCTCTTTAGGGCCAATTAAGCTGCTCCAAATTTCAGCAGTGGGAGTGTGTCTCAGAGTCCCTTGCGGGTCAAATGCAGTTCCCAAGAAGTAGGCTGGGATCCCACTTGTAAGGAACATATACATGCCTTTAGTGATTTATTCCCAGTTCCCCCAGTTCAATATTTTCCTGCCGGGGTGTTTTTTTTTTTTTTTTGCCCTTTAAGTTTGCCAGACCTGAGCTGTACCGTAAATCCATTTTCTTGGCTGTTGTTGGATTTTTCACAAAGCTGCTAAACTGAAGCAGCTTTCTTTATAAGGAGTTATATATTAGTGGAATTCTTTGAATTCTTGCAAAGAGTATTGTGGAATGGATTCTTCTGAGTGGCAGCTGATTAGCAGCCGAGGTCTAAAGGTTTGCTCCTTTCAGAATACAGAATATGTTCTTTATATATTCAACGGATGTATTCTGTGAAAGTGGATTCTTCTAATTCACTGTATGTGTACAAAATGGAGGAATTGGCTGACTTGGGAGAATGCCAAAGATTAAGAAATATTCTAGATGGGAGATTGAGGCAAGGACTGAGCAGGCTCACGGGCCCCAGAATATTTATTGGCTATTTAAGAAAGAGAGATAAATGTACGATTGTGTGTGTATGTGTGTGTGTGTGAGAGAGAGGGGGGAGGGAGGGAGGGAGATGCATTTTAGAAAAGAGCACACCTTAGAACACTGAGTACTGAATTTATATCCATACTCCTAAAAGATGGTTATGGAAAACCAGTTTAGAATATTAATATATTTGTAGGGAAACCCAGAGCTTTCAAAAGCCGGTCAATGGGTGGGTGGAATAATCCAGTGCTATCATCTTTTAAGAGACAATAATCATCACCAACATTAGAACAATTTTATGAGAACTGAGTATGCTCAGAGAACAAGCAAGGGACTATTATTGGAAAAGATGGACCATTTAACAAACGATTTTGTGCGATGTTTTGTCGCAAACCCCTTTTCTTCAACAGAATACTTTATACTCTTAAGCAAGAGACCACTTTCACTTCTAGTAGAGAAATAGTAACACACTCTTGTACATACGGAGTTGTTCCAGGCCGCCACTAGAATTTGCCATTGTCCAAATTCAATCTCAGAAGTATTAAATCAGTGAATTTCCCTTATACACCCACCTATTCTATTGCATGTGAACCACCCAATTGTATGAAAATGGGTGAGATGTTCCTGGCTGCTACCTTGAAATCCTCCTCCTTTTGCATGTGAGAAAGCACCTTATGTCTCTTGCGGCAGGACTATTATCCTCTTGTTATGCTGATTAATTCTGTGACAAAGATTGTGCGGCATACATTTCAGCAGAAACTCAGAACATTTCTCATTGCCAGCTCATGTTGCATATGGGTTTGAAGTTTGAACTTCACTGCAGGCGAAGTATCTTAACACCCAGTGAAACTCTTAAATGAATGAGTCAACAAGTGAGTCAGACGGTGATTATCTCCTGGCTGTACTTTTTGAATCTATCCCTATCTAAATTTGGTATGGGAGTACAGTACACATGATACTCTGAATGTAAACATGATACTTTACAGTTCCTGTACAAATACTATATATGATTTATACAGGATACAGGAACACCACAAGTGTCAGGGATCCCCAATGAAATCAAAACTCCAAGGCTGCCATTTTCCTCGAAACTTGAATTTATTAGAGATGTCATATTGGCTCAGCTGGGAAAACCCGAAGCTGAAGCCCCCCCCCCCCCAAGTAAAGTCAAAGTTCCCTTCCCTGCATCCACATGGGCATCACATGGTCCAATCAGGTTGCTGTCCCAACTGTAGTTGACTCCCAATCACGCCTCTCCAGGTGCAGGCTGAATGTCCTTGACTTCCATGGAAAATATATTGTTATGGCTATACACCCCACACTGTTTCCACCCTCCCTTTCCCTTTCCCACAGTTTGCCCATCCACCGCTGTGGCAGCTCTGAAGCTCCAAGTAAAAATGGCTCCAGGACTGACAACAAGCTTAGCTTAGTTTTTAACTAATAATGGTAGATTAACATTGTCTGAGCAGAATTATACCTTACAAGTAGTCTATAATTTACAATCATTCGTTTAACGACTTCTTGAAGTTACAACAGTGCTGGAAAAAGCAATTTATGATCAGTCCTCACTCTTATGAATTGTTGCAGTGTTCCTACAGTCACATGTATGTTCCAAATTTGAACACTTGACAACTGGCATGAATTTACCATGGTTGCAGTGATGACCATTTTTAACCTGCCTGGTGGGATTCTGATACGCAAAATCAATAGGGGAAGCAGGATTCACTTAATGACCATGGCAAAAAAAGGTCATAAAATCAGTCCCAACCCCGATTTAACAACGGCATGATGGAAGTTGAAATCCCAATTGTGGTTGTAAGTCTAGGATTACCTGCTTTAGCTCTTAGATGGGAAATTTGTAAGAAATATTGTTGGGCCAAAAGGAAAACACTTCCATACCATTGCCCGGAAATTAAATTAATGTGTGCGTGCAGCTCAACTTGACATTTTTTAAAAAAATGTTTATATTTCTTTTGTGAATAACAGAATTACAGGGTTGGAAGGGACCTTAGAGATCTTCTAGTCCAACCCCCTGCTTAGGCAGGAAACCCTATACCAGTGATGGCTAACCCTTTTGCCATTGCGTGCCAAAAGTGGGAGGAGTGCGGGGCGGGGGTTACTCGTGCATGTTCCCACACCCATAATTCTATGCCCCCCACCCCCTGTGCATGTGCGCACGATCCCCCCCGCTCCCCCCACTTTTGGCATGTGATAGCAAGGTAGGCCCGTTTTTCACTCTCCCCAGGCTCCAGAGCCTTTCTAGGAGGCTGGGGAGGGCAAAAACGGCCTTCCCTCCCATCAGAGGCCCTCTGGAGGCCAGAAATGGCCCATTTGCCAACTTCTGGTCCCACTGGAAGGCCTGTTTTTCACTCTCCCGAGACACCAGAGCCTTTCTAGGAGGCTGAGGAGGACAAAAAAGGCCTTCCCCACCCTCCCAGAGGCACTCCAGAGGCCAGAAACAGCCTTTTTCCTGACTTCCAGTAGGCCCAAAAGGCCCAAATATCAGCCGGTCGGCACGCACATGCACACTGGAGCTGAGCTCGTGTGCCCACCAATATGGCTCCACATGCCACCTGTGGAACGTGTGCCATAGGTTCGCCATCACAGCCCTATACCATTTCAGACAAATGGTTGTCCATTGAGTCTCAATGAAACCTGAAATGCTTTGCTGTGACCTGTTCAGGATCCTTTAAATACTAACTATACAAGTAGGTGGAAATATAAAATTATTATTATTTATAGAGCACCCATTAACCTAAAAGGTACACCATAGAATAATGTATGATCTGAGGAAAATACAATGACAGGTGGAAATAAACGTAAAAATAAAAGGGATAAAATTAAATAAAAACAAACAATTGAAGGCAAGAGTAGGAAGTGTTTTGGGGTTAGAGGGTCATTTAGTGTTTTGAAAACTTTACCAGAGGGAAAACTAGTGTAGTAATACCGTATTAGAAGGTTTACTCAATCAGTTTTTAAAAATCATGTAGAACTTAGAAACCTGCAATACTTGGCAACCCTAAACAAAACTCCTTCTTTTGCAATGCAGCTTGTTCTTCATTTTATGCGCAAGCACAAGGTGCTTCAAATTGCCAGGCACATGGCAAAACTTCATGATATTGGTAAGACCTTTATTTTTTTCACTGTGTGATGTAAAAACTTTCCTGTGCCAAAAGGACGTTTTGAAACACATACAGTATCAGATGTTCTCAACAGAAAGCAAAAAGTAATTAACTCATTTGGGTTTTCCCTTATTTAGAGAACCAGAAGAGTCATAACGTTCCAATAATATGGAAAGCTAATTTACTTGCTCTCTGGGCCTTTGATAAGCTATGACCAATGTGTGGTGACTTCTCTTTTCCCAGCCAGAGCTCCTCCCTCAAAAGATGACAGCCTCTACTTCCTTACCTTGATGATTGTGAAACTATTATTCAATAGTCTGTACTCCTTAGGTATGATGTAATGTGAGGGAACCTATATGAGAACTGTGTTGCCCTAACCTAGAATCATAAAGTTAGAAGCGACCTAAGAGATTCAATTGCACACAGACCACATGACTATCCAGCCCAGGGATGGTGAACTATGACACACGTGTCAAAGGTGACACATCACAAAATTTTGGGTGATACACCAACATTCACTAACCCCCGAGGACAACTGGTGTTGTCCAGTTGAAGAGCCCTGGTAGCGCAGCAGACTAAAGCACTGTTATTAACATCAGCTGCCTGCAATTACTGCAAGTTCAAATCTCACCAGGCTCAAGGTTGACTCAGCCTTCCATCCTTTCTAAGGTAGGTAAAATGAGGACCCAGACTGTGGGGGCAATAAGCTGACTTTGTATAAATATACAAAAGTATGAAGGCTATTGCTTAACGCATTGTAAGCTGCCCTGAGGTTCCGGAGAAGGGTGGCATATAAATCAAAAAAAAAAAAACCTATTCTCAAAAGCGTGCCATGATCTTGTACAATTTTTAGAGACCGTGTAGTGAGAATGTGGTGTGCCCTCACATGGCCTCCAGTAGTTGCACGAGTGAGCCGTGTTCTCGTGTGGCCTCTGGAGCTTCCAAAAATCGTGCAAGAATAGGTGTGTGTGTTTTTGTGTGACTTTTGTAGACTGCAGAGGCTGCAGAAGAGTCCTTGCAGAGATGGCAATGTCTGTGAATATACATTGCTTTCTTTTCAGACTTAGCAGCTAAACCATTTTTGTTTAACCAGGTTTTGAATACTGTAAACCAAATATGGCATACAATGCTCTAAGCCAGGGCCAGCTTGACATAACTCGTGTCGGGGGTGCCTGTGGTGGCTTGAGCGCTCTGCCAGCAAAAACGGGCTCCCAAGCTCCGTTTTTGGCTGCAACAGCCCCCTGCAATCCTCTGCCTGCAAAAATGGAGTTTGGGAGAGCCCTCACAAGCTCCGTTTTCAGCTGTGATGGCCTCCTGCAACCCTCTGCCAGCCAAAATGGAGCTCAGGCGGGCCGCACACACCCTCCCGAGCTCTGTTTTCACTGGCAGAGGCACCATGGGCCGGTCCTTCACTGTTTCCAGGGCAGCCCTGTGGGCCAAATTTAAGCGCCCCATGGGCCGGATCCAGCCCCCGAGCCTTGAGTTTGACACCCCTGCTCTAACATAACCAACTGGCAGCCTACAAACCATATACAAGCTTCATGAACTCTAAGGTAACATTTTTCAAGCTTGGCAATTCTTAGATGTGTATATACTTCAACTCCCAAAATACTGGCTGGGGAATTCTGGGAGTTGACGTTCACACATTGTCAAATTGCCAAACTTGAAAAATATCAGTCTAAGGCCCTTGTTGTTCCCCAGGAACGAACAGGGCTAAAATATTCAGAACTGTGTTTATTTTGTTTAACAGGGTTGCAATGGTCATTTTTTGAGGGATCAATAATATTATTGCAGATGCCATCTTGACTTTTTTTTACACTACCAGACACTCCTCAACAAAGCGTTGGCCTGCCTGTGCTCACTGCACAAAACTTGTTTCAGTCCTTGAACTCTTGGATAGAAGTTGTAATTATTATTTAGAAACCTACCATGCCTTTCTGTCTGACAAGGATGCTCAAGGCAGTTAGCACCAAAAGAGCGCTCAAACTAGTGCAATTAAAGTAATTATAAAAATACAAAGTAAATAAAGTCCATTATTAAATGTTGTAAGTTTTGTTTTGTTTTTCCTATGATGTTTTATGCAGGCACGCAGCTTGCTAATTGGGACTTTCTAGAATGAATGATAAAACATGCCTATGTTAGGACATCAGCGGGAGGACAAGGGTAGATTTTTTTCAGGTTAAAACAAATCTACGTGGATATGGTAGCATAAAAGGAAGAAAAGTGGAGTGATGAAAACAAGGGTGGGAAAGTACAACCAATCAGTTTCAGAGAAGCCCATTAACTATCATACACTGCTTAGAACAGAGGTCTCCAAACTTGGCAACTTAAGACTTATGGACTTCAGTTTCCAAATTCCTCAGCCAGCATGTTTCAGAAGTGGGGCCCTGATTGGCAATGGCCTCTGCCAATCTTTCCTGGCATTTTGGTCAAAGATAAAGGACAAAGAGGAACTGGTCTTTTTCTGCCTTTCCCTGCTTGGGAGGTTGGGCGAGTCATCTGCTTGCACTTCACATTCATATCCTGAAGTCTGATACTTATCATGCCAGAAACAACTTCAACTCAACATTCCTGAAATGAATGCAGCATATTTGCTATTTCAGATAAGGGTCCCAAACATGCATTTGGTTTTGTCCGGTTTCTATTAAGCTAAAATGCTCATCTTATTTTGGCTCATGGTAGGTCCATGGTTGATAGCTTAACTTGGGACTCCTATGCTTTGTCTTTTCACTTTGTCTAATGATCTCAGATCAGACTTTCTCAACCTTGGCAACTTTAAGAAAGGTATCAATGGGGGCAGCTGGATTCACTTAATGACTGAGGCAAACAAAGGTAATAAAATCAGATCCAACTCACATAATGAGCACATTGTTTAGCAACAGAAGATTTGGTCCCAATTATAGTCATTCAGTCAAGGACTACCTGTATGTTCACCAGCTCTTTCGGTCATTGATTCCACTCTCAAATTGCTCTTGCCATTAGAACGGAATGGAATGAATAACAGAATAGAATGGAAAGGAACGGAACGGAACGGAATGGAACGGAACGGAACGGAACAGAACAGAACAGAACAGAACAGAATTACAGAATTACAGAATTACAGAATTACAGAATTACAGAATTAAAAGAATTACAGAATTACAGAATTAGAAGAGGACCTTGGAGGTCTTCTAGTTTAACCTTCTGCTTAGGCAGGAAACACTATACCAGTGATGGCGAAACTTTTCGGTACCAAGTGCTGAAAAGAGAGTGCCCGTGCGCCCGTGCGGGTGGCACCGAGTGCCGAAAAGGGAGCACTTTGCGCTCGTCTGGGCTGCAACCAGGAAGAGGAGTTGCCCAGGGACCATGCGGGTGCTGAAAAATTTACTTCCAGTTTCCAGCAAGTCTTCCAGTTACTGCTGCACATGCGTCAATCAGCTGGCCAGCGCACATGCTCACAGAACAGCTCTTCCGGTTTCTGGCACTGCTGCACGCACAAAGGCCAGCTGATCACGGCATGTGCATGCACACTAGAAACCCAGAAGAGGAACGGCTGATGCCGCACATGCCAGGCAACATAGTTCCATGTGCCACTTCGGGCATGCGTGCCATAGGTTCGCCATCACGGCCCTCTACCATTTCAGACAAATGGTTATCCAATCTCTTCTTAAAAACTTCCAGATTTTTCTAGGGTTGAGAAGTGCTTTGATTTCCAAATTTCCTGATACCCAAATCTGGGGACTCTTGCCCTATACAGGAAACTTGCCTAAAATACCTCTATAGTCCCTTTCAAGCCTATGCTTGAACCTATGATAAAAGCTTTGGATCTGTTTTAAAAGAAGAATGTGATCTTCCAGCTTCCTGTTCGGTTTAGTAATCCTTGGGGTCAAAGATAAGGGATGATTTTCTTTTCTAGCAACAACATATTGCTTTGTTTTGATTCTGAACAAGCAGATGAACGATAATGATTGCCTAAGATCTGCTCAATTCTGCATGATGGCCATACAGTTTTCTTGGCAACGTGCACACAAGTGGAGCATATGCAAGTTTCCAAATGTTGCGGAATTATAACCCCAGGCAACCTGGCTTATGGTAAGGATGTCAGTTGGAGAGAAACTTCTGAAGGGATACAACATGGCTTATTAGTTTTACAGAGCTGGAATGGCTCAGCCATAAATTTTCCAGGAAATCAATCTGGGCTTCCTAATTAGTTGCTAAGCAGAGCTGCACCTGCAGCAGCCTTGGCTAAGCTTAAGCTTTGTTTGGCCTCTCTGATGTGCAGATAGGGGGAAGGTTGGATAATAAGGGAGCTGAGAGAACAGTTAGCCTTTTTCTACCACAGATAACCATAGCCTTCTCATAGTTGCAGATTTAGCTTGCTGCAGATCCCATCAGCCAGAGTGCCAGCTGGCAGGGTCTAGAAGACAGGCCTCTTCTGCCCCTGCTCTGTGGAATATCCTGCCGTAGATTAGAATGGGCCTAACCTTGTTGGCATTTCTTAAGGCTTTAAAATCTTGGCCGTGTACTTGAGCTTGGGATGCTGAATATGTTAGGGGCCCCTGTTTCTTGGCTTTACTGTTAACTAGCTAACTATCTGGCTGCATGTACTGTATTTATTTTGGTTTTTTAATTGTTTTTGTTTTGTTTTGATGTTTTGGAACTGTAAGCTGGCCAGAATCATTGATCGAGATGAGTGGCTGTAGAAATTGAATAAATATTCAAATTTATTTATTTATTTATTTATTTATTTATTTATTTATTTATTTATTGGTTTGATTTATATGCCGCCCTTCTGTGGAGACTCAGGGCGGCTTACAATGCATTTAGCAATAAATAAATATTGCATTGATATAGAACACTAATTTTTAAGCTTGGCAGCTTTAAGATGTATGGACTTAACGCCTAGAATTCCCCAGCCAGGATATTCACTTATAGCACCCCTGCAAACTCGTGAGTTGAACTTATACTGGCAACTCCTCCATTCCCTAGTCTGCGCTATTAACAGCTACCTCATATCATGCATAAGGAGTTAAATTTCCTTCCTAGTTGTCCCTCAACTCTTGGGCTATTCTGAATGGTTGCATTTGGCGAAGAACAATGAAGAGGCAAGATTCGAACTTACTTTAATTGCAGACAGCTGGTGTTAAATTACAGTGTCTTGTCTGCAGAGCTATCCAGGCTCTGTTGTGGTCCTCTATTATTTACATCTGAGAACATTATGGTCCAAGAGTCAAACTCTTCTCACTGTGGTTAAGGATGTTCAATTATTTGGATCAGCATTTCTCAACCTCAGCAACTTTAGCACTTTGGACTTCAACTTCCAGAATTTTTCAGCTGGCATGTTGGGAAATTCTGGGAACTGAAATCCACATAGTTTAAGCTGCTGAGGTTGAAACACGCTGGCCTAGATCCTTGGTAGAACCTACGATGGTCAAGCTCATCACATAAATGATGCCAAGATGCATTTGACCTTAGTCATCCTCTGCTCATCCTTACCTGTAAAAGGTCATGTTTATTTGGGACTCCAGGCTATAAAGTTGAAAGAATGTTTTAAGTTGGAGTAGGCAGTTTTCTTGAATAGGAAGACACACTTCAAATTTTGACAGCAGTTGCACACTGCTTTGTAAAAGCTGAGAGGGTGACTGAGAGGCTTGCTTGGTTACAAGAATAACATCCATTAAGGGGGAAACAGTCACTAGGGAAGTTACAAACTCTCAGTCAGCAACATGTTTAACCTAGTTGTGGCATAATCCACGAAGATGGGTTCAGGTACTGAATTTTAAATTTATCAAATGGACTGACCTTACAAAACATCCTAATCATGCACACAAAAAAAGTTAATGCCAACCAAGCTTTGTATATTGCAGGAATTCAGCCACTAGTCTTTAGTCTACCCGATTAAGTATGTTGTGTGAATATGGCCTTCAACTTTTTCCTGCATTGGTGAGCATTTTTGAGCAATGCTCTGGGTTACAGCTACTACCCAACCATTTTAATTTTCCTGGAATGCTCAGTGGGTTATATGAAGCCTAGAGGTATTCTTAGAAATAAACACATTATTAGATACCAGCAAATTTTCCTAAATACTGATGTCTCATTTAATTGTAATTAAATAATAAGCTATATTTTGCTACTTTGAACTAGAGGGAAGCATGTCTGGCAGCAGATTTTGTTCATGGGCATCTTGTCAGGTACTCTTGGTTTAAAGTTACTTTCACCCCATTAGTTTGATAACACAAAAGATGTTGGTATATTACTTCCTGCTCTTTTGGCTAAAGTCAAAGATTTGTAGAAAGAAAGATTGGAAAAGAGCATGAAGTTCATCCCTGATTGCAGGAGAAGACTGGAAGCTGAGGATCAAAATACAAGTTATGTCTGAGAAGAAACTTCTGCTGATTTCCTGATGTTATAACTCATCAACAATATTAAATGCAGCCTCAAAATCTGACTGGGATACCAATCTTGGTGCACGGCAGTGTTGGGATTCAAATTTTTTTACTACCGGTTCTGTGGGCGTGGCTTGGTGGGCATGGCGTGGCTTGGTGGACATGGCTTGGTGGGCGTGTCAGGGAAGGATACTGTAAAATCTCCATTGGACTCGGGAGGCCGAGAATAGATAGGGGCGGGGCCAGTCAGAGATGGTATTTACTGGTTCTCCGGACTACCCAAAATTTCTGCTACCGGTTCTCCAGAACTGGTCAGAACCTTCTGAATACCACCTCTTGTGCACGGAATAGTCAATATCTGCTCTTCAGCATCTCCAACCCTGTGCCACTTATCTGCTTTACCTAAGCTATTATTTTTTCCATGGAACGCCATAATTCTACACTCTACAAATTTCCCACTATTGTAGTAAGTACTTTGGCTCTAAAATAATCTGAAGTTATTTCTGGCCCAGAGAAATGCAGGTCCTGATAGCCCCATAATTATGTAAAGAATATTATCCAATTTTAAAATGACTGGGTGTTTCAGCAATAGGTAGGTTCTTTTTTAATACCACAAAGAAGCAAATTGGCTTCTTTAAAGCTCTTATTTGGGTAACACAGAGAAGTCTGCAAGGTGGAATCAAAAAAACTCAAGAGGATGATTGTGACAATGCTATCGAAGCCCTACTTGTTTTATGCGTGTCATATACATCACATACAGCATGTAAAAAAAAGCAGAGGGCTCTACAGACGGCTATATCATGGGATCCTATCAGTTTAGTCTCCACACTTTTTCCCCAAGACAAAATGCCTGAAGCACATGTGGACAAAAGAACAGCAATGTTATCTCAGCTTGATCAGTTCTTGCTGAAATTTTCCATACAAGCTGTTGAGAAATCTGTTCCTTTCACCTTGTTTGTACTACTCACGAGTCATGATACTGTGCCTATGTTCCTTTTGTGAAATCTGCTCGGAAACATAGAATAACAGAGTTGGAAGGGACCTGGGAGGTCTTCTAGTCCAACCCTCTGCTCAAGCAGGAAACTCTATACCATTTCAGATAAATGGTTGTCCAATCTCTTCTTAAAAACCTCCGATGACTCCTGCACTGCACTAAAGTTGGAGTTAATTCCCACACACGATTCTTACAAAGACTCTGACTATCACCCGGAACATATTTATGAGAGAAGAGATGTTGTAGTGCACTGAAACTCGCCTGTAGTTTCTTCTCCTCTATTTCCATAAGACTTGGGATGTTGCAACCTTTGCTGCTCAACCAGTTTGGTGCTCTCAGGGGTGTAGCCCAGCTGCCTGTGGTCATCACATCCTCTGAGGGTGAGGTGATCATCTGTGATGCCCTCACAGCAATTGGACTAGAAGCAGGGCCTGGAGCGGGACAGTCCTATCTGAATTGCAAAGGAGGGTGTGGGAAGGGAAGACTGCTTCCATGCAGAACAGCATTATACTGGGTGGAGACTAGAGAGTAATTCTTCACTTTGAGACTTTTAAACACAAACACCAGGGTAACAGATGCTAGGCAGATGAATTAAGGAGAACCAAGGAACCTCTGGACCATAAAGATCACGAAGTGTCACTGAGTCAGTTCCACCCATTCCAATCTACCTCAAAAAGTTATTGTGGGAAAATTTATATGTGAATAGCCTTGTGCTCCTAGAGAAAGGTAAGCAAATCCTCCTCCTTGCTGCAGTTTGTGATCTGTAGCAGAAGCACGATTTGCAAAGAGAACTGATATTGATGACTACTAGGTTAGAACAATTGACTGGAGTCTCTTTAGGCAGAAACAGTGGACCCTTCAATGTCATCAGTGCAAGACTTCCTTCTACACCTCCTGAAACATCTGAATGATCACTGATGGAAGTAGGACATTGAGCTAGAAGGAACGTTGGGTCAGACTTGCTGAACAATTTCTATGCTCTTAATAAGAATGAAACATTTATGTCAGCCTACAAAGATTTCAGCAAAGAACGAGGTGGGGAAACCTTCTGGTCTGACCCTTTGCTTCTTATCTCACGCTGTATCTTCCTTTCTGGGCTGGGATTTATTGGTGAGTCAGGATTGGAGAAACCTGCTTCTGCCAGGATAATAACAACCCCTCTTTGAAGAAGAGGAGAGGAGGAGGAGAAGGAATCCTGGGGAACAGGTTTGAGCTTCCCTGTCTCTTCAGACTGGATGGCTTCTGTCAAACTCCACCCATCACCACAGCCTATAACTTCCCCAAATTTGCCACCCGCATCTCAGTATTGTTGCACCGTCTCTTGTTGCAGTTTTCCAGTTTGGGGGTCTTTTAAATAATTTTTTGCCTCCTTGGCTGTAGCTGCTCCAAGAAGCAAGAGGAGAACGCCATGGCTTCCATGGGGATGCAAGTCTTGGGAATTGCCTTGTCGGTGATCGGATGGCTAGGTAGCATCCTCTGCTGTGGGTTGCCAATGTGGAGGGTGACAGCCTTTATAGGCAACAACATTGTGGTGGCCCAAATTATTTGGGAGGGCCTATGGATGAACTGTGTGGTCCAGAGCACGGGACAGATGCAATGCAAGGTCTATGACTCTATGTTGGCACTGCCGCAGGACATGCAAGCTGCTCGGGCTCTGATAGTCATTGCCATCGTGCTGGCCGTCATTGGCATCTTCTTCTCCATCATTGGAGGAAAGTGCACTAACTGCGTGGAAGACGAAGCTACCAAAGCCAAGGTGATGATCTTCGCTGGAGTTATTTTCATTATCTCCAGCATCATGCTTTTGATTCCACTTTGCTGGACGGCAAACAACATCATACGAGACTTCTACAACCCCATGGTCACAGACAGCCAAAAGCGGGACTTGGGAACTTCTCTCTATATTGGCTGGGCCTCCTGTGGCCTGCTGCTCTTTGGAGGAGCACTACTGTGTTGCAACTGCCCCCCCAAACACGAGAAACCCTATTCAACAAAGTACACAGCAGCTCAATCAGTGCCTACCAGCAATTATGTCTAAGCCATTTTTCCTCCCTCATCTGTCTTGGGGACTTTGCACCATGGAGGAGACAGTTAGGGACTAAGTGGACTTCAGTGTGAGGAGGAACCGTCCTTTTCCATCCTTTGGACTCGGTGTAGCAGCAGGAAGCCTGGCATATTTCATCCAGATTCGGAAAGCAGGGATTCATTTCTTGCATTCACCTGTTTGAACAAATATCTCTCAAGGACTGGAGACTGACAGATGCTCCTATCCAAACTGTACTGAAAACTGGCTTCTGTGAGAGTAATGGAAGAATAGTCACCTTCAAACTCACCAGGATCTTAGCTAGCTCAGCTCAACTGAAAAGTTGGAGAAAAATTGCTGCATGAAAATTGCTGCATGAAATGCAGCAGCAACAGGGAAGCTTGAAGTGGGGTGGGTACTTGCTGGACTTCCAGACACCTTTGACATTTGGCTAGAAGAATTTGATGGTGGATATAGACCTGGTATGGAATACTGGTAACAATACTCATTGGTGGAGGTGGAGAGCATGGGTATAAGCCCCCTCTAATTGCTGGCTGTCTCTTTGTATTTGGAAATCTGGATAGCAAAGAGTCTTAGTGTTCATCAAGTTTGGTTTCTGGCTCTCTTTCCGTAACTGTGTGTTCCATTCTTTGCAATCACTCTTGTGGGTAGTTTGACACCTGCTAAAAACGGGAAGTTCTCTGGGAAGGCCCCCATTCACTTACCTTCGTCAAATTGCTGCAAACTCTTTAAAAAGGATGCAACGATTAAGCAGAACTATATTTAGGTTTGCAGGTTGTGGAGGTTTAGGAGGAGGAAGCTCAAACTGTGAGATAATTAGTTTCTGGGCTGTCAGACAATGAGTTGAGAAAGGAGAAGGAGACCCGGTTTATTTGAGATCTTCAGAGATATGATAGGAAATTTGAATTCTGCAACATAGAGAAGAGATTGAATAACAACAATGTACCTTTTTAATGTCTCACATGGATTAATTTAAATCCAGAATTAAACCAGTTTTGAATGCTTGAATACAGGTGTAAATCTAATCTGAGGGAGGGATAATCTTAAAAAATACACTTTGAGACTGGCTACCAAGATGGTATTTCTGTTCTTTTATAAAGTATTGTCTAAATTGTGTTGACACTATACCGAGTGTCTCCAATTCCAATTGGCAATTTGGGAATGATGGACTGGTATTAAACAGGACCAAGTCTATTTAAAAAGATCTATTTCCACCTTTCTTCTATTCAGGGCTGGATTTGAAGCAGAAGCTTTGGAAGCTTATCCTTAGCTAATTTTGAATACCAGGGTTCTATCCAGGTGCTTATGAAATGAAGAAAAATGTCTCTGGGCATAGACAGAAGTCAGGTTTTATTATCGTTCTTACTATTTAATGGAGTGTCAGACTATCATTTAGAATGAATTACTCTCCAAAATAAGATTTTGACAAGTTTTCCAGATGGGTGTGTAGCTCTCCTTTGACAAATGTACTATTTGCAGAGCTCAGAGGTGTTACAAACTTGTTCCTCTCTTGCAGAGATGCTGAAGAAAGAAAGGAAAGTCAATTCTTACATTATTAGAACTGGTTTTTCATATTTTATTTGTGAGACGTTATTGTTTATCAATTGCTTTGAGCTTGTGTAAAAGCAGTCTATAAATATTTTAATTATAAGCACAAAAATAAAATCCCTTGGAGTTTTTTCCATGTGTGCCTCTCTTGTCTTTCCTTGAATTCAATGTATCTATACAGTGCACTTTTATTTTACACCTGTTCTTTGTTATCATTTAGGGACATTTTCCTATGCATTTGGTTAGTGAAATTATCAGATGCTTGATTCATGTGGCTGAAACATTGGGTTGTTAATTATGCATTGGAGAAAGAGGGGAATCATCTGTTCTGTCAGCTGATTTTTTTTTTTACTACTGCCCATTACTGATTCCTTTGAAATGGATTTCTGCTGGGTGGTAAGTTGCCTGATTGGTATGTAAAGAAAAACTGGTTATGCTGCTTAAAGCCATTTGCTGGATCAGAGAAAAGGACTATTGATTCCACCACACTGGTATCTATTGGGCCAGTCAGAATCTTGAACAGAAACTCCAAAGCAGATCAGCACTTTCAAACAAGAATTTACCACCATCCATAATTTAGAACTGACTTCCTTAACAGCCAGATGTTCTTTTTTGATATCTTGGTTAATTGCCACTGATAACCTCATCCTCCCATTGGTCTTTTGATAATTTATCTTCATAAAACTAGAAAACCAGATTAATCAAGATTCAGTCTCCAAACTTCCAGATCCCATGATTTGGAGCACCAAGCTATCTTCTAGTGGTCTGTCCAGATTTTTGTAAATCAGATCTAATGGCCACTATTTCTAGTAGAAATGAGATCTACATACAGTTTATGTATAATGTAGAATAAATATCTGTCCAGCTGGAAATTGTCAGTCACTTTTTATAGTTTATAGGTTTCTAACATGCTGTCTGTCCATCTACAGTTAAGAGAAGAATTGTACACATTAGAACAGTTTGCACAACATTCTAGATGATCAAAAATAGGAAAGATAATTTGTTATTAAATATGGTATGGGGCAACTCTTCATTACTTTAGTGTGTTATATAAACCAATCCACCAAATTAAAACATAAAATGACTCATGGGTTGAAATGTATCATGCTATATTGTCAATAGTAATTGTGTTTTATTAACTTGGGTTAGGTGTATTATCTGGCTAATTAACTCAGAGGGACTTAGTTCCATATAAATATGTCTAGACTCTAGACTGTCAGTTTTGGGGTGATTCACATTACATGCTTAACCCAACCAGTCAAAACTAGAAACCGTGGGTGTCCAACATTTTGGCTTGCATGGGCCATATTGAATGAAGAGGAATTGTCTTGGGTTGCATATAAATATATATAATATAAGTTCACCGCCCTGAGTCCTTCGGGAGTAGGGCAGTATAGAAATTTAAATAAATAAATAAATAAATTGTACAAACCCAGCCTCCTTGGCTAGTTTATAGCCAGAATTAATTAAGTTAAGCATATTGTGAAAACACAGTCATTGTTTTGTACAAAACTCCAAATGCTAATCGGTATACTGTACCTTAGGAAGTGGTGAATCATTTTATTTTGAAGTTATGGCCTCAGCAGAGGGAGCAGCTGTTTGGACTTTGCAAACTGAGGAGAATAATTAATTGATTTGTTTAAAATACTTATGCATGCCATGGCACGTACCTCACGGCAGCATACTATTTTTAAAATATATTTATATACCAAAACAAAATAGTAAAAAGTAGTAAAAAAAATAGCAAAGCATATAAGATGATATAACAATTCTGTATATTTTGGGACAGTTCTCAACATTCTGAGGGAAACGCTGGTTGGGAGTTCTACAAATCTTATAGTCTTAGCACATCTGGGTGGTTCTAGTCCAGGGACATTGGTATATACAACACAGGTCCATACTCCAAGGTGTGCTTGAACACACAGAGAAAAACCAGTAGTGAAATCCAATTTTTTTTACTACCGGTTCTGTGGGCATGGCTTGGTGGGTGTGGTGTGGCTTGGTGGGCGTGGCAGTGGAAGGATACTGCAAAATCTCCATTCCCTCCCCACTCCTGGGGGAAGGATATTACAAAATCCCCATTCCCACCCCACTCTGGGGCCAGCCAGAGATGGCATTTGCCGGTTCTCCAAACTACTCAAAATTTCTGTTACCGGTTCTTCAGAACCTGTCAGAACCTGCTGGACTTCACCCCTGAGAAAAACCACAAAATTGAGTGCCAAAATGAAGTGGGAGGCCAGCCTTTTCACCCCAGTAATGGAGGTGGAGGGCTGGGATGAGTATACCTGCCCCGGGATTGTCTTCAAAATGCACAGCAGAGAAATCTGCAGTTCAGATTCTGAATGGGGAACAAACAAGGCAGGGTGGGTGATTATTATTATTTCCTTCTGGCTGCAGGAGTATCACAACATTGAAGGTGTTGGGTAAGAAAGCATCTCCATCATAGTATGGAGGCGCTGGAAAGGGAGACATAGCACCTGGGCAGGTGGGGCCACTGGAAAAACAGGCTTCTGATTTCCTGGTCAGTGTTTAGACAGCATCCCAGAGCTAAACACTAAACAGGAAGCAAATTAACTGGCTTTGTTGCCTCATTCCACCGCCCCCTCAGTATCCTGAAATGTTGCATTGAATTAAATTTAATGGAAGATCATCTAGAGGTAGTTAAGTTCTACCCCGTTCTGCATTTTCTGCACTGAGTCTTGTTTTGGGGTAAAAGACAGAGGCTGTCCAACGTGTTAGCTAACTATTGAATGGGGGTTATGAAAATTGCCTACTTGGCCTGGGGAGATTTCTCAATGAGCAAGAAAAGCCTGTGTGCTGGGCTGGGTGGGGGGTTGGGGGTTGGTTCCCTGGGCGTGGGTTTGCTTTAAGGCTTTGCTACCCCTCTGCACCATAACCAACTGTAGGAACAAGTTTTTTGTATTTTGTTTTTCCAGGTTTTTTTTGTTTTTTTGCAAAACAATGCAGCTATTTTGTCCTAAAGTTTATAATCCCATTCCTAGTGGCCCAGCAGTTCCAAAAGATAGGAAAAAATCCCAAGTTCCGATATCCCCTAACAATTACGTTGTCGAGCTGACTTAGCATCAATCAATAGGGACACTCTTAATTAAGCCTGGACCAATAAGTGTTGTACATGAATTACAAAAAAAGAAAAAGAAAAAAAAGAAAGGTTTTAGGATCTGGTCCTTCGTTCAGATCAATTTCACTTTCTCAGAAACTTCAAAACTGTTGAATGTATAGTTTTAATTTGCACAAAAGGAATTCTCTGAAAATGTATCTTGAGTCATTTTATTTATTTTATTTATTTAGTTTGTCAAACATGTATGAGATAACAGATAAACATGGAGATGAACACAGGAACAAATAAATGGGGACAGTAGGACAGGGATGGTAGGCACACTGGTGCGCTTATGCACGCCCCTTACAGACCTCTTAGGAATAGGGTGAGGTCCACGGTAGACAGTTTAAGGTTAAAGTTATGGGGGTTTGAGTATGTATCTGTAAATATTAGCTCTTTGAGCCGAGGAGTGCAACATACCAGTACTTTCCCTTCCTGTCCTTATATAAGACTAAGATCCTTTTTGTGGGTTACCTGCATATGTCCTAGCTACTGGGTGCTGCTTTCATCCTAATCAATCAAGGTTCTGTTTCCAGCAGGTGGGAGCATGATGGCAACCTTGGCCCTGCAGCTAGTTGGGCTGGCACTGTCTATCCTGGGCTGGCTGGGCTCTGTTTTGGCCTGTGCCCTGCCCATGTGGAAGGTGACAGCTTTCATCGGATCCAACATCATTGTGGCACAGGTCTTCTGGGAGGGGCTGTGGATGAACTGTGTTTATGAAAGCACCGGTCAGATGCAATGCAAGGTCTACGACTCCCTACTTGACCTACCAGCAGACCTACAAACCACCCGCGCCTTGGTGGTGGTCTCCATCGCCATGTCTTTCCTGGCTCTCCTGATTGCCATCTCTGGAGCAAGGTGCACCCGCTTCGTAGAAGACCCAAATACCAAAGCCAAAGTTTTGAAGATAGCAGGTGTGGTGTTCATCCTAGCTGGAATGGCGCTTCTCTTTCCTATCTCTTGGTCAGCAAGGAACATTGTCAGCAACTTCTATAACCCACTCATTCCTGAGGCCCTGAAGAGAGAGCTGGGTATTTCACTTTACATAGGTTGGGCAGCTAGTGCTTTCCTGATCCTTGGTGGAGGCACGTTCTGTTGCTTCGTTCCTCCAAAGGAGGAGAATAAATCCTATCCAATGAGATATTGGACAGGAAGACACCCTTCTGCCAGTAGCTATGCCCGCAAAGACTATGTATGACCCTTATTTATTTATTTATTTAGTTTGTCAAGCCTGTGTGAGAAAACAAGTATAAGTATGAACATAACATATAAACAAATAAGTATAAACAGGTATAAGTATATACATAAGAAATGAGTATGAATAAATGGGAGCAGCAGGACAGGGACGGTAGGCACGTTGGTGTGCTTATGCATGCTCCAGTGGTAGGTTTCAATTTTTTTTACTACCGGTTCTGTGGGTGTGGCTTGGTGGGCGTGGCTTGGTGGGCATGGCAGGGGAAGAATACTGTAAAATCTCCATTCCCACCCTACTCCAGGGGAAGGATACTGTAAAATCTCCATTTCCTCCCGATCAGCTAGGACTTGGGAGGCAGAGAATAGATGGGGGCGGGGCCAGTCAGAATTTCGGTTCTCCGAACTACTCAAAATTTCCGCTACTGGTTCTGCAGAACCAATCAGAACCTGCTGAAACACACCTCTGGCACGCCCCCTTAAAGACTTCTTAGGAATGGGGTGAGGTCAACAGTAGACAGTCTAAGGTTAAAGTTTTGGGGCTTTGGGGATGAAACCACAGAGTCAGGTAGTGCATTCCAGGCATTGACCACTCTGTTGCTGAAGTCAAATTTTCTGCAATCAAGTTTGGAGCGGTTTACTTTGAGTTTGTATCTATTGTTTGCCCGTGTATTAATTGTTTGCCCGTGTATTTCTTGGAAAAGCTACCCCTCCCCCCCTTACTCCAAGCCTTGAGAAAGAAGGCTTGGCTGGCAAAAAGGACTCCTCAGATGCAATGATGTCACAGAACATAAATCTTGCCTTGCCAATCGCCTGTCAGGCCCGTCGACGCGAAGCACACATTGACATGACATGTGACACCAAGAGAAAGTTCACTCCAGCCGTTTGTAACATTTTGATTTGACAAAGAAGTATTATTTCGTGGTACGTGAGAGTTTCCTCAATTGAGTGCTGTGGTTTGATGATATGCCAAGAATTGTATCAGAAAGATGAGTGAACTCAGGCTTTGGCAACGGTTTTTTTTTGGGTCCAGGAGACATAAATTTAAGAGCATGATGTAAGGCTTGGCTAGTTGCAAAATTGTTTGGGGCTGAGTGGCATACAAATTGGATAGATATAGATAGATGATGAGAGAGATACTGTGTAGATAAAGGCTGCCACGGTGGATAGGTGAGTATTCATCAGGTGCCTTTTTCTTAACACTTCAACCTTTCCTCTTGCATTCTTGTCTGTGTATGTGGACTCATTTCCACAGAAAACACTGGGGAACAGACATCCACTCTTTTTGTTTTTCAAGAATATTATAGCATCTTCCTAAGACAGAAATATTCTGGAGAAGGGGAGAGAAAGAGCCAGAAGTTAGTGTCTGATTTTGCAGCTCCCAATGTAGGATGAATTGGGTGAGATGAGGACTCTGCTTGATACCAAGCAATTCTTTAGCATCAGGTTGCCTACCTCTGGCCTGGACATTTTTAAAGTAAGAGTTGCCTTGAGCCCTTCAGGTATATTGCTCTACATACAAATTAGGACCTTTCCCCACTCCTGAAGCTACCAATCTTTGAGTCAGCAGAAACCTACACCAGATAACATTTGCTGGCCTAATGTGGATCCACCTCCTGCATCCAAAGCCAATTGGTGCCGTGTAGAAGTAGCCCTTGACTTATGACCACAATTGAGCCCAAAATTTCAATTGCTAATTGAGATGTCCGTTAAGTGAGTTTGGCCCCGTTTTACGACCTTTCTTGCCACATTCACTTGTAGAGTGAATAACTGCAGTTGATAAGTTAGTATATCGGTTGTTAAGTGAATCTGGTCTCCCCATTGATTTTGCTTGTCAGAAGGTCGCAAAAGGTGATCACATGATCTTGGGACACAGTGACGGTCATAAGTATGAACCAGTTGCCAAGCATCTGAATTTTGATCATATGATCATGGGGATGCGGGAAAGGGTGTAACTGTGAAAAACAATCATAAGTCATTTTTTTTCCAATGCCGTTGTAACTTTGAATATTCACTAAACGAACTGTTGTACCTGTAGGAGGGTCCTGATTGATTGTGAGCACAGAACATTAAGGAACACATTGGTGTTTTCCTTTGACTTTCCTCCCTTCCCCTCCCACTAAACATCGTCAACCCATGGAATAAAGTCCATCAGCCATTCTCCTTAATGTAAGATGGGGAAGAGATGTGAGGAGGGAGGGAGTTTTGATGGATGACAAAATTGGGGGATTTAGTTCTCAGTCAAAACATGTATCTAGTTTTGCACGAATGTTTTGCACAAGTGAGGCAGAGGTGGGTTTTAGCAGGTGCTGACCCGTTCTGGAGAACCAGTAGCAGAAATTTTGAGTAGTTCGGAGAACCAGTAGTAAAAATTCTGACTGGCCCCGCCCACATCTATTCTCTGCCTCCCGAGTCCCAGCTGATTGGGAGGAAATGGGGATTTTGTAGTAACCTTCCCCTGGAGTGGGGTGGGAATAGAGATTTTACAGTATCCACGCCCACCAAGTCATGCTACGCCCACCAAGCCACGCCCACAGAACCGGTAGTAAAAATTTTTGAAACCCACCACTGGAGCGAGGTCAAAATAAACCTAATAGCTGAAAGGAGGCCGTGTGTATTTTGAAGTTGACAGGGGCAGACAGACAGCTATTCTGCTTGGTCACACAGTTCCCTCTCATCTCATTGGTCAGTTGTTAGTTGTTTGTTCAGTTGTTAGTTGGGCTTTCTTTGAAGAAGCACTCAGCCAGCTCCTAACCCCATTTAACAGATGTGATATCGGAGAGACGATGGAAACAGAGCTAGCCAATTTTTAGAACTGCCAACCATCTCCCAATAGCTGATATAGGATCTCACGTTCAAAATAGGCCCTCCAAAGTGTGCAAAATTGAGAACTGCATTTGAAATAACTGGAATTACTCGCTGCCCAAAGTGAGTAATGGGAAAAAAAGCACCAAAGACGTGAAGGGGCGTGCCCGCTGCAGTCAAAAGTGGCCAATCCCAGTGGTCACCTGATTGTGCCAATAACAAAATGGTTAGTGAAGCAAAGCAGACTGCACCTGCAAGTAGTCCTCAGTTTACAACAATTGGTTTAGCAAAGGTGCTAAAGAAAGAGATTTACAACCAGTTCTCTCAATTATGATTCTTGCAGCATCCCTGAAGTCACATAACCAAAATTCAAGCACTTGTATTTATGCAGTTGCAGCATCCCAGGGTTACGTGATCACCTTTTGCAACCTTTTGCCAGGGAGTTCCTGGCAAGCAAAGTCAACAGGGAAGCCAGATTCACTTAAAGACTGCAGCACATAAAATCATGAAATTGGGTGTGACTCATTTTATAGCTGCCTCACTCAGTGGAAGTTCCAGTCCCGACTGGGATCATAAATTGAGGATTATCTGTATCAAAACAGTCATAGGTTGCTGCCTGATTAAGAGGAAAAGCACTACCTAAACATAGAGACAGCAGTGTAGGGTCTCCTGCTTGGGCAGGGGGTTGGACTAGATGACCTACAAGATCCCTTCCAACTCTGTTAATCTGTTAAATCTGTTAAAAGCACATTTATAGCTGCCTCAGGTATGGTTTGGGGATGAGACAAAGGCAATATCGTGAGATAACATCAGAAAAAGGGGTTGTTGGGGAATATTTCCCCGGTGGATTAGATGCAAGTAGAAAATGATCTCACTGTGGAAAAAGCTGTTCAGGTGCAAAAAAAAAAAAAAAAAAAAATCTAGTGGAGAAAGTATGATATTGAAAAGCGTTATTGGATCAGACCAAAGGTCTATTTATTTAGGACAGGGGTGGGCAACTGTGGCCCTTTTATAACCTGTAGACTTCAACTCCCAGAATTCCTGAGACAGCTAAGCAGAATTCTGGGAGTTGAAGTCCACAGGTTGTAAAAGGGCCACAGTTGCCTACCCCTGATCTAGGATAACCTCTGTTTGCCTTTAAAACAAATATGACTTATCAAATAATTTGTTGTGAGGGCAACCCATCCACCCAGCTCAGAATCTCCCATCCTAGTAATCCTTCTGTTCTCCTTTTCTTGTGTTATTTTGCTTCAAATCTTTCTTCTGATCAGGCGTTGGTGTTTTGCGGACGTCCCCTTAACTGTCAGAGTCCAACAAGATTTGCATAACATCCGTTTCTTTGCCTTCTCTCAGGTCACCTTGCACCGAAGGGACATGTGATCCACCTTGCGCACTTTGATAGTTTAAAACAAACAGTTACGAATGGAAAAGAACAAGCAGAAATTTAAAAGCCTCATAAACTAGGCGCAAACTGAAGCGGGAATGACGGTTACTTTTTAAATGAAACCGCGTTGAAGTGATATTGTCTCAAGAGGAGGAAGTGGTTTCTAGACAAGGAGTTCAACTGGCTAAGAACTTCCTGAAAGGAATTTTCATTCAGTTGCACAAGCAATTCTAATTGTATGTCTGAGAAAAACAATATTTATCAAGATCTTTGCCAAAAGGGTCCATCCATTGTTCTGTTGGCAGAAAACAGGACAGCTGTACTGTACATACGGGGTGTGACTGCTTTTCTTTATGAGACTAAAATCTAACCCTTGGCCTGTAAGTAGAATGTGCAGGAAGGGAAGGAACACATGACGAAACATGGAGAAGGGCAGGACAAAAATTAAATTATATTGAATGTTAATTAAATAAATTGTACTTTCCTTGTATCAACCCAGTGATGGGTTGCCCCCGGTTCACACCGGTACTATAGAACCGGTAGTAAAACCAGTGGGAGGCTCCGCCCACCAACCCCGACGTCATCAAAACGCTTCTGCGCTTACGCAAAAGAGTGCGTGCGCGGCCCCACTGCGAACCAGTAGTAAAGGTAAGTAGAACCCACCCTTGCTGTATTCCCATCATTTTGGGAACAACTTAAGGTTTGCAGTGCCTTAGATTTGTATACTAGGCTCTGTTCGCCAAACATTTTTATCTTGATTACTGAATTAACCCATTTTCTGAAATCCGTACACTACAAAAACTCTCCTAACTTTAACTGGGTGACATGATGCATCATAGGTAAAACGTTTTGAACCACAGATACTTCACATGGAGTAATTTACAGGGTGCATACAAAATTTGGGATCTATGACTTCCATGGAATTAAAATTTGGCAAGTTTTATAAAACATTTTATGACATTAAAGCAGGGGTGAAAACCAGCAGGTTCTGACAGGTTCTGGAGAACTGGTAGCAGAAATTTTGAGTAGTTCAGAGAACCAGCAAATACCACCTCTGGCTGGCCCCAGAGTGGGGTGGGAATGGAAATTTTGCTATATCCTTCCCCTGGAGTGGGGAGGGAATGGGGATTTTGCAGTATCCTTCCCCTGGAGTGGGGAGGGAATGGGGATTTTGCAGTATCCTTCCCCTGGAGTGGGGAGGGAATGGGGATTTTGCAGCATCCTTCCCCTGGAGTGGGGAGGGAATGGAAATTTTGCAGTATCCTTCCCCTGCCACACCCACCAAGCCACGCCCACCGAACTGGTAGAGAAACATTTTGAATTTCGCCCCTGCTGCAGACCGTTTGAAACCATGAAGCTCCATTTGTGTGAGCGACGGGGCCTCACGCTCACTCATGAAGCTCCATTTGTTTAAATGGCAGGCACGCGCACCTGCCTCTTGTCAAATGGAGTTGCATGTGCTCCCATACGCGCCTCCCATTCACATAGAACCATTCCCTCTCCCTCCTGCTGGACCACCAAGCTGGAAATGTTGAGCATCACTGCTCTAAAAAACTCCCAAATCTAAGGTTAACCTGAGCCAACTTTGTCCAAGTGTGAGATTGCATGAATGCACCTGGCATTACCTGAGTTGTAACTTTTCTGCACAAACAAGTCTTAGGTATATATCAATCTAAGTCTCCATGATTAGTTTGATGGTCCATTGTCCACAAATCCAAACTTTTTATTGAAGGCAGCTCAGCACTTAAGCCATCTTTTCCTTCCTCTCCTATCGGTCTGCCTCCTCATAAATTCTTTTGTCTCCTGGAGGGAGAAACCAGCCTGGCCACTCAGAGCTCTCCAGGTTTCAAAGAAAGCAAAACCATTTTTGACAAGCACTCTCAATTTTCATGGACCTTGTTTCAACTTGTTTAGTGGGGAGGGGACATTCCAAATATTCTGCCCTAATCACTTTTACTTTGGGATTCAATGCTGTTCCATTTCATGACGATGATCTCTCGGTTGCAAAAATTATACAGGTAGTCCTCAACTTATGACCACAATGGAGCCCAAACTTCCTGTTGCTAAGCAAGACAATTACTAAGTGAATTGTGTTCCATTTTATGGCCATTTTGAACAGTTGTTAAGCGAATCACTGCATTAAGTGAATCGTGTAGTCATTAAGCAATTCTGGCTCCCCCCCCTCATTAACTTTGCCTGTCAAAAGCCAGCTGGGAAGGTCACAAATCGTGATCACAGGAACCCAGGACAATTCCACTGTCATAAATACATGTCAGTTGTCAAGTGCCCGAATTTGATCACGTGACCATAGGGATATTACAATGGTGTTAAGTGTGAAAACTGGTCATAAATCACTTTTTTCAGTGCCATTGTAACTCTGAACGGTCATTAAACTAATGGTTGTAAGTCAAGACAAGTCAACCTACACTACTATTTCTACAGTACTATACAATATTGGTCTCCAATCTTTCCGCTTGGTGGACCGGCTAAGGTGGTGGCAACGGTGGTGGGGGGAGGGGGGAAGGTTTTGTGTCTGTGTGCATGCCGCTTTCACAAATATGGCTCTGTGTATGTGCATGTGTGCACATTCACCCATTACTTCTGTGGCCTGGCCCCAAACAGACTGGGGCCCAGCAGTGGGCTGCAGCCTGGGAGTTGGAGACCCTTGCTATACAACTACTCTTGAGGAATGGGAGCCTCCCTTCAAATGATGCTGCCAAATTGGGGCCAGCTGTAAGTTTTTAAAACTGTTTTTTTTCCCTCATGTTCACGCATCCCCTGAAATTTTGTTTTTATGTCCACACATCCCCATCCACTGTGGAACGAGCAGAGATGGTAAACTGTTCAGAGCACTGCATCTCTCAAAGTTGGGAATAATGACATTCAAGGCAGTCTGCAAGGCATAGTCTACAGGTAAACATCCTAAGCCCTGTGTGGTCCCCTAAAGTCTCCAAACCTCCTCCCAGAGCCACAGTGCAATTGTAATTTTTAGTGAGACAGAGGATGGAAATTATTAACTATGTGGGGAGTATTCACCGTAGCAGCATTTAATTGATTTAACATCATTTAAATTTAAATTGTTCGGTCCTTACGTGCTTCTTTGTCCTGGCCTCGCCCACTTCTATGAATATGGCCCCTGGAACGCCTCTCAAAGGAATGTGTCCAAACCACTCATTCCAGTTGAGGTGTAAATATAAGTACCCAGCAGACTGAAAAGGTCTGAGGCAGCATCCTGCTTCCAGCGGTGACACAAGGATGGCCATCTTCTTCCCTTGGAATTCCAGCAAATGACATTAAAAAGCAGACTATTTCTCAACAGGGAGATTCCGTATAGTTTTAATTGATAGGTGTTACTCATCACATGCATTTCCTCTTCTTCTAAGGCTTCTTTAAAACCATCCTAGCATTGGCCATCACTGCCGCTAGTATTTTTGGCCTCATAGCAATATAAATTGTTTTTGGAACCTGATTGTCTCTAACGCCATCTGTATTGCTTTGTTTTGTTTTTGTTTTTATTAAATTTATGTACCGCCCTACTCCCGAAGGACTCAGGGCGATGAACAGGCACAAAATAAAATACATAGATACAAAAGTTAGAAACATAATTAAAACCAGATTAAATAATTTAGCCCGAGACAATTAAAAATCCCAATAATTAAAAACAGTTTAAAATTTCGATTTAAAAGAATTTTAAAACAGGGGAGAAAATTAGGCCAGGCCAGCTTGCTGGAATAGGAGGGTCTTAAGAGCACGGCGGAAAGCGCGCAGATCCGGGATCCTCCGTATCTCTGGGGGGAGCTCGTTCCAGATAGTGGGTGCCCCCACAGAGAAGGCCCTCCCCCTGGGGGCCGCCAGTTAACATTGTTTGGCTGATGGCACCCGGAGGAGCCCCTCTCTATGAGAGCGTACTGGCCGATGGGAGGCTGTTTGTGGTAGTAGGTGGTCCCGTAAATAACCAGGTCCTAAGCCATGGAGCGCTCGAAAAGTGGTGACCAAAACCTTGAAGCGCACCTGGAAGACCACCGGGAGCCAGTGCAGCTCGCGCAGGAGAGGTGTCATACGGGAGCGCCATGTTGCTCCCATAACGACCCGTGCGGCCGCACTCTGCGCCAGTTGGAGCCTCCGGGTGCTCCTCAAGGGGAGCCCCATGTAGAGAGCATTACAGTAGTCCAGGCGGGAAGTGACGAGGGCATGAGTGACTGTGTGTAGGGAGTCCCAATCCAGAAAGGGACGCAACTGGCGAATCAGGCGAACCTGATGAAAAATCCTCCCGGTCACAGCCGTCAAGTGCTCTTCTAAAGACAGCCGTGAATCCAGGAGGACACCCAAGTTGCGAGCCCTCTCCGTGGGGGCCAGCAATTCGCCCCCAATAGTCAGCGATGGCGTCAACTGACTATATCGGGATGTCGGAAACCACAGCCACTTGGTCTTGGATGGGTTGAGCCTGAGCCTGTTTCTCCCCATCCAGATCTGCACGGCCTCCAGATACTGGGACATCCTTCAAGGACATCGTTGCAGTGGTCCGGGGTGGAGATGTACAGCTGGGTGTCATCAGCGTACTGGTGGTACTTCACCCCGAAACCACGGATGATCTCGCCCAGTGGCTTTACATAAATGTTGAACAAAAGGGGCGAGAGGACCGACCCTTGTGGCACCCCACATATGAGGGGCCTCAGGGTCGACCTCTGCTCCCCCGCCAACACAGACTGCACCCGGTTGGAGAGAAAGGAGGAGAACCACCGTAATACAGTGCCCCCCACCCCTAACTCTTCCAACTGGTGCAGCATAATACCATGGTCGATGGTATCAAAAGCCGCTGAGAGGTCTAATAGGACCAGGACAGAGGAGCAACCCCTGTCCCGAGCCCTCCAGAGATCATCAACCAACGTGACCAATGCCGTTTCCGTGCTGTACCCAGGCCTGAATACAGCAATCTGTATTGCACATACTGCTGATTTGATTCCTATGAATAAATTGAAGACCTGTGTTCAAAATTACGAGAATTCTCATTTCTCATTTCTGACATTTAAATATGCCTCTTCCCTGTTCTCCCCGCCTTATCTTATCTTCTGCCATAAACAAACATTTTACTCAGAACCTTGGTACTCTACATTTCTCATTGCTTTTCCCCGCCACATACAGCCCAATCTCTGGAGAGGCATTGACTTGGAGGGCGTGAAAAAAAGAGAAGGCAGGCATTTGGAGATTCTGCTTTCATCCTTGAAGTTCTCTTCATCCTCTCAGGAATTTTCATGAACCTTCAGGTATCTGCAAAGGTTCAACCCACAAGCACCCATATTCCCTATGCTGGCCTTTTCCTACCAGGGGCCTTTGAGAAATGATGAGCTATAAGCGCCATACTTCCCAGCTAGTAGAACAAAACGGCTGTGCTGGCTTGGGTTTACAAGAGGGTTAGTCCCCTGAGTCAGGAGTGATTGGCGGGGGGAGATAGCACACTCTCTTATAATATACACTGTATTGCAAATAATCAGCAGTGTTGATTCAGAATTGAAAACTCCACGAAGACTTCACAAATGAAGACTGTTGGAGGAGGGGAAGCCGAGAACATTTTTATGCAAAAACATGAAATTATAGAAGTGCCAGAACCTACCCATTGAATATTATGGCAGCTCCTTAAGTGGTAAAGAGAAAATACTCTGCAAACAAACCATGGTCCAGCCTACTTTATTACTGTTTCACATTAAAAAAAACCCAACCTACAGGTTTTGAAGCTAAGCCTTTCAGGAGGGGCTCCAGAGACAACCTAGAAGGTCTTCCAACATGAAGAATGTTTAAACCAGACTTTTATTTTTTTCGGTATATGTAGATCACACCAGAGATATAATCCGAGTCCTGATCGGATTCCTGATGTGATGTTGCTTTCTCCCATTTTTCAACTTCCTGCATCCCAACCTTTTCCCACAATCCTTGCTGCTCCAGGTCATTCAGCAACTGCAGCAGTTCAATCTTGTAGCGTAAGTTGCTTGAGTTGTTTCGTGTGGTCAGACACACATAGCCACCTGTTGTGCAAGATCACAGCATTTCAATCTAAAATCATTAGGAAAGCCTTGATAATCCTAGAAATAAGATAAAGGTAAAATCTCCTTCACACTGAGTTTGACTCCTGGGACAGGTCATAATATGGAAGGAATTTGTAAATAAATAAAAATAAAATAAAAACAGCAAACATAAGCATATAATTTAGGCTATCATATTGACTGTTTTAACCTGTTCCTTATAGGTTAAAGCTTGAACCTGCTTAACTTCAAAATCCAGAAAAGGTCAACCACAGAATGCCCTTCTGGGGCAGAAAATCCAGCAATACCGAGTCCTTTTTAAGAGAGCTGTCGAGATGAAACTGTTTTAGATGCACTAATGCTCTCCTACAGGAGCATTCTCCCTCTTACAATCAGACAATGAAATGAAAGTAGGAGAAAGGGAAGGACAAGACGGTAAATCTCCCTGTTCCTGATGAAACTGAATGGGTGTGTTCCCATAAATGCTAGACTAAGATAAAATGCGGTTGAGCAATTCAAGGTTCAGCTATAGCTTAGATTGTGGGAGCCAGGCTATTACATTAAACTGTAGCATGGTTTTATTTGTGCAGGCAACAGCATAAAGGTAGTCCTCGACTTATGACTACAATTGAGCCCAAAATTTTCTGTTGCTAAGTGAGACATTGGTTAAATGAGTTTTGCCCCATTTTATGACCTTTCTTGCCACATTTGTTAAGCGAGTCACTGCAGTTGTAACGTTAGTAACATGGTTGCTAGGTGAAATCTGGCTTCCCCAATGACAATGCTTATCAGAACATTGCAAAAGATGATCACATGACCCAGGGACATGGCAACCGTCATAAATACGAGTCCCTTCCAAGTATCTGAATTTTGATCGCGTGACCATGGGGATGCTGCCACGTGTGAAAAATGGTCATACATCAGTTTTTTCAGTGCCATTGAAAGCTCAAACAGTTGCTAAATAAACTGTTGTAAATTGAGGACTACCTGTATTCTCTGGATACAGGATTTAGCATTGTTAATCCAGGTTTAGGGTTGAGGCTGATGTGTGAACTTCACCCTGATCACCTAGTAACTTAGAGGGCGGAGGTGACCAAAAAGCAAATTTGCGTTGAAGAAACTGGCAAAGTTTGTTCATCGCATCTTCATACAGGGAAGAGAAATTAAATAGCAAATAACACCATTGCCAAATGCATGTAAGGAGATCAAAAGGAGGAAGAGGAGGCAAGCGATGACTAAAATTAAATTCCTGAGAAAGAACGTGTCTGATTCCAGATACTCACATAAGTGCAAATATAGGCAATCTGAAGAAAGGAGACAATTCAACCTATATGGTTCTGCAAGGTTCCTATCAAAACACATTTTAAATGGCATTTCTGTCTTTCAGCCCTGCAACACCCACGAAAGTGTTTATTTCTGCTCCATGGTCTGTTTGTTATGAGGTGTTGGCAAGATAGCAGCACCATCTAGTGGTTATGAGTTGTTCATCTAAGCCAGTCCAACATCCTGTGTCCAAAAGGGGCCGATTTAATCCCTTTGGGAAACCCTCAAGGCATTTAAAAACCCCAAAGGTTTCTCTTAGGCTTGGTTACCACTTATTGAAAGGTTAACTGCCTCTGAATGTGTATGTGTGTATGTGTGTGTGGATCCATTTAGTAATCCCCATTCGATCCCTTTCCCATCTCCACTCCATGTATTTTGTCTGACCTCTTTTTAAAAAGATACGCAACTATCATTGCATCTTGCAACAGGGCATTTCAGAAATTAATTGCATGTTGTATGACAGTCCTTTCTCTTTCTTGTTTTAATCATTACCCAGTTTCACAAGATCAGCCTGCGATCCTGTTGCATATACAATTTCTGGAGATGATGTTCAGATGCCTTGGAGGAAACTCAAGCTACGGCACATTTAAATAAACCAGGGGTGTAAAACTCGTGTCGTCACGTGACGTATTGCGACTCCCCCTCCTTTGCTAAAATGGGGCTGGGCGTGGCCAGCGAATGATGCATCCGGCCCACGGGCCGCAAGTTTAACACCCCTGAAATAAACCATGCATCCCTCTTAACCTGCACTGGCCCAGTTCTAATGAAAAGCATCACAAATCCAAGCACCATAATCTTTGGGGAATGAATCAGCGTCAATTTGGTGGGTCTAAAAAGCAAGAGGACTGGCGTAGCTTTGAAATCCAAGCCCCACCTTTTTTATACTGTATAAAAGGAGTAGAAGTTGGAATCTAACACTGCAGTCCCCGTCTTGCCCATTTTAGTTCCCCAGATGCCAAAGGGGATTCAATTATTGTATGTAAAAATTCAGAACGGTCTCACGCTAAATCAGATCATCTAGCTTAGAATTCATTGGTGTCCTTCAGTCTCAAAAGACTATGGTATCGTGCAGTGGTAGGATTCAAATAATTTAACAACCGGTTCTCTGCCCTAATGATTTCTTCCAACAATCAGTTCACCAAACTGCTCAGAAAGTTAACAACTGGTTCTCCCGAAGTGGTGCAAACTGGCTGAATCCCACCACTGGTATCGTGTT
Source organism: Arizona elegans (assembly GCA_022577455.1). Classification (NCBI taxonomy): domain Eukaryota; kingdom Metazoa; phylum Chordata; class Lepidosauria; order Squamata; family Colubridae; genus Arizona; species Arizona elegans. The sequence continues at coordinate 316,902,774 of JAKOOJ010000001.1, read as the reverse complement.
CTGGAAAGAGGTCCTAAAACAGTATCTAGTGTGACTAAAAAGAGCAATTCGAGAGGGACAATCCCTTCCACACTGAAGGCAGGGGACAGAATGTCAGCCTCCAGATTTCGAAAGTTCTCCTGTATAGAGAATTAGTGCAGGGAAAGTGCCTCAGAGGGAGACCACAGCTGCGATATAAGGATGTCTGCAAGAGGGGGTCTAAAGGCTTTGGGAATGGACATTAACAACTGGGAAACCTTGACCTCTGGTCATTCACCTTGGAGGCTAAAGACGCAACATGGCCTTCTCCAATTCGAAGAGACACTTGTTCAGCAGGCTAAGGCAAAGAGGCAGTCCCGGAATCATCTTAGAATTATTAACTGCCATAACTGACAGCAGCCTCCTAGATTTGGATCTAATTCCTGAACCACAAACTATGGTCTTTTCCACCTCCAGATATTAATCTATGTTCTCAGTCTAATACCTGATGAAGCAAATATTCACCAACAATGTTTCTAGTCTCTAAAGTGTCATAAATCCATTTGTTCTCTTAAGGTCTCATAAAGCATTAAGCAACATTATATGTACAATAACTTCCGACTGGAGACTGTTACAATGTGAGAACATCCCATTCCTTCTAGTTTCAGCAATGAAAAATTCAGTTAAAGTGCCACTGATTACAATCGTATCTGCTTGACCCATGACCTAATTGCATATTTTGATATGTTCTTGACAAATTGGTAAACATAGCACTTTCCTTGTTACCCATAAAACTTTGGTCTCAGTCACGGGTTGTTGTTACCTTTGATAAGAATGGTTCTGCCCTCATTAGAACATCTGGTTAGGATAATTTTGTCCATAATATGTATTGTAAAATAAAATCTTACTCCTGTCTCCATTCATGGGACTGAATTTTCTTTGGAAGATTGGAGGGGAAGTATTTGCTTCATTCATGATGCTTCAGACAGTATTTTCAACGATTCTGGCTAAAATCAGCCTGCTCTCATTTCTGCTTGTATCGATTTCTTCACAAAGGCTTCCTTCTTAAAACTACTGTATGGGATTTTTCATAAAAGCCTGGATTGATCTATTCTAAAGCATTTGGCAGACTTCAGCATTTTGAGTTGATTCTGATCAGCTGAGAGCTGAAGCATAGCACAAAAGGACCCACTTGGGGGGAGTCCTTCTCTCCATCAATGGCTAGAGGGAAGTAGGGTTCAATCTAACGAATCTGACATTTCCAGCTCCTTGATGTCCCTCAGGGCAATTGTGATGGTATTTCCTGACAGGGCGTTTAGTGTTCAATTACCTTGTCTAATCCACAAAATTTTATGTGGAATGCAGAAAACATGATATAATCTTCCTATATTTTTCCCCCACCATTTTTTTTCCTTTCCAGAACAAATCTATTAAGGAAAGTAAGATGGAACAGTTGCACAATGCTAGTCAGTGCTTAGGCCCACTGACCTTCCCTGCCTTATGACTCTTTATCGCACCTTGCCTGCCATAAGCCTAGATTACTGTTTTTCAAATTTAGCAACTTTAACCAATGCATGGACTTCAGTGCCCAGAATTCCCCTTTTGAAAAACCGTGATCTAGATCACGGTTTCCCAAATCTTGGGAACTTTAAGAGGTGTGGCCTTCAACACCCAGAATTCCCCAACCAGCCATAATGATAGAATGCTAAAATTAGTTTTATTATTAACTTAATTTATTATTTAATAATTTATTAAATTATTCTTATTAGCATATTATCATTATTAACATATTATTATTATTATTATTATTATTATTATTATTATTAATTATTATTATTATTATTATTAATTATTATTAAACTGCTAAGTTGGCAGAAGCTGGGTAGAAATAACGGGAGCTCACCCAGTTATGCGGCACTAGGAATTTGAATCGCTGAACTGCCGACCTTTCAATCGACAAGCTCAGCGTCTTAGCCACTGAGCCACTGCATCCCTCTTAAAATTAGTTTAAAATTAATGAACTGATTAACTATTTTTAAAGGCCAGATCTCAGTAATGCTTGATATTGTCACAGGGGAATAGGTTAAATGTTACGAAATTTGGCAATTTCAGACAATGTGAATGAAGTTTCATTTTCATCCATCGGCGCAATATTACGTGGTGATCAGACACTGGAAAAAGTTGCTCACCCATGTTATAAGTCCTCTGAAACTACATCCGAGTCTCTTTTGCAAAAGCTTACCTGGTTTGGTGACCAGAAGAAGCTGGGGAATGACACCAGAAGACACTTGTCCCTCACTGAGCGCACCCACAATTACAGTAGCATCGTAGCAGCCTGCAGAGAAGATGAAGGAATAACAGGTAGCATCAAGGAAGGAGATGGGCATCATTCTCTAGAAATCTCCATGCATGCCAGCACATTCCAACTTCTTCCCTTTCTCTAATCTATTCAGTCCATTGCTAAGGATAACTATTCCCGTTGTTACCTTCAGGAGATGGTAAGGTTTCCTGGCCCAGCAAGCAAAACTTCAAATCCTCATACAGTCCTTTGCGCCTTGCATGTTCCAACATCTCCCGGCTGCCATCCAGGCCATGGAGATGGCGAAAACCTTTTGCCTGAAGCTTAGAACACAAAGGGTTAAGTCACAGGAGCCCAGCCAGAAAAACAGTCAATCCCTGTCTGCCAACAGTTAAATGAATGCTGCAAGCCAAATGGGGTCTGGCCAAGACAGAATCAGTAGGGGGACCTTCAGTGGCAGAGTCACACCTGCTGCCATGGTCACTCATGGGGTGCACGCAAGTGATGAAATGTGGATGATGATGATGATCCTTATGTAATTGGATGCAATGCCTTATTACATATAAGGAAAGGCAAAATGGCATCATGACATCATGACACAGTTCATCATTAATTTAATTTCTTTATTTGAAACATTTCTATAGCTGCCCATCTTCTAGCTAACTCTGGGCTGCTCCCAATTTTGGGATCCGATCCCAGCAGTTAGCTGGGGATGCCTATGCCTGGCACTGGCACTTCATGTTCTTATGCCAGGAATCAGGCTGCTCTGCAATGCTTAAGATGCTTTTGTGCATGAGCATACATAATCAGTCATTTGCATGATGATGTCACAGTGTACATGTCATTATTTTGGTGTCCTTGTAGCTTGTAACAGATGAGTGCTCTGATGAGATCAAAACAGTGCTCTCAGTTTCATCCCGTTATTTTAAAACTATTTACTAAAACTATTTACTGAGGGATCTGAAACAGTCTTGGAAGAGGCATTCTCTTCTTTATTTGTATCACACAAGAGGGAAGGCATCTTCTAAGATGGTGCCTACAAGGAAATAAGAATGCAATCTGACAAAAAAATCTTGACTCAGCCTTCCATCCTTTCTAAGGTAGGTAAATTGAGGACCCAGTTGTGGGGGCAATAAGCTGACTTTGCATAAATATACAAAAAGGATGAAGGCTATTGCTGAGCACATTGTAAGCCGCCCTGAATCTCCGGAGAAGGGCGGCATATAAATCAAATTAAAAAAAAAAAAGTAAACCTACTTCTTTCATATTTATCTATTAAGCAATTATTGATATTACCGGTAATGTCATAATTATCTTCTAATAAAATAAATCTTGGGACACTGAAAGTACCAAGTGTTTGAAAGCAAAACACATTCCTTCTGCAAAAGAGATTTTTTAAAAGTTTATTCTTCTCCCATTATGTTCTCTGGAAGTTTTGAACTGCTTCATCCACCCTCAGCAGCATATCCAAGTATCTGTTAGAAACCACAATGACAGCAAAATAATGTCGTCATGCCAATGACAGGAATTACATCAAAGTATTATTTACACAATGATCATAACACGCATTGTTACCTCTCCCTCCATACCCTCACAGTTACAGGAATGAACAATGATGTTCCTGCCTGTGGGCCAAGGTTTCTGCTGGGCCCCAAATTGGTAAAAACCACTTAAAGCTTCACACACAAATTCTTATTAGTACCAGCCTTAAAAACCATTTGAAAACAGTGCTGATGAGAGCAACCCTCTCATTAACCTTATTTCAAGGGGGCGGGGGGGGGGGGGGAATTGAATGAATAGGGTACCCCAAATGGCAATGGCACAAGGCAAAAACAGGATTGAAGGCCTGCATGTCGTCTGTAGGGCAGCATTAAGAAAACAGAACTCCCCTCAGTGATGAGTTTCCAAATCACGTCAGAGGGACAATTATAAGATGATAGCTTTCAAAACCTGATGGAGACCAGCCTAATTCTCTGGCTGAAGCACGACTCTGATCTCGGTTACCTCCTGTGCCACAAGTCCTGTACCACAGGCCACATCCAGTACTAGTGCATCCTCAGCTGAACCTTGGAAAATGGAGGCCAAGAAAGCAGCGGCCAGACTTGGAGCTTGGTATTGCAACACTGCCACATCCTAGAAGAGAAAAGAGTTCTAATCACTCCATGAAGCAGGGAGCTCCAAGGTTTGCATGTTTATCTATTAGGTGGTTAAAATAATTGCATCTAATAAAAAGACAGTATCAGCTCCAGAAAGTAAGACCAAGATTTGCTGAAGGCCATCTGTAGAACTTTATAACTGTGCAAAGAGTTCAACTTTGTCCCTTGTCCAAGCAGAATGTTTTGCAGTTTTGTTTTATGGCTCCATTCCAAATGTGCTAGACCAGAGTCTTGTTTCTCACAGGCCCAAAGATCCTTCTCTGGGAAGATAACCTGAAACTCGGCCAGGCTTGGTTAATACCTGGATGAGAGACTACTAAGAAGTCTCTGAGGTGTGGTGCTTAAGAGGTTGGAGAACAGGTAGTCCTTGAGTTATGACCAGTCGCTAAGCAACTATTCAAACTTATAACAGACCTCCACGGGGCTATTTGCACCTGATTTCAAAGTTCTGACAGCCCCCACCCCGCCTTGCAGGGGTGAAATCCAGCAGATTCTAACAGATTCTGGAGAACCGGTAGCGGAAATTTTGAGTAGTTTGGAGAACTGGCAAATACCACCTCTGGTTGGCCCCAGAATGGGGTGGGAATGGAGATTTTGCAATATCCTTCTCTTGCCATGCCGACCAAGCCACGCCCACAGAACCGGTAGGAAAAATTTTGAATTTCACCCCTGCCCCCCTGCAGTCATGTGACTGTACGTCAGCTGCTCAGCAACTGGCTGTATTTACATACATTTGCAGCATCCCCGGGTCAGGTAACAGCATTTTATAATGTTTTTATCAAAAACAGTCTCTAGCGATGTGTGGGTCTGCTTTACAACAGTGATGTTCACTTTACAAACACAGTGTTTGCTTAACGAATGCTGCAAAAAATATTGTAAAATTGGATTGGACATGTGAGTGAACCGCCTTATGATCATAATGGTCAGGCTCCATTATGGTCGTAAGTCAAGGACTACTCGTAGGATTAGAGAGACGGACTTCACATCTACCCTCAATCATGGAAACCGATGATGTGACTTTGGGCCACTAACCCTTGGAGCCTATCCTATCTCACCGAGTTGTGGAAATAAAATAAAGGGAGATCCCCACAGAAGCTGCTTGGAAGTCTCAGAGATAAGGCAGGACAGAAGTACAGGATGCTTCAAAAAAGCTCTTTTGGCATGTTTCAAATTATGGAGAGTAAATTATTCTGATAAGATTAATATTTTTATTGCTTAATACTTTTTATTAGTGCAGATCAGCTACTTGTTTATAGATTAACCTTTGGTTGGTTTAGGAATGGAAGAGGCTAGATCCCTTAAAGACACTTTTTTTGGTCCATTGCACTGTGGAAAAGGGATAAACAGCTCTAATATTTATATTAATATAGAAATACTCTGCCAATTCAATATATCTAACTATTGAAGTGGCTCGGTATAGGTATTACAAACGATAGGAAATTCTCAAATTCCTTCCTTTTAACCCCTCACCCGGACTTCTAGCTGCCAGCCAAGCAGGTAGCACAAAGACCCACTTGACAGCAGAGTAAAAACACTCTGCACATGCTCAGGTCAGGAAGATAAACGCTTTAAGGCGCTAGCCCTGATGACGTTTATCTAGTTTAGGTAATGAAACGTCTGTAAGAAAACAACCTCATTCGAGAGCACCAAAGACCCCTCATTTCAGAATCACAAGAGTTGGAAAGGGACCTTGAGAGGTCTTCTAGTCCAACCCCAGCCTGCTCAGGCAGGAAACCCTGTTTCAACCCTGAGCTACAAATATTCTCCTTTGCAAGCACTCTTTCCGGATGCAGGAAGCGGGATTCTCGCCTAAGCGAGGCGGGGGAAGGAAGGAAGGAAGGCTGGGGAGTGAGTGGCACCTGGTCATAGTCTTCGGCCCAGCCGTTGTAGAAGCGCAGCAGCTGCCGCAGATCCCTTTGGCGGTGCACCTCGGCCACGCGGCGCTGCACTTCGGCCAGGGGGCGGCTGGAGAGAGCGGCCATGGCCAGCTGGAAGCAGGCGGGGCCTTCCCTCCCGTTGGCCGCTCGGCTCCTGCCCGGCCGCTTATGACGCTGCCTCCCTCGGCGCTTTGGCTAGCGGCGGCTCTTGCTCTCTTTCGGGGAACCGCTGGATAGGTTGACTACCTGGGAAAAAGAGGCTACTCCCCTTTCTTCCACAAAGGGTGGGATTCCCATAATCTCCCATAAAGTGGAGTTGGCTCCAGAGAGCTTGCTTTTTGTTTTTTGGTAGATAACAAGAATGTTATTAAGGAGACAAGGAAACAATATCTCAAGTAGGGATCTCCAACCTTGGCCACTTTTAAGACTTGTGGACTTCAACTCCCAGAATTCCCAGCTTTGCTGGCTGAGGAATTCTGGGAGTTGAAGTCCACAAGTCTTAAAAGTGGCCAAGGTTGGAGACCCCTGATCTCAAGGGCAGGTGTGATTGCTGTGTTGTATGAACATACCCTTATTGCTGCCTGTTATCAGTCCGGAAGCTGGGGAAGTAATGAGTACAGGCCAAGGGAAGCTAGAAGTTCAAAGACACTCAATAATTAAACCTTAGGGTAATTGCAATAATTGGAATACTTCTACTTATTTACTTAAAATTCAATTAAAAAAGAAAACAAGGGGAAATAATATTGTAGTATGAATTAATTAGATTGTGGTAAAAGAAGAAATGATTACAACGTGGTTTGGAATATACACTGCTCAAAAAAATAAAAACACAAGCAGAAAACATCCGAGATCTGAATGAATGAAATAGCCTTATAAAATTCTTTGTTCTTTACATACAGTAGTTTATAGACTGCTCAAACAACTAAAGGGAACACAAAACTACTGTATGTAATGAACAAACTATTTAATAAGGCTATTTCATTCATTCAGATCTCAGATGTCTTCTGCTTGTGTTCCCTTTATTTTTTTGAACAGTGTATATTTTTTTGACAAAATATTTGAAAATGTGAGATAAAATCTAAGGAAGTAATTTGGTTTTCTTTTAGTATTACATAAAGGGGGAAAAACTGTTACATGAGTAATTGATTTTTATTAAGAAATTGAAGTGTATTATTCGGAATAAGATCTAAGAAAATGTATGGTATAAAATGTTTTTTGGCTTATTTTAGTAGAAATGATTAAGAGGTTTGAAATATATACTTTTGATGAAATATTTGAAAATAAGAGACAAAATCTAAGGAAGCAATTTGGTTTGCTGTCAGTATATAAAGAGGGGGGAAAACCCTGTCATACAAGAGATTATTATTTTGATATTAAATGAATGATTGTAACATTAGGGAATATGTCAAATGAGATTTTAAATTTAAGGGATTTCATATAGAGATGAAGAGAAAAATGGAATCTGGTGAAGATTAGAGCTAGGATGAATGGGCAATATGAAATCAAAAAAAAAAAAAAAAGGAAAAAAGGGAGAAGGGAAGATATTATGGCAAAAAAATAATAATTAAACCTTGAATTTTTTTTTTAAAGATCTCAAAGTTCCAAGGTTTAATTATTGAGTATCCTTGAACTTCTAGTTTCCCTTGGCCTGTACTCATTACTTCCCCAGCTTCCGGACTGATAAAAGGCAGCAATAAGGGCATGTTCATACAACACAGCAATCACACCTGCCCTTGAGATCAGGGGTCTCCAACGTTGGCAACTTTAAGACTTGTAAGTTATCTTTGTGGGAGCAGCAGTTAGGGCCTTGCTCCAAGATATCCAAATTGAGGATATTTTCCACCCGATCCACTTGGTTGTCTCTCTCCGTGTCCAGGATCTATGGACTGGGAGAGGGTTTTAAACCAATGTTTCACCACCTCTGCAACTTTTAAAATGTGTGGACTTCAATTCCCAAGATTATGCAGCCACCTGAGCTGGCTGAGCAATTAATTCTGTGAGTTGAAGTCCACACACCTTAAAAGTTGCTGAGGTTGAGAAATGTTCTTCAAAATAAATAATCCTCTTAACCTTGCGTGCGACATCCTTTGAGACAGAGACATACATACTGCAGTGTTTGGAGGAGAAGAAGACAGAGGGGTTTCAGATCCAGTGTGAACTGCTTCACTGGAACTATCAAAAGCTTTTGAAAAAGTAATATTTTCCTGAGTCTATGCAGTTTAGTGCAAGTTTAGGAAAAAGCACAGTTCTACTTTCAGGGAGGGGAAGCAAAGAGTGCTACCAGAGCCCCTGCTTATTCTTCTCAAGGTTGAACACAGCATGCTTTTTCAGTCTTCAGTCAATCAGAATAGAGCTGGAAGGGTACCTTGGAGGTCTTCTAGTCCAACCCCCTATTCAAGCAGGAAACCCTATACCAGTGATAGCTAATCTTTTTGCTGTTGTGTGCCAAAAGCGGGGGGAGCATGGGGGGTCATGTGCGTGTGTGTCCATACCCATAATTCAATGCGCCCCACGCATGCGCGCATAACCCCCTCGCGCTGCCCCCACTTTTGGCACGCGATGGCACGATGGGCTCGGTAGGCCCGTTTTTTTTGCCCTCCCCAGGCTCCAGAGGCTTTCTTGGAGCCTGGGGAGGGCGAAAACAGCCTTCCCCTCCTGGGAGGCCCTTCAGAGGCCAGAAATGGTCTGTTTGCTGATTTCCAGTGGGCCCAGAGGGCCCGAAAATTAGATGTGCACGCCGGAGCTGAGCTAGGGCAATGCTCGCATGCCCACCAATATGGCTCCACATGCCACCAGTGGCACATGTACCATAGGTTCGCCATCACGGCCCTATACCATTTCAGACAAGTGACTGTCCGGTCTCTTTTTAAAAACCTCCAGTGATGAAGCACCCACAACTTCTGATGGCAAACTGTTGAACTGGTTAATTGTCCCCACTGTTAGGAAGTTCCTTCTTAATTCCAAGTTGCTTCTCTCCTTGATTAGTTTCCATCCATTGTTTCTTGTCCTGCCTTCAGGTGCTTTGGAAAACAAGTTGACTACCCCTTCCTTTTTGTGGCAGCCTCTCAAGTACTAGAATACTGCTATCATGTCCCACCTAGTCCTTCTTTTCTCTAGACTAGCCAACTCCAAATCCTGCAATTGTTTTCGTCTCTAGGCCTTTAATCATCTTAGTTGCTCTTTTTTGCATTTTTCCAAAGTCTCAACATCTTTTTTGTACTGCGGTGACCAAAAGTGTTCCAGCTGTGGCCTTACTAAGGCTTTACAAAGCGGTACTAATACTTCACATAATTTTGATTATATGCCTCTTTATACCAAGGATTGTATTAGCTTTTTTGGCTGTTGCTGCACACTGTTGGCTTATGTTTAAGTTTAAGTGATTGTCCACTAGGACTCCAAAGTCCCTCTCACTTATTGCTTTTGAACCAGGTTTTGCCTAATCTGTACTTGTACCTTTGGTTTTTCCAGCCTAAGTGTAAAATCTTGCTTTTTTCCCCACTTTAAATTTCATTTAATTTCACATCCTGGACATAAATTGTTTCAACTCCTACCCTCAAAATGATGCTATAGAGCACTGCACACCAACTAGACACAAGAACAGTTTTTTCCCGAACACCATCACTCTGCTAAACAAATAATTCCCTCAACACTGTCAAACTATTCACTAAGTCTGCATTACTATTACTATTAGTCTTCTCATCAGTCCTATCACTCATCTCCTCCCACTTATGACTGCATGGCTGTAACTTTGTTGCTTGTATCCTTACGATCTATATGGATTGTTTCCTAATATGATTTGATTGCTTATTTGTACCCTATGACTGTCATTAAGTGTTGTAGCTTATGATTATTGATTAATGTATCTTGTCTTTTTATGTACACCGAGAACATATGCACCTAAGACAAAATCCTTGTGTGTCCAATCACACTTGGCCAATAAAGAATTCTATTCTATTCTATTTTGTTGGATGGAGCTCATTGTTCAAATCTGTCATGATGTTTTTGGTTCTTGAGCTTGTCTTCATAGGGTTGAGTTTCTAATCTGATTAGAAACTGAGTCCTTGTTACATATATCAGTTTCTTTGCCTTTGTTAAGTGTGTGGCCAGAATTTATTTTGGTCCTTGATCAGCTGAGTGCATAGCATGATAATAAAAGGCGATCAAAATGGATTTGATCCTGACGACTGCATAGAAAAAAGTTCTCCATCATGACAAATTTTTATCAACATCTAGCTTTTCCAAAGAGACCTGAGTAATCTTTCTGATGCTCCCCTCCCTTTCTCTGTTGCTGTATTTAACTGAACCTTCTTAAGCATAATATGTTTCCTTGTGTTCAAGATGGATTTGATCCTGATGACTGCATAGAAGAAAGTTCTCCATCATGACAAATTTGTCATGAGGCAACCCTGGGGGTTGAAAGTTTGTGGTTCAGGATACTATGCAGTCTCAGCCATTGTAGTAGCATATTGTGTGAAACAGTAATATAACTTCCATTTTGCAAAGTGAACATAGTGCCTGTGGTGTATTAACCTCGGTATAAGGTATAGCACATTATGTAAAGCCAGCCCTGGGGTATGGTCACAGTGGGGTCAGTCTTCAGGATTTCACACTGAGTAGCCTCTGCCATGACATCACTGTCATGTCACAAAGCTGAAAGCCAAGGTATTCAACTGGAACCTGCTTAACAGCTGCTTGAGAGTGGAGCAAAAGGGAAGAAGTTGTGGACAAGGCATTGCCTCTTTGAAAATTCTCAGGACCTTGAAACTGTAGGTCTCTACTACCTGTAGATAGGGAAATCTGATTCTGCTCTTCTCCAAGTGCAGAGAATGAAAGGGAAACTGCTTCAAGGGCCCTCCCACTTCCCACCTGAGAAGAAATCATTCCAAAAGAAAAATGATGAATGGGGGGTGGGGGGGAGGGAGGGAAGCAAAATGACTGAGGAATCTGTTCTTATTCTGGAGTTTCGGGACCTGGCTTTGTTTTTCATCCTGCTCACTGGCTGTATGGAAAAAAGGCAGTTTATGGGAGGACTGACAGAGCCGGTTCTATTCTGCGTTTACACCACAGGTGGGATGTTCCACCTTTTACAGGGCCAGTGTGGCTAAACCACTGTGAGAGGGTGGTTTTTGACGCTCTGGCTTTTCCATGACCAGCATGGCCAACCACCGTGAGAGGGTTGTTTGGATGTTTGCCCCAGTTGGACGGAACGCGAGAACTCTTGCCCACTACCGTGAGAAGGTAGTGGTGATTCTTCCGGTCATGTTTAATTTGGCCTTTCCTGGATGTTTTTGGGACTATCATTGTGGACTCCTTGGCCTTATATGAACCATCATCCCAGAGTTTTAGATGTACCCAAGGTCCAAGCTTCTTGCGCTCTCCCCTCTCGCAGGTTTGGCCCTCCACATTATCGAGGGCCTATCTTGATGATGGGTTTTGGAACCCCGAGAGATGGCATGCGTCAAAGGGGATTAAGGGTTTTTTTAAATGCATTGTTAACTAAAATTATAAAGGGTTCAGGGATGACCAGAGTGGGAGTGGGGGAGAATCCACAAGGGTCCAGCAGAAGGCAGCGGCATTAGAGATGCAGGGTTGGACACCAGGGAGGGGGCTAGAGCTCGACCTTACGAGGGCCGTATGATCTGTACTGTGGGTGTGGGGGGCAGATATGGTGGAAGCAGGGGGCCATATGTTATGGGAGTGTGCTCTCGCTATCTTTGTGCGATTGCGCACTCCGGTCCCCAAGGCTTTACTCGTTCCCCAGGTAGCACAGACTCTCAGGGCCTGGGCCTTCGACTGATGTTGTGCAACGCCAGATCCGTGGTAAATAAGGCCCCCCTCATTTACGATCTTATTCAGGAGGGGGGAGTGGATCTGGCGGGTATTACGGAGACCTGGTTTGGCCCAGAAGGGGGGGTGCCCCTCTCTGAAATGTGCCCACCAGGTTTCCAGGCGTTTCATCAGCCAAGGGTCTAGGAGAGGGGCGGGGGGGTGGCGGTTATTATTAAAAAAGTCTATGTCCGAGGGAGACCACTGTACCTCAGATAGCCGGATGTGAGTCCCTCCTTGTGAAGTAGGGTCGTGGGGTGCAGATGGGCCTGCTGATTACGTACTTGGTTCTCTGCTGCGTGGCAGCGGCCCTGTCTGAGCTGCCTGACATGATAGCCGGGTTGGCGGTTGATACCCCCAGGCTTATGGTTATGGGGGATTTCAACCTGTCATCTGTCGGTGAAACATCTGTGGCAGCTCGAGAGCTCTTGGCTTCCATGATGGCCTTGGACCTGACCCAAGTAGTTCAAGGCCCTACTCCCATGGGGAGACACACTCTGGACTTGATTTCTGTCTCTGGTCAGTGGCAGAGTGATCTGGAAAGAGGGGATTTAGTCATCGAACCCTTGTCATGGTCTGATCACTCCCTCCTTCGCATGGACTTTCGAACCGCTACACCTCGCCTCAGGGAGACGGAACCGACCAGATGGTTCTGTCCCAGGTGCCTGATAGACCTGGATAGGCTCCTGACGGAGCTTGGGCCATTCCCTGAGACTCTGGCTCATGGCACGACTGAAGAGCTGGTGGCCGCCTGGGATAGGGTGGCCGCCGGAGCTTTGGATCATGTCGTGCGTTTGCGGCCTCTGACCTGGTGCCGATCTCAATTGGCTCCCTGGCTCTCCGAGGAGCTGAGAGAGATGAAGCTCCGGAAAAGACTCCTGGAGAGTGATTGGAGGGCCAGTCGCTCCGAATCTGACTGAACACTGGTGAGGTCCCATATTAAGATCTACCTAGTGGTGATAAAAGCAGCAAAATTTAACTATTTTTCCACTCTTATCGGGTCTGCAGAGAACCGCTCAGCAGCCCTGTTTAGGGTGACCCGCTCCCTCCTTCACCTGGGAGCGAGGGAAGACCTCTTGCAGGGTGGCGCTGAGGATTTTGTGCAATTCCTGCATGACAAAGTCACTCAGATTCGGGAAGGTCTGGACTCTGATTGGGTAGATCCGGATGGAGTGATGGAGGGGAATCTTGAGAATGTTATCTGGGAGGGGTTTGACCCTGTGACTCCCGAGGACGTGGACAGGATTCTGGGGAGGCTTAGCGCTGTCACGTTTGTTGGATCCGTGTCCCCCCCGGTTGGTGCTGGCCTCCTGGGAGGTTACACGAAGCTGGCTCCAGGGGATTATTAATGCTTCTTTGAGTGAAGGTAACTTCCCCCCTCTTTGAAAGAGGCGGTGGTGAGGCCTCTCCTCAAGAAGCCTTCCCTGGACCTGGCTACATTAGTGAATTATCGCCCAGTCTCCAATCTTCACTTTGTGGTGAAGGTTGTTGAGAGTGTGGTAGCGTGACAACTGCCCCAGTACCTGGATGAAGCCGATTATTTAGACCCGTTCCAGTCGGGCTTCAGGCCAGGGCACAGCACGGAAACGGCATTGGTCGCATTGGTTAATGATCTCTGGAGGGCTTGGGATAGGGGTTGTTCCTCTGTCCTGGTCCTATTAGATCTCTCAGTGGCTTTTGATACCATCGACCATGGTATCATGCTGCGACGATTGGAGGGGTTAGGAGTGGGGGTGCACCGTGTTGCGGTGGTTCTCCTTCCTCTCCGACCGTATACAGTTTGTGTTGGCAGTAGGGCAGAGGTCGACCTCGATGAGCCTTGTGTGAGGGGTGCCGCAAGGGTCTGTCCTCTCGCCTCTTCTGTTCAACATTTATGTGAAACCGCTGGGCGAGATCATCCATGATTTCGGAATAAGATTCCATCAGTACGCTGACGATACTCAGCTGTACATCTCTACTCCGAACCACCCCAATGATGCCCTTGATGTGATGTCCCGGTGCCTGGAGGCCATGCGGATCTGGATGGGGAGAAATAGGCTCAAACTCAACCCCTCCAAGACTGAGTGGCTGTGGCTTCCGGTGTCCCGGTATAGTCAGCTGGCGCCATCGCTGACTTTTGGGGGTGAGATCTTGGCCCCCACAGAGAGGGCTTGCAACTTGGGTGTTCTCCTGGATGCACGGCTGTCTTTGGAAGAGCACATGACAGCCGTGGCCAGGGGAGCTTTCTATTGGGTTCCCCTGATGCACCAGTTGCATCCCCTTCTGGACCGGGATGCCCTGCGCATGGTCACTCATGCCCTCGTCACATCCCCTCTGGACTACTGCAACGCTCTCTACATGGGGCTCCCCTTGAAGAGCACTTGGAGGCTCCAGCTGGTCCAGAATCCGGCCGCACATGTGGTTATGGGTGCGACTTAGGGCGCTCATCTAACACCCCTCCTGCATGAGCTGCACTGGCTCCCGTTGGTCTTCTGAGTGCGATTCAAGGTGTTGGTCACCACTTTTAAAGCACTCCATGGTTTAGGACTGGGATACATACGAGACCGCCTTCTGCCATCAACAACCTCCCACCGGCCAATACGCTCCCACAGAGAGGGGCTCCTCAGGGTGCCGTCAGCCAAACAATGCCAACTGGCGACACCCAGGGGGAGAGCCTTCTCTGTGGGGGCACCAGCCCTTTGGAATGAGCTGCCCCTAGAGCTTCGTCTTAGCCCCGACCTGCGTACTTTTCGCTGTGCCCTAAAGACCTTCCTGTTTCAGCAAGCCGGACTGGCCTAATATGAATTTTAAGTGGGTGTATGTGTGTTTTAATTGAGGGCCAAATTGTATATATTTGTTTTAATTGGTTTTAAATTTTATTAATTCATGTGTTTTAATATGTCTGTACACCGCCCTGAGTCCCCTGGGAGAAGGGCGTTATAGAAATCCAATAAACTTAAACTTAAACTTAATGAATTCTTAAAATTCAACACGAGGGACTTAACAGAAGGCAGCAAAGAAATGGAGATGAACGCTGGTGATTGGGATTAAAATAGGTGTCCAGTTCATAGATTTGGATTTATTGACAGGAATGGATGAGAGGCTGTAATTCCAGAGATTACAAGTGAAAATATGCTAGTGAAAATTTATAAATGGGAGCTAGAAGAGAAAGTGACAGCCCCCCCAGCTGCGGAGGGCTGCTTGCAAGCTGAAATGATTGAACTGATTCAAGGGGTTCAGTTAGGCAAACACAGAAGATGCATGTAATTCAATCAAATTAATTAAAGATTTTGGGGCACTAAAGGCAGGTTAAGCCTGATTAATTTTGTGGTTTATTGTAACTTGTTTGGTTCATTTATATATACCTGTATATAACATTCAGTTTACAAATGTGAATTTGGTCACTGTTAATGTGTAATTTGACTTGCAGTTTAGCATGTTTAGTAGCTGTCCTCAAATTATTTAGCCTTTTTTTTTTAATTTAAACAATTTTACAGGATTGTTGTGTTAAGGGGAGGAAGGAATAAATGCTTAGTCGCTAGATTAAACAGGATAGCAAAAAGAATAAAAGGCTATATGGCTGTCTTCATTCACAGATCTCTGAAGAGTGTTGTGTGCTGTGCCATCTCTTGTCAAGCAGTGCTTCCCCATGGAGCCCAAGACACATCCTTCTGGCAAATTTCCTGAGTCAGGATCCTCGCTTCCAGCTATGGGGAAAAACCTACAGGGTGCAGTTCGAGGGGGGCTGAGAACTCTGTACCTGCACCTTCTCTCACTACAAGAGGGGATTCTGAGTTGGTATTTATGTCTGAAGCAGATTCAGTGGGATCTCCTGTGCTGGATCCAGGCTTCCTTAGAGCTAACTATAGACTTCTTCTTCTGTTGGGCACAAAATGTCCTCCTTGCTTCCATGATGCTCCTGCTGTTGGCATGGCAAATTCACAGTGGAGCCAAGGAATATGGCTGGAGATCATTCCTACGAAGACTGGTGAGAGAGACAGAGTGATAAAAGTCCTTCTGAAAGGGCACTTATATACCGCTTTACAGGGCTTTACAGCCCTCTCTAAGCAGTTTACCGGGAGTCAGCATATTGCCCCCAATAATTTGGCTCCTCATTTTACCCACCTTGGAAAGCCGAGTCAACCTTGAGCCTGGTGAGATTTGAAGTGCCCAAATTGCAGGCAGCTGGCAGTCATCAGAAGTAGCCTGCAGCACTGCACTCTAACCACTGTGTCCCCGTGGTTCATAATGGCTTCAATTTACCTGCCCTCCATCAATGTATTGAGTCACTTTTCAAAGCTATTCAAGGGGAAGAAGATTGTCTGAACCCAGCTAATGGAGTGCCCTAGGATGAAGGGGCGGTGGTGGGGTGCAGAGTGTCCTACCTTGGTCCTTTCCCCTTTCCAAAATTCCACCATTCAAGCCATTCCTCCCAACCCTCCTGACATGTTCTTGCCTATTTTTGCTTGCCAGGTCCTGGAAAAGCAGCTTACCCAGAGGATTTCACTACTGAAAAGCTGCTGCTGGAATCTGGAGAACCTCCTGATTCAGATGACTTGGACCTCAGTTTGCTGCTTCATCTGGGTTGTGTCCTGCATTGTTCAGGCCCTGGAAGCTAGCTACAAGCAGGCTGCCCAGATGGCCAGAGACCAGACTGAAGAAGACAAAAAGGAAACAGCAAGGCCACTCATGATGACCTCTCATTCAGCTGTTCTCTCAAGGCAGGAATTGCTGACTTAGCTGGCATTCACTAAACATTGCTGGAGGAGATCTTACTTAAGAGGGTTGTGCATTTTTTTCGTGGGGTCAGAGTGAGATGGGATAGTAAGTGATTTTAGCAATATGCACAGGGTGATGCATTTGGGGGTTGATTTTAGTGCCCCAAAGCATCTTTTCCAATTCTTGAATCATATTTTGGAGAAGGGCATTATCAGCTTGTAGCAATTCCTCTTCAGACCTGGCAGACAATTTTGCTTTCGTCCTGTTTCCTGTTCCATTATGTTATTTCCTCTCAGTGTAAGTAACATTGTGCAACCCATAGTAAGGGAATAAGAATAAGCCAAAAAAATTAAAACCTGCTATGATAGCTGACTCTAGTTGTACCAAATTGTTCACCAGCACACCGTATCTCTATATAGTTTCATACATTGCTTTTCATCGTGCCTCTATATAGCTTCATACATTATGTTTTGTTCTTAAACTTTCTCTCTGAGCGTATCCATTCCAGCCACAACCTTCTTGGTCTTCTCCAACCTCTTGATCCATTCACTTTGCTTTTGCATATTTTCTGAATGTACTTTGTAAATAGATTCTCACTTACAGTATCTGTAAGAGCAACATGCAGGAATTTCAGTCAATTGATGCATCTGTTCTTGACTTCTGCCTAGGGTTATGAATTCTCACGAAATTTGTTTTCCATTCTAAATCTTGCATTTATCACATGGCTTTGTAGGCTTGAAGTATATTGAAAAATGTGCTTGTTTTTCTTGCTTTTTTAAGCATTTGAAGACAAAAAAAGGATTCTAACATGTTTATAGGTACTCACTTTGGTACATATTGAAAGACTGAAATAAAAAATAATTCACAATAGGTTGAAATGCTCAGTCCAAGCTTTTCATGAATTTGGGAAATAGTGGAGGAGTCCAAATTAATTCTCAAAGATTGGCACATGGGGAGGGCGGGCAGGCTTGAAGCAGAGGCAAGTGCAGCAGGGCAGGAGAAGCAGAAAGTCCTCATCTAATGACAGCAACTGGAACTGCCATTGCTAAAGTGACCAAGCGGATTGGACTAGAAGGCCTCTGAGATCCCTTCCATCTCTTATTCTGTTGCACAGTCAATGTGATAGAGTGGTTACGATATTGGACTGTGAGCTGGGAGACCTAGATTCATATCTTGTTCACAAGCATAGAAGTTATCAAATCACAATACAGGAAGGAGGACCCATCAACTCTTGGCTCATGGGTTGTGGAATAACCCATACTTGAACCAGCAGAAAATTACACTTGTATAAACTTTGCTGTCCCCATTGCCAACCCCTGCCCTGACTTTACATCAGAGGTGGTATTCAGCTGGTTCAGACCAGTTTGCCCGAACTGGTAGCGGAAATCATGGGTGGGCCTGCCCACCTGCCCTGGCTCTATGCCTATGGCACGTGTGCCAGAAGTGGCATGCAGAGCTATTTTTCTGGGCACGTGAGCCGTCACCAAGCTCATGTGAAACTGCGCATGCGCGCTCCCCAGCTGGTGTTCAGGCCTCTGGTGCTCATGTGCGCAATTCAGGGAACCCAGCTGGCCCTCAGAGCTCTCCGCATGTGTGCATGTTTGCACATGCGTGCGAGATGACTGTTGTGCAGTGCGTGTTTCTTAAAATGTGATGCTCAGAATTAATACTCAAGGTGTGGTCAGTGTATATAGTACTAGTATTTTATTTATTACAATTATTTATATATCACTGTGCCCTGAGACTCCAGGTGACTCACAGCTTCACATAACAATTCTAAATCAAATTAACATTGACACATCCATAAAACTAATTTCCAATAAAATCAGATAAAATCATAGCAACTCTAGCAGCTGTTGCCATCACAAAACTCAGCCATTGAAGTCCCTTTTTTAAAAAAAAGGTCTTTACCAAAGTCTAACAGGGAAGCAGCTGGTGTACCTCCATGCTGGCTGGGGAATTCTGGGGGATGAAGTTCGCATTTCTTAAAGTTACCAAAGTTGAGAAACATTGTTTCAGAGGGAAGGGGCCACCACAGAGAAGGGCTGCTTTCAGGCTCTTGCCCATTTCATTTCTCAATAGAGCAGGATCCTGAGCATAGCTTATCTATAGAATTTCACAATATGGAGAAGGTGATCCCTAAAATAACCCAGAGCTGTGTGTGTAGTGAGGATATTTTGAATTGTATTCAGAAGCCTCTTGGAAACCAGTGTGATAACATTATTATTGATGTTATGCTGTGGCATCAGGGTTTGCATTTGCCTGGCTGCTATGTCCTCTGCCAACTGTAGTTCATGAACTGCCTTCAAAGGCAGCTTCACATGGAGTGTGTGGCAACAGTAACGTGAACTGCAGTTGCCAAGGTTTCTTTGTCCAGGGAGGGCCGTATCCAATCCCTGTCAACCTCCTAGGCTGCATTAATAGAGAATCAAGATCACGTGAAGTTCTAGTATCACTTTTCAAAGACTTAGTAAGACCACACTTAGAATACTGCATCCAATTATTAGAAGAAATTTCCCTGGTTCGTTCCCTGTGGTGGGACACACCACAGACGCTGAAAAGAAATGGATGCAGAAGCCAGTTGCCAGAAAGTGGAATTCTTTTAATGTAGGAAGGCAAGAAGCAAAAAGTGACACAGCTCAAGCATTCCTGGCTTGCAAGCAGTTTGTGGGTGTGAATCTAAGCTTTTTTATATTTAATTTCCCTTTGAAGCTCCTGCAGCTTGATGGGTTTATTTGTGTGCCTCTAGTTAAAGTGATCGCTCTGGATCCTGTCTTCCTGCCTTAATGGGTTAATCCTGTCCCAGGACCTTTGTCTTTCCTATCCTGAGGGTTAATTTTGTCAGGGGGCAGGAAAAAGGGAGTTTGAGTTTGTTGGAGAGTTTATTTTTAGCCTGATTCCCCTTATCTTAATGGCTCTACTTAAGTATTTCTGTTACTTTTGTAACAGTCATTAGCAGGGCTGCTCTGAGTTTCCCTTTCAGCTGGTGCTTCTTGGTTTGCTTAAAGGGGGGAAGGCTTGAGTCTCTTGGCACTGTTTCCTGAGGTTTCTGGTGCTGTCCTTTTGGGGTGTACTTCCCACACAGTTCTGGTCACCACAAAAGATGTTGAGAGTTTGGAAAGACTGCAGAGAAGAGCAACAAATATGATTAGGTGCCAAAGGCTAAAACATACAAAGAACAGTTACAGGAATTGGGTATGTCTAGACTAATGAAAAGAAGGACTAGGAAAGACATGATATCGATGTTCCAATATTTGAGATGAGAGGATTAACCTATTTTCCGCAGCACCAAAAACAAGATGAGAAACAATGGATGAAAATTAATCAAGGAGAGAAGCAATGTAGAACTAAGAAGAAATTTCCTAACAGCGACAGCGATCAACAAATGGAATTTATTTATTTATTTATTTATTTATTAAATTTGTATACCACCCTTCTCCTTTCGGACTCAGGGCGGTGAACAGCCAAAATAAAAACATTTGTACACAAAAGTTAAAATAATTATTAAAACTAATTAATGAAATTTGGCCCATAATTTAAAACGTATCAATTAAAAATCAGTATCAAATGTTAAAACCAACATGGAATCAGGCCAGCCCGGCTAGCTGAAAAAAGTAAGTTTTTAGGGCCCGACGAAAAGTCTGGAGGTCTGGAATCACTCGTATCTCTGGGGGTAGATCGTTCCAGAGGGTAGGTGCCACCACAGAGAAGGCTCTCCCCCTGGGGGTCGCCAGCCGACATTGTCTGGCTGTCGGCACCCTGAGGAGGCCCGCTCTGTGGGAGCGAACTGGCCGGTGGGAGGCAATTGGTGACAGAAGGCGGTCCCGTAAGTACCCCGGCCCTAAGCCATGGAGCGCTTTAAATGTGGTCACCAACACCTTGAAGCGCACCCGGAAGTCCACCGGAAGCCAATGCAGCTCGCACAGGAGAGGTATCACGTGGGAGCGCCCCGTCGCTCCCATAATCCCCTGCGTGGCCGCATTTTGCACCAGTTTGAGCCTCCAGGTGCACCCCAAAGGGAGCCCCATGTAGAGAGCGTTACAATAGTCCAGACGAGAAGTGACGAGTGCTTGAGTGACCGTGCGTAAGGAATAACTTGTTTTCAGAAGTTGTGAGTGCTCCATCATTGGAGGCTTTCAAAAAGAGACTGGATAATCATTTATCTGAAATAGCATAGGGTCTCCTACTTGAGCTCTGTGCACGCTCACATTTGCGAACCGATAGCGAAGGTAAGTGAATACCACCCTGATCCAAAGTCCCTTCCAGCTCTATTATTCTACGTTCTTCTTCCAAGCATTTTGAAAAACTTGTTTTAGGTGCCAACACTATGCTGGTATTGTGGATTATCACTTGTTTGAGCATATCTTTCCTGTGCTATTTATTAACATTTTTACTGCTTTTGATTTTTATTTTTCACCTTTGCTACTATCGTACTAATTTTGCAATCTGCCAAGGCTGTTAGGCAAGATTAGAAATATAATAATTAGGCAGTATAATTGATAACACATGTTCTGCCACTGTGTCACCTCCAACAGCCCTTCACAAAAAAATTCCAATTCCTTCTAAGGACAGACAATTCCCATTTCACTCTTTCTGAAAGTTTGTTTGTTTGTTTTTTCTTTTCCAGCAGACCTTTAAGGAGGAATGGTGTTACCTGCTCCACTTTAGAATTAATTTACATTGCTGTCTGCCCAGCGGTGGGCTTCACATTATATTACTACCGGTTCCCCGCACACGCGCCTGGTTCGCACACGCCTTCCGCACACGCCTTCCGTGCATGTGCTTTGCTCTCTCTCATGCCTTCCACGCATGTGCCCAGCCTCAAAAACATGTCTAAATAAGATGGCATAGAGTGGGGGCGAGGGGGCAGGCCCACCCACAATTTCCGCTACCGGTTCAGGTGAACCGGTCTGAACCGGCTGAATAACACCTCTGTGTCTGCCACATTGCCCTTCAAAAAAGCTTCCCACTGGAAGTCAGCAAATGGGCTGTTTCTGGCCTCTCGAGGGCTTCCTGGGGGTGAGGGGTGGGGAAGGCTGTTTTCGCCCTCCCCAGGCTCCAAGAAAGCCTCTGGAGCCTGGGGAGGGCAAAAAACGGGTCTACCAGGCCCACGGTGCCATCGCGTGCCAAAAGCAGGGGGAGTGCGGGGGGGGGTCGCATGCACGGGGCAGGGCACATTGAATTATAGGTGTGGGCACGCCTGCGTGTGACCCCCCCCCCCCCCGAGCTCTCTCCGCTTTTGGCACGCGATGGCAAAAAGGTTAGCCATCACTGTTCTAGATTATGGAGATGCCACTTGATTACAATTCCAGGAAGCATGGCCAATGATGAAGGATTGCAGGAGAGAGGACTGTAATTCAGCAAGAATTACCTCTGGCTTGCCCTCTGCTGATGGAGAAAGCTAGTTGTAATCTACTACTGAAATTAGTACTTTCACATGGAGGAGTATCATTTGATGGTGTAAGTGTGACAAGCCACCGGACATTCTGGACCCAAACTGCTGCTGAGTTTTACAAAAAAAATTGGGTTGATATATTCTAGCAATTCCGTTCCCGAAAGGATTGCCTCAGAGAGCAACAGTTTGCTTGGTGGCCATAAGGGGGCACCCTTCTCCACCAATTCCAGAAGTTCCTCCTTTCAGTAAATCCTTAGAAAGGATCATCATTTCCCCCATTGGCCTTCCTTCTACAGTACTATATTCATATGTATAATATGTACCCCAAATTCCTGCTGTGTTCAGTAACAAACTTCAAATAGACCAAGAACAATGTCCCCAAGGGAGCAGGGAGGAGTTCAGCCCTCTCGAGAGTTGTTGTTCCGAAGACCAAGCAAGCATGCAATGGGGATGTGGAGATCACATCCATCTTGGGCGGTTCCGAGGGAGTCAGGACCAAGCCAGACTCAACAATATGATATGAAGCAACTGGCAGCCATACAAGTTGCAAAGGATTCTGGATCTCTTCTAAGAGACACTCGGTTGCTGATAATAACAATTTAATAATGTTTTAATTCCCAAGGTTTTGGAAGGCTGTTTTGAACATTCCAAATGTGACCGACCTCAAATCAAGGCATGATAAGTATGCCATAAATGATAAGAACAGCCCATTTTGGGATTGGAATATTTCATGACAGAACATTTTACACAGGCTTACTTGTGGGATACATGGACTAAGTCTTTGGGGACCTCATTTTTATTCTGTTTGATAGTTCATGTATCCGGTCAAATAAGGCCCATATGTTCTCGTTAGTCCAGATCCGTGTTTTTCACAGCATATGCAGCTTTAAGAAGTCTGGACTGCAACTCCCAGAATCCCCAGCCTGCACACTGCTCTCCATGCCTCTTTAACATTGCTGAGGTTGAGAGACACTGGTCTCTCAAATCACAATGAGTAGAATCTCCTTGTTCTGAGCCAAAATTACCTTAGTTTCTGGGGTCAAACCTTAGAAATGAACTGTTCTTGTGGGTTTTCTGGAGGTTTTGTGATATTAGCCAGGAATGTGGAAGCCAACAGTGAAAAATAGGATGCTGGAATAGACAAACTGTGAGAGGATGCAACCAGGGTTTCCAGCTGGAACAAACAAGGCTCAAAACATTGATGTAGAAACACACCTTTTAGATAAAACTCTGGAACCAGGCCCTTTTAGTGACTGAACGTATCCAGTTTATAAAATGTATATTTTGCTCACAGGAAAGCAGATGGAGATGCTGCTGCTGTGGCAAAATACCAAAATCACAAAATATCTGAAGACTATTTAACCAATGCTATTAAAATAAAGACATTATTATGTGGTCATAAATTGAGGACTACCTTCCATTTTATTCTAAAACATCTCTCTCTCTCTCTCTCACACACACACACCTTTGTGTGTCCTTGTGTGTCTGGTCACACTTGGCCTCTTCTCTTCTCTTCTCTTCTCTTCTCTTCCCTTCCCTTCCCTTCCCTTCCCTTCCCTTCCCTTCCCTTCCCTTCCTTCCATTTCATTCCATTCCATTCCATTCTATTCCATTCCATCTTCTCTTCTTCTCTCCTCTTCTATTCTATTCTACATTGAGATCTTTAAAGAAACACAGCTCCCCCTAGTGGTCTATGTACAGTAGTGGCCAAAATTGTGGAAACCTTTTGGGAAAAGTGTATTTTTGAGGTTTGATGGCTAATAACACCACTTTTTTTTTGGGTGTAGTACCATAAAATTATATATCAATGTAAAGATAATTTAATCAAGAATGTAATGCTTTTCAACATTTGTTTGAGAGATAAAAGTGGCTTTTTTCGTGGAATTCTAGATTTAGGTCAAATTCCTGCAGTCTGCGCCAAACAGTCCTTGCAGTCAACTTCACATTGCATTGCGCCATTTCATCTTGTATACACCCAGATGATTTTCTTCTGTCACGTAGGCACAGTCTCTTAATTCTTCTATCATTATTTGCTATTGTGCACCTTTTCCTGCCTTTACCAATGTGGTTTTGTAATGACTGAGTCTCCTTATACCTCTTCAAAAACTTAGAAATGCCACCTTTGGTTAAGTTTCCACCAATTTTTCTTCTAATTTCTTTATAACTGTAACCTTGTTCACTTAATAATACTATTTTACATCGCTTTCTGGGCAACCAGTCAACTCTTTGCACCATTACTTTAATTTTATTACGTTTTACAGGCTCACTAAATGAAAGAACACAAAAAAACCCAACCAACTTGATAGCGATCACATAACACATGGACAAATATCCTCCTCTCAGCATCAATACATGACATCAATAACTGAATCCTACTGTGATCTGATTGGCTCATTGCCAAAACAAGATGACACCCGATTGGCTCTCTAAACACTCATGCTCTTTGGCTACAATCAGATGAAGGAAAGCTACCTGATATTAACCTAAGCAAGTTGTACTTCCTTTTTTCTGGTTATTGGCTATAACTTTTCATAGAATACAGATAATTGAACAAACTTTGTTGCATTACATTCTTGATTAAATTTTCTTTCCATTGATATATAATTTTATGGTACTATGCCCCCCCCCAAAAAAGTGGTGTTATTAGCCATCAAACCTGAAAAATACACTTTTCCCAAAAGGTTTCCACAATTTTGGCCACTATGGTATATCTTTGCCCATTTTGAGATATGCTCTTCTCCACGGAAAAAAGACACTACTACTCTCTCTATTCCAGAAGCGTGTTAGTGATGGAGTTTTTTTGCAGGCTGCAGCTCCCACATCACTTTAGCAGCTGGCAGAGAGATAAAAAAGAGTCCTCCTTCCCAACCCTGCTGCTAGGCTCTGCCGGGTTTCCAGCACTGTCTTGGATCAGGCTAAAATGTGCAATCATCCTCCAAGCCAAAAACTCAGCTGCGTTCTAAAACCATTTCTTTAATAGCCTGTTTCACACGTTTCACTTTGTTTCCATTGCTAACCAAGGCCGCAAGTCCACTTGCGATACAAACACAGCAGGGAGCAGGCCATCTAGCCCAACCCTTCTGCATCTGTCACTTTACTGGATCGGCCTGGCCTCTTGGCTCAGCTCCCAAGCAGACATTCCTGGACTGGCCTCTCTGACAGGCTGGGTCTTTGCAGAGAAATTCTCAAATTAGCTGGTGCTTTCCTAGACACCATGTTCCCAGGGGCTGGCGCTCAGCTCAGGCGGCCACAGCTGTGCAAACAGCTCCACTTGGCTCCGTTGTGCCATTTGGCTGGGGATTCGGTCAGCGCTGGGAGGGGAGCTGGAAGCAAAGCTAAGCTGATGTCTCAGATGCCCCAGTGAGGTGCTGGCGGGTTCACTTGTTCCATTCGCAGCACCTGCGAACCCTGGCTCATTGCCTGTCAGGTACAGGACATAGGAAGGGATAGCTGCCAAGCAAATTTCTCTGGGATGGGTGCATTGGGAACTGGCTGGGAAGAACTGGGATGGCCCAGTGAAACATGGTCTTCCCAAGAGTGTTGGGATTAAAAGTTATCCTAATTATAACGAGCATCTTTTTTTCAGATATATTATCTGTATTTGGACAACGCATCTTACCTGGCTTCGAAATTTATAACCATACATTAACTAAATGTGTGTAAAGAGTGCAGAGAAGAGCAACAAAGATGATTAGGGGACTGGAGGCTAAAACATATGAAGAATGGTTGCAGGAACTGGGTATGTCTAGTTTAATGAAAAGAAGGACTAGGGGAGACATGATAGCAGTCTTCCAATATCTCAGGGGCTGCCACAAAGAAGACGGAGTTCTCCAAAGTACCTGAGGGTAGAACAAGAAGCAATGGGTGGAAACTAATCAAAGAGAGAAGCAATTTAGAACTAAGGAGAAATTTCCTGACAGGTAGAACAATTAATAAGTGGAACAACTTGCATGCAGAAGTTGTGAATGCTCCAACACTGGAAGTTTTTAAGAAGATGTTGGATAACCATTTGTCTGAAGTGGTGTAGGGTTTCCTGCCTGGGCAGGGGTTTGGACTAGAAGACCTCCAAGGTCCCTTCCAACTCTGTTATTCTATTCTATTCTATTCTATTCTATTCTATTCTATTCTATTCTATTCTATTCTATTCTATTCTATTCTATTCTATTCTATTCTATTCTATTCTATTCTAAATGGCCTGAGTTCATCAACATACTAAACTATGCACAACCTCAAACAAACTAAGATAACATGGTGTGTAAATGCAAGTCTCAGAATTTTAATGTGTTCTTTTATTTTATTATACTGTATTTCTATCCCACTTTCAACGTGAGGATGGGCAACCTTTTTTTCTATCAAAGACTTTTTCCTGGAAGGGATCTTATAACCAATGTGGTGAGCAGGGCTGAAGCAAATACTGTAGCAGTCAGTGCCACAGCCAAAAGTGAATGGGAACCTGTCCTTTTTCTTTCTCAAACTATAATTTCTTGTTTTTATTCCATCCCATCGTTTTTGACATTTGCTTCATTTCTTTCCCAAAAAGCAGGCTGTGAAGGTTTTCCTGAATCAATCTTTGGCAAAGTCTGTAGAGATTCCAAGCAGAATTTTATACGGTTAAGGTGTCGGCTGTGGATGGAGAACCAAATGTAAGTCCCAGGTCTGCTATGGAGCTCAAGGGTCAGTCACTCTTTTTCACCCCAATTTACCTCACAGATGCTGTCTGAGGAGAAAATAGAGAGGGCCTATTTAAGCTGCCAGGGGAAAAAAAAGATATAAAAATGCAGCCAATCAACCAAGTGGAACTTTATATTAAAGTAATCACAGCCCATCTTAGCTCTAAAAATTAAAATTTACATTTATATCCTTCCCATTTTATCGCCAGAACAAGCCTGTTAGGTGAATAAACCTAAAAAAATAGTGACAATGTTCACAGAACACTCTTGTTTGTTGAATTAATCCATTTTTGGGGTTCAGAAAATACACTGGTACTTGATGTGATGAAGTGGATGGAAAGTACACAAGACGCTAAAAACCTAAACCATGGTTAGTACTAATCAAACACAATGCACTTCACAAATGCAGCTGTTAGATCTTTAATTGATGTAGTTGAGCATGTTGTTTGAACATAGTAAGAAATCCTAGTCCCCCACTGAACTCCATGGCTAAATGAGAGATTTTTTTTTTAAAAAAAATTGATTTACATATGCCGCCCTTCTCCGGAGACTCAGGGCGGCTTACAATGTGCTCAGCAATAGCCTTCATCCTTTTTGTATAATTATTCAAAGTCAGCTTATTGCCACACAACTGGGTCCTCAATTTACCTACCTTAGAAAGGATGGAAGGCTGAGTCAACCTTGAGCCTTGGCGAGATTCGAACCTGCAGTAATTGCAGGCAGCTGTTCTTAATAACAGGGTGCTTTAGACCACTGTACTACCAAGGCTCTTTATTGCAGCCTAGGTCAGGGGTCTGCAACCTTAAACACTCAAAGAGCCATTTGGACCAGTTTCCCACAGAAAAGAAAACACCGGGAGCCACAAAACCCTTCCCGTGCCTGATTATTCCACAAAACTAGCATGGGTAGTTGAATTAAACATTCTGTTTTCTTCTGAAACTTAACTTTTCTTGGATTTATCCATGGTTGGCCTACTGGGGGTTGAAAAGCTCAGTGAACTGTGTTCCAGCTGGTGTCGCACATTGGCAGTTGTGACACATATTTTGAGTGACAGGGAGCCGCAGCAGAGATATGAAAGAGCCACATGTGGCTCCAGAGCCGCAGGTTGCTGATCCCTGGTCTAGGTCTTCCTGTCCTGGTGCAATACACTGACAATTCCAAATTACAAGAGCAATTGTGAGATCTAGACTTAACCATTATTAAGTCAATTGACTCAGTTTCCTGTTTTCAAAAATCCTTGAATAACAAAATGCCATTCTGAATAGAATAGCATGACATACTAGCTCAATATAGTTATTTAGTTTGTGGCTCAGTGGCTGAGATCATACAACATGTTAAATCCTAACCTTGGATTAAAACTATACAACTGCTGTGTGCAGGTACCATTTGAGGCTCAAGTAGACAAATCTCATTATGGAAACCATCAAAGAGGGATGGTGTTTCTTGTCCCAACTCACGTTGCTAAATAAAAGAAGAGCAAACACTCCAGAAAATAGGGACATTTTTGGGGAGCTGCTGAAGCCTGTTTAAGCGGAGAGAAGGTCTGCAGATCTGATGCTGAGAGATCTGAAGCAGAGATTGGAAGCTTTGGTTGCAACTATTCATCCCATTTCCATTCTGATAACACGTGTTTGTACCATGTCTGAAATCCACTGGATTGATAGGAAACATGAGAGAAAAGACCTAGGTTTGCCTGAGCAAACCATAAGAAACAACACACCTCTAAAACTGCTTCCCATCCTTTTTTGCCCTTAGCCTGTCTTCACCTGAGGGAGCCTCTGGCTTGCAAACATCAATAACGATTTGGTGAAAAGTCTCCAGACAGGAGCTCTGGGTTACTAACAGAGTCTCTAAAGACTTTGTGTTTTATCCAAAAGGCATGTATTGGCTCAAATCTTAATAGCTCCAAGGAGACTTGTATTAATGGTAAAAATACCATTAAAATTCCATACGATACTTCCAGTCCCAGAAATAACTCTCAGCAGCATTCTATAGTATGATGATCTAGATCAGGGGTCTCCAACCTTGGCTACTTTAAGACTTGTGGACTTCAACTCCCAGAATTGAAAACACAAGTCTTAAAGTTGCCAAGGTTGGAGACCCCTGATCTAGACTTATCAGATGTTTTAGAGAAGAAATATTGTTTGGGAAGAAGAACTTTGCTTAGGGTCCTGATTTACCAGGAAATGATCTGGAGCTGGACAAGAGCAAAGAAGTTGAAATCCAGGGAAGGGGGCTTACTATCAGACATTTCCCTCAGAGGTGGTATTCAACTGGCTCGCACCGGTTCGTGCGAATCTTTGGTGGAAATTTGGCCAAGGTCGCCGAACCAGTAGCGATGGCGGCTGGCCATACCCCCAAACCAGTCTCCTGGTCACTCGCCCCGCCCACCATGTTTGTTGCCGCCATATTCTTCGTGCATGCGCATCCCATTGCCTTGCAAGTCCAATGGGATGTGCATGCACGAAGAACATGGCGGTGACGGCAGCAGCTTTTTCTGCAACCTCTGGTACTTTTCAGCAGCCTGCGGCCAGCTGCCGCCTCTTTGAGAGCCGCTTTGTGGCTGCTTTTCCTGTGGGCGTGGCTAGGTGTGGGGGTCATGTGACTGAGTGGGCATGGGTGTGAGTGACATCAAGTTGGCCACACCCACTAGTCACATGCCCCCCACTTAGCTATGCCCATCGAACTGGTAGTGAAAATTTTTGAAACCCATCACTGATTTCCCTCCACCTTGCCCATGGGGAGTTGGGAAAGTAACATGAAAAATGTTAAAGGTAAACAGATATGAGATAGACACAAGTCAGAGTCTATCAGAGAGTTGGGCGGCATAGAAATACGAATAATAAATAAATAAATTAATAAAAAATAAAGTTCATCAATCGCTTATTTCGTATGTGGCATCTCAGTCCAAGCTGCAAAAAGTCCGGAAAGAAGAAATTCAAAACATTCACATAAATACCTGAATGAATTTATGAATAAACGGAGGCTGGAAATCTCTACTGCTAACTGTTGGAGGAAAAGTGACTCCCATTTGTCCAAACTTTAGCAAGGAGAGGTTCTGCCTTCCTGCTGAACGAAGATCCAGGAAAGAGCCCTTCCTTGCCAAAGTTTGGACAAATGGGAGTTGTCCCCTCCCAATCCCACAGTTAGAAGTGGAAGAAGTGTTGCTGCTGCTAGATCGTGCTATGAGTTGTGTTTGTGTGGTAAAAAGAGAAAATCCTAAGGGAGGGGCGGGATGCTGCTTGCTTTGGGGATGCTGTAAGGCAATTCAATGCTATCGCTCTTTGCATTTAATGATGCAGACAATATGCCCCCAGGATTTGTCCTAGGCACCTGTCCGAAGACCAGAGGTTCTGCTGATCAGTTTCCAAGATTCTCTAATTCACCCCATTATTGCATTAGGAACACCTTATCCAAGTCTGTGTATACCTGTGTCCAGGTGTAAGGGGCTAGATGTCCACTCTTGCAGATCCCATCTTCTCAACTCCATCTACCCTAACTCCCTCACCTACAGTACATGAAAAGGACGGAACATCAGCTTACTATAGATTTATTTCCCCAAAATATGCAGTGGTGATTTCCAGTTGTGTTACCACTCCGGCTGCTGCTGCTCACCTCTGCTGTTCTAGTTACTTACCTCACTATTGTACACGAGACTCCAAAGTAAACAGAAAGATATCAGATGACCCAGGAAGACCTTTTATGATTTATATAGGAAATGTGAATTCAGGACAGGCCTGCATGCTAGATGACAGATTTCTTCTGTATTAGGTCATGTGCATTTATTAATTGTTATTTATTAGTTCAGTTTATATACTCCCTCCCCATATGTGAGTCAGCATGCTGTACACATTTAAAATCAAGCAAATATAACCCCCCCACCCGTACACACACACCCAAACATACTGTGACAAAGTCTTTCTGAACAACTAAATATAATCTTGAAACCTCCTGACTCAGTACGTGGTGGAAAGAGCTGGGGACATCTGACTCTTGAGAGGAGCGCTATTCCATAAGGTGTAACATTGCTTGAATGCTGGGGCCATGATCATGGGAACTCTCTTAGATCTTATTGGATAGGCAGAAGTAATCAAAGATAGGGGGTCTCAGAACCGTGGATTGCACTCAGAACCCACTCAATGCAACTCACAAAACATCACTGTTACATGGGGTATAGTTACTTGTGCCATTGCATTCTGGACCAGCTATAGCTTCTAAGTGGCCTTCAAGGGCAATCACATGCAGTAATCTAGATGAGAAGTGACCAAGGCATGAATGATTATCATTAGAGACTGCCAAATCCAGAAATTGATACAATTGGCACATAAGTTTTCTGAACTACAATCGCCACTTTTGCTCCTCAGGTGGAATTTAGGAGGACCCCCCCTCCCAAATTGCACACCAGGTATGTTTGAGACAATGTGACCCTCTCCAGAACCAACATCGGGAAATCTTCAGGTCCAGGGAGCCTTAAAATCTATCTATAGTTAATCTTGCTAAGGTTAAGCCTGAACCTTTTCTTTTCTGTTCAGAATGCCACATACCACAAATATGAAAACAACCTCAGTAGAATTGCTTGGCTAACCAGTCAAACGATGGTGAAATCCATTTTTTTTTTACTATCAGTTCTGTGGGCGTGGTGTAGCTTGGTGGGCATGATGTGGCTTGGTGGGCGTGGCAGGGGAAGGATACTGCAAAATCTCCATTCCCACCCCAATCCAGGGGAAGGATACTGCAAAATCTCCATTCCCTCCCCACTCCTGGGGGAAGGATACTGCAAGATCTTCATTCCCACCCCACTCTGGGGCCAGCCAGAGGTGGTATTTGCTGGTTCTCCGAACTACTCAAAATTTCCACTACCGGTTCTCCAGAACCTGTCAGAACCTGCTGGATTTCACCCCTGCAGTCAAAGGTTGAAATATAGAGCTAGGTATGATCAGCATATTGATAATATTAAACACATGCTGATGGATCACTTCACCCAAGGGCCTCGTGTAGAATTTGAACAGGATTGAGGAGAGAAATGAGCCCTGAAGCATCAACATGACTGGAATTGGCTCTGGCAGAAGGAGAAAAGGCAGTGTGAACTGGGCCTCCCACTTCTAACCTCCTGAGTTGGTCCAGAAGGATACCAATGATTCTGAAGACTGCCAAGATAAATGCATTTCTCCTATTCTGGTCCCACATAGGTCATCAACAAGCATGGCCCATATTATCTCAGTATTGTGTGCCCAAGCTTGAAATCTGACTGGAAGGGATCCAAATAATCCTTTCCTTGCAGGGTTCTCTGAAACTGTAGCCTGATACTTTCTCAACAAATTTCCCTAGAAGGGAAGATTGGAGGTAGTCAGAAATTGTCCAATGCCATTGGGTCTACTAATAGCTTCTTGTAAAGGAGGCAGGCCACTGCCTCATTCAGCTCAGGCAAAACACCCCCTCCCTCAAGGGGGTGAATAATTCTCAAGGATATATTCACTACTATTTAGACCTAATCGCATGTCCCATCCCAGAAAGTGTTAACTGAGGGATATGGATTCTGAATAACAGATGTCAGCACTCACACCTCCAACTCAGATCTCCAAATATTATGTCCACATTGGTTGGAGTCTCTGAAATGGTCCTTTCTTCTTGTGGTTGGGAGCAGGTATAAAGAATCTCAAAGCAAAGAGCAATCTGCCCTGTCAGACAGAGAGTAACAATCCCCAACTCCAGATCATATTGCCACTGCTCTGAGACAAAAACTCACACCTAATGTGTAACCTCCATTGTTGTCAGTCCCTTGACGACTTACGTTGGGTCCATGATCACCATGTTGGATATGCATTCCTAAACAGCTTCAGAGTTCAATTCTGTGCCTAAGGAAGATGGTTTGAAGCTTCGCAGTACAATAAGTCTGAGGAATGTCACTCTGTCAACCAAGCCATGGCATTCAGCAGTTCAGGCGGAGAAGCTGCTGTGCTAATTTTCCTTCTGCACAGCCTTCCAATTTCTTCCCTACTTCACAAAGAAAGTTTCATGTTCTTTGCAGAGCGGCATCTTTGAAAGTCACAATTGCTTCCATGATGCCAATAGCTACACCCAAGCCCTATCCTTGTCCTAACTAATGTCACATTCAAACATTGGCAAGCACATTTCTGTAGAAAGTAAGGAAGTTGACCTTGATGGAAATAGGCAGGAATCAGTACCTAAGGAAAAGGCACTGAAACATTTTTAAAGTCCAGAAATACAAGATAACATTCCGAAGTGGCTTGAGCAGATACTTAAGCATAAGAAGGAGATACAGGACAATCAGATATGCAAAATTCTCTTATAGTAAATCTCAATGAACGTACTGTTAGGTTTCAAGTGGAGTTGGTCTGGTTTATTTAGTGGGACCAATAGGACCCCACCTATTCAGTGCCCATCCAGATCTCAGCAATACATTCCAAGTTGGATCTGTTATCATGCTAAGGAACTCCTCACTCCAGACTGACCTGGATCTAAGCAACAACAGTCAGAAAGCAAAGCCACCGAGGATCTGATGGCCAGGATTTTAGAACTGGAGGCTGAAAGATGGAATTGATACAAGGCCCTGGGCAGAGGTGGGTTTCAGCAGGTTCTGACCAGTTCTAGAGAACCGGTAGCGGAAATTTTGAGTAGTTCGGAGAACCGGTAGTAAAAATTCTGACAGGCCCCTCCCCCATCTATTCTTTGCCTCCCAAGTCCCAGCTGATCAGGAGAAAATGGGGATTTTGCAGTAACCTTCCCCTGGATTGGGGAGGGAATGGAGATTTTACAGTATCCTTCCCCTGGAGTGGGGTGGGAATGGAGATTTTACAGTATCCTTCCCCTGCCATGCCCACCAAGCCATGCCACGCCCACCAAGCCACACCCATAGAACCGGTAGTAAAAAAATTTGAAACCCACCACTGGCCCTGGGTATGCCTTTTCCGTCTGCCCATCAGCACCAAGAAGTTACCATCTGCCCCTTCCCTGCCCCTCCCTCATTAAATCAATCTGTCTGACACTACCATTTCTCCTCCAAGTGCAAGGATGCCATTCAGTTCCCAGATGTAATCTAGCCACTCTCTAGTTAACAAACTTGACAGAACCAGCTGGCTTTTCATGGACTGAAAACAGTTACTTGCGACAAATGGTACCTTAGTTTAAACTCAGTGGCTAGCCGTCAAGTCCCTTTCCCCCGCTTGTGTGCTAAGAAAAAAAGTAAGGCATTCTTATTTGATCAGGATTCACCAGTACATGAAGATCAGGAAGCAGTGACTTCATTTATATATAAACATGTATGCTGCGGGGTCCCTAAATGCTGGGATTTGGGGGAAGGAGAATGCAATGCATGGAAGGAAATGGAACCCACCAGGCTACAATTAGGTAAGGTAATTGCTATGAACAGGGTA
Source organism: Arizona elegans (assembly GCA_022577455.1). Lineage (NCBI taxonomy): Eukaryota > Metazoa > Chordata > Lepidosauria > Squamata > Colubridae > Arizona > Arizona elegans. Next base: position 316,868,501 of record JAKOOJ010000001.1, on the reverse strand, counting down.
ACAAACAAGTTGAAGGAAAGCAGATTTTCAGGGAACATTTTGTATCTCCAACAGCACGTTTTTTCCCCCCTCGCTTATTTGTTGGCGGACAGTCTGCACAGCTATTTGAACATCAGTACAAGCATGTGAATACCTGTTTCCATTGTATTTAATGGTTCTTACTCTCAGATAAGCCTGCTGTAGATTGCGGCTCAAACCAGGGCTGCACATAATAGCCCGGAAGTCATCCAAAACTCCTCATCCCAATCTCTTATGCAGCCTGCTAATGGATGAACAAGGAATGTCACAACCAATGTCACTATTTAACTTTAGGGAATGCTGTCTGCTATGGCAAAGGAGTTGGGAGGAAGCTGTACGTAGGAATGCACCCCTGGAGTGTCTGGTACTCGATGGAGTTTGGATTGCCTGAGAATGCAAGGCTTTTCATCTGATGAACTGCCAGAACTGCTCTAGTTTGGGCTGATTTACTGCCGATTTGCTTGCTACCTGGTCGAGAGCCATGGCTTTGCAGGGCCAGTGTGAATGCCTTAGTGACAGCTGAGCTGGCTGAAGGAATGGGTAGAAATGTCTAGATTTATGAGCTGGGAAAGTGGGCAGCTATCCAGGCCTCTCCAGGGGCTCATGGTGCTGAGTGGAGCTTCAGGGCAGCCTATTACAGGGCCATTTTGTTGTCCCTTTGCCAGAAAGTCCTTATGCTCTGCTCCCATAGACTGGGTGACTATTCCGCATGAAAAAAGCCTCCCGCACGGTGAGTTCTGTCCAGCACCAGGAAAGTATTCAAACCCTCTACATCTCAGCCAAAGTCTCTAAGTGTCAAGAAAACAAGCACAATGTTAATTATTCACCATAAAAATCATTATTTCTTCAAAATTGTTGGCTCTTTGGAGTAGCTCTTCCTCTTTCCATTGACTGTGCAAGGTCCAACAGCCCTCAGGAAAGATTTACCCACACAGTGATGATTTTATGATGCCGTAAACTGACACATCACAAGATGAATACAGCATAATTGATGGTGTGGCATCGGGAGGAGAAGACATCAACTGTTATCTATCTGTTGCTGCCTGGCAGAAAGCTGTGGTCCTGCTGAACTTCTTTGATGTCCTAATCTGAATAGACTTGCAAATACAATCCGGTCAAATAAACTATAGCTTTACCTTCTTTTACAATTTGGGCCAAGTGCTGGACTATCTAGCTTTCCATTCTTATATTCCATGTTTTATTTGATGAGTGTAGGTAGGGGAAGAATCTCCATGTTGCTGTTATGTCTCTGATAAAGTATGATGTAGCATTATCAGTGAAGATTGTCCATTGGTCTCTGTATGAGTTAATGCTCTGGGCTTCATGTCTATGAAGATTCTCAGTCACCCAGGACATGATTGTCTCAAAGGTGCTTTTTTCAAGAGGCAACTGGACTTTCTGGTTTTTCTTTGAGAGACATTTGGCTTCTCAGCCAAGAAGCTTCTTCAGCTTTCTTGGATGAGAAGTGAAACATCTTCAAAGAAAAACCAGAAAGTCCAGTTGCCTCTTGAAAAAAATACCTTTGGGATTCTGGGCTTCCCTCCTTGAACTCACAATGCATCAATGGGTTATACTGGAAACAGCTCTAAGGGTTTCTGACCCTTATAGGTTCTACAAACATATGAAAACGTAGCAGTTGTGAAATCCAAATTTTTTTATTACCGGTTCTGTGGGCGTGGCTTGGTGGGTATGGCAGGGGAAGGATACTGCAAAGTCCCCATTCCCTCCCCATTTCTGGGGGAAGGATATTGCAAAATCTCCATTCCCATCCCACTCTGGGGCCAGTCAGAGGTGTCATTTGCCAGTTCTCCGAACTACTCAAAATTTCCACTACCGGTTCTCCAGAACCTGTCAGAACCTGCTGGATTTCACCCCTGAAACTTAGCCCTATTTCCCAATATTGCTCCAACTAGATAGCTTCACTATGAAGATATCCTGCATGAAGACTTCAGCAATAATGATGATGATGATCTTATCCATTCAGTTGTGTCCGACTCTTGGTAATTCTGTGGGCCAGGTCTTCATCTTGCACTACTTCTTTGAGTTGTTCTATGCTCTGACTGGAGTCAGCTTTGATGTTGTCCAGCCACCTTTATTCTTTGGCAGCCTGATTTCCTTTTAATGCGAACTCTTCCAGACTTCAGAAAGAAGCTCAATAATATATACTTTCCATGCAGAATCCACCTCTTGATATTATTTGATACTGTTTCCTAACCAACATGTTTTTAATGCTTTGGGATTCTCAAATTCCACAAGGTACAACCTCTCCTGTAGCAGAAAAAAATTGCCCAACTGAACAATATGATACCAATAAAAAATATTTGTAGCTCAGGGTTGAAATGAGGCACTAATGATGTTACCTAATTTGGGTAATGAAACATCTTCAAGAAAACAACCAAGCTCAGACAGCACCATGAACAATATAAGCCAGATGTTCCTTTTTTTAAAAAAGAAAATTCTTGGACTGGGCTTTATTCTTGGAGTATCACATACAGGCTACACAAGGACAGACAGAATCATATTTGCTAGGAGAGGATGACTAGGGCATTGCATTCAGTAATGAGGTGCTTAAGGCCTAAAAGAGATTGCGCAATCAGCCAGGATCCAGAGGTGGTGGCACATTGCCCTAACACCATTCCCAAGCCTTGGAGAGATTTCGAGCATTCTTGGCCCAAATCCCATCTATATATGTCTGGTTCTTGGCCCTGTTTGGCTCCTTGGGCAGGTATTCTAACCATTTCCTTTTGTACAAAAAGAAGGGGCTGGCTATAAATATCTCTTCCAGTCACAGAAACAACATTGTAGACAGATTGCGTCCATGGTAGCACCGGCCAGCGCCCCACACTTGTTCCCCTTCTGGCAGGCCAAATGGCTATCAAATCCATAGCAACAGCCCAAAGACATAATCCCAGGCCAGCTCTGTCCCATATTTGCTGATGATAGATTGATTCTCTCTGCCTGACACTCAGTGGGCCAAGTCTGCTGATCCCGCACTCAGGGGGGGCAGATAAAGAGGTTGGGAAAGATAGCTTGGGTGGGATCCAAGGTACTGTTCGCACCCCAATACATCTGTGGCCCATAATTGCTAGGATGTAGGGCTGGATCAGGATTTTATTTGTTTTAGACTAAGAACTTCATGACTGTTTGCAAATTTAATTGCTTCACCCACAGGCCAAAATTTGAATGGTTTGGTTTTTTTTAAAAGATAAAAATAAATAAACGTACCTATCCAGGCAGAAGGTTTGGAATATTTTGCTTATCAAAATTTGGGCTTCAGTTCCGTACTGCAAGCATGTTGTGTTGCTCTGTGAAAATTCCCACCTTGTTTTCGTTATCTCTCTCTCAAGATTTCTCATTTGTAGAAGTTTTAAGACGGGCAGATACCACATGATCCTCCCTATACTGACAACTGGCACACATTTTTATTCAGTTCTGCAGTAAATAGGGGAGAGTTTCCTACAATTTTTTAAAAAAACAATAGCTTACCCAAATCTACCAACTTCAGTAGAAATGAAACAAAAAAATTGAGCTGATGCAAGGGAACAATACCGACACCCACCCATGAAGTTTAAAATGGAAAAGATGGCATCAGATATGTGGAGCTGGCAGGCCTCTGCATAGCTGCAGGGGGCTCTCTCCATCTGCTGTGAACTTTAAATGTTTTGCTCCAAAAGAAATCTCAGGATGTTGTCCTAAAAGGCTGGTTCTCGTGTTTGCTTATTCATGGGAATTGAAGACTGGATAAGATCCAACCTGTTTCACCTCTCTAGTGTGCCATCAGAGAGGGCGCTGTGTGCCATCTCTGGCAAGTGTGCCAATGGTTTGCCATCACTGCACTCGAGCATGGGTGTCAAACTCACTGTGTCACGTTGCCATCACGTGATGTATCTCGAAGTTTTTTCCCTTCGCGGAGCTGGAGTAGGCGTGGTCTGCATGTGTTGTATCTGGCCTGTGGGCCGCCAGTTTGACACACCTGCACTAGAGTGTGCAAAAAGAAAACACTCAACTGTGCAGGTTTCTGGTAGAAAAAGTTTCTTTAAAGGCATTAAAGGAGGGGTGAAATGCTCCCGGTTCGGACCGGATCACCTGATCCGGTAGCAATGGCTGTGGGTGGTTCGGAGAACTGGTAGCAAAAATCCCTGCGGGCCCCCACCCCCATGCCCAGCTGAGCCGCACGATCATCAGAAGCTTTTTTTTTTACTTTTAAAAACATTTTTTCTACAACCTCTTCCAATGAAAAAAATGCTTTTAAAAGTAAAAAAACAAAAAACCTCTGATGATCGCGCAGCTCAGTTGGCATCATCAGAGGCTTTTCAAAGCATTTTTTTCTGCAACCTCTTGACCGAAGAGGAGGTAAAAAAAATACTGTGAAAAGTCTCTGACGATCCCAGTTGAGTTGTCTGATCGGCAGAGGCTTTTCAAAGCATTAGAAAAAATGCTTTGAAAAGTTAAAAAAAAAAAAAGTTGGCCATGCCCACCAATACATTACCCACCCACCAAGCCACACCCACAGAACCGGTAGTAACAAATTTTACATTTCACCTCTGCATTGAAGTAATGCATGCAATCCTTATAAACTTATAACTATTCATTTAATGACTGTTTGAAATTACAATGGTTCTGAAAAAAAATGACTTACAACTTCTCCCACTTACAATTGTCACAGAGCCCCCTGTGTTCATGTGGCCAAAATTTAGGTGCTTGGCAACCTGCATGTATTTACAAAGGTTGCAGCATCCCAGAGTCACATGGTCCCCATCTGGAACCTTCCCAGGTAGATTTCAACAAGCAAAGTCAATGCAGGAAGCTGGATTTGCTTAACAACCAAGTGATTCACTTCACAATCATAATGATTCAGTTAATACCTGGGTGATTTATTTAACAATCATGCTCTTTTGCTTAACAACTGTAGCAAAAAAAAAAAAAAGTTGTAAAATTGGGTGTGATTCACTTAACAAGCATCTTGCTAAGCAATGTAAGTTGTGGTTGCAAATTGAAAATAAGGTTTTGTTTGCAAATTAAGTTAACACATCACAAGATGAGCACAGTTTAAGGGATGGTGTGGCATTGGGAGAAGAAGACAGCAAATGCTATCTGTTTATTGAGTTTATTAAGTTAACCCATTTGTTAGGTTTATGCAGTATATTGACGCATAAATGTTAAATTTGCATAACATACTACGCAGGGGTGAAATGCTCCCGGTTTGGACCAGATCGCCCAATCTGGTAGCGATGGAGGCAGGTAGTTCAGAGAACCGGTAGCAAAAGTCCCTGCCCCTCCCCCCATGCCCAGGTGAGCCATGTGATCATCAGAGGCTTTTTTTCTTTTAAAAGCCTCTGCCAATCAGGCAACTCAGGTGGGATCATCAGAGCCTTTTGAAAGCATTTTTTTACAACCTCTTCGCTGAGGTTGTAGAAAAAATGGTTTTAAAAGTAAAAAAATAATAATTGGCCACACCCACCCAGTCACATTACCCCCACCAAGCCACACCCACAGAACCGGTAGTAACAAATTTTAGATTTCACCACTGATATTACGCCATAAAAAAACAAATCAACGTTAGAACTGAATAGAAAATAGAATAGAAGAGGAAGAGGTTCACTTACTGATAAGAGAAGCTGTGAGGAAGTATCATAATGTATTATTATTCTCTTAACCTTCATCAAGATTTTCTCCCATCCATTTTAAATTCAGAATCTAGAAGCAGTTTTTTTTTATTGAAGAGTTTTACAAAAAAGAAGTACAAAAAAAAAGTCCCCCCCCATGTTCCCCCCACCCTTTCCCCCACTTCATCCCCCCCTCCCCCCCAGACTTCCCAGAGCAAAATACAAGGTATTTCATTTAATCAATCATAATCTAGAAGCAGTTTTGAACTCAAGGAAATGTATCAAATCACAAGCCTGGCTGAATCATGCCTCATGCTTCTGGTTCAGTTGTACATCATTTGCTTCATTGTTCCACAAACTCATTGTGTGATATAAAGCAGTGAGTTTCAGATCGCTCAGACTCTGGATCAAGCCACATGTTGCAAATATGCCAATCTTGTTATGGGTGAGAAGTGGGATGGGGATGGGGAATTTCTTTCAAGCCCACAGAGGATAGTCCTTCTGATTAGTGACTCACTGTGAAATCCAATCTGAGTCCTTCCTTTAGGGAGCAGCAGACATCTACATGACTCAGCTTCTTGTGTTGGGGTCACCTGAATGGGATCTCATTACTAAATACAGGTAATCATTGACTTACAACCCTTTACTTAGTGACTGTTAGAAATTACAACAATACTGAAAAAAGCAGCTGGTCCTTCCACTTACAACCAATGCAGCAGTTTTAAATTTCTGGGTATTTATATCTCGAAGGACCTCTCATGGACTATGAATGCTAACATGCTTGTGAAGAAGGCACAGAAGAGGCTGTACTTCCTGAGAATGCTCAGGAAGATAAATCTATCTCAGCATCTACTTCTGTCCTACTATCACAGCACCATTGAGAGTGTCCTGACATACGGAATTCTTGCATGGTATGGGAGCAGCTCTACAGAGAATTATTAAAACTGCCCAGAATATCATTGGACTCCAGCTACCAGCCCTGGACGACATCTTCAAATCTCACTGTTTGAGAAAGTTGCATAACATTCTCAGAGACTTTTCCCATCCTGCTTACAATCTTTTTGGACTGTTGCCTTCTGGCAGAAGATACAGAACAATTAAAACTTGGACCACACGTTTTCTGAATAGTTTTTACCCCAGAGCTATAATTGCACTCAACAATGAACTAAAGGAGCACCGTCAGTGAGCTGTTGGACAGCATTATTTAGTCTGTTGTGTGGAGGTTTGGGTGGTTTAGGGGTGGGGAATTTGTCATGGGTGGGAGTGTGTTTGGGGATTGTTATGTATGTTGGACCCAGTCTTTGGGTGTTAAATGAATTTCGTTATATGGGTATACTGTGAATACACATACAATGACAATAAAGTTGTTGTTGTTGTTAATAATAATAATAATAATAATAATAATAATAATAATAATAATATCCCCCCTATGGTCATGTAATTAAAATTTGAGCATATTTAGTCCAGTCCAGATCTGTAACCTGAGTAAGTGTCTCAGGCAAGACCCTCCTTAATTCTCACCAATATAAGGAGAGGGGGGAAAGCACATTCAGAATGGCAAAATTTTGTTACTATGATCCTATAATAAAAAGTTGGATTAGCTTGCATGCATTGCTTCCCTAATTTGGTTTGGCACATAACATCTGGCACACAAAAAATAGGTGGAACTTTAATTGTACTATCATAGCTGACATCTTGATTTTTTTCAGCCAGGCTCTCTGGACACTCCTGGTCAAGTCAAACATTTGTTTTCAACTATGGTCAATCTGGGGCTTATCTCAGCATCAGCCATAACAAAATGGCTTAAACAGCAGAAAAAGGCTTGTGTTTCTCTCAGCTTTTGGCAGAGTTGGCTGCCTCTGTTCCTGTCCTTCCTTTCTCACCTATCTGCCATGGACTGCTACTATTCCTATAGGCAGGACTGCATGCCAGGAGTGTTGCAATCAGTGGTGGGATTCAAATTTTTTTACTACCAATTCTGTGGGCGTGGCTTGGTGGGCGTGGAATGGCTTGGTGGGCATGGCAGGGGAAGGATACTGCAAAATCCCCACTTCCTCCTGATCAGCTGGGACTCGGGAGGCAGAGAATAGATGGGGACAGGGACAATCAGAGGTGGCATTTACCGGTTCTCCGAACTACTCAAAATGTCCGCTACTGGTTCTCCAGAACTGGTCAGAACCTGCTGAATGCATTTAAAATGGCATTTTAAAGCTCAATTGAACTCTAAATAGCAAATATATTACCCCAGCAATATAGTGATAGCAGAATATTCTTTGAGCCCATATTTTCCACAGTAAGTATGTTTTGTATTGAAAACCATGCTGGGTTCCTACAGAAGATGAAATGGGGACTTAAAACTATGGAGTCCACAAAAATATCTAAATTAACTTAATAAATGAAAACAAATCTGCTGTTCATTTCAGCTAGAGCTGGAAAATTGTACAGCGAGTACAATTCTAGACATAATTTGCTGTCCTATTTGAATTACTTTTGCATTTGTATTATTTTAAAAGAAAGCATTTAAAAACCCTCAAATTTAAATTCTTTCATAACAATCTTTTAATATTATAGAATTTAATTATTAAATGATCATTATAAATATAAATCTCTCAGATAATCCGATCTTTCATTTAAATAAGAAAAATATTGGTTTTGCAAATATTGAACATTTACCTTTATATTTGTTCAATCCAACTGAGATATGCAGGTAAAAAAGGGATACCTTTTCCAGTGGAATTGTTTCTATTTTCTCTTAATTTCTTCTATATTAGTCTGCAAACTTTTCCAACCAATATTTGTAATTTCTATATATATATAGAAAGTGACCCAAAACAAAGAGAATGAGAAAGAGAGAGGGATTTGGAAACATTTGAAGTGATGCTGTATTTACACTGCTAACAGAACAGAGGGGAAAAAATTCCATAAGAAGGAGAGAGAAGGAGACCAAAATAACTAACCAGGGGAAATCCCAGGCCTTGCCTAAAAATTTCAGCAGTGCCCTGCTGGATCAGACCCCCTAGCTTCGTGATGGCGAACCTATGGCACGCGTGCCACAGGTGGCACTTGGAGCCATATCTCATACCCTCGTCACTTCCCGCCTGGACTACTGTAAGGGGCTCCCCTTGAGGAGCACCTGGAGGCTCCAACTGGTCCAGAATGCGGCCGTGCGGGTGGTTACAGGAGCGACGTGGCGCTCCCATGTGACTCCCCTCCTGTGCGAGCTGCACTGGCTCCCGGTGGTCTTCCGGGTGCGCTTCAAGGTTCTGGTTACCACCTTTAGAGCGCTCCATGGCTTAGGACCGGGGTACCTACGAGACTGCCTTCTGCCACCAGTAGTCTCTCACCGACCAGTATGCTCCCATAGAGAGAGTCTTCTCAGAGTGTCATCGGTCAAACAATGTCGACTGGTGGCCCCCGGAGAGAGCCTTTTCTGTGGGGGCACCTGCCATCTGGAACAAGCTCCCCCCGGAGATACGGAGGATCCCGGATCTGCGCACTTTCTGCCACACCCTCAAAACATTCTTATTCCAGCAAGCTGGTCTGGCCTAACCTCCCTTTTAATTGGTTTTTAAATTGGTTTTATAATTGGGGTGTTTTAAATCTGGCCAAAGTATTTAATGTATTTTACATGGTTTTTAGCGTTTGTATTATGTATATTTTACTGTTTTGGCTGTTCACCGCCCTGAGTCCTTTGGGAGTAGGGCGGTATATAAATTTAATTATAAATAAATAAATAAAATAAATATCTATGGGCACGCAAGCATTGCCCTAGTTCAGCTCCAGCACGCATGCACACACTGGCCACCTGATTTTTGGGCCTTCTGGGCCCACCTGAAGTCAGGAAATGGGCTGTTTCTGGCCTCCGGAGGGCCTCGGGGGTGGTGGGGAAGGCCGTTTTTGCCCTCCCCAGACTCCAAAAATGCCTGGGGAGGGTGAAAAACCAGCCTACTGGGCCCACCGTGCCATCACGTGCCAAAAGTGGGGGAACATGGGGGGGTAGTGTGGGGGGGCCAGGGCGCATTGAATTTTAGGTGTGGGCATGCACACACGCGACCCCACAACACCCCCAACAACCCCCACTTTTGCCACGCAATGGCAAAAAGGTTAGCCATCGCTGCCCTAGCTCATGTACTCTAATTCAGCAGTCTGTTCTCACAATGGTCAACCCATTTCACAAGGAAGCTTCCTTGTTTCCCAGCAGATGGCCTTTAGAGACTAATTAGCCATTCATTCTTAGGATTCCATGAATTGGTCCAATCCTTTTTTTGAAGCCAGCACCACATCTCGACATCTCCAGGCAATCTGGGAGAACAGGAGCAAAGAGCAAGAGCTGTTAGCACTATGGCATCTCTATCTCTGAAAAATTGAGATTATTCTGGAGCAGACAGACTTTGAATGGCGTGCCTCTGTTTAGCTGTTCCTGCCAAAAACTGAGCAGTGACATCCTTTATACCATTCTCCATGGATTTGTATAATCCCGTTTTAAGTAGCCATCATCATTTCTGCAGCACATTTCTTTTTATTAAATGTTCTTTTCTGGAAATGCCTCGTAAGGACAAAGTCCCTCCTGTTGCCTGCTCTTTTCCAAATTGACCTCCACGATAGCATTTTTGACTTTCCACGCAGAGATTGATGCAGCAGTTCTATGATGCCAGTGGTATCTGCACAGAGTAGGTCAAAAAAGTCAAGATGGTGCCATAAGCTTGCCCCTTGCCATGCTATTAAAAAAAAGGGCAAAGCTTTGATTATATGCTTGTGGGCACCATCTTGGTTTTTTTTTAACCCACTCTCTGCAGCTACTCTTGTATGGCACCAAAATCTGAGTAGGCCCCAAATGCTTTGCTGAAATGTAACTAGCGTAAGAGATTGTATTGTGTGAGTCCCAAAAGCAAAGGCCGCCCCTCCTGTCCCCACGTTTCATGCCTTTGGTATGGCTTGCTTTTTCCACACAGCACCCAGAACCCCTCTACTGGGGACAAGCCTAGCTCTTCCACAGGCTGCAGGGCAGTGGTGAAATCCATTTTTTTTTTACTACAGGTTCTGTGGGCTTGGTGGGTGTGGCTTGGTGGGTGTGGCAGAGGAAGGATACTGCAAAAGTTCCATTCCCTCCCCACTCCTGGGGGAAGGATATTGCAAAATCTCCATTCCCACCCCACTCCTGGGGGAAGGATATTGCAAAATCTCCATTCCCACCCCACTCTGGGGCCAGCCAGAGGTGGTATTTGCCGTTCTCTGAACTACACAAAATTTCCTCTACCGGTTCTCCAGAACCTGTCAGAACCTGCTGGATTTCACCCCTGCTGCAGGGTCTCTGAGCCTTCTAGTCCCCCACATCTCTCTTCTCAGCCTGGCCCAGCTCTGTGGGCAAAGGCCCAGCTTGGCATGCTGCCTTGCCTTTCCACAGAAGCAGGCAGCAGCTGCCATTTCTATGGTTATTGAGTGCGACCCCTCATTGTGCAGAGGAAATGGCTGCTCCTCACGCCCAAGGAGGTTGTAGCAGGGAGCTGCTGGGGGTGGCCTTGGCCAGTGTCCATTGCTGGAAACAAGCCCCATGTTTTTTTTTTAAACTGCAGCCACTGGCTTGAGGAACAAATGAGGCCCCTGGCGCTACTCCTGGCAGGGTTGAGATGTGCTAATGAAAGGCAGCTGACATCTCCTGCCCTCAAAGCTGCTTAGGAAGCGGGATGGCTTTGTGTCAGCATGAGCTGTGCCACACACCGGGCTCAGTCGGCACACACACACACACACACACAAACACCATGATGATATCAGGAAGCCTGGCATCTTGGCTACTGGCTCAGGCCCAGATAGTGCTAGTATGGCTGCTACCAAAGCTAGGCCAAGATCTTGTACTGAATGCAGAATATGGCCTGGAGTTCATTTTCTGGAGCTGCTTCGTTGATTAGGTAAGAGGGCAGAAAGCATATCTTGCGTTACAAAACCCAATAAGCATTGTCCTAGGACCACAATGGACGTCTTCCCATTGAAAGCATCAAGATGTCCTGTTCTGTATCCCAGTATTTGCTGAAGTTTAGCAGGTTGACAGGGCCTTCTCAGGAGTGGCCCTTTTGTATTAGAACAAACACACTTCTGGAGACCGAAGGGGATGTCCAATTGGCCCGTTTGTTATTTGTTTTTGGCCATCTGGTGAAAGCAGTATTATTTCCATACATATTTATCATTAGCAATACGTGAAGGATGGTCCAAGTTTTGTTCTAGCTCTGAAACAACTTTTCCAATTAATTACACTCAATGTAGGGCTGTCCTTGCAGGTGATTTAAAAGCTGCAGCTGATATAAAATGCAGTGGCTAAACCAGAGGTGGGTTTCAGCAGGTTCTGACCAGGTCTGGAGAACTGGTAGCGGAAATTTTGAGTAGTTCGGAGAACCGGTAGTAAAACTTCTGACTGGCCCCGCCCCCATCTATTCTCTGCCTCCCAAGTCCCAGCTGATCGGGAGGAAATGGGGATTTTGCAGTAACCTTCCCCTGGATTGGGGACGGAATGGAGATTTTACAGTATCCTTCCCCAGGAGTGGGGTGGGAATGGAGATTTTACAATGAACTTCCCCTGCCACGCCCACCAAGGATTCCCACGCCCACCAAGCCACACCCATAGAACTGGTAGTAAAAATTTTTGAAACCCACCACTGGGCTATACCCTATTTTGGGGCAATATCTATTTTGAAATTAAGTCATTGCCATTAGCTTCCAGAGCAAATTCATAGTTCTGGTGATCCCCTTTAAAGCGCTTTCCAGTTAAGCACAAGGATGCATTAGGCAACCAAGTTTACCAAAATCTGCCTATTTGCAGATTTTGTCTCTTTCTTCTTTTATCCTTGTTGAATTTGAGCTGATATCAGCTTGGTGCTACCAAATCGATCAGTCAATATTGTAAAATATAAAAAGAGTGAAAGAGAATAAATACATAAATAAATGTAACCTCTCTTCTCTACTAGTGTCTTGTCCTATGTGCCATTTGGTGGCAACCTGAATACCAGGTTGATGTGTTATGTGTTCTGCAGAATAATGCCCTCTCTGTAGAATGCCACATCCCCAATGGCTTTTATAAGTTTGCCATTTGATGGTGGCTTTGCCAAACATTTCTCTTTCAACAAATTTTTATCCTGATTTCTACTCTAGTTTGAAATATTTTATGATTTGTAAACCACTTTGGAATTCATTATAGTGAGAAACACTGTATAAATACATACAGAAGTAAGTATGTTCATACCTAAGAAGCATCCTAATCCATTCCAGGATAAACAGTGTACAAAAACAATTGCATACTTTGGCCCCAAAATGGGGGAAGAGCAGGAAATAAATAGAGGGAAATTTAAATCTAGTTTACATAAACAGCAGTGGTGGGCTTTAAAATTTTTTACTACTGGTTCTGTGGGTGTGGCTTGGTGGGCGTGGCATGGCATGGCTTGGTAGGCATGGCTTGGTGGGTGTGGCAGGGGAAGGATACTGTAAAATCTCCATTCCCTTCTGATCAGCTGGGACTTGGGAGGCAGAGAATAGATGGGGGTGAGGCCAGTCAGAATTTTTACTACCGGTTCTCCAAACTACTCAAAATTTCCACTATCGGTTCTCCAGAACTGGTCAGAACCTACTGAAACCCACCTCTGATAAACAGTATTCTCACTGTAGTTTTTAATCTTTGCAAAGCATTCTTCTGTTCATCATGTATTGCCTGTCCTATACAATTCTTATTCTTTTCTGTGTTTGAGGATTTTATCAACTCCATCTAATTACAACCCTCTCAGGCTTCCCGTTCACGCTATTTCAATTCACATTCATTCTGTCAAGACAATTAAATCATTTCAATATTTTTATTTCATACTGGTCTCTCTTATTTGTGTTCAACCTACATTCATGCAGCATCCATTCATTCTTGAGCCAATCACTTCTTGTTATATTATGTCTCTCCTTAATTATCCTATTTTCACTGCATTCAAGGCTTCTCCTGCCATACCTGACTCTCACTTCTGTATAACAAAGGAAGAAGAAGAATGCATAAGCCCATGTTTTGCTTCTTTCAACAAAACATTCAATAAACAATAATAATTGTTCTTGCTAGAACAATGTGTTAATGGCTAATGATGGCCTTGCCGTTCAACTGAGATGGGTTTTGCACTGAGTCGGCCATCTTTCCAATGAGCACAAGGAATTCACTCATCTAAAATGCTGGTGAATTGTTCTGCAAAAGCTCTTCAGTCTTCTGCTCTTCACCTGTGATAGAGGAAGAGAATGAGAACATGATGCTCTCCTGATTTTCTTGTTGGAGTGATATGTTCTGTGATATTATTTTACTTGAGAAGCCAACACTACAGTAATCATCCTGCTCATTCTTGGAGCAGAACTCTGGAAGCAAATGGTTGGAAAAGATTCTACCCAGCTGACTTGGGCGCCAGCATTAGAGTTAGGGTGAAATTTTAATGCCATTTTCAAGACAAGCCAAACATTCTGATCTCTTGGCTCCTGGTCAGAAAAAGCTAAGGGAGGAAAACAGAAATAACTTATGAGAGCACAAGGGCAGAGGTGAGAGAAAAATGTCATCTCAGGACACTGTTGAGCGGAAGTTCCTCAGCAGATAGCCACTTTAGTCAATGGCAAACTTCTCCACATGCCTGCTATTTGTCTTCTCCTGGGAGGATAGGGAATGGATTTCTTTAGCCTTGAAAAGACCAAATGGGAGTATAAAGGCATGTCAAACATCTGAAAGAATTGTCACCCTAATGCAAGTCAAGATCTGTTTTCTATCATTCCAGAATGCAAAACATGGAGTAATAGTTTGCGCCTTGTAGGAAAGCAGATTCTGACTGAACATTAGGAAAAACTTCTTCCTAGTAAGAGCAGTTCAAGAATGGAACAAGTTACCAAGAGAGGTGATGAGTTCTTCCTCATTTGTTCAAATGTTGGACAGTCATCTGCAATTTAGATTCCTGCACAAAATAGAGTTGGACTGAAAGGTCAAAATGGCCCATCCAACTTTATGGTTCTATGACTTCCTGCCACTAACAAGGCAAAAAGTGTTTTCAGATGTATTTTGGGTATAAAGACTATCTTGGGTGTAAATAAAATAAAAACATCTGCTTAATAGGAGGATTATATGGTCCATGTGTATTTATCTAGGAAACGACGTCTGAGAGCCCTGTTCCCCTATAACCAAACTTACCTGAGGGAACCTCAGTCTGCCCTCTTAATTTTGCAAAAAATAAACAAATAAATAAAAAAAAATTGCACCATCCTTCTCTGGATCTCAGCTCTGTTATTTTCTTGCCAAATAGCTAGAACAATGTCTTCGAAACGCTGTGAGAAATTCAGGAAAGCAGGGATTCGAGTAGCAGAGAAAATTCTGCTTTCTACTTAGAGATGCTAAGAAGAGCCCCAAGGCTGGATAGGACTACAAGTTGATCTTGCCTAGCATCTGGTTTTCATCAATGGCCAGCCAGATGTATTGGACAAAATCACAAGTGAATGCAGCAACTGATGTTGAGTGTTTTACTTCTCCTGAATGTTGATATTCGGTTTAGGTATTAGGGTCATCATGAACCATTTTTCCTGTTCCTCCATGAAATAAGAAAATAAGCAATGAATAATATGACTTCCTGGTAGGAAGAAAAGCATAGAAACAAATATTATGTTGTTAGTTAAAATGGCATGCAGACTTTGGGAAGAATTTATAGTATGACTTGCTTTATAATAAATAATTGTTCAATATACATGGATGTATTTTGAGTTTAGGAAGCACATTTTTGTAGGGTCAAATTGATGTACAGGTAGGACTGTGATTCAGATCCCCCCAATTCTTCCTGACTCCTCACCTCACCCTCAGATCTGCTCTGATTTCTCAAATTCTACATTCTTCAGGTGCTGAATTCAACCTAACTGGAATTGTTCCAGTTTTTAAGGTAAAGCCCTGGGGTGCCTCTTAATGAAGATTTAATGGGATTTCAATGATCGATGTCTCCTTAATTGGATTTTACAAGGGAGCCAGCTATATTTTTTACTTGGAACACTCCCTTGTATTCATATGTATCTCTGCATTGCCTTTTTCCATCTCCCACTTTTTATTTTGTAAAAAGGTAAAGCTGCAAAAGCTGCAGAGTTTGTTGCGCTCAGAGCCATCTATCTGGATGATTCCCTACAATTTGGCTCGTTGCAAGAATTCAACTTGAAAAAACAACTAATTCCCACAACACTATCAAATAATTTACTAAGACTGTATTACTATTTTTCTTCTCTTCCTTCCTAGTATCTATCTCTTCCCACTTATGACTAACCATGTTGCTTGTATCTTTCAATTTATATTGTTTTTATTTGTTTCCTAGGACGATTTGAGAGCTTATTAGTAACCTTGACTATCACTAAGTGTTGTATCTTTTTATTCTTGATGAATGTATTTTATTCTTTTTATGTACACTGAGAGCACATGCACCAAAGACAAATTCCTTGTGTGTCCAATCACACGTGGCCAATAAAGAATTCTATTCTTCTATTCTATTCTTTAAAAAAAAAAAAAATTCCTGGAGAGCATAGTCTACCTGATTCTTGGCACTGGGTCTGGTTAAGAGACCTTCCCCCCACCCCCATCCCCGCTGCCTTTCTTTCTACTGCTTTGCCAAGAGACTTCTTTGGGTTTCAGCCTTCCTGTTCTGTAGACGCCGGAGCCATCACCCAAGTCTTTTGGCTTGTCATAACATTTCCCTCCCCGGGTTGGACTGCTTGGAGCTTAAAGCCTGTTGATGCAGCACAGACCGTCTCGCCTTGCTGGGTGGCTCCCCCTCCCAAACATCATCTCCTGCCATCAGAATAAACTCAGAGATTCTGCTTAGAAATGGCTGTTGTTTTAGTGAAGGCTGTGCATGTATGGTATTTGAAAGGATGGGGGGTCACCTGTTTTTTCATCTTCAGAAGCACAAATCTGTTGAATTAGACCCAAAAGCAATGTAGCTATGCATTAGATGGCCAAGAGCAGCTAGCTGGGGATGCATATAAACAATTCACCTTCTCTGTAGCAGTTAGAACAGGGGTGAAATCCAGCAGGTTCTGACAGGTTCTGAAGAACCGGTAGCGGAAATTTTGAGTAGTTTGGAGAACCGGCAAATACCAGCTCTGGCTTGGCTTGGGATAGGAATGGAGATTTTGAAATATCCTTCCCCTGGAGTGGGGTGGGAATGGAGATTTTGTAGTATCCTTCCCCTGCCATGCCCCCAAGCCACGCCCCCATGCCCCAAGCCACGCCCACAGAACCAGTAATAAAAAAAATGGATTTCACCACAGAGTTAGAAGTATAGATGGTCTCTAAACATGAAGATTTCATTGAATGTTTCTATAAAATCTAAAGCAGCCTTCTCTGATATGATGCTGATAGCACACTGATTAAAAATTATGGGAATCAAAGACCTCAGCATCTTAAGGGGGCATCGGGTTGAAAAAGGTTGATCCAAAACCTATGGTCTCACCCAGTTCTTCAGCTAGCAAGTTCCATAAGATCCTTTTGCATGGAATACATTTCTTATCACCTACATTGGCACCCTTCAGTCTCAAGAGACTGGTATCGTGCTCTGGAAAGAGGTCCTAAAACAACATCTAGTGTGCCTAAAAAGGCCATTTCGAGAGTGGCAATCCCTTCCACACTGAGGGCAGATACATTCTGTTCCCTGCCCAGCCCCCAGATTTCGCTGGTTCCGGGACTGCCACTTTGCCTCAGCCTGCCGAACATTTGTCTTTTCGAATTGGAGAAGGCCATGCTGCGTCTTTAGCCTCCAAGCTGAATGATCGGAGGTCAAGGTTTCCCAGTTGTTAATGTCCATTCCTAGGGCCTTTAGGTCCCTCTTGCAGATGTTCTTATATCATAGCTGTGGTCTCCCTCTGAGGCGCTTTCCCTGCATTAATTCTCCATACAGGAAATCTTTTGGAATCCGACCATCAGCCATTCTCACGACATGCCCCAGCCAGCGTAGACGTCGTTGTTTCAATAGTGTATACATGCTAGAAATTCCAGCACGTTCCAAGACTGCACTATTTGGAACTTTGTCCTGCCAGCTGATGCCAAGAATTCGTCGGAGACAGCGCATATGAAAGGTGTTCAACTTTCTCTTCTGCCGTGCGTAAAGGCTCCAAGACTCACTGCAGTACAAGAGTGTGCTCAGCACTCAGGCTCTATAGACCTGGATCTTTGTATGTTCCGTCAGCTTCTTATTAAGCCATACTCTCTTTGTAAGTCTGGAAAATGTGGTGGCCGCTTTACCAATACGTTTATTCAGCTCAGTATCTAAAGAGAGAGTGTCAGAGATAGTTAAGCCGAGGTACACAAAGTCATGGACGACCTCCAGTTCTTGTGCAGAGATTGTAATACAGGGAGGTGACCCATGACTTGTGTTATTTTCAGGCTGATTGTTAGTCCAAAGTCTTAGCAGGCCTTGCTAAATCTGTCCATAAGTTGTTGAAGGTCTTCAGCAGAGTGAGCAGTGACGGCAGCATCATCAGTGAAGAGGAAATCCCATAAGCATTTCAGATGGACTTTAGACTTTGCTCTCAATCTAGAGAGATTAAAGAGTTTTCTGTCTGATCTGGTCCGGAGGTAAATACCCTCTGTTGTAGTTACAAAAGCATGTTTCAGCATGACAGCAAAAAAGATCCCGAATAAAGTTGGCACAAGGACACAGCCCTGCTTCACTCCACTTCGAATATCAAAGGAATCTGAAGTTAAGCCATCAAAAACTACAGTGCCCTTCATTTCCTCATGAAAGGACCTGATGATGTTGAGGAGCTGAGGTGGACATCCAATCTTGGGGAGAATTTTATAAAGGCCGTCCCTGCTAACCAAGTCAAAAGCCTTCGTAAGATCTATGAAGGCTACGAAAAGTGGCTGTCTTTGTTCCCTGCATTTCTCCTGCAACTGTCTAAGGGAAAATACCATGTCAATAATGGACCTATTGGCTCGAAATCCACACTGTGATTCTGGATAGGGTCTCTCTGCAAGCACCTGGAGCCTCTTCAGTACGACACGGGCAAGCAGCTTCCCTACAACACTAAGAAGAGAGATGCTGCGGTAGTTGTTACACTCACCCCTGTCACCTTTGTTCTTGTACAGTGTGACAATATTTGCATCCTTCATGTCCTTTGGTACTCCATCTTCCCTCCAACAAAGACAGAAGATTTCATGCAGTTCAGTGGGGATGTTCTCTTTGCAGCACTTCAGAACTTCAGCAGAGATGTTGTCCTTCCCAGGTGCCTTGCCAGAGGCAAGGGAATCCAGGGCCGCATTTAGTTCTTCTAAAGTTGGTTCACTGTCAGGCTCCTCCAAGACAGGCAGGCACTCAATATTATTTAATGCTTCTTTGGTTACCACATTTTCTCTGGAATATAACTCAGAGTAGTGCTGCACCCAGCGTGCCATCTGCTGTGCTTGGTCCTGGATAACCTCACCTGTAGCAGACTTCAGAGGGGCAGATTTCTTCTGTGTTAGACCTAAAGCCTGCTTCATGCCATCATACATTCCCTTGATGTTGCCTGTGTCAGTTGCTATCTGGATCCGAGAGAAAAGCTGCAGCCAATAATTGTTAGCACATCTCCTGGCAGTCTGTTGGACTTTACTATGAGTAGCTCGCAGAACCTGTAGGTTGCGCTCACTGGAACAGGCTTTATATGCAATTAGAGCTCTCCTTTTTTCCTTGATCGCTGGGGTCAACTCCTCCGAATGGGCTTCAAACCAATCTGCTGTCTTTCTGATTTCCTTACTAAATACTGACAAGGTGGTGTTATAAACAGCATTCTTGAAATATTCCCATTGTTCAGATGCATTTACTTCAGCCGGGCCTGGGAGAGTTTCCTTGAGTGCTTGTGCAAATTCCTCCACTTTGCCCTGATTGCTGGTCTTGTTGATGTCAATTCGTGGTCTTCCTTCCTTCTTCAAGTGATGCGATCTCTTTGTTTGCAGTTTTATTCTGCTGCACACCAAGGAGTGGTCTGTATTGCAATCAGCACCCTGATAGCTGCATGTGATTGTAATATTGGGGAGGTTGGAGCGCCTGGTAAGAATCAAGTCAAGCTGGTGCCAATGCTTCGATCTTGGATGTCTCCAAGAGACTCTGTGTTGAGGCTTTGTTTTAAAGTATGTATTGCTAACACAAAGACCATAGTAGCAGCAAAACTCCAGCAGTCGTTGGCCATTTTCGTAAATCTTTCCAACACCAAACTGACCTAAACAAGTGGGTGAAGAACTATAATCTTATCACCTAGAAAAGAAAATATTGCTAAGGCATTACACGAGTGATAAATTACTTGCTTCCATGCTCTAAATAATTTAATAGTCATTAATATCCAGCTACTTTTATCTGGTATTTTTTCTGAAGTAAAAAGTCTGCAAAGGTTTTGTTTTTATAGCATAATCATTCAAAACCATCTTTCCCAATTGTACATTCCAGATGTGTGGGATCATAATTTTCACCTTTCGAGAGCAAACATCATGACAGTTTAATCAATGGGCAGGGGGAGGAGAGGTCAGCCCAGTGATTACTCTCTTGTTGGGTGTTGTTTCTTTCTTCTCTCCAATTACATAAAATCACTGGGAAAGGTCATCAGTGGCTTGCAGTTTGGTATCATCAATTTATTGATAACCACCAGCTTTATATCACTCCCCCAGGCTATGTGGTGATGTCCCTGAAATCCTGCCCCAATACCTGGAGGTTATGAAGGTCTGGATGGCAAAAAAACAGGCTTAAATTGAACCCTAGCAAGACATGGTTATGGTTTACGCATCAGACTTCTTTGTCTGCTCCAATTGTGTCTTTTGACGAGATGACACTACTCTCAAAGGAGCAAACCCATGACCTGATGGTCCTTTTGGATAGATGGCTTCTGCTAAAAGAGTAGGTAGAGGCCCTTGCCCATCTTCGGCTGATGTACCAGTTACAAACCTAACTGGGGCAGGAGCATCTTACATCAGTGACTCACATTCTCATCACCTTCTGTATAGACTACTGAAACTTACTTTACATGGAATGTCCTTCAAAGACCACTGAGAAGCTACAGTTGGTTCAGAGCATAGCGTGATTTCTAATTGGTGTTCAATGATGGAAACATATTACACTAGTGCTGTGGGTCCTATAATTGGTCACAAATACCCTTCTGAGTGCAATTTAAAGTATTGATGCTAATATACAAAGCCTATATGATTTGATGCCAAGTTTTCTACAAGACCACATTCTCCCATTGGGATTGATTTGGCCAGTTTGATCAACACAGAGAAAAAGTAATTTGCTATTATAAGTGAAGGTTGGAACAGGCTCAGTGCTGCTGCTTTTTGGATTGGCTGGTCCAGTCTTTCAGAATGGCCTCCCAATAGACTTCTGGTTGGCTCTACCCTCTCTATTTAAAAGTGGAATTCCAGTAGAGGGTATTTGGACTTTAATTCTATTTTGGTCAAGATATGTAGTTTAGCTTGGTTCATTAATTCTATTCTCTGCCTTTAAATTGATTTGGGGATTTTTTAATGTGTGTATTGTTATTGCATAATGTTCATTATGTATTTTATTTTGAAAGCTGCCTAGAGTCCCTTACAATGTTTCATAAATTTGATTAACAGGTTAATAAATAAAGCTGGAATTCAATATAGCAAAATGCAGTTAATTCTTCTCCATTTGCAAAATTAGAGGTTGGGGGCCACTTTTGGAAAGACTCTAGAGAAAATAATGAAGAATCTGAGGGACCATAAGCGGCTATGAAGCTTCAGTTGTGTATCTCTGCCCTAGATAATTTAATTGTCAATTCCCTTTTCTTATTCCATGACTGTGTGTATGTTTTTTTTTGCCCCCCCACTTTGGAGATAAAGCAACACAACTTGCCTACTTTATTTCTAATGCAGTTGGACTTTTGATTTATATTTAATATGATTTAGATCTCCCTCCAATCCTATCCCAGTCTTTCTTATGAGTTTGCTTTTTTTAGGCTTTTACCCCCAGAGTTGTGCGATGTTTTCAGCCATTCCTCTTCTTTTTCCTCCTCCAAAAAGGAATGGAAAACAAGGAAGGAGGCCAGCAGCAATAATCAATTGTGGCCTGGAGGAATTATTTTGTCTGCCGCAGGAGGGGAACTCTGCACTTAGTGCTGTCATTTTATTGCTATTTATAATCCCTCGTTGCACCAGCTTGGAATTTTTGAGAATTTGACCCCATCTAAAGTCCCTGGGAGAGCAGTTTAGGACACTTTTCTCAATGTACCACAAAACAATGCTGTCTACATATGGGTTAGAGATGCTGCTGATGAATAACAGAGTTGGAAGGGACCTTGAAGGTCTTCTAGTCCAACCCTCTGCTCAGGCAGGAAACCCTATACCATTTCAGACACATGTTTGCCCAATCTCTTCTTAAAAATTGGAGCATCCATACGTTCTGGAGGAAACCTGTTCCACTGATTAATTGTTCTAACTGTCAGGAAATTTCTCCTTAGTTCCAGGTTGCTTCTCTCCTTGATTAGGTTCCATTCATTGCTTTTTGTCCTGCCTTCAGGTGCTTTGGAGAATAGGTTGACTTACCTTTCCTTATGGCAACCTCTTAGATATTGGAACACTGCTATCATGTCGTCCCTAGTCCTTCTTTTCATTAGAATAGAATAGAATAGACTTTTTTATTAGCCAAGTATGATTGGACACACAAGGAATTTGTCTTGGTGCATATCAGGGGTGGATTCTACTTATCTTTACTACCAGTTTGCAATGGGATAGTGTGCACGCCTTGCTTCTGCACAGATCGCCAATGATGACATCCAGGGTGGTGGGTGGGGCCTCCCACCAGTTTTACTACCGGTTCTTGCGAACTGGTCCGAACCGGGGGCAACCCACCACTGGTGCATATGCTCTCAGTGTACATAAAAGAAAATATACATTCATCAAGAATCATAAGGTACAACACTTAATGATAGTCATAGAACTAGACATATCCAATTCCAGCAGTCATTCTTTATATGTTTTAACCTCCAGTCCCCTAACCATCTTTGTTGATGATGATTTCAGTGAATAGAAGGGGTTCAAAAAGATTCTTGTATGCTATGATCATTTGGCAGGACATTGAGAGATTTGTTTTCTTGGCGGCAGCCTTCTGCTGCCTGCCAGTTTTTAAAGATGGACACATATAGATACTTGGGAGTGAAGTGATATTTTACTGATGCCACTTTTCTCTCCTGGATGCAGCTTAATGGAGGATAGTTGTTATCACCAGGGCTCTGGAATCTCCTACCTTCACTTTTCATCATTTGGAGATGGATTGCAAGTTAAATGCCAAGAAGTTTTTAAGGATGGTATTTAGGAGTCACGAAGTCCAAAATTCCCTCATTGTTTGCTTTCTATGCCTGTTCTGCCTGCATTATTAGACAATTAGTTTGCATTTGCAATAAGCCCAACCCAAACCCTAGCCAATCTTAATATCCTCTGTTTTCACAGAGATAGATTTGGGGCCTGATGGCTTTTGTGTCTTTACAGCTGGGAAAGAAAGTCTTTGCTTTGTCCTCAAATGTGAGGTGAAACTTGACACTGGTTGCAATTCAGATTGATAAATGCATTCTGTCTGAAACACCAGCTGAATCACAGAACATATGGCTGTAACACTCAGCCTTAATGTTGCATTTGCTCATTCCTTTCCTGTCTCCTGCTTTTTGTAACAGTCTGATGAAGAGTCTTGAAAACTTGAAAATTCATACTTTAGGACAAATGAAATTAGAATAGAATAGAATAGAATTTTTTATTGGCCAAGTGTGATTGGACACACAAGGAATTTGTCTTGGTGCATACGCTCTCAGTGTACATAAAAGAAAAGATATGTTCATCAAGAATCATAAGGTACAACACTTAATGATAGTCATAGGGTACAAATAAGCAATCAGGAAACAATACCAATATAAATCGTAAGGATCCAAGCAGCAAAGTTACAGTCATGAAGTCATAAGTGGGAGGAGATGGGTGATAGGAACGATGAGAAGATTAATAGTAATTGTAATGCAGACTTAGTAAATAGTTTGACAGTGTTGAGGGAATTATTTGTTTAGCAGAGTGATGGTGTTACGGAAAAAGCTGTTCTTGTGTCTAGTTGTTCTGGTGTGTAGTCGTCTATAGCGTCGTTTTGAGGGTAGGAGTTGAAACAGAAATTAGATTAATTGTGCATATTGGCTCCCTCTCCCCTTCTAATAGACCAAGATGACTATCCATTGCTTTTAATGATCTAATTAAGTTGCCAAGAATTGTTTCTACGCTGAGAACATTGTTGTATACCTAGTTTTCACCAATGGGTGCCTTTCTGATTTGCTGGAACCACAACCTGATAATTCCAGAATTCCCCAAAGATTCCACTATAGGACAAAAGGAAGAGAAGACCAGGTTGAAGAGGCTACTCTAGAAAGCAAAACAATGTAATGCAACACAATTCTCAATTTCCCCAAGGCAGCAAAACGAAAACAAAAAACCCTCACATTTAAATATATGGTTGAAGTACAGAATTGTACACATTCCATTATACTTTATTTGTCAGGGATAGGTCTCGTCTCTTAACACTTCGTTCTTAGAAGATACTTTCTCAACATCTTACAGGAAAGTAATGAAATGTATGTAAGTTGAAAAGTTGTAAACCAAGTTCTGAGAGCATCAAGAATCAATCATTCAGCCCTGAGCTACATACAATATATTCTCCATTGCTGAATGAACCCTTATGCATCCCTTGTGCATTCCCAGTTGGGTTTCAGCAGGTTCTGACCAGTTCTGGAGAACCGGTAGTGGAAATTTTGAGTAGTTTGGAGAACCGGTAAATACCACCTCTGCCTGGCCCCGCCCCCATCTATTCTCTGCCTCCCGAGTCCCAACTGATTGGGAGGAAATGGGGATTTTACAGTATCCTTCCCCTGCCACGCCCACCAAGCCACACACAAAGAACTGGTAGTAAATTTTTTTGAAACCCATCACTGGTGTGTGTGAGAGAGAGAGAGAGAGAGGGAGAGAGGGAGAGGGAGAGGGATAGAGAATATGAATATTTAGGACAGGCCATTGTATGTTGACTGTACACACACTGAAGTCTACAGAAGGGGAAGACATCATTCGTAATACAAGAAGAAGAAAAGGAGGAGGAAGAGAAGGAATGTTAGAAGGAACTAATGTTATTTAGTTTCATCTGTAAAAAATTGGAGGAGATACAAAATTAATCAGGAACTCACAGGCCAGAGGTGAAACTTATGGAAATGAATGTTCCAATATCAAAACCGGTGTCAAACTTGAATTGTCCCCCTCATATCACACAACACCATTTATTTCTCAGGCACTTGAAGCTTGTTTCCTGAGCAAGTCTCACACGCTTCCCCACTCAGCTCAAATTCAACAGTGAGTGAAGCCATGTTTGTGCAGATTCTTTTCAAATGTGTAATTGAAAGCTAAATAGGGGGTGGAGGAGGAGAAGCCCGATGGCTTCAGAATAAAGGCTGTGGCTACAAAGGCGGAGAAAGGCACGTTCATGGCACAGCAGCCCTTCCCTTTTCCCTATTGGCCACTCAGAAAGCAGAATTCAAGGTTGGAAGGCAGCCCTAGGACAGCGTCTGCCTGGCTTTTGGTTGACCGGCTATCCCTTAGAGGAGAGAGAAAGCCAATTTCTTTGGCGATATTAGAAAGGGCTGTACTTGTGCCAAGGGAAGGGGGATGCCTGGGAACAATGCTTCATCTCGATGCGTTTAGGAAATGGGGGGGTCTTGAGTAGGTTACAAGGCAATTGCAGATCAAGATGGGCTGCACGGAAACTGATTTCAGAAAATGAACTTGTCCAGCTTCTGAGTCCTACAATTCGTTTGGGAAAAAAGTGTTTTTGTTCTGAATGGAATCCTAATTCAAGCTCTCTCACCTAACTTCCTCTCTGGAAGGAACCCCAGCTTTGGAAAGGCAGAGAAAGAGAATTTCCTTTGATCTTCTTTAGGTAATCAGATTCTCTGAACATGACACATACTGACTCCCAGGCTCTGACTTTGACTTTGTTAGGAGTATGCCGTGGTGAAATTCAAATTTTTTTACTACCGGTTCTGTGGGCGTGGTTTGGTGGTTCTGTGGGCATGGCAGGGGAAGGATACTGCAAAATCCCCATTCCCTCCCCACTTATGGGGGAAGGATATTGCAAAATCTCCATTCCGACTCCACTCTGGGCCCAGCCCAAGGTGGTATTTGCCGGTTCTCCGAACTACTCAAAATGTCCGCTACCGGTTCTTTAGAACCTGTCAGAACCTGCTGAATAGCACCCTTGGGAATATGGTACTTCATGCCTCGTTACACAGCTCGTTACGCCCATGTAACACCTCTCCTACGCGAGCTGCACTGGCTCCCAGTGGTCTTCCGGGTGCAATTCAAGGTGTTAGCTATCACCTTTAAAGCGCTCCATGGCTTAGGTCCTGGCTACCTACGAGACCGTCTTTTGCCACCAATAGCCTCCCACGGACAAGTTTGTTCTCACAGGGAGGGACTACTCAGGGTACCGTCAGTCAAATCATGCCGACTGGCGACTCCCAGGGGGAGGGCCTTCTCTGTGAGGGCTCCAACCCTTTGGAATGAACTGCCCCTGGAGATACGGAATATCCCTGATCTCCATGCTTTCTGCCGTGCCCTCAAGACCCTGATGTTCCAACAGGTGGGGCTAAACATATGAACATGTGAATGATTTTTAAATGTTATCTAATTCTGGGTTTTATTTAATTGACCAAACTAAGTAATAATTTTAATTAGCAATTTTATGATGTTTATGTGTCTATATTTTTCTTGACTGTACACTGCCTTGAGTCCTACGGGAGAAAGGCGGTATAGAAATATAATAAATAAATAAATAAATAAATAAATAAATAAATAAATAAATGCCTATATTGTAGAATGCGACTTTTCTTCTGATAATCCAGCAGAGGTTCTCCTCAAGCATTAAAGCCTTCATACAATAAGGAAGAAGTAGAGGTTTCTTCATTGCAATATGGTCACCTGCCACTGTTCCCATGTGGAGAGCATCTGAAGTGAGGCAAATAAATATCTTTGCTTTGGAAAGAAAATGCTAAAAAAGGAAAGAGATTTGATAGCGCTGTTCACATATCTGAAGGGATATCATGATCCTCAGAG
Source organism: Arizona elegans (assembly GCA_022577455.1). Classification (NCBI taxonomy): domain Eukaryota; kingdom Metazoa; phylum Chordata; class Lepidosauria; order Squamata; family Colubridae; genus Arizona; species Arizona elegans. The sequence goes on along the minus strand of JAKOOJ010000001.1, from coordinate 316,841,753 downwards.
TCCAAAAGTATGGGACATGAAATAAGGGTGTCAGGTGCAAGCAACCAAATCCACGAGTGTAGGTTTCAAGCCAATTACTTCATTATATTCTGCTTATTATGCGTGGTGGCACAGTGGTTAGAATGCATGGAAGGCTAACTCTGCCCTAACCAGAACTTCGATTCTGAGCGGCTCAAGTTTGACTCAGCCTTCCATCCTTCCAAGTAAAATGAGGACCCAGATCATTAGGAGCAATAAGTTGACTCTGTAAACTGCTCAGAGAGGCCTGTAAAGCACTATGAAGTGGTATATAAGTAAGTGCTATTGCTATTACATAGGAATCATCCTAGATTGCCAGCCTTTACCTGGGAACAGATAGATAAGGCTCTATGCAGCTTAAGGGGGATCAATTTGGGATTTCTTGTGGCTGGGCAGGGATTTGAGGCTAATTCCATGCTTGAGCCCTCTCCCCTGCCTGGCTGGGTGTTTCCCAAGAAAGGAAGATTTTACAATAGGAAATGACTGATGGTAACAGCCATTGTCAGACTCAGCTCAAGTACGAAACAACACTCTGGTGAAAGTTCCGTTTTTTATTTGCTTACACTCAGTAAGCAGAATCTTTCCAGATTAAACCTTTGCTACTCTCACCCTAACAGATATCACAAGCCATATCACAAGGATCAGTGCCTTCTATATTTGCTCTCTGCTCCTTCCATGTAGCTCATTCAATGCATTCTATCAGAGGATCCATATTCCATTATCATGTTGGCATTTTTCTAGTTGTGAACTCCTCAGATACAAAATGACTAATTTCACATCAGAGGAGGATTAGATCTATCGCAGAAAAAATAAGTCATAGAAGAAATGAAGTAGATGTAACTAATAAATGCAATTCCTAGTCAGTGCTTGGATACAGTCCACAGAAGTGATAGAATGATCTCAACTGAAGACCAAGGCAAGACAGTCAACATGATGATGATCCAAGTCTATGGTGTAACTACAGATGCTATCAGACTTGTGACCTCTGTCTAAAACAAAAAAAGTAATTCTTTTTCCGAGCTTGATGCTTGCAAAGTCTCTTTAGCAAGATTTATTAAGGAGAAAGGGCTGGGATTACAAAAATGCTAGCAAGTAATCTATTTCTTACTATAAACAGTTTATTTGTAATATATAATAGGGTGGAAACTTCCTCATCGTTTTTGTTTTTGTTTTCTCTATTTTTGGCAGGTCTTTTCACTGATAATAAAGTGTCTCTTAGGTAGCAGTTTATAAAACCATCTCCTGAATCCTTTCAGTCAGTGAACCTTTTCAGTCTGGAAAGAAGAGGCAGATGTTGAACAGTTCTATAGTGACTTGCAATGCTATGTCAACATAACACCAAAAAAAAAATAAAAATCTACTAATTATAGAGCCTGGAAAGTTGGAAGTAAAAGAGTGACTTGAATAATAGGAAAATTTGGCCTTGAGGTACAAAATGAACTAGGAAACAGACTAATAGTTCTGCAAAGAAAATTCAATACTTATAGCTTGTATCTTCTTCAACAACCTAAAAGACAACACACAGATATCACTAGATAGACAACAATGATATCAGAGTGAGAATTGACTATGCAGGCAAGTTCTATTAAGTCAGCAAAATCAAAAACCGATGGAGGCTCAGAATATGAACGATAATTTCCAAAACTATAACTTAAACTAAAGAAAGCAAATAAAATAATTAGATCAGTACCATTTCATGTAGTCATAATCATGTTTTATACTTATATATGTTACCAAATACATGCTTGATGAAACAAACAAACAAACAATATCCCATAATATAATGTATGGTAAAAGTGAAGAATCTATTTAATGTATTCAATTTGATAGTCGCTCTAAACTGAATGCAGTGACATCATCAAAGGTGAAGCAGACAAAAATAGCCCAAAAGGCAAAAAGCAAACTAAGCTAGAATGAAAGTTTACAATATTGACATGTTGAAAATAGGTAAAGAAAGAAGGAAAGCAAAGAAACCAGAGATAGACGAACATTTGCCCAGATAAATGTAGAGCTCCAGAGAAGAAGGGGCAAAGAAATTCTTTCTAAATAAGGGATTGGAGATAACACTTGAATGTGGAGGAAGGAACCGAGATTAATTTCAAACATTACTGCTATAAGGAGAAACTCTGAAGATAGGCAGTGTAGGAAGTTAGCACCCACCCCTTTCCTGGAAGAGTGAAATAGTTTAGGAAATATGAAAAAGGCAGAATATTATATCTCCCTGGATGAGAAATGGATAAGCATGTTTTGAAGCAGCTCCCATCTTCCTGCCTCCACCCTTTGTCAATGGACCATTAAGGCCTGGGCCAGTCTATTCTACATAACAAAGATCTACCTCCTTCAGGCAGAGCCATAGTAGGAATTGCCAAAGATCCAACAAAGATAAGATTAGCCCTCTACACAATAGCAGCAGAAACTCACCACATGTGACCTGGGAAGCACATGTGACCATCAGCCAGCAAGGCTAGCTAAGACCCCCACCCCCTGGGAGTCTGACAACCAATCAGGATACTCTTTCTGGGCCCCAGGAAGTTCAAAGCCAGAGAGAGCATAAAACCTGAAAAACTCGCTGTATCTGCCCCCTTTTCTGTTCAGGAACTCAAGCCATATGATCCTGTCCACCATTAAACCATCATTCCAAGCAGTCTCCATGTTTCCAGTGTCTGTTTCCCCACTTGGAGCAGAACCCAGAAGGATGTTTCTTCCAACAGCAGGATAAAAGACAAAAATGCCGCAACTGAAGGGGAAGAAAACTGGCTCATCTGCGCAGACAAACAACAGCAAGTGGTCACACAAGAATGGCATAAATGTAGCATCAGACTCCAGGTGTCAATACTGTAACCCCAGTATAAGGAACTCAGGCATAGCATCTTACATTTGACAAAGTGACAATGATAGTAATGATTGTGTTTCACTGGCCGCAGGAAAGATTTGGTTAGATTTTGCCCATGCAAAAGGGCATCCACAGGGAAGGGGACTTACAAAAAGGAAGTCAAAAGAGCACCAGCAATAGCTCTCTTGAAGCACAGCCTTTGTTCTACATCCTTTGCATCTGCCTCACATGTAAAAAATAAACAACAGGGCTTCAGCCAATCCCATCCGAGCGGACCCTCCTCTACCACTGCCTTTCTCCCAACAGCATTCCTCCTTGGAGACGCAGTCATGCCATTGCAGATACCATCTTGACTTTTTTAAACTCCCCTTCCCATTCTGCCCATGGACACATAAGTTTGAATGGAAGATGTTGTGTCCTTTGGAACACTAATTGAAGAAGAGGCAGATAGCATATTATATGTGTTGAGTCAGCTTCCACCAGCAGCTGAAAGAGAAAGCAAGAGGTTGCCTACATACCAATGATCATGACATTGTTCTATTAGAATCCTACACTAAAGGTGGCAAATATAATAATCCGGGTTATCTAAAAGCCAAATCTTTGTACCTTCCTTTACTCCTGGAAGGTGGACCTATTTGTTTTGGTCCCTAAGTCAAAACAACATCCAGACAGAATACAATAGCAATCCACTTCTAACAACATGGAGAAAGGTGCATGGAAACTGCCAGAGAGGATCTAGTCCTGAAGGAGTCTTTGCCAGTCACAACAGGGCAACAAATACTGCAATGTGGTATCCATGAAGGATAGCTATCCTCAGATTGGCCCTTCTGTGGCCCTTCCTTCAATCCAAGATAGCTGACTGAATAAAGCCTCTTCTTAAAGCTTGGATAACATGGGAGTGATAATGCCAAGGGAGAAGCTTAAAGTGGCTCAAACTGAACTAGCTATATTACTTAACACTGAATAAATTCTCCTGTTTTTTTTTTAAAAAAGAATTTACATCTGCTCTCATCTCTCTTCCAGAACTTTTCCAGAGCTTTGCCTTCAGCCATGCTGTTAAAAAGAAACGTTGTACAAAATTAATGTGCGGAGTGACATCAAATTTCCATTGATCCCTCTGTCCCCTTTATCCCTAGCTGTGCCATGTTTTGTTGTATCTGTCTTCTGCCTCTCTATATTCAACACGGTTGCTTTTGATTTTTTTGGAATGAACAATTATGAGCTAGAAAACAATTGAGGGGAAGAGGAAATGCCCTCTTTAGCAATGAATACCTTTTCCACATGCCAAACAGCCTTGAGGCTTTCAAAAGTTGGGGAGCAGGATGTGTTCTACTGCCTCACCTTCCCTGTCCTATGTGGGATCACACAGGAACATGATCATTGACACAGGAAAACCACCTGAAGCACACTGGCTTGGCCAGTGGCCTTCGACACTGCAAAGGTGTGGCCACAGAGTTTCCATGAGTCACTGAGGCTTCTGGGGAAGTTTCTGTTGCAAATTCTGGCCCTGGGGGGGATGATTGCAAGGGGCAGAGCAGGCAGCACTGAGTGCCCAAGACAGCACACACTCACACAAAGGTAGCCCTCTGCAAAGCTCTATTCAAATTTGCACGTCCTAGGAAAGCTATAGCAGTGGAATACTGGGGAAGAGGAAACTGGGTTTTAGGCCTCACTTTCCCCCTTCTTTCCCCCCTTTTTTCTGCGAGTATTTCCTCATGGGAAAACGTGGGGCCTTAGAAAAGATTTTGTTTTGAATAGATTGCTTTCTAATCATTCCTTTCAGCCAGTGGAAACACAAACCAATTTATAAGATTAAAAACAAAGGCAGATCTATTGTCTCAAAGAATGCCAACATCAGAGCTTTTGCAAATTCCAATGGTCCGCTGGGCTCCTGCAGATTGGTTGGAATAAAAAAGAATCATTAAAAAAAAAACCTTTCACAACTTAAACCTTTCACAACTTATTGATTAGCAGCTGATTCAGGAACATAACCAGAGAACCATGAGAGTTTTAGATCCAGTTGACCTATGATTCAACCCAGCTTGATTCTGGGTTATTTTTTTTTTTTTTGCGTTTTTCCAAGACTGAAGTTCCACATTGGAAAATAACAGCCCTACAGGCTCCTCCAAAGATTGGAGGAGTTCCCCCTCCTCATCTGAAGCACTCAGTCGCTGATATCCTTGACAATCCAGCAAATCTCAGTTTGAACTCTGGCATAACTGAAGACCTCACCAAGTCAATCTTAGATGCCAAACTTTAAGTGATTAGTTTAACAGATACCATTTCTATAGACATCAACAGGTTTGGAACTGAAGAAAGTTTATTTCTGACTCGCTTTAACTTAGAGGTCTTCAAACCTGGCAGCTTTAAGACTTGTGGACTTCAATTCCCAGAATTCTCCAGCCAGCAGCTGGCTGGAGAATTTTGGGAGTTGAAGTCCACAAGTCTTAAAACTGCCACATTTGAAGACCTCTGCTAACTCATGGATAACAAAACTATGGCCATGATTCCTGTTAGATCGGCGCAGGAATGGAAGACGTGACCAGCTCGTTACATAAGTAACTTTATTAGAAACAAGAAACAGTAGCAAGACTGGCTGTGCGCTGCCGGAGCTCTCCTTATATTCGCTCCGGCAGTTGCACCGCCCCTGACAGAGATTCAAACTTTCCCACCCGATGGCTGGCAGCCAATCCGGGCGGATGTCCTTATAAGGACATAACACTCCTCCCCCCTAGTTCAAAAAAAAATTCAACGTTCATCAATAAACGTGACGTAGTCCCGCAGGTACGTAGGACGCCTCGGCACCCTAGTTGACCTGCGCAGTCTCATTTCTTCCGCGTCCCTGACCCAGACGGACGGGGCTCCTGTGTCTCCTGGTTCCCTCCCCGGAACCGGGCTCGGTTCGGCTGGCGAGTGTGCGGGGTCACCCTCAGCGCCTCCGGCCGGACCGCAGACCTTGGATGGCTGGTTCTGGTGGTCTTCCTCCTGGCCTGTGGATCTTTTGCCTCAGCGGTGCTGCTCGGTTCCGACCCGGGAAGAGCGTCTGAGTCTCGGTAAGACCCCGGCTGTCACTTGCTCTTCCTCGGTCTCCTGGGTGCTGCGGTTCTGTTGCGGTTCGGCTCGCTGCTGTCTGGTGGGTGGTTCGGATCGGTGCCCTCGGGTCCGGTCTGCCAGTTGTGGGTGGTGTTGGCTCGGGTTGCTGTGTCCGACCTCGCAGGGGTGGCGCAGGTCTCTTTGGCCGGGCTGGCGTTGGCCTTCCCCGTCAGGTCGGTGGTGGTCGCCCTGGTCGGGGTGTCGTTGTGGGGATACCTCCTCGGGTCGGTGGAGGTCTCCCCTGCCGGGGTGGCGCAGGCCTCCCTTGCCGGGTTGTTGTTGGCTTTCCCTTCGCCCTAGTCCCTGGTCTACCGCAGGTTGGTGGCTGGGGTTATCTGGGCTGGGTCGTTGTTGCCGGGTTGTCTTTTGCGTTGGGCGGGGGTCCCTCTCACCGGGGAGACGTGTGCCACCCTCGCCCATGTGTTGTGGTGTGCCCATCTCCGATGGTCCCCGGTCTACTCGCCTGGCTTTGAGGTCTCCCTGGCAGGGCTGCCGTGGGTTGCCTTCGCTGGCGGGGCGCGGTGCTTCCCTTCTGGGCAGGTCCCAGTCTACCGCTCTGGACTGCCGATGTGTCAGTGCTTGGTAGTGGGCTGGGCTGGCCTCGTCGGGGTGGCGGTGGTCTGCCTCGCAGGGGTGTGGTAGGCCTACCTCGCAGGGGTGTTGCAGGCCTACCTCGTCGGGGTGGCGCAGGCCTACCTCGTCGGGGTGTTGCAGGCCTACCTTGTCGGGGTGTGGTAGGCCTCCCTCGTCTGGCTGGTTTTCTTGCGCTCCCCCCCACCTTTTCCGGAGCTGGTCGATGTGACGTCGGCAGACCTGTCCATCTTCCAGCTCCACGGTGTAGGATTTGGGGCCGGTTGTGCTGTCAATCTTCCCCTTCAGCCACTTGGGAGAGCTGCTGAAATTCAGCACGAAAACTGAATCTCCCTTGCTGAAAGCGCGAAGTGGGCGGCTGGCGGTTGCGGTCACTTCTGGGCTGTATTGGGGGTGCAGCCGGTCCAAGGGTGACCTCAACCTTCTGCCCATCAGTAGTTCGGCCGGGCTCTTGTGGGTGGTGGCATGCGGTGTGATGTGCTGGGTGAGGAGGTAATTGTCTATCCGTTCCTGCCAGTCTCCCGGGCCCATCTTGGTGAGTGCCTCCTTGGTGAGCCTCACCATGCGTTCCGCTTGTCCGTTTCCGGCCGGCCTGTACGGGGCGGACAGGGCATGGCAGATGCCCAGTCCTGCCAGGAAGGACTCCATGACCAGGGATGTGAGCTGGGGGCCGTTATCGGAGACCAGCACGTCCGGTAGTCCATGTGTGGCGAACAGGCGGTGCAGGGCGTGGATCGTCGCTTCTGTTGTGGTAGATGCCATGGGCACCACCTCGAGCCACTTGGAGAAGGCATCTACCACGATGAGGAGGTGTCGCCCCTGCATCGGACCCGCGAAGTCGATGTGTATCCTCGACCAGGGGTTGCTGGGGGTCTCCCACTTCGCGACTTCGGATTGTGGCGGCGCTGGTCGAACTTCTTGGCACGGGTCACATCTGGAGACCCATTGTTCAATGTCTCTGTCCAGTGAGGGCCACCAGACGTAACTCCGTGCCAGGGCCTTCATGCGGACGATGCCCGGATGCCCTTTGTGCAAGGTCTCTAACGTCCGCCGTTGCAGAGTGCTTGGGATCAGCACCCTGTCTCCCCATAGCAGACAGCCCTTTATCGTGGACAGCTCCTTCTGCTTCCTGGCGAACGGGCTGAATCTCTCTTCCGTCTGTTCCGATGGCCATCCCCTGAGAATCCAGGACCTCACTTGGCGGAGTGTGGGATCCTTTTGGGTGTGGACGGCCACATCTGCGGAGGAGACTGGACAGCTGGCGTCGTCATCTATGTGGAATAGGTGGAGCGTGGGGGCTGGGTCTTCCACCGGATCCTTCGATGGGCATCTGCTGAGTGCGTCGGCGTTTCCTATGGCTGTGCCTGGCTGGTGCACGAGCCTATAAGAGTAGCCGGCTAGGAAGATGGCCCATCTCGTCATCCGCGGGGACATGAAGGTCGGGGTGGGTTGGTCGCCTGCGAGGAGTCCCAGGAGTGGCTTGTGATCGGTGACTATGGTGAAGCGTCTTCCGTAGAGATATTCATGGAAGCGCTTCACTCCTGCCACGATGGCCAGGGCTTCTTTGTCCAGCTGACTGTAGTTCCGTTCTGCGCCGGACATGGTCTTCGAGAAATATGCGATCGGGGCTTCCGTGCCGTTGGACAGTTCGTGGCTGAGAACTGCCCCCACCCCATAAGGCGACGCATCACAGGTCAGCTTGATGGGGAGCATCTCGCTGTATTGGATGAGGACGCTTTTAGACGTCAATAGTCCTTTTATGGCTCGAAATGCTGCTTCCTCTTCCTGGCCCCACTTCCAGGACGCCGATTTCCCCAGCAGGAGGTGAAGTGGCTCAGCAACTGTGGCTTTCTGTTTTAGAAAAATTGCGTAGAAGTTGAGCAACCCAAGGAATGCCTGAAGCTCCGTTTTGTTTTTTGGGCTTGGAGCTTCATGGATTGCTTCCACTTTTGATTTGGTGGGGTGGATGCCAGAGCTATCAATGAGATAGCCCAGGAACTCGACTTCCTGTACTCCTATGATGCACTTGTCCCGCCTGACCCTCAAGCCCTTGGCCTTGAACCGCTGCAGGACAAGCCTGAGCCTTTCAAGGAGTTGAGCTCGTGAGTCCCCGGAGATCAGCACATCGTCGAAGTAAGGCACCACCCCTGGAACGCCTTGGAGAAGGCGTTCCATCATGGATTGGAAAATGCCGGGGGCAGCGCTGACTCCAAATTGGAGGCGGTTACATTTGAATGCCCCCCTGTGCGTGACAATTGTTTGTGCCTCCGCCGTTTTTTCATCCACTGGCAGTTGCTGGTAAGCCTGGGCCAGGTCCAGTTTCGCGAAAATTGAGCCAGATCCCAGGGAATGCAGCAGGTGTTGCACTACTGGGACTGGGTATGCGCTCTGTGCCAATGCCTTGTTGATGGTGCAACGGTAGTCGGCGCAGATGCGCACAGACCCATCATGCTTCAGTGGGGTCACAATGGGGGTTTCCCATGAGGCATGATCGATCGGTTCCAGGACGCCCTGGGCGATCAGCTTATCCAGCTGTTCGTCTACTTTCGGCCGCAGGGCAAACGGAACTCGGCGGGGCTTAAGCCTAATTGGGGTGATTCCCTTGTCCAGATTGAAGGAAATTGGCCTCCCCACAAATTTCCCCAGCTTACCATCGAAGACTTCCTTGAACTCTTCGATGATGGTGTCGAGCTCGTCCCTGCGGATTTCATGGATGCCCTCGATGGAAAGCCCCAGCGGCTTGAACCACTCCACTCCTAACAGGTTCGGTTGGCTGTCCTTCACGACGGTGATGGGGAGCCTGCCTTCGAACTCCTTGTAGGTGACTCGGATGTTGGCTCTTCCTAACACTCCGATGGGGTTTCCCCCAAAGTCGACGAGCTTGGAGTGCAATGGCCTCAGCTCTCGCTTGGTGATGCTGGGTTGCAGGCGCTTCAGCTGCTGCCAGTCCATGATGGAGTAGACCGAGCCCGAGTCTACCTCCATTGAGCAGGGTGAACCTTCCACGTGGATGATCACGTGGAACTTGGTGGCATTGTCCGAGTTTGTGTGAGCTATTGTCGTCTGGTGGACCACTCCGCTTCGGGGAAATTCATCGTCCCTGCGTCTGGATTGGCCAGAGGACCGTTTGGATGGTCTCTGGTAATCTTTGCGGTTTTTGCGGGGCCGGTGGCTGGAGGGTTCTGGGGCTGGTTCCTCGGCTCTGCAAGCTTCGGCGATGTGACCCCTTCTGTTGCAGCGTCGGCAGGTCGCATCCCTCCACTTGCAGGTTGCCCTGGCATGGTCCCCTCTGCAGCTGGCACAGCGTTCCCCCTTGAAGCTTCGTTGGGCGGTTTCCTGCCTTGGGGGTCTGGATACCTTGTGGACGGTGGACTCCTCCTCCGACTCGGACCCCGTCGTGGAACCCTCAGTTGATGATTGCACTGTGGAGCGAATCTTGTGGATTCCCTTGGCTCTGCTTACTGCGGCGGCCGCTTTTTCCGAGATCTTGGATGCGGTGGCTTCCTCCACCACATCCTTGAGCACGAGCTTCTTCCTGCTCAGGAATTTCTTTTGCAGGCCTCTGTCCCTCATGCCAAAGACCACGCGGTCAGCGATGGCATTGTCCACGTGGTCGAACTCACAGCTGGCTGCGATCTGGCGTAGGGCGGCCACGAATTCTTTGATGGTCTCACCTTCCTTCTGGTCCCTCTGATGGAAGGTGAAACGGTTCGCCACTGGTGTTCCCGTTGGGGCATAGTGGTCTTCCAGGATCTGCAGCAGGTCTGCCCATGGCACTTCTTCGATGTCTCGTGGTGCTACGAGATCGATTGCCATGTCGAGGAACTCGGAGCCGCAGTTGGCCAGGAAAATGCCCTTTTTCTGGTCATCATCGGCATCCCTGATGTTGTTGCCTCTCAGGTATTGCCGAAATTTCACTACGTAGGATTTCCACTTGTCCTTCCCTGGGCGGAAAGGAGCAAGGGCTGGCAAAGTGACTTCAGCAGATGCCATGCCTTTGGAAATGCCTACTGTAGTTCCAGGTGCCGGAGTCTTGGTCTTGTTGGCTTGGTGCCACGAGGTTCGTCTCTTCTCTCTAGTCCTTCGTCGCCAGTGTTAGATCGGCGCAGGAATGGAAGACATGACCAGCTCGTTACATAAGTAACTTTATTAGAAACAAGAAACAGTAGCAAGACTGGCTGCGCGCTGCCGGAGCTCTCCTTATATTCGCTCCGGCAGTCGCACCGCCCCTGACAGAGATTCAAACTTTCCCGCCCGATGGCTGGCAGCCAATCCAGGCGGATGTCCTTATAAGGACATAACAATTCCCCACAACGTTAAACTGGAATTTTTTAAAAAAAATCAAACTATTGACTATTTTGATTATCTAGAACTGAAAAAGTTGCTTCCTTACTAAGAATAGACTTACAGTAGACTCCAAACATCTGAGGGGTTATTTATTTATTCTTCAAATTTATGTGGCCCCTCATTTTATGAAAAAGTGACTCTGAGCAGCATACAATAAAACTATGAAATAGTATTGCATAAAAACAATTTACAATCAGGAAAATTTAAAAGTTGCAATTAAAGGCACAAGTTGGGCAGCAGAGAGGATAGCAGTTATAGTCAAGTTAGAGCCGAATTGATCTCTGGTGATTCAGAGGGATGGGAGAACTTCAGAAAACTCAGATGTTGGTTAAATTTAGGAGAAATGTTCTAATCGTAAGAGATGTTCGACAGGACAGAATAGTCCTGATAGATCAAATATCTTTTTCATTGTAGATGTCAAGACAAAACTAGATGTCTTTCAATCAGAGAGGCCGTAGAGGTATCTTAAACCGTAGATCCAATACCAAGAATCTAGGATCGGAATAGATATTTTGTATGGTAACTTCAGTTTTATGATTCAACAATCCTGTGATAAGAGCCATCATGAATCACTTAGTCTGACGTTTGGAAGGACAATTCTTTTACAGTGAGAGGATTAGAGATGTAGATCTTGAAAATGTCCCAAATGTACAGGTTGAGTGAATGTATGCATATCAGAAATATTACTACATTCAATACATCATATATATTAGAATTGAACTCCAGTATTTTAGGTATTTTTGGGGGGAGGGATCCATTGTTAGAACTGTTTTCCTGTTCTCTCCCATAATCAGACTGAAAATATTAACTTTGCGGCTTCTTCCCAGGCAGGTAGGATGTGTGCAGCCTATATTCTAGAGTTGTGAATCAGCACTGGTTTTCAAACTACACCAGTGATTTGCAACCCATATTAAGTGCCAAACTCTGCAAAACAATGAGAAGCAGGACCATTCTTTAATACCCAAAGAGCATGTTTACTATAACTTGAACATACTTTTCCCCTGCTCTATTTCAGTAAAGGGAACATATAGTTACATTTCCCATGCCTTCAAACTTTCTGGAACTTTTGTTAGAAAAGGAGACAAATTGTTGTTGGCTATATTTCCTCATGTCCCAGATTTGCCTGTTGAATCAGTGCTGGCTGAACACCAATATTTCTAGCTATTCTGGTATAATGGGCTCCCCAGGCCTCACCCATTACAAAACAACCTCCATATTTCCTTTATTCCTCCCATCCCTTTCTCTCCCTTACGCAAACGCAGAGTAGGGTCAATGCCTGTTGCTAAAGGGAAGGCAGATGTTCACCACCATTCATGAATAGAAGAAAAATCTAATCTGAATGTGAGGTTGGAATGCTGCACTGATGGCTAAATGCAAAAGACAAGGAAACAGATCTTTACACACACAAAAAAGGAGTTGTATGAAATGCAAGAAAGAGAAAAGTTGCCTTTGGAGAATTGTGGTGGGGTGAAAGGGGTGATGCTGTTCTCATTTGCCGCCGCTCATTCAAAATAAAGCAACACATCCCATTAAGCTATCTATTTATCTGATGTATCTATTAATCCATTTACCCGATAACATATCTACTGTTTCTTTATTAGATTTATATCCCACTCAGGAGCTCAAAGTGACATTCAAGATATCCCCTCCTGTTTTTCTCAACAATTCTAAGAGATTGGTTGGACTGATAGAGTATGACTAGATTTCCAAGCAAGTTTCTACGGGTAGTGGAGTAGAACCTAGATCTTCCTTTTGCCAGGTCCAATACTTTAGCTTCCCACTGGCTCTCATGTTTAAATCTACTTGTGATTACCAGATGACGGAGACCATAAGAAGAACACTGTCATCTTCATTTTTCTTGCTAGCTTTCTACAGGAATATGGTTTGTAAATATAATGCTAGATTGGCTACACAAAGAAGATTGAAGCTTCTTTCCTGCCCCAGTTCAGCCCATTTTAACACTATGGAGAGTAATGTGATTGTAAAGGAGAGAGTAATTTGACTGTAAAGGAGCATAAATTTTGCATACGGTTTGAGCCTAAAAGCTAGGCATTAAAAGTCAATGATGAAGACATGCATTACTATAATACGTGAATATCATTGGAAGGCCTAAAGGTGCTTTTTCAAGAGGCAACTGGACTTCCTGTTTTTTCTTTGATGTCTTGCTTCTAATCCAAGAAGCTTCTTCAGTTCTTCGAAGAAAAACAAAAAAGTCCAGTTGCCTCTTGAAAAAGCACTTTTGGGACAACCATGACCTGGATGACTGAGAATCTCCATAGACATCATTGGAAGACCTACCCAAAGACATTACACATAGAGATTCCACACTTTGGAATGGGAGAACTAATGTAGATTCTCTAAGGTATTAATACTTGTGAAACTAGAAATTTCAAACTTTGGAGATTGAAGGCTTCATGATGGCTTGGTTATAAGTAAGCTGGGGACTTCTAAATTCTCTATGAAATTCAATAAATGGGAAAAAGAGTTGCTTAAAACACTAATCTGGAAGGACCATGTATCTGGAACAATGTGCGAAATGACCATAGATGTCTCCCATTGCTACCATTTCTATGTTAGTTTTCCCAATCTGGTGTTCTACAGATACATTGGAACCAGAGATGGGTTTCAGCAGGTTCTGACCAGTTCTGGAGAACCGGTAGTGGAAATTTTGAGTAGTTTGGTGAACCAGTAGTAAAAATTCTGACTGGCCCTGCCCCCATCTGTTCTCTTCCTCCCAAGTCCCAGCTGATTGGGAGGAAATGGGGATTTTGCAGTATCCTTCCCCTGGATTGGAGAAGGAATGGAGATTTTACAGTATCCTTCCCCTGCCATGCCCACCAAGCCATGCCCACAGAACCGGTAATAAAAATTTTTGAAACCCACCACTGATTGGAACCCCAGCTCTTAGAATTCCCTGCTATCTGGCAAGGATTTTGGTTAGTTGCAGTCTCAACAAATCTGGAGAGCAATAGATTGAGGAAAACTGTTCTACTAATCTTGCAGGAAAGGACCCATTGACCTGAGATACCATCCCTTCCCTGGATTACAGAAGGTAACATCAATTACAGCTCCATGAACATAAGGAACCTCTTCTCCATCTTTGATAAGAACATCCTTCTGAGTGTTCTTCATCTGACAATAGTCAAGTATCAGTGGGTACTAAAACACCCATTCAAATCTCCCCCCAAAATTAAAAATCCACCCGTATCCCACAAGACTTTGACAGTCTTGCATGCCAGATCTTAATGGATTTGGGTGTGATTTTTCAGCAGGACACCTGGGGCTATTGCATGAGATCACAGCTGTTGTCCTGTAACCATAGACCAAACTTCACATTTTGGGCAGAGCCTAAGGATGACAGTATTGTACAATTTATGGGGATCATTTTGTTCTTTGTTTCTATGGTGAGAGTTCTTTGTTGTTAAGTCCTATAGTAGGTCAGTTTTCAAGTATTTCAAGACTCAAAGAGGGGCTATCAGTTTTTCAGTCATGATGGTGAGAGGAGTCTCTTATGGCTGGAAAGGAAGGTTGCGGGGTTGCCTATGACCCTGAATTGCTCATCCCTTCCAAAGAAGAAGAGTGGAAGGGCAAAAATGATTGGGGTGGGTCTTGGGGAGATATGGCCCTGCCTTTCAGTGTTCTTAGAGCTACACACCTTCCTTCCAGCATGTAATCAACACAGCAGGTGCCTCACTGTCCACTTCCTTCTTGGTCAGGCGACCGCAGGCTGCATAATATATTTTCTTTGGCTGATTGCCCTCCCTACACAAGTTTCTCCGCTAGCTGAAGCCTCCTGCTAAGAGATACGGACTCTATTGGCGTGGAGAGTCTCAGCCTTTATCAGCAGGCCTCAGCCCCAGACATTCAATTCCCAAAGAGCAGAAGAGGAATGTGGAGCATTCCACAATTTCTGAAGGCAAGCTGTTCCACTGGTTAATCATCCTCACTGTTAGGAAGTTTCTCCTTAATTCTAGGTTGCTTCTCTCTTTGATTAGTTTCCAGCCATTGTTTCTTGTCCTGCCCTCTGGTGCTTTGGAGTGTAATTTGACCAAATCTTCCCTTGGTTCTCCAGTTGAGCAGACATGAGTATGAGTTTCTTTGCAACTGCAAAATAATTCATGAGAACACTGCAGGATCCAACCTGGGTGATGGAGCCATGTTAGATTCTGTAACATTACCCTAGGACCAGGGGTGAAATCCAGCAGGTTCTGACAGGTTCTGGAGAACTGGTAGTGGAAATTTTGAGCAGTTTGGAGAACCGGTAACAGAAATTTTGAGTAGTTCGGAGAACTGGCAAATACTACCTCTGGCTGGCCCCAGAGTGGGGTGGGAATGGAGATTTTGCAGTATCCTTCCCCCAGGAGTGGGGAGGGAATGGGGATTTTCAGTATCCTTCCCCTGCCACGCCCACCAAGCCACACCACGCCCACCAAGCCACGCCCACAGAACCGGTAGTAAAAAAAATTGGATTTCACCACTGCCTAGGGCACATATATTTGCCTTCATTTGCATGAGAACACTGCTTTTAAAAAACTGTTGCATACAATATAACACAAATCAGGAATTCTGCCTTATTATTTGATGAGGATAGATAAGTAGTGGTGAATTGACAAGGAGCATTGAAATCCTAAATGGTGTCAATCTAGTTTGTTTTCCTAAGTAGATTTAGGATATGAAAGCATGTTTTGGAAAATAAAATGTAATTGAATAACTAAACAACTTCCAATATCCAATAATTTACTCTGTGCCCTAGAAAGTAAGTCCCTCCTTACCACCTGTTTCCACTTCTCCTAATATATTCCAATTTCATTATGCTGGAAAATAGTGAAATAAAAAATAAGTGCCATATGCCCGCCAAGGTATTTTCTCTCAAGAAAGCCTGCTGACAAAATTTTTAATTTTAACTGATCCATGTACTAAACGTCAGCTCCTCATAGGTCTGGAGGTATATTTCCCCCTGTTTTTGATTCAACAAAATATTAATGTTTTCATGAGATTTATTGCAAGCTTGTTTCCATTGTCTCTGTGTGGTCGGCCTAATTAGACCGTTTTTGCAAATGCGCCCATGATGCTTATTGCAACACTTAGGCTTTAAAGGAAATGGAAAATGTCCTGTTTTGCACATGGCTAAGCTGTTGACAAGCAAGCCAATAACTGAATTAGTAATTAGTAATGCATAAAGTTAAACACTCACAGTAGGGTCAGAAGTCCAAACCTAAGGCTAAAGAAGAAGATGAGGCACCAGACAAGAGTCCAAAAGCAAAAAATCAGAGCTAGTCCAAGAATCAGAGTTTCTGCAGAGTTTAAAGATATTTCTGCATCTGGACTTTGCATTGGCTCAAAACCATTTCTGAATCTCTGCAATTGCACAGTAATGCTTGGTTTTGAAACCTGGGTAGGTTATTTCCTCCACTGTGGTTTACAAGTGCTTCTCAATTCTTCTACCTTGGTTTTTAAAATGATGAGATGATGCCTGCGACACGTTTTGTGGGTAATTTTCAATTTCTAATAAGAATTTATCAGAAGAGGAGTGACACCAGCTTAGCAGGCAGAGTGACTGCATTCACACGAAATATTTGAGCAGGTCAGTTACAAACTTAGCGGCTAGATATGCCCGGGATGCTGAATTGGTTTAGAGCTAACCTTGGTAACAATTTTTTAAAAAATAGTTTAGCATGTTATATAAACCCAGCCCAGAGTGAAATGGTTCACTCTAACCCAGAAAATGAATTAATGCAATAATTAGAATAAGCAAGCTCTGTGAACAGAGCCAATAAATCCCGAATCAATTCACTGCATGGGGTAATGGTCAACATTTCTTGACATTTTACTAAAATATTTCAATTATCACAATGGTTTGGCTGTGAGTCCAGGGTAACGTAGATGCAATTGTTAACCAAAAGTATGTAAACTTTGCTGGGCCAAGGTCCACCCGTGGCTGGCATGCCAAGAACGCAATAAAGTGACAGGGCCACATAAAAGGGTAAGGTCGGAAGAAACCTTGAAGTTGATTTATTTTAATTTAAACATAATTGAAATAAAATTAAAACACTCTTGTTTGTTATGCAAATCCAGCCAGTAATCTGTCACAGCTAGAAATTGAATTAAATGTTCTTTTAATAATTTTTGAATGAGAATACAAAGTGAACCAAACAAAATCCATGCTGAATGAGACCCAAAGAATTAGCATCCTCCATTTGATAGGGAACATCTTTCAAGAACACATCAAAAAGGGTTACAAACCCTACAGAAACTTATTGGGGTGTTGAACCTCTGTCCTCAGCATCTGGAATTGAGTAGTGAATTGCCTCAATCACAGCGGCTTGACTTAGCTTTTCTACTGTCTTGCCCTGGTGTTAAGACAATCCTCCCTTCCAGCTGCTTTTCTCAACCTCTCAGCAGGGTGGCTGTAAAGGCTCAATGGGCAGAGTTTTGGTTTCTTCTATTTATTAAATTTTACTGAGTACAAACACATGGGTATGGGAAGCAAGCTTGGTGCATTGGGTCATGAGGACAGCTGGTTGTGTTCAGGGCCTGAAATTCCCCATCGGAGCTGAGGAGTCCCCCGTCTCCCCCAAAGCTGCTGAACTGCAGCCATGAACCTTTCATCCCCAGTCCATTTTCGCCAATATTCTTCCTTTCTTCTCTCCGTAATTTCATTTCTATGAATGTCTAAATTCCAAAGGAAGAAGCACTGCAGATTTCTCATCCAAAAGTCTCCCAGTTTGACCAGCTCTCTGACAGTGCCTGAGTGTAATTCACATTCATTCAGCATGCTGAAATGAACCCGTTTTCTTGGTTTGCACAGAATGTTGGATCATAAAGTAATTACGTGGACTGGGTTCACCTGACATGTGAACCAGAGGTGGATTTCAGCAGGTTCTGACCAGTTCTGGAGAACTGGTAGTGGAAATTTTGAGTAATTCGGAGAACCGGTAAGTACCACCTCTGACTGGCCCCGCCCCCATTTATTCTCTGCCTCCCGAGTCCCAGCTGATTGGAAGGAAATGGGGATTTTGCAGTAACTTTTTCCTGGAGTGGGGTAGGAATGGAGATTTTACAGTATCCTTCCCCTGCCACGCCCACCAAGCCATGCCATGCCCACCAAGCCACACCCACAGAACCGGTAGTAAAAATTTTTGAAATCTACCACTGATGTGAACCATATAAAAATCTGATAAAACTAATCAAGTTTAATATGTCACAAATGCAGTAATTAGATCTTTTACTGGGAGTGTGGTGTTGTGTATTCTCTCAGTGTTGTTCGTAAATCCTTTCACTGGCAAAGTCAAAGCTTATCCAAGGTGATGAGTTAGGCTTTCTTTCTATCACTAAATAGGAGGAACTTTCAATGTATTAAATAAATAAGTTTAAATAACAATGACACGATAAGATTATACCTGATCTGCAATAGTGGATTTGAAATTTGTATAAGAATGGAACAAAAGGATAAGTAAAAGGACTTCTAATTAAAAATATTACATTATTATACATTTAGTTAGAATAACAACAATAATAACAACAACAGAGTTGGAAAGGACCTTGGATATCTTCTATCTCATCCAACCTCCTACTCAGACAAATTGTTATCCAATCTCTTCTTAAAAGCTTCCAGTGTTAGAGCACCAACAATTCTGGAGGCAAGCCATTCCATTGATTAATTGTTCTAATTGTCAGGAAATTTTTTCTTAGTTCTAGGTTGCTTCTATCCTTGATTAGCTTCCACCCATTGCTTCTTGTCCTACCTTCAGGTACTCTGGAGAATAGATTCATCTTCCTTGTGGCAGCTAGATATTGGAACACAGCTATCATGTCACCCCAATCCTTATTTTCATTAAAGTAGACATACCCAATTCCTGCAACCGTCCTTTATATGTTTTAGCCTTCAGTCCCCTGATCATCTTTGTTGCTCTTCTCTATACTCTTCTAAAGTCTCAACATATTTTTTACATCATGGCAACCAAAACTGGATGCAGTATTCCAAGTGTGGTCTTACGAAGGCATTATAAAGTGATCTTTTACGTGATCTTGACTCTAAATAAACATATTTATTTAATAGATTTTGTCTTCTGCATTCAGCTGATTTGGATAACATACAACAGAGTAAGACTACAAAACAAAAACAGAAAGACCAACATAGAATTATTAAGAATCCTCCAGATGGCCAGCAGAAATAGTTAATTCTGGTTAATAGCATGATGGGTTTAGGACTATTTAATAAAATGCCAGGAGGCTCTGAATCTCCAGAAACAAGGAATTTCAAAATATAAGGGCTGTGGTCAGTGTTTCTCTAAACTTTCTCATGATGTTCTTACCAGACAGGCAGATTCCACCTTGGCAAACAGTGCCTGATGCCACCAAGTATTACACTCTAGAACAGGGGTCACCAACCTTTCGGACCTCAGGGACCACTAAATTCATAATTTTAAATCCCGCAGACCACTAATATGATCTGCCTAATGACCAGCTGGGTGGGCATGGCAAGGTGGTCATGTGACTGGGTGGGCGTGGCCAACTCGATGTCACTCATGTCGAGGGATGCCTTGCCAGCCTCTACTCACCACTCCTCGCTTGCCTGCTGAGCTCCTTCCTGCCTCCAACAGGAAGCAGTTGTCGGAGCTAAGCAGCCGTCATGAGAAAGAGTTGGCAAAACAGCTCAGTTCAAATTGGATCTGGCCGAGAAGGAGGCTCAGCAGAAGCACCTCACTGAGGACTAGGAGCATAGGTTTTCCAAGCAGAGGGAAGACCTGCAGGAGTGCAAGGCCAGGTACCAGTACCTGGAGGCTCAGCGGGCTAAGATAGTCAGTCAGTTCCAGGCCATGATGCTGTCCCACTGGAACAAAGCCCTCTGGCTACTTGCCACCAGTGGCACTTTGCCCAAAGCCCCACACCAGGAGGCTGAAGCAGACCCCAAGTCAGAATTTCTTCCCCCCCCAACCCACACAAAAAGACCCAGAAGGGGGAGTCTCTCTGCAGCAACACAAACGTTCAATGCACGTATCCGGCCCAGGGTCCGTAGTTTGAGGACCCTTGATTTAGTGCAATATAAAAAATACAAACAATTTTTCTGCAGACCACCAAAATTTTCTCATGGACCACTGGTGACTGCTGCTCTAGAATGCTTTGCAGCAAATTAGCAGCCCTTTGAATTGAGCCTGGAAGGACTACAAGGACTTTAGTAGGCTTATTTCTATTATGACACAATTGTCCTATTAACAATCCAGCCACCACATTTTGGGCCAGCTTCTGGGACATTTCCAAAGATTGTCTCATGCAGAGCATATTACTGAAACCAGCCACATGGTGATCAAAACATGAGTTATTGCTGTCCAGGTAGTGTCTAGGTACTGCCCATAGCCTCTACCTGACAGGCACAAAAGATGAAGACCTCACGTGAAGTTCCAATTAAACTGATTCATTACTAAACATGCCTATGCACAGGAATCTACTCCGAGGAAGAGTTAGCACTATTTTGGCGTTAGATAAGAGTCAATGGAATTCAAGAGGCTGGACTTACTCTATTTACTCCTAAAGATTCCAGGCTGCTTCCTCTTTTGACTCCACTCCAGTTTCTGCCACTCCTTCTCCTACACTGCCTGCTATTTAAGCACAAGCCCAGGATGAATATATTATTGCATGTGTGTACAGATGAATGGGGAAGGAAGAAAACGTTTTTACAAAAGTAAAACAACATCTGAGAATTTGGGAAGGCAGGGGGTGGGGTGGGGTGTCTCTCCATTCCTCAACACTAATCGGTATGGAGTTCTGAGTGCTTTCCAAGCTGGTTATTTGCTTGCGGACCTTGCAGGCCTTTCCCTTCTCTACCAGGTCCCTGCAGCAGAGGTGGGTTTCAGCAGGTTCTGAACCGGTAGTGGAAATTTTGAGTAGTTCGGAGAACCGGTAAATATCACCTCTGACTGGCCCCACCCCCATCTATTCTCTGCCTCCCGAGTCCCAGCTGATCGGGAGGGAATGGAGATTTTACAGTATCCTTCCCCTGCCATGCCCACCAAGCCACGCCCACCAAGCCATGCCATGCTCACCAAGCCATGCCACGCCCACCATGCCATGTCCACAGAACCGGTAGTAAAAAATTTTGAAACCCACCACAGCCCTGCAGGCTATGGGGACTCGTTGGGGAGGTAAAGGCCTGCAGATATCTGGTGGGAGTGGGAGAAGGCCTGCTGGGACCCAAGGGGTGGAAAGAGGAGCACAGGGGGTAGGGAAGTTTTTGGAGGTCCGAGCAGGACGACGTGGGCTTGCCTAGGCCTCCAAGGGCCTCCCTCACCCTTGAGGCATCCCATACGCTGCTTAATGACAATTCATTTAATGGCTGCATCAGGGAGAATAGGCAGTGGGAGTCATTAAACAAGGCCATCTCACTTAATGGTCATCCCGACATGCAGCCTTAATGGGCAAACTCTCAGTTATGGTTGTATGTTGAGGACTACCTGTATCCATTTCTCTAGTTTAAATTGTATTAGCTTGGCAATGAGTCAGGCTATTTTTCTATTAATCCAAATTCAAATCCTACCCTACGCCTACAAATTTGAAAGCTCTTTTTGCTACCCATCCCTGAAAGTCTTCCTTTACTCAATCAATCAGAAATATGGTGGGTGCAGATAATTTCCTAGGACCTGTCATTTTTCTAAGAACTCCCTCAAGGCGTGCTAGAGTTAACCTGGAAATATAAGTCATAATATCTTCTCTCTTTGCAAATATTTTGATCTTGGGAGTCCCTCAGGTCCCATTCCTAGATCAGTGGACAGTGTCAGAATAATAATTTGGGGTTCCAACTTGAGCCGGGGTTGTACAAGAATAAATAAAAATGAGATCCAGACAGCTATGAGGAAAGAAGAAATATTTATTCCTAAAAGCAAATAGTTTGCCTTTTAGGGCCAGCTGCAGAGAAGTGGGGTACAGCAGCAGATTTTTATTGTTTGGGGTGTAGAAGTGTGTACATGCTGATTCTAGGGTGACACTTGAGGTGTGTGTGTGTAGGCGTAGGTATGTATTCTTGTGAACATGCAGTTCTGCTGGAAAACTTACATTAATTAACTCTATTGTGTTTGCAGACTTTATCTTTTGATAGGTGGATTAGGTCTGGGTAACTTATTTGGAGATTTAAAGAAGTTTGAGTGAAGGGTCCACCCTCCCCTCCATTTACTATTTTTATTGGATTAATTTAGTTTCAGCTTAACTGTCAATTATCTAGTGGAGACTCTGATTCTCATACCATTTTGGATTCTGTTAATGTTTTAAGGAAGGAGATGGAAGGAGTATAAAGAATAAAATATATTTGGATATTCATTTTTCATTTTCATTTATTAGATTTGTATACCCCACTACTCCTGAAGGACTCAGGGCGGCGAACAGGCACAGAATAAAACATTATAGATATAAAACTTTTCAATAGCTAATAGCAAAAACAGTGTTTGGGGTCTGGATCTCTAATTCCATGACTGAGCATAGATAACAGATGTTAAATTTAAGATGACATTTTTCTCCCTTTCCCATTCTCTCTCTCTCTCTCTCTCTCCCTCCCTCCCTCTTATTATAAACCTAGAATGAGAAGACAAAATGGTCTAGTGAGCAACTGGATCAGACTTCTTTGGTTTCCTTCTCTGATTGCCAAAGGGGCTCAGCATTACTTGACTTCCTCACGCTCCCAAAATAAGCAACATTGCTTTCATTGAAACCCACGTTCTGTGGTTGGTGGCACAACTATGAGATGCCTTTGCATCCAATTTCTGCCCTCATCTCCACCTCTGATTCTAGGCAGACCTGCCAAACTTTCTCTGCTTGTCATGCTTTGTGGTCCACAACGAGATCACATTGCATGAGACTTGTTCTCCAGCGCTGGTTTGTGGTCAGAGATAATAGTACTCCTTAACTCGCTGTCCACATATTATTGTTTCATCCAAATTCTTGGCTTAATGCCTTTAACGTGATTACTCTAAAAGCAGATGAGGGCAAAAGATGATGATTTGGGGGTGGGATATAAAGAAAAAAACCACCCTTTCCTCAACAATTAAAGAGGTTCGGTGCCCAATGGCCATGAAGAAAACTGAAGCTACAAACAACTTTCTAAATTTTCCACTGCCTGCTAAGGGTGTAACCTCCACACCTCACTGAAAACAAACCGAGACACACAATCAGGGCAATTCAGATCTGGGTCTCTGCCATTCTTCTGCTGCAAAGCCATGGAAGCCTATAACTACTGGGAAAATAACCCTCTGAATTTCCAGACCAATTTAAACTGGAGAAGGGGGAATGAGAAGAATGTACTACAGAAACCATGATAAATTTTTGTAAAAGGTATACTGTAGAAGAGAAAGAAATTTCCTTTCAAATGGTAGAACTCCCAGTCTCCCAATTCAAAGTGATTGGCAGGAGATTCAGGATAAATAAATATTTCTTCTTGCGACATAGATTGTTGCAATGGTCACTATCCTCAACGGTTTGAAAAGGTCTATCCATAGCTATCTATGTTCGCTAAGTAGAGCCTCCATGTTATGTCCTTATAAGGACATCCGCCCGGATTGGCTGCCTGCCACCGGGCGGGAAAGTTTGAATCCCTGTCGGGGCGGTGCGTCTGCCGGAGCGAATATAAGGAGAGCTCCGGCAGCGCACGGGCAGTCCTGCTACTGTTTCTTGTACTCAATAAAAGTTACTAATGTAACGAGCTGGTTACGTCTTTCATTTCCTGCGCCGATCTAACACTGGCGACGAAGGACTAGAGAGAAGAACGAACCTCGCGGCACCAAGCCAACAAGACAAGACTCCGGCACCGGGAACTACAGTAGGCATTTCCAGAGGCATGGCATCCGCTGAAGTCACTTTGCCAGCCCTTGCTCCTTTCCGCCCAGGGAAGGACAAGTGGAAATCCTACGTAGTGAAATTCCGGCAATACCTGAGAGGCAACAACATCAGGGATGCCGATGATGACCGGAAGAAGGGCATCTTCCTGGCCAACTGCGGCTCCGAGGTCCTCGACATGGCAATCGATCTCGTAGCACCACGAGACATCGAAGAAGTGCCATGGACAGACCTGCTGCAGATCCTGGAGGACCACTATGCCCCAACAGGAACACCGGTGGCGAACCATTTCACCTTCCATCAACGGGACCAGAAGGAAGGTGAGACGATCAAGGAATTCGTGGCCGCCCTACGCCAGATCGCAGCCAGCTGTGAGTTCGACCACGTGGACAATGCCATCGCTGACCGCGTGGTCTTCGGCATGAGGGACAGAGGCCTGCAAAAGAAATTCCTGAGCAGGAAGAAGCTCGTGCTCAAGGATGTGGTGGAGGAAGCCACCGCATCCGAAATCTCGGAGAAAGCAGCTGCCGCAGTAAGCAGAGCTAAGGGAATCCACAAGATTCGCTCCACAGAGCAATCATCAACAGAGGATTCCACGGCTGGATCCGAGTCGGAGGGAGAGTCCACCGTCCACAAGGTATCCAGACCCCCAAGGCGGGAAACCGCCCAATGGAACTACAAGGGGGAGCGCTGCGCCAGCTGCAGAGTGGACCATGCCAGAGCAACCTGCAAGTGGAGAGATGCGACCTGCCGACGCTGCAACAGAAGGGGTCACATCGCCGAAGCATTCAGAGCTGAGGAACCAGCCCCAGGGCCCTCCAGCCACCGTCCCCGCGAGAATCGGAAGGAGTACCAGAGATCATCCAAACGGTCCTCTGGCCCTTCCAGACGCAGAGACGACGAATTCCCCCGGAGCGGAGCGGTCCACCAGACGACCATCGCACACACAACCTCAGACAAGGCCACCAAGTTCCACGTGACCATCCACGTGGAGGGAGCACCCTGCAAAATGGAGGTAGACTCGGGCTCGGTCTACTCCATCATGGACTGGCAGCAGTTGAAGCGCCTGCAACCCAGCATCACCAAGCGAGAGCTGAAGCCACTACACTCCAAGCTCGTCGACTTCGGGGGAAACCCCATCGGAGTGCTAGGAAGAGCCAACATCCGAGTCACCTACAAGCAGTTCGAAGGCGTTCCAGGGGTGGTGCCTTACTTCGACGATGTGCTCGTCTCCGGGGACTCAAGAGCCCAACTCCTTGAAAGGCTTAGGCTTGTCCTGCAGCGATTCAAGGCCAAGGGCTTGAGGGTCAGGCGGGACAAGTGCATCATAGGAGTACAGGAAGTCGAGTTCCTGGGCTACCTCATTGATAGCACAGGTATCCACCCCACCAAATCAAAAGTGGAAGCAATCCATGAAGCTCCAAGCCCAAAAAACAAAACGGAGCTTCAGGCTTTCCTTGGGTTGCTCAACTTCTACGCCATTTTCTTAAAACAGAAAGCCACAGTTGCTGAGCCACTCCACCACCTGCTGGGGAAATCGGCTTCCTGGAAGTGGGGCCAGGAAGAGGAAGCAGCGTTCCGGGCCATCAAGGGACTACTGACGTCCGAAAGCGTCCTCATCCAATACAGCGAGACGCTGCCCATCAAACTGACGTGTGATGCGTCTCCATACGGGGTGGGGGCAGTCCTCAGCCACGAGCTGCCCAACGGCACGGAAGCCCCCATCGCCTACTTCTCGAAAACCATGTCCGGCGCAGAGCGGAACTACAGCCAGCTGGACAAAGAAGCCCTCACCAAGATGGGCCCGGGAGACTGGCAAGAACGCATTGACAACTTCCTCCTCACCCAGCACATCACGCCGCATGTCACCACCCACAAGAGCCCGGCAGAACTCCTGATGGGCAGAAGGTTGAGGTCACCCTTGGACCGGCTGCACCCCCAATACAGCCCGGAAGTGACCGCAACCGCCAGCCGCCCGCTTCACGCCTTCAGCAAAGGAAATTCAGTTTTCGCGCTGAATTTCAACGGCTCTCCTAAGTGGCTGAAGGGGAAGATTGCCAGCACAACCGGCCCCAAATCCTACACCGTCGAGTTGGAAGATGGACAGGTCGTGAGACGTCACATCGACCAACTCCGGAAAAGGTGGGGGGGAGCACACGAAAACCAGCCTGACGAGGTAGGCCTACAACACCCAGACGAGGTAGGCCTGCAACACCCCGGCGAGGTAGGCCTACAACACCCAGACGAGGTAGGCCTGCAACACCCCGGCGAGGTAGGCCTACAACACCCAGACGAGGTAGGCCTACCACACCCCTGCGAGGTAGAGCAACGCCATCCCGACGAGGTCGGCCCAGCACACTACCAGGCACTGTCACGTCGGCAGTGCAGCGAGGTAGACCGGGGCCAACCGCACGGGGGATGGCAACACCAACCCGACCAGGTGGGCACCCGGCACAGCAGGCCCAGGGACCCCCGACCCAGCCCGCAGGTAGACCGGGACCTGCCCAGAAGGGGAGCACCGCACCCTATCAGTGAAGGCAACCCACGGCAGCCCTACCAGGGAGACCTCAACGCAAGGCGAGTAGACCGGGGACCTTCGCAGATGGGCACACCACAGCACATGGGCGAGGGTGGCACATGACTCCCCGGCGAGGGGGACCCCCGCCCAACGCAAGAAACAACCCGGCAACAACAACCCAACCCAGACGACCCCAACCACCAACAGGCGGTAGACCAGGGACTAGGGGGAAGGGAAAGCCGACAACAACCCGGCCAGGGAGGCCTGCGCCACCCCGGCAGGGGAGACCTCCACCAGCCCGAGGAGGAAGCCCCACAACGACACCCCGACCAGGTCGACCACCACCAACCCGACGGGGAAGGCCAGCGCCAGCCCGGCAGAGGAGACCTGCGCCACCCCTGCAAGGTCGGACACCGCTACCCGAGCCAACACCACCCACAGCGAGCAGACCGGACCCAAGGGCACCGGCCCGAACCACCCTCCGGACCACAGCGAACCGGGCCGCAGCAGAACCGCAGCCACCGGGAGACCGAGGAAGAGCAAGTGACAGCCGGGGTCTTACCGAGACTCAGACGCTCTCCCCGGGTTGGAAACGAACAGCACCGCCGAGGCGAAAGATCCACAGGCCAGGAGGAAGACCACCAGAACCAGCCATCCAAGGTCTGCGGTCCGGCCGGAGGCGCTGAGGGTGACCCCGCACACTCGCCAGCCGAACCGAGCCCGGTTCCGGGGAAGGAGCCAGGAGCCACAGGAACCCCGTCCGTCCAGGGCGGGGACACGGAAGAAATGAGACTGCGCAGGTCAAGTAGGGTGCCTAGGCGTCCTACGTACCTGCGGGACTACGTCACGTTTATTGATGAACACTGAACGTTTTTTTTCTTTGGACTAGGGGGGAGGAGTGTTATGTCCTTATAAGGACATCCGCCCGGATTGGCTGCCTGCCACCGGGCGGGAAAGTTTGAATCCCTGTCAGGGGGCGGTGCGTCTGCCGGAGCGAATATAAGGAGAGCTCCGGCAGCGCACGGGCAGTCCTGCTACTGTTTCTTGTACTCAATAAAAGTTACTAATGTAACGAGCTGGTCACGTCTTCCATTTCCTGCGCCGATCTAACACTCCAGAATCAGAGGCAACCTATCTCTAGATAAATACTGTAGCTGTGCCTGACACTAAAGCCAAAAGAGCTTCCGTAAAAATGTTTTGCGGATCTTATAGAGAGCAGATATGGGCACTTTGCTCCAGAGGTGGGTTTCAGCAGGTCCTGACCAGTTCTGAAGAACTGGTAGTGGAAATTTTGAGTAGTTCGGAGAACCGGTAGTAAAAATTCTGACTGGCCGGGCCACCTTCTATTCTCTGCCTCCCAAGTCCCAGCTGATCGGGAGGAAATGGGGATTTTGGAGTAACCTTCCCCTGGATTGGGGAGGGAATGGGGATTTTGCAGTATCTTTCTCCTGCCACACCCATCAAGCCACGTCCACAAAGCCATGCCATGCCACGTCCACCAAGCCACACCCACAGAACCGGTAGTAAAAAAAATTGAAACCCACCACTGCTTTGCTCCCCATAGATTCATCATGAAATATGTATTAGCAATACTACAAGATAACAGGAAGTGCTTTAAAAGCACAATAGTCACTGACAACATCTCTATACATACAGGGTGTTTCTATTGGGGGGGGGAAAGGGGGGGTCAGAAGTCCCATTCACCTCATACATTACAGTAGCAAGTCTTCTGTTTCATTAACAATCAAGACAGAAATCTGATGGAAGGGAAAATTGCCTTGACAATGGAACATAAAACACATTTTCACCAATCTATACCAACCCTTACTCTGTATGTGTTTGTGTGTGCGCATATAGATGGACTTTCTAACTGCAAGGATGGTGATTTCCTTATGTAAGTGTGGAACTCTGGAGCACGCTCTATTCTGATAATAATCTGTCGGATTATAGTAGGGCAGTTTAGAGCCCTTTTGGAGTACTGAGTTCCATTAAAAGAGAATTTGATTCAACCTTTGCAGCTACATTTTTTTTTGCAATGTGTTACTGCAAATCTGTCAGCAACTAGGACCAATCCTCTACCACAAGTTCTTCAAGTCAAGCCCAATTTCTGATAATATCACCGACACATTCATATGGTTTTCTTGGGAATAATACACTTTCACTTGTCCTCTTCCAGGATGTTTTTGACTTATCAGACTGTAAGTGTGGTTTCTCCTGAGGGCCCCTATCCAAGTAATAATTTTTGCTAGGTCTATTGGGTGCTGCCATGTGATTTAAGGATCGTGTAATTTGGTATTTTTTCTTCATTTACTCGGTATAGCTTTCCTTGTGAGGATGTTTGAGGACATACTATAAGTTGGTAGGACACAGATGTGCCCATGGTTCTGAAAAACTGTTTCCTTCTCCTTGTGTGGAAAGTAGAAGAAATAATTCCTAATTCAGCATTTGTTTAATTAATATGTTTCATAGGCTTTTATGAATTATCAATAGGAATACCCTATTCCTATTGCCCATTTAAATGTATATCAAAGTCTTGTGTAGAGAAAAAAGACACTTCAGAGATTGATCGTTGACTTACGTACTCTTCATAGATCCAAACCATTAGGCTGCCTAGAAACCTGGTATTTGCTACACACAAAAACTCCAATGATTAAAACAATGTTTTGAAACTAGGACAGTTTCTTTATCGCAGGGGCCAGGAGCAGTCAGACATTTTAAAAAATATTTGAGGGAGATTAAATTCATTCTCTTCCTACTCCTTTGAACAACTGGGAAATGCATGAAGAATGGCCACTGGGAATAATGGAAGTTGAGGTCAAACATATTTAGAAGGCAGCTGACTAAAGTTTGCAAGAGACCAGAAATAGAGAATGTAATGAACGGCCTATTTGGATGCAGTGGCCAGAATGAATTTCTGGTTTGATGGCTCGGTTCCTACAATACTTTTCAACTGAGTTTTTCAGAGAGATTTGGAGGACTAGGGAAATGTAGGTAATCCTCTACTTATGACCACAAGAGGGACTCAACATTTATTAATTAGTATAGTCATTAAGTGAGGCATCACATGATTGCACCTGTTTTTATTACCTTTTTTTTGTCACAGTCATTAAGCAAATCCCTATGGTTGTTAAGTGAGATATCACATGCACAACTTGCAACATTCCCTACCAGTTGCCCCACTGACTTTGCATGTCAAGGTCATAAATAGTGCAATGATTACCAAGTGCTGATTCACAATCACATAACAGTGGGGATGTTGCAATGGTTGTAAGTGCAAGGATCAGTCATAAGTCACTTTTTTTAGCTCCATCATTGCTTCAAATGATCACTAAACCTGGTTGCTGGTTGTTAAGCAAGGGCTACCTGCATTTGAGATTAGGTTTAGAGTTTAGATCAGGGTGTCAAACTCGATTTCATGGAGGGCCACATCAGGGCCAGTCCTTCGCTGTTTCTAGGGTGGCCGAGATCTAAACACCTCGTGGGCCGGATCCGGCCTGTGGGCCTTGAGTTTGACACTCCTGGTTTAGATCAATATTATTTATTCTGTTGTTTTATTTTTGTGCTCTGTTCATATTATTACTTGGTGAGAAGTGTGTGATTACGACGATACACAAATTTTGATAGGTAAACTAATACATGAATTAATAAATAAACTGGTTTTGGCAGAGAAAGTTTTGACCGGGTCACGATCACTTGGGATCCAAAGTCTTTCTGTGCTGTTGCTGGGGCTTCCTTCGCCCTGCCCGCTCCGGTATTCATTGCCATCTCCACCTTTTGCTCCATACCGCACATTATTCCCCAGATCCCTCACAGCGCTATCAAAGGTAGCCAAGTAGTTTGTGCAGAACCAGAGTTTTAGGAGAGCTGGTTTAATATTAACAGTCTGACAAACAAACCCAACAAACACAGACACAAAAGCAAAACTTTATTGAGTACATGATTTCAACACTGAAAAATGCAAAACCAGCTTTAACTTTTCTCGCGCAACTTTGCATAGTTAAATAGAATAGAATAGAATAGAATTTTTTATTGGCCAAGTGTGGTTGGACACACAAAGAATTTGTCTTGGTGCATATGCCCCCAGTGTACATAAAAAGAAAAAGAATAGATTACTTCCCTCCTCCCACTGGACAGGTCACATTGTCCAATTATAAATCACTCTTTTGTTTTGAGAACAGTTCATGTCTTGGCCAACACTGCTGAAGTGTCCTTAGTGGGTGCTTGGCTCTCATGGTTGAAGTCTAGAGCTTCCTCATTCCATCTTCCCCTTCCCTCCCTCCAGTTCTTTGGCAAGTTGAAAAGTGATAATATTCACAGGGAGCATAAGCAAATTCAATCTTGACACCAACATCTTAACCACTATACCAAACTGATTTTTCCCTATCTTATCTTTCCATCCATCCATTCTCTGTTTTGTATTTCAATAATCCCCAAACAATGGCACACATCTGTTGCATGTGCAGTAACTAAGGTTGGGGAAATTATTCGTATTTTGTCTAGCTAAGCATAACATAACTTGTAATTCAAGTTTTACCATTATAAATTAGGTTGAAACAGAATCACCTTTCATTTCACAGTT
The DNA here is from genome assembly GCA_022577455.1 of Arizona elegans. Classification (NCBI taxonomy): domain Eukaryota; kingdom Metazoa; phylum Chordata; class Lepidosauria; order Squamata; family Colubridae; genus Arizona; species Arizona elegans. The sequence goes on along the minus strand of JAKOOJ010000001.1, from coordinate 316,810,955 downwards.
CAGGTTAAAAGGAGTATTTTTTCAGTGAAAAGACAGGAACATTTCCCAGGGGGGTGGGGTGGGGGGAAATCATAATTCAGTAAGGAGTCTTCTTTTCAATATTCTTAAATTTAAATATTTTCCTTAAAAATAAATAAATAAAACTTCTCGCTTCTCCATTACTACTTTGATACTGTATTTCTTCTTTGTTCTTACAGAGAGGTAAATTGGTGAATCAGGGATCCCACACGGAGGGCTAGATGATACATAACCAATCAGATTAGGGTATGAGGCTGGAGCACAGACATCCACAGAGGAGGGTCAGAAAAGTCAAGATGGCAACCAGGGCCATATGATCAAAGATCCTCCCCCTTTTATGTGCAATATGTGCGTATTTCCTGGACTGGAGATAAATGAACTCTGTTTAAGTGATGCAAATGTTTCCTGAATAAACAGTCACCTTTATCATAAGTATTCAAAGATCACTGCTCCTGAGTGTTTTTGCCAAATGCTGTCCAGAAATGCTTGTGCAGAAAAATGAGGGACAGGCAGGGTGTGCACCAGAACACTGTGAGCGTTGCGTCTTTTGTGTGTATCAACTAATCACACTTTTGAGGAGGCCAAACAGGATGTCCAAGTGTCAGGAAGATACATTCCAGAATCAAAAGGTGTTTTCCTCTTTCTGTCTGTTAAAGGAAGGGCTTGAATGCTGAATAGCCACAATGTGTACTCGGAGGGGTGGGAATCTGGAGATGTGTTCAGATTTAGAAGATATGCATTATATGTGTTGTGGATTTATAGTGTGTGTCTGGCAGCAGCCTCCAAACGCCTGCCACTTTGGGGGAGTCTAAACGTCTCGGATAATATATATCTGGGAACGCACACATTTAGTATGCATCACTGACAGAGCACTTGCATTTAGGATTTTTGGAAGCAGTGGATGGCAGCAAAGTTTAAAGTACCTTTTTGCTGTCTCCTCCTAGTGTTGCCTAGTTTGCTGCAACACATATCTAACAGGCCTATGATAGATGAGCTCTGGAGAGACATTGTGTTTGTGGTTCACTTATCAGCACTGGCCTTGCCAAGCTGCAGGCCCATGAACCATTGCTGGGAAAATATATGAGTTCTGATAATAAACTAAGGATCTATGCATAATTTGTCTTCCTGCAGCCCCAGGAAAAATATCATGGTCCTGATTTTTGGCTTTCAGAATGGCTACCTAAAAAAATAAAAGTTGTTAAATCTTACAATTTTTCAAGATTCAGCTCCCACTTTTAGCAAATAGTGTCTAGAAGTTACATGGCTGAATTTGAGGGATGCAGTTTGCCTACTGTGTAGAGCAGTGCTTCTAATCTGGTCTGATGATTTTAGGATTACCACTTCCAGATTTCTCAGCCTCTATAGTTGATGTGGGAGTTTAGAAAGTTGCAATTCAGAAAAAGGATTTCCACATACTTTAAGAATAACTAAGTGCTACATAGATGCTCTGTACTTCACAACTTCTATACTATGTGTGCACCAGTTAGGTTTTACATTGGCAACAGCAAAACAACACAGTGGGAGGTGGAGAAGAACTTTTCATAATAACAATGCAGAGTTTAGGAAAAGCTTCTCAATGTTTTCCAAAAATGTCTTTCCAAACATATGCGTAACTGGGTGTCCAAAACATGCTAAACTATAAGTAACCAGAAGGGCTGGATTCACCCAACATGAAAAGCTATTAAACTCTAACTAGTTTCAATACCAATTAAGGCTAAGCAAGTTAAGCAAAGAATGTTATCTAGACTGTTATCTGGGCTGACTACTTAATTGAATCAAACAGAGACACCGATAATTATTTTTCATCATGCTAACTTTGGTTGGTAGGGTTTTTCTATGGTTTAAAGCACATCTACACGTTCTGTTTATGTTCTTCTATTTCATATATATATATCAAAGAAAAAAAAGAGCAAATAAAGAAAAAAAGTTAAAGAAAACTAAACCACAAATGTAGACACTGTCTTTTCTCTAATCAAGGAAATTAATTTAGCCATCTCTGTAAGCGCCATCATTTTCACCAGCTTTTCCTCCATTGAACTAATGAACTATCTGAAAACAAATTGGTAAACATATGCATAATACAGTATAGTTTTTAAGTTAGATCATTAGTTCATTTCATTCCAAACTAGAACTGTATTAGGCATATACAGTTTATCTATTTGTTTTCAGATAGCTTTCAAAAGTTTGGCCTGCACTTTCTACCTCCAATTTGAAAATGGATGTAATTGTTGGCTTGGTGTTTAAATTATTTTCTGGACATGTGTGTCCAATTCATTCTGATATTTCAAAGTTCAAGAGAGATGTTTCATAAGACAAAATATTCAGAGAGTCCAGCAAGGTGAATAAAATAGCTATCATTTCTATTCTGTTGACTCTCCATGAAAGTGCTCCTCAGAGGAAACCTCAGAATTTAAAGACTTCATTAAATATTGGCATATGATGCAATGGCTATCAAGCAGTGTTGAGGGCCACTTTTCTTGTTTTCTTCTCAAACACATTTTGGAAAATGCAACTTAAAATATGCCGCACTTATTTAATGCCTAGAGTTAATTTAAAAAAAAAAACCCTAACACATGCACACACAGTGATGGTCAATCAGAATTTTGGAAAATGATTAAACTCCCCAGACCAAGCCTTGGCAGTAAATTTTAGTTCCTGATTTCATGTGACTTAAATTAGCCGCTAGACTCAGATAAAGCCTCTCAGACATACATCATGGCATCACTAAATAAAAATCTTTAGCGCAAAATTAAATATAAGCCACCTTGAGCAGCCTCCCAATAGTGTCTCTCAGCTTATTTCTCACAAAAATAATTGCAAAGATTTATTCATATTGATTTCACAGAATTATAGAGTTGGAGAGGATTTTTCTTTTCATCTACTGTAGTCCAGGGTTTCTCAACCTTGGACATTTTAAGATGTGTGGATATCAACTCCCAGAATTGCTTGGCCAGTATACTGGTTGGGAAATCTAGGAGTTGAAGTCCATACATCCTAAAGTTGCTGAGAAACACTGATCTGGTCCACTACTTTGCCTGAAATTCGGAGAGAAAATACATGCAATCTTATGTTCACCAGCCTGTTGAGAGAGCTAATAAACAGAATAAAATGGAGCGATTATTTCCCATAATTTGGAAAATATGAGCACTTCCACACCATCATCATTTTCACTTTTCAGTCTGGCCAAAGCAGTTCAATACTGGCTTACGATTGTCACTTCTACTGAAGCCAATCAACAAAGAAATTATTCTATCAACGTGTCATCCGTCAAGCTCCAACAGGTCCTGGCGTTTTAAAAAACCCTTGTCCTTATTAAACAGCTAGCTGAGTCCCTTGCCCCTCTCCCTTCACCCAGGTGCTATAATGGGAGCCTCTGTAAAATCTATGTGAAAAATGATCGTTTGTAAACTTCAAAGTCATTTTGCAACCATTCCTGCTGTGTTTCATAAAAGCTTTTGAAGATGAATTTGGAATGTTGCATAGAAAACGCTGCCTTTGTTCTGGTTTCAAATAAACGGCTGCAGAGCTAGGAAAACAATCAACTCAGCTCTCAGAGTCAGCTAAAGTGGAGCCCAGAAGCTGAGTTGACTCTGAAACTTCAAGAAAAGTCCTCATGAAGAACTGCATGAAACCTAAAATCCCATTGCCCTTTATTGCAGCTACATAACTGTTGATTCAAAATGATCATTTGCACATATTGCCTAACCTAATGCTCCCTACAACACACACACACACACACACACACACACACACAATTGACCACTGGGTGTTCCAGTATTGTTTAAAGCAACTACTTTAGGTAATTTCTGTCACAAGTGTTTCCAGGATTGCTGTGGCTACTTGCCTACTCACAAACAGTATGGTTTCAATCAAGCCATCTCCTGTTTGTAATTACCTGCAAGCCTTCCCCGCCCTAGTTAATTGCAGGTTAACTCCCCATATAAGCAAGGACCTTTTTGCTTGCTACTTGGGCCTAGACTCCTGGTTTAGGCCTAAATGCACAGCTCCTGCAAGAAGCTCAGTGCAATGCCGCAGATGGGAGGAGAATGCAGATAAGGACTCCAGACGCCATTGCAGAGAAACTCCCACGGATGCTTGCCCTTTGCTGTTTTGAAGCACGCAAGCTATCATCGGGATTGCTGCTGGACCTTTTTCCTCCCACAAGCTTCAAGCAATGTTTGCTGTTTGAACTGTTTTTACTTCAGGTGACTTTTAGCTGTGAAGCTTGCGCTGCCCCCATTTTGATTGCCTTGATGATGTATCGACGCCGAAGCTGCTTACCTTCATGCTAGCTTTATTCTCTTGTGAACTGTTTCGGTATTGTGGAGAGGGATCTAGGGAGATAGCCTTGCTTCACATACCCAGATAAGACTTTGTTTTTAATGTGCTTTCTTGAAGACATAGTGCTTTTAAAATGTTTTAAAGTAAATTATATTTTTACACAAGATGCCTCTGTCAGAATTATTTCAGCCTCAGTGTGTTTGCTCATGAGCTGGTTCACGGTCCGGGGTACCCCTCAACCCCATTTCATAACAATTTCATGGAAAATAAAGAGCAGCCCCTTCATACTGTATACAGTTAAATATTCTAACCCGAATACTCATTTCTGGAACCTCTGTCCTATTCTCCACACCCATTTAATGAAACAGTACAGTAGATTGTCTGAAACATTTGAAATGTACTTCATGAAAAAAAATCTTTGATACCTCCTCTTGACCCAAAGGTGCTTTTTCAGGAGGCAATTGGACTTTCTTGTTTTTTCTTTGAAGACTCTTCACTTCTCATCCAAGCAGCTTTTTCAGCCCTGACAAGAAGGATTTATATTCCTTGCAGACAGCTGGTCAGTTGCATCCTTTTAGAGGGTCATTGAAGAACTTGGAGGTTTATCTGTATCCTCAGGGTCACCTGAGTAGTGCTCCTGGTTCCTGTAGTCTGCAATTTTTCCCCCCTCTGGAAATCCATTCCTACTCCGACACCACTCAAAGGGTGTTCATCCCAAATTGTATAGCTAAAAGTCTGTAGAGGTTCTCAGTCATCCAGGTCATGGTTGTCCCAAATATGTTTTTTCAGGAGGCAATTGGACTTTCTTGTTTTTTTTTTCTTTGAAGATGTTTCACTTCTCATCCAAGAAGCTTCTTCAGCTCTGACAGGATAGTGGGGAATGGAAGGATTTATATTCAAAGAAAAAACAAAGTCCAGTTGCCTCCTGAAAAAGCACTTTTGGGACAACCATGATCTGGATAATTGAGGGTCTCTGCAGACTTTTACCTCCTCTTGAGTTGGCAATTAATCATCGATTATAACTAGATTGCTTTTTTAAAAGAAAAAAAACATGTTATTCATTCATTTCTTTAAAAAAAGACAGATACAGTGCTGCTTCTTTTGAATTTCTGTGTAGTTGCATGCTTTTTACAAAGTATAGGCTGTGTTCACACATCATACTTAAACAAGGCAGGTAACTGAAAAAAATAGTTTCTGCAGCTGCCTGATGCTACACCTGGTTAGTGTGAATTAGTTAGATATTTTTGTGTCTTAGCCTGGTGGTACAAATCCAGCCTCTTCAGTTATTTTATGATACAGAGCACCCGTTTCCCCCAAATATCTTAGCAATCTCTCGCCAGGTTCAGCATGAGAGTTTTATGTAGCCCTGTTATTCCTCCTCCTTCTCTATTTCATCCTTTAAAAAGAAGTTGTATTTTTGCTAATTACGTTCCAGGGACAGAAAAGTTCCCGTCAGGTCAATCAAGTTGAATTTTTCTCCATGTTCAAGATAATTTTTCAAATTCATATTCCACCCACAACAAAATCCTGGGCTAGTCTACTCCAATTGTGTCTTGTGTTTGTGAGTGGCTTATGGTATGGTTTACTGGGCATCTTTAACACTTCTCCAGTTTCACAAGTAGCATCCAAGCCCAGAGGCATCTGACAGAAGCACTAAGCAAAAGGGTAGTTGGGAGTGGAAAATCATGGTCAATTCTTGCTTGGAAACAGAGGCAGCGATGGCAGTGGAGGTGGGGGGGACAACAGGCAGAGGAGAGTAGATGGTGATATAGGCAATATTCATTGCATAGGTCAAACCTGCTTAGAAGAAAGAGAAAGTTCATACAGTAGGTATAAAGAAAGCCAATGACTAATCACAGTGCAGCAGGATGGAACATGGCAAAATCATCTGTGGCTGAGGCCAGCATCTTATATGATCTAAGTGGAGGATTAAAGTCACTGATTTCATGATGCAGCCAAAGCCATTCAGAGAGATGTTCTCCAGCTTTTGAGTTCTCAAATTTTGGCAATCCAATTTAGATGAATAATTTCTAGAAGCAATGTTGATCTTTCAAACGGGATCAGTGTATCATTGCTGGGGATTAGGAAGTGTATTCAACAGCTCTTTTTATGCTTTTATTTATTTATTTGATTTACGACTAGTGAATGTCCGTGGCATTGAAATGATCTTATATACAGACTAAAGACGATTACGATTATGAAATGTTACAATATCTAGCTATCTATCAAAATCTTGATGGACTGCCAAAATAAGCCTGGCTTATCCCAACTCACAGAATGGATAGGGTGGGGTTGTACTTTGTACCAGCGATTGAAGTATTGGCCAATTACAACCAGCGCCCAGAGAGTGTACTGTAGTTAATGGTGACGGCAATAGATAAATGTTCTCCGCCCAACTGAGCTGGCATTGGGATTGGGATTATACAGCAATCTGGGTGATCCGGAACATTTGCAATCGGTGAGAAGCATCCTGCAAATTTGGGTATCTGGTATGTATCAGGGGTGAAATCCAGCAGGTTCTGACAAGTTCTGGAGAACCAGTAGCAGAAATTTTGAGCAGTTCGGAGAACCAGTAGCAGAAATTTTGAGTAGTTCGGAGAACCGACAAATACCACCTCTGGCTGGCCCCAGAGTGGGGTGGGAATGGAGTTTTTGTGGTATCCTTCCCCTGCCCCGCCCACCAAGACATGTCACGCCCACCAAGCCACGCCCATAGAACCAGTAGTAAAAAAAATTGGATTTCACCATTGTTATGTATTGTTATATACCAGACTGTTTCTGGTTTACAACTCAAAGAATTCTACAGAAATACATCAAAATATTTTCAATCATCTCCAAACTGAGTGTCAGGCTTGCCTCCTTTCAATATTCAAGAAAGGAAAACCCTGACTCCATTTTCATAGAGAAAGGTACTTTTACTGAGTATGAACTGAATTCAACCAAAGAAAAGCAAGGTCTGAAGCAAAAGGCATGAAAATTACATATAGAAAGCATCCCCAAAAGCCTTCCCCCAACTGTCCAGCATAAGTCATCCAATCCACAATTCCCCAGGGGTCATGTGGGTGCAATGTCTGGTGGTGCCATCCTCCTGCTATGCCATGGCAGTTGACCTTGAGTTGTTATCATCTTCAAAGAAACGCTGAAGCAAAGTTTCTCTGTTCTTCTCCACCAGCTCACTTCCCCCCACCCCTTCCATTTAATCATATTCGATTCTGGGAGACTTCCTGGACTGCAGTTTTCTTGGCAACCTTTTTCAGAAGTAGTTTGCCATCATCTCCTTCCTGGGGATGAGAAGAAAATTACTGGCCCAGTTCACCCAGTTGGCTTTGGGCCCAGTTGGCTTTGGGAGGGACTAGAACTCATAGTTTCTAGCCTGATGCCTTAGCCACTACAATAAACTGGCTCTCCATACTATAATTATTTTTATTATTGTTCTATTTAAGTTTTTTTTAATCCCTTTTCGCACCAAAGCAACCTGGAGCCTTGAATAAAAAGAATATCTTTATTTTATTTATTCTTATTTTGCTTATTAATATCCTTTTATTATTTTTACAAATAATTGAAGGCAGCAAACATATCCAACACATCTTCCATCTTCCATTTTCCCACAACAACAACCCTGTGAGATGAGTTGGGCTAAGAGAGAGTGATTGGCCCAAGGTCACCCAGATGGCTTCCATGGCTAGACTGAGATTTGAACTCACACATCTCTTGCTTTCTAGCCTGGTGCATTAACCACTAAACCAAGTGGCCCTCTTAAAAGCAATGTTTAGTAAAACTGGTTAGGGAAAACAGTTAACAATAAAGCCACCTATTATAAAATAAGGAAATGAAACAATATGGTAAGAAGCAGTGGTGGGATTCAGCTGGTTCGGGCTGGTTTGGGAGAACCGGTAGTTAAATTGCTGGCTGGCCCCTCCCCTTGCAGGAATCCCCACGTGCCCCATTTTGGCTCCCAGGTAAGTGCAGAGAGGCCTCCTAGACCCAAAACAGGGTGCGGGGGGGTGCCCCTCCCCGCACGGCCCATTTTCACTCCCAGGAGGCTTCAGGGAGGCTTCCTAGGCCTGTTTTCACTCCCAGGAGGCTTCAGGGAGGCTTCCTAGGCCCCTTTTCGCTTCCCAGGAGGCTTCATGGAGGCCTCCTAGGCACATTTTTACTCCCAAGAGGCTTCAGGGAGGCTTCCTAGGCCCAAAACGGGGTGTGGAAGGGTGCGGCACAGCCCCCTGTGGCCCATTTTTGCTCCCGGGGGTGGGTGGGTGTAGGGAGGTCTACTATGCCCAAAATGGGGCACAGGGGGGGCAGCATGTGTCCCCCCCCCATGGCCCATTTTTGCTCCCAGGTTAGTGGAGGAGTGGAGTGCTGCCTTGTCACACCTCTTGGCCATGCCCACCCAGTTGGTCATTAGGATAGAGAACTGGTTGTTAAATTATTTGAATCCCACCACTGGTAAGAACATAAGCACTACATGAATTAAAATAAAGTTCACCTTTAAAAGGCAAGCAGGTCTGGAGCATCTGATCTCCTAGAAAAAGTTGCAATATAAAGGAAGATAGCATGAGAATCAGCTTCATTTCATGAAACATAAGAGATCCTCCGTCAAGAAGGTCATATTAATAGTAACTCTACTATGAGCCATCCCACCAGTGGAAACCTAGGCAGGACTTCCAATTTGATATTTGCAGAATGGGGTGTTATTAGGAGGGATACATATGTTTAGGTATTTGATTTCTACACTATTTAGGGCTACTTGTATGTTAATTCTAACATTTAAATATGGGGGAGTTGGGGAATCAACAGTCAGCTTGCCAGTCAGAACTAACCTTAGCAAAGGGCAGAAAGAAAAGAGATATGATAACGCTATTATCTACTCCTGCAACAATAGTGCAGGAAATTACCATCCCAATAGCCAAAATAGAGCTTAATCCCATCTGTTTATTTTCCAAAACAATATATGCCATCATTTGCCAGGCAAACTCCATTGCATGTTACACAAGTGAGCAGAGCCATCTCTATTAGATACATTAAATAAATGGTAATCTGATTTCAGAAGTGGCAATATTCTGAGCACTTCAAATGTTCTTCTCCCCCACAGGACAAAGGATTTGTAGAGGCAGTAAAAAAAAAACAAAAAAACAAAACAAAAAAACCCAAATCAAGCTTGTCTCTTGCTATCTCCCTGTAGGTTTTTCTCCTGGCAACAAAATAGAAGTGATTTTCCATTCTCTTCTTCCAGGATATTCTTCCAATTTTCTCAGTCTCACCTAATACTTTGGAATTTCCTTGTGAACTTGTTAAAATACGAGGATCTAGCCCAAGAAATACTCAGAATCAATGGTATGTTCCAATCATATTTATTGAGTCAACTTTGCTCTCTTACAGGTGAAGTTGCAGTGCACCCCCCTACCTCATGTATGTCGCTTAAGTACTAGGGAGGCGTGACTAAAGGTAAGGAGGAGTTGTGGAAAAGGTGAGGGTGTGGGTGTTAACCCTTACTATACCAGGTAGGAAGTGGTATGGGAGTTAGGCATTTATATGTGACAGAGCTCTCTTCTATATGGGAACCAAGTTATACCCTGCTTAGCTTTTGGGGGGCTCAACCAAGATATACTAGAAGCCACCATGTAGCTGGACTCAAAGGTAGTGGCTTTCTACCAAAAAAGATGGGCTACAACTCATCAAAAGTGTTCACTTCTGCCTCAGAACAGGGAAAGGATTTAAAAAAAAAAAAAAAATCACAACGCATGTTTAAACAGGAAAGGAAGGCCAGAGTTATGAATGGCTTCTATTATTGATCACTGCCTCTTCTTTCTGGAACTCTATAAATTCACTTTTTAATAATAGACTGTAAAAGCAAGGTGCATGTATGCTTTCAAATCTGAAAGATGCTTCAGGCATTTGAAAAAGGGGGCTGAACTAACTGTTTATGCTATTAATAATCACATTCACTTTTGTGCCACCAGAGGCTTTGCATTTAAAAGCCTGGATTCTTCCTAATTCAAATCGAAGCCAAGAAAATAAATCTATTCCCTTACCTGAATTCCACAAAGCCAGAATTAGCCATCTATTTTTCTAGGGAGGTGGGGAATGGGTGGTGTCAGCCCTGGAAGTCATCTTTTACTTTGGATCTTCAGAGCTGCCACATTTAGTGCTGTGGGAAACTGGGAGGGGGGGATTGTATGGAGTTGGGAAGATATCTAGCCATAATAACATTCTTTTCTCTGAGAGTCAAGGACATTCTGCCCTGCACCTGGAGTGGCGTGACTGGGAGGCATCTCCAGTTGGGACAGTGCAACGATTGGACCATGTGATGGACATGTGGGTGCTGGGGAAGGGACTTGGACTTTCTTTTGGCTGGGGAAAACCTGGACGCTTTCAGATTCGGGTTTTCCCAGATGTGCCAATATGACATCTCTAATAAAATAGAATTTTGAGGAACTTCTAGCCTCGGAGTCTTCTTTTATTGGGGGTGTTACTTGGAATCCTGACAGGTGGTACATTTTGTTTGTCCAAATGTCTCCCTTCTGTTTGCTTCTAATGCTGCCACAGACAGAAAGAGAGATGGTAGAGTTCAGATGGAGGATTTTGTGTGGAGGTTTGAAAGTTTATCTGGGAAGGTGGAAGAGATCAGATCTCATCAGACTTCTAGTCTGGGGCAAGGTCTTTGGGTTCCAGATCTATTTGCAATTGCTAGGATTCAGCAGGCAATTTCCTAATACTGAAAGAATAGAACTCACCATAATCCAACTCAGGCATGGGCTACCTGGTGGATAGTTGTAGTGAAATGATGTTTGTAAGTCACAGTCAAACATGATTGAACAACCATCATAACTTGGCTACGAAAATGTGGATTACTACAAGTGGCAACAAAATACATTATAGAACTATCCACCTGTTTGTTGCCATCTGCTAGTCATCTTTATGTTTGCAGCCCAGATCCATGGTTTGGATTAAGTGCTATCAAATTACTTAAGCATCACTCAATTTAGTAACATGCAATTCAGCATCCACATAGATGGGCCTTCTCCAGGATGATCTGCCACTTCAAATCCTCCAACAGCGCACTCATTGCTACTATAATCAACTCTATACACATCAATCTATTCTTTTTCTATGTAGACCTCAATAAATCTGATGGGTCTTTAAAGGAACCCAAGAAATCTCATGTTCATTTGGAATATTGTAGGCTAGACATGATAGCCCTAATACTGTATTTTGCCATCCCCCAAACCCAATCAACTGGGAAAATGGCTGAGACCCATGTAGTCAATTTTCCCCAAATTTGATAGAAGTGCTACACATATGAGCATGCAATGCATTTTATATCAGGAGCCAAACTTTGCATTTCCTCCAAAATCTCAAATGAATGTGCCTTGTACACTTCCTTTCTAATTTTTTTTGTTCCCCAATTGAGAGAATGAAACTAAACTTTGGGGCTAAATTTAACCTTTTCTCTCAGAAATAGACCTTTTGATATTCCTACAATATATTGACCCTTTAAGCATATTCTAGTTGTAGGGCCACTGTGTTTATTTAATGGTGAAGGAAAAAACCCTGCATGTGCTTAAATTTACTTATCCCTGTTACTTCTCAAAGCAGTCTAGCATGTTATCCCCAATCAGCCAATCAGAAGATGCTGGTCCCTTCCCATCTCATAAAGTTAAAGTCCTAATAACAGACACCTAGTTAGCTTGCCGTTATATAAGGAAGCTCTGTTGTCCTATTCTTTCCTCCAAAAATTTAATTATATTTTTCACCCCAAAGCCGAAGGCTCGCATTTTGTAGAGGCAGGAATGACAGAAGCTGCTGGTGGTGGTGGTGGAGTGAGTGGTGGGCTGCCCACGGTTCGGACCGGTTCTATAGAACCAGTAGTAAAACCGGTGGAAGGCTCCGCCCACCAACCCTGATGTCATCAGGAAGCTTCTGCGCATGCGCGCGGCCCCGTTGCAAACCGGTAGTAAAGGTAAGTAGAACCCACCCCTAGGTGGAGTTAAAAGAGGGATCAGCCTGCAATCTCTACATAGCCACAAGTGCACAAAGTCCAACTCTCTCCCCCTCCCCCATTTTGTTGAGTCATATCTAAGTCTTAGCATTTGCTAATGTTAGTTGAGAAGATTCTTATCAGTGGTGGGTTTCTACTTGTTCGCCGCAGTTTGGGCGAACCGGGAGTGGCTGCGGCAGGAGCCTCCGCCCAACCGCCTAGATGTCATCACGGACGCTCTGCGCATGCGCAGAAGGTTCTGCACATGCACAGAAGCGCAGCACATGAGCGAAGCGAGCACATGCGTGCACACTCTCACAGTTCTGAACCAGTAGCGAAGGTAAGTGGAACCCACTACTGATTCTTATGTATAGGCATAGGTAGCAATGCATTAGTTTAATTGGACCTTCATGCGTAGATCTTATCTTTCATGCCTGACACATTATTAGTGCCATAACTAATTCCTGCTCATGTCCCAGAACTGAGTCTCAACAATCCTAATGCATGCTGTTGCTGCATGAGCTGCTGAATTCTTTGTAAAGTTCCATGCTCTCGCCATTCCAGAGTTGCCCCTTTCCTGTTCTCCTGACCCTGGAAACTTGTTGGTTCCCTTCCAATCTCATTGTGTCTTTATGAAAGCAACAAGTTCCTTCATTTCATAAACAATGGGAGTCATTTGAGCTGTTATTTCCCCCTCGAGCTGGGCCAGAGCCAGGTGGAACAAGGCAACATCATACCGCTTACAGCTGGGCCTGAAGGCATTTTTTAAAATACCCAGCAAAATGAAGAACCAAGAGTTGTGAGCAGGCACCTTGCATTGCATCTCCAACCAGGAATGGAAAAGTTGGCTTTGGAGGGGACAACCTAGGGAGGAGAAAGCAAACTTTAGCCATTAAGCAAAGCAGTTGCTAAGTGGAACGGTGACTGTGCTTAAATCTTACTTCAGGTTTCCTTTGCTTTACAGACCTGTGAAGGTCGAAAATGCAAGGATAGATCATACACAGGTGAAGCAAAGGAAAGATGAAGTAAGATGGTTAGCTAAACAAAGGACTATCTGTATAGTTTCTAAGTCAGGGCAGGTAACACTCTCTTTCTTTCTGTATTCATTGAGGCCATCTCAATTACTTGGTCTAGTTGTACACTATACCAGGGGTCTCCAACCTTGGCAACTTTAAGACTTGTGGATTTCAACTCCCAGAATTCCTCAGCCAGCAAATTCTGGGAATTGAAGTCCACAAGTCTTAAAGTTGCCAAGATTGGAGACCCCTGAACTACACACTTGAAATTCAGATAAATGACTCCATGGCTCGAGATAGATTTGAATCCTTTTGCCTGCATGCTTCTCTCTGTCCAGAGTATTTTCTGTGGCTGCTGTAACCTTTGAAATTCTCCTCCCCTGAAAGTTACAGTGATGGCCTTTCTTTACTTCTGCTTCAAAAATAGGCACCAAATTTTTGGGGAACCAGACAATAAGAGTGCTGACAGGTAAGACAATGGCGAAGTTATGGGTTGATTCTCCTTTGATTTTATAGTGAATGGTGCTTTTATGATTTTAATGTTAGGCTTTGTTTTGTGATATTTTTACTGTCATGAGCCATCCAGATTCTTGGGACATAGATGCCATGAAAAATTTACAAAATAAGCAAATAAATAAAGGGTAACAGAATTGGAAAAGGACAGTAAGAAGGACCAGGGGACTAGAAACGAAGATCCTGAGCATGTTTTGCCTTGAGGGGGAAAAAAAACCCAAGGAGGCATATCATACAAGCATGTGAAAAGTTGTCACACAGAAGAATGTCAAGGGAAGATAGAATAGGTTCAAATTACAGGCAACCAAATTTAGATTAAATGTTGGGAGATGGGGGAAACAACCTTAACAATAACAGCAATTGAAGGTGCAACCAATTACTCTCCCATGCTGGATGAGCTTAGAGAAAGGCAAAAGAAAAAAAAAATCACATTTGTCCACAATGTTTTAATTTGAATTCCTACAGTAAGAAGGCCATTACCCTAGACAACATAAAGAACCTCTTCCAGTTCTATATTTCTATGCTTGACCATACCTAAGATCCATAGGGGTATTTGTGTGTATTTCTCTGTCTGTGTCAAGATGTACAACCAAAACCATCCCCTCCCTCCCTCCCTCCCTTCATTCCTTCCTTCCTTCCTTCCCTCCCTCTCTCCCTTTGAATTGTTTCCAGCAATATAAACCAATACACCATGATAGTATATTCCATAGCTTCATTGTTTGAAAGTGTTCACTTCTGAGTGCACAGCAGTTCTAAATTCCTCTCCTACTTCTTGATCAGTCTTAATATTATCCTCCTGTAAAATAAATTGGTAAACAGAAGCTTCAAAGATCTGATTCTCCTAATTATTTTTCCAAGTTATTTTTCAATTAGCTGTGGACACTACAGTATAAGGGATAAGCATCTGAGGATTTGTATCTTTCAATTTTCAATTCTGAATTACTTTGCCATATAGAATTCAAATGGAAAACAGGACACCCTGTTTGAATGTTTACAAACAGCCTCATTAATTGAGTCCAAAGGTCTTGTTTGGTCCAGTAATTCTGAGAGAGCAGAAATATACTGCATTTAAGCATGGAAGCCTAAGGTTATCTCTCATGATGATTAATAATTATGCTTTTATATAAACTATCTTGCTGGGTTAGATCCATGTAATTGTCACCCTTTCATTAGTGCTGGCTGGATTTATTAAAGAAACTTGGAAGGCGTGACAGCTTTTTCCCATTTTCTCCCTTCCATTGTTTTCAGAGGTAGACTGTATAAGGCCAGTCAAGGCAGTGTTTCTTAACCTTGGCAACTTTAAGATGTCTGGACTTCAACCTCCAGAATTCCCCAGCCAGCATGCAGAAACTCTAGTCTAGAAGCTGAATAGATGTCAATAGATTGTCTGCACCATCGCCTTAAATTCATCTGACTTTTAACACCACCAAAGACAGGAATCATCACCAAGTCTTACAGAAGTGGATGAGAACCTCATTTCATGACACTTCTAAACCCATACACACTTCATCTCCATAGCTCTGAAAATCTATTATCGCCTTTGATGATACAATCCCATCAACAATTGCCAGCAACTCTGTTTGGATGCTAATTCTCTGCCTTCCAGTGTAACTAGGGTGATTCACCCAGCCGCGTTTTTTGGAACAAGTCCCCAAAATGTCCACTTGGTGCATTTCTGAATAGCTAAAACAAAACAAAAGAACATTTGATCCCTCTGAGTGTTTAAAGTGAAACGATGTGCAGAATTTTCTTTTCATCACCTTGGTTCTGGCAAATCAACCCTTCAGTTCTGGGCAGTTAGATTTAATTTAAAATTGTTGAACTTCATGGTTTCAGGCCTTTGCAAGGACACAGATTGGGATGAAACCAAATTGATACATAGTTCACGTAACATGAAATTCAATATGGAAGGATTAGAATTTTAAAGGGGTTTTTCCTCCCACTCCCACCCCAGAGTTGCTATGTAGAAGCCAGATAAATGTTCTAGATTTGATTTTGGTAGACCCACAAGGCAAAAAACCAAAACAAAACCACCCTTAACTATAGAGAATGGTGCTTCGTTTCTGGTACATGAGCCAGAACTCGGTCTGGTCTGAAGATCTCTGCCTGATATACTCAATCAAAATGTAAGAGTAATGCTCAAAAAGTGAAGATAATAAATTCTGCATAAGCTCAGAGGCATATCAAGTGGATTGCCTCCAGGCTCTTTAAACAGCTACTTTCATTAGTCACTTGGAAGATGTAGCAGGGGAAATTTGCAGATGACAAAAACATTGGCATGATAGCAAACTTTCCAAGTAAGAGAAACAAAATTCTTGATAGCTTAGAAAAGTGGGCTAAAAGTAACCAAATGTAACATGTTATAATAATTTTTAAAGTTCTTTGCTGAAGGAATAAAATTCAAATTTAGGGTGAGAGATACCTGCCATGCTAATAGTCCTTGTACAGGTTTTGTGAAATACAGCAAATCACACATTGAGCATGAATCAGCAGTGAAATCTGGCTGCTCAAAAGACAAATGCAATTTTTAAAGGCACTGTAGGCATATTATTTCCATATTACGTTAAGGCAGGGGTCTCCAAACTTGGCAACTTTAATACTTGTGGACTTCAATTCTGGGAGTTGAAGTCCATAAGTCTTAAAGTTGCCAAGTTTGGAGACCCTTGCGTTAAGGTATAATTCTATTCTATTCTTTACTCTTTTAATCTTGTGAAAAGAATAGTATGGTAGCTTTCTTCAAGTACCTGAAATTTGTCACATGGATAAAGGTCAAGAACCTGCTCTCTTAATTACAGGAAACAGAATAATGCCCTTAAGTTATAGGATGTCAGATTTCAACTGCAGTTCAGGGAGTTTCCAACTCCCAGACAAAGCAATTCAAGAAGGCAACCAATTTACTGGTATAGTTTTTCACGGCTGGCATCAATGAAGTAACAATGAGCTTTCAGTCTGAATGGCCGTGGCCAGCAGTGAAACATCAGAACAAAAGAAAACTAGACCATGGCTGTTCAGCTTGAAAGCTTATGCTGCTTCAGAGGAGCCCCTGATTTATTTTAGTTATTAGATTTATATCCCACCTTTTCTCTAATGTCTCAAGGCAGCATACCTAATACTCCAACTTTCCCCATCACAACCAGCCAAAATATAAATTAGCCCCAAATAAGCTTCTATGGCTGAGAACAGATTTGAACATAGTCCAATACTTTAATCCAGTGTTTAAGATGTGTGGATTTCAACTCCCAGAGTTCCCCAGCCAGCTATGTCAGAGGATGGGTTGGGAAAGTCCAGGGCATATTACACTGCCTTCACAAACGGGCCATCATAGTGGATATCATAGAACACAACAAATGTGTGAAAGCAAAATAACTACTATAAAATAATATAAAATATAAAAGGTTGACTCAGCCTTCCATCCTTTCTAAGGTAGGTAAATTGAGGACCCAGTTTGTGGGGGCAATAAGCTGACTTTGTATAAATATACAAAAGAATGAAGGCTATTGCTTAGCGCATTGTAAGCCGCCCTGAATCTCCAGAGAAGGGCAGCCATATAAATCAAATTAAAAAAAAAATGTTATTCCCTACTTCTCTTTTCTCCCTGCCCCAGATGCTCTGTATCACCCCAGCACTTTTTCTGGGTAGATTAGACATCCAAAGCAGTGGTAGGTTTCAATTTTTTTTACTACCGGTTCTCTGGGTGTGTATTGGTGGGCATGGCATGGCTTGGTGGGTGTGGCATGGCTTGATGGGCGTGGCATGATGGCCATGGTAGGGAAAGGATACTGTAAAATCTCCATTCCCTCCCCACTCCAGGGAAAGTTTACTGCAAAATCCCCATTTCCTCCTAATCAGCTGGGATTTGGGAAGCAGAGAATAGATGAGGGTAAGGCCAGTCAGAATTTTTACTACTGGTTCTCTGAACTACTCAAGATTTCCACTACCGGTTCTCCAGAACTGGTCAGAACCTGCTGAAACCCACCTCTGTTCCAAAGCCCCCTTTTAATTTCCTAAAATGGGCCTATGGCTGGAGAAGACTCCTGAGAACATAGACAAGGAAACAAACCAATTGACTTTAAAAAAAAAAATCCTTCAGGATGTCCCTGCTATGTGAGAATGGTGGCAAATTTGAAGTTAAAGATGCTGCTGCAGACTTGTGCATTGTTCTGCAGCATGCCAGATCTTTTTTTTTTATTTGAAGAAAAACAAGTTTTTTTAAAAAAAATGTCAAGTAGGCCAGGAACCATTCACAGGAAGGAGATAATGCCACCTCCCAATTCAGCAGAGTGGATCTTAAGAACAGATCTGCCTTGTGAGGATCGAACCGAGGTTTCCAAAGTTTGCATGCTATTTTCAGCAACAAAGCCAGCCAGGAACTTTCAAGGCCAGCAGGGCACAGAGCAAGGAGAAATGACCCACTACGGCATCACCGAAGAACAGAATGGAGTACTGTCCTAAAACTCTGAGAAACTGTTATGTGTAACTTGAATTAAGAAATAGCAGCCAGGGTGCATCTCAAACTGGCAAAGCTCTTGATGAGAAAATGATGTGTTATTGTAAGAAGCCCATTTAAAAATCGCCAAGGGGATTTGAGCAAACAGGCTTGGGGGATGCATCCAAGAACTGTCAAGTCTTCAAGGTACATTGACTTCAACCTCTCTTATGGCACTCAGTAGGAACTCACTGCTATAAAACAGTGGGCAGTAGCATACATCATTCTTTTCGGAATGGTTTCTTCCTGAACAAGTGCATTTAAACAGTGTTGGCTCCAGAGTAAGGAGATAAAATGAATTGGGAAGTAGACATAGTCTCTAGGCTGTTGCTGCTACTTCTCTTTGCCCCCCTTCCCCCCCACACTGTTTACATCCTCAGTGCACTACTAACTTCATTAGTGACAGGTTAAATAGGCAGCAAGGAGGAAAATACTCTAATTTATAGCGCTTGAGGATGGCATAAAATTACGACTACTGGATCTGCTCTGCAAAAGTCCAAGTGACCACTAGATGGTCTTGTCACTCTGCAAAAACACTTCTGAATGATTTATTGGATAAGCTCCCAAAGTTGGAGATGCAGCAGAGTACCGGATCTGAACTGCAAAATACAGCTGAACATTAGGGGGCGGAAAAGAGGTTGATATTCTTATTCTCTCTGCTTCCCTCTAGCACAGGGGTTGGCAACCTTAAACATTCAAAGAGCCATTTGGACCCGTTTCCTACAGAAAAGAAAACCCCGGGAGCCACAAAACTCCTTTGACACCTAAAATGAAGATAACACTGCATATATCGTTTTTTACCTTTATGCTATGTATAAAAAAACTATAGTGTGCTGCATTTATTAAATCAATGACCTGCAGCAGAGAAAACACATTTTTATTTCTGCATGCAACAAAAACATTTTGAACTCTGAAAAAAAAGATGGGTCGAAAAGCTCAATAAATCACTTGCTGGTGGGTGTTGCACATTGGTGGTTGTGACGTATATTTTGTGCGACAGGGAGCCGCAGCAGAGGGATGTAAGAGCCACATGTGGCTCCAGAACTGCAGGTTGCAGACCCCTGCCCTAGCAGCTGTCTGGATATCTTTAGACAGAAAATAGAAATCTGCAGATAAATGCTTTTGTCACATCCCAGAGATAAATAATGCCTTTGCAGGTAAAGCCTTTGTTTTATATGGTGGAAAAGACAGCTTAGTTTTTACCTGCCCTGAATCAAATGGATGCAATGTTTAAAACGGAGAAACGATTCTCCTTATAATTTGATCAAGGCATTCATTGAAAGAGCTGCAAGCTTAGAAATACCGTGCTGGCTAAAGAATTCTGGGAGATGAAGTCGACACATCTTAAAATTGCGATGAAAAATATTGATGTGTGATGGGTTCTTTGCGTGATCTAGCAGAGCTGATTTTATTATGGCTTCCCTGTTTGGGAGTAATGTTCAGGGGTGTCTCCAAGATACTGTCAAAAATATCAATATGGTGGCCAGGACAGCACAATTGGACCTCCAGCTGTTTTTTTTTAATCTGTGTCACAGCCACCATTTTGCCATTTTTTGACCACACCCTGCAGACACCTCTGCTGAGGTTACATTGTCCCTGTGTTTATTCAGCATGTTTGACCCATTTCCTGAATTAACCCATTATCTGAATTTGCAGAGTATGCTGAATCAGTATGCTGAATCCAAAGCTAACAAACCACAACAAACTAAGCCAAAGGCACACATGCACGCACGCACACACGCACAGACACTCACACACAATTAGTCAAACTTCGCACCCTGCACAAATGCCACCACTCAGTTTTAATTAGCCAAGTTAAACACGTTGTGGGAACACCATCAGAAGACACATGGATAATGATGTACAGGCGACAACTACAGCACCGAATCTATCCATGAGAGAGGTTTGTTTCTTTTCCATCCTTCAAAGGCTTGAATTTGCAAAGTTGGCTTCTCTGGCAGCAGCAGTCATCTGTCTTTCTAGCTCAGGGTCTAAGACAGACTCGAGGGAGGCTTGGGAAGGGTCCAGTACCCTTGGCAGACATCCTGCTGCAAGAACAATGGCTGACATCATGTTTTGTTTAAGCTAAAGCTGCCTTATGGTGTTGGAGGGAGAAAGTTTATTTTCTTTTGCCGATTTGCCATCTCTCTCTCTTTCGCTCTTTCTTCCTCACTGCTGGCTCCAGCCAACATTCCAGGCGAGTGAGCATTGCACAGGTCTCCGTGCCTAGATTTCCCATTAGGGCGACTTGTTTGTGAACCAGATTGCCCTTTCCACCATCCCCTTTAGCACTACAAGGAGAGCCTTTCCTCCAGGATCCATAGTAGGGGTTTAACTGCAGCATTTTACATCCCCTTTCTGGAATTGTGGGTACTTGGTGCTCAAATGGATTACAATCCTGCACAGTGCAATAGCAACAGCACTTATATACTGCTTCACAGTACTTTATAGCCCTTTCTAAGTGGTTTACAGAGTTGGCATACTGCCCCCAATAATCTGGGTCCTCATTTTACTGACCTCAGAAAGACTGAGTCAACCTTGAATTGGTCAGGATCAAACTGCTGGCATATTGGCAGAGTTAGCCTGAAATACTGCATTCTAAACACTGCACTTCCATGGCTCTTATAGAGCAGAACTCAGGGTGGAGCTGTCTTCAGATAGTCAAAAAAGGCTGCTACAGTGCAATTGAAGCCCTGTCTGGTGTGAATAGAATAGAATAGAATAGAATAGAATAGAATAGAATAGAATAGAATAGAATAGAATAGAATAGAATAGAATAGAATAGAATAGAATAATAACTTTATTGTCACTTTGAATGTACGCTAATCGGCATACATTAAAATGAAATTTCATTGCATACAGCTCTCAAAGGGTCACCACATCCAATATACACTACATAAACATGACAAAATAAATAAATATGTCAGTCCTGGAACCCATCTTTTACTTTGGATCTTCAGGGCTGCCACATTTAATGCTGTGGGAAACTGGGAGGGGGGATTGTATGGAGTTGGGGATATATATAGTCATAATAACATTCTTTTCTCTGAGAGTCAAGGACATTTTGCCCTGCACCTGGAGTGGTGTGACTGGGAGGCATCTCCAGTTGGGACAGTGCAACGATTGGACCATGTGATGGACATGTGGGTGCTGGGGAAGGGACTTGGACTTTCTTTTGGGTGGGGAAAACCTGGAAGCTTTCAGATTCAGGTTTTCCCAGATGTGCCAATATGACATCTCTAATAAAATGGAACTTTGAGGAACTTCTAGCCTCAGAGTCTTCTTTCGTTGGGACCCTGACAAAACAAACAAACAAACAAATAAATACAATAAATTATGTATATGCCCACATATAATATATGACACAAAGAAACAAAACAATCTAGTTTCAATGTATGCATGTACATGGCGAGAAAAATGAATCTTGTGAGTTTACCAGACAAATGGCATAGGGAACAACGCTGTTACAGAATCTGATAATCCTGCTAGAAAAGCCAAATGGCGTTTCAATTGCACTGCAACCACTGCCATCTTGACTTTTTTGACTGTGCCTTGTGGATGCTCCTGATTCTGAGAATAGTGAGCCTAAGCCTATTTGTGTGGGCATGGTTAATTCAGCTGACTTCTTTCAATCAGAGGAGGCAAAGGGGCAAAGAACATTTCAGGATAATCAAAGTGAGCCTTACTCCAGCCGTGGAAATCCCATGGCTGTTGTTTTCAGATTCATTGCTAATCGCTCACATTCACAGCTATGAAGACTAGAAACAAGATTTCTCCACAGTTCACAGATCTCAAAAGATAAGAATGTGCACCCAACGGTGGCTTCAATCTTTTTCAAACCAAGGGTGCATCACCACATCTGCATTCTCAAATCTGACCTGCTTTCAAACAGTTTGCTTTATTCGGGTCTGACTTGGTATATCTTGCAATCCCATGCAATAAAGGCTGGCCACGCAAATTTTGATTGAATGTCTTAGATATATCCCTACGATTTCGTCACTTGAGTTTGCCAAGAACACTGAAATGCAGTACACAGATTTCCACGTCTGTGTATGCAAAGTAAATTTCTACTCAAATCTCAGTTTATGTTTTCAGATTGAAAATCAAAAGTGGGGAGAAAGAGTAGAAGGTTGAAGGAGAATAGTTTATATGGTTGTGGCTGTGTGCCATATTGATTTTTTTTAAACCTTCTTTCCCTCCCCTAAGGGTGCCCCTAGGCTCCCAGTTAGACCTATTTGACCACATTTGGAAACAGCAGAATGGAGAAGTCAGATGTTCTGTGGCCACATCCTGAGGAGCTGTTTTCATAAGTTACTGAAGGTCATTTTTTTAAAAAAAGTGCCCAATTAGCACATTGGTTTAAACCAGTGATGAAATGTAAAATTTGTTACTACTGGTTCTGTGGGCGTGGCTTGGTAGGGGGAGGGGTAATATGACTGAGTTGGCATGGCCAACTTTTTTTTTTTTACTTTTAAAAGCATTTTTTCTACCACCTCTTCAGAGAAGGTAAAAAAATGCTTTTAAAAGGCTCTGACAATCCCAGCTGAGTTGCCTGATCGTCAGAGGCTTTTTTTTCTTTTAAAAGAAATGCTTTTAAAAGAAAACAAAAGCCTCTGACGATCAGGCAACTCAGCTGGGATCGTCAGAGCCTTTTAAAAGCATTTTTTCTACAACCTCTTCAGCCAAAGAGATTGTAAAATATACTTTTAAAAGGCTCTGACGATCCCAGCTGAGCCGCACGATCACTAGAGTCTTTTTTTTTTTTTTTTTTACTTTTAAAAGCATTTTTTTGGCCAAAGAAAAAATGCTTTTAAAAATAAACAAAAAAGCCTCTGATGATCGCGTGGCTCAGCTGGGCATGTGGGGGTGGGGGGGCAGGGATTTTTGTTACTGGTTCTCCGAACCACCCACCGTCATTGCTACCGGGCAATCCGGTCCGAACCAGGAGCATTTCACCCCTAGTTTAAACTGATCCATGTTATGATCAGCAGATTCCTTTTTGTAGGCTCTCCTTGTAGGGTGAAGTGGTGGTATTCAGCCTGTTATATCCGGTTTGGGCAAACCGGTAGCGGTGGTGGTGGGAGGCTCCGCCAACCTGCCCGGACATCATCACATCCCGTTTTTGACACTCTCTGCATGTGTGGAAGGTCCTGCGCATGTGTGGAGGTGGCACATGTGAGCGAAGCGAGCACATGCATGTGTGCTCTCACATTTGCGAACCGGTAGCAAAGGTAAGTGAATACCACTCTGAGTGTTACTATATAGTTGTGTCAGCCAGGCTCTAGTGCTGACATGTAGAAAGGTGTAGCTGATAATTCACTGGGAGGAGAAAGCTTGGAACATGGTTTTTGCATTCTCTCAGTCCATCCATTTCACAGGATTATTGTTTTTGGGGACATAATGAAGTCCTATACAAACTGACCTAACTTCCTGAAGAAAAGGCAGAATAGGAAACTAACATAAAATAAACAATCCAACCTATGTTACAACCAACCAAATTTAATGTGTGTGAAGACAGCCACTGAGTTTTTAAGTGACCTGAGAAGGCCGAGCTAACATGGTGCCATATTTGGCTCCCTGTCTCTCAACCAGTTTGTTTTTCTGCTTTAAGGCTTTGATTTTCCATGTTATTTTTAAGGTATTTAAGTTTTCTATTGATTGTTTTATGTTAATTGCAGCAAGGGTGCAGAGAGCATTGTTTCTGTTGCAGATTTTTTTTGCCCATTACACATGATTCCATCATTCTCCTACTCTTCTTTGCTTCCTGATCAGAAAAATTATTTGCAAAGCCCGAGTGCCTACTATAAAGACTTTTGGAGAAATTAATAGAAAACCCAGCCTGCAAAAATCCAGATATCCATCAGATGGCAGCAAAGAAGTAGATTAAAATCTAGTGCTTTGCTGCCATCTTGTGCTCACCCTATGTTTTGCAGCCCAAATTTAGTAGCCCTAGGAGAGATCAGTCTTGAATGAAGAAATTGAAGAGGTTCTGAAAATCAAGAAAAACAATCATAGAAATTGTGAAAAAAAGGAATACATTTTTTGTCCATTAAATTATATTTTCTATCAGAAAATTATATTTTCTATCCCAATAATTCACCGGATTTCAATACGTTGCTCTATATTTTAAGCTATCACTAACATAGGTGACCTCCAGATATATGGATTTCCAAATTCCCCAGCCAGAATGACCATTATTGGATGCTGATGACAGCAGATTTGTAAGTTTCTGGGTTCAGGAAGTGCATGGGATAAGTTACAAATATTCTGCTAATGACAGGGAAAAGAAGGGGCTACATTGAGTCCAGGTGATATGTTCCCCATCTTTGAAGAGTTTGTCTGATGACTTTAGAAACTTTAGAAAGTTAACCAAGTATTGCCTAAGAAATTTTAAGTCACATAGAATAAAATCTCAGTCATCTTTTAATTTTATAAATAGGGACCTCTGTACCCCTGTTCAATTTTCATGTTGATTATTTTATGTGCTCTAGATCATGAGTTAATCACAGCTTTTAAAAAGTGTATAAACAGGACATCTTTTTGATTGGACTATAATGTGAATGTAAGCCAGGTCCACATGATGGTAGTGACAGATGTTCAAATTGACAGTGGCATGTGGAACCAACCCAAGAAACATACAACTATAAATTGAGCTTGACAGCAAGTGTGGTGTAATGGTTAAGGGCACCAAGCTAGAAGAGAGATGTAACAGTATTTGAGAAAGCCCTTGAGAGATGTAGCAAAGGAATGCTTCTTAGGGAATGGTCAAATAAGAGAGGCAGGGGTGGGATTCAGCTGGTTCATACCAGTTCAGGCGAACCTATAGTTGTGACCTGCAGGTGGACCCGCCCACCTGCCCCAGCACTATGCCATCCTATTTAGCTGTGTTTTTAAGCCACGCACATGCATGCAAGTCAGGGGTGGGTTCTACTTACCTTTACTACCGGTTCGCAATGGGACCGCGCGTGCTCTTCTGTGCATGCGCAGAAGCATTTTGGTGACATTGGGGTCAGTGGGCGGGGCCTCCCACTGGTTTTATTACCGGTTCTATAGAACCGGTACGAATTGGGGGCAACCCACCACTGATGCAAGTGCACGCACGAGCAAAGTGCATGCATAGAAGGCTGCATGTGTGCTCACATTTTCGGTGCTGGGGCAAACCGGTTGTTAAATTATGTGAAGCCCACCTCTGAAGAGAGGGCATAGCCCACATCTGCATAACGGGTGAAAAAAGAGACTCAGAAAGAACCCTCCCTAGTTTCTCACATTGTAAAGGAGACGGCGGAAGATCTGTACTTTCAGATTTACAAAATTCTGTAAATGCAGCCTTATAATAAAATAGAATTAGCTCATGTGGTCATGCTTCGTGTCTAGGGTACCTGGGAAGGCTGACAGGAGACTGCAATTTCTAGTCTTGCCTTAGGCATAAAGCCAGCTAGGTGACCTTGGACCAGTCTCTGTGTCTCTTGGCCCTAGCAAGTAGGCAATGGCAAACTCCTTCTTAAAATGTTGCCAAGAATAACTATCCTGACTTGTCACTAGGAGCTAACACTGGTTTGAAGGCACCTATACACACACAGAGAGAGAGGGAGAGACAGAGAGACAGAGAAAGACAGAGACACAGAGGGAGAGGGAGAGAGACAGACAGAGAGACAGAGACAGAGAGACAGAGAGAGGGAGAGAGGGAAAGAAGGGGAGAGAGAGAGAAGGAAAGAGAGACACACACACACAGAGGGAGAGGGAGAGAGAGAGGGAGAGAGACAGACAGAGACAGACAGACAGACAGAGACAAAGAGAGGGAGAGGGAGAGAGAGGGAGAGAAAGACAGAGAAGGCAAGAGAGAGGAGAGAGAGAGAAAAGGAGAGAGAGAGAGAGAAGGAGAGAGAGAGACAGACACAAACACAGAGGGAGAGGGAGAGGGAATGGGAGACCGACAGACAGAGATAGAGACAGACAGAGACAGAGAGAGAGAGGAAGGGAGAGGGAGAGGGAGAGACAGAGAGAGAGAGAGAAGAAGAAGGGAGAGAGAGGAAGGAGGGAGGGAGAGAGAGATTGCTTAGCTAGAGCCCACCAAAGATTTGTTTGAACCGCCTGCTTCCCAGGTATCCACCACATGCCCCCCGAGATGTTTGCTTCTCTCTTCTCTCCATAAATATTGGAATTGAAATGCAGACTGCCATCAATTGAGGAGGTTTCATTTAGGTATAATGACTAACTGTTACCATTAATAGACTTCTCCCCCTCCTCTTCTGTGAATATGCTAAATCCTCCCGTCTAGGCCAGGGTCACTTCTACATTTCTTGTTAATAAATTTTGTATTATGCAGTGTATGAGGTATTTCCTCTTGTCTCTCCAGAATCTACTATTAGTCAGTTTTACTGAGTAATCCTAAATTTGGCTTTTATGAGAAAGGGAGAAAACATTCTCTCTATTTTCCCCACGCCAGAGCTAATCATCTAAACAATAAGATTTTCCAATGTGTACTTTTCTTCAGCCTGAAATATAAAGGGTTTTCTCTTAAAACTAGAGCCACCCCAGGAAATCTTGCTAACGTTATTGAAAGCATTTTCTTTTTCTCTCCCAAAGCTCTTTTGTCCATTCAAATATGTCTTACATTTTGCATTAGGCAAAAATTATGTGAGAATTCAATGTTTTTTTTTTTAAAGAAGGGCTCGGGACAGGGGTTTCTCCTCTGTTCTGGTCCTGTTAGATCTCTCAGCGGCTTTTGATACCATCGACCATGGTATCATGCTGCACCGGTTGGAAGAGTTGGGGATGGGGGGCACCGTGTTATGGTGGTTCTCCTCCTTTCTCTCCGACCGGTCGCAGTTCGTGTTGGCAGGGGGGCAGAGGTCGACCTCGAGGCCTCTTATATGTGGAGTGCCTCAGGGGTCGGTCCTCTCGCCCCTCCTGTTCAACATTTATGTGAAGCCGCTGGGCGAGATCATCCGTGGCTTTGGGGTGAGATACCACCAGTACGCTGATGACACCCAGCTGTACATCTCCACCCCAGGCCACCCCAACGATGCCCTTGAAGTGATGTCCCAGTGCCTGGAGGCTGTACGGACCTGGATGGGGAGGAACAGGCTCAAGCTCAACCCGTCCAAGACTGAGTGGCTGTGGTTCCCGGCATCCCGATATAGTCAGTTGACTCCATCACTGACTATTGGGGGCGAGTCTTTGGCCCCCACAGAGAGGGCTCACAATCTGGGAGTTCTCCTGGATACGCAGCTGTCCTTGGAGGAACATCTGACGGCTGTTGCCAGGGGGACCTTTTATCAGGTTCGCCTGATTCGCCAGTTGCGGCCCTTTCTTGATCGGGATTCCCTGTGCACAGTCACTCATGCCCTTGTAACCTCTCACCTTGACTACTGCAACGCTCTCTACATGGGGCTCCCCTTGAAGAGCACCCGGAGGCTCCAACTGGTCCAGAACGCAGCAGCGCGGGTAGTGACGGGAGCAGCATGGCGCTCCCATGTAACACCGCTCCTGCGTGAGCTGCACTGGCTCCCGGTGGTCTTCCGGTGCGCTTCAAGGTGTTGGTTCTCACCTTTAAAGCACTCCATGGCATAGGGCCTAGCTATCTTTGAGACCACCTGTTGCCACCGACGACCTCCCATCGACCCGTGCGCTCCCACAGAGAGGGCCTCCTTGGGGTGCCATTAGCCAAACAGTGCAGGCTGGTGACCCCCAGGGGGAGGGCCTTCTCTGTGGGGGCACCTACCCTCTGGAATCAGTTGCCCCCAGAGATAAGGAGAATCCATGACCTCAGTGCCTTCCGCCGTGCCCTTAAAACCTTCTTTTTCCAGCAAGCCGGGCTGGCCTAATTTTTTAAGTGTTTTTTAAATTGTTTTGTTTATCGTTTTTAATTAACGGGGCCAAATTTATATATATATTTTTAACTGTATTTTAATATTTGTATTTGATGTTTTTATTTGGCTGTTCACCGCCCTGAGTCCTCAGGGAGAAGGGCGGTATACAAATTCAAAATAAAATAAAATAAAATAAATTAAGGGGCTGAGCAGACAGACTGCAGGAATAGACCCATTTTGAGTGAGCAAGTAATGAGCTTTGCAAATATCATTGGCTTTGGAGTAGAATTTCCTGTGAATGAAAAGTTTTACACAGGCTCAACATTCCAGGATGATATTGGAATCAACCTCTAAATATGGGGTCTGATGATGCTTTATAAAAACATGTTGTGATGTATGCACACACATGCACCCACATACAAGCACACATGCACATGCACACACACACAAAAAACACTTGAGGAACAATTCAACAGTAATGATTTTGTCCAGGCTTTTAAAATTTTGTTTTGTTAAACAACAAGTCCTAAATTGAACAGAAACGTAATTTTAAAAAGATTTTTTAAATCCTATCTTTATTATTTTAATAAATATATGATGGTGAACATGCCTCATATTTTTTGCTTCTCCTATTTTTCCACAACAACTAGTGAATTGGGTTGAGAAAGAAGTATTGGCCCAAAGTAAATCAATGCCAATGGCTCTCATGCCTAAAGTGGGATTAGAACTCGCAATCTCCCCGTGCCTT
Organism: Arizona elegans; assembly: GCA_022577455.1. Lineage (NCBI taxonomy): Eukaryota > Metazoa > Chordata > Lepidosauria > Squamata > Colubridae > Arizona > Arizona elegans. The sequence continues at coordinate 316,782,103 of JAKOOJ010000001.1, read as the reverse complement.
AACCACTAGACCAAAATGTCTCTATTTACCATTGAAGTTATCTCCTTCCTTCCTTCCTTCCTTCCTTCCTTCCTTCCTTCCTTCCTTCCTTCCTTCCTTCCTTCCTTCCTTCCTTCCTTCCTTCCTTCCTTCCCAAGAGAATATTTACTCTTTCTTGGCATTTTGCAGCCCTATCTCTATCACCTCGCCATCATTTTTCACATTCTTGCCAAAAACTTCCATTACAGGGAGAAGGAACCCAGTAAATACTGTAGAGCAGTAATTCTCAACCTCGATAACTTTAGGAGGTACGGACTTCAACTCCTGGAATTAACCAACCAGCATGTTGGAGAAGTCGGGAGTTGAAGTTTTTACACCTCTTAAAGTTGTCAAGGGTTGAGAATTTAGATAGAGGACATCATCCTGTAGTTCAGCATCAGGAAGAAATGAAGGGAAAAAGCAATGTTGAGACTCTAGAAAGAGTGCAGGGAAGAGCAACAAAGATGATTAGGGGACTGGAGGCTAAAACATATCAAGAACGGTTGCAGGAACTGGGTATGTCTAGTTTAATGAAAAGAAGGACTAGGGGAGACATGATAGCAGTGTTCCAATATCTCAGGGGCTGCCACAAAGAAGAGGGAGTCAAGCTATTCTCCAAAGCACCTGAGGGTAGGACAAGAAGCAATGGGTGGAAACTAATGAAGGAGAGAGGCAACCTAGAACTAAGGAGAAATTTCCTGACAGTTAGAACAATTAATTAGTGGAACAACTGGCCTCCAGAAGTTGTGAATGCTCCAACACCGGGGGTTTTTAAGAAGACATTAGATAACCATTTGTCTGAAATGGTATAGGGTTTCCTGCCTAAGCAGGGGGTTGGACTAGAAGACCTCCAAGGTCCCTTCCAACTCTGTTATTCTATTCTATTCTATTCTATTCTATTCTATTCTATTCTATTCTATTCTATTCTATTCTATTCTATTCTATTCTATTCTATTCTATTCTACTCTACTCTACTCTACTCTACTCTACTCTACTCTACTCTACTCTACTCTACTCTACTCTATTACAAAGTTCCCTTGCTCTGAGATATTAAATTAGAACATCTCCACTTTCGCATGTTAATAGTAGAGCAATATTGAGTTGTATTGTTAAAAATAGTGTGCAGTCCTATTGCATAATTTCACTCTGGAATTTCAGCTGGTCTTATTTTTTTTTGCTGGTGGAATTTTGTAACGCAAAGGTTGTTCCAATCAGAAGAATCCAAAATCAATTATGCTGTAGATTCATTTGTGCCTTAAGATTCTTGGAGTGATGAACACAGGGGCATTCTCTCTCCCACCCCCCCCCACCCCCCAAATCATTCTTCACAACCTTTTGAGATTGCTTGAGCTTTACAAAAGTTGCTGGTTCAGTTTCATTTAATGAGGTTGAAAAGTAAACAGGAAATTCACCTCTGCCTTTTCCTCCATCCCCATTATCTAAACCCAACACATTAATTCTCATTATACGGAAAGAAGATATGCCAAGACGTAAACCTTATTTCTGGCCTGAATTCTGCCAGTAAGTGTTCTGCTTTATATCTGTCTAGCATTAGGACTCCCTTCCCCACAAAGGGACTTTGAGTTCTCAGTCAGATCTTCTCCTAAACCTACCTAGCAATTCTACCTCTTCTGCCTAGCAATTTACTATGGTCAGTCTTTGTTTCATCTGTGAAGCGTGTTTTGCTTTTCTAGGTAATGGAACATGAACTGAAGCCCTCAAGAGTCCAATAATTCAATTTTCCAGCACAGCAGTCTCCCTCCTTAACATAGCCATAAAATAGTCCACATCAGTGTAAGCCACAGGAGACGGTGCAGGGTTACTAATAAGAGTTCTTCTGAGCATATCCTGAATGGCTTGCATATTTTTCTCAGTAGCCCAGATTTTTTAAGGCTGTGACTGTGACAAAAGGCCCTACATTATACAGCAGAGTTCATATGTCTAGTTAAGTTTTAATGGAACTTTTCAAAACAAAATAAGAAACTCCTACTTATTAAATCAGGCAATCAAACTAGTCCAAACTAGCCTTTTATCTGGATCTACGAGGCCTTTTTAGAATCTTACTTGGTGGTTTCATACAACATACTAGACCAGGCTAAAAGAAGATTGGATTGTTGGTGGCTCAACGTTTGGGAGAAGCCAACCATTGTCTCAGTACAATATTAAGTTAATCACTGCAGTTAGTAACATGGTTGTTAAATGAATCTGACTCAGTGGCGAAATTCAATTTTTTTTACTACCGGTTCTGTGGGTGTGGCTTGGTGGGTGTGGCTTGGTGGGCATGGCAGGGGAAAGATACTGCGAAATCTCCATTCCCTCCCCACTCTGGGGCCAGTCAGAGGTGGTATTTGCTGGTTCTCCGAACTACTCAAAATTTCCGCTACTGGTTCTCCAGAACCTGTCAGAACCTGCTGGATTTCACCCCTGATCTGACTTCTCCACTGACTTTGCTTGTCAGAAGGTTGCAAAAGGTGGAACCCTGCAACTGTCATAAATACATGCCAGTTGCCAAGGATATGAATTTTGATCATGTGACCATGGGGATGCTACAATGGTTGCGTGAAAACCAGTAATAAAAAATCATTTTTTCAGTGACCTTGTAACTTTGAATGGTCACTAAATGAATGGTTGTAAGTCAAGGTGTGTGTGTATGTAGCTTTCCTTCCCTGATCTTTGGAGAAACTAGAGTGCAGACAGGGCCCATGACTTCTCATTAAAATTGTTTCCTAAAGGTGACATGAACAAACTTTTCTAGCCCACAGACATTCTCTTCAGATTCTTCCCAACTTCAGCTGTAGCTCCCAATTTATTGTGCAGAACAAGAATGGAAATATTTCCCCAATTAGCACCCCATACTTGGTCATTAGACACAAAATCCCGATTTTGTACTTTTCCAAGTAAACAGCTTCTCTTAGACCAGAAGAGTCCCAGATTCCAACTTGTTGGTCAGAGTTATCAGCCTTGTATCCTTTATTAAGTGTCAGTTGTAAAACTGCCACTGAAATCTTTATTTATTTTTTATATTTTATTTTATTGAATTTCTATACCGCACTTCTCCCAAAGGACTCAGGGTGGTGTACAGCCAGAAATAAAATCATAACAATATAAAAATTAAAAGCAATTAAAACAATTAAATAAATTGGCCAAAAACTCTAATAAAACAACCCATTAAAATAGTTAGGCCAGCCCTGCTTGTTGGAATAATAATGTTTTTAGGGCGCAACGAAAGGTATGAAGGTCGGGAATCCTACGAATCTCCAGGGGCAGCTCATTCCAGAGGTCCCCACAGAGAATGCTCTCCCCCTGTAGGTCATCAGCCGACATTGCCTAGCCGACGGCACCCGGAGGAGCCCTTCTTTGTGGGAGTGTACCGGTCGATGGGAGGTTATCGGTGGCAGAAGGCAGTCTCGTAGATACCCAGGTCCCAAGCCATGGAGCGCTTTAAAGGTAGCAACCAGCACCTTGAATTGCACCCGGAAGACCACTGGGAGCCAGTGCAGCTCGTGCAGGAGCGGTGTTACATGGGAGCGTCGAGTCGCTCCCGTAATTACCCATGCGGCCACATTCTGGACCAGTTGGAGCCTCTGGGTGCTCTTCAAGGGGAGCCCCATGTAGAGAGCGTTACAATAGTCCAGATGGGAGGTGACGAGGGCGTGAGTGACTGTACGTAAGAAGTCCTGATCCAGAAAGGGACGCAACTGGTAAATCAGGCAAACCTGATAAAAAGCCCCCCTGGCCACAGCCGTCAGGTGGTCTTCTAAGGACAGCTGCGAGTCCAGGAGGACACCCAAGTTGCGAGCCCTCTCTGAGGGGGTCAAGGTCTCACCCCCAATAGTCAGTGATGGAGTCAACTGACTATGACGGGACGCCGGAAACCACAGCCACTCAGTCTTGGAGTCTTTGACCATCTTATGAGACTCCATGGCCATTTAGGAAAAGCTATATTTCTAAAAATATAACTTTTTTAAAAAATTGAAGGACAGTAGATGCCATCTAATTATTATTGACGCTGGGATTAGCTGGTATGAGATTTGGAGATGGTCTTAATATTCCACATTTAAATTACCACTTTTAACCTCCCTCCCAGTTTCTAGCAGTGCACTAATACTTTTTATATTTTTATATTCCCCTCCCTGCCTTTCCCATCACCGTGACCTCAATATGCCATTCCCAAGAGTTTTTCTCTCACTTTGTGAAAGTAGACACTTTTTGGCAGGCAAATTTTTTCAAAGAGAAAATTACACGAAGGAGAGGCCAGTGGGAGAAGCCTTTAGGCAAATTTACTGCTGATGCTTTGTAAAAAAAATACAATTTTTCATTGCAGGTGTCTCTCTTGGCACCTCATTTCCCACCCCCAAATTGCCCATTCAAGGAATCAGTCAGATCTTTGGAGACTTCTAGGCCAAATTCTGGTCCCAGTTTCATCAACAAACAAGCGCCTTGGTAACCAAGAAATAAATTAAGACCAGGTGAAGCCTCCAAGGGAGGATTGAGAAGCTTGTTATGCAAGCAAAATCTTAAGATATTTATCAATTAAAACTCCTTTGATCCCTCTGATTTTTTGGCTCTCTGGCTGGGTTATTATTAATATATGCACAATGAGAGAAACAGTCATGTGTGCCATATAAACAGAATCACATCTTTCCATATTAAGAGCTGCTTCATCCTTTTACACTTTACAGAACAAGAGGACACGTGTTCCTTTGCCAAAGGGGATATTCAAGATTAATAAGGAACATATATGTCAGCAGCTAGGTACTTCCTACCCCAGTGTTTCTCGACCTTGGCAGCTTTAAGATGGACTTCAACTCCCAGAATTCCCTAGCCAGCAATAGATTTTGAATGGAGGCCCACTCCTTTACCAATAAATGCTGCCTTGTTTATAATGCAGCTTGAACAAATCATGGAAGGTAGCCACTGGATCTATGTCTGATTCAGCTCAGAATCCCATTTCAAGGGCAACTTGCCCCCAGTTTTCATTTCCTGGGGAAATCATCCCGTGGGCTTCCCAAAGGCAATTTAGCACCTCACTTAGAAATAGGATAGAAAGTTTGTGGTTGTGATCTAATAGCAGGACTTTTACATTTCCAGAGATAGAATCAGTGGTGGGTTGACCCTGGTTCGGACCGGTTCGCAAGAACCGGTAGTAAAACCGGCAGGAGGCTCCGCCCACCCCCGTGGATGTCATCATTGGTGATCTGCGCGTGCGCAGAAGCTCAGCATACATGCGCGATCCTGTTACAAACTGGTAGTAAAGGTAAGTTGAACCCACCCCTGGATAGAATCCATTCATTGAGCTCTTATAACATGGGTTGTTTGGATTGTCTCGGTGTATTGTTTGAATCCGGTCAATTCTGAAATCATGGTTAAGCAAATTACAACAGGGCATAATGCAAAAGAGTCAGCTTGGTGTAGTAGTTAAGGTGCTGGCCTAAAAATCAGGAGATTGCAAATTCTAGTCCTGTTTTAGGCATGAAAGTAAACTGTGTGACTTTAGGCCAATTATTCTCTTTCACGGCCTAACTCAGGGGTGGTATTCACTTACTTTCCCTACCAGTACGTAAATATGAGTGCGCGTGCATGCTTGCTGCACTCACATGCACGACTTCCACAGATGCGCACAGCAGGGGTGGGTTCTACTTACCTTTACTACCGGTTCGCAATGGGATCGCACGCTTGTGCTCGCTTCGCTTGTGTGCATGCCTTGCTTCTGCACATGCGCAGAAGCTTCTGTGCATGGTGCAGATCGTCAATGATGACATCCGGAGTGGTGGGCGGAGCCTCCCGTCAGTTTTACTACTGGTTCTTGCAGACCGGTCCAAACCAGGGGCAACCCACCACTGGCGCACAGCCTTCTGTGCATGTGCACGGCCTCAAAAACGTGTCTAAATAGGACGGCATAGAACTGGGGCGGGTGGGCAGGTGGGTGGGCCCACGATTTCAACTACCAGTTCATCCGAACTGGTCCGAACCGGCTGAATACAACCTCTGGCCTAACTCCCTTCATAGGGTGGTTGTTGTGGGGAAAAGAGGAGGAAGAAAGATTATCATGTACATTCACTCCTTCAGTTACTTATAAAGTAATAAAGGTGAGATAAAGATCTAAAAAATGAATAAAATAAATAAGTAAGCCCAGTTGTGAGACTTTGAAGTTCATTTGGATTCTGAAAAGTAGTCCGAAGACTCTCTTCTCCTCATCAGACTTCTGCATGGAGATTTTCTCCCACTCCAAAGACATCTCTGTACCTGTAATGGTTTCATTCGGTCACCATTTATATTTGGCAGCTGAAGCAATATATTTCTGGCTGGAAAAGCCCACGGAAACGAGTCTTTTCTTCAAAAGACTGCAATTCTCTGGCATACCTAAATAATTCATTTCCCAATCTGCTGGAATGCTCACTTTGCTTAGACCTCTGGCTTCCAGCCGTCTGGTATCCTAGCAAGCCTTTCAAGGGAATGATGGCTTGACAGCTTTGCAGCTCCATTCCTGGAAATTGCTTGGAGATATATATATGACTAGAGAAACAGACACTATGAAATAATGATGTGGACTGGAGGAAGGAAGCGGAACATTTTTTGAAACTTTCTGTTCGCCTGGGATAGGCCATCGAGGTTGTTATTCCAGGACCGCTGTAATTTGGGACAGAGATGTGATCAGGTCAGCGGAAATGAAGATGATTGTTAATATGAATAAGCTCCTGGGAGAATGTGGAGCAGAAATGGTGTGGAAATGTTCTAAATCTGCAAGCTGACTACTAATACTTTTCCAATATCTGGCCAATCCAGAGACTATTTGCTGCTTTTCCAAGAGTTCCATGTTCCACTCCATCCATTCCTTCTGCCCTTTAATATGATCCAATCCCCACTCTTCTTGTCATAAGAGCTTTCTAAGTTAAAATTAATGGGTTTTTGGTTCTTTCCTCCCAACCCCTGGATAAGTTACTGTATGAAAAGTAAACTTCATTTCATGTAAATGGTCCATGTATGAATGACTGACCCATGCCTGTGCTTTGCCAATTAGCCTCCTGAAGCTTTGTACCCAAATGTACAATGGTCCTTGGTCCTTGAGCCACCTTGATTAAATATCTTGACTGTTTTGTTTCTTAATGTTCTGTTCCTCGCTGTCTCTATGCAACATACACAGAGAGTTTTTGTTTATTCCATCCTATTTACAGTCTAAAGTTGGAACAAAGGCAAAGGATATTAGTGTCTCAAAACTAATAAACCTATATATCTCTATATAAATACAGGCACATGCTCTCTTGCTCACAAACATACTTAGTAGTAGGAGACTGGATTCTCAGGCCTGTGGAAGATGCCCTCAATTAACCTTGAGGGATTCTGCCTTATTCCATCAGTTTGCAAGAGTAAACTGTAGAGAGCCAGCATTTCTGACTTGCTAACTTCCAGTTATGCTGTGATTGCAATTGTATATTAGCTAGAAATTTGAGAAGTGGCAGTTTCAATCCATCCATCTTGATCAGTGTTTCTCAATCTTAGCAACTTTAAGAGGTGTGGACTTCACCCTGGCTGGGGGATTCTGGGAGCTGAAATCCATACCTCTTAGAGTTGGTGAGATTCACTGGTTACAAAGTCAGGGAAAATTGCTTTAAAACAGAAGAGAAATCTATTACATCTTCTTGACATGCCAAAGATCCCCAAGTCCTCTTCTAGGTATCTTCAATTAATGCATTTTAATTAGCGAAGTTGAAAAAGGTATCCCGAATCTCTGGAGGGCTGCTATTCGTCCCAGAAGGCTACATTTAGCAAGATGAGCCAATTGTTGGATTCTATGGAATCTAGTGCTTTTGATGCAACCCATAAACCAAGAGTTAAGTATCTGCAGACCATAAATCAGGAGTCAAGCATCTGCAGAGAAAGGAGAGAGAGAGAAGGAGGGAGGTGGATTTAAAATGTGGGAAAATCATCCAGAACTTTTGATCTCCTGCTCCCTCAATTGACTCAACTCAGTGTTCCTTGGAGACCTTTATACTTGATTTCACCTCTTTCAAATCCCGTTTTATTCCCCATATTATTCAAGATGCCTTAGATTTAACCTCTTCATCTTCAAAATGTACAATTGACTCAATTATATTCTTTTGCCTGCTTGAGCAAATGAGAGAATCCAGGTTCTATCTAGCTGTCCCACTTTAGTAAAATCACGAAGGGCTTCCATAATAGAAAACTCTTCATTTGAAAATAATGGGATTTTCCATTCGTTGTTGATGAAGCAACTGGTCCATAACGTCTATACAGAATATGTAGGATGACTTTCTATATAAAAGCACTTTTTCATTGGTGGGGAGAATGAAGAATTTAATTATGACTCATTGGGACATGAGCCGGCCACCTTTTCTGCTATTTGTGAACAGAACAATTCTCTTTTGAGAAGCAGAAGAAAAATTCTATAGGATACTCAAAAGGAACATAGCATGGGAAATCTCATTCCAGGTGTGCGAGTTTCTAAACTAGCCAAATTTTAGATTCTCCTCTATCATCCTGCAGTTTATGATAAATGTGATCTGTTCAATTAGGACCAGAAGATTCAAACTGAAACTGAGTAGTTAGGGGGAAGTTATCCTGTTTTAATTCAATCTAGTATTTAATCTAGAGTTCCTGTTGTGTGGATAAAATGAAAGGAGATTCAATCCGGAGGATCCTTGAGCTCCTAGAGAAATCACAGGAAATACTGTATACCAAATCAATCAACCAACCAGAACCAACAAATAGTCTGCATGGGTCTGCAGAGCCATTATAGGAACATCCAAAAGGTTTCTAGAGAATCCAGTGAAAAAGCTTTTCTTTTTAGAACTTCCTTCCTTCCTTCCTTCCTTCCTTCCTTCCTTCCTTCCTTCCTTCCTTCCTTCCTTCCTTTTTTTCTTTCTTTCCCACCCAGAGTTGCTTAAATGAGATGGACAGCCATATAAATTGGGAGACAGAGAAGATATATGACACAATAGTGATCAGAAGCAACAGAGGGCAAATGTAGAAGGAATATTGCATTCCCTTTTGCTGTAGTCTCTCTCTCAATAGTTTGGCCATGGAGAGCTTGATTATTTACAAATGCTTGCCTAGGCAGGGACCATTTTCTAGAAAACAAACTGGTGTCTTCTAGATATCACCATGACTAGGATATTCTCTATAATTCAATTAACATTTCTCTTTTAGGGGGTAGATGAGTAGATACTTGGCAACAGTTAGTAACTATTTTGGTAGTTCTTTTCTACAAAAGAAAAGTCAAGTCTGTCATTCAACTTGACATTTGCCAAGTGAAATAGCAGTGGGCACATTGGATCTCACTGACAGTATATTGCCCATCTGTGAAACAGCCTGTTCACTCTTCAGATCATTTTTGACCACACAAACATGTTCAGTAGAAACTTTGAGTAGTAGTAATTTGAAGGGTGGTAAGTAATTTGCATTCACTGTCAAGGACACATCCTAGGCAGAGGTGGGTTTCAGCAGGTTCTGACCAGTTCGGGAGAACCGGTAGTGGAAATTTTGAGTAGTTTGGAGAACCGGTAGTAAAAATTCTGACTGGCCCTGCCCCCATATATTCCCTGCCTCCTGAGTCCCAGCTGATCGGGAGGAAATGGGGATTTTGCAGTAACCTTCCCCTGGAGTGGGGTGGGAATGGAGATTTTACAGTATCCTTCCCCTGCCACGCCCACCAAGCCACGCCCACCAAGCCATGCCATGCCGACCAAGCCACATCCACAGAATGGATGTGTACTCCACCAGTAGTAAAAATGTTTGAAACCCACCATTGATCCTAGGAAGTTTTATAATGCCGTTTGATAACATTACAAAAAATAACCTGCAGAGTCTGTCTAGCGCGCTGGTGCCTCAATAGGGATTCATCTATAGAGGGCAGTCAAAAAAAGCAAGATAACCTCCCCCTTGCATTCTCATGCAAAACCAAACACATCCGATCAAAGTTGTCTCAAAGAAAGCATTACTCATCCTGATATTTTCAGGAATAGTCTTTAGCCCAAGCATTCAAGCTTCCAATTTTTAAAATATTAAACGTGTTTTAAAATTATAACAAATGTCTTCTGAATTGAAAGTACTGAGTTAAAAAAAAGAAAGAATTAACCTGATTCTACAAGAAAAGGAATTCGTTTATGTATGTGGAGTGTTCAAAATAAAACAAGGGGTCAGCAACTAGGAGCCTCAGTACTGATACTGGCCCTGAAATATGGTCAAGGACTCCCTTGACTTGCAGGCTATGGCAATGGGATGAGCTTGGGGGTAAAAGATGTGACTTTGGCCTTCACTTTCCTAACTTCTGGTCATTCAGGAAGTGTCTGCCTAGCAAACCACAAATTGAGCAGGAGACTAAAATTATAAGGCGATTACAGCATTAAGAACCACACTGGCTAAACCATAGTGATAAGCAGCTATTACAAATAGCAAAGGTATCCTTGAAGGGGGGAAAAAAAAGAGGGTGTGAATTTTGGCAAGTGAGAGTCTAGCGATGTAGGCCAAGAAGGAATTTGAGGAACAAATAGCCGAAGACAGAAAACAAATAATGTTTGAAGCGGAGGGAGCAAAGTCTGCCAAGGAAATGTTACAGACCATGAAGGCGTAAGTGGAACACACATAGCTGACAAGAGATGTGGAGAAGTGTGGTGAACCTGTTGCGTGAGGCTTTGCAGTAGGAAATATTGGGGGGATTAACCCGCCTTGCAGATCCCTTGGAGATGAAGAAAACAGGGCAAGAAGCACAAATTAAAGGTTCCCAAGATATGGTCCAAGAATTAGGTGGGTAGATTAAGGCCTCATGAGTCACGGTAACCGCACTATTAAATCACTTCTGAAACACTTCTACATTTCAACTCCGTAATCCTCTTTGCATTTCTGATTGAATGCTGTCTCTGTTCTCCTGCAAAGACTAGGGCTAAGATCCTGGGCAAAAATGTTCCAAGTGGAATATTTCACCATTTTCCAGGAGCGAAATCTTAACAGGTGGGGAGAAAAAGCTGTCATGTCTCTAATGTGCAACATAATATTGATAGAATCCATTGCCCTAAGATATAGTGATAGCCATCTGGATAGATAGTCCATAGCTTTCATTTAGCTAACTGGGGGGATTTTCTGTCAGTTTCTGTCTGATTGGAAATTAGGATTCTGAATATGATGGGCCCATTGGCTCTAAGTTATGTTCATAAATGCAAATGTGTAAATAGACAGTGTAAACCTCATGTGTTCTCCTCTCCCCCTTCTATCCATTAACAGTGAATACTATCAGCTCCAATAGGAGCAGATGTATTTATTCATACTAGGTACTTTACTTAGTTCTAATTTAACCCATTTTCTGGATGTCCATAATATATTGAACTTTAAATTTGTTAAATGGACTGGGTTTGTGCAACACACTAAACCATCAAGAAGAAAAGTCAGCTTAATAAGCAGGGCTGAAAGACCACCATCATTGGATCCAAAAGGTGCTTTTTCCAAAAAGCAACTGGACTTTCTCAGCTTTTTCCTTTGAAAACAGTTCACTTCTCATCCAAGAAGCTTTTTCTATTCTAAAAACCAAGGAAGTCCAGTTGCCTTTTAGAAAAAGCACCTTCGGGACAACTGTATCTTGGATGATTAAAAATCTCCATAGATCCCATCATTGCACGAGCTCAACTCAGTGGCTGTATCCAACAGCATATTTAACCCAATTCATCTTCATAGAATACACAGAATCATAAACCAACTGAACAGACTGGGCTTTCATAGCATGCTAATGTTATTAGGGGAGGGGGGAAAATCCTTATCGTGGGTCACACTAACCAAGATTTGCATGCTTTACTGGGTCTTTATCAGAGTTGGTTAAACCACTGTCTGTTTTACGCAATATGCTTAATTATGTTTAATTCCAATTCTTTTCTAATTTTGCATTATTCTTGGAACTATAAAGTAGACACAGCCTGGACTGAGACAATATAAGTATTTCCAGTACATTTTAGAGAATTAATTACTCATTTTAGCAATTAAGAATGAAGTGGCATGGTTGATTTAACGTTTTATTCAAACACTCCATGTTAAGTCACCTTAAGAAAGCTTTTGTTTTGAAAAGTAACATATACGTCTTTTCATAAATTGAATAATTCAAAGAGCTCCTACCATGAATTACTACAGTATTTAACTTTGCAACTTGGTGTCCTAGTCCCTTTTTTTCCCTCCCTCTTCCCCCTCCTCCTCTGGCCTGACTTTCTTTGTTACTTTTCTGTCCTAGCTTTTAGCTGTTGGTATCCCATGTCATACCTGGCTGGAAAAGAAGTTGGCTAAAACACTGATGTCCCATTTGTTCAATCTGTTTCACGGCTTTGGCAATGATGTCAGCCAAGTTATCTGTCCAGACAATAGTTGTCTTGGACCCTGCTGCTTTCACCCCCTCCCATCTGTATCAGAAAAACAAGAACCAATCATCTTCCTTTCTGTGGGTGGGTCTCTGAGGACATTGATGGACCTTTTCCATGGCTCCCTCACCATTTTAGATAGAGGTTTACCCGTCTTACAGAAAAATGTGTAGAGTTTTCCCATTGTTACTGTCATGTGAGCTGGAATGGGGGAGCTCTAGTCAACTTCACCCCAAAGAAAAGAAAAGAAAAAGAGAAGGAAAAAAAGGAAAGGAAAGGAAGAAGAATAGGACAAGGCAAAAAGAAAGGAAAGGAGGGAAAGAGAAAGAGAAGGAAAGGAAAAGGGGAAAAAAGGAAAAGGAGAAAGAGAAGGAAAGAAAAGAAAAGGGAAAAGACTTTTCCCTTTGGCTTAGGACCTGGCTGAGGACCTGGTTATTTACGGGACCGCCTACTACCACAAGCAGCCTCCCACCGGCCGGTACGCTCTCATAGAGAGGGGCTCCTCCGGGTGCCGTCAGCTAAACAATGTCGACTGGCGGCCCCCAGGGAGAGGGCCTTCTCTGTGGGGGCACCCACTATCTGGAACGAGCTCCCCCCAGAGATACGGAGGATCCCGGATCTGCTCACCTTCCGCCCTGCTCTTAAGACTCTCCTATCCCAGCAAGCCAGCCTGGCCTAATTTTCTCCCCTGTTTTAAAATTCTTTTAAATCTAAATTTTAATGTGTTTTAAATTATTGGGATTTTTAATTGTCTCGGGCTAAATTATTTAATCTGGTTTTAATTATGTTTTTTAACTTTTTTATCTATGTATTTTATTTTGTGACTGTTCACCGCCCTGAGTCCTTCGGGAGTAGGGCAGTATATAAATCTAATAAAACATAAAACAAACAAACAAAAGGGAAAAGAATAAAAGGGAAAGTTTACCATTCTAGAGTTCCGCCAGTATGGGAGCAGGCTGTGGGTGTGTGGATATGTCCACCAGTATATTGGTCCTTTTGACCAGCCTATCACAGATCCAAAGTGCACTCAGCCTGGGCAGTGGCCAGTGACTGGAGGTTTGGGGGCATGCCCACAACAGCATAGAGTAGCCAATTGGAGTGGAGGGATTTGCCCAAGATGAAGTGTAGCAGACAGACTCATGCAGCCCCTCTTGCCCTGGCAGAAGTTGAAAAAAACACAACTTTTGATAGTCGGCAAGAAAAAAACGGGGGGGGGGGAGTTGCCAGCAAGTTAGGGGTGGGTTAAGGATAACAATGTGCATTCCTGTCCTCCCAAAATGGTAAGTGGGCCATTCTTCTGTTAAAGCCAGCCAGACATATCGACTATAAATCTACAGTCAGAAATTACTTTTGCTTTATTTTATTGGAAGTCATTCTTGGAGGCCTCTGAATTGAAGCACACAGTGTAAATCTATTCATGTTTATGCTAACAACAACGACTGATGATATAATAAATAACACGAGTAGAAAAGCAATCCTTCTCTAACACATTGCTAGGTTGCATGAGGTGATTATGAAGATCCTGATTGCTCCAACTTTCTAAAAGATATGCCTGGAGAACATCAGTGACATTTTCATAGGTCTCCACATATTTTATATGACAAGTTGTCTTTCCTCCAAGAAACCCGGAGTAACACATGTGAGCTTTGTCCTACAAGGTTATCCTGAAATGTTGGAAACAACAAAAATGCCTCCTTAAGCTGTGAAGGGGCAGCCTGGGTCTGTGGGGAAAGCAGATGTAGGTTAGCAGGCAAATTAAAGCAAAAGGACGGGAGGAAATGTAGCAAAAAACTTGATAGACACTTTAAATTAAAATTTATCTCTCTTTTTCTCCCTCCGTCTGCCCGTCCTTCTCTCTCTCTCTGTCTCTGTTTCTCTCCCTCTCTGTCTCTCTCCCTCTCTCTAGACACACACACATACACATCCCATACACACACATACACACACACACACACACAAACATATACATGTGTAAATATAAAATAAAATGCCCTCATCTGGATCCTTGGCCTTGATTTTACTCAATTCTCCTTCTCCAATCTTGAACACTATAGTGTAGATCCGTAAAAAGCAATCCAAGATTCCACTTTTCTTTGAAAGCATTACAAGTGGTGATTGGACACGGCAATGAGAGAAGGTTATGCACAATAGGCAACAATTCTCAATCCATTGTTGACCTTATGGCTGGGTTTCCATGACACGCTTAACTGGATCAAGAGAAGAAGAAGCAGTGCATTGTGCAGACAGCTAAACACAATCAGCATTGGAAGCAGAGAGGGTTGAATTTAACCATGCATGTCCCTCAGTCAGGTTATGGAAGCCTAGTCATTGATTAAGTTCAAGGGAAAATTGAACAGATGCATCGGCATAATATATTCAGTTTGGTTAATGTCAATCTCGATTAATGTTTTAATAGCTTAGCATGTTGTGCAAACTGGTTGGCTATAGATTAATATGAAAAAGTCATGGTACAGGTAAACAAACAAGGCATGCAAAAACAGCAGGGCCTTTCTTAGGAGCTAAACTTTGATTGTGCATGTATGAATTCACCATATCCCAAAGTTCTGCTATGCTGTCCCAGAATGGAAGGGCCATCGATTAACCCAGGACAAAAACCAAGAGTGGAAGATGTTGAGACTATGGAAAGAGAGCAGAGAAGAGCAACAAGAATGATTAGGGATCTAGAGGCTAAAACATATGAAGAACGGTTACAGGAATTGGGTATGTCTAGTCTTATGAAAAATAGGACTAGGAGTGACACGATAGCAGTCTTCCAATATTTGAGAGGCTCCTACAAAGACGAAGGGGTCAAACGATTTTCCAAAGCACCAAAAGGCAAGACGAGAAACAATGGATGGAAACTAACCAAGCAGAGAAGTATCCTAGAACTAAGGAGAAATTTTCTGACAATGAGAGCAATCAATCAATGGAACAGCTTGCCTTCAGAAGCTGTTGTGGGTACTCCATCATTGGAGGTTTTCAAAAAGAGACTGGACAACCATTTATCTGAAATGATATAGGCTCTCCTGCTTGAGCAGGGGGTTGGACTAGAAGACCTCCAAAGTCCCTTCCAACTCTGGTTCATTGGGCAGCAGCTATATAGGAAGTTTACGATGATGTGTCCTTCAAGTTAGATGGCACTCAACGTAATACTGAGGAGTAGCTAAGGATCTTTCTGGGTACAAAAGTTTCAAAGAATTGCTAGAAGAGGCAAGAAGCAGTATATCAAAGATATTTGTAAATACACTGAAGATGGAAAAATGCATGGGAAAAAAAAGAAAATTCCACAAGATCTCCGAACTACAGAAGAAGGTTCCAAATTCAAATCAGTACCTTAAAAGATTCCAATGGACAGATAGAAAGTAATTCAAACAAAGATGGAAGGGGTATACTTTAATACTATACAACAGAGATGTCAACATCCAAGATACTATAAAAGATATTCCATATTTACAAGAACCTCTAGGATTAGAAGATCAAGTTAGAGCAGCACTCTAGTCATTACCAAGCTGGAATTCTTCAGGAACTAATTAATCCACAGAAATATGAAAAAAATATGGCAGTAGCAGAAGAATCAATAAAACTTTTAACCTCCACAAATCTGGAGTACAACACAATAGATTGGAAATTAGCTACAATCCAATGGCAAGAAAGGAGACTTAATAGAATATGCAAACTATAATGCAATATTATTAATTTCACATGTGATTAAAATAATGGTTGGATCATCCAACACAGACTAACACTTTGCAAAGAAGAAGAGATATCACCCATCTCCTCCCACTTATGACTGCATGACTGTAACTTTGTTGCTTGTATCCTTATGATTTATATTGATATTGATTGTTTCCTAGTATGATTTGATTGCTTATTTGTACCGAATGACTATCAGTATTTACGGGACCGCCTTCTGCCACCAATAGCCTCCCACCGA
The DNA here is from genome assembly GCA_022577455.1 of Arizona elegans. Lineage (NCBI taxonomy): Eukaryota > Metazoa > Chordata > Lepidosauria > Squamata > Colubridae > Arizona > Arizona elegans. The sequence continues at coordinate 316,765,798 of JAKOOJ010000001.1, read as the reverse complement.
CCAGTTCGCTCCCACAGAGAGGGACTCCTCAGGGTGCTGTCGGCCAGATTACGCCGGCTGGCGACATCCAGGAGGAGAGCCTTCTCAGTGGGAGCTCCTGCCCTTTGGAATGAACTACCCCTGGAAATACGTACAATCTCTGACCTCCGGGTTTTCGCTGTGCACTCAAGACCCTACTGTTCCGAAAGGCGGGGCTCTCTATTTAAGTGGTTTTTAAATTGGAGTTTTAACTTGGGGTTTTAAATTTTGGCCGAAACTGTTTAATTGATTTTAATTACTTTTAATGATGATGTCTGTATATTTATGTTTTTGAATTGGCTGTACACCGCCCTGAGTCCTTCGGGAGAAGGGCGGTATATAAATAAAATTAATATTAACTTTAACATTAACAGTAAGTGTTCTGCCTTTTGATTCTTGATGAATGTATCTTGTCTTGTCGCTGAGAGTATATGCACCTAAGACAAATTCCTTGTGTGTCCAATCACACTTTGCCAATAAAGAATTCTATTCTATTCTATTCTATTCTATTCTATTCTATTCTATTCTATTCTATTCGACTCTATATTTGGAAAAGGCAAAAGAACATAAAACATTATTGCTGATGCAAGCTGAATAATTGAGAAAGCCAAAGAATACTAAAAAGAAGGCAGTGAATGCTTCTTTATTATAGAAAGGCCTTTGTATCAATCATGCCAAACTATGGAATGTGCTTGGGAAGAAACAAACTGGGCCCAGATTGGCAAAGGAACGAGACAAGGCTGCATACTCTCTCCTTATTTATTCAACTCATATTCTGAATATATTTTGAAGGAAGTAGTTGGAAGAAAATGAGTGTGATTTCAAAATTATAGCAAGAAACATCAATAACCTATGCTGTTTGGATGGCACTGGTTTGATAACCAAAAATGGAAAGGATCTGCAAGCTCTAGTAATAAAAGTCAAGGAATACAGTGAAAAAATGGGATTAAGATTAAAATATAAAGAAGGCTACATCAATGAAAACACCTACAACAACCTGCCTTAGAACTGACCATGAAGATATTGAAGTGATAGATAACTTCTGCTTTTTAGAATTAGCTATCAACAGTAAAGTTGGAGACTCTCGGAGCTGAAGAAGCTTCTTGCATGAGAAGAGAAACGTCTTCAAAGAAAAACAAGAAACTCCAGTTTTCTCATGAAAAAGCAACTACCAACAGTAAAGGAACAAACAGTCAAGAAATACATTGTAGATAGTTTTTGGTAGAGTAGTCATGTGTCCATACATACCAACATCAGAATAGTTCATGCAATGGTGAGAACTGTGACACCCAATGGAAGCAAAAGTTGGATTTTGAAGAAGCAAGATTGAAAGATGCTTTTGAAATTTGGTGTTAAAGTCCTGAAAATACCATGGACAGTGAAGAAAACAAATGGATTACCCAACTAATCAACCCAGCATTCTCATTGGAGGTACAAATAAATTATTCTACTTTGGATTCATTATGTGAAGCCCTAGTTCTCTGGAGAAGGCTCTGAGGCTGGGAAAGATGGAAGAGGATGACTAGAGCAGGATGGATGGACTCAGTTTCAATGTTGATTTGGAGGATCTAAACAGCCAAGTTAGGGATAGATTGTCAGAGAGAAAATCTATCTACATTAGAGGTGTCAAACTGGCAGTCTGCAGGCCACACCCACCCCAGCTCTGCAAATGGGAAAAATGCCGCAAAACATCACATGACGGCAATGTGATGTCACAAGTTTGACACCCGTGATCTACATCATCAGTAAGGGTCAACCCTGACATTATGGCACATAATCAAACATGTATGAATGGCAGTTGAACAAAGATAGAAACAATGTTAGATAAAAAGGATTTTTTTTTAACTTTTAAGAAAATGTATATAAACAAACACAAACAAAAAAATATGAGATAAAAAAATAAAGCACAAATCAATAAAAAAGGACCTAAAATGTCAGGGAAGTTATAATTTTTTGGTGTGTTATTAGTAAATTATGAATGATTAGATAAAGTGATGCATTAGTCATTAAAATGACTGAAATCATTATTGGGCTCTAAACAGACATCAGGAATAATGATCAGTGCAACATAAATCACTACATAAAATTATGCAAGTCTGAGTCAAAACTGAGAATTGATTCAGTTTTAAATATAACATGAAATTGAAGTTATGAATTCTGATAATGAAATCCAAAATTTTGATATGTTAAAATACATGTGTTAAATTATAGTGCAGGAATGATTTCCACTTTGAGTTACATGTTGTATTAAATTTATTTTAAATTTACAAGAATAAGGAATTATTGTGGACATTGACACATGCTCCCACAACTTGGTTAAAAATTTGTCCATAGAGGGAATTACTTTTCAAGTAAAAAGCATATAATATCCTTGCAGCAATTAACATATATACTGTATATAAAGCTAGTTCAGTATATTTAGAAAGAATACATGGTTTAATAGAGTTTAATAACAATATTGCAGATCGATGTTCAATTTTTAAAATTAGTTTCATTCTACAGTAGTTTCATCTTCCAGAATTGCTGAGCTTTAAATCACCACCAAATACAAACAAAAGAACTGACTTACTCATTATATTTAGAACAGAACAGAACAGAATCAACTAATCTCAACTAATAACTATCTCAACTAATAAATGCTCTGCCCTAGACATTGGCAATAAAAATCAGAACACCAAATACAAGTTGGGCGGAAATGACCTCGTAGACAACCCTCTTTCCATACCATACTCATATTCATACTCATGCCAGATCAATTCTTTTTTTTAAACTTTTTTTTAAAAACAAATTTTATTTCATAGTCAACATACATCATATACACTTAAACAAAAAAATCAATCATATATATTTTTTTATTTTCCCCTCCCTTCCTCCCTCCTATCCCAACCCCCACCCCCGGACTTCCCAGAACAAATACAGTGTAAAAACATTTAACAAACCTTAATAAAAAACCCCACAAACTAACTATCTATAGATTTATCTATCACTTGTACTTTAACTCTCCTTGTTCAAAACAAAATATAACTTTTCTTGCTTAAAGGTAGTTAAACAAAACCAACTTGTTCCTCCACAGAATAACATTAATGTTAAGTTTAACATCCAAAAGTAAGTTTCTTTTTTTAATCCATTACTTGAAGTAATTTTTAGATATAATCCATCCAATCATAACTATACAGATAATATCCTTAATAAAAATTAATCATGTCTTACAATCACCTCCACAGAATAACATTAATGTATATAACCTTAAATTTAACATAATCCTTCTAATCATAAGTAAAAAAAATTCAAAACCATACAGATCATATCCTTAATAAAAATTAATCATGTCTTGAATACCAATACTGTCACAAGTAAATGCCTTATTCTCCTTTATGTAAATAATATATGACCAGGGTATCAGGGGTTAACTTATTCTTCTCTATTTAATATATTCATACTTAACCACTCCTATATCTAGCTCCACCCCATGTATATATAAGGAGCTGTATGCTTTCCTTCTGGGCTTCTATCTGTGAATATTCAGTGAATATAGAATGCCTTCTGTAAATAAACAGTGCTTTATTTGAATATCTAATTCTTAATCTACTTATTGAGTCTGATCCTGAAAATATCGTAACAATTTTGGTAGCAGAGGATGGTTAAATTGACTCAATAAAACTTTAAATATGTCTGAGAGAGAAAACTCCAGAAATAAAAGAGAAAGACCCAACACCAGGGCATACAGCAAAGAAATGGAAGCAGATCAAGAAATAATCGATGAGTCCACGAATACAATACCGAGAGAATCTGAAGACTGCACTACTGACAATGAAGAAACAATGGATGAGACTGATGACCAAGAAGAAAACGAAATAGAAAACAACGAACTCAGGTCAGAGATACCAAAACTCTTAAAAAGCCAAAAGAACGATGAAAATCTCATCGCGAACCTCCAAGAAATATTAAAAAACAACGGAGCAGCGAAAGAGAAGCACATCGTTACGAATAAATCTAAAGACTCAAAAACGGTGAGCGATCTGCCTGAAAATAAAAATACAGCGAAAAAGAAAACTAACAGTCCCGCGCAAAATTTCGAATGGCAGCCATCTTGGTTTCAACAGACCCCTAAGATGAGCGAAGCAGAGCCAATCAGAAAGCTAGATTCAAAATACCTGGCGCGAAAAGCCTTACTCGATGCAAGAAATGAAAAAGAGAAAATTTACACCTCAGAAGAATCAGACACAGAGATTGAAGAGACTTCGATAGATATGCAAGTAAAATCAGCAATGAAAACGCTCTTTGCTGCTTTTGGACCAAAATTGAAAATCACTAAAGAATCAACGAAAAGGCAAGCGAGCAAACAAACACCTCAGAATCCACCCACTTCTATTCAAACGACGAAAGCGCTGACGCCTGAACCCAGAGAGCCCTGCAGATACCGCCCCATGCCACAGACGATCCCAGGGACCAGCGTTCTCAACCAAAGAAAGCAAGCGCCTGCTATCACCAGGACTCCCAAGATCGAGCCGGAGACCGATTCCTCAGAAGAAGAGCGATGCGAGGGAGCTGCGGCAGCAAGAACCTCTCACGACGGCTTCAGGAGCGAAATGAACAACGCGCATGTGCAAGACTACACAGACAACTTCGAAGGACATGAAGAACAGAGAGAACCATTCAGAATCGTCGCAAGCATACCCACGCCATTTTGTAACTTTCAACATTTGCAAGACCACGGACTACCTCCAGTTGTAAGTAATGGATCCAACAATATTGGGAATTTACCCAATGATTTCCCAAAACTGAGAATAGATGGCATTAATTTGCAAGAATGGTGTCAGCAGCTCCAGGTTGTCTTTCTAAAAGAAAATTTATTATTTTTTATCACTTATCCCCCAAAAAGACCTTGGACTCTAAAATTAGACTGTCTGCACCATAGGGCATTTTTCTTATTAATTTCCAGTATATCTCCTGCCATGTACCACAGTATTAAGCAAAATCTAACTGTATCAGAAATTATTCAATGCATGTTTAAATTGTTTCACAGTGAAAGTGTAGCCACTACAACAAGAATGTCTAAAGATTTCTTCTCAGCTAGGATAAAGCCAGGGGTTACCATAAGTGAACATTTAATATCTTTAAACAAAATTAGAGCAGAACTGCATTTAAGGGGGGAAATAATTTCAGATCAAACAATGAAGAGTGTTATTATTAACTCACTAGACCCATCGTGGGATAACTATATATCTCACTTAGACACAATCAATTTAGGATATTTATCCATAGAAAGTCTATCTAACAAGCTAATATCTGAAGATAATTCAAGGAGAAGTCGTTGTAACAATCACATGGAACATAAACAATATAAGAGGGTAGTTTTTCAAGAAAGATATCATGAACCAATGTTCCAATGTGATTGGAACCACAACTGTGGATCCAAAGAACATAATAGGAGAGACTGTCCAAAACTCCTCAGAAATAGAAAAAATCCTGACTACAGAAATAGGTATCAAAACAGACAGTCATCAATTGATAGACATAGATATAGAAGTCCACCCATCTATAGGGAACATAGAGGGGGCAGGGATAACTCAAAAGATAGAAAGTCTGGTTCACTGAATGGGTTAAACAAACATGACAACACTAACATACAACAGACAGAGGACAATGATTGGCTTATCGATTCTGGAGCAACCAACCACACTACAAATAATAAAAATATACTATCTTCATTTGTAGAGGATAAATTCGTAATTAAGGTAGCTAATCAAGAGAAGGTTCAAGTCATAGGTAGAGGAAATATAACCTTACCTGGCCTAGGAAAAATAGAGGGGGTATTGTTAATACCTGAAATACCTCATAACATACTTAGTGCAATAAAACTAAGCAGAGATTCTGACATAAATATTGTGTTCTCAAAAGGAAAAGCAACATTAGAGAAAAACAGAACAAACATAGGTACTGTGATTATTAAAAGAGGTCTACCTTATCTAATGACAAAAGAAAAATGGTTACACAACATTGATTCCAACATGGAAGATAACAATAACATAGACAACGAAAGCAGTAGTAATAGTGACAATGAGGAACATGAGATTATTCATAATCACAAAGACACACCCAACAACAAAATACTTAATATTGGTAAACCAATTCATGATGAGTGTGCTCATGTCTTACATAGGAAATTAGGACATGCCAGTTTTCCTGTAGTTCAAAAGATGACTGAACATGCTGAAGGTGTTAAAATAAAAAATTGTAAAAACTATTTGGAATGCTCAGTATGTAAATCTACAAAACTCAAAACTAGCCCCAAACCAAAAAAATCAACAAGATCAACCAACAAAATTTTTGATTTGGTACACATGGACCTAGTTGGTCCATTAACACCATCAATCACATATAGAAAACGCTATTTCCTAACCATTGTGGATGACTATAGTCTTTATGGCTTTGTCTATACACTAAAGCACAAAGATGAAACTTTTCAGAAATTTAAGGAGTTTTACAAACGTATAGAAACACAACATAATATTAGAATAAAACAAATTATGACAGATAGGGGATGTGAATTCATGTCAAAAGAATTCTCCCAATGGCTTAAAGACAAAGGGATGTTACATTACACGTCTAGCCCTTTCTCTGCATTCCAAAATGGAGTGGTAGAGAGAAAGAACTCGACATTACAAACCATGATTAGATGCACATTAGAAGATGCTGGCTTAGGAAAACAATTCTGGTCAGAAGCTTTACAATATTCCAATTATACACAAAATAGAACTTGGTCCAGCATTGTTAACAAGACACCATATGAAATGATGTATAATAGGAAACCCAAAATAGCTCATATGCACATATTTGGAGTCACTGCAGATGTACACATACCTAAACAATTAAGACGTAAAGGTGAGAACGTATCTAGGAGACTCAGGTTCATGGGTTACAAAACAGGCACAAAAGGGTACAGATTTATCGATAATAATAACAGATTTATAGTTTCCAGAACGGCTGTATTCCATGAACAGGCCAACTGGTCTAAAATACATCTTAATGAAATTTTCCCAAACAACTATACAAATACTAAACACCAAGAGGAAAGAACTGGAGAAGAATACAATCACAACATACATAAAAACAAAAACAAAACATGGACAAACAGTCAATACAAAATAAAGACAGATTCATTAACAAAAAAGGAAGCTAGGTATTTACATGACAATGATAGTAAACCAAAAAGAACAATCAGGAATAACAGAAACCAAATACCAAACAAATACAAAGATTATATAATGTATATGGATGGAGAAACATCAACACCAAACACATACGAGGAAGTATTAAAACTTCCCCCTGAAGAAAAGGAAAAGTGGGAATCAGCCATGACTAAAGAGATGGATAGTTTGCAGAAATTAAATGTATTCACACCTACACACGCACCTAAAGATAAAACTGTTATTGGTACTAGGTGGATATATAAAATCAAAAACTTAGAAGGAGGCAACACCTTATACAAAGCTAGACTAGTTGTCCAAGGTTATGCACAAAAATATCCCGAGGATTACACGGATACATACTCTCCCACAGTAAGAACTGAGAGTGTTAAAACTGCACTGGTCATAGCATCAGCACTTAACCTTGATGTATTCCAATACGATATACAGACTGCATATCTACATGCAAAATTAGATAAAGAGATATATGTAAGAGCGCCTCACAGTCAATATACAAACAAAAATGAAACGTGGTTACTAAATAAAAGTTTATATGGGCTGAAACAATCTGGCAAAAGATGGTATGAATGTTTAGTCAAAGTGCTCAAAACTATGAATTTTAATGCCACTACTGCTGATAACTGTTTCTTTGTTAAAAAAGAGGATGACTCTTTAGAATTCGTATTAATTTATGTGGATGATATTTTGTATATAGGTAAACACAAAGAGAAGAGAGAAACATTTGTAACGAAACTAAATGAACATTTCTCTTTGAAATCATTAGGTAAGGTAAATAAGTATCTTGGAGTTCAAATTAGTAAAACAAAAAAAGGATTCAAACTTTCTCAAAGAGATAAGATTATAGAACTCCTGAACAAATGTAACTTAAACAATGCTAAACCCTGTGATACTCCCATGCAAACTGATTTCCTGAGGAACACAGATGAGTCATCCCCTGAATTTAAAGATAATACACTTTACAGATCAGTCATCGGTTCCCTTTTATATATCTCCAATTGGACCAGACCCGATATCGCTTTGCCTCTCAACTTGTTGTCTAGACACGTCAGCAAACCACTAGTATATCATTGGGAAGCTGTCAAAAGAATATTAAGATATTTGAAAAATAGCTTAGATTTTTGTTTATTATTGGAACCCAATAGTGTCAAAGAGCCCATCCTCACATGTTACGCCGACGCAGATTGGGCTGGCGACACCACATGTAGAAAAAGCACATCTGGTTATATATTTTTTCTTAACAATTGTCCAGTTTACTGGTATACTGGTAAACAAGACTTAGTAGCCACATCAACGACTGAGGCAGAATATGTCTGTTTGTCTAAAGCCTCAAATAACCTCGTATGGTTTAATGACTTGTTGTCAGACACCTGGATGAAACCTTCATTACCATTTATCATACATGAAGATAATAAGGCTGCTATTGAAATATCTAGATCTGATGCCATTGGACAAAGATCCAGACATATAGATATAAAATTCAAACATGTGAGGCAGTTATCTCAAGATGGATTTATTAAAGCAGTCCATTGTGAAACGTCAGAGCAAATTGCTGACATACTAACAAAGCCTTTACCCTCTAAGCAGCACAAATATTTGACTTCTAAGTTACAAGTTTTATATTGTTCAGAATCTGAATGTAATTATTGTTATATATCGAATCGGCATTTAGAGGGGGATTTGTCACAAGTAAATGCCTTATTCTCCTTTATGTAAATAATATATGACCAGGGTATCAGGGGTTAACTTATTCTTCTCTATTTAATATATTCATACTTAACCACTCCTATATCTAGCTCCACCCCATGTATATATAAGGAGCTGTATGCTTTCCTTCTGGGCTTCTATCTGTGAATATTCAGTGAATATAGAATGCCTTCTGTAAATAAACAGTGCTTTATTTGAATATCTAATTCTTAATCTACTTATTGAGTCTGATCCTGAAAATATTGTAACAAATACAATTATAAAAATTCACATTTATATAACAGTTGAAACATCCAGTCATAAGTATTTTTTTTCAAAACTAAACAAATCATATCCTTAATAAAAATCTTGAATACCAATACAATCATTCACCATGTTATCCTGCCTAACAAAGAGGGATAAAATTCTTTCACTTCCATTTCCTCCTAGTTTTTTTCCAAGCCTTCTTCTTCCGCTTTATTCCACCATCTTTCATTTCTACAAGCTTTTGTGTATTCAGCTGTAATTTTATCTTCCAGTCCTGTGCAGCTCGCAAAGTAATTCCTTTTAAGAAACACACCTCTTTAGTTAGGATTAAAAGTCCATTTTTATAAAGAAATTGTAATGTTCCATTTCTAATCCTTCTTGATATCTTGAAAATCCAAGCTTCTCCCAGCACTTTTCCTCTCATCTGCATCAAAACCTCTGGATAGATCTCACTCCATATCTCCGGATTAACCTCCTTCAAGCCCATCAGTTTATTCATAATTTGAGAAACATCCTTTCCATGTTCCTCAGGCGCTCTTACTTGAATTACTTCTTCTTCCTCCTCTTTCAACATTGCAACTTTATTATCAATTTGAGTAATAAACTTCTCAAAGATCTCATCCAGTCTTTCCGTAAATGATTTTTGCCATGCTTCCAAAAAATCCACTGTCAGTGTTTGTACACTTGCTGAATTCTGTGCTGAGAAACCTCAATTCTCTTCAAAAATCTTTGCCTCTGCCATCTTTTCTTATGCTGCAAACTTAAATTCCCTCTTCATTCAGCAAAGCTTCAAAGTAGTGACAGCTATAATGACCTTAACAAGCGCAAACAAGGTTTAACAATCACTTTCTTCTTAAACTTCCATTCTCTATCAGCGCCATTTTGGAGCTCTTTAAAAATTTCACTCGAATCTGAAAGGACTCATTATTCATCAGAGTTAAAGGAAAGAAAAATACTTGCAAGAAGCTCTCCTGTTTTGTTCTGCCTGCGTAAAAATCAATCCTTGAAATCACTTGTTTTGCAGGGATGGTCGCAGCACCTTGTTCCATCAGAGATGGAATCCCTAGTCTGGAGCTGCTTTCCAGGCGTTTGGGGAGCCCTCACCCTCTGCACCTCCAGGATTAATCCTGGAGGTTTTGGGGGGCTCTACCCTATACACCTGAGCACTCACCTCCCCCTCTTTGCCCGAGGGGGAAGTTCCAGCCGCCAAAATGTCTGATTTACGCTGTTTTGGCAGTTTTACAGATCCCGGGGTTAGGAGCTCACAAAGGACCTGCAGTGGCGCTGCCGGTGCCAAAAAAGTCCTGCCAGATCAATTCTTGAATACAGCTCATCTGCCTGGAATCCACACTGTATATCAGATATTAATACGATTGAGCAGGTCCAGAGGTATTTCACGAGAAGAGTAATCCATTCCTCTACTCACAATAGAATCCCTTATGTCACCAGGCTTGAAATTTTGGGCTTGGACAATTTGGAACTGCACCACCTGCGGTCTGATTTAAGCATAGTACACAAAATTGTCTGCTACGTCTTACCTGTCAACGACTTCTTCAGCTTCAACTTCAATAATACACGGGCAAACAATCTATACAAACTCAAGGTAAACCACTCCAAACTCGATTGTAGAAAATACAACTTCAGCAACAGACTGGTCAACGCCTGGAATGCTCTACCTGACTCCATTGTTACATCCTCAAACCCCTACAGCTTCAACCTTGAACTGTCTATTGTGGACCTCACCCCATTCCTAAGAGGTCCGTAAAGGGGGCGTGCATAAGCGCACCAGCATGCCTACTGTCCCCATTTATTTGCATTCATTTCCTTCGTTCATGTCCATGTTCATATTCATATTCATACCTGCTATCTTGTACATGTTTGACAAAGAAGCAAACAAATAAAATAACAGAGTTGGAAGGGACCTTGGAGGACTTCTAGTCCAACCCCCTGCTCAGGCAGGAAACCCTTCACCACCATGTCTTTTCAGTACATTTTAGAGATTTGATTATTCATTTTAGCAATTAAGAATGAAGTGATATCTCAATTAAAAAAAACCTGTACCAATTTTTTCTAAGAATTATATTTAAAGCAAATGTAATATTCTTCTTCCATCGAAGTTCCCATTGTTACAACTCTATTACTTCATTCAATTCTGTATCCATTTAATCATGGAATCTTTTGACTTGTTCAGATTCTAAGTCATACGCCACCAACAATTTCTAAATCAGTTCTAAATTGCATACTATAAATTTTGTTGAATCCAGTCAAGTCTTTCATTATTCCTTCAATTCCTTTAGTGTGATGCTATTTATTTGAAGTTACTGAAATTAGGTAAATTGGACCATCACAAAATAAGTGTCTTAACAGATTTTATCTTTTTTACTGATAATTAATTTTTGTCACTTAATTTTCCACGGATCAAATTTTGTAGTCCTTTCCTCTTCATGGAAATAGCCGTTTAATGAAGAAGGGAAAAATCTGGACTTACTCATTTTCTATATTTATCGCAGATGTCCAAGAGATTTCTTAAAATTGTATCATTTCTTATATATTTTTTCCTGTTGTATCAACTTGAAGATATTTATAGAGATTATCTGGAAAGCCTGCCATTTTTGTAAAAGTAACTGAGCCATAAGAAGATTTAATCCATTTTGAGACCCACGTTAAACAACTCATATAGTAATACTGTTGAAGGTTTGCAATTGCTAATGTACTTCTGTGTTTCAAATCTTGAAAAAATCTGGATTATAATCCTTGATCTTTTATTGGACTATATGTAGTTCATTACTTGTTTATTCCTGTCACTTAATACTTTACTGCCAATATATTCTGGAATTGTTTGAAAAACAAAATTAAGTCTTGGTAAAAAAAAAATAATTTTAGTGGCCGAAGTACTTCTTAACCATGACAGTTTTAGTTTTTTCCATTTAGAAGTACTGTATCTGCTATTCAACTTTTCCAGCTTTATACGTTTTTAAATCAATCTTTATTATTTTTGTCAGCTATATTCCTAAATACTGAACTTTTTTGCTGTAATTTAAAACCCATTACTAAATGCAAATATTGCTGTTCTTCCTGTACCAAATTCAATAAAAATAAAACTTGACCAGCTATTTCTATGTAGGGCTGTAAGAGTTGAGCTACAAATATCTTGATACCACTGGATGACAGCAAAGACACACAGGAAAGCTATCTCTTTGCTGCCCTCTAATGGTTGACTGGATTAAAGCCCTGATCTGGAAGATCTATGGTTCTGTTTATTTGGAGTTTGTGGCAGTGAGGATTGAAGCATTGAAGTGGGTTTAAGAAAGGAAGGAGGATGCAAGAACAGCAACAGAAACAGGATGAGTAATAGTAATAGTAATGAAACACAGCATGATAACCCCATTGTGAATATTTAAATGGATCAAAATCAGAGATTGTTGAGCAGTTATAGGATCCCTATTACCAGAATTAGCTCCTGGTTTCCCCTCCAGACAAGCTGGCCAGAGATATGGCTGGAGAATTGATTTATAAAGTGTCTTCTGTTCAGAGGGGAAAAACTTGCTGCATGTCTTTGGCCTTGTACGGATAGGATTTGAACTCCTTACCTAATTCTGTATTTGTCCAACAATCCCTCAAGAAATTTCTGAAAGTTTTAAAGTTCTGATACATAAGGGTTACATTCACACAGCATGCTGAGCCTTCTGATGGCATTATCCCATCTTCTAGGTTTGCCTAAAACATTCATCCAAAAGCTAATAAGATGGGTTGGGTTTATACAATAAACAATAAAAAAAAAAAAATTGTCAGCCTTCCCAGGTAGACCAGACAGGAAACAAGACCAGATGATCTAATTCTACTTTATTGCAAGGCTACATTAAGAGAATTTTGCAAGTCTGAAAGTACAAACCTCCCGCCGGTTTCTTTACAGCCTGAGAACTGGTGTGTGCGGGGACCTTCCGAGCCTCATTTTCTTGCCTATTATGCAGGTGTGGACTATGGTCTCCCTTATCTGACCATTCCCTAGGCAGCATCTCTTCCTTCCCCCTACTAGGTCATTCTACATCCCATTACCAAAATTGGTCACTGGTGTTAACAATAACCAAGAACAGCATGGTATATTCCAAGGGTGTCAAACTCAAGGCCCAGGGACCGGATCTGGTGTTTAGATCTGGCCCACAGGCCCCCCCTGGAAATAGTGAAGGATCGGCCCATGGTGCCTCTGTCAGCGAAAACAGGCTCCTGAGCTCTGTTTTTGGCTGTGACGGCCTCCTGCAACCCTCTGCCAGTGAAAATAGAGCTCAGGAGGGCCATGTTTACCTGGCAGAGTGCTCGGGCCGCCACAGGTGCCCCCAACACAAGTGACATTGAGCTGGCCATGCCCACCCTGGCCCCCGAAGGTCAAACACAACCCTGATGCGGCCCTCAATGAAGTTGAGTTTGACACCCCTGGTATATACAGATGCTTCTGTTAGGTCTTTAGCTGACCTGCTTAAATGTCTTCTTTGAACACAACCAGTATATATAACTTGCTGCCCCAAGAATTAATATCTGTTATCTTACAGATACAAATTTTTTTGGGGGGGGGGAATTGTGAAGCGGAACGAATGTATTAGGATAAGGATACATCATTGATAACTGAATTTCCAGGGACAGGTATTTTATTTTAAAATATATAAAAAATGAAAATAATGCCAGGTTGATTGGCCTCCTGGATGTACACACAAGTAGACCTTCACTTATAACCATTCATTACCAACCACCTGAAGTTACAACAGTGCTGAAAATGCGACTTATGACTGGTCTTCACCCTGATAGCATCCCCGCAGTCACATAATGGTGATTCGGGCACTTGGCTTCTGGCATGTATTTACAAGAGTTGCAACGTCCCCAGGTCACATGACTGCCATTTGTGATCTGCCAGTTACCTTCCAACAAGCAAAGTCAATGGGGGAAACCAGATTCATTTAATGACCACAGTAAAAGACTCATAAAAACCAGATACAATTACATGATGACTTATTTAATGACCAAATTGCTTAATGATGGATGTTCCCATCTCAGTTGTGGTCATAAGTCAAGGACTACCTGTAGTTGGTCACTCCTGGATATTGAGCTAGGTGGACCTTTAGTTATTCTATGATCTCCTGCTTCCCAGTTCTGCATGGAAACGGTTTCTGGCACAGGATGGCATGACTCATATACTTCTCTAAGTTGCTGCAGTCCCTCAAAAGTATGTGAGACATTCCTGGCATGTGCAATATACAACATACGCACAGCCCAAGCACTCACTCGCTCATTCGTTGCGGATTAACCTTGGCTGGGTGAATCTGGAAGGAAAGAGAGCCAAGACTTGAGATGGATGATACACCACCAGCCAGAACAGCTACGTGGAGAAGCAATGAGGAGACTCAAGCTCTCAGAGGGCTTGCTTCCAAGCTAGAGCTTAGGCCCATATGGCTCCTCTTAGGAGGAAGAACAAAAGCGCTTCCATCTTCGGACAACACCTGGCAAAAGATGGAAGCAGGATGGCTTGAGGTGATAGGTTGGACAGTACCAGTTTTGACTAGAGCTAGACTAGATCACTTCTGCACGCTCCCTTAGGCCAAAACCTTTCCCACAAATCATCAGCACACAAGAATGACTTCCAAGAGACTGGCATTTGTTTGTGTTTGTCTAAATCAACCTTGGCAATTT